>CM040421.1:41408007-42814901 GCA_022702705.1 Papilionanthe hookeriana x Papilionanthe teres
ACAGCAGCAGCAGCAACAAACGCAGCAGCAGCAATAGCAGCAGCAGTAACAAAGTGCCAGCAGCAGCAACAACAGCAGCAGCAGCAATAGTAGCAGCAATAACAAGCAGTGGCAACTAGCAGCAGCAACAGCAGCAGCAACTGCAGCAGCAGCAACAAAGCCAGCAGCAGCAATAACAGCAGCAGCAGCAACAGCAGCAGCAACAATAGCAGTGGCACCAGCAGCAGCAACAGCAGCAGCAACTGCAGCCTGCAGCAGCACATCAACAGCAGCAGCAACAGCAGCAGCTGTAATAGCAGCAGTAACAAGCAGCAGCAGTGGCAGCAGCAGCAGCAGTAGCAATAGCAGCACAGCAGCAACAGCAGCAACAGCAGAAGCTAACTAGCAGGCAGTAAGCAATAACAGTTGCAGTAGCAGCAGCAGCAACAGCAGCAGCAACAAGAACAAGCAGCAGCAATAACAGCAGCAGTAATAACAGCAGCAGCAACAGCAAGCAACAAGCAGCAGCAATAACAGAAGCCAACAATAGCAGCAGCAATTAGCAGCAGATACAATAGCAATAGCAGCAGCAGCAATAGCAGCAGCAGCAACAACAGCAGTAACAGCAGCAGCAGCAACAATAGCAGCAACAGCAACAGCAAGCAGCAGTAACAGCAGAGAGCAAAGCAGCAAGCAATCTGCAGCAGCAAGAAAGCAGCAATCAACAGCAGCAGTGACAGCAGCAACACACAGCAGCAACAGCGACAGCAGCAGCAGCAGCAATAACAGCAGTAACAAACAGCAAGCAGCAAGCAGACAACAATAGCAGCAGCAACAACAAGAAGCAAGCAGCAGCAACAGCAGCAGCAACAACAGCAGCGGCACCAGCAGCAGCAACAGCAGCAGCAACTGTACTGCAGCAGTCATCAATAATCAACAGCAGCAACAGCAGCAGTCTGCAACAGCAGCAGCAACAGTGGCAGAAGTGAGCAGCAGCAGCAGCAGCAACTGTAACAGCAACAGCAGCAACAGCAGCAACAGCAGGCCAACAGCAGGCAGAAGCACATCAATAGCAGCAAGCAGCAGCAGCGAGCAACAGCAGCTGCAACAGCAACAGCAGTAGTAACAATAGCAGCAGCAAACAATAGCAAGAGCAACAAGAGTAACAGCAACAGCAACAGTAACAGCAGCAGCAATAAGCAGCAGCAACAGCAACAAGCAGCAGCAGCAACAGCAGCAGCAGCAATCAACAGCAGCAACAGCAGCAAGCAGCAATAACAAGCAGTAACAACAACAGCAGCAGCAGTAACAGCAGCTGCAGCAGCAGCAGCAGCTGTAGCAGCAGCTGCAGCAATAACAGCAGCAGTGACAGCAGCAACGGCAGCAACAGCAGCAGCAATAGCAGGCAGAATGAACAATAGCAGCTTGCAGCAGCAACAACTAGCAGTAGTAGTCACAATAGCAATCAATAGCAATAGCAGCAGCACAGCAGCAGCAGGAACAATAGCAGCAACTGCAACAGCAGTAGCTGTAGTAACAATAGACAAGTATGAAGCAGCAATAACAGAAGCAGTCTACAGCAGCAATAGCAGCAGCTACAAGCAGCAATGTAGATGACAGCAGCAGTGCTGTTAGAAGCAGCAATAGCAATAGCAGCAACAACAAGCAGCAATAGCACCATTAATAGCAGCAATAGCAATAGCACTTCATATCTAGCAGCAGCAACAGTATTAGCAACAGCAGCAACAGCAGCAAATAGCCTTAGCAGCAGCTAACAGCAGTAACAGCAATAGCTGCAGCAGCAAGGCAGAATCAACAATAGCAAGCAATAACTGCAGTAGCAGCAGCAGCAGCAATCCTAGCAGCAATAGCAGTAGCAGCAATAACAGCAGCAGCAGCAACAATAACAGCAGCAGCAGCAGCAGCAGCAACAAGAAGCAGCAGCAATAAGCAGCAGAACAAGAATAAGCAGTAGCAAAGAGCAAGCAGCAGCAGAGCAACTCAGCAAAGAGTAACAGCAGTAGCAGGAACAATAAGAGCAACCGCAACAGTAGCAGCTGCAGTAATAATAACAGCTCGCAGCAGCAACAAGCAGCAGTTACAGGCAGCAACAGCAGCAGCTATAGCAGCAATAGCATGACAGTAGCAGTGCTGTCAGAAAGCAGCAATAGCAATAGCAGCAATAATAGCAGCAATAGCACTATCAATAGCAGCAATAGCAATAGTCTGTAATAGCAATAGCAACTTATAATAGCAGTAGCAATAGCATTAGCAATAGCAGCAATAGCAGTAACAAGCAGTAATAGCTCTAGTAGCAGCAACAGTAGCAATAGCAATAGCTGCAGCAGCAGCAGAAGCCAACAATAGTACGTAATAACAGTAGCAGCAAGCAGCAACTCCTAGCAGCAATAGCAGCAGCAGCAACAATAGCAGCAGCAGCAACAATAATAGCAGCAACAGAGAGCAAGAAGTAACAATAGCAAGAGTAGTAACAAAGCAGCAAGCAAAGAACAGCAGCAAGAAGAAAGCAGCAAGAAAGAAGAAAGCAGTAGCAAGTAGCAGTAACAGCAGCAGTAATAGCAATAGCAGCAACATGAAAGAGCAATAGCAATAGAGTAACTGCAGCAGTATGAACAATAGCAGCAATAGCAACAAGTGGCAAGTAATAAGCAGCAGCAGCAGCAGCAATAGAAGCAGATTGTCTGCAGAACAATAGCAGCAGCAGCTATAGCAGTAATAGCAGACAGTAGCTACAGTAACAATAATCAGCAGTAGTAACAGTAGCTGTCATCAACAGCAATAGCAGCAACAGCACCACTAACAGCAGCAGTAATAGTCAGCAATAGCAATAGCACTTCATAGCAAGCAGTAGCACCAGCAGCACATAGCATTAGCAATAGCAGCAGTAGCAGCAATAGCTGCAATAGCCTTAGCAGCAGCCTTTGCAACAGCAGCAACAGTAACAGTGGCAAGCAGCAGCAGAAGCAATAACAAGCAGTAACAACAGCAGCAGCAGTAACAAGCAGCTTGCAATAGCAGCAGCAGCAATAACAGCAGTAGCAGCAATACAGATAGCTGTGGCAGATGGCAGCAGCAACTGCAGCAGCAATCTGTAGCTGCAGCAAGAATAATAAGCAATCGCAGTAACGCAGCAAGCTGTACAGCAGCTGTAACAGCAGCAGCAGCAATAAGCAGACAGCAGCAACAGCAGCAGCAGTAATAATAAGCAGCAATAGCAGCAAGCAGCAATAAAGCAGTCTGCAGCAGCAGCAGCATTGCAGCAGCAGCTGCAGCTGTTACAGCAGAGAAGCCAACAGCAGCAATAAGCAGCAACAATAGCAGCAACAGCTGATGTGAAGCAATAATAAGCAAGAAGCAGTAATAGCATGTAGCAAGTAAGTAACAGCAGCAGCAATAGTAGCCATAGCAATAGTAGTTGTTGTAGCATTAGCAGTAGCAGCAATTGTAGCAATAGCTTGTAATATTGGCTTTTATAATAGCAGTAATAATAGCTGTAATATTAGTAATAGCAGTGATAATAGTAATAGCAATAGCTGTAATATTGGCTGTAATAATAGCAGCAAAACAGTAGTGGCAATATAGCAATAGCAGTGATAATAATAATAGTAATAAATTACAGCAGGATCATAGCAGTAGCAGCAGTAGTAGTAGCAGTAGCAACAGCAGCAAAGAGTAGCAATAGCAGCAGGAACAGCAGCAGCAGCAGCTACAGCAGTATGAACAATAGCGAGTCATAGCAACAAGCAGCAGCAACAAGCAGCAGCAGCTGTAGCAACAGCAGCAGCAGCTATCTTTAGCAACAGCAGCAGTAGCTGTAGCAGTACAATAAGAGTAATAATAGCAGCAGTACTAGCAGTAGCAGCAGAGCAACAGCAGCAGCAATAGCAGTACTAATAATAGCAGTAGTGGCAAGAGGAGCAACAAGCAGTAGCAGTTATAATAACCGCAAGAACCGGCAGCAATAGCATTAGCAATAGCAGCAACAGCAGCAAGCAGCAACAGCAGCAACAGCTACAGCAGCAGCAGCAACAGCAGCAGCAGCACCAGCAGCAGCACCACCAGCAGCAACAGCAGCAACAACAGCAGCAACAACAGCAGCAACAGCAGCAGCAGCAACAGCCACAGCAGCAAGAGCAGCAACAGCAGTAACAGCAACAGCAGTAAGCCAACAATAGCAGTAACAATAGCAGCAGCAGCAACAGCAGCAGCAACAGCAGCAGCAACAACAACAGCAGCAGAAACAGCAGTGCAGCAACAACAGCAGCAGCAGTAGTAACAGCAGCAGCAAACGCAGTCAGCAGCAATAGCAGCAGCTGCACAATAGCAGTAGCTGCAACAGTAGCAGCAATAGCAGAGTGCAGTGGTGGCAGAAGTAGTGGCAGTAGTGGTGGCAGCAAGCAATAGCAGCAAGCAGCAGCAATTCAACAGCAATAAGACAGAGAGCAGCAAGCAGCAGCAGCAACAATAGCAGCAATAACAATAGCAGCAGCAACAGCAGTAACAACATCTTGCAGCAGCAGTAGCTCTTTCTTTGAATCGAATGAGATCTCAAGTGCCAATAATAACAGCAGCAATAATAATATGAAGCAGTAACAGCAGTAGCATCGTAACAAGCAGCAGCAATAGCAGCAGTAACTCAGTAGCTGCAGCAGCAACAACAAGCAGTCATGCAGAAGCAGACAGCAGCAGCAGCAATGAGCAGCAGCTGCAGCAACAGCAGCAGCAATCTGTAGCTGCAGAGCAATAACAAAGTAGCAGTGGCAACAGCAAGAGCTGCATCAATAGAAAGAATAGTAAGCAAGCAAGCAGCATGTAACAGTAGCAGCAACAGAGAGCAGCGGCAGCAGTGGCAGCAGCAGTAACAGCAGCAGCAGCAGCAGCAGCAGCAGCAGCAACAGCAGCAGCAGCAACAGCAGCAGCTGTAACAGCAGCACTTGCAATAGCAGTAGCTCGTAACAAGCAGCAGCAACAGCAGCAGCCTGCAATAGCAGCAATGTAACAAAGAAGTAACAAGCAGCAGCAAGTGCTAGCAGCAGAGCAGCAACAGCAGCAGCAGCAATAGCAGCAACAGCAGCAGCAACAGTAGCCGTAGCAGCAGCAGCTGCTGTTGCAGCATCTGTAGCTGTAACAGCAGCAGAAGCAACAGCAGCAACAGTAGTAACAATAGCAGTAACAGCAGGCAGAGCAATAACAATAGCAGAGTAGCAATAGCTGTAGCAGCAGAGTAACAGTAGCTGCAGCAACAGCAGCAGTCTGCAGCAACAGCAGCAGCAGTAACTGCAGCAATAGCTGTAATATCAGTCTTAATAACAGCAGCAACAACAGCAGTAATATTAGTAATAGTAGTGATAATAGTAATAGTAATAGTTGTAATATTGGTTGTAATAATAGTAGTAATAATAGTAGTGGTAATATTAGTAATAGTAGTGATAATAATAATAGTAATAGTCATAGTAGTATTAATAGTGGTAGTAGTAATAGTCATAGTAGTAGTAATTGTAGTAGTAGTAATATTAATAGCAGTAGTAATAGTGGTAGTAATAATAGTAGTAGTAATAGTAGTAGTAATAGTAATAGTAGTAGTAGTAATAGTAGTAGGAATAATAGTAGTAATAGCAATAGTTGTAGTAATAGTAGTAGTAGTTGTAGTAATAGTAGTAGTAGTTGTTGTAGTAATAGTAGTAGTAGTTGTAGTAGTAATAGTAGTAGTAGTTATTGTTGTAATAATTATAGTAATAATAGTAGTAATAATAGTAGTAGTAATAGTAGTAGTAGTAATAGTAGTAGTAATAGTACTATTAATAGTAGTAGTAGTAATAGTAGTAATAGTAATAGTACTTATAGTAGTAGTAGTACTAGTAGTAATAGTATTAGTAATAGTAGTAATAGTAGTAGTAGTAATAGTTATAGTAGTAGTAGAAGTAATAATAGTAGTAATAATAGTAATAGTAGTAGTAATAGTAGTAGTAATAGTAGTAGTAGTAATAATAGTAGTAGTAGTAATAGTAGTATAGTAATAATAGTAGTAGTAGTAGTAATAGTAGTAGTAATTGTAGTAGTAGTAATAATAGTAGTAGTAGTAATAGTAGTAGTAGTAATAGTAGTAGTAAATGTAGTTGTAGTAGTAATAATAGTAGTAGTAGTAATAGTAGTAGTAATAGTAGTAGTCGTAGTGGTGGTAGTAGTGGTGGTAATGGTGGTAGTGGTAGTAGTAGTAGTAGTATTAATAGTAATAGTAGTAGTAATAGTAGTAGTAGTAATAGTAGTAGTAATAATAATAGTAGTAGTAATAGTAGTAATAATAGTTGTAGTAGTAGTAGTTTTTTTTTTTTAGTTGAAGGAGAAAACGTTGAGGCCTTAGTAGTAAAAATAAAAATAAAAATAAAAAAAATAATAAAATAAAATAAAAAATCTAATCTCTACTTGCATCTCCAGGAGTAGTAATGAATTACTCGAATTTTATCTCTATAAATTCCATGAATCTGTTTGTGTGTGTGTGTGTGTGTGTGAGATTAAGGCGGCAATGATTAAATTGAGCATGGAAGGGAATCTTGTTCTTTCTACGGTGCTTCACAGAATGACAATGGAGAAACTTGGACGGCCTATGCTTTTTCAGGGAATCACTGCTGTATTAGTTTCTTTTTTTTTTCTTCCTGTTTTTGAATGTTCCGTTTACTAAAGTCGTGAGATAATGGAGACACGATCTCAGATGGTATGTGCTAATTTCTTTTTATTATGATTAAATTTAGCATGAAATGTGCAGATATGTCATCTTCTCTCATGCAATTGCGATGCACTACCTTGGACAACCATGTTTCCACTAGTAGCATTGTTCTCATGTTTCATTGGTAGAGGAGGCGTGTATTCATCCGCTTTTTATTGGACTTGATCATTTATCTTTTCTTTCAAGCAACCAACCACCTTTTTCTATTTTGCTGGGATTTAATGTTTGGTTCGCAAATGCTCCAAGGAAATGGATACTCTGAACTCAGATGTTATGTATTGATGCATTTCATGCTGTCATGGTATATCTACAAAGCAGCTTGTACGGTCTATGTTTCCATGGGTAATCTTTGCATGAATCCTTTTTTCTCTGTCTCCATTGTGTCTTATTGAGTGTCATATTTTCATTTAGTTCTAACAGATTTAGATCATGCTTTATACAATATGCCCCAAGTTTCTTTAGGTCTGCCTTTGCCTTTCTTAACATAAGTTATAGGTCAAATCTAAAATATCTACTCTTCTGATCAGATCCTCAGATGGTCGACATTTTTTTTTTAGTTGAAGGAGATTTAGGATCTCTACGCGTTTCATCAAAAAAGTAAAAATTACAAAACCGGGAAATAAGTTTTATCTAACACACCCATACAACTCACGCAAAAAATAAGAATCTAAGGTCCTCTTTCCGAAAAAAAGACGAAAAACAACACACATGACACACACAGACAACCCGAACAAACAAAACAAAACAAGACAAAACTATGCAAGATCCAAGGGAGACAAGCTCCAAAAGAAGCATCCGAACCATAGAAGCAATCCGAATACGAGAAAGAGATAAACCAAACTTTGCACCCAACGCGCA
Source organism: Papilionanthe hookeriana x Papilionanthe teres (assembly GCA_022702705.1). Taxonomy (NCBI): domain Eukaryota; kingdom Viridiplantae; phylum Streptophyta; class Magnoliopsida; order Asparagales; family Orchidaceae; genus Papilionanthe; species Papilionanthe hookeriana x Papilionanthe teres. The sequence continues at coordinate 41,415,590 of CM040421.1, forward strand.
ACCCCGTTACTTTCCCGCTCGACACGCGACCATTCGATACGCAAATTCCGAGAAAGTAAAAGAACATACTTCAAAGAAAGAACCGAACTCCAACGAAGACCTCCCGCAAAGCAAACGCACTTCCAAAGACAAGACAATCCGCTCAATTTCAACATAATACCAACCAAACCTCGTAGCCAACCATAGACCGAAAATCACAAAGATCCATTTCTGCAAGAATAAGAGATTCGAATGCAATCCTACCGCAGAACCAATATAAGATACAACCCAAAGTGTCACGACAAACACCACCCACGCTGGAAGCAGTATCAGTCCAACTCCCATCAGTATTTATCTTTATAAAAGGAACAATGGGCTTAGCCCACTTAACATTAATACAGTGATGTGAAGAAATGTTAAAAGGAATATTCAAAGCTTCCAAGCACTTTAAACAAGAAAACAGATTGATTCTTTTTAGGAAAAACCAAACTTAACACTAGGAACCGTAGCATTGAACTTTATGTCATTCCTGGAAATCCAAATGAACCACAAGATTATCACAGGAATACAAGGAAAAAACCTGTACCAAACTTACGCCAATCAGAGAATAAATCATCAATAGTAGTAACAGCCAAAGGGGACCAATTGATATTCAATAGCAAAAGGACAAGTAATAAAGAGATGAGGAATAGATTCCTCAAAAGCTTTACAACAAATACAGAACGAGGCCAACTTTAAACCTTTTAGTTTCAAAATATCGTCAGTAGGAAGAATAGAGTGATAGAGTCGTCAAATAAAAAAAGACATAGAAGGTTTAATCCAAGGGTTCCACGCCCATTTAAGATTAAAACCCTAAGAAGCAAAGGAATTAGTAAAACGCTTAGCCAAGGACTCACCCAAATTGCCCTTAACCATAGGTTTATCCAGCTTATCAGGAAAAATCGGGATGGCAAAAATATAAGCAACATCAATAGGATTAACCATACAATTAAGTCTAGGTAAGCACCACCTATTCTCATACCAAATATCTTTCACCTTTAAACGAACATCATTAGGACTCCCGTAAAAAGAAGCAAGAGGCCCTTTCCCCATCCAATCATCATACCAAAAAGAGCATTCACCATGCCCAATATCCCAAAAAATGAGATCATTAGTAGCATGAGATGCGTTAAGCATCATCTTCCAAATGAAAGAGTCACTCTTCTTAACAGAAACAGTAAAAGGATGAACATTAGAACAATACTTAGAATGCATAAAATCAGCCCAAAGAGAATTCTTAAGACGGAACCTGTACCAAAGCTTCATATGACAGATATTAATGGAATCTGAAAGCCTCCGGAAACCTAAACCACCAGAATCAGTTGGCTTACAAAGCTTCTCCCAACACTTCCAATGCAACTTCGTATGATTCTTTCCTTCCCAAAGGAATTTATTGAAAAAAAGCTCAAGCTGCTTACATAAAGTCTTAGGCATGCCCATAACTTGTAAAGAATAAAGAGGCAGTGAAGTGAGAATGCTCTTAAGAAGTGTAACACGACCTCCAAAAGAAAGAAAACTATAGATTGTCGACATTTAATATGACCAAACCATCCTAAGACGACTCTCTCTAATTTTGTCCTCCACTAGAGCTACACCAACCTATCACGGATATATTTATTTCACATTTTGTCTCTAAGTGTCAAGCCACCCATCCAACTAAGCATTCTCATCTCAGCAACACTTAACTTTGTTTTATGCTTATTTTTCTAAAGGCCAACATTCTCCGCCATAGAACATTACAGGTCTCTCACCACCATCTTATAAAATTTTCCTTCAAGTCGAAGCGATACTTTGATATTTATATTCATAACATTTTTGGTGTTGCGAATCTTTGCTTAAAAGTGTGTATGTAACTTCTAAAATTTTATTAAAAATAACATTTTTGATGAATCATTCAAGATTTGAGTGCTATGCATATATAAATTCATGAAAACTGTATGATATGTTAGTAAATGGCTCAATATTTTAATGTTATTGGTTAGAACTATGTAAACTTTTAAGTTTTGAGTCAGTTTTTAGAGGTGTTTGGCTTTAATAAGCCGACTCCAAACACTAAAGTTTGTTATCCTTCTTTAATTCTGTTTTAATTTCGTTCAAAATGGATAATTGGGCATATTTGCACAAATGATTATAATATGGGAATATATGGCTAATTACAGTTATCATGGGGCTTGATGAAATGGTGAGGCAGCTTGGACGACCATGCTTCTGCAGGTACTGACTGCATGCGTCAGTCATTGTTAGAGAACATGTCAATGGATCTGCTTTTTAATGGAACTAATAGGGAAATCTGGAGGACCATTTCCCCATTTTCTTTCCATTGTTCTATATTTTCATGCACCAGTTGGGCTGTTAAAGTGGATTGATGTTTGCAATTTAGCTAAAATTTTGATGTAAATATGAAAGTTTAGGTGTGAGATATGTAAATACTTGAAAATTGTGTGCTTGATATGTATATTTCCCTTCTCTTTTAGCATCCAGTGAGGACATCCTTACCTTACGTCATAGTCTCACATTTGCATGCTTCTGTCCCCATTCTCCTTACAAATTGAACAAAGGTGAAGTATGAGCCTCTGATTTTCCGTTTCCTTTCTCCACTTTTCTTATATCTTTAGGGGACCAGAAGAAGCCTTACGGGCTGTGTGGTAGGAAGATTTGAACAGCATCTAAACAGGATTTAAACTAAATCCTGGCAAACAACCAAAATGGTGACTTTAAATTCTGTTTCTCCATCTTTCCTTACATGTGACAAACCCAACATTGCCAAAGGTGATCCAATCTAGATCCAAATGAGCCCCAGATCAAAGCATTTGTTGTATGATTGGGAAGCTTTACGTTTTCTTGCATATGTTATGCTGTGATTATGACACCAAAGTGTTTATATAAGTAACCATGAATGTTTAGTTGTCAGATATATAAATTTATAAAAATTGTCTGGTGTGGACAGAGGTGGACGCAGTAAAGAATTACCCATTTTATCTCAATAAGTTCCATTAATCTCTCTCTCTCTCTCTATCTCTCATTCCATGGTTTTTTGGAGGTATCCCCTTTTCTCATGCTGTGGGGATAGTGCAGCTTGGACTTATGCTTTTGTGGGTAACCGTTGTGTCAAATTGTCATTGGTAGAGAACATGTGGATGGATTTGTCTTTTAATGGAACCCAGGCTCGCCATTTCCTTTACAGTTTTCTGAATCTTCATCAATCGAAGGGGACCTTAAAGTGGATGTTTTTTTTTTTTTTCTTTAACTGGCTTTGAATGGTCCTTGGACTGATGACTCTGTTGACCGAAAAATTTTTCCGTATGGAGTGCGCACGCAGCTCTACGTGCGAATTCTAGTTATATGCTGCCACGTGTGCCACATCGGGCCTCATAAAATATTAAAAATACGAATTTTTTTATGGAGGTTATTGAAGTAGAACCGCGGAGGTTATTGGAGCAGTTCATCGCGTGGTGTTTTTGGGAGGTTATTGCGGCATTATTGAAGCGGTTATTGGAATCGTTCCGTGGGGGTTATTGAAAGGTTACTTGCGACGTTATTGGGGGCACTTAATGAAGTTGTTTTACAGTGGTTGTTGAAGTGGAACTGTGGATGTTATTGGAGTGATTCAACGAGCGGTATTATTGAAGGGTTATTGCGGCGTTATTGGAAATAATACCCCTCTAAATCTGGGCATATCTTCCCGCCATCATAATTTATCACTCCAATTGCCTCTATCTATTTGTACTAGTATTTCCATATATTTACATAAAAATACACCACAGTCAAACATATTGCTTTGCACCAGAATGTCTTTGGCCATCTGGCCATTTTTTCCTATGTCATGGTCAAAGGTTTTTCGTATGTGTAAATTTGTGTTGTCTCAAACATAATACATAAGAATTGTGTGCTACCTGATGTAAATTTTTTCGGATGACTTCAATTTTATTTTTTAATTTTGCTTTTCAGCATAAATTTTTGGATGTGGTAAAGAGATTACGGGCTCAAGGTATTGCATATGTAGTGTGCATGCCTTTGCAGGTAAAAATCTTTCAATTTTTTTGAAAAGAATCTAAAATAATCCTATAATTATTTTTGCCGCCACCTCAAATCCGCAATTGAAGGATTGCCTTGGAGGAACGCAACTCTGCTGTTGTGCTGCATTGGCGTTGAAGCTTGGATGGACCTTGAATCTAGTTCTCTCTCTCTCTCTCTCTCTCTCTCTCTCTCTCTCTCTCTCTCTCATGCCAGAATTCTTATCTATTTATATATTTAACACCCAAATTTTCATACTTATAAGAATAACATTTAATCTTTAATGTCACGTCAAAAATATTATTACTATTATTACTTTTTAAAAGTGATGCAATTTTTCCATTTATAGGTTTATGAAATTAAAGTATTATTCATGTAAATATGATTTTTTAGGTGCTTTTGTAAATAGTATGCCGTGTGATATGCAAATTTTCATCTACTATATTCTGAAAGGCTTTTTCTCTGTGTCTTGGACGGTGTTTTCATATACTATATTCTGAGGCTAGGGTTGTCAAAAAAGATCGTTATTCGCGAACAGTTCATGTTCGGTTCGCCAAGGAGATCATGTTCGACACTTCGGCCTCCATTTCGGCCTTTCCCCTCTCGAAAGCTTTCGGCTGGCTCTCCTTCTCTTCGTCTCAAAACCGCGAAAAGCTTTGTCTCGTCGAGAGCTTAGGGTTGAATGTTTGTATTCGTTCTCTAATCTCTACTTCTATTTGTTTTCCGTAGTGTATATTTGTCCTCGGCGAGTCGGCGTTGGATCGATTGTCTACTCAGTATTCTTGCTTCAGTGCTTGATATTCTTGCTTGGTTGCTTGTAAGGCTACCGAGGAAATATATTTTCTTTAACATTTCACATTTATCTTCATGCTTGCCTCTTAGGTTAAATTTTCATAAATTTTTTTTAGGTTTTTTTTTTTTTTTTGAGTGAAACCTAGGTTAAATGTAGATCTGTTTGTTTTCATATTGACTACAGATCTTTTTTTTTTTTTTTTTTCCGCGCTGAGTTGGTAAGTGAGCTCTGCTTGGGGTATTATGCATTTGTATTGTGATTAATATAGGCTTAAACATTACTTTCAAACAGGTTTTAGCATTTTTGTTGTGATTCGATTGTTGCCTCTAGATCTGATTTTTTTTAAGCCTTGCTGGTATTTCTCTTCAATCATAAATATTCCATTTATCCTGTAAGCAGGAACAATGAAGTTTTTATGTTCTTACTACATTCTTCAAATCAGTGCATTTCTCTTCAATCATAAATGTTCCATTTATCCTGTAAGTAGGAACAATGAAGTTTTAATGTTCTTGCTACATTCTTAAAATCAGTAGGCCTTGCTGGTATTTCTTACTACATTCTTAAAATCAAAGTAACATTTCTTACTATACATTATTGATTTTAATGTTTATGAAGTTTTGGTAAGAAGAATGATATTTTGGCAAGAGGTTGCATCTCCTTACTCCTAAGTGGGTGTTTCTTTGAGTAGGCCATGGATGGTTGTGGTCTATGGTGTATGTGATGACTAACATGTCGGAATTTGTTCGGCTGTGTTCTACTTGTTTTTTTTGTTGAGCATCTTTTGGAGGCTCGAAATTGGAGCTGTTGCATCTATAATGATTAATTTATTTCAGTAGAAGTACTGTTAATGTGGGTATATAGTCCGGATGAACATGGCTGGCAGCCTGACTCACAAATTAATGAGAAAATATAATGTGGGTATATAGTCCAGATGTATGGACGAAGATTATCATCAAATTTACGTTATCATTCACACATCTAAATGTTTTTTTTTTCTCATTAAGGCTGATAAGAAGTTAGCCATGGATTGGTAATTAACTAGATTTTGTGAGAAAGAAAATGGTTCTAATGCTTTTGTGGTTTATGTTACTTCTTTATAGTAGACTTTTTATTACATGAACTTCTTCTGTTTGCTAAAGTAGACACGCATGTGTCTGAGTCTACACAATAATGGACCAATTATACTATTTTCAAAGTAGAAAGATAGATATGTGGGGATGGAGTGATGATTACATTCTCTTTATGGGTTGTTTCTTTCATAGAAAGCAATACTTTTTAGATGATGCAGGGATCTATCTGCTTATGTTACTAGTCGATGTGTTTAATGTTCTGCTTAGCTGAATAAACAGTATGAATGCATGCAAGGCTGCAAGTTCGAAGCTTGGAATATGTATAATTAAAATGAGTGGAGTGTGCATCCTACTGTTTTATCAATAAATTAATGCAGGATTTACATGTATACCACTGGATTCTTATCTATTTACACCTCTAATATCTAAATTTTCTTTTACATATATATCACCTTATTCATGCATAAAAAAAACATGTATTTCACTTTTAGAAGTGAAAATAGTGATATATGTCATATTACATGACAGATTTGGGTGCTATAAATAAAAAAAATAAAATTTATTGGTATGTTTGTAAACGGCCCTATATTGATTTGCTGTTCTTTAGTTTTTCTTTTACATATATATCACCTTATTCATGCATAAAAAAACATGTATTTCACTTTTTAGAAGTGAAAATAGTGATATATGTCATATTACATGACAGATTTGGGTGCTATAAATAATAAAAATAAAATTTATTGATATGTTTGTAAATGGCCCTATATTGATTTGCTGTCTTTAGTTTTTTAATATGAAGAGGTTTGCAGTTACTTTTTTCCTGGCTGCTATGCTTATTATTGCTATGGCTACTCGGTTACTTTTTTCTTAACATATTTGAGGCTTGCAGTTTCTTTTTTCATGGCTGCTAGGCTTACTATTGCCATGGCTGCTGCAAGCCTGCAATAGGCATGGGTGCAATTACTTTTTTCTTTGTGGAGTTGGAGCCTGAATGGGGCACGTGTTTACTATGGGTTGGCTGCTCGGTTATGCTGGCTGATAGCTTTGAATTGCTACAATTATTGGTTTTACTTCTTGGTGGCATTGTCCTTATTACTAGATCTAGGGAAGTCATTTTAGGGGCTTGTGAGAGCTGCAACAACTCCCAAAATTGGTGAGAGGGTTGTTTCCCTCTCTCCCCTCCCTGGTTTCGGTTGGGTTGCACTTTTTAGCTTCTGGTTAACATTTATGTAGGCTTTGGTCGATTGCTTTGATTTGGTGCAGGAAGGGCAGAGCTATGGTGGTTCTGTTTCTAGTTGATAAACTGATCAAGGCTGATTGGTTTTTGTTGTGAGATATATACTTCCTGGCATAGAAGTGAAACGCAAAGAACACAAGAAAACGCAGATCGTTTATGGGGTTCGATCCAATTGGATCTACGTCCACGGGAGGGAGTCAACCAGTCAATTCACTAAGACAATAAGTAAGAATTATGGCGCTCCACACCTCGAGGAATAAGCTCTCATCTCCAGCATCTCTCTCTCGAAAGAACCTCGACCCTAGCATCTCCAAGATCTACCCCTCAATCCTCAAGTCTCTCCCTTTCTTCTCTACTTCTTCCTAGCTCTCACACTTCTTGGTTCTTCTCCTCACCCCCTCACTACAAGCCTCACCACCCTCTCTATTTATACAAACCAAGAGAGTGATCGGTGGGAGGTAGGTGAGCGGTAGGTGGGATTTACACTAATGTGTCATTGTCATAGCCCATGTAATTGGGAGTCATTAACAACAATTCTCCCTATGACTTCCGATTACAAAACTGCATAATGATGATTCTCTTGGTTGCACAAAATCAACTTCTTGCCTTCAGTTCATCGAACTCCCCGCAAACCTTTCTTTGCGAATCGTGAACTATGCTAGACCAAGCTCCTCTGTTCACAAAGCTGACGAACCACACGACAGCCTTCTTTCTCGACGTGTGAGCCAACTGCATTGATGTTCCTTCCTTCGCGAACTCCTCTTGTCGTCGCTCGATTGGCGAACTCCTCTTGTCGTCGCTCGATTGGCGAACTCCTCTTGTCGTCGCTCGATTGGCGAACTTCCTGCTGGGTTCGCGACTCCTTCGCGAACTCGCCAGGCGTCACGGAAGAATCCAGTGTCGCGCAAACCGCAGCTCGCAACCTCCTCTGTGAAATCTCCTTCGCAGAGCCCTTGCTGAACTCATCTTCTTGCTATCGACCCTTGCACCTGCAATTAGGAGGGAAAGATAAGTGTCGAGTTCTCTACAGAACTTCTAGACTCCTCTTCCTCCTTGCTGCAGTTCTTGAATGCCGAATTAGGTGGAGACAGCCACAAGCAAGAAATCCTCCCTTAGCCCAATAACCTAGTAGCCAAATTCCTTGCTTCTTGATATGCCGAATACCTCTAGCTAAGAAGTGCCGTTTTCTCACAGACGGCGCCAATTGTTGTGGGAGGTAGGTGAGCGGTGGGTGGGATTTACACTAGTGTGTCATTGTCTTAACTCAAGTAATTGAGAGTCATTAACAACAGTTTTATTTCTAAATATATTTATGTGTAATATTTATACTTTTGATGTGGTGCAGGAAAGGGCTTATGCATATTGAATTTTGACAAGTATTAAGTATAAATAATATTTCTGAAAATTTTATGAAAGGTAACTCATGTTATTTTTCATCTATCTATACATGCAGCTAGCCTTTTTTACTACGAGAAAAGTAGAAGCTTTGTTAGAGCTTACATGGGTGAGTAGCTTCAAGCGATCACGTAGTTATGTGTGCTATTTTATTATTTTTATGTGTAATATTTGAATGTTACTTTTGGTAGCATACTATAAGCCTGTCATTTTGTCCTTTTAGCCATAATTTGAGTTTGAACTAATTTGTTGAGGCGCTTTAACGGTCAAGTTTTTCACCTTCTCATGTTATTTCTCATCTCTTTTGTTTGTTGATTTCATTCTTTTTTCCAGTGCCGGTGCTACCAGCTCATCCTGCCCTAGCAACGAGAGCCTCGGCTACTGCAATGGGGTCCCAAGCAAAGAGTTGCGTCGTAGACAAGTAAGAAACTTAACGCCATTGTTTCTGATTTTAAAATTGTATGATATTTATCCATTTATTATTATTAAACTAGTTATTCCTATAATTTATTAGAAGATTTACATACATAACACTCATTTCCTTTGTATCTACTTATCTAACACATAAATTCAATTTTTTACATATACAACACATTATTTATGCATAAAAATGTGTATCTCACTTTTTAAAAGTTAAAATAGTGATCAATTTGATGAAATATGAATGTTTTTTTTTTGGTATAAAGGTAAATAAGCAAAGTTTAGATGTTAGATATGTAAATGCCCCCTCCTAATTTACTTCTCCTTTCCAGATCAAAGATTCCGATCCGATCAAACAATTGTCGTTACAGAGCATGCTGAGAGACAACCTGAATGCTTGTGCAGTTTATCTTGGGGAGTCCATGAGTAGGAAGCATCAATCAGCATTTGCTCAGTTACAGCTTGGCATTAAAAATGGCATAAAGATAATCCATCCAACATAATTTTCATTTGTTGTTCAGGCTTCCTATTAGCAGCATGCAAGTTGCTTTTATATTTGTTTTTTAAATGTAACGAAAACGTATTAATATACATTTTGGTTTTGACATTCATTGTCGTGATCTCGCTGCTATGGCCTATGAGATGGTTTCTTGATTCCATGTTATATTTGCCTTTAAATTTAAGGTTCAATAAATTTTTTTGGGGTAAATTTATCTGCTTACCACACAATTTTTATGTATTTACATTTCTAACATCTAAAATTTTATCTATACATATATAATTCTTTTGTTTCATAACATTATAAGGAATTTCAAATAATTTTGAATGCTTCAAGCGACCTGAATAATTCAAACATTTCGAACAGAACATGAATAGTAATTTAACGAACAATTTTAAATACGAGCTTATTTCAAACAAATTAAATTTCAAACGAACTGAACACGAACACTAGCTCTGTTCTTTTGTGTTTGGTTCATTTACACACCTATATGAGGCATTTTCTCCCCTATTTCCGTGGCTTCTTATTTGTTGATTTTAATTAAAATTGTGCGGTGCTTCAGTGTGGGCTGAGTGGAACTTGGGGTCGTTCAAATTTAGCTCAATTTAAGTTTCACATAAATGTAAGTATATTTTAGATGAAAATTAATGATAAACACCTAAATTAGAAGAAATATTAAATTTATTTTTCAAGTTCAATTAGATGACATTTCACTTTTAGATGATAACGACAGTAATACTTCTCTGTTCACATAAGATTAAAAAGGGGAACTAGATTCTTATATATTTGATATGTAGCACAAACTTTACTGTTTACATTTATAAGTCTGATTAGTAAATAACAAAGAACCCCTAACTGAATTTTTTACAGCAATACAGAGATGTAGAAAGGATACTATTACTATATATAAAATATTACCATGGACACAGGTCAATTACTTTGTAGCTGTTAAGAAAACCTAGAAATACTCATTCTAGAGATCAATAAATGCTCATTAAGCCCATGCAAAGAATCTATCAAATGTGTTCTAAGAGATGCTGGTCCTGTAGCCTCTTCCATGCCTAACTCAGCCGCAACCCCAAAGATGGAGAGTGCGCAAGCAGTCGCCTCTAAAATATTTGATTGTTCAATTGCGACGAAGGCGGCAATAAGGGCAGTGACGGCGCAGCCTGTTGCGGTTATCTTCTGCAGCATAGCGACACCATTCTGGGCGCCAACAACCATACGGCCGTCTGTTATGTAATCAACAGCTCCTGATACTGCAACAATGGCGCCGCTGGATTTAGATAGAGATTTTGCAGCTTCCAAAGCATCAGAGGATCGATGCAGGCTGTCGACTCCCTGTACGTAAATTTTTATGATTATCAATGATTCAATCATGATATAGACCCGAGATATCAAAAACGTCAACACTTTTTAATGATTTGATCACTCGTAGTTACAATTCTGCCACTAGAACTACTACTACTAAAATTACATTCCATGTATTCAATTTTAGTTCTACTCGAACGAATGCCTTTAGACTCCATAATTCAAGTTTTTCCACGACTCTTTATCTAGTCTTATCCACAAGAAGGATATCATCAGTGAAAAGCATAAACCAAGGTACATCCTTCTATAAATGTCCAGTAAAAGCATCCATAACAAAAACAAAAAGATATGGGCTTAAAGCTGATCTCTAATATAATTCAACTGAAATAGGAAAATACTTGGTCAATCCTCCTTCTCTTCGAACACAAGTAATAGTTCTAGCATACATATCTTAAATGGCTTGAATATAAGTCATATCAACACATTTCTTATATAGAATTCTCCAAAGTACTTCTCTTGAAACCTTATTGTATGTTTTTTCAAAATCAATAAAAATCATAAAAAAAATGTTTTGATCCAAATTTAAAAAAATATATTGGTTATAATGGATGTCAATTTTATTTTGAAATACTACATTTTTTTACCTCATCTTTAAGAAGGGAATAAAACAAAGATTTGTTTACTGAGTTTCAGGATCTTCAAACTGAAGACTCCCAAAATAATATCTCTCCAATCCTAATTGTTCAACCTAAAAACCTAAATCATATTATATCAGTAAAAAGTAAATCGAGTCTTTTAGATATTGAAGTTCTTATAGTGTCATCTCATGATATTTATAACAAAGAAAAAACATAAAAAAAATATAACAATAGTACCGTTTGATATTGTCTATAATGGTAGAGACAACTCAAAAGAAAAGGTTTAAAAATCATTTACACTACCCATTATCCACAACCCTCCAAATAATGTATTCTCTAGTCTTTTATGCTATGTTTAGTAAATTTCTTCTTCGAGTTCTGACTCTTCTAGTCATGAAACTGAGCCTAATCTGAATCTTAAGTCTAATGAGTCTAACCTTCTCATTGGGAAAAATTCTTCCACCCAACATCCATTATCACATTATGTGCCATATAAAAATCTCTCACCCACTTTTTGTGTTTTTACCTCAATTATCTTATATGGGGATTTCTAGTGATGTGCAAGATGCTTTGAAAGTCCTTAAGTGGAATGAGGTTGTCCTTGAGGAGATGAAAACTCCTGAAAGAAGTGACATGTGAGAATTGGTTGATCTACCTAAAGAAAAGACAACTGTCATGTGCAAATCCTTGTTTACAATCAATTCCAATGGCTCTCTAAAACAGTACAAAGCTTGATTGATTACCAAGAGATTCACCATAACTATGACATCAATTATTTAGTTATATTCAGCTCAGTTGCAAAACTAAACTATGTAAGTGCTTTTCAGTCACTTGCAACTAATTTTGACTAGCCTCTACAACAATTAGATATAAAAAAATGTCTTTCTCAATGATGACTTGAAGGAAGAAATGAGTATGAATGAAACTCCAAAATTTAGTGATAAATTCGCCACAAAGGTGTGTAAATTAAAAAAATAAAAAAACTTTATACGGGTTGAACTAGTCACTGAGACCGTGGTTTGAGAAATTTACACGATTTGCTAAATGTTAGGGGTATACTAAGGCCAAGGAGATTATACAATATTTTTTATACATTCAAAGAATAGGAAAATAGTCATAGTGATTGTGTATGTGGATAATATTATACCCACCAGAAATGATGAACCATTTGAAGTCTATTTTTGAAACCAAAACCTTAGGGATCTCTGAGGTATTTCCTCGGCGTGGAGGTTCTCCCAAAGGAAACTGGGGTAAGAGGGTGTAAACCTGCAAACACTACAATTGATCCTAATAAAAAACTGGGAGATGGGAAAAAAGATGACTCGGTAAATACATATCAATATCAAAAGATGGTGAGTAAGTTGATATACTTAACATATTCACGACCATATATGGCCTTTGTTGTGAGTTTGGTAAATCAATTTATGCATTCGCCCTATGAGAAACACCTTGAAGCAGTCAACAAAATTTTCAGATATCTAAAAGGTAGACCATGCAAGGGCTTCACTAAAGAAAATTGAACAGACTCATTTATTGACAGAAGACCAACTTTTGGATACTACACTTGTGTGGGGAAATCTGATTACATGACAAAATAAGAGACAAAATGTGGTTGCAAGGAGTGGTGTTGATGTGGTTGCAAGGAGTGGTGTTGAGGCAGAATATAGGGTTATGAATAATAGAATGTGTGTTATGGTTGAAAAAAATTCTTGAAGAACTGTAAGCCCCGATAAGCATGTCGATGAAGTTATATTGTGACAATAAAACAGTAATGCGCACTGCAAAAAATCAAGATCAACATGATTGCACAAAGCATGTGGAGATTAACACACTTCATAAAAGAGAAGATTGATTGTGGAGCTATTTGCATGCCATTTATCCCTACTACTAAAAAATAATGTATAAGTTCACCAAAGGATTGTTTAGACCTCATTTTGAGCTCCTTGTAAGCAAGTGGGCATGGTATATATTATGCTCAGCATGAGGAAGGTTGTTGGACCTTTAGGAATGTTTTATTTTTAGTATCTTTTATTATTAATATTTTCTATTTTTAGAATTTAGAAATATTGGTATGTCAATTCTTGTTTCCTTCTTTTATCATTGAGAGTTATGACTAACTTTATAGTTTCCTAATATGAGAGTCATCCCCACCTATTTATTTTGTAATTGTTTTCTATGCAATTTAACAGGAATAATTATTTTCCCCCTTCCAAAACCTACAAAGATCAATGTTTGGAGGCTACTATCAAGATTTCTTGGAAGATGAGATGGCACTGTAACAAGTGTTAGTTGTTCTTAAGGATCATCCCCAATGAAGCTCAGTGACTCCAAATACCTCATCTCTAATGAGCGTGTTAAACAAAACAAAAAAGGTGAAAGCACTACATTTTTTATTTTATCAACAGAAGCAGTCTTAGAATATTAATAAAATATGGAGAGCTAGGTTCGAATTAATATGGCAAAAAAATTTGATCAAATCCCAATAAAAAATTCATAAGATTGCCAATGTGAATGTTCGTATTATGATAAGTTTAATTACATAATAAAAAAATATAGAAAAAGTGTGAACAAGGGCATAAGCCAAAGAAGAAATAAGAAATGTTGTTGTGGAAGATATTTACGATGTGTTGATACTTAACATAAGTAGTCCAATGGAGTAATGCATATTAGAATGAGGTGTGTCTTTCCATTCTTCTTCTAATAAAAATCTTATAATAAACCACAACACAAACAATTATGAAAAATATTTCTTACTGTTGATGAGCCCTTGAATATTATGGGCATTAGAGTGGTAATAATCAAGAAACAAATTATTATATTTTTTAGGTGTGAACAAAGTCATGCATAATCTAACTCAAAATGAAATCTGATCTCCATTAGTCAACTAGTTCCAAAAGGATGTCATATCACTTTTAATAAATGTACTAAAAATATTATAAAATGTGCTTTGGTATTTGCTCGAGGCAATAAACATACATTCTTACGACACCAACAAAATTGTAACAATAAAAGCTCACATTGACTCAAATCTATTCATAGAAAAATAAGCTATAAGTACAAAATACCTAAGAATAATTCACTCTAAAGGTAAACTTTAATTTTTAAAATAAGAAAGGTGCCAAAATAGTCCCCGACTCTTTACATGAGGTTGTTTTAGTCTCAGAGTTTATAGAAGTGTAAAATTAGTCCCAGACTCTTAAACTGAAGCTGAAATAGTTCGATACAATTTTGACACTTTACTCTTAATCTACTTAATCAACTCTTTGATAAAATTATCTCATAGGAAAATAGAGGGTTGATTTCTAAAAAAACAAGTTGAAGCTAGTGCATGATCTATGGGGCCCATAGCCTATTGCTTTTTAAGAGAATGCTTATAACATGCCATTTTGATTGATGACGGTAGCAGAAAATTATGTGTTTATTTTATTAAGAATAAATTTAATGTGTTTAATACTATAATAAAATAGACGAATTTGGTGGAAAATAAAATTAGAGATAAATTCAAGAACCTGAAATCAAATTATGATGGGGAGCGTAATTTTATAGAATTCAAAATTATAGCATTGCTCTTAGGATTCATTTAGATAGAATGGTCGAGAAACACAATAAAAGGGAGTAGCTAAAAGAATGAATATAGCTCAATGAATGTGTAAGGGGAATGGCATTGCATGCCATATCTTTCAAAAGCCTGCTAGGCAGATGGAATAAATATAAAATTATATCTTATCAATGGAGAATAAACAATTGCACTCCATAATGTTCATAAAGAAGCTCAGATAAGAAAAGAGCCATGTTTATTCCATTTCAAAGTTTTCAATTATTTATCATATGTTTAGGTTGATCAAGTTATCAGAGATAAATTTAATTTAAAATCCAACAATTGCAACTTAAGTCGATGTAGTGGAGACTATTTTAAATACAATTTTGAAATAGTTATAGTGATACAATTAGTAAAACGATAAATATTATTTTGAATGAATATGTATTATAAACATAACATAAACATTATTGTAGAAGACATCTCCATTCTAGAGTAAATTAAATTAGAGGAGGCAATTTCCCAAAGAAAAGACAAAAATACTCAGGAAACCCAAGGGTTGCTTAAACCTACTACACCAACGACTCAAGTAAGATTGTCATAAAAAGGGACAAAGCGACTAACTGCTATTATCCTTCAGCTTATTACTTGTTGCTTACAAACATAGGAGAGCGTGAGCGCTATGATGAAGCTATAAAAATAAATGGTTCTATTAGAGCTTGCTATAAAATAAAAGAACAAATCAGTTTATAAGAGTAACACCTAACACTGGCCAAACTGCTCCAAAACAAGAAGACGTTGCAAAATAACTAAATAGAGAAGGTATAATACGAGGCTTGAGGGTTTCAACAGAAAAGCTATATGCTTTAAAGTGATAATCCCTCCTATAGTTAAACTAATGATTATCCGTATAACTAAGAATATAGTAGTAGAAGATTAATAACTTGAACAAATGGATATCCACGCGATATTCCTACAATGGTGATTTGAAAGAAGAAATTTACATGATAAACTAAAAAGCTTTATTAGGCATGGAAAAGAATGCCTTCTCGATAAGTTAAATAAAAAACTTCAAGGCTTAAAATAGGCATCTCATCAATGTTACCAGAAACTTTATGGATTCATATAGAAGATCAAATTTTGCATTCATAATTTTGATTACTGTTACAATGTAAAACAAATAGGAAAATGGCATGTTGATTGTAGGGATAGATATTCATACGATCAATGATTTGCATAGACAATAGTAAAAAAAAAAATTAACAAAACAAAATTTGGAGAAGAGAAAAAATTTTAGGAGAAGAATAGATTACAACAAGGCCTCAAAAATTGAAGAAAAAGTGCACATGATCAAGCCTTTTATGTGTTAGTCATTGAATCTCGTGTATATTTATATATCAAATAATGTATCTGCAATGGGAGCAGCTAACAGATATATTTTGAATCCAAAAAAATAATATTAAGAAGCTATGAAGTGATTATTATGCTATTTAAAAGGTATGAACAATCATTACCTTATATTTAAAAGAAAATTGCAAGCCTGGGTTGATTCTACTTTAGGAGGAGACCTTTAGACGAGAAGTATCATCAGGTGCATCCACCCTTTCGGTGGCATCACATTGGGTGTCGCAGCATTCAAAGATAATATTATTATTAACCACAGAAGCATACTAAGAGGCAATCACCGAAGCCCAATTGAAAAAAGAATATCATTTGGCTAAATGCCATTTTTAGAGAATTAAATTAATCCTCTTTTTGTAACAGCCAAAATTCTATACTTCTAACTAAGAATGCCATCTTTCACTTCCAAATAAAGTGCATATATTTTGAGTATCATTATATACATGACTTGCACTAAAAACTTATAACTTACAAAATTAAGGAGCAAAAAAATGATATATTCAGAAAAGTGATATCGACTGAAACATTGAAATTTTATAAATGCTCATTTAATCTCTATGATTGACACAGAGAATTGTTCAAACACAATCACTAAGCTAATACATTAGAAATTCAGACACCAAGAGGGATTGTTAAGTGCGACTTGAAAATTTTTTTATTCATTGTATAAGTCCATGTAATCCTTATTTTTAAGGCATCCCACAATTATAAACAAATAGAAAGGAGAAAAAGAAGAATTGAATAGATGAAAAAGCTCTCTCAGTAGAAACAAGAAGAGAATGAGACGCGTCAACACATTTTCTCTATGTTCACCGCTCATTTTCACAACAATTAGTTATATTCGGTCTTAATCGCTAACAAAAACAAATTGATAACTTTTTTTTATTCATATAAAGTACAATCTCTCTATATATTTTTGAAGCTTACTGATGTTAATTTCTGTGCTTTTGTGGACGTAGGTGAATCGCAATGAAGCATTTTAATTAGTTTTCTAAAAAATTAATATCGGCAACCCAATTTTCTATGAATTTTTCTTTAAAAATTGTCAATTTTCTATGAAATTTGGTCTAATAAAGTTTATTGGCGAAACACCCATTCATAGATGCTATGACACAATCTAGTTCTGTCAAATTTCTATCGGCAACCTATTAACCCACAAAAATAGCAAACTTGTATGGAAATCAAGGCGTGATAATCATTAAAACTTCACATAATAGAAGGTTCACTAGCTAACTTGTCCACTATTCAATAGAAAATAATAGCAAGACAAATATTAACATAAATCATAATCAATCTTTTGCATAAGAAATTCAATACATAATAATATACAAAATAACAGAACAAATGCAGCAAAAAATTATCACTACTACTCCTCATTCCTCTCCTCTCTGTCAGCCTCATTATTTTGGTTGAAATTTGATCATCGTCTCTCCAAATATTTCTAGATTTGAATGTTCACTCACAAAATAATCCTCAAAGTTCATGAATAAAAGGATAGATGGATACCGCCAAAAATAGAGAGGGGTAGAAGACCACAGCCGAACATAGAGCAAGAAAAGAGAGATGTCAGCAGCGTGAAGGAGGAACTTAAAAAATGGGAATCTTCATACTAAGAATTCGTTTATATAATGGATTAATAGAGCTACAAAATTTATGATGGAAATTGCGTCAATTTCCTATGAAAATCCTGTCAAAATTTCTACCGACAACTTAGTTTACCACAAAAAAAAAAAAAAAAAAATAACCCATCAATTTCCCAAGAAATTCTATTGATGACTTGGTTTCCTGTAGCATATGTTGAAAATTCCATAGAAATGTAACAAAATTTGTTATGTTCAACGGAATTCCTATGATTCCTTATGAGCAACCAACGAAAAATTCATCCGTAAACCCATTTGGAGCTTGTGGTTGACTACATGGTGAGTTTAGTAGGAACAAGACAAGCATGAGATTCATAAAGTTCAAGTCGATATCAAATATCGTGGATAAGAATAAGGATGATGAAGATAATATCGATGCCAATAAATTATCACATTTCACTTAAAGTCGCATAGACCTTAATTTAAACTTCAAATAAATGTAGCTTATGAAATTTCACCCAAGTGTAAGACAATAAAATTTGTTAATTTTGATATTACCTACAATCCACAGAATAAGGATCTCTTCAAGATACACTTTCAAACAACCAATATATCTAGAGGCTATTGGTTAAATAATATATATACAATGTAAAGTTATACATTGTAAAATATAAACTATTCAATTCATCGATATACATCAATTGACATTTCAAAAATTACGATCATACCATATTTTTAATGGCATTATATGTCAGCCAAATCGGAAGGCATCTAGTAAGAATTGTTGAAACATTTGAATGCAATGAAATCAAATCAAATATATTAGACAGATAGCTTTGTCATCTAATAATGCTGACATCTTTATAAAATTGATGCATCAATAACAATGCATCATATGCTCTTAGTGTTGTCTTAACAAAACATTTTTCACTGACACAGGTATTGGTGGATTACTATAAACATCTTTTTTTTTATTATTTTATCTTGAGTGCCAAAAAGATGCTAGTTTATTAGATCCCTTACCTTGCTATTCCGTATCCGACGCGCGGAAGCCAACCCTAGAATCTCCGATGCATTACCCCTAATCACCGCCGGCCGAAGCTCGAGGAGACCAATGCACGCTTCCATCCGAAAATCAGACGCAGATACGGCGACAGGGTCGAGAACCCATGGCCGGCCGGCCTCCACTGCGGCGGCAGCGGCGGCCCTCATTGCAGCAAGCCAGTCTTCAGAGAGGGTTCCAATATTGATGCAGAGAGCGTCGACGCCAGGAGTAAAATCGGAGATCTCAGTCAGTGCACTGATCATCGCCGGAGATGCACCGACGGCGAGGAGGACATTGGCCATCAGATCCATTGAGACGAAGTTTGTTATGCACTGGATTAATGGGGCTCGTGATCGAAGCTTCTGAAGAAGCTCCCATCCCCGACGGCCCCATTGATCATTGGATAGATGAGGCTCCGGTGACTGAGGTACCTTTCCGGCCGGAGCGGCGGCGGTGATATCAGTTTTGGCGTCCATTTGGGTGAGAAGGAGGCGTTTGGGGATAATTTGTGAAACAAATGCGATGCTTCATCTCATCATCTGTAGGATTAAAATATTTTTATGAAGAAATCCGGATTAAAATAGTATATTCATTCTTTTTTTTTTTAATACTCCATGTGAATATTATCAAGAAAATAGCCAATATTTTATAGATAACCCCAAATCTAATTATTTATGAATCAAACGCTCTCTTTCCTGAAATTTTTGAATTCTCACTCAAATATTAAAATTCATGATATATTCTGACTCATATTTTTTATTTTTATCAAATTCTCAATGATTGGATCGCGACTCACATAACTGCATCAGTTGGTAGTTTAAATATCAATGTTTCGAGTATTTGTATGTAATTGCCCTTTTTTTCGTAAGAATGAAGCACTGTGGTTGTCTCATATGCGAAATGAATAAATTTAAGTATTTTATTTAATGGGTCAGTTGTTAACCATAATTAAATTTAGAACATTGCTAAAATTTTAAAAAAAAATTTGAGTATTATTTATATTCAAAAAATCTCACACCAAAAGCTTTGATGTGTGTCGAAATGACCGTAGCTGCAGAGTAATGAGTTCCTGTCTTAGCGTTGCACAAAAATTCTGCACACTCTTAGGTAATTAAAGATAAGTGAGTAGTAAGAGACAGCTCAGCTTTTTATGTGAAAAATCTTGTGAACGAGGAAAAATCATGGGGCTTAGCCCATTTAAGATAATTCTCTATGAATGTTAAGTACACATGCTCATTTTCATCCTAAATTAAGGAATATGGAATTACATAGTTGATCATTGTAAATGTACAATAGTAGTTGATTGATAGCTGTCATGGTCTTACTGTAATGAATGTAGTTTCGGCAAACAGACTGCAAGAGTCGTAGTCGATTACTTGGAGATAGTAATTTGCGGTGAATGTTGTAAATTGTGGATATAGCTCCAACTAGTTGTATGGGTCGTTGTTGAACGATGGGTTGTAGTTGGTTATGTGGGTCGCAAATGGATGCTAGGAGCTTTAGTTGGCTATATAGACCGTAGTAGGAAACTGTATAAACTATGAGCCACGTAATTGTAGTTAGTCATATAGGTCGTAGTGATGAGTTGTGGTAACGTGTGTAAGCCGCAAGGGCTGAAGACGGGAGTTGCACAAGATGTGTGCCTTGAAGGTTGTAAATGGTCACGTAGGTTATGGTGGTGAACTGTGATGACGTCCGTATGCCACATGGGCCAGAGTCGGGAGCTACACGAGTTGTGGACCACATAGGCCATAGTTGGTCATGTACGTCATAATGGTGAGTTTAGATGAAATTCGTAGACTGCAAGGACCAAAGTACAAAGTTGCATCAAAATAAGTTATTAATTTATAAGGAGGGCTTTTTGACTGTATGTGGAAGGAGTTATCAATCTCATACAGGCAGCGAGCCAGTGATCATGGGGATATTTGACGTCCATTAGTTACTTCCTCGCGAGCCTCGTGAGTAATGCTTAAGCTGTCAATCCCACCATCCTTGTTGAAGAGTCGTCTGCTTCCGGTCTACGCCTAGGCAACCACTGCTGGCGCCGCAGTGGAATGTTTGTCGGAGGCGAGTCATTAATCAAGTCTATCGGACCACCTCCATCAAAATAAAAAAAAAACAATAAAATATAACAAGCAAGATCAAAACTCCTCATACCAAATAGTCGATCCCACTCAAACAACGTAACTGACATGGCTCCCTTACTAGGTGGTAACGGAGCACTAAAAACCTTATGCATCCTTGGTTGCAGCAAAGAACAACTTCTTCTGTAGCATGTTCATTTATTTGCCTTTCACATTAAATTATCTTATTCATATTGCAACTTCATTTTCAAGAAGTAAGAGAATCATTGAATTAAAATATGCAAATCGAAAATATGTCAGCGCTGATCCTAAGAAGATCTAGCGGTTCAGATGAGGAGAGTACGATAAAAAAGGACCCACCAATAGAGGATCAAAAGACCCACTTATCTGATCGTATACAGTCATCTGAGCTGAAGCCAAAACAAATAGATCCATGAGAAGGACAAAAGGACGATTAAGTACCCAAGTCGAACCATTAGACTGAAACGAGACAAATAAGCATCTAACCCATCCACTACTAGAAAGCCGACCTAATAAATGGTAGCATACCTTCTAGTAGATCCAATCTAAGGAAAGAAACAATTTTACATTATCACCAACCATCCCATGGACATCCCCGGGGCACCATATTAAGGATGAAGAATTAATAACGTAACAAAGAATCTCAAATTCATCTCTAGAGCACCCTTCGTTAAGGAGCGAGCTGCCTGGAGAATTAAGGTGATTCACTATCTGATCGATCAGTGTCTCTTTGTCAACAGGAGTTCCTCACCAGGGATCAAGGGTTTGACAATCAAACTAGATCATTCAATCAACAATGCCGACCAAGCCTAACTGACTGATCTGATCTTGCCAACCCAAGGTCAATCAAGCTCATCCAACCGAGCTAGAATGCAATCGAGTGAAATACTCATATATATATATATATATATATATATATATATATATATATATATATATATATATATATATATATATATATATATATATTACTTAATGCGGCTAGAAAATTCGCGACAGTAGAGTATTAGATTATCGTCTTAGTGCAGTAAGAAGATTCAACAAACGCTCATAAAAGAGACAACAATTAATAATGATACCATAAGATTTTTACATGGAAAACCTGAAAAGGGAAAAACCAATGAATCTGACGCAGCTGAAGGCTACTATAAAAAGATGATTACAGTTGCAGCCAATTGTCCCACATACAGAAAAATGCTATTAGGTTTCCCAAGTAACAACGTAGATTTGTTGATGAATTTGTTACTAGGAACAGACAAACGATCGATAGCGATTGGTGATCTCTAATTGGTGGTGGTCGACGGTGGTTAACAGAGATTGACGGCGGTCGACAAAGATTAGCAGCAGTCGGCAAAGATAAGCGGTGATCGGCAATAGTCGGCGGTGGTCGATGGATATTGGTGGTGATCGACGGAGGTCAGTGGTGGTCGACGGCGATCAATGGTGGTCGACGACGATCAGTGAAAGTCGACGACACTCGACAATGGTCAATGGAGGTCAGTGGTGGTCAACAGCTGTCGGCAGTGTGGTTCTGGACTTCAGCTCATTCTCAAAGCTTTAAACTTTTCCTCAGATCTCAAACTCTCCTCCTCCTTCATGAGAGTGGTGGAGCTCAAATTATAGTGTTCTAGATGTAATTAATGTAAGAATACAAACCACTTTGATCGGGGGTTCGGAAAACTTCCTTCAATTAGGCGGTGTTTGATGGACATTTGAGTGTTTTAATGATGTTAAAATTGAGCGATCTTGGGTTCATTAGATTCGCCTTATCGAGACGCTCGACTTGATTATAGGCTTGCTGGATTCAACATTCGCTTGATCCTCCAAACATGTTCGAAAAACTTCCAAGGGTAGTTTAACGACTTGATTTGAGCTTGATTTAACTCAGATTAGATCGATTTTGATATCATTAGATTTGTCTCATTGAGTTGGTCAGTTTGAATGTAACTTTGCTAAAATCAGAATTTTGGATGAATTTTTATCGATGATTGAATATTTCTTGATTAAAAATTTGCTCAAGATTTGTGTTATGCCTCGAGATCCGTGCTTATTGATGAAATACATTAGCCCTCATTAAAACATCCGACAAAATTATAAAATCAATATTCTATTCTCTCTCCTCTTATAAATAGAGTAATCATTTCATGAATGCAGAAGAACACAATTAATCAAAAAAAAAATTGAAAAAGATCAAGAAGATTGATATAAATGTTCATTATTCTCTCTTTCTTGAAAAAGATCAAGACGATTGATATAAATGTTCATTATTCCATGCGTTCTATTTTGTAGGGACACAGACAAATCAACATAAATGATAACAAAACTTTATAAAAAAATCCCAAAACTTTTCCACCAAGAGACTAAGATTATTGCATTAACTGTTCTTCAAAATCCTCCATACCATTAGCAAATAAGAGAAAAACTCTTTAGATGAATATAAAGAACAAAAAAGCGCTAAGTTGGGGAAGATTTATATACATTTTTTGAAACAAAGTCCAAGCTGTTTAAAATTTGTTCATCTTATATCTTAAAAGTACAATAATAAAATCTGTCAAAGAAAATAAGCAATATCTTATAAGCACCTTATTTACAATTCAATCATTCTATTTCATCAATTATTCCAACCCATATTTTTCCTCTCTTATTGCCTTCCGACGGCCTACTTTATACAGGGTCCCGAAGTAGTAAACCCACTCGTCATGGATTAGATGGACATGCGCTCCCCGATCGTTTCATACGAGTGAAGCTTACTTGCACGTCCCGCTCATCGTGATCGAGCATAATGCATATCCTCTCATGAATGTAGTTTAGCTCAAAGGCTAAACATTCATAAATGTATTGCTGAAAGTTTATTAATATTATGAGTATCATTTCTATTCAAATAAACCCACACAAAAATTTTATTCTCTAAAATTTTCACTACAAACCAAAACTGATACATGATTTAACCATCAATAATCTTAAGAAGACTGACTCCACCAAATTTCCTCATATTACACAAATCTATATATATATTCAATGAAATAATTAAACAACTATATATTTCCATTTTATATTGCTTCACACCTAATATGTGCGGCTCATCATATGTACGAACGACGGTCTGAATGCAGCCGCACAGTCGTGAATATGTTATTATGTGCGGCTTACTATACGTACCACACATGCAACACGACGGTCTGAATGCGGCCGCACTACGAAACCGCACATAATATTTTCTCATTTTATACTTCCTATCAAATTTCACCCCTAGTAATCTCACACACACCAACACCCGTCGTCGTCAAGAGCGCCACGACGACCCGTTTCCATGAAGTCCCCCTCCATCCGAATCTCCCGAAACGCATCCAGACCAAAATCCTCCGCTTTAGGCAAACTCATCACATACTCATCCAAATCATCCAGCCCAACCCCGGCCGCCGACCTCGACGATCTCCCCGGCGGCGGCTTCGCATCGGCGGAGGGGAATTCATGCGGAAGATTGAGACGAGCGGAGTCTCCGTAGAGCGATCGAGCGGCGAGATCATAAGCGCGGGCGGCTTCGAGGGATGAATCGAAGGTTCCCAACCAGAGTCGAGCGCCGCGATTAGGTTCGCGGATCTCGGCGACCCATTTGCCCCAAGTTCTTTGCCGGACGCCGCGGTAGGTGCAGAAGGGATTCTCAGGTCCGCCCTTTCCTTTCATGCAACCTTTCCTCGATCGACGCAGCGGGCAGCATTTGCGCTTCTTGTCGGGTGGATCGGGTATGGCTGCCATGAGAGGAGGATGGATGCGAAGAAGGTGTTTGTGGGGTTGTCTGAGAGGTGGGGGGAAGTGGATTTAAAGAGGGGGTGGGGTGGGTGGGGGTGTGGGAGTACAGATGGAATGAGGGGGTCTGTTCCACGAGTTCGGATGGCGGGAGGTGACACGTTGAGGAAGGGTATATGTGGTGTGGTGGGGAGGGAACCATGAACGCAGAAGATAGTGTGAATTGGGTTGGGCGGGTCGGGTTGGGTTTTAAGCGGGCTGTTTAATTTGGGCTGGTCTAGATCACACAAAATTATATTTTTATATAAATTTTTGATACCTAAAGGTTAATTTTTGTAATGTGTAAGCTACTAAAAAAATATTGACTACAAATTTTTAATTTAAATTTATTTGAATAATTAATCCCAAATAATTTATGAAAAATTATCCTTAGATAGATTAATTTTTTGAGAGACCGAATAATATTTGATTATATGTTTTATAAATTGCTTTTCAAATGTTACAGTCTATATTTCATTTGTGTCATGGGTTGAGGACACGTGGCAAGCATCAAATACGTCCACGCCAACAAAGAAATTTGGTCGGGACATGTCCTCTTTTTTATGTTTATTTCCTCTTGGTCTGGTCGGGTCGGGTCGGGTCGGGTCGGGTCGGGTAATAAATTGGGGCTTTGGGCCGATCCAATGATGAAGGAAAAACTCATCAAGATTCGTGCGATGATGCAATGAATGCGATCCCTGCTAGATTCTTCGCATGGCGGATGGCGGCTGTTTGCATGCTTCGGGAATAAGTAAGATGAAGGGCGCAATGGATAAGTGCGTTATTTTACTGAGCTTTTATGTCATTGCATTGCTTCCATTACTCTGATCTCATCAATGATCTCATCATCTCTTTAATGAGGCGTTTACTTACATAGAGGACATTAGGGCTGTTAATTTAGCTTGAAGGTCTTTAATTACTCAATATTGATTCAAATTTTGGTACGGTCCGTGATTTGATCGAAATAAATGAGCCGAATTATGAGCTAAAATTTCGGATCGAGTTTTTTTCAAGCTGCTTTTGTGTCAGAGTTCAGCTCGGCTTAGAAGTTTGATCTTTAATGACATATGACTGTGAATTTAGTAAATTTAGTTTGAATATTGTTAATCACTCAAAAAATTATTTTGAATTTTGGCTCAGATCAAGATCGGTTTGAAGTAAACGAGCCGAACTTTGAGCCAAAATTTTGGATCAATTTTTTTTCGAGCCGATTTTAAGCCGGCGATTTTAAGCCGGCCCCTGCTCAACTCAAAATCGAATCGTTAACAACCCTTCATGACATACATTGTATTACACATACATCTAAGTGTGTGTGTGTGTGTGTGTGTACAGTGAGGTCCCCAACCCACCCTATTGGCTCAACCCCCACTAAGTTTGGCGGCAACCCGGTGTGCAAATAATTCGAGTATCACCTGACTTAAGGCAACACTGCACCACCAGAGGATTCGAACCTTGAGGGACATACGACATTCAAAGAGTGCTTACTCTACTAACATACCACTTATATATATATATATATATATATATATATATATATATATATATATATATATATATATATATATATATATATATATATATATTGAAGGTTATGTATTTGATATGCAATTACATAAGAATTGAGTATTGTGTATGTAAATCTTTCAATTTTAAATTAGTTTTTTAATATATCTTTTTAATTTTTTATTTTTTTTTTACAATCTTCCATTTCCAATTTTAAATTTGTTGTATTTTCTATGTACTATATCTTGAAGGTAAAAAATAATTATTTTTTAGTATTCATAGGAATAAAGTAAATAACAAATATTATTATAAGTGATATGCCACTAATAAATTTTCATCTTTTGGCACAAATCTCGATGTAATCTTTTGAGCAAGAAACATTTATACTTCAATTAAGAGTTGTCCAAAGCTCGGATTTCAGCAAATTTATAGTTAAACTGACTGAATCGATGAGACGGACCCAATGATATCAAAATTAGTCTGATCCGAGTCAAAGCAAGCTCAGATCAAGTCATTAAACCACACTTAGAAGATTTTTAAACACATTTAGAAGGTCAAACCAATGTCAAATCTAACAAACCTATAATTGAATCGAGTGTCTTGACAACACGAATCCAGCGAGCCTAAGATTGCTCAATTCAAACATCTTTATGACACTCAAATGTCCATAAAATATTGTATGATCGAAGGAAGTTTTTCAGACTGTATTATTAAAGTGATTCATATTATTGCATTAATTGCACACAAAACTCTATAAGTAGAGCCCCACCCCTCTTATGAGTCGGAGGAGAGCTTTAGGTTTGAGAAAGAACTTGAAGCTTTTAGAAGGAGCTGAAGTCCAGCATCACTTTTATCACCGTCAATCACCGTCAACCTCACTACAGACCGCCATCGACCATCGTCGACCATTGTTAACCACCGCCGATAACCGTAGACCACCACCTACCGGCATCCACTTCGACTTCCGCTACTGGCCACTTCTGACAACAAGTTCATTCACACATCGATGTTGTAATTCAGAAGATTTTGTAACCATTTCTCGCCTGTGGAACAATGATTCTCTGTAACCATCAACTTATAGTGAATTTTTAGAACTATGTCTGGCCTTTCGATTTTTTTCCTTTGCGGCTTTTCAACTTAAAAACTTTTAATATCACTACTGATTCTTTTATTTTATCAGAGTATTTGTTGAACTCTCGTGGCATGCTAAGAAGATAAACTATTACTCAACTACTATAAATTTCCTAGCATGCATCAATAAGAACATTCTATACTTCAATTTTAATGAAACGCCAGCGTCATTACTTAAACTTTTTAGTTTATCAAAAACTATATAAACATGAAAAAAATTGCAAAGTATTAATTAAAAAACTCTTATTGTCTGTTTGGGACAGTTGCGGCTTATTGAATAATCTGCTGATAAGCTGATTAAAAATAATCTGCTGATAAGCTAGGTGCGGCGGCTATTATAAATTTTTATATTTTTGTAAAACTCAGACGGCAGCCATAAAGCTCTCACCGAGGTGCGGTGTGAAAACTCTGTTTTCAGCGTTTTGAAAACGCATAAGCTGCCAAAACGCAGTTTACCCAAACAGTCCAAGTGTGTTTTCAAAATACTACTGCATCAAATAAGTTGCTCCAAACGGACCCTTAATTTAACTAAAATTATCTTACATTTTAATTTAAAATTTGAAGAGGAGAGAGAGAGAGAGAGAGAAAGAGAGAGAGAGAGGGCGGGAGAGCTGTAGACAATGAGTCGAGTGAATTGTTCTTGGCTTTTCGTTAGCACGTCTGGTCAACACAAATAGCTTTGGTGCCAAATACAGTGTAGAGAGAGATGGGTTTGGATAAGGACTTTGTTGGTTGTGGCATGGCACGTGTGGGGGAGTTATCTTTAGCATCCGCGTACGATGTAGCTATTCTTAGCTGCCAAGTACAGTGAACTGCAAACAGATAAGGGGGGTTCTCTTCAGCTCCCCAATTTTTATCTTTTGGAGGTGATAGTGTCTATGATAATTTAAAAAATAATAAAAAAAATAGTTCTTCAGCATAGGATATTAATTGACAAATCCATCGGGAGATATGCAGAAATCGATTCTAGGGATTCAAAATATAAAGAACACTAAAAATTAACGTGAAAAAAATTACATTAAGAAATTTCACTATAAAAAATATAAAGAGAATTGTATGAGTCACACCAGACTTAAGAGTCTCTAGAATTTTGGAATTATATAAATCTCTTTCCTCTCCTTTGCACTAGAGAAATTTTGAAATCCAATTTCATACACACATGAAATTCATCAAAGAAGCTGAAGCATAAAACCCGCACTGCTTGAATTCAATTACTGATGTCGGGGCACTGGCGGTCTAAAAAAGGCACTGCAACACTACAACCGAGTGATATGGTGTTGCACTCTCGGATTTCAAAATTTGGGCTAGGAGTTGCTTGACTAGAGTGTCATGCTCTCGGGTTTGAATATGTACTGAGCGTAGCAGCACTGCCTTCTGGGCGCAGTGGAGTTGTGTATTGTAAAAAGAACTTTCAGGGGCCCAAACTCAATACTGGAGGTCACCCCCTACCCCCATATTGAACGGTGTGTTAGGTATGACTCATATACTGAAAATTTGGAGTCTCTTGTAATAACGAGGTGTGTCTCATGGAATGAAGAGAAGTGTCTCATGGAATGAAGAGGACTGTCTTTTGGAATGAAGATGGGTGTCTCTTGGAATTTAGTGGGTTGAGGGAAGCGAGGGCGTGTTAGTAATTTATCTATGAGTTTTTTCTATAAATAGATATGTAATCCTATGAGTATGTGAACCGAATTTGTAACTCCTCTAGAATAGTGAATTCTCCGCTCTGCTACCGAGAACGTAGGCACATTTTTGTCGAACCTCGTTAAATCTCTATGTTCTCTTATGTTTTGTGTCGAGTGTCGAATCTTGTTTTTCTGCGCTGTAAATTTCACAACACAGTGAAGTTGATGGCTATGTGTAACCCAATAGATTAACACCAACAAACTCTGAATCATAACAAAAACTTGAATTTCCTTAGTTGAGAAAGATATATTACGAAAAAAGATGAGTAGTTCTATATAAAGTATTTTTCAATAAAATAATTATCGTATGTAAAGAGTTTAGGAGAGAAGTAGATCACGGATTAATAAAGAGATTTGTTATTAGATCTGTGAGTTACACATATACATACTTCGTTTGATAATTTATATAAGACAATTAATACCAAAATTAATATAAAATAAAATAATAAATACAGAAATAGTTGAAGGCATAAATCTAATTGGACTTTTAGCTTATTTTTAACAAATTAATTTGTGTAACTAACCTTTATAACACATTTAATGGTCATGAGCGACATTCTATTAGGCTTAACAAACCATGGCTTTATAACATTCACTGGGGGTTGAATTAGGAGATATCATTAACATTAAAATTATTTTAATTTTATTTAAAAGACATAATAATGTGCAATAATAATATTTTGCCGATTAAGTATACAATAGTTTAAGTCAGGACTCTTCTCCATTCAATATTTTGAATATTTTAAATTTAAATTTTGTGATATTATTTTCTCTCTAAATGTATAGTAATTATACATTTATATATACAAATGCTTACGAATGTATAAATTTATTAGGCTTTTTTTTTTTAAATCTAAATAATTTAGTTTTTAGCCATTTGATAAAATTTAAGGGACAAAGTTTTTTATTTTTAATTTTTTTAGTTTGTTTTATTTTCTATTTTCTGATTTTAGAAAATTTATTTGATATTATTATGATTTATATATTTTTAAAAAAAAAAAAATATGAAGCATATTTGATTTGGTATTTTTTATTTTTTAAAGAAAAAATTATTATTTTTATAAAATAGTTTGATTCACACACATTTTAGTGTTAAGTTTTACCTCCCATGACATATACGCGTTTTCCTTGCTCCACCTAGCA
The DNA here is from genome assembly GCA_022702705.1 of Papilionanthe hookeriana x Papilionanthe teres. Classification (NCBI taxonomy): domain Eukaryota; kingdom Viridiplantae; phylum Streptophyta; class Magnoliopsida; order Asparagales; family Orchidaceae; genus Papilionanthe; species Papilionanthe hookeriana x Papilionanthe teres. Next base: position 41,445,902 of record CM040421.1, read on the forward strand.
TGAAACAATATCTTTGGGCAAGTGAGCGGCGGTTGGCTAGCTGTGACGGACGGCGGCAGCGGCTGGTGGGGCTGATGGAGGCGGCAAATGGTTTCAGGCAACAGCGGCTGTGTTGGGTGAGAGCTAGCAGCAAGCAAGAGGTGACAAAGAGCAGCAATGACAGGCAGAGGCAGAGGGCGGGCTGTAGCGATCATGACAACTGATAACTACGGCGAGTAGCAACGAGGATGGCGACTGCGCAGTGGCGGGTGGGGGCAGCAGAGGCGGCAGGCAACTGGCGGGCGACGATCGGCAGTAGTGACGGGTAGCAGCAGGCAGCGAAGGGCGGGCGCCAACGGAGGGCGGCAAGCAGCGGTTGCACTTAGTGGTGGCCAAAGGAGGCGTATTGTTTTGATGTTGTAAAATCATGCAAAAATATGTTTTTTTTTTCTTAATATTTTTAAAAATATATTATTTTAAAAAATAAAAAATAAAAATAAGACTAAAAGCAGATAAACAAATACTGTCTTTATATTTATTTCCTATTTTTTATTTTCAAAAAAATAATAATAAAAATAAAAAGATCCTAAACGACCTCAAATATCATAATTTGATCAATAGCATACAACTTCACGGTTCTAACTATATATATACATAATAAATTTGTGTAGAAAGTGATGAATTTCATTTTCCTTGAACGATTATTAGTGCATTGAGTATTTGTCTTTTATAATTCATCTGAGTAGTTAAAAGACTCTTGAGGGTTGACTCCCTTTAATACATTATTATAATTGATATTCTGCCACAAAATTCAAATAATCAGATTTGAATCTCAACACAAATTAAATGAAATAAAAATTTCAGAAGTACAATAGAGATCATCCGGGCTCTAATTTCAACAACTTTATACCCAAATTTAAGATCTCAACAGATCATACTATAGATGACTTGATATTTCGAGCCTACACTCAGATCAAATATTTGAAATATGATTGGAAGTTTTAAAATATTAATTGAATAATCAAATGATATCTAAATTTGACATGCTTATAATCAATTCAAGCTTCTCGATGAGAGGAATCTTATAGCTAAATATCACTTAATCTGGAGATTGTTAATTGGGGATCTGTTTATTTTCACTAACACCAGACCAAATGACTCGTTTATGTTAAACATTACTTTCCAATATATGTTATTAATGGAATCTATAAACTTCAATTATTACATATATATGACATCTTATATGTATATGAAAATATGTATTTCACCTTTTGGAAGTTTAAATTGTTGTACTTTCGATGTTATGTAAAGTTTAGCCGTTAGATATGTAAATATATAAGAATTAGATGATATGTATGTAAATGTTTACATACCTAGCACATATATGTATTTACATATCTCATTAGAAGTGTTATATGTATAAATATGAAGGTTTAGGGGTGAGTTATGTAATACATCAGAAAATTGTGCATGTATATAAATGCCCCTGAAAGATGTGTAAGGATCTTATAAGAAAGTGTCCACATTATAGATTACCAAGTGGTGGCTGCTGCAACTTAAGACGCCAAAGACGCAGAGTGCAACCTACATTCTGGTGAAGGTAAAAGACACGCCAAAGAAGATAGCAGCAGTTGATGAAATTAATGACTATGACCGTCCAAGTTTCTTCTATAACCAGATGATTACAAAAATACCACGGAAATTACTTTTAGGGAATGTTTGGTAGTACACTTTTAACAGGATTTACGTTAAATTTTACATTTGAATTTAACGTAAATCCCGCCAAACACAAAAACCAGCAAGTGAAATCTGAAACTTCGCTAAATCCATTTTTCTCTCCTCTGTAACATAATTCTCATTTTTCTTAATATGATGGATAGGTGGATTTAACGGATTTAAGGAGAAATTCTGATCTCGTCGCACGGGAGGAGAAGGCGATCGTATCAAATATTTTTTTGGATTTAATACTACTGAATTTGGTAAATCTGGATTTACAAGATTTGTTAGATCCTACTTAAATCTTCGGTGCTGCCAAACAGAAAAAAATTACGTAAGTCAACTGTACGCAAAGCTGCGTACGTAATAGATTACATGGAGGTTACACAGGGGTTACAAGGGGGTTACAAGCGTGTTATAACCTCCTCGTACCTCCCGTGTAACTCACTTGTAACCCACACTTCTATTTCATCTATTTGTAGGTTACAGAGGTTACAAGGTTACAAGGGGTTGCACGACAGTTACACGAGAGGTAGTTATAACCCCCTTGTAACTCCCGTATAACCGTCGTGTACCTTTTTACGTATGTAACTCCTGCATACGATTAACGTATGCAAATTTTTTCCCAGCCAAACACCTAAGAGAAGAAGCATGTTGAAAGCTTCCTATTTTCTTATTCGATTAAAATTTTGTTTATTTACATTTATGTAGTTTTTAATAGCATTTATTATTATATTATAGAATTTAATGCCTTCATTTGTTTTCATGTAGCTTAATCTTGGTGAAATTAGACCTATGATAATTTCATTAAAAATGGTTAATCATCATATTAAGTACCCAAAGGGAATTATTAAAGATGTTCTTATTAAGGTTGACAAGTTTATGTTCTCTATTTATTTCATTATCTTTAATTTGAACAAAGATAAGGAAATGTCTCATAAACTTTTCTTAGTAATTAGGAGAGGACTTATGCCACATATAGTGAAAGTTGATACTTCGTTTATTACATTGGTCAGAATAATTACTATAAGGCTAATTATAATGTTGATTTTTGAATCTGAATTGGTCTATGAATTGAGAATAAAGCATAAAGAGAGAAACAGAGAGAGGACTGCGAAATGATTTGCCCTCTCGGGGTTAATGAGATCTTTCTAATTCTCTGGTGCACTTTTTATTTTATCAAGAAAAACTCCCTTCACCTAAAATGATATTCCTATTTACAAGAGATTGAGCACTATCTAATAATATTATATTTTTGACTCTGCTTTAATGAGGGTGTTATAAGTTATTTTTAATATTTTACAAGTGCGAGCTCATCGCTTGGTTGTGACTATATTTCGGTCGGTTTTGCAGACCTTGATTAGTATGAATATATCCGTCTGGCTTTGTTAGACTTGGTTCATCTGACTGTATTCAGCCGACTTGGTAAGTCTTCGGGCCTTATGTCGGTAGACTTTTCTCTATTGTCCTCCTCTCTTCCTAGGCTGTCAGATATTTTCAGAATCAATGAGGTCATGTTTTTGATATAAATTGATGATAATATAACTGAATCCAAATCCAGAATTTATACAACAAGATAATTGGCAGGTGATTAAATATCAGTGTTTTAGTAGTTTTCTCAGATCAATGACTGTGGTAATTAATAGCTAGGAATTAATATAAGGATTTCTCTGCATACTTGTGGGGATGCTGTTGCTTCTTATAAAAGCAGTTCTTTTTTCTCTGACACGCATTTTATTTTCTGCAACTTTTGTGGGTTGGTCTGTTTGTTGTACACTGAGCTCTTATTAAAAGCATTTTTTAATATATTCGTTGCTTAGATTGATTATATGAGACGGTTAGCTTTCCTTCCCACCAGCTACAAGATTCCATTATTTCAGATTGATAAATACATTTGTTGAATCCCAATTTGTCCTCAAATCACAACTCAATAGATAAAGTGTAAGTTAAGGGAGAAAGAGAGAGATAAAGAAAGGAATGAGCAGTAATATGCCGTATTAATCGTGTCAATCCTTTCAATTCTCTTTTATTCATAAAATGATATTCTTATTTATAGGGAAGAGAGTATAATATGGTAATGTTATATTTTTGCTCATACTTTTAAGAGGGTTGTACAATATATTTACAGTATTTTACATGTATGAGTCTATCTGTCGGCTGAGCTTGTTTGGATTTGGATTGGCAGAAGTGGTTTGGTCTGCTAGGCATGGTCGGCTTTGTAAATCGGCCAAGCTTGATTGGTTTCGGGTCAGTAGGACTAGTTGGTCGGATCAAGTCTGATTTTCGATTCATGAAATGGATGAGGTAGCTTCTAAATATCCCTAGTATGATTAGAGATGTTGATCGGCTAGATATTCCTTTGGATTGACTGCTTAGTGTTGGGGGCTCAAATGCCTCATTTTTTGTTTTTGATCGAAGGGTTCAAGCTTGAATCATTCAATCGTCGTTTTGCTCTCATCAGGAATTGGTCAGGTTTGAACTTACTGACTTAGGCATGGACGGTTGCACTCGATCCAATGAGTAAGCCTTGAGGTCCTCTATAGGTGGGCTCTCCATAGTCACAATTTTCTTCTCTGAATGGTTAGATCTCCCAAGAAACAACACTGACATATTTTTAATGTACAATATTACAAGCCACCGGACTTATTTATTTCCAACGAATTAATTGTTGAAGCAAGGCATCCCCCCATTGAATGAAGATTTGGCTATCGTCTACTTTGGCCCACAAATTCATTCCTTGTCTTATTACTAAAATTATATGAATTTTTTGGTCGAGATCCTATAACTTTTTTTGTCATCCATCAGCTCAAATCAAATTATTGAGTGCTTCCATTACTTATAGAAAATTATAAAATTCTGGCTTCAAGATTGTGTAGTACTGCCTTACATGTTAGCCCTTCAATTATTCCAATCTCTGCTAAAACTTTTGGTGTTAGCTGCAGATCTATAAATATTTCATATTTATTTCAATTTATTTGGTGAAATTTGATTTATCGCTTAATAGATTAGATAATTTAGCAATTTTAAGAAACTTAACACACTATAAATATTTCAGGACAATTTTTTATAGTATAAATATAATGTCATCAACCACTTCTTTGATGCCTAATTTTTCTGATCTTATCCTAAATAAATTTATGAAAAAAATTTGGTTTGATTAAGGGACATAAATTTCTTGAAAGAGTTGAATAATAATTTTCTTTCTTGAGAAGGAATAAATATTACGTGCGGATAACGTATGTGCAAATTAATAGTGTTGTGCAATTTAGGGCAAACAAAACACAAATTCAGAAGAAGAGCACAGATATTTAATGAAGTTCGGCAAAAATGCCTACATCCTTGGGAGCAGAGCGGCGAATTCACTATTTCAGAGGAGTTACAAGTTCGGTTTTTTTTTTTTTTTTTTTTCCTAGCCTCTGCCAAAAGGAATTTAATTTCCTTCCTTTTCCTGCCTCTGCCAAATGGAATTCTCAAGAGGAATATTCCACTAGATTTTTCTTCTTTCTCCATCGGACCTGGACCTGCTGACGATTTTCCTCCTCTGCCGGTAACCCCACGAACTTGCTCACTTGAACATCTTCTGCCTGCAAATTTCTGCGTATGTTCCGCTCCTTTTGCTTCGCGAACTGCTTCGCTAATCTCCTCGCAGAAAATAGGAAGGAATCGTCTGCCGCGAAATCCCTTCCTCTGCTCCTCGCGCCGAAACTTGGCTGCGAAGGTGCGAAGCTCTTTCGCCTGTGACCGCGATTCGCAAGCTCTCCCGCTTGCACCGTGCGGAGCTCTCATCTGTTGTCGAACGCCTGTCGCGAAAGGCTCTCGTCTGCCGTTATTCATGAACGAACTGATTCGCCCGTTCTGCTCACGAACTCCTTCGCCGAATTCGCACAAGTCCGTCATCGAAACCTGAAAAACCCTCGCCGAAAAACCCAGCGAGATGCAGTTGTTCGCCTCCTATGTCACGATCCAGACCGTTGAAATTTTCCGCCGAACCCCTTCGATTCTGCGCCAAATCAAATGCCCTAGCCGAGCAAAATCCTCAAATTCCTCTTCCACCCTGCGCCGATCTCTTCTATGCCCTCGAACCAGGCTCTGATACCACTTGTTGTGTTCTTCTGAATTTGTGTCGATTCTCGTTTCCTTGCACTAAATTTCTCAACAAATAGCTTTGTGTGTGAATGTGTGATTATGGTGATATTGTGGTGAATAACATGACAATACCATTAAATCTGCACCTATCATTTTTACACATAATACTTCTTCCTTCAAAAGGGAATGCGAGTTCTTCATTCCAGTAGAGGTTAGAAAGCCTTTGATGTTTTTTTTTTTTCTTATATAAATCGTTAAAAAAAAAATAATAAAGAAAGAACAAAATTGCAAATTCCTTTAATTTTCATGCTCTGTGATACATGGCCTACAGTAGTGTTCAGCTCTTATGTGCATTGAAAACAAATAATACAATTGAGAATAGAGCATGAGAATAGAGAAAAAAAGAGAAAAGGAGAGAAACTGAGGGAGCGTTGCAAAGTGACTTGCCCTCTCCTTAATGCACTTTTTTTATTTTATCAAGAAAAACACCCTTTACCTAAAATTTTATCCTTATGTAGGGATCATGCACTATCTAGTGATATTACATTTTGACTCTACTTTAATGGGGGATTATAAGTTATTTTTAATATTTTACAAGTGTGAGACCATCGTTCGACTAATACTCTAATTCGGTCTGTTTTTCAGGCCTTAATTAGTCTGAATATATGCTGCCGGTTTCGTTGGACTTGGTTCGTCTAATTGTATGTGAGTCTCCGGCCTTATGTGGTGGACTTTTCTTTATCGTTATCGTCTCCTTTAGGCCGTATATCTACAGACTAGATGTGGTCATATATTTTGAAATAAATTGATGATAATATAATGATAACTGGAATCCAAATCCAGAATTTATACAACAATATAGTTGGCAGGTGATTAAATATCAGTGTTTTAGTAGTGTTTTACACAACTTAATAAATAAATAAATAAAAACTGATGGCTCAGATCAATGACTGTGGTAATTAATAGCTAGGAATTAATATATGTATTATCTGCATACTTGTGGGGATGCTGTTGCTTCTTATAAAAGCAGTTCTTTTTCTCTGACACGCATTTTATTTTCTGCAACTTTTGTGGGTTGGTCTGTTTGTTGTCCACTGAGCTCTTATTAAAAATATTTTTTAATATATTTGTTGCTTAGATTGATTATATGAGACGGTTAGCTTTCCTTCCCAACTGCTACAAGATTCCATTATTCCAGATTGATAAATACATATCTGTTGAATCATAATCTGTCCCATATCACCCCTCAAGGAATAAAGTGTAAGTTATGAGAGAGAGAGACAGAGAGAGGTGTAAGCAATAATGCGTCATATTAATCGTGTCAATCCTTTCAATCCTTCTTTATTCATAAAATGATCTTCTAATTTATAGTGAAGATAGTACACTATGACGATGTTAAAATTTTGCCCCTACTTTTAAAAGAGTTGTACAATATATTTTTAATATTTTATATATATGAATCTAACGGTCGGTTGAACTTGTTTGGATTTGGGTCGGCAGAACTGATTTAGTCGGCATGACAGGTTTGGCATTGTCTATCGACTAAGCTTAATTGGCTTCGGGTCAGCAGGAATAGCTGAGTTGGATCAAGTTTGGTTGTCGACTCTTGATAATGGATAGAGTGGCTTCTAAATAGCCCTGGTATGATTAGAGATGTTGAGGGGCAAGGTTTTCCTTTGGATCAGCTTCTTAGTTGTGGTGGCTCAGATGCCTCGTTTTTATGTTTTTGATCGAAGGGTTCAAGCTTGAATCACACAATTGTTGTTTTGCTCTCATCATCGCTTAGTCGGCTTTGGACTTGCTAGCTTTAGTTTGTACGGTTGCACTCGGTGGAATGAGTGAGCCTTGTGGTGGGCTCTCTTTCGTTGCAGTCTTATTCTCAGAACCGTTAGATCTCCTCAGAAACAACTGACATATTTTTTATGTACAACATTACCGTCCAAGAGATTTATCTATTTTTTATAACCTTTTATCTTATTGCCAACAATAAATTGTTGCAGCACGGCATCCCATTTGAATGAAACATTGCAGATTTGGCTATCGTCTACTTTGGCCCACAAAATCATTCCTTGTCTTATTGCTAAAATTTTATGAATTTTTTGGTTGAGATCATATAACTTTTTTGTCATCCATCAGCTCAAATCAAATTATTGAGTGCTTCCATTACTTACAGAAAATTATAAAATTCTGGCTTCAAGATTGTGTAGTACTGCCTTACATGTTAGCCCTTCAATTATTCCAATCTCCGTTAAAAACTTTTGGTGTTAGCTGCAGATCTATAAATTTAGCAATTTTAAGAGACTTTGCACACTATAAATATTTCAGGGCAATTTTTTATAGTATACATATAATGTCATCAACCACTTCTGTGATGCCTAATTTTTCCGACCTTATCCTACATAAATTTATTAAAAAAACAATCGATTTGATTAAGAGACATAAATTTGTTGAAAGAGTTGAAAAATAATTACATGTCAATAATATACATGCGAGTTGATAGCTTTATGTCTGAATATGTGATATTGTGGTAATATTGTGGTGAATACCATGACAATACCATTAAATCCGCACCTATCATTTTCACACGTAATACTTCTTCCTTCAGAAGCGAATGCATGTTCTTCTTTCCAGTAGAGGTTAGAAAACCTTTGATGCTTGTTTTTTTCCTTATCTAAACAGTTAGAAAAATAAAATGAAGGAAGAACAAAATTGCAATTTCCTTTAATTTTCATGCTCTGTGTTACATGGGCTACATTAGTGTTCAGCACTCATGTGCAGTGAAAACAAATAATACAATTTGGATAGGTTCTTATTTGTCATTATAGCTCCATGGACCAAGCTATGAAGATCTGTTCCAAGCGTAGCCAGAGTTTTGTCTTGGACCATACCCACATGTCCAGCGAGTTATTTTAGCTTACATTTATTAAGATTTAATTTTCCTTCTTTGGGACCATTCATCAAATCCTATAGAACATTTATTATTTATACATGGACATGTAAATTATCCTATTTATTCATATGCCACTTAAATCTTTTTGGCACAATAAAATTATCATTTTCTAGTGCATCTAACGTAGACTTTGGAGTATTAAAAATTGTCCCGATATACCAACAAGATTCGAACCCCATGCCAAATATTTAGGTTTAACCTGCATAACTTTTAGGACGGGTCCAGCAGTTTAATTACTTGGATTATGTTTGGGTCGACACACAAATCCATAATTGACTTGAAAATTGAAATGTCAATTTGTAATTGATTCAAATATGTAAGCCTAAAATGGCACATTAAAAGCGTTTCTATAAGTAATTGAGTGGTCTTTTAACTCTTTGAATTTTTGTTATAGATGTCAAACTCTTTAATTAAAAAGTAAGTTAAAATATTTGAACTTTTTATACTTTTCATATAAATAAATAAGAATTGTGTGGATCTATGTCCATTTTTTAAAATATTAAAGATCATGCAATGTCTACAGTGGAAGCCAACTCTATGATCAGACCTAAGTGTACCCAATGAATAATTTATTATATATGTATATATATATGCAGCGCATTCCTAGCTCAGTTGGTAGAGCATCAGTTTCGGCGGTGTAACTCCCCTTTAGGTCCAAATCCCATCACTGGCGATTGATGCCTAAGGAGGGAGTACTCGAATAATAGGTGCACGGTCGCCCCCAGACCTAATGGGGTTTGAGTCACGCTCCAGCCCATTCTTATATATATACATTACTGTTTCGTTCAGTTATCTTATACCATTCAATAAAAAATGAGCCATTTTAATTGATATTGTATGAGAACTCTATATATTCAAAATTAAACATATTCATTTATTTTAACTTTAAATTATCATTAATTTTAAACTCATCAATGAAAATATAAACAATTTAAGAAAAATAAAAATAAATAAAAATGAAATTACTTATTATTACAAAATTTATGAGCTTTTTAAAAAAGAATAATAAATAAAAAATTAACATGTTCTAAGAAATTGCAAGATACCATTTGATTTTTATTATTAGTTTTAAAAATTTTGGGGTATAAATGTAAAAACAAAAAAAAAAAATGCAAGTTTAGGTTTTAAATATATAAATAAAAGGAATTAGGTGGTATGTATGTAAATGTATATAAAGCAACCCAACATTATTGTTAGCATGTGCAAACAGAACCACAGTACTCTGATGAAAAATATATATATACTGAAAGGTTATTTATAGTTGGTCTCATCATGTTTGTTTCTGTTGCTCACTGTTTGGTAGAAACTGAATAATTTTTTAAATATTTCTCAACCCACCCATGTCTAAGCCAACATCTGTAGAGCAGGTGAACTGAGATAAATTCTCTAGTTAATATATATTTCATGGACAGCAAGCTGATTTCCCTCAGAAGAAAGCAACTTTTATGCTTTTCATTTAAATTCTAATCTAATAATTGAGAAGAGCTGTTATAAACTACCTCTCAAACTTGCTTTCACTCTGCAGTAGACTCGTGCTGTGGTGAAGAAAATAATCTTTTCGAAAGCTGTGATGGGAACTATAAATATATAAATATATTCAAAAAAAAAAAAAGACATCTTTCTTGCAGTAGACTTGGGCTGTGGTCGACGTTTAATGCGACCAAACCATCTAAGGCGACTCTCTCTAACAACAACAAATAGACCTTGAAAGAAAAAAAAAGTTTGTATTATTCAATCATTTTGTCAGAATGAACCTCAAATCTTATATATCAATCATCCTTTGGCATCATCCCAACTAAGTTAGTAGTTAAGGAATCATCATTCTTCATTCATTCATTTTAAATGCCAAAAAAATATAAAATCAAGCATAAGTTGAAATTATAAATTTACATGCATTAAACATTAAAGAAAAAATCTTTGCAAAAATAAAAAATCTTGAGTCATAATCAGCAATAAGTACCATTATTCAACACAGCAGCAGTGTTACAGCTAGGCACTTTCACAAATAACAAAAGAAATGCTACTAACTCCTATAGTTAAAAATCAAATGACAATTAAACCAAGGCAACAAACAAGTTTTACAACTGGAGAAATGTATGATACTATGAGCTGTTAATGTCAATTGCCATTGGCCTCCTCACCACATTCATAATGGCAAAAATTAGGTGTTAAACTGCCAATATACAACAAAAATTAGACAAAAAAGGAAGAAAAAGCTTACAGAACTAATCAAAGAAACCTGCCAGTTAACTCAGCTACTGTGTCATCAAACAAGTCTTCCAGCACCATTTCACCAATCTCTTTGCTCAGTTCATCCATTTCCAGCCACATTGATTCACCCAATCCACTTCCCGCAACCTCTTTCTTCACCAAAAAACCTAAATTTTGTTTACTGTACTCTGCCTTGCTTGAACTACAGCTTTCCTTTGCAGAGAAGCAATCCTTTAAACGGCACCAAACTTCATCTTTCACTGTAAGATTAGTTTGAACGTGCTTTTGAGTCCTGGTAGCTGTTGTGGACCATGGAGATGCGTTAACTAAAGTACAGTAACAAATGTCTTTTAGGGTTTCATTGACAACATCGAAGTACAGCCTCTGGTTTGATCTTCTCTCCCTGCATTTGGCTTCTTCCCCCTTCCGGTCCAAGAGCTCATCCAGCAAAACTGGATCTAATGGACTGTGAAGAGAGTGAAATCTGGCTAATACAGCAGTAGAGTTTTCATTGGCGAAGTTTGAAGATGAAAGCAGCTTTGTGATGAAATCAAGGCGTTCATGCTCCTCATCTTCTTTGAAGAAAAGCCTGAAGAGCTTCAAGGAGTTGGGTGGTGAAGTTTCACAGTGCGGGTTTTCCAAATTTGAGGAGCGGCTAACTGAACTGATGAGAGGGGATCTGGAGAGCGCTTCTGAAATTATGTAAGAAGTTGTGGAAATTAGGGGTATGAAAGGACATGCAATTTGTAAATGAAAAGGGGCAAGTAAAGTATGAACACTCACGGGGATTGTTAGTAATGGCACGTTGAGAAGAATAGGAGACGTTACTAGGAAAATCTTCTTGAAATGGCCTCTCTAATCCTGAAACGTGATTATGTTGGTTGGAGTTCTCTCTGAAGACTTCTGATTTCCAGAGTTTCTCAATGGAGCGATTGTTCTGCAAAAAATTAAAAAAAAAAGAAAAAAAACTTCTTTCAACTAATAGTCCAACCGTAGCTTTTAGAAAGGAATAGAGATTGTGAAGAAATTAGCTTGAAGATAATGGAAAAACTGGCAAATATGAGATGAGTTGGAGCAAAATAGAATGAAGCAAACAAGGTCGCACAAAAACCCTAAAGCCTTCATGTACAACTAAACCACAAGAGTGAAGTTTGAGAATAAAGTTTTGCATCTTAGTCACCTTAAAGGAGACATTTCCATGCTTTTCTGCACTGCTGACTGACATAGAAGATAAAGATTTAGCAAATTTTTCCTCCGAGGTTTTTGAAGCATTTGAATCAGATATCCTATCAAGGGAAGATTTTGGTAGGCCATTTTTTACAGCTGAAGCACTTTCTAAGTGAAGTCTACCATTAGGACTTGACGTAGAAAGGTTGGGCTTCACCCTCACCAATTTCTTCATCCCGGAAAAGATTAAACCTGACACTTTATCCTTAAAAGATGATTTCTCATTTTTCATTTTTGATGCCTGTTTGAGAAGAAAGGATTCGCTAGACAGCATGAGCAAATTTTTTTTATTTTCCCTGATGCTCTCATTGTTTGGAGGAGCGGGAAGAGACTCTGAACTCTTAAAATTCTTAGGGGAGTCCTCATTAAATTCCCGCATCCTATCTGAAGATGAACATGTACTCGTTATCCTATCAGTTCTCCCTTCTTCTTTCTTTATCTCAGGAATGGCAAGCATCTCACCCAAAGTACTTGAGCTCTTTCTGAAATTTGCTTTTTCATGGCTGATATCATTTGATGTTAGTGATTCCAATCTTTCTGAAAGCCGTTTCTTGGCTTCCCTGCTCACTGATGACTCAAGCGAGTAGTATTCATGGCTTAATGATGACAGGGAGCCTGGGCTTCCAGATATCATATGAACCCATGAATTCTGTGATGTTGGAGTCACCAGCTCCGAGTCGCTACAGTCACTGACAGCATCTCTGTAATCAGTTTCAGACCTGCTAAGCGAGCTCTCATCAGCAGCATATCCATTTGATAAAACGGAAGTACTTTGGTATTCATCCTTCTGTGCATTTTTAGAACTTTTTGGCATTTTATGAGGGATGTTAGCTGCTTCACTTGATCTTATGTTTCTATATTCTGGAACTGGTAAAGAAATGTGGGAAGTCAGATTGGCCTGTGCTTCATCAGGCATTGCAGAAACAGCCTTCAGAACCACAATTCTGGTTGGTGGAGATACGGTTTCAGCATTTGGAAGAAAAAAACAAGAGTTCAAATCATGTCCAGCAATGTCCCTAATCTCTTCACCACCAACACGTTGGTTCTTACTCACAAATTTTTCATGATTAATATCAATTGATGTAGCTGCAGCTGGTTTCAGTACAGTTATGCACTTGCTCTGGGTCCCTAAAGAAGTAGTTTGATGGAGATCTTTAAGTTGGTTGGAAAAAAGAGAATTTGGGTCTTCCAATAGCTTGAGAAATAAATCTTTGTTTGAATTTAGAACCTCAAGGGCATCTTTGAACTCTTTTGATTGGAGAAGTCTTTCATTAGTGGCTAAACGCTTTGCTTCAATGAACTTCTGGTGAACAAGAGCCATTCTCTTGTCTGTCAAGTTTCTACAATAGTTTCCTTCTTCCTTTAGATCTTCATTCTCCGTTTGAACTTCATACACATCTTTATACTTCTTTTCATGGATTTGTGAGTCAGTCCTGCACTTCAGTGTACTAAAGTTGCTTTCTTGTTGAAGAGCTCTACTTGGACAGCTGTGTGGATCAGTTTCTTGAGAGCTTCTTATGAAGGGAGGGATTTTTTGCTGGACAGGCAATGAATTCAGGCCCATTAATTTTGCAACAATGCCGGGTGCTTTCTCTTTCAACTCTATTGCGGTAGACATTTCCTGTGCTATTAGCATCTTCATTGATGTTTCACCCAACTTCGTTCTCCCAGCTCTCTTCCATAGCTATTTGGTTACATGTTATAATATTGAATATAGAACATATATTAGCTAGTTCTCAAAATATTAAGGGATATGTTCAATTTAAAACAGTTCATCTCATATCATACCTGTGAACCAATTATATTAATTGCTTTCTTTACAAAATCAGACTGGTCCTTTTGAACTGGATAACCTGATAGAGAAATGATTTCAAGCAAAAAACAAAAAGGTTGTAAATAATATATATGCTTCAAATCTGTAGTCACAAAAATCATAAGATGGCAGACCGGAGTTTGGAATTAGAGCATCTAGCGCCAGTAGAGAGGGAAAATATAGTGGTCATTCGGTTGGTTATGAATGAATTGCAATGTAAAGTGAAGCTCTAAAAATTTTATCTGATCAAATTGGCTGCATTATTCTGCAAGAAGTTAAAAAAGATAATGAACATAATATAAGAAAATCAACTTTACCTAGAACCTAATTCTTATGTATTTACATATCCAGTACAAATACTTTAATATTTACTTGTATAACACCTAATCTATCACTTAAAGAAAAAATGTGAAATGAATGTATCAATGAAAGGGTTGGTGCAGCTCCGGTGGCAGAAAAGATTAGAGAGAGTCATCTTAGATGGTTTGGTAACAATAAACGCAGATCATCGGATGATCCGGTTAGGAGAGTAGATTCAACTTATGTTAAAAAAAGGTAGAGCTAGATCTAAAAGACTTGGGCATGTTATATAAAGAGTGAATTAATTTATTAGAATTAAATGAAAATATAACACTCAATATCACACAATGGAGAAAAAGGATTCATGTAGCTGATAAAGGCTTAATGTTGTTGTTGTATATAACACCTAATCCTTTTATTCGCAAAAAGAAATATCACTAATATTAACATCTCTAAAGTGAAACACAACTTTTCATGCAGATGTTTGATGTGATAATGATACTAAATTGTTATATAAGTAAATATCAAAAATTGGGATATTAAATACAAAAGAATTGTATGGTAAATGTAAATCCCCCAACTCATATTTCAAATGCAATTCTTTCGTTTAATATTAACTTAACAACATATTACATAGCCTTATAGTAAATTAAAAGAGCACACGATGATTTAAATTACAATTGGAGCAAAGTTGGTTCAAAAATCCCATCAATACACTGTTCAAGCAAATCGTATTAAACAGCGCTAACCCGAAGCTTTCTATTGCAATAATAACAAATGTATAAAATTACAGCAAAACCCCAAAGGATTACAAATATGAAAAATCAGATAATCACATTATCTTATTATACAAATCAATTAATCCTATAGAAGAAGAACAAAGAAGACAACAACAACAGAAAAAGCAAACAGTTTTACCTTCTCCCTGCGCTTTATCAGTGAGCAGCTTTGTTCTAACCACACCAATGCTCAAGTCGAACATATTGAGCCTGTTTACATTACATATTGGATATTACTTCCTTTGCCCCAAGCGTTTCTACCTCGAAATCATTCATCTTTCGACCTGCCAAAAAATTGTAAAAAGATATCATCAAAGATGGTTTTATTTTTTCCTTTTAGTTTCTTAAGTTGGAGATTCTGACCAGTAATATCACCCACCAGGCTTAAGATGGCGACCATTTTCCTATTGAGAACAGCAGGGGAGCTGTCCAGTTGTGTCACTCTAAAGAAACTATAATGTCACGATCTGAATCAGAGAGTGCGAGAGGTTGATTTTGAAAGATTCAAACTGCATATCGTGGTGGAAGAAAAAATTTGAAAGGTTAATAAAGAGGATATGCAGAATTGAAATCCAACAATTTAAGTTGAAAAAAAAAAAATTACAGTCAGGACCACGAATAGGGAGAAAGTTAGAGCAAATTTCGAGAAGCTCAATGGCCAAGTTAAGCCTAGAAAGATACTGGCACCGATGCAAACCCAGGATGACAAAGCAGGTTACCTTTTGACAGGGAGAAAAGCGGGTGGGAGAGAGAGAAAGAGAAAGAGATATCAAAGAAAAACAAATCAATCAGAAAATCCCTAAACTTCAAAAACCAGCATCGGATCGCAATAACGTGAAATTTCCCCCACAAAAAACACCCATCCATGCACAAAATCCACCGAATTCCCACGGAAAGGACGAAATGCAGTCGCGTTAACTAGGTTTAACTCTAACTCCTAAAGTGAAGAGAAGAAAAATCACTTTTTGACATGGATAGGACGCTCCAGTAATCCGTAATCAAGATCGGAAAACACATCAAATAACAGTGAATGCGTAAAGCAACGAACAGCAAACTTTCACTATCTTCTACTTCAGAATAGAGAAAGAGAGCGTGATCTTTTGTGCATCTACCAAAAGCTGCGATCTGACTGCTTCGAGATCTCAAATAAATCAAGATCTGGAGTCAAAGAACAGTTCTTCGCCGGACATGGGCTCGCCGTCGGGCTTCTTTCGCCGGCGCTGTTCCAAGTTCCTCCAGATGGCGATGTGAGTGAAGCGAAATGAGTGGGTTGTCTTGTGTTGTGCAGCTCTTAAGCAAGAAAATAACAGCGCGCACGGACTCCATAACTCTTGTTTATTGGCACAGTCGTGGCAGTAATAACTAATACAGCACATAATTTTTTTTTTTTTTCAAAAATGAGAGCGTATAGATCATCGAATTCATCCTCCCTTATTTATTGTTATATTTATAAAATCATGATTTTAAGGTCAGTTATTCCCAAAATAGCATATGGATGGTTAAATAATATATGAGGAGCCATTGAGAACAATCCTTCTAAATAATTCTCATTTGGTTTGTTTGGTGCTTCTCATTTGTTCTTGAAGGAGAGAATTAAGAGCGAGAACGTTGAGCAGTCGACGAGTCTGGTAGAGATGTGGTTCGCGGGTTGTACGAGTAGTGGGTGCATTAAAGAAAGTGCGCGATATTAGTAGGGTTGTTAGAAAAACTCACTGGTAGTGAACAACATACATTTAGTTCGTCAAGTTGCATGTGTTTACTTCGTTCGTTAAGGAGATGAGTAGGATATGAATAGTTATTTTGAATTCATTTTCTAACTGAGTCAAACACGAATAGAACTTTGTTATAGTTTTAACCAAATGAGTGACATAATTTAGAGTATAGGATGAATGGTTCGGAGAAAAAGATCTCTTATTTTTTTTATAGAATTGATCCATATTTATGAATTATAATTATGATGGATCACTGATAAAATGAAATGTTACCCCAACTTCAATGGAGTTGTTAGAGGTCATTGGTACTCTTATAAATTTACCTTTGTCTTATTAATATTGTCTCTTTAGCATCTTTTCGTAATCATAACAGATATTGAACTATTTATGTATTCATAACTGATATTGACATTTTTTCGTAATCATTATGAAATTGACGTCTTTTTGTGCCCCTAAGTGTTCTGACTGGCAGGTATTTGGGTTGGTCAATTTAGTTGGCTCGTGTTGGTTATTTCGCTTGAATATCAATCGACATTCGCTCTAAGAAATTGGGCGGCTTTGAGAGTGGCGAGCGGTGGTCTTTGGGTGATCGGTGTAGATGTCTACTTATTGTAGGCGTAGGCGGCCCTTCAGCAATCGGACAGACTTTCAGTTGATCAACAGTGGTAAGCTTCATGAGTTCATGTAGCTTCTCGTATCATCATCTTTTCCCTTCTATTGTTAGTAGTTTAATCTCCTCGAGATTCGTGCTGACAAATTTCATGTATACACAATTATTATATAGAACATAATAATTTAGGCTCTTATGATAGATCTATAAAATCTAACCACAGCTTCGAGGTATTTACATGCATAGCACACAATTCCTGTGAATTTACATGTCTAACATCTCAAAATTGTTCTTTACATTTGTACCATCAAATCTTTCAAATCACATTAAAAATACCACTATTTTAACTCTTAAGAAGTGAAATGCATATTTTCATATATATCCATAAGGTGCCATATTTGTAAAAATTGAATTTTAGATGGTAGATATGCAAATACACGCGAACTGAGTGGTGTGTATGTAAATCTTCTTTTTATTAAATATCACATTTATCGGGCCCACTGTTGGGTTTAAATTATCATCATGCACGCTGTGGACCCCAGTTATCATAGGGATATAATGAAACTATTTATTTGTGAAATGTTAAAATAAATATGGTAAATATGTAAAACGGGACCCCAATTTTTATGTATTTATATATCTAACACCCAAAT
Organism: Papilionanthe hookeriana x Papilionanthe teres; assembly: GCA_022702705.1. Lineage (NCBI taxonomy): Eukaryota > Viridiplantae > Streptophyta > Magnoliopsida > Asparagales > Orchidaceae > Papilionanthe > Papilionanthe hookeriana x Papilionanthe teres. The sequence goes on from CM040421.1 coordinate 41,463,938, forward strand.
TATATATATTTTTTTATAATTATACCGCCTAAATCATTCATATCACATAAAAAATATCACTATTTAAACTTTATAAAAATGAAATACATTTTCTCATGTATAAATAAGATAGTTTGTGAATATGTAAATACATAGAAATTAAATGGCACATATGTAATTTTTATATAAGATTAAAGCACTGAAGTGTTAAATATGTAAATATGAAAAGTTAAAATGAGAAATATGTAAATAAATAAAAATTTTGTGCAAAATATGTTTGATATTTTAAGAAAACATTTTTTATTACTTATATGGTGATTGGGGAGATTAATGATTGAGATAGCAATCGGCTGACGTGGCGTGACGTGAGTGGTAGCAACTGGTGACGAAAGTGAGGCGCGCAGCTGGAGGTGGTGTGGCTGGCTGATAGTGATACAAAATACTTAAAATAAAATAAAATTTTAATGTGTTTTTAAATATAATTTGATTTATTTTTAATTAACAATTTCAAACTAAATAATTTCCATAAAAAAATACTTCTAATTTTTTTTTTAAATAGCAAGCCTTAAAATTGTGGTCATTGCGGCTATGGCTGTCAAAAAAACTCGTTGTTCGCGAACAGTTCATGTTCGAACACAAACACTAGCTCTGTTCGTTCGTGTTCGGTTCGTTTACACCCCTAATTGCGGCACTTGTTTTTTCTTGGCATGATTAAAGACCTTCATATTATTATGTTGGATTGCACCATAAGTGTCGTGTTCATTAATGGGAATAATTATTACGTCTGGTCAACTGCACGTCTGGGCAACACACAACACTGATTATCCATACACAACATCGTGTATATCACATGACTCTGTGTCTGGCCTAACGAATGTACAAATGAGTTCAAAAATTCACAAAAATAAAAATAAAAAAGTTATTTATTTATGGTACTTATAAAGGTGCATAATAAAAAAGCAGATGCTTGGCTTCATTTTATTTGGTGGAAACTTAATGGAGTTAACCCAATCATTTATACCGCATTTATTAGTTTGCATTTAAATTTTACTTGACAAAAAGAAGCCTGAGAGCTACTTTATTTGGTGATCTTGATTTGTATATATATATATATATATATATATATATATATATATATATATATATATATATATATATATATTACTAGTCCATGATAAAAATAAGATACAACTATTTACCATCAAATATCTTTCTCCATAACACGGCTCGAATAAGTCAAGTTCGGGTTGACCTGAATAATTTTTAGGTTGGGTTTCAAAATCGACCTAAACTAGACTCAAGTAGTTGTTATGTCTTATGTTAAATGATTTATACAGGTCAAGTTTGGATTGGACTTTTTTGACCCATTTAATATTCAGGTTGGGTTCAGATCAAACAGTTTTGGGCCCTCAATTTCAGACAACCTAATTTGACACTCCTAATCTCTCATTCTTATATCACTACTATTTTACTCTCTCTCTCTCTCTCTCTCTCTCTCTCTCTCTCTCTCTCTCTACACATTTCCATACCTGTTTGTAAGTAACCTAAAATTCAATCTGTAGTTCTACATCTAACTAAAAGAGGTAAAGAAGTAATAAATTTTGATGCCATAGAATGGGTTTCTCAAAAGAAATATATGGATATGAGATTGATAGACTGAAAAAATTATAAGATAAATGGCTAAAATAAATCAATAAAAAGAAAAGTCTAATTTCGATGAATATAATTCATTCATGAAAACTTGTGACGAACATGCAGAGGTGCCAATTTAGGTTAATGAATTACCTTCATTGAGGTATGTATACAAATGCCTTCTTTTTTCCCTCTATATCATTATAAAATTTAAGTCAGCATTTGGAGCCATCATCTAATTGAGACACCACGAAAATAGATTTCCAAAATCCAATTTCTTATTCCATGTTTGCATGATGAGATGAATAATTAGCACATACACAGTCACCACAACAGGAATAATCCATCCACATGAATAAAATAGTTTGGCCTCAAAACAAAATTGATGACTCATTTGGCTAAATAACTAAATTAGGGGCAAACTGCATAAGAAATGAAAGCTCTTTCTCATAAAAAAAATATATATAAATGAGTAGAATTTAGAGCGAAACTGCTGCACGGTTTTGAGTGAAAAATTAGTAATCAAGTCCGCCCATGCCGCCGCCACCCATCGAGGGAGAAGCTTCTTTCTCATCCTTTGGCTGCTCCACAACCACAGCCTCTGTTGTGGTCATCAGAGATGAAACGCTGCAAATAGAGGGTGGGATTTGTAAGTTAAACTTGGAATTGGGGAAGGAAAATTTACATACATGCCTCACAATTATTGGCTATTTATATATCTAACACCTAAAATTTTGATATGTAAGTGCATAAGAATTGTGCTGTAATTGCCCCAAATTAAAAAGGTCGTTACTACTTACTAGTTAAAGTTGGGCTGATGAGGTGCATCAAAATATAACCAAATCTGACATCATTAATCTTATCCCAACTATTTAGGTTGATTTTATGAATTCTCATTTATCATATATGCATTCTTATGTATACAAATTTGTCTGTAGTTCCTTCTACTTCCTAATCCTAACACAATTCTCAAGCTAATTTTAAATTATTCTATCTTCAAAAGATGACACTCCCCCAATAATTTCTCTAATATAATCATCAATTTATCCAGATTTTTCATATACTTATTGCAATATTAAGATTTCTATCACATTCAACTTAAATACCAATAATTTTTATACAAACAAGCGGCCAAATTACCATGTTTCCCGAAGAGAGGGTAATAGGCATATTAGGTCATGCTATAGTAAAGATAACCGTACATTTGATTAACTGAAAATTTTTTCATTATTAAGATGTCATAAATCTATGATTATTATTTGTTGTCCTATCTAGTAAATGAAAAAAACTATAAACAAAATATTGGCATGGACTCTTCTTTCCCCTCACATATTATCTCTATGTTGATTATTCTATGAATTTTTTATTAGTATCACGCAGCACTATTCGTGATCATAAAGACAATCATTGATTCTCTAAAATGACTCAACTCATTTCATCATTCAGGTTTTGTAGCAAAACCTTTCAAATGTTTGTTATATGTAATATCCACGACCAATAGAGATGCAACATTTGTATCTTCAAATTTTATGAAAATAATTAAAAGCTGACTTTGAATTTCGTCAACTTTTCATCCTCAAATTAATTATCAAAGTGAGGGAAACAGAAGCCTTGTAATCCATTAAAATGTTCAAGTTAGATTGAATCCAAGTGAATCGTATCTTCTTAAATATAATGTCTTATTGTGGAATGTTTAAACCTTAATAATTATCTATCGATTCTTCTATAAAAAGAATTTCTAATAATAGTATTGCTTTCATTGATTGAATGAGTCTAACTATATGCTTGCCTTCTCCAGATGTTTAGAAATCATTTCAAATGAAATGATACTTAGTTTATGGTCTAAGGTGGAAAGACAAGCCTCCCCTAGGTCATGCTTATTAGATAACAAGGCGCTACCAAAGCTAACCCCTAATCACTTAAATGATCACATTAATCTCTAACTTTTCGTAGCAAAATTCTTTGCACTCAAAGAATATTAGATGAACTATAGACCTCTCAAAATTCCAGATCAATCCATAAAAACCCAAATGGCTATTATCTATTTACTAGAAATCAAGGCTAAAACAAGTTAATTAGGGATAATTTTCAAGCCTTTTTAAGCCCATCCCGGTTTTAACCAAGGCAAAAATACTCATAACTTTTAAATTTGAATCTCCTGATATATAAAAATAACTTTAAATTTGAATATTTGATGGAATTAAATATGATTAATTTTAAATTCTTAGTTTCATCCTTTGTAGCCATAAATTCCTAAAAAAAATATCCATGGTATTTAAATGAATATATTTCAATGAATAGTGGAATGCATATAAGTTATTTGTAGTCCAATGAGCTACACAGACCAGTCTCAAAAAGTAGATTAGAGTGATGCACAAGTTCAAATAATGGTTACCGATAAATTTATTAATTAAATAACAATAAAATTCATCATCATATCACATTACAAAAATAATATTTATGCATGGTCTGCAACAAAGATTATATCAAGCTAAAGGGATAGAAGAAGAGGATCATCACTCACCTTGCAGCATCCACTAATGCAGTTCTAATTACTTTCAGGGGGTCAATAATACCAGCCTTCACCAAGTCAACATATTCACCTGGATAAAAGAGCATCAAATTGGAATACATAAAAATAGAAAATGGGGCATTTAAATAAGTACCACAATTCTTATCTATTTAGATAACTAAAATCTAAAGTTTGATACATGTAATAGCACCCAAATACCCAATATCACATCAGAAATACCACTACTAATAATTTAAACGTGAAACACAACTTTTCATGCTAAATTGCTATAAATATAAACGAAAAAATTTAGATGTGAGATGTGCACACATAACAGTTATGTTGTACGACTGTAAATCTTCCAAAAGATAATGAAGAATAACAAAGGTACAAAATTTTCCTGGTCTAGTAGGTTGTGAAGAGTGACAACCTTTGGCTGCATCATATCCTAGGTCAGGATTATCCTGCTCCAAGAGCTTTCCCACAACCACGGCTCCCTCTACACCCGCATTTGATGCAATAGTGTGCACTGGGGTCTTTAATATTAAAAAAAAAAAAGGCTTAGAATGACTTAAATAGTGATAATATTGAAAAACTGAGTCAATCTGGCTTATTGAGAATATTAAAATTCTTCTTACCCTCAAAGCATTTTGAATAATTTGCACTCCGATCTTCTGATCGAAGTTAGCAGTATGCAATTTCTCCAGCTCCTTAGACGCATAGAGGAGAGCAACACCTCCACCTATACAAAAAGAAATAGAGCACGGATGATATTTTAACGGTTAAGAGAATATAAGGATGGGATGTGAAATTTCATGACTAGAACCTGGAACGATTCCTTCTTCAACAGCAGCTTTGGTGGCATTCAGAGCATCCGTTACTCTATCTTTTTTCTCACTAACTTCAGCTTCACTGGCCCCTCCTATCTGCAGATTTTGAAGCGGAATATATGAATGCCTTCAAAGGATATCGTTAAGATAAAATAATATTTTATACTGAACAAGATTACAAAACACCAACATGTTTAAAATCATCTAAAAGGCCCCTAAAAAATCCAAATTCCTGACTTTATCGAGTTGTAATCTGTGCCAGTATAGAGCAGAGAGGCACAATTATACAACTAGAGCACTAGAGCATATTCACATTACATGCATACCAAGTAAGTCCACTTAATAGTCACTAAAATCAACCATGATATTATCAAATTAACATGAAAGTGAAAATTATACATGAAAACCTGAGGTGTTTTGCAGAAAGGTCATGATTATGGCAAGGTTCAATTTTGGAAAAAAAAGAGGGGAGATTAGTGGGGTAGTTGGCGAGGAAAGTTAATCGGACCTTTAAAACAGCAACGCCACCAGAGAGCTTGGCCAACCTTTCTTGCAACTTTTCCTTATCATAGTCAGATGTGCTGGACTCAATAGCAGACCTTATCTGCAGAATGAGAAACAAGAATAAAATCATGTTACCTTTCAAATCACTTAAATAAAGAAATAAACGATATAAAATATGACAAAAACCTGCTCGCATCTCTCTTCAATAGCCTTTTTGTCGCCAGAGCCGTCAAGTATAACAGTATCATCTTTTGAAACAGTCACCTGAAATTATCAAAACCTACTAGTTAATGCTCAAGTGATGAGAATTAGCCAATCTCTATTCTTGCATATGATGCGTTACTCTTTTGTGTTTCCCGTGAACATGATTCCATGGAAGAGGTAAAAATGGAGTGCAGGATCTCTCCTATTGCACGTCTCAAAAACAGAAATTTCAACCAAAAATTTCAGGGAAATAAAACAGGAGGAAAACATTGCTAGATGTAGAAAAATAAAAAACAATTTAAAGATCATTAAACAAGACCAAGGAAAACTAGCAAACTTGAAATATCAAACGATTGTTTGTGTAAAATAATGGAAAATAGCATACAAAGAGGATAGCAAAAGGGCAGGATGATACTGTAAGAATCTTTGGCATGCACCAAACTTCCTAGCAAGATTTCTCAAAGAAATGATTTATCTCAAGGAAAAATGAGCTAAGCATGCAAACGATAACTACAGAACAGTCGGCATATGCAGAGTTAAGATATTTCAGTAAGCCACAAAAATAAAAAAAATAAAAAATAAAAAAATAAAAAAAATGGAAGTATAATGGAATGCTTAGTAAAATAAAAGTTATACTCACCTTTTTGCATGCCCCAAGCATTTCAAGTTCAACTTTCTCAAGGTTCAAGCCAAGTTCCTCGGTGATCAGCTAAAAGTCCAAAAGAAAAATAAGCATTCATTCTCTAGATTATTTAAGAGAAAATATATCAACAGATCCAGTGAATTAGCTCACCTCACCACCAGTGAGAACAGCAAGATCTTGCAAGCCAGCTTTCCTGTTCTCCCCAAACCCTGGAGCTTTGATGGCACAAACCTACACATGAAAAAGACAGCCGGTAAAGAATTTGGTTAAAGAATTCAATTGAAATTTTCCTAGAAAATACATGAAACATGTTCGAGACAAGGAAAAAAAAAAAAAAGGCTAACTTTGATTCCAGCTCGAAGCTTGTTAAGGATCAATGTTGCCAATGCATCACTTTCTATATCTTCAGCAACAATGAGCAAAGGTCTCTGCCTCTGCATAAAGTTGATAATATAGGGTTAAATGAGTTTTATTCAGACTAAAGCAATTCATTCAAATAGTTCAAACAAGCCAAATTGACCTGAAGCCAAAAAATTAAAATAAAATAAATTACCTTCAATGCTAACTCCAAAACTTTCACTACAGAGTTGATGCTTGAAATTTTCTTCTCATGAATTAAGATGAGTGGATCTTCTAGTTCCTGGAAATAAAGATGCAAATCAGCTGCAAAACCATTTTAAAAATGATAATGACAAAAATGAGTACTTACACATTTTTGGTTTTTCTGGTTAGTGATGAAATAAGGTGATATGTAGCCCCTGTCGAGTTTCATTCCTTCAACAACCTCCAGTTCGTTGTAAAGAGTTTTGCCATCCTGAGAGAAATTTTCAAAAGGCACTTAAAAAGACTGATAAAAAACAAACCAAGGGCCATTTGAGATCACTTTTGTTTTCTGTTTTTCTTGATCTTGTTTTGTTTATGTTTTGATTTAAAACAAAACACGATTGGCACTCAAAATAATTTCTAGATGCATTAAAGTTGTCTGGAGTGTTTTTAAAAATAAGCTAATTTTTTTTAAAGGCAAAAAATAAAAACAAACAAAAATGTTTTCTAAATAAAAACAAAAACAAAACAACAACAACAACAAAGCCTTAATCTCACTAAGTGGGGTCGGCTAGATGAATCCTTTTTCTCTATTGCGTCCTATTTAGTGTCAAATTTTCGTTAAAAAAAATAAAAAAAATAAAAAAAAAAAAACTAGAGTGATCCCAAATAAGCACTAAGATTATGGCTTATTTATACTTGAGATGAATAAGACGTAAGGGCATCAAATTATGGTATTCATATTTTTAGAGGCTTAGAGCACGAGCATAAATTAACAGATAGTTGAGACCGCAGTTAATGATGCAAAGCATATTGTAGTTAAACCTCCGATACAGTTCAACCTTTAAAACAGTAGAAGTTAATGCATACCTAGTTGGTTTACGCAATGATTAAATATGCAGTAAGATTTATCCAACCAAATTGCAAGACAATTACATGTCCAATTTCCCACAAGCATGACAATTGCACGTTTATGCTATGTTTTCGTTTAAAATATTAAATTATATTTTTAAACTGCAGATATTCATATTTCATTTGCAATAAAAAAGATTTTACATACATAACTCATAATTCTTATGTATTTACGTATCTAACATTTAAAGTTTGTTATTTTGGTGTTACAAACCGACATATGAAAAGGTAATCTAACTATAAAAAAGTAGACTGGTATGTATCAAAGGCGAACTTCAGTACTTTGTTAACTATATGTCATAGCTTCACATTATTTGAAGTAAACAACTTTTAGGCCAGACTGGAATATTATTATATCATTCCTGTCAAACTTACAAGCATGTACATAAGATTTCAAAGAATCTTCAAATGAATTTTCAAGCTTGAATACTTCAACTTGTCTGTATGTAAGTTCATGCTGGTTTAAAAGCCTAGCCAAATTATGTAACCAAATGCATTGGAAATACTTTTCACTGTTCAAGCATGTAAGAGCATACAGTTTATCAAAGATATCTACAAAAATTTTCAATTACATAACAATATGACAGTGCAAATTAATGTTTAAACAATTAGAGAGACAATCACTCTACAATCTCAAATAATAGATTTATCTCAAAGGGAATAGAACTTATTGATAACGTATATTATTACCCTAGTCCACACCAACTATGAATAACTTTTGGGAATTTTACATGCATACCATACGATTTTTATGCATTTACATAACTAACCCCTAAACTTTCATATCTACTATTATAAAACTTCAGTGTCATAAAACTATTGCATGAAAAGGTGTATTTCAGTCAACAAGTGATATGTGTGATATCAAAGATTTAAATGCTATTTCATGTAAATATGAAAGTTTAGGTGTTAAATATGTAAATTCATTAGATTTGTGTGATATATTTGTAAATGCACCAAAACCTTTTTATGTTCCAAAAGACACCTTCAGCAAATTAATAAGCCCTAAATTTTAAATGTAATTTTATTACAATTAACTTTAAAAAAAAATTGTATGAGACTTTAAAATGAATAATCACAAAAGACATATTTGAAACATAATGTCAGTTGAAGTTTGGAAAACGAATTTTCTTCCCATTAAGAAATGCAACTTTCATTCATAATGGCCCTCTCATTTCATTCTACCATTATAATTTACTATTATCAATGAATCAAACATATCCTTGAAACCAAATTTCGAGAAGCCTATATATTAGCAGTCTTCAAGGTATAAATCACGTAAGCCTTCACAAGTAACTTACAGAAATTGTGATGACACCTTCTTTCCCAACTTTCTCCATTGCCTTGGCAATTAATTCACCAATCTCTCGCTCTCCATTTGCAGAAATAGTACCAACCTTTAAATAAAACAAAACCACTAAGTATCCCACACAACCATGACCGCAATAAGAATATACAGGAAATAACAATGGATCATACATCATATAAATTCTAAAAATTATATATACATACATACATACATACATAGAGAGAGAGAGAGAGAGAGAGAGAGAGAGAGAGAGAGAGATGATATAGAAGGAAAAACCTGAGCAATCTCTTCTGAAGTGCTGATCATTCTTGTCCTACTCTTAAGATTGGTGACCACAGTATCAACAGCCAAAGTGATGCCTCGCCTTAGGTCCATTGCATTCATCCCAGCTGCAACTGACTTGCATCCTTCAGCAAAAATTGCTCTAGTAAGGATGGTCGCACATGTGGTACCTGCATATAAACAATAAACAATAAAAAAAACCAAATAAATCGGATAGGCTCGTATTGCAGACAGTTATTATAAAGACAATAACCTATACGGAAATTTACATCCGTAGTACAGAAGAGCGTCAACTTCTTTTAAAAGCGAGAAAAAACAGTGGTAAAACAACCGGATATCATCGTTTGAATAGAAATTTTTTTATATACTTTTTAATATAAAAAACTAAAATATCCCTAATATTTTTAAATAACATACAACAGTTTTAAAAATAATTATATTTAAATTTTTTTACAGAACTAATTCGCAATAGCAGCCCCCCACCACTCACTTTGGTCAAAAAATTCTTTGCGGAGCTGCTTAAAAAAAAAAATTAAATACAAACAACAACAACAACAAAGCCTTAATCCCACTAAGTGGGGTCGGCTACATGAATCCTTTTTCTCCATTGCGTCCTATTTAGTGTCAAATTTTCGTTTAATTCTAATAGATTAAGATCATTTTTTATGCAATAAGCCCAAGTTTTCCTAGGTCTGCCTCTGCCTTTCTTAACATAAGTTGTATTTAAAACATCTACTCTCCTAATCGGATCATCAGGTGGTCGACGTTTAATGTGACCAAATCATCTAAGGCGACTCTCTCTAATTTTATCCGTCACTGGTGCAACTCCAACCCTATTACGGATATATTCATTTAAAAAAAAAATTAAATAAATAAAAATAAAAAAAGCATGACTGAAGAGATACATATATGCATCTAAGTTTGTGAATATCCTAATTTAGCAAATTTGGTGGCATAATGTTTCCTTCACAAATGCATCATTTTCGAAGAAAGAATGTTTATTATAGCATTTAATTAAAGGCTATTCTGAAAAAAGCCATCACTTAAGAGTAAATTTCATAGTAGTATTCATAAAAAATGGGTGTTATTCAATTAAAATAAAGCTTTTATCAAAGTTGAATGCATTAAAAACATGAATTTCATATAAAAAAATTAACAAGATTTCAATAAACTAGTATAAGACATGGACATCATATCTTTGCAGTTATGAAAGTACAATCTGAAACATTTAAAAATAAACTAAATTAAAAACTAACGCTCTCAGAAGAGAGGATGCAATATATGGTCCTTTTTTCCAAACTTATGTGACTCTTTATGCTTCTCTCTCTATCACTCTCTACTCTTCTTCCCTTCTTCGCCTCTCTAATTTTATTCTAAGAGTTTGCTCCAAGATAGAGAAAAGATCTACAACTATTTGAACTTCGGAGTGCTGACATGCATGATTCCAAGTTGGGAAAAAAATAGAAATAGAGAGAATCATGGACAAATGGCAAAAAATAAGATGATTTAATGGGCTGCTTAAAGGTTTAAGAACATGGTTTTTAATTATTTTATGTTAAAATTATGCAAGCTATTACACCAAAACATAACTTTGCTAATGCCATGAATTATAAACTCATCCTTGATATATAATTAAAAGAAGTTAAGATCTAAACCGTAAGAAAAAAGATCTAGTGAATTCCTTATAAATTCTAAGATGGAAGCTAAAAGCGCATTATAAAGCTTCTTACAAACAAAAAACAAAAATCACAGATTCACCAATAAGTTAAGTAATAAACTTGATATATAAATTAACTGCACGGTTGATGAGATACGCAATAAATTGAAAAAATCAAAAGAATCAAAGAGAGTAAAAATAAAAGAATTTAATTCATTCAATTAATCAGACTAGCCATTTCATTCAAATGCCCACTAAAAATTCGCGCTAAAAGAGTCTTGTCACCATTAACGAATCAATTTTGGTCCCTCCAAGAACTCATACATCTTATTGCGCCGAAGGAAATGAAAAATAATCCTAAAATTATGATTATTTTGATTACTATCGTCTCGCATGAGTTCATCCAAAAGTTTACATATATCAGAAAATTTACATAGTAGTCTGTCAACTTGTTTCTCTTGCCAATTAGCTCCCTCAGCCAAAATTTTTAATATTCAGAAGCTATACACGCATATTTTTTGAGCTATATGAAATGAAATGATTGCTCAACCATTAATCATAATAATTTTATTGACAAACCAATGCACCACATTAATGGTCTATGTGGTTGTGCAAGCATTTATTAGATGCAATTTCTGTGTCCCTTTAAACTTGATGATAGAATAAATCATAGCCTTAAAAGGTGATTTTTTTAAAACAAACTAACACCTACACACAAATGTGCAAAGTCTTGAACACGAGACCATGTTTGACATAATTTGATCAATGATTAACCAGTTTGACATAATTTGACCATTTGGGTCAAAGGTTGACCAGTTTGGTCAATGGGGTGGTCATTGGGTCAATGATTGACCAGTTTGACATAATTTGACCATTTTGGTAAAAGGTTGACCAATTTGGTCAAGGGTTGATCAGGTCAGGGTTTGTCATTGCTGATTTGTTCATTTTAAAATGACATTAACATTTGGGTTAAAAAGAAAGGCTTCATTAGGTTTTACCCTAGACATTAGGGATTAATGATTATTGATAAGATTTAGGGGGTCAATATTGGTAGACTTCTTTTCTCAAGATGATTTATATATGATCCTCACAAAAGTGAGGTCAATAAATAAGCCCCCAATATGTGTGGAATAAATCATAGCCTTAAAAGGTGATTTTTTTAAAACAAATTAACACCTACACACAAATGTGCAAAGTCTTGAACACGAGACCATGTGGCTAGAGACAAAGCACCCAAACACTAAGTGAGGTTAAGTCTCACAACTTGAATATTAAGCTAATATGTTCAACAATCCTATTAAAAGAGAAACATAAACAATCTTCAAGACAATATAAAGATAAAAATTGCCAAAAAGTGAGACGATCAAGACTCAACAATATAGAAAAGGGTTATGCAACTATCTAAGTGCTCGTATACAATTTCAGAAGTAATTGATCCGTAATATTAAAAATGACAGTAAATATCTGTACATAGTTGCCAGGGGGGAAAAAAAATGTGTAAGCTGTAATCCTTATCACGAGACAGCACAATATAGCACAATTAAATCTTCTTATATCTTACCATCTCCAGCAACATCATTAGTTGCATTAGCCACCTGTTTCACAAGGCTAGCACCCATGTTTTTAACTCTGTCCTTGAACTCAATGCTCTTGGCAACAGTTACACCATCCTTTGTAACCTTCGGTGCACCAAAGCTTTGCTCAAGAACTACATTGCGTCCCTTGATAATAAAATAACTCACAATTAGATAGTCATCAAGTATGAAGTATTAAAGACATGTCATCAATAGGATGGCTATGCGCTTGAGAGCTGCTGTTGAGCATAGACTGGATATTGGATGACTTGAGCAGTACAATTTACCAAGTTAAAAGAGATTCATGAAAAGTATGAAGTGTCTTGATGTGAATGATTACTTTAGCAGACACAAATCACATTAGTACAGGTTTTCCAAAATAAATAGCATGAAAAATAAACTTCAACATTTTAAAAATAGCATCATACTTCTGATTTTTCTTTTTCAGGGATATTTCTTACCTTATGCTTATCTTATAACTCTGTAGTAATATTCTCTTTTTAATTTTTCAAATGAAATAGATAATTCTTAAAAAGTTTGTTTATTTAAAAATAAACAAAAGAAAATTCCATACTCAACAAAATATAAGTTCTTAATATTTTTTTATTAATCTCATTAACTCAAAGCATCAGAGCATGATCGCATAAAAATTTAATTAGTTACTTAAAAGTATTATAAAGTAAACCTAGAATGAACTTATGTAGCAATTAATGAATTTATGATGCCAAGTTAAAATTAAAATCATCAAACTATGGGCTGTTCACAAATAAATTAGAGAAAAATATTAAACTATACGTTACCCCCAACGAAGGCGGAATAGAACAAGGTACATAATCCAAAAGAAAGAAAGAAAGAAAGAATGAAAAAGTGTAACAAGTAAGGTTGATGGGCAAAAAGTGTAGATTTGGTGAGGTAAAAAGGAACTTGTGACAAGAAAAGATGAAATGGTGGAAAAGACGATAGCTTTTTGTTTTGGAGCAGCAAAAGTATGAAATGGTGAAAAAAACGAAAATTTTTCATTTTGGAACAATAAAAAGGGGTATCATTGGATTAGAGAAGAAGTGGCAAGTTTCATTTTGCTTTCTGCCCAACTTTGTTTTCAATGCTTTTCATTTGAATATCATAAAACGTTGAACCAGGCTAATAAAAATTTAAAGGAAACTAAAGCATAAACTTCCCAAAAAATCAATGCATATTTGCGAAGCATACACTTGACATCAATGATACACACTTTATACACAAGCTTTGATGCTCATATGTTAAAGCATACTTTGACCAATTCTTTTTAATGCATTAATTTTAAATACTAATCATAATTCATAAAAACACCACATACTAACAATGGTGCATGTGATTGGAGGGCAATTTACATTTTCCCAACAATAATTCCTTGCATTATGGGGCGGTGAGGCATTCTTTAGAGAAAATACATCAAAATATTTCCCAATTCCAAAATTCAAAAAATAACTCGATACAATCCCAATAAAATCATACATAAGAGAATCAGAAATTAGAGGTGTGCATTTTCTAGATAGAATAAAAAATCAAACCAAAACTTCTTTTAAATGATTTGAATATTTGTTCAAATTAAGAAAATGATTCATTTTTTGTTATTAGATTAACTGGTATTAAATATTTTTGATAAACTCAAGCACCGAAACAAGTTAAATGATTTTAACAATGCTTTTATAACTCAACGGCTTTAACTGCATTTAAAAAATAATAATAAAAAAAAACCAATTGTTTTTGTAATTATTAATTTTATCTATGATTATTGGTTATTAATCAAGCAATAAACCGTCAAAATTTAATTACTCAATGTAACTAACTTCGGTTTACCAAAATAAAATTTAAAAAAAAAAACAATCGAACCAAATTGTTGTTTAGTTTAGCTAATTTAACGTTTTGGTAAATTCCATTCAATAACATCCAAAACTAATTGATTTTGCAAATTTGTCATCCAAACCATCCCAATCAATCCAATATAGAATGCAATAACAAATTATTACATCGAACCAATAATACACAAACAATAATTCATTTTTCTGCCCTTAGCCATCCCTCCCATGTTTTTATTTTCCACATATAATTACGTGATCAATAACTAACCTAATCTCACCTTCAGTTCACCACTTTAATCCACGCTTAGGCCCTGCATGATACTTGCATTAGTCATATTCTACGTTTCTTTAATATATTGTAAATTTGTTGATCTTGATAGCAACAAAAGAATTACACATTTAATAATGTGTTCCAAGCACGTAGAAAGAAATCACTATCAAATGCCCTCTTTGAAGTTTTTTCCCAGTATGTTGCATGAAGCTCTGCCTTCTTGGTGGTTGAAAGAAAATTCTCAACTATTCACTAAAATTACATGGGTGTCCTAAAAGCCACTTCCACCTAAAATCACAACTCATCTACTTAATTCTAGGGGGAAAGCAACGTAACCCCTAGTTCTATATTTTTAACTCATGATTTTACAGGGGAACCAGAGACCATCAAACAATTTTCCATGAGGTATGACTCCTTGCACGTAACTAATTACATATTTGAAAGGTTGTAGTATTTGTCCAGACTTATGAGACTTCTCTTAAGAGCCTTCACATATTTGGTATGTTGAACTTCAACAAACAATGAACCATTTATGAATGATTTATTTGAACTTATTTTTCCCGTATAGAATCCTCAAAAACACTCAACAACCGTTACCATGTCTTTATATATATATATATATATATATATATATATATATATATATATATATATATATATATATATATATATATATATATATATATATATATATATATATATATATATATATAAAGGAAATCGATATTTAGCAGAGGCCCAAATATCGATTTTTCATGCGCATTCTAGTCTCATGATGAGAACTGCGCAATATGTCTATAATTCGAGAGCTTCTGCGCCACGGTGGGATCGAACCCCTAACTTGAGAGGACTTACAGTGACCTTGCCACCAACAGGCCAAGGTATGTGGCATTTATATAGTTCAAACACCATTAATGTTATGAAAAACGACGGTAATAAAATGAAAATTAGAACAAGAAATTCGTAAAACAGAATAATAGAAAAACACACAGATTTATGTGATTTGGCAAATTGCCTACATCCACAGAGCTGCACAGGATCTCATTACTTTAGGATTTACAACTTCGATCACATTGACTTGCAATAAAAACTCTTTCTCTTCGTATCTCTCTCTCTCTCCTTCTCTCTCTCCGTAAGCCACTAAGAAGAAGACTGGAAAATAAAGCTTGCAATTTCCCCTTTTTGCTTCACCCGTGAGCAAGCACCGAAAAACCAAGGCGGAGAGTTTGGCTGCTCGAGGAAGATTCTAAATCTAACTTCATCTGCACATGATGGCATCACCCTCCAATATAAAGAAGCGAGAGATTAATTTGGCAAAGCTATAAGAGAGAAGAAAAACACATGGAAATAAGAATAATTAATTTTCATAAATAAGAGAGTTTTGCAAGGTAATTTAATTAATCAACAATTAATTAAATGCCACGGAGGGGAACTACCATGTAAACAAATGCAGTCAAAGATGCTAGAATTTTCAAAAGTGGATCGGTTTCCACAACTCAACAATTTTCCCACTTGGAAATTGGAACACTAGCTGCATCATCCCCTTACTGCATCGTCTTTTTCCTTAAACGTGATATCTTCCACATCTGCAACTCAAAGCCCTTGTCTTCAAACTAAAAAACCAACTAAAGTCAAGCACAACTTCGGCTTCTCTTTTTTCCTGACCAACTCCCACTTGTCGAATTTTTAACTTGCAAGATTTCTTCATAACTTTGCAGTTCTCCCATATCTGTCAACAGATTGTAGTTCAAGCTCAGTGAGTAACACTGAGGAGAACCTCTATTCCTGACTAACCTGCGAACTGTCGCTGTAGGGGTGGACATCTCTGCAACAGACTGTGGAACAATAGGAGTGGGTGCCCAGAATCCACTCTCATCACTTCCATCACTGCACTGCATTGTAACTTCATAGATCATCAAACATTACCAACTCAGATTTCTGATGAGCGGCTTCAGAAACTGTATTGGATTTGTCCTTGTACATGATCTTCTCATTGAAAATCACATTTCTGCTTCTTATGATATTCCGATTATGATCAACCCAGAAACAATAGCCAAATTTCTCATCTTCATAGCCAATAAAATAACATTTTTTTTTACTAAACCTCGAGTTGCTACGAGCCTCAGGATTAATAAGAATATAAGAGAGACAACCAAAAGTCTTAAGATGAGAACTTAACATCTTTCCAACTCCATACCTCCTCAAACAATTTACAATCTAATAGAACAGATGACCTCTTGATGATCAAGTAGACTGTAGTGTTGACCGCATCTGACGAGAAAGTTAGTGGTAGTCTGGTGTGTAATCTCATGCTTCTAACCCGCTCATTAATGGTCTTGTTCATACGTTCTGCAACTTCATTTTGTTGTGGTGTCCCAGAATGGTCTTCTCCATTTTGATACCCTAAGCTGCACAATACTTTGTGAACCCACCATCAATGTACTCACCACCATTGTAAGACCTCGTACATTTCAATTTTAAGTTTGTCTTTGTCTCAATCATAGCTTTCCAAGTTTTGAACATATAAATACTTCATATTTATGGTTCAAGAAATAAACTTGTACCTTCCTGTTGTGGTCGTCAATTAATGTGATATAATAACGAAAGCCTCCAAGAGATGCCACTGGAGAAGGTCCCCACACATCTGTGTATACGAGATCCAATTTTCTTGCCTTTGATGCTCTGCCGTTTTTTAAGAAACTGGCATTCTTCTGCTTCCTCATAATGCAACTCTCACACATGTTGAGATCAACTGACTTCAGTTCAGGTAGCTTGTCTTTTAACTAAAGTTCATTCATGCCCCTCTGACTCATGAGACCAAGTCTGCAATGCCACAAAATTTGTTGTGCTCTTGGCAACTGTAGTGACAACAATGTTGAGTAAACATGTAGTTATATATAGTATGTAAGTTTTCTTACCCCGATCCAGTACTAAGACTCCTTTGATAACCTTTCAATTGCTATTTGAGAACACAACAAGATGACCACCCTCAATGAGCTGCCAAATAGAAATGAGATTTTTCTTAACTCAGGAATATATCTGATCTGCTGCAAAGTCCATTTGCTCTTGTTAGGGAGTACAATGTCAATGTCTCTCATCCCCACCACGTTCAAAGGTTATCCATCAAGCAGATATACCTTTCCAAAGTTACCTGCACCATAATCTGGTCATAAAAAGAACTTTGAACTGTCAGCAATAGTGCATCTTGTATTTCTTCAATTACAACATCAGAGTTATCATTCTCCGTCTTCTTCGGATTTTTGCAGTTCTTTTTTATGTGGCCAACTTTGCCACAATTCTAGTAGGTTCACTGCTGACCAAACTTCGATTTTGATTTTCCCACCGTTTGATTTGATGTCATGTGATCTCCCTCTAGAATCAACATTCTGTGCTGAACTCAAACCCGAGGTTTCGTCAAAATCTTTCTTGCGCACCGCATTGGCCATAGATAAATTGCGAAAATCATCATATTTCAGCTTTAAGTTTATCTACAGAGTTGCTAACAACCACATCATGATTTTCCAGCTATTTGGCAATTAAGCCAACAATATCAATGCACATATCTCATCATCAAATTCAATTTCCACAGACATCAATTGATTTGTGATAGTATTGAAATCATTCAGATGTTGTACAACAGATGTACTCTCCATCATTTTCAAATGAAATAACTTCTTCATCAGATGCACCTTATTCGTCTATAATTTTTCATACATATCAGATAAAGCTGTCATGAAATCTGCAGTAGTCATTTCCTTGATAACGTTATGTGTCACAGATCTCGACAAAGTTAATCGAATAACACAAGAACTTGTCGATCCAGGAAATTCCATTCACTCTCATCCATCTTTTTCGATCTCTTTCCAAGTAACGGCAGGTGAAGTTTCTTGCCATAGAAGTAGCCATCTTCAGATGCACCTTGTTATTCGTCGATGACTTTTCATACATACCAAAATAAAACTGTCATGAGATCTGCAGTAGTCCTCTCATTGATGACGTATGTCACGAATTCGACAGAATTAATCGAATTACTCTCATAACTTGTTGATCCAACAAATTTCATTCAGCTTCGTCCATCTTTTCTGGCCTCTTTCCCAGAACTGCAAGTGAAGTTTCTTCCAATAGAGATAATCATCCATCTGCATCCTCCAGTAACCAAAATATGTATCATCAAACTTCTCGATCCCCGATATCATCATTTCGTCTCCGACCATCGTTTTCTTTTAAATCTGAACATTAACACTGATACAAATTGTTGTGAAAAGCGACGACAATAAAACGAAAAATTGTAATGAGAATTTCACAAAACAGAATAACAGAGAAACATACAAATTTATGTGGTTCGGCAAATTGACTATGTCCACAGAACTGCGAAGGATTTTATGACTTGAGGACTTACACCGCCGATCATGTCGACTTAAAAGAAAGAACTCTCTCCCTCTCTCTCTCTCCTCTCTCCGTGAGCCACCAAGAAGAAGACGAGAAAATAAAGCTTGCAATTCTCCTTTTTGCCTAAGGGTCTGTTTGGGGTAGCTTATTTGGTGCGGTTAGGGCTGTAAACGAGCCGAGCCTGAGCGAACTCAGGGTCAGCTTGTGTTCGGCTCGTTCGATAATGGCTCGAGCTCAAAACTGGCTCGTGTTCGAAATGGCTCGTGAAAAGTGTGTTTGTGTTCGGCTCGAATTAAATATTCTTGTTCGTGTTCGGCTTGTGTTTGGCTCTAAATTGACTCGTTAAAATTAATTGAAAAAAATATATGCATAGTGTCGGATTCAAACCTAGACCAAATGAATGGAAACAAGACACATAACCACGTTACCACACAAGCAATTATGATTTAAATTTAAATATAAATATATATAATATATTAATATATAAATAATATATCTAATAAATTATTATATAAATAATTATATGATTTTTTTTATTTCGAGCTGTAACGAAGCGAACACAAGCGAACAAAGAGTTGTATTCGGCTCGTTTGTAATTTGAGATTAAAAAATTTGTTCATGTTCGGCTCGTTTACTTAACGAACAAGCCGAACACGAGCTACTTCACGAGCCGAACACGAGCTATTCGCGAACAATGAGCTTTTTTGACAACCCTAGGTGCGGTAGCGTTTTGAAAACACACCTGGACTGTTTGGGTAAACCGCATTTTGGCAGCTTATGCGTTTTCAAAACGCTGAAAATAGCATTTTCACACCGCACCTATTTAGGTGGCGGTTGGAGCTTTCTATCTGCGGTCTTAATTTTCCAAAAAAATAAAAATTTGTGATAGCTACCGCACCTAGCTTATCTGCAGATTATTTTTAATCAGCTTATCAACTTATTATTCAATAAGCTGCAGCTGCCCCAAACAGACCCGAACACATTAACAAGCACCGAAAAACTGAGGCGGAGAGTTTAGCTGCTTGAGAAAGATTTTAAATCCAACTTTTTCTGCACATGATGGAGGGACCCTCCAACGTAAAGAAGCGGGAAATTAATTTAGTAAAGCTATAACAGGGAAGAAAAATATAAGGAATTAAGATTAATTAGTTTGCATAAATAAGAGAGCTTTGCAAGGTAATTTAATTAATCAACAATTAATTAAATACCACGAAGGAGGAACTGCCATGTAAACAAATGCAACCAAAGATGTTGAAACTTCAAAAAGTGGACCAATTTCCACAACTCAACCACCAAAACCTCACTTCATCAAAATATTTTCTCTCTTCAACTCAAGAAAGTAATCATCAGCTATCATTCTCCTATTTTAAATTTTTTATCTTTCGAAGAAACCAGGGATGGAAATATTTAGTTACAATTTATTCCATTTATTTTGTTACGAATCTAATGGTTTCTCGTTAAGGTTTATGAGACTTCGCTTGAAAATCCATATATTTTGGTGCATTTTTAAAACACTAATCACTTTCAAAATAGACTTCATAGACTAAAATCCTCTAAACCTTTAACAAAATAAAGAACCTAGGTTATGTATTGCAAACCATAATAGTCAATGCCAAGTAGCAGCGAACCATACCACTAAGGTCCTTATAGAACTATAGTATGCAGCACACGTTATTTTAAACATAGCACACAATATTTAAAAAATAATTAAAAATAAAGCTAAATTTTGACATAGCACACAATATTTAAAAATAATTAAAAATAAAGCTAAAACTAAAAAGTACTAAATTGAAAGTATGAATCATGATAATGAAAATAATCAAAGAAATAATTTGGTTCAATCGTTCAATTCCTAAATCAATATATTAAATTCATGACATAAAAAAGAAAAAGTATGATGAATATTTCGGAAGTTGTATCTCAAAATCATTAAAAAATTTAATAAGAACATATTTAGCACCCCATAATATTACTTGTTCTCCTAATTATTTAACTCGTCAATTCATTTAACACCCCAAGTATCCATTACATTTCCTAATAAGAGTCAAATAGTTAGATGCTAAGTTTAGATTTAAAGAATTGTTTGCTAATAATACCTATAAAATCATTCATTAATATGACAAAACATGGGATTTCATTTCATACTCGTTCATTTATGAGCTTGTTGTTGACCTCATTTTTGACTCACCATAAAATACGAGACCCATCCCAATTAGAAATTCAAGCCAATTCTTGGCTCTTTGTGGCATTATGTGTGTGGTCTTAAATCCTCAACACTTGAGTTGATTAAGGACTAATATATTGAGACTTATGATGAGCTCGCCACAAACATAGGTAATGTCCTTGGGAGACCCTTGTGACATAGAGTTTCATCTCTTTAAAGCACTTATATATACCCACCACCACCGTTACAATTCATAAAAACACATTCACACACACATCACCACCACTATAATTCACATCACCAACATCACACTCACACACACCCTACCATTAAAATTAAAATCAAACTTCCAAAAACTAAAGATAATCAAAGTCAATTTCAAAATTAAAATCATCATGATAAATTCAAAGCCCAAATCCACCGTTCACCCAAATCCACCGTTCACCCAAATCCAAGCCCAAGCCAACCCACCAAATTGAAATTTACCCTAAATGAAGCTCATCATCCACCATGACATAAAACCATCCCCTCCTGCCATTTAATTAAAATCAAAACCTAAATCCTAAAATTCATTATCAAAGTTACCGAAATTTGGCTGCATGATAACACAAAATGCCTAAAAATTTTAAATCCTTCTTCATGAAATTCATCAAAGCCATATGCAAGCTATGAAGCCTCCTCCAAGCCACGTTTGAGCCACCTTAGCCATGTACATATCACCACTCCTTAAATGGCAAAAGAAGGAACCTCTTTCAAAATTAAAACCATCATGACAAATTCAAAGTCCAAAGTCCACCATCCCAAATCCACTGTTCACCCAAATCCACCGTTCACCCAAATCCAAGCCCAAGCCAACCCACCAAATTGAAATTTACCCTAAATGAAGCTCATCATCCACTATGACATAAAACCATCCCCTCCTGCCATTTAATTAAAATCAAACCCTAAATCCTAAAAGGTTGCATGATAACACAATCCCCAAAAATTTTAAATCCTTCTTCATGAAATTCATCAAAGCCCTATGCAAGCTATGAAGCCTCATCCAAGCCACGTGTGAGCCACCTTAACCATGTACATATCACCACTCCTTAAATGGCAAAAGAAGGAACCTCTTTCATGATACCCTAAAAACCACTTAGCCTCTCTCATGACTCCCCTAAACCCAAAAATTATACTCCAATCCCTAGAATTGAGACCTGATCACCCAAACCCCCATATGCTAAACCTCAAGTCTAACTATTATGATGGGTTAGTCAAACCCATTTAAATGGATTTGACCCAAGGTTGACCCAAAAATTAAACCCCAATCCCTAGACCTGACCACCAAAACCCCCATATGTTAAACCTCAGGTCTAACCATTTACATGGTTTGGACCCAAGGTTGACCCAAAATGCACTCCCCCTTTCCATTTAAATCAATCACACCTCCCTATGCTCCAACCCAATTGGCTTCACCACTCTCCACTACTAACCTCCCACGATCAGAAAATGAACTCCCACACCTTAGCCAGCCAACATGACTGTCGGCAACCTCAAAATCGAGAATCACCAAAAGGGGGAAACCCAAAATTGAGCCATCCAATGTGGCTCACCCCCCATTGAACCTTTACCCTTGCAATCTCTCCACCTAAGCGCCATCTTGCACCCCAAACCTTGGTTAGTGGAAGCCCCATGGCTGAGCTTATAAATGGGCCACCTCCAGGACCAAAAAATGGTGTGCAAAAACCTTGGTTAAGCCCTATCAAATTGATTCCACAGTGTTCTTGTTGCCTTGCGAAGTTCATCACCACTCCTCCCAAGCCTTCCCACTGCCTCCATAGCCTTAACTTTGTCTCTGAAATCCAGGGGTTCTCACGGCCTTGACACAAACTTCACCAAAGCTTCATTCTAAACCTTCCAAAAACTTCATCATGGCCTAAAACCAGTTCCCATCAAAATCCCCCTTTCCTGTAGCCTCTAACCTAGCCCTAGACTCATACTTAAGCTCAGACTCGACTCAAATTGGAGCTTGGAGGATGTGCGTTGCATCCACATGAAGCTTCTTAACCATTCCAATTGAGGTCTCACCACTTGGACAAAGGTGTAGATTCAAACTCCAAATTTTGCCTCGATTGGGGCTTTTGTGAAAACGCTCAACAATTCATGTCCACCTAACCATATAGATAGGTTCACCTGGCCTAGACGAAGATGAATCAAGAAATTATAAATCTAAAACCCTAGAAATTATTTAAATTACATGAAAGGTTAAATTATAAATCTAGAAATTATTGCAGATTAAAAGAACACTCATGCTTGGACGACCGAGTGGTGAGATTATGATTTGGAAACTTCCAAACCCTTAATTTGAGCTTCCTACCACAACATAAAAAGACATTGCAATTATTTGGGTGAAAGTTAAATTACCCCTAAAGTCCTAACATACCCATAATGAACCATCCACTACTCAAATCATCATGGTTTAAAATAAATTCGGAAGTAATGTATGAACAATTAAATATCTAAAATTTTTCAAGCTTCAACCTAATTCAACGGTATATACACAATGATCTTTTAAATTACAAAAATATGCTAAATAGACTTTTCACTCATTTAAAGTTAAGAATGTGAATCTAGTAGGCTAATTTATTACAACTAAATGTTAGTCAATTTAATAGGAACTCTTAAAGCGCATCAGCAAGATGATGAGAGGTGATAATCACCAAAGTCCATATTTTCTATTATACCCTTCTTAACAACACTTAAAAAACTTTCCCCATAGAAGTCCAGTTGGATAGTGTCTTCACCCATAGGTTAATTAAGTCATAAAAGACAAAGGTATTAGAAAGCTTTTTTTGTTAATATTTCAAATTACTTGTCATCTTAAAATTGGCCGACAAATTCAATTAGTCACCAGTAAGCCTAAATAAACCTAAGATTGCTTATAAAATGCCAGGAGCATTTTGAACCACATTTTGAATGCCCAACAAGGTTCTAAGCATTTTGGAGGACGTTTGAACTTATTGTGAATCTTGGATAAAATAATAGAAAATGTTTCAAAAATATATAAATTATATGAAACACTAAATTCAATAGAATTAACCCGATACAACTTAACCATAAGTGACATCCAATATTCAGGGGCTTGAGTTTCAAATATCATGCTCAAACTCTCCTTGATAATTGAAGACATTTAAATCGTGACAGCTTCATATGAAACAACGAGCCTGCTCGTAAGTTGGCAATGTTAGTGATATGGGCGATGATGCAAAAGGCATCTTATTTTGAAATTGGTATAGCATAATAGTATTATATCTCCTAACCCGATGACTTCGTGAGTGTTCAGGATTTGTGATACTATTCACCAACATTATGTAAGTAGTTGTCCTTATTTTCCTAGGTTGCTGATGGCTTTAGCCCAACAATGTGTCTGCCTCATTGACCGTCTAACTTACAAAATATACAATAATATAATGAAATCTTTTCCAGTTGAATCAATATTTTGGTTGCCAAGTGAAAGTCTAATTTCTTCATATGCATGACAAACTAAGAAATTTTTTGGTGCTACCTTCTGAATTTCAACTTGTTTGTTACCTTGGTTGGGCCAAGAGTAGCCCTCATTTGGTTGTCTTGCCGGTAGCTTCTACCTAAGGTTGGACTTCAAGAACACAGATGTTATTGGTTGCCTCCGAAAGTCCCTCGAGAGGAATTATTTAGGCCACAAATCCTAAAGTTGAGCTCACTCCTAACTCATGAATACATATGCCCATCTCTAATTTTCATACGTTTATCGCCTAACTCCATATGAGCTTGCATGCTTGTGTTTTAATATATATCACACCCATAAATCGAAAAACTTCGCATTTGTCTAGCTCCCATTTATTTACATGCTTAACATATAATTTAAACCTCTTTAAGATAACGTCAGAGGCGGTAGGTACACATTACTACTCCATCATTTATTGTACTCAGTTGCATATGCTTTGATTAAACATACAACAATGTAACTCTTCTTACTGCATCTTTGACATGTGGAAAGACCTTAAGACAAGGGACGTAGGACATATGTTTAAGCAGAAATCCTATAACACTGACCAAATAATAGCTTGACAAAACGTTAAACATTCTTAAAACCTCGTAACCATAGTTTATTGGTTAAATAATAATAATAATAATAACAACAATTATCAACTCACATGCACCTGTTAAAATCACAAAGATAAGACAAAGAACCTAAGATAGGCAGCCCGAGGCATACTTCTCTCTCCCCCTCTCTTCATAGATTAGGGCGACAACGCGATCGAGTGGTGGATGACTTCAAGCGATGGCTGAGACCAAAACAAGAAACAAATGATAATCCTCAGCTAAACTTTTAATAGTCCTAAACAACATAAACTCCTAAGACTTTGGTATTGTTCGTCTAGCAAGACGTAAATCCTTACACTATCTTTTAGCTTTTTCGCACGATCGTATGTCGTGTGCTATAAGCACTAATTTTTTTTTAGGATTATGAGGTTGTTCGTTCAATATGACATAAATTCTTTAGGGTCATATGTGTTGATTGTATGTCGCGCAATGTAAGTCCTAAATTTAAACTAAATGACAGAAGTAAACATCAAATAACATCATTTTCAACATGTGAAGTCAAACAATAGAATAGTCTGAGAAGTAACTGAGATTCCCCTCAGAATCTATGACATCTCCTACCTATCGCTCCTTTAAATCCCAAAATAATGTTCCACATTGAGTTATTTCTACTTTATTTTCATATAAATAATCATGAAAATTAAACTTTTTTCTTGAAGATGAAACTCTGATCTTAATCGAGAGTTTTGTTAAATGATTTTGTTAGTTTAAAACATAATTAACTAGAGATTTGTGGCCACAGGAGAACTAGCAACTCATATAATCCAAACTCTATCTAATTTTTATATTATGTTGGAGAATGATCCGTTGAAAATTCGACAGACCAAATAAATATCATAAATTTTTTAGTTTGAATAAATAAGACTATTATCAAGTGATATCTGATTATCACTCGTAATATCCGTGATTCGTTATTTAAACCATAGAATAATGAAATATGTTTGTTCTCATTTTTCAAAATTAAAAATTCCCTTTTAAAAAAATAAAATTATATACATATATAAATCACATTTTTTTTCATATTTTAAAATAAAAACCGACGGATCGCTTGTTTATTTAAAGGTTTAACAGCACATTTTATTAATTTAGGATACTCAAGTGCAAGCCAAGTTTGATCAGATACAATTCTAAGAAATCCAAGTAGACATGTATGTATGTATGTATGTATGTATGTATGTGTAATAGTTTTGTATGTATGTGTATGCTCAGCCCAAGCTCAAATTCAAGCTAAACAACTACTAGTGTGACCAACCTAAATCTAATGAATAGCTGCTATGCTTTGCTTGACTCTATTATAGCTCTAGATTGATTGCAGTCATGGTTACTCATTTACCACTAACTAAACAAACATGACAGCCAACATCCGGAGCATTTGATTAACATTATTTTGACACAAACAAAATGCTCATCGACAAAAGAGGAAAAGGTGAGAGCACTAAATTCCTATGAATTTACATATATAACATCCAAACTTTAGATTTTACATGCATCTCAATCTATCTAGGCATTAACAGGTGTATTGTACGTTTTAAAAGTTAAAATAGTGGTATTTTTGATATGATATAATATGATATGAAAGCTTTGGGTGGTAAAAATGGAAAAAAGTAAATTTTAGATGTTAGAAATGTAAATGCATAGGAATTGTGTGTTAATTATAAAATTTTCCATAGTTTAAATTTCATTATCATGCTGGGGAACTTAAAGGGAAGGAAGGAGAAACCATACCTTAGGGCCCATGGTCACCTTAACAGCATCAGCGAGCTCCTCCACGCCCTTGAGCATCAAAGCACGGGCTTCCACTCCGAACCTTATGTCCTTGGCGGCATAGTTTCTGCTCCAGGCAAGCCTGCTTCCAATCTATAACAAAACGAGCAAACCAAAAGAGATCGACTATTCAACATAGAAAGAATCAACCCGCAAAATAAAGAACAAGACAATGTTGTTTTGCACCTCCAATCAAAAGGCATTTTCTCAATCAAAATAATTAAATAAAATATAATAAAAAATAAAGTTCCAGAATGCTGACTCCAATGCCATTTAATTAAAAAACTCACCTGTCCGCTGCTGCAGACGCCGCCGCCGCGGGCAACCGATAAAGTGAAGGAAAAACAAAACACGATCAGATCATTAATTGTTATAAAATATATAATCAGAAGGAATCGATGTCAAAATGTCACATTGATGAGCTCTCCAGGTAGGGCCGTTCACTTACCGGGATTTGGAAGCGAGGCTAGTTGCGAATCGATGCATGACTAAAGTCCGATCTTTTGATTCTCAAAGAGACGGAGAGAAGAGTGGAGAGAAGAGATGATAAAGAAGAGGCGGCGAGTTATCGAATTAGGGTTTGTCAGATCCGAGAGTAGGAGAAGAGCGCATATAAAGAGAGGCTACCGGAAGAGCGGAGAGGGTTCTTAGAGCTCTGGCGTGGCTCTAGAAGCATCCGCAAGGGTTTAGGGTTTTCAGTACGATGATCCGCAAGGATAAAATAACGTTAAGAAGCACCTGCTAGGTGGACAATTTTGAGACTGAAAGACCGTCCGAGAAACCAGCGCCACTTAAAATTCCGTTGTATTTCAAATTTAATATAAAATAAATGTAAAATAAAAGATGAATTCAAATAATAAATATTATTCTTTAAATTTATATTTGACAAAAAAATTATTAAATCTTAACTGAAGACTAACTTTATTTATAATTCAGTCGTATTTCAAATATAATAAAATTATATAATAAATTATTAATATATTTACTGCTTGTAAAAGAATTTTTAGAACTATTTTCTAATATTTGTTTGGTGGAAAAAATTCATAAACATATAATTTTATTTATTTTAATATTTTTATAAAACTTAATGCAAGAGATTGGGTTGGTGAGAATAATTGAATGTATTGATGATGATCGACGTATTGAGGTGATGAACAAAATGACTGTTCGGGACGTGAGGTTGTAGGTGTTGGGCAAGGGAATCTACTTTTTGTGGATATGTGTCAAGTATGACTCATGTACCAAATAAGGGACAAATGTTGGAGCGGAACAGAGAGAGCGAGGGTGACGGAGCTCGCGAACGGGATGAAGCAGAAGCATCTGTCCAATTGTGAGTAAAGTGTTGAATGGGCTTTGATTTTTAAACATGTTCAAAATCAACTCGTGTTCAAATTGGTTTGTGAACAATGTGTTTGAGTTTGTGTTGAAATTGACTCATTAAAATTAATTGAAAAACAGATGTAAAGTGTTGGATTTGAGCTTGGACCAAATCTATGTACTGCACAAGCTGTTATGATTTAATGTTAGGTATAAATATATATAACATATTATTATATAGATAATATATATAATATATTATTATATAAATAATTATATGATTTTTTTTTTTTTAATTTAGAGCTAAAACGAGCCTAACACGAGCTAACAAAGAGTTATTCGTGCTCGGCTCGTTTATACTTCGAGCTTAAATAATTTGTCCATGTTATGCTCATTTACTTAACGAACGGGTCGAACACGAGCTACTTAACAAACTGAACAAGAGTTATTTGTGAATAACGAGCATTTTTTACAACCCTACTTGGGACCACTCAAATTTCATCATTGTTGAAATTGTTGTGGTATTGCTAAGGTCCCCCTTGACAAATTGATGGGTCGTAGAAGAACTGTCAGCTTGGTACGAAGTTGTTGAAACTTGCGTTTGAAGAGAGTATTAGTAAGAATGTATGTCTCTTGATCTTGGGAGTGAATGAATTCAATACATAGGTGTTTGGAATGAATGTGATCACAAATAAATTGATAATCAATCTTTATGTGTTTCATGTGGTCGTGGAAAATAGGATTATGTGCTTGGGAGATGACGGAGAAGTTGTCCTAATAAAGTGGCATTACTCATTAGTTGCATGATGCCAATACCAAATTCTTGAATAAACCTACCGAGCCATATAATATATGTAGTTGTTGTAGCTAGAGCTCGATATTCTGCTTACGTCGATGAATGAGCCACTCTGGATTGTATTTTAACTATCCACGATGCTAATGTGTCTCCAGTGGTAGATTTATGTTCTAATTAGTCCCAAGCCCAATCGGTGTCAGTGTATAAACGTAAGGGAAGGTCTCCCAATCGAACTTCTAACCCAAGATGACTTGTTCGAGATGGTATGTGCTAGTTGATTTCTAAACATGAATACCAATAAAACATCCAATGTTGTCGAGATGCTTGAACATAAACATAATAGCTAAGATTTCAATGAGGAATGAGATCACATTCTAATCATTTTCTGTGATTAGAATATCATCTACACAGATGAGAACAAAGATTTGAGCTGTATTCCGAGGATATATGAAGAGTGAAGGATCAGCTCTACTAAATATAAATCTTATTTTACCAAAAAAAAAAAATGAAAAAGTGATAAACCACTGTCTTGGAGCCTGCTTTAGGCCGTGTTGAGATTTTTGGAGCATGCATACATGGTTTGGAAATCAGGGAGGAAACTAAGAGATTGTTTATGTAAATTTTCTCTTTGAGGGTGTCGTGGAGAAGCACATTAGAAATGTCAAATTGAAGGATGAGCCAGTTGTAATGAAGTGTCGCTGCAATAAGCATGTAAATTGTAGGCAGTTTGACAATCGGGCTAAAGATTTCATCGCAATTCACTCCAAATTCTTGCTTGTGACCTTGAGCAGTAAGACGAGTATCATATGACGTCGCAAAGTGAGTTCAATTTGGTTGTATAGATCCATCAAAAACCTAGTATGGGTTGATTGATGGGGGGGTGGAACTCATGTCCAAGTGCCTTGTCGTTGAAGTGCATTCAACTCTCCCGCCATAGCTTGTCGCCATTGGGGTAGTTTGAATGCTTGGGTAAAGGAAGTTGGTGGGGTTGTTGTTGAGGTAGTGGATGATATTTAATTTATGAATAGGTTTCAGGTTACCTGTTTGGTTAATGTTATCAAGTGATGGTGGGGTGAAGGTTGGGGAGAAGATGGTGGTGTAGAGGATGGCATAGGAGTAGGCGTTGGTTCATTGGAGACATGAAAAGGGGACAAAGAG
Organism: Papilionanthe hookeriana x Papilionanthe teres; assembly: GCA_022702705.1. Lineage (NCBI taxonomy): Eukaryota > Viridiplantae > Streptophyta > Magnoliopsida > Asparagales > Orchidaceae > Papilionanthe > Papilionanthe hookeriana x Papilionanthe teres. Next base: position 41,494,341 of record CM040421.1, read on the forward strand.
ATGGTGGTAGCAGGTTTAGTTGCCGGTTGGAGGAGTGTTGGTGGTCATAGAAAGTAGGATGGCATGTGAGCTGAAGTGGAGGGGGTATTTTGTGCTGGTGGGGATGAATTCTGGAGAAAAGGAAAAAGTGTTCACATCAAACACCATGTGCCGAGAGATGATTATTTTATGAGTACTAGGATTGTAGCATTTGTAACCTTAGTGTTGTAAAGAGCAGCCTAGAAAAATGCATAGGACTGATTGTGGTTCAAATTTGAGTTTGGTTTGAGGTATTCTCTAACGATAGCAAGCACTTCCGAAAACACGAGTGTTAGTGTATTCTGGTGGAGATTTATGTAAATGTTCACATGGAGATCTATAATTTGTGGTTCGAGTAGGCATCAGATTATTAAGGAGAGCATCAGACCAGAATTTGTACGGGACTTGAGAGCTTGATGAAGTAGAGAGAGTTCACAGGCGAGGCTCTGATACCATGAGAGCTCGAGTGGAAATGGAATTCTAATACAAAAATCAAAGAAGAAGAAGATGGATTAAGTTTAGAGACTAAATTACATAGCACTATCTCCTCCTTCAATTCAATACATATACATAGCAGTAGGTATATATAGTGGATAGTAGAAAGTTCTGGATACATATCTGTTACTTATGACTCACAATTGGTTAAGGGGTATTCTTGTATTTTGTCCACCCCTTTAGCCTCTTCTTTAGCCACCTTGTATTATATATAGAGGTGAGTGGGTGAGGCTTTAGATTATGATCATTGGTGAGAGCCTAGAGTGAAATTCTGTCCAAGAATTCTAGAGAGTGAGATTAGCTTGTGGCCAAGGTGAGGAGTGCATCTAAGGGGGTCTTGGGAGCCAAGAAGATCCATGAAGATGAGGGCTCATCTTTAAGCTATGTATTCTCTCACAAATATCTTAGTAAGATCGTTGATGCTTTCCCTCCCGTGGATGTAGATCCATTTGGATCGAACCACGTAAATTGCTTGTGTCTCTTGTCGTGTTTTTTTCTTCTTTCTTTTCTTTGAATGTTATTCTAGCTGCGACGATTATCCCACAACAATTGGCGCCGTCTGTGGGAAATTCGGCACTTCTCGGCTAGAGGCATTCAGCATCCAAGATTCAGCAAGGTGGCATTTCCTTGAACAATTGCAAACATTCGGCTGCCAAGGGGAGCTCTTGAAGCACTGCAATTGTTCGGGTAGCAGGTATCGCAGGTGCTCCCTCGACTCTCCCTTTTCCTCCGGCTACAGCAAGAAGTTCGGCGATCCTGGTTCTTGGACTACAGGTTCTTCTTGGACAGTCTCAACTGCAGTAGGGAATTCGGCCTTCAAGGAGTCCGAGGGAGAAGGGACTCGCGGGAAACGGACTCGCGATCGATTTCGCGGACAAGCATGGAGAGGAGTTCGGTGGGACGAATCCATTCGGCCATGACATTGTAAGCTGAAAGAGCCATTCGGCATTCTTGTAGAGAATTCTGCGATTCTTTCTTCCCGTCAAGAATCGCGATCGGTCTCTCCTTCCCCCGATCCAGCCTCCTCGGCGAGACCTCCGCCTTCGCCGGCGCCCGCTTCGACTGGAAGAAGACGAAGCCGCCCACCGTCGAATTGCGGTGGCTGCAGATTTGATCCGCGCCGCCGGGCTTCTTCCGATCAAGCTTTAATTCCTGCTACGGTTTTGCCCCTTGGATGATCTAGACGTTGCCCTCCCGCATTGCTCTCCATCGGTTTATGATTTCGCGTAGCAAGGATTGGGAAGGACCGCGAGCCCGCAAGGTTCTGTCGGGAAGGCAACGACGATCCGATCGGCGCACAAAGGCCTCTGAACTTTCACTTACTCTCTTAGTTTCGCCCGAAAACAGTGAAGAAGGTTCTTGGAGGAGGAAGAAGGTATCGGCACGGCTCTTCCATCGAATTGCTGGCAGCGGGAATTCAACAATTACTGTACCGCAGCCTAGTTCTTGGAAGTTGCAGCCCTGTTCTTTGTGTATTTGGGAATTTCTTCCACCTGCAGCCAACAGGAACCATTCTACTATAGGGAGAATTGGTTTACCGCAATTCAGTCCGTAGACTAGCAAGAAATTCGGCAATTCTGCAAGCTGAAAAGGAAAAAATTCTCTTCACCATTGCCTAGTTCTATTGGAAGAGCAGCAGGTGGAACTCTTTGAAGATCTTGGTGTGAAGAGCTGTTTGGCGGAGACAATGGGTTCCGCCAAATTCGACATCGAGAAATTTACCGGAAAGAACGACTTCGGCTTGTGGAGAGTGAAGATGAGGGCTCTACTGGTTCAGCAGGGCGTTGCAGAAGCCTTGCAAGGTTCGGCAGCATTGCCGACCGACCTGACCGAGAAAGAGAAGATTGTCATCCTGGACAGGGCTCACAGTCTAATAATTCTGAGTTTGGGCGACAAAGTACTAAGGGAGGTGTCAAGGGAGACAACCGCACAATCACTCTGGGCTAAACTCGAGGTACTTTATATGACTAAATCTTTGGCTAACAGACTTTTTCTGAAGCAGCGCTTATACTCATTCAAAATGCACGAGGACAAGTCAGTTTCGGAGCGTATCGACGAGTTCAACAAGATAATAGATGATCTCGAGAACATCGATGTCAAGATGGACGACGAGGATAAAGCGTTACCGCTCGTTAAACTCTATTCCTAAGAGCTACGAGCATTTCAGGGATGCGATGCTCTATGGTAGGGTACAGACTATTACCTTGGAAGAGGTTCAATCTCTGATCGTAGCCAAGGAACTTCAGAAGAAGCACGACATGAAAGAAGAGGCCAGTGGAGACAGTCTGACGGCTAGAGGAAGACCGAGCAAGAAAAGTTCCAAAAGCGATCGAACGGATCAAAATCCGGAAAGAAGAGCGAAGTCGCTCTTCTAAGAGATCTAACAAGTGTTACCACCGCCACAAAGAAGGTCACTTCAGAGAAACTGTCCCGGATAGAAAGAAAAACTTTCGGAGAAGCCCAAAGATTCCGGAGAAGCAAGTGTAGCCTCGGATGGCTATGATTCGACAGAAGCTTTGGTGATATCCGAATCGAATCCAGACAAGGAGTGGATCCTCGACTCGGGTGCTCCTTCCACATGTGCCCTCACAAAGATTGGTTCGAGACACCGCAACCGGCAAACGGCGGTCCGTACTACTTGGAGATAATAAAGCTTGCAGGGTACTTGGCAGCGGAACAATCAGAATAAAGATGTTCGATGGAGCTGAGCGGATACTTCAACACGTCAGGTATGTTCCTGAGCTCAAAAGAAATCTGATCTCTTTAGGTACTCTGGAGTCAAGCGGATACACGTTCAAGGCAGAATGGTCGCATCGGAGTAGTCAAAGGTTCTCTCATTATCATGAAAGGGGTCGAAAGAATGGGTTATACTCTCAATCGGAAGAACTCGTCATCGGCAACTACTCAAATGCAGCTCAATCAGAGACCGACAGGACCAGATTATGGCATATGAGACTGGGGCATGTAAGTGAAAGAGGCTTACAAGAGCTGTCCAAGCGGAATCTGTTATGCGGAGATCGAGTCAGCAAATTAGAATTCTGTGAACAGTGTGTACTGGGGAAGGCTACCGAGGTGAAGTTCTCTACCTGGAAATCACACATCAAAGAAGCCACTTGATTACGTACACAACGATTCGTGGGGACCGACCAGGACTCGGACTCATGGAGGAGGCGGATACTTCATGTCTATCATCGACGACTACACCGGAAGGTATGGGTCTTCATCCTTAAAACTAAAGATGAAGCTTTTCAGCTGTTTCGTGGACCGGTTAACTCTCACCGAAAACAAGACAGGAGCAAACCGAAGCATTTGAGAACCGATAATGGTCTAGAGTATTGTTCGAACAGCTCAAGAGTCGTGCGTAAAGAACTGGTATTACAAGACACAAGATAGATCCGGAACACTCCTCGACCGGAATGGCTTAGCCGAGAGGATGAACAGGACTCTCCTAGAGAGAGTGAGATGTATGCTATCGAACGCAGTCTACCCAAAAGTTTCGGGTGAAGTCGTGTCAACCGCCGCCACCTTATCAACGTATGTCCATCGACCGCTATCAATATGAAGACTCCTTCGGAGATGTGGTACGGGAAACCAGGTAACTACGATAACTCGAAAGTTTTTGGATGTATTTCTTACGCTCATGTCGACAAGATAAGCCGGAAGCAAGAGCTTTGAAGTGCATTTTCATTGGATATCCACCTGGAACCAAGGGCTACAAACTTTGGTGTCTAGATCAACAAAAATGCATCATCAGCAGAGACGTGACTTTTGATGAATCCAAAATGGCAAATTTGCAAAGTTACGTTACCAAAACAGTGCCGCTAAGGAGGGTTCTTCAATTGAGGTGGAGCCGCAACAACTACGGACTTCGATCGATCAAAGGACCGTCGTGAACAATCGTAGATGAAGTGACAGAGGACCGAGCAAGAGACGAGCCGGAAAACGGATCGGATGATTACAGGTCGACAAGAGACGGACAAAGAAGAACTATCGGACCGCCGAGAGAGATACGGTCGTGCGGATATGATCTTCTACGCCTCGAGTGTCGCCGAAGCAATGAAGAAGCTGAACCGAACAACTATAAGGAAGCTTTAAAGAGCAAGGAAAGAAATAGATGGGTTGACGCCATGAATGAGGAAATGGCCTCTCTGATGAAGAACAAGACTTGGGAACTTGTGGATCGACCAACAAACAAACGTGTAGTTGGTTGCAAGTGGACCTTTAAGAAAAAGAAGGCACACCAGGTATTGAAAAGATCAGATACAAAGCCAGACTAGTTGCGAAGGGATTCACTCAGGTAGAAGGAATCGACTTCAACGAAATTTTCTCACCCGTGGTAAAGCATTGCTCCATTAGGATGGTTTTAGCACTAGCGGTTCAATTCAATTTGGAATTAGAGCAGCTAGATGTTAAAACTGCGTTCCTACATGGAGAGCTTGAAGAAACCATCTACATGGATCGACCAGGATGGGTACAACGACACCGGAGACTAAGGACAAGGTTTGCCTGCTGAAGAAAGCTTTGTACGGATTGAAACAAAGCCCTAGACAATGGTACAAACGATTTGATGGGTTTATGCTGAAAATCGGCTTTGTCAGAAGCAGCTACGACAATTGTGTATATATGAAGTGGCAGGACAGTGAAATAAGTACGTACTTGCTCTTATATGTAGATGATATGTTAGTAGCAAGCGTAAGCGGGAGGAAGTCCGAAGATCAAAGGTATGCTTAATTCGAATTCGATATGAAAGACCTAGGACCTCGCTACAAAGATCCTAGGAATGGAGATCAAGAGAGACAGAAAAGGGGCAACTTATTCTTATCTCGAAGTCTTATATTCGTAAAAGTTCGCGCAAGGTTCAATATGCACAAGGCAAAGCAAAGCTGCAACACCGATCGGTCAGCGACTTCAAATTATCAAACTCTCAAGCACCCGAGATCGAAGCAGAAGGAATACATGGAGTGTGTCCCCTATGCCGCTGGGGTTGGTAAGCATCATGTATGGTATGGTGTGCAGACAGACGGATCTCGCCTACGCCGTCGCTGTTGTTAGCAGGTTCATGGCTAATCCAGGGCAGACTCACTAGGAAGCTCTAAAGTGGATTCTGAGATACTTAAGAAGTACTACAGACTTGGGGCTACTCTTTAAAAGACAGGAAGGCAACGAAGAAAAGTTAGTTGGTTACGTGGATTTCGATTATGCTGGAAGCATCGACACCAGGAAATCACTGACATGATTCATCTTCACCGTCTTCGGTACTGCTGTCAGTTGGAAGTCTAATCTTCAATCCGTCGTAGCTCTTTCAACTACAGAAGCTGAGTACATCGCCGTGACTGAAGCAATCAAGGAAGCCATGTGGCTAAAAGGCATGGCTGAAGAGCTCGGGATATCTCAAAAGGTGGTAATCGTGTTCTGCGACAATCAGAGTACTATTCATCTCACCAGGAATCAGGTCTTTCATGAAAGGTCCAAGCACATTGATGTGAAGCTTCATTTTGTGAGGGACATCGTCGCCAAAGGCTCAATAGTGGTGGAGAAGATACCTACTGAGGAGAACCCTGCTGACATGCTCACCAAGGCGCTACCTATAGCTAAGTTCAAACATTGTTTGGACTTAGTGAACCGTACCATGGGCCGAGGCGCCCCGGGGGGCCAGTGGAGGGAATCATCTTTTTTTTTTTTTTTCAGAGCTTTGAAATTGAGAGTCAAGGTGGAGAATTGTTACTTATGACTCACAATTGGTTAAGGGGTATTCTTGTATTTTGTCCACCCCTTTAGCCTCTTCTTTAGCCACCTTGTATTATATATAGAGGTGAGTGGGTGAGGCTTTCGATTATGATCATTGGTGAGAGCCTAGAGTGAAATTCTGTCCAAGAATTCTAGAGAGTTAGATTAGCTTGTGGCCAAGGTGAGGAGTGCATCTAAGGGGTCTTGGAGCCAAGAAGATCCACGAAGATGAGGGCTCATCTTTAAGCTATGTATTCTCTCACAAATATCTTAGTAAGATCGTTGATGCTTTCCCTCCCGTGGATGTAGATCCATTTGGATCGAACCACGTAAATTGCTTGTGTCTCTTGTCGTGTTTTTTTTTTTCTTTCTTTTCTTTGAATGTTATTCTAGCTGCGACGATTATCCCACAACAATATCATAACTAAACGGAAACAATTAGGATATGATGGAGCTCCTTAGGGACCTCTGGAATTCATCATCGTTGAGATTGTTGAGGTATTGCTAAGAAAATACACATTTTCATGCATAGTTTTATGACACTAAAGTGTGATAAATGTAAACATTAAACTTTAGGTGTAAAAAATGTAACTATATAGGATTTGTGCAATGTGTAGGTCAATTGCCCTTCTTTAATCTAAATCATTATTGTATGTAACATCTATAACTTCTTGGTACCAAAAACTTGATATGCCAACACTAAAATCTGTTTCTTAATATCATTTGTCTAAGAAATATTTGTTAATAACTTCTTTCACTTCTTATATAACTATCCATAGAAAGTTATGTAGCCAATATCATAAGCGTCGGGTTAAACTCTCCCTTTGGCTCCGAGGGATCAATTTCAAAGTGTAACACAAATTTGTTAAACTCGTCAACTTTACTAAAAGTAGCTTTGTATCCTCACTAAAGATAATTTAATTTGAAGGTGTAATAAATATAACGTAAGCCACCCTCATAAATGATAATGAACATAATTTCCATTGAAGTTGGCATGCCAACCTTTTGACCGAAGTGACCTCAATGGGAATAGTAGCATTCATTGACGAGCTCCATCAATAAACAAACTCTTCGGCACCCACCATAGTAGCGGTTAAGATAATTGTAAACTTGAAAATGCGTAAGAAATAAATCCAATGAATATCAAAATTTTAGAAAAAGTTTAAAATAAAACATGCAAAATAACATGTTTTATACGTCATCGACAAATTTATCATTTGCCATGAATCTTGCAACATTACAAGAATTTTAAGATAACTTTTTTAGCAATAAATATTCAAACTTCAATTAAAAATTATTTAGAACTCCGATTTCGACAAACTTAAACTTAAACCAATCGATTCAACGAGACAAACCCCATGATCCAAAATTAGTCTAATCTGAGTCAAATCAAGCTCAGATCAAACTATTAAACCACATTTAGAAGCTTTCATTGCATCATTACAATGTCAAACAAATAACAAATATGACATTCTATAGTCAAATCGAGCGTCTCGGCAAGAAGAATCTAATGAGCCCAAGATTATTCAGTTTTGACATAATGAAAACACTCAAATGTTCTTGAAACATCATTTGATGGAGGGAATCTCTCCTGCCCATCTGATGGAGTGGTTCGAGTTACTTTCTTATTTGCGTAGATGCCTCTCCAGGACTCTATAACTAGAGCCCTGCCCCTATCTTGAGAGGGTACCTAGACCCGGAGCCAAAAGAAGATCACTTAGAGAAGGAGCGGAAGGTCTTCATCATTTCTGCACCGAAGATCTGACGAATTTATCCCACTTCTACGGCTGCTGACCACTGTTGAACACCACCTTTTAGCCACTGTCCACCATATTGGCCTCCCTCTACCGTCGATCACTATCAACCGCCAACTACTCCTTGCAATGAAACCCTTTGTGGAGTCATTACTTGTATAGTTGAATCACAATATACGTCGTTGAACAGTGAAGCACCTGGTGAAGTAATACAAAGTTCAATACACTGTGCAACTATACATCTCTCGATGATGTAATAATGCACTCTACATATGGTGCAACGATGCCTCATAAAGACAATGAAACAATGCAGCCCAAAGATGGTGACTCTCTGTGAACGTCATCACAACTCACCTATACCCTACGCCGCTCAAAGCTCACACAACTCCCAACTTAATCTCCTACGGCATATGAATGTCATCGCAACTCACCATTACAACATATGCGACCAGGAATGACTTATATGGTTCACATCTTGTGGACCTCTGAACTTCGACACATGTCATCACGACCAGTACAACTCTCAAATACTGTCACTATAGCTCACAAACTTTATTATAACTCATGCAGCTTTCAACTCGGGCCTCTATAGCCTACATGGTTCATAGCTTGTGTTGCTCCCATCGTTGGCCTCTGCGACCTACAAAAATCATACAGCACACCACTACGACATATGTGACCAAACTACGACCTACGTGGCACAAAACTCGTGCAGCTCCTAACTCAGGCCTTTGCGGCCTACAAACACTATTACAGTTTGTACAGCTCCTGACTCTATCCCTTAATGCCTACAGATGTTATCTGAGTTAATAATTACGGTCTACGCGGTTCACAGTTCCTGCAGGTTCTAACTACGACTCCTGCAACAAGCTGACGCTTTTAAAACAACCATCTATGACCCACACAATCAACTGTTGCCAAGAATTTCTATTATGACTTATATAACAACCTGACGCAATAGCCATCTACAATATTCACGCCAAACTACTGCTTCTATAGCAATCAACTTTGACCCTGCAATTTGTTATCACTGAAAACTGCATTCATTATAACTAGACTATAGTTATTATTGATAAACTACCGTTATACAATTACAATTATCAACTTTGTAACTTCATATTCCGAACAGCACAACAATTAGCTTTTACATTTTTATTAAATCCTCACTGAACATGCTGTGATATATTTATATACACAAATTAGATTGTTATATTGTTAATAAAATTATATTAATAAAAATTTATTATTTTGATAATACACACATATATATTTTCATATATGTAGATCCCCTTTAGGAAATAGAATAAATACAAAACTTTAAAGTTCTTCTGCAGTAAAAAACAAATCTCAAAAGGAAAGGTTGAAGCACCCACTCAGTATTAGAACAAAATATTCCTGTCTGAAATAATTGGACATTGAGACAAGCTAATATTTTCTGCAATACTTGGTGCGCAAGCAAGCAAGATCGAGCCCGCACACTTACGCATTCCACAGCATATCGAAAACTTCAATTTATTCTGCCCATCCTTGTTGAACATACGCATTCAGAAAGAATATTATAAGAAACTGCTACGAACTTGCTAATAGAGTTCAAACCAGATACTTCTTCATTTAAATCATTTGAAAAATCATATTTTTTAACCAATACATGGTATAAATTTCAGGCCATTTGCAACGGAAGAGCGTATCAAATTGGTGTCGCCCACCATGAGCTGCCAAGCAGGTGATTGTAGCTTAAACACAGAGCGCCTTCATTTTCTTCTTGTTCCTCTGTTGGCACAGGGCCACTTGATCCCCATGGTCGACCTAGCTAAGCTCCTTGCAGCCCGCGGCACGCTAGTCACCTTTGCCACTACTCCGGTCAACTTGGCCCGCATCCAACCCACCGTCGCCTCCACACTTCCCATCCGCTTCGTTGAGCTCCATTTCCCAGCTGTAGATTTTGGCCTCCCTGATGGTTGTGAGAGCGTCGATCTCATCCCCTCCGCAGATCTCTTCTTCCCGTTCATGAATGCTTTATCCCACCTCCGTGAGCCGCTCAAGGACCATCTTCGCGTCCACGACCTGGCCGGATGGCCGAAACCCACCTGCCTCATCTCTGACAACCTTCAACATTGGACAGCTGAAGTTGCCACCAGCCTTAACATTCCCCGTCTCATCTTCCACGGTCCATCCTGCTTCTTTCTGTTCTGCGACCTCTTCATCAAGCAACATCATGCTGAGCTTGTGGCGGCGGTGGAGACAACGCCGAATGGTTCCATTCTGATTCCGGGCCTTCCGCATTCCATTCACATCAACAAGCACGAGGTCTTATCGGCCATGCACTCGGATCCAGGTTGGTTCAAATATATGGAATCCGTCCGGGTGGCAGAAGAATCTGCTGATGGTGTACTTGTCAATAGCTTTGTCGAGCTCGAGCCATGGTATTTTGACAGGTATCGTCAGGCCATAGGAAAACCTGTGTGGCCTGTTGGTCCGCTCTGTCTCTATAAAGAAGAGCTTGCAGTCAAAGTGGGACGCGGGCGTGTTTCATCGGTTGATAACGAGCTCCTCTTACAGTGGCTAGATAGGCAAAAACCCGGGTCGGTGGTGCTTGTGAGCTTTGGAAGCGTAGCTCGAAACACAATGGCGCAGCTCATTGAGCTGGGACATGGACTGGAAGCAACACATCTACCATTTGTTTGGGTGGTGAAGGAAGCAACGGAGAGGAAGATTTCGGGAGTGGAGGAGTGGATTGCAGAGTTCGAGAGGAGGGTGGAGGGCAGGGGAATCGTGATAAAGGGTTGGGCGCCGCAGGCAGTGTTGTTAGGGCATATAGCTGTCGGGGGATTCGTGACACATTGCGGGTGGAATTCGACCTTGGAGGCAGTGGCAGCGGGGGTGGTGATGGCGACATGGCCGCACTTCTATGATCAATTTTTAAACGAGCAGTTGGTGGTGGATGTGCTCAAAATTGGGGTGGCGGTTGGGGTTAAAGGGCCGAGATCATTTGGTGTAGGGGATCCTTATAAGGAGGCGGTAAACGTGAGGAGTGGGGAGGTTGAGAGGGCTTTGGATAAGTTGATGGGAGGAGGAAAGGAAGGGGAAGAGAGGAGGGAGAGGGCGAGTGAGCTTGGAAAGATGGCGAGGATGGCCATGGAGGAAGATGGTTCTTCATGGAAGGGATTGCAAGATGTTATCAATTATGCGTTAGAGCGTAAGTAAAACGAGACATAAAATCATATTATTATGCAATATCTTACATGTGAGATATATTATTTTTTTATGAATATAATTGTCTCTAGATATGGAAAATATTATGTATAGTTATGATGATGTGAGAATTACATCACGTTTGATATGCCTCGAGTAAATCTCCATCATCCAGCATGAATCTCAAAGTATTGATACAAATCTCGAGATAATTTTTTGAACAAGAAACATTTAGACTTCAATTAAGAGTCATCCAGAACTCTAATTTTAGCAAACTTATGGTCAAACTGGCCAACTCAATGAGACCGATATAATGATATAAAACTAGTCCAATTTGAGTCAAATCAAGTCATTAAACTATTCTTTAAAGATTTTCAGACATTTTTTGAAAGTAAGATAGATGTCTAATCTAGCGAGTTCATAATCAAAGTTAGCGTCTCGACAAGATGAATCCAACGAGCCCAAGATTGCTCAATTCTGACATCGTTAAGATACTCAAATGTCCATTAAACTTCGTCTGATTGAATGAAGCTCTCCAGACTGTCCTATTAAAATTGTTCATATACCTCCATTAATTACACACATAACACTAAAAATAGAGCTCCTCCTCTCAAATGAGGGTGGAGCTTGAATGATGAAATTATGACAATCTAGATCCCCAAGATTGCTCAAATGGTGATGTTTTCAATTTATAAATCTAGATCCAATTTAATGATGAAATTATGACAGCTCAACTTACATGTGCTAAGATTGTATCCTATTTACATGGCAATACCAACACGCTCCATGGATGTCAGCTTGGTTTACGTTGTAATTATTTTTTGATTTTATTTTATATTGAATAACCAATAATAGATCAACAGAAAGTTAAATTGATCATTGAAGCCCAATTAGCTTGAAATTTTGCTCCTGGAATTTACGTAATTCTGGGAAAAAATTTGCATATGGAAGACGTACGCGGCACTGCGTGCGTCTAAAGGTTACAAAGAGATTATTTAGAGGGTATTGGCAGGGTATTTCCGTGTTCTACCCCATATAACTTCCATGTAACCTACCTGTAACTTCCCTGTAACCTCCCTGTATGTGTAGGTTACAGGTAGGTTACAACAAGGTTATAGATACGTGGCCGACTCTTATTGAATGACGTACCCAAAATTTTCCCTAATTCTGGCAATTTATCCTATGTGTGACTCATAAATGCACTGGGTTTGGGTGATTCCAGAGCTTTCTTGTTTCAAAATACAGTCTTTAAAAATATGACCTAAATAAGATCTATATATATATATATATATATATATATATATATATATATATATATTAGATATTAAAACTCGAATGATCTCGATGAAAATAGAAGAAGAAGAATGGAAGGTGATAAGAAGATAAGAGCAGAATTAAGAGAATAAAATGAATTATTATTATTCACCACACAGTAAAATATTCAGAGCAATGTTTATATACGGGCAAGTAGAGCAGCACTATAGCAACGGTAGGAATAGCATAGATTATAATGAACTCATATCATTGAAATATAATTTATCTTTATCATGCCCCCTGAAACTAATGATATCTGCAGTATATATTATTAGTTTAGACCAAAGCTTAGTGAAACAAGGAGTTGGAAGCTTTGGTGAATATGTCGACGGTTTCTTCTTTTGGATTGAGATATGATAATGTAATTTATCATATGTAATTTCATTCGATTGTATGTGATCCTAGATAAAATGATAGTTGATCTCAATATGTTATTGAGAGCATGAAAAACGGAAGCAGGCATGTTGTCACAATAAATGATTATAGGTGCTTGGATGTTGTTGAAGTCTTGTAGAAGTCATCACATCTATATAACTTCAGAGGTTGTAGATGCAGTGGCTCGGTATTAAGCTTAGGTGGACGACTGCGCGACGGTAGATTTTTTCTTGACATGCCACAATAGTAAGTTTGGTCTAAGGAATATACAATAATCTGTGGTCGATCTTCCGTCATTTTTGTCACTAGCCCAGCTAGCGTCAGTGTAAGCATGGAGAATTAGAGTTCCGGTTTGAAGAGGTATACAAATGTGTAGTGTGCCTTTGATGTAACATAGAAGATGTTTGAGGTATTGAAAGTTGAGTTGAAGGGGTGTTTGAAGATGTTGGGGAAGAGTATTTACAACAAATGCAATATCTGATCGGGTTAAAGTCTGGTATTGGAATGCAGTAATGGAATCCATAAATTTTATGGAGAAAGTGTGTTGTAGATCTTGTTTTAGCTGCTGAATTAAGCTTGAGTTGTTCCCGGTTAACAGTTTATCTTCCACTACCTTTATCAAGCTCAATTCCTAATTTGCTAATAGCTTCATATAAGAAGAAAATCCTTTTCCATTAATATCAAAATTCGGTCCATTTAGTCTCATAATTTAAAAAGATGTTATTAATCAAGTTTACCTAGCTATGGACTTGAAAAATGCCCTTTAACTCACCAATTTTGCAACCGAAAAGTTGTCTCATTTATGCTTTCATTCAATAAAACTACATTATTTGCAATTATTTATTTAATTCATTCGTAAGTGAGTTTTTGCTCAACTCAACATGAGTTAAGCACGACTATAAAGCACTGAAAAAAATGTTCAAATAACAATTTAATTATTATTTTTGTAAAATTAGCGGGTCACCATGTTGGATTCTGATTTGCCAGTGGATGATGCCTAAACCATACTAATTCACAAGAAATGGGAAAAAAAAATAAATAAATAAATAAGGAAGACTAAAATATAAATCCTAAAATGTTGTAATAAGAAGAAGAGATTTGGATTCTAAAGCTCTACAAGAAAATCTACATAATAACAATGCATGTGTACAAAAGTTAAGACATACATAAGGCATATCATCTTAAGATAAAACTTAGATTAGGTGCCTCACTTGGCTTGACAATTCGCTCGATCTCTTGATGTGTTGATGTTCTTTCATGGTCATATGTTGCTGCTTGGATTGGCTGGTTTGTGAAGAACAATTTGAGTGAAGATAAAGTTGCCTTCGATCCATACAAAACGTTTCCTCATGATAATTGTGTGAATCCTCCTTATTGTGGTCAAGTAGATTCCTTGGGCTTATTTAAGGAAGCCCGTGTTAACCTCAATCGGGAGCTATCTCTATCAAATTTTGGTTGGTTAGTCGGCAAATTGAGTTTGAATTAAATAGCTAGTGCCGTGTTATTATGACAAACTCATCTCTTTTATCATTTATTTATGCAACTATACCTAAGAAATGTATACATAAGATCATGGAAATTGACTTCTAATGAGTTTTTAGTCATAAGTCCAGGACATGTTTTATTCATTTGAGCAATCACTATCACAAAGAGAGGCCTTCTCTTAAAAAACTTTTTTAATCATGTTTTAAGCCTTTGGCCTTCTCCATCTTGATTGCTGTTCTGAGGATAACTCTCAGCTTTTTAAATTGACCTTCAGTTCATTCCCTTAAGGGGAATTTACTTGCATACCACAAAACTTTTATGAATTAACATATTTGACACCTAGACTTCATATTTACAAGCATAACACAAATATTTAATATTACATAAAAAAAAATATTGGTATTATCAACTTTCTAAAAGTGAAATATGAGAGCTTGAGTAGAAATGGAATACTGATACAGAAATCAGAGAGGAAGAAGATGTGTTAAGTTTACAGACCAAAATTATATTAGCACTATCTCCTCCTTCAATTCAATGCATAGCAGTAGGTATAGATAGTGGATAGTAGAAAGTTCTGGCTACATATCATAAAAATAGTTAGGATATGGTCGAGCTCTTCTCTTGAGGATAGAGCTGTAAACGAGTTGAGCTTGAGCGATCTCATGCTTGGCTAATGTTCAGCTAGTTTGAAAATGTTGGTGTTCGAAATCTATTCGTGTTCAAAATTGACTTTGTGAACAGTGTGTTCGTGTTTGGCGCGCTTTAAATGTTCTTGTTCGTGATCGTGCTTGAATTCATAATTTTTACAATATTTTAAAAAATTATAATAGGTGACAACTATTTTTGTGGGTAGTTGGACATGCAACTAATGCTATTTATAAAATATTATAAATTTAAGGTCTGTGTGGGGCAGCTGCTGTGAAGCTGCTGAAAAATAATTTGACATTCAAAAACTGCGGTGGCTATTATAATTTTTTTTTAAAGTCAGATCACAGCTAGAAAGCTGCAACCACATCTTGCTAGGACTGGTACGAAAACACAAATTTCAGTGGCAGTTTTTTTGAAAAAGATGTCAGAACTCAATTTACCCAAACTGTCAAAACTACGACGTGGTGTTGCATCGCCACCCCAAACAGACCCTTGCCTGCAACTGACAGACGATCTTTTCGAAATCTTATTACACAGCTGTTGAGGAGAAAATAAATTTTTAAAAATTATTGTAAATATTATAACTCTTGTATTAAAAAAAAAATAGACAACAATTTTTGTGCAAGCAAAAAAAAAAAAAAAAACCAATTCCACGGCATGAAAATTAATTTCTTAAAAAAACAGTAAAATAGTAATACGATAATGATATGACACAAATACATTCATTAAATGCAAAAAAACATAATTTTACAAAGCATGCAAATTCAGTATTTATAATCTGAGATTCCTTCTTGCTTGTGACCTTGAACAACAAGACGGTCTTTATACCGTATGACGCCACCAAGTGAGTCTAATTTGGTTGTATCGATCCATCAAGAACCTAGTATGTCCATGTGTCTCGTCGTTCAAGTGTATTTTGCTCTTCTATCATAGCTTGTCGCCATGAAGAAATATTACATCAGGACTCCACACGTAGAGCTACAAGCTGAGCCTGATCTCAAGCGCACATCAACTCCGCCTGAACTATTTTTTTTCTTAAAAAAATATAGTGAGACCCACTCTCATACATCCTTTGGTAAGTGTGGGGTTGAAGTGCAGCTAAGATCAAACATCGCACGTAGCTCTACGTGCAGAATCCTGATATAATATTTTTTCTGTCGCCATTAGAGTAGTTTGAATGCTTGGGTCCCGCCACAAACTAATGTAAGGAGAAGATTGGATTTAATATCTCTAGCAGCCAAAAGTTCTATACTGCTTCCTGGAGACTGCAAGGATAATAAGAAAAGTCAATTTTATTGATTGGCGCGACTCCTTGCAACTTTTCTTCTGGCGGTGGAACTCTAGGCATCGCAATGCATTGCATGTGCTGTTCTCTCCAAGAAAATTTCTTCTACATTTTCTGGCGGCTTCCTCTCTGCTGCCTTTACGTTTTCTGGCGGCTGCCTTTCTGTTGACCCTCAGTCAGAGAGAGAGAGAGTGTGAGAAGGAGATAGGGAAGGGAGAGAGATAAATTCTCCAAGCAATAAAATCCTCTGCAACACTGCTGACGTGGACAAAAGTTGTCGAACCGCATAAATCTGTGTCTGCTTTTCTGTGCGATTTTTCTAATTCTATTTTTTCGCTTAGTCATCGATCGTTATATATATATATATATATATATATATATATATATATATATATATCACAAGAGAGATTGGTTTGATGTATTCTTCAAGAATAGCACGCACTTTCGAAAACATGAATGTGAGTGTATGTTGGTGGATATTTATGATGATGTTCATATGGAGATATATAATTTGTGGTTCGAGTAGGCATCCGATTAATCAGGTGACCGGATTAGGAGCACATCGGGAAAGCCTCTGATACCATGAGAGCTCGAGTAGAAATGGAATCCTAATATAGAAATCAGAGAGAACAAGGATTAAGTTTAGTGACTAAATTATATTAGCACTATCTTCTCCTTCAATTCAATACATAGTAGTAGGTATATATAGTGGATAGTAGAAAGTTCTGAATACATATCTTAACCAAACCGAAACAATAGGATGTGGTCGAGCTCCTCTCTTAGGGACCAATGGAATTCATCGTTGCTGAGATTGTTGAGATATTGCTAAGAAAATACACATTTTCATGCATAATTTTATGGCACTAAAGTGTAACAAATATAAACATTAAACTTTAGTTGTTAAAAATATAACTATATTGTTGTGGGAAAATCAACTTGGCTAGAAGAAAAATAAAGAACACAAGCAAACACAAAGAACACAAAGCGATTACGTGGTTCGGTCTCTTTGGACCTACATCCACGGAAGGGAAATAATCATCAAATTCACTAAGACAAATACGAGAGAATACATAGCTTTACAAGATGAGCCCTCATCTTCCATGGCCTTTTTTGCTCCCAAGACCCTTCAAGATGCTCTCCTCATCTTCATCCAAAGCTAACCTCACTCTCTTTAATTCTTGGACAAAAATTTTCTCACTTGCTTCTGACAATCACCTTACCTAAGCCTCACCCACCCACATCTATTTATAATAGATGAAGCCTAAATAAGAGGCTTAGAGAGAATAGACAATATTACAAAAAATACCCATTTGCCTTTAGTATAACACAAATTTTGAGTCACTATTAACATATATAGGAATTGTGCAACATCTACTTCACTTGCTATTTTTAATATAAATCATTATTGTGCGTCATATCTATTACTTCTTGACATAAAAAACATGATATGCCAACACTAAATATGTTTCTTAGTATCATCTGTGTAAGAAATGTTTGTTAATAACTTCTTTCACTTCTTATATATAACTATACAGAGAAAGTTATCTAGCCAATATCATAAGGGTCATGTTAAACTCTCCCTTTGGCTCCAAGGGATCAATTTCAAAGTGCAACACAAATTTGATAAACTCATTAACCTTACTAAAAGTAGCTTTGTCTCCTCATTAAAGATAATTTAACTTGAAGGTACAATAAAGATACAACTAATGCTTCTTTCCCTTGTCACAACTATCTTACTTGGGTGCCATCTTAACTTCAAAGCCCTTACATCTTGGGCCAATTTCGGTGGCAAGCCACTCATAAATGGTAATGAACATAACTTCCATTGAAGTTGGCATGCCAACCTTTTGGCCAAACTGATCTAGTGGGAATAGTAACATCCATTGACGAGCTTTTAATAAACGAACTCTTTGGCACCCACCATAATAGTGTTTAAGATAATTGTAAACTTGAAAATGTGTAACAAATAAATCCAATCAATATCGAAATTTTAGAAAAAGTTTAAAATATAACTTGCAAAATAATATTTTTTATATGTCATCAACTAATTTATTATTTGACATGAATCTCGCAGTATGACATTAATTTTAAGAAAACTTTTTGAGTTAAGTAATATTAAAACTTCGATTAAAAATCAACTAGAACTCCGATTTCGACAAACTTAAACTCATACTAATTGACTCAACGAGACATACCCCATGATACAAATTTGGTTCAATCCAAGGCAAATCAAGCCCAAATCAAACTATTAAACCACTTTTAGAAGCTTTCAGTGCACAATTTGAAGGTCAAACATATTATAAATCTGACAATCTTTTATTCAAATCGAGCGTCTAGGCAAGAGGAATCAAATGAGCTCAAGATCTCTCAATTATGACATAATTAAAGAACTTAAATGTTCTCAGAACATCTTTTGATGGAGGGAATCTCTCCTGCTCGTCTGATGAAGCTTCACTCAATAAGAGTTACTTTTTTATTTGCGAAGAAGCCTCTTCGGGACTCTATAACTAGAGCTATGCCCCACTTTTGATAAGGTACCTTGACCTGGAGCCAAAAGAATATCACAACTTAGAGAAGAAGGAGCTGAAGCTCGTCATCATTTATGCACTGAAGATCCAATGAATTTATTCCATGTCGGCTAATTTTTCCTTATTTATTTTGAAAATAAAATTTGAAAATTTAGATTTAATGTAATATGTAAAGTATTTTATTTTGATTTTGAAAATGGTGATATATTATTTTATTTTTGAAAATAACGAGACCAGATAGATCTCATATCAAATAGCTTTAAATAGTTGAAGCACGATACCACAAGTGACACATCATCCCAAAAGATGAGCGTACCACTTGTTAAGTAAGGCTTAACTATCTAAACTTAAAAGTTTATGACTCTATTTTGGTCTCGTATATTTTATACTGATAAATTCCCCGTCTAATGCACAAATTAAAGCGGGTTTAGATTAACTCGGGTTCCTAATTCCTATGAGGCAAGCCTCTATAGTTAATTACATCTTAAGTAACCGAAGTCACCTAAGAAAACTCTCGATAAGGATCATGGGCTTCGTCTTCAAGAAATTTCAACGTTTAGGTTTCAAGATTGCTTGTAGGAGAATCAAAGGGAATGGTTCAATGTGGAACGCTTATTTTCTGAATCCAAAGGTATGAAAAGTAGGAGATGTCGAAGATATCGAAGGAGCTTCAGTGACATCTCAAACTAACCTATGATTGGGCTTCGACATCTTTGAAAGTGAAGTTATATTTTATGTTTCAATCTTGTAAATTATTTAGATATTTGGGGCTTATGTACGCACATCATATGCAAATAGTCCAAAGAAATAGGAGGATTTATGTCGTGTCAAACGACTACCTCGGAATCCTAAACGGTTTAGGACTTGTATCGTACGATATACGATCGTACTTAGTCCTAAAAGATAGTGTGAGGGTTTACGTCGTATCAAACGACGACCTCAATGTCCTATGGATGTTATTTAAATCTACGGAAATCCGATCGAAGATCCTTCATTCGTCCTCTGTCGTCTCGTCTTGAGAAGAGATAAAGATAGGAGAGAAAGAAAAAAAAAACATGCCTCGAACGGCCTATCCTAAGGGCATATACAAGAGGAAAAACATGTATAATGAAAAGGAAAACAAACATGCCCCGAAGGGCCTATCCTGAGGCAAGTACGAGTATGCAAGAGAAACGATGAATCAAAATAAACTAACCATGCCCTAGATGGCTCTATCCTAGGGGCAAGCATGAAAGAAAAAGTATAAATGCGAGTAAATGTATATACAAAGAGTAAAGGAATGCATGCAATAAAAGAAAGTAAATGAACTGTACAATAAATAAATGTGTACCTGGCCAACTCCGTCGATGCCTCAGAAGAAAGCTACAAACAACTATATAATCAAGTTTAGCTATAAACATATAAAATATCAAAGTGGGGAATAAGAATTCTATTTGAGGATAGGCTCAGTCTATAGACTTCTTTTATCTCGATCCCACGAGCAACCCGAAGTATCGAAGTCCGTATCAATCTCAAATCAAGTCACCGCAAATCACCCTGTAGTAGAGTTAGCCTAATCCCTACCACTTAATTAGTGAATGAACCAGTTTTGTAGTATCTGAATTCCTTGAGAGTGAAGTATCTGATGCGTTGTAGTATCTGTTCTGTGATGTGCAAGGTGTGTTAACTGGTGTATAGTGTATAGTGTGTAGTAGGGTAATGTGTAGTGCATAAGGTGTAATGTGTAGTGTGTGTGATACTTAATATGTGATGTGTATGTGTAATAACTAGTGTATAAGTATGCAGTGTGTGATATTTAATGTGTAGGGTGTGCGTGATAAGTTTGATAATTATATGTGTTGTGTCCGATGCGATATGTTTGATATGTCGTGTTTGGTTTGATATACCGAATGTGTTGTGTATGATGTGCTATGTGTGGTATTTGTGTGTGATATTTAATATGTTGCATGTGTATGTGTAATAACTAGTGCATAGTATGCAGTGTGTGTGTAATGTGATATGTGTTGTGCTATGTGTGTGACATGTGGTTTGATGTGTTGGTGTAGCATCTGTTATCGTATGGGTGCAGTGTAGTATTATCGTGCAAGTGCAATGTAGTATCTGTTGTGCAAGCGAGGTGTTTATTGTTGTACGGGTGCGGTGTAGTATCTTGTTATTGAAGTATCTGTTATCGTATCAGTGTGATATCTGACATCGTAGTATCTGTTTATCGGTTCACGGATTTTTAAAAGTAGGGATTAGAACTACCTAACTCAAGGTGAGATGGGCATCTAATATCGAGTATTGATTTTTTATTTGTCTCGGCTATAAAAGCACGATTATTCGAGTGTGCATCATTGCCTGTATCCCGCATGTCCAACTTATACTCCCATTTTGATATTTTATATGTATTTTCAATGATTAAGCTACTTTTGCATCACAAGGCTAGAAGGAATATAACTTTAAATAGTTTTTCATATTCGAGCTTAATATTTAAACTTCCAATTCTCTATATATCATAAAATCAAATGGCCTTTCAAGTTTATCCAACAAAATTTCAGAGAATAATATATTCAAGAGTTGAAGAATTACACACATCCTACAAAAAAATTCATGTTTAATAACTTTAAATTAAGATCTCTCCCTTCTCTTTTCTTTATCGCGCCCATAAACCTCAAACATACAAATTAAATGACAAAAATGACATAGATATATACAAAAGAAAAAAAAAATCAGGTGCTGTATATGTAATATCAAAATAATTGTTGTATATATATAAATACTCCAAAGTATACATATGCAGGTGTATAATCCCTTGCAAAAGACATCAACGATAATTCAAATTTTTGATCTCAGCCTCCCACAAGAGAATTGCAGCAATCAATATACAACCCAATAGTTAATAATGAGAAATTATCTCACAATTTTAACAAAAGTAGCCATCAATTTGATACAGGGAATGAAGCTAAAATTAAATTCCTGCAATCCCATAGCTTGAAGTATCTAATTGTTTCACATTTAATGGAACGATTGTTGAAAATATTAATCATCTTACAATATCCTCAATTGTGAATTTCATCTTTCAGAAAAAAATAATTTGGCCAAGGCTCAGCAGCTAAAAGTAACCTCAGCCGTTATAGACAAAATATATTCAGCAATTAAGGTCAAAGCCCGGCTTCGGAAAGGCACGTGGACGCCAACTTTAACAAGATTAAGTTTTATCCAAGAATTAGAACCAACGTCCAAGCGAGAACACAACAAATGAAAGAACCATCGGCTCCAATTTCAAGAAAATAAAGTTTTATCCAAAGAATTGAACTAAAGTCCAGCATGAATCCAATAACTGAAAGAACTTCACTAAAAGGGAGTTTTATGCAGCGAATTATAAGTAATGCATACAAAAATCCGTTTACCTCTTATGTAAATTCTGAATTTTAAATAAGAATATCCTCAAATAAAATACTACGACATTACCAATATCTCGCATATAAACTCCAATTGATACATGCCCGCTATCTTATCCGAATGAGAGGAGGAAGAAAAGGTAAGAAAGAGTTTAGAATTTACTTTGCCTCATAGATTTGCAATAGAAAGATCCAAGAAGATGAAATTCGCCAAAGAAAATTCTTCTCAAAATCAAATCTAAGTGCTACTAAAGAACTAAGATTTACAAGCTTATCACCCAGTTCTCACATATTTATATATATATATATATATATATATAAGTGGAAAGTCAAGTTTCCTGGATGTTCAATATGTAAATACATAAATATTGAATGGAACCCTGTTAATCAAAGATTAACTTGTAAGTTAAGGCCATAGAATCACCTCTATAAAATAAAATAATAATAAAAAAAACAGAATATAAATTTCAATTTGAAGAGAATTTAAGCAAATTAGCTATCACTTTTAATCAAACCATAAAAAAACATTCCATAAATATACATTCCACATAACCGAGGCAGACTTTCATGTAAGTTTGAACATTCAACGATCTAATCATCCCGGTTATTCGAAGGGACAATGCTTTATGCATTCTCTATTTCGAACCGTGGATTAATTCGAAACCATAAGCAAGTCGGATTAATGCCACAATAAGCCTTTTAATTGAATATCCTTTCCTTATACCAAGAATAGGAGCGACTGAAATTTAAATGGCTAAAACCAATACAGCTCCATAAACAAATCGTTATATTTTCCAAATATACATAAGGTTCCCTAAATGCTTAAGAATCGAAAGAAATGTTGGCATACTCCATATCTCAAACTACAAAATAGCTTGAAATTAGAAGCTAATCGAGGAAAAAAAAAAATGCTGCAACAGACCTTTAAATCCTTAGCCTCTCCTTTAATTCCAAAACTTCATATGATTGAAATTCAAAGAATGAAGACAGTGCAGATTTGTAAATAGTTTATCGTGATATCAAACAAAAATAATAAAAAAAAAACGAAAGATCCCTGACTATCCTTTTGTAATCAAAAGAAGAAAGAAAATCCGTATAGTTAAATTAGTAGAGAAGATGAGACCAATCATCTCTGAATTCTTACAAATTATCAGTCGATCTTCATTCACTAAGAATGTAAGAAGATATTATAAAGACAACCGCAAGTTTACCAACTCATTATCGAAGATTGTCACCACTTGCTATAAAGCACACAAGAATGTCTTGCTAAGTGACTGAAGAAGGAAGTGGAGAACAAAGGAAAAGAAGAAAGAGGACTACAGGAAAGAATCCTCCAAATTATTTTCTTCATAAAAAAAACATATCCAGTAATATAATTTTCTCTTAAAAATATGATTATGATTGCTAATCAAGAACCATTAATGGTACAAACCAACAGGAGAAAACGACATTTCTGGTAAGCCGAAGCAGCTTGAATCCCATACTCATTTGCTAACGGATATGCAAACCTTCTTTGTAATCCATGAGAAATAAGACAAACATTGACAGGGAAATATCCCGTAAACAAACTAAGAGAAAAGGGGAAAAGCCATATTGAAACCAGACGTTTCATTTTGCGGTCCATAAAATAAGCCAAGAGCAGAGGGAATTCTTACTTTCAGAGATCGTGAAAGCAAACTCAAAAAAACTGGAATCGCAAGAAGGAGCACCAGCCTGAAATTCCCCTTTGGCGTAAAAAAATCCAAGCCAGCTCAATTTTCCCTGTGCAGGGGTATTTATAGCCGAACAAAGGAGCGATACCTGCCGGCGGTGAGAAACAAGGCGGTGAGGAGAACCCCACGGCGGGCAAGAAAACTAGCCAAGAATGACAAGAAGGAAGGTCACCCGACTCATTTGAGCGGGAGAAACAAGCTAAAGAAAGTGACCGGAAGTTACAACCGGAAAGCAAGCATCGATCGGGCTCGGAGAAGGAAGAGGTGACCGGAAAACCGGCTAGGAAGCCTCTCGAAATCGGTCGTCGCCGCAGAGGGGAACGGAGAGGCTCTGCTAGGGCACTGAGAAAAGGATCGAAGGCGTGCGCGAGACAGGAGGAAGTGAACAAGTGTTTATGCCCCGTGAATCGTAGGTTAGGTTATAAGGTTAAAGAATATATTATATATATATTATTATATATATAAAAAAAAATATTTATTATTATTATTATTCTATTTAAATTCGTCGATTTTGCACGCAAATCGAGTCGATTCAAAACCCTATCAAGTTATATGTCCTTCCCGGCTAAAATCGACGCTCCGGACGCATCGGCGCGGTCCGTTTCGTCATCCGGGGCCATTCGGACAAGTTCGCCGATGGTCGCATCAATTTAAATTAAATTTGCGTAACGTCGCAAAAATGAATTTATTTCGACCCGACCGGAGCCATCTAACAAGCAAATCGATGACCGGCCTTCGCCAAGCAAGAACCATAGTCAAAAATATTGCTCGTAGCAAAAAGTCAAACATCGCATGCAGTGGGGTCCGCCTATGGCTTCCAAATCCCTATATGAACTCAACAAGAGCTTCAATATGTCGGCTTTAATCGACTCAACTGGGTGTTGAGGCTTTAGAACCGTCCATATGAAACTTCTAGGAGTGAAGAAAAGTCTTGAATTTCTAAATACGTCGGATCCTAGTCTAGTCCTTTAAGATAGTCCAAAATAAGGAAATCCTAAGGCTAGATCCTAGGATCTAAGGAGGAAATGAAAGACCTCAAAAATGAGGTCAACAAATGGACCCCCAATAGGTGTGGTGTGCTGTACAAGCACGCCACGCCTATTGGCGTTGACCGAAATGATCAACCCAATCACAAATGAATGTTCAAGTAACCATACTTGAAACAAATCGAAGGTCGAATCGGGTCCGATAATTGAGTTCGAGCTGAGGTTCCCACTTGGAGAAAGCCCACTCAAAAGGACTCGAGTGTAAAGTGTAGGAGTTTATGCTTGGGATTAGCAAGTGTGTCTTCAAATTGTAATTGTGAGTTTGTGCTTTCAAATTCGAATGTCGCTTCGACTCGGATTTGTGGTCGATGTTGTGTCGTGGAATTCAAAAGAGTCGAATCCCCGCACCGACCCCGGAATTTGAATTTGAAGGATTCGGAAGCCTTAACATCCACTTGGGGGGGTCTTACTCCTATCCTCGAAGATTTGAATTTGAAGAAATCAAAGAAAGATTTGAATTTGAAGGAATCAGAAGCCTTAACATCCATATAGGGGGCCTCACACTGATCCAAGAGAAAAAAAAATTTGAATTTAAAGGAATCGAAAGCCTTAACATCCATTAAAGGGGGACTTATATCGATCCAAGAGAAAAATTGAATTTGAAGAACCACATTAGGAAGGAAAACCTTAACATCCACTTGGGGGGTTTTACATCCAACCTAAGAGGCAAGAAGGAGTTGAAGCCTTAACATCCATTGAAGGGGGTCTTACTCCACTCCACAAAGATTTGAATTGACCACATTAGGAAGGAAAACCTTAACATCCACTTAGGGGGGGGGGGGTTTACATCCAACCTAAGAGGCAAGAAGGAGTTGGAAGCCTTAACATCCATTGAAGGGGGTCTTACTCCACTCCACAAAGATTTGAATTTACCACATTAGGAAGGAAAACCTTAACATCCACTTGGGGTTTTACATCCAACCTAAGAGGCAAGAAGGAGTTGGAAGCCTTAACATCCATTGAAGGGGGTCTTACTCCACTCCACAAAGATTTGAATTTACCACATTAGGAAGGAAAACCTTAACATCCACTTGGGGGTTTTACATCCAACCTAAGAGGCAAGGAGTTGGAAGCCTTAACATCCATTGAAGGGGTCTTACTCCACTCCACAAAGATTTGAATTTACCACATTAGGAAGGAAAACCTTAACATCCACTTGGGGGTTTTACATCCAACCTAAGAGGCAAGGAGTTGGAAGCCTTAACATCCATTGAAGGGGGTCTTACTCCACTCCACAAAGATTTGAATTTACCACATTAGGAAGGAAAACCTTAACATCCACTGGGGTTTTACATCCAACCTAATAGGCAAGAAGGAGTTGGAAGCCTTAACATCCATTGAAGGGGGTCTTACTCCACTCCACAAAGATTTGAATTGACCACATTAGGAAGGAAAACCTTAACATCCACTTGGGGGTTTTACATCCAACCTAAGAGGCAAGGAGGAGTTGGAAGCCTTAACATCCATTGAAGGGGTCTTACTCCACTCCACAAAGATTTGAATTTACCACATTAGGAAGGAAAACCTTAACATCCACTGGGGGTTTTACATCCAACCTAAGAGGCAAGGAGTTGGAAGCCTTAACATCCATCGAAGGGGGTCTTACTCCACTCCACAAAGATTCGAATTTACCACATTAGGAAGGAAAACCTTAACATCCACTTGGGGTTTTACATCCAACCTAATAGGCAAGAAGGAGTTGGAAGCCTTAACATCCATCGAAGGGGTCTTACTCCACTCCACAAAGATTTGAATTTACCACATTAGGAAGGAAAACCTTAACATCCACTTGGGGGTTTTACATCCAACCTAAGAGGCAAGGAGGAGTTGGAAGCCTTAACATCCATTGAAGGGGGTCTTACTCCACTCCACAAAGATTTGAATTTACCACATTAGGAAGGAAAACCTTAACATCCACTTGGGGGGGTTTTACATCCAACCTAAGAGGCAAGGAGGAATAGAACTAAGCCTATCCAACAAATATGAATGTATGCTGAGAAGGAATAGGACTGAGCCTATCCAAAGAATATGTATAAACAATATGTATAAAAATGTATAAACAATATGTATAAATCATATGTATGCTGGATGGAAATCAGAATATAGGTATTGACTCCGAGATGAGAACTCGGAATATAGGTATCACTCAAAATGAGGATCGGAATATGAGTACCGATCTCGAAGATGGGAATCAGAATACAAGTACTGACCCCGGAATAAAATGTGATGTATTGTGTAAATTATGTAGGAATGTGGTGATTTGTGTGAAAATGTGTGGGAATTATGTGGAGATGTAATGTTGAATTTTGTAAGAATGGTAAAATTTGTGGGATGTGAATATTTATGAAAATGTGAAGTTTGTGGGAAATTGGTATAATTGTGAAAATTTGTGTAATTTGTGAAAATTTTGTGAAATTTTGTGAAGTGTGAAAATTTATAAAGATGTGGAAATTTTAAATTTTATGAAAATTTATCGTGATCATAGTGTGAAATTCTGTGAGAATGTGTGTGTAGTAATTTGCAACAGATTTTTTTTTTTTAAAAAAATTTTGTGAAGAATATTGTGAATTTATTTGATTTTTTTTTTTTTTTTTAGGATTCGGACCCAGTTTTAGACATACGCAACATCGGTGCTTCTAAGAACAATATTTTATTTCTAAAATTCGTTCTTTAAAACATCACGATGCATAAGTACTTCTTCAAGTAACATCTCGTTTATCAAGCAACATCAGTCTTTTGCCTCGATGATTCAAGAACTCGGTAGAATCTATTCCTTATCTTGCGGTATGCAAGAATAGACTCCCTGAGAATAAAAATCAGATCACCGACTTTAAATATCTTTGGGAGAACCAGTTTATCGTGAGCTTGTATCATTGTTGTCTGCTAAAGCTCCAAACTCTGTTGTGCCGACATTCTTTTTCTTTGTGATTTTGTAATCCTTCAAGTTGAAGTTTGGTATTCTCTTCTATTGTGAATTTGTTTGCTATTGCCGCTCTGAAGAGAGGGAGTTGCATTTCCAGTAGAAGAACGGTCTCGGACCCATACAAAAGGTAATAAGGTGTAGACTGAGCTAGAATTTTGAATGTCGTTCCATAGGCCAATGAGGCTTCTAATAACTGCTCGTGCTAATTCATCTCTCCATTTTTCTTTCAAATTTTCTTTGAATTCGGACGAGAGTCTTATTAAAAGCCTCGGCCAATCTATTTACTCCCGAGAAGTAAATAAGTGGAGTATCTCCAATCAATATTGTATCTTCTGATGAAAATATTGATCATGATGCTTTTGAATGTAGACATGTTCTCCGAAATGATTCTTTTATCGCACACCGAAATTCAAAAGGCGATCTCGTATTTCGATTAGTGAGCAGACACACAATCTTGAATGCACTCCTTTGACGATTCTTTGCGCTTCATACTTGATTCTGAAGATTGTAAATTTATAGCTCCATGTAGTATATGTCATTTCTTTTTCACTGATTTTCGCACAAATTATCCATGTTGTCTTCGAAGGATATTCTGACGTTCTTTTATTGAAGTTGGAGTAAAGTATTCTGGGCATTGAAAAAAAATGACTTCAGGTTCGAAATCCATTAATTATTGATAAAACAATCCATTCTTTAATTCTTTCTTTCTGGACTTAAGCAAATTTCTGAATTTTGATCATGTAATTAAAATATTTTTCATTTTTCCAAAGATATTTCGGGGTCAATTAATAGCCAACCAAGGAGATCATAATCACTTAACTCTTTTTCCCGAATATAATATCTCGAAGAATTTTATTAAGATGGTTCTTCAAATTTTATTAATTAAGGGAGAATTCGTACACCAATTTTCGATTATATGCTCACCTCAAGCCTCTTCTCAGTGAAACTTCTTTTCACATAATTTACTAGCCTATATAAATTAACTCTCACATAATTTACTAGCCTATATAAATTAACTCTCCATGTTTCCCTTTGAGAATTAACATATCCGGTAGAGCATATCTTTGATTAAGGATTTTGAATGTCTCGAACTCCCTTAATTAATAATTTTGAAATACTTCTTAATATGAATTCTGAGATATTATAGTCCATTCAAAAGTCAGGACCCAATCAATTGGCGGGATATTAAAAGACCCATGATATCCTGGATCAATTACTCGTATTTTAAGAACAAAATATTATTCTGAAATTTACTTATGAATCAGTCTGAATTCCTTAAAGTGAAGGATTCAATTAGTAAAATATTAATTTCACTCTCCCCTTTAGTCATGATTATTAAAACACCAGAACTTTTATAACGAAGTACTCCTTTTCTTGATTGAACATCGAACGTCAGAATTAAACTTTTTCATAATATGAGCAACAAAACATCTCTCATCTCGTATGAAACTTCGAACAACAATAAGGTTCCTCTTTTCTTATTTTCACCGTGGTGGGAGGGTTGGGATGAAGTAACAATAGCTCTTGTTAATAACCCTTCTCATCAACGATAAGTAACCAAAGTTGAAACCTCGCCATCCTTCAACAGAAAGAGGTTTCATACTATGTCTCGTATATTGTGTTGAATGAGTCCTGACTCAAGTTTTCTTTGAAAGCTTTGCCAATATTTCATTCATCAAAGTCAATTGGAACAGCTAGACCAACCGAAATCATATTGATCGAACCTATTTCAGGTTCTTTCAAATACTCATTCGGGATCGTTATGTTCCCATTTTTTACGTTCTCCTCAAGCCAATCTTTGAAAGTGAAACAATCTTTTATGGTGTGTCCGATCAGCCTGTGATATAGGCGATATCTCTGATGATCTTTTTCATCAACTTCGTATGGTTTCTTTGGTTCGTGAAGCTTCGAACTCGGGTTTCTTCATCGGATTCCGGAACATTTGTTCTACTCGCTTCATCCCCGAAAGGATATATTTTGTTCAAACGATTCTTTATGTTTGGGGTTTCCCCCCACCTGTTCGATAAGGCCTCTCGTCGAAATGATTGTCGACCATTCCGCCGAGGACGTTGGTAGATCCGTCGAGACTTTTCAGCCTTGTATCCGCAACGGCCGCTCGCCCTCGCCAACCACTCGTTATCGTCCCGAATTTCTTTTCCGATATCTTCGATGGTTCTAGCTTCCAAGCTTTCTCAAGAAAACCAAGTCGCTTAGCATCTCGGAGATTACCGACCTTGTTAAGCAGCCTTCTCGAATGTTTTCGATGGTGAATCCCTCGAGTAAGAAGCCTACCGGACCATGAATGCTCTTTAGAAGTATCTCAACCGCATGTTGCTCCCGTGAGTCGTGGTTCACATTTCATGCTCAAATTTCTCCATCGCAGAATATAGTCCATCAATGTTTCACCGGCTTCGTCGCTCCACCACGAGATCACCGATGGTGATATGGTGTTTAACTCCGCCGAACCGCTTAACAAAGAGGTCTTCCAATCTCGCAAATGTTTCCACCGAGTCATCGGGTAGTTCTAAGCATACTGACCAAAAGCAATTCCCGAAAGATCGCTCACGAATCGGCGGCACAACAATGCATCACTACCCCCGCGTTGCAGCGAACTTGCTCGGAAGTGTGCAACATGCCGTCGGGGGTTTCCCGTCCCATCAAATGTCTTCGAACGACGGTGGTATGAAACCCTTAGTGGTATTGGACGACATCAAATTCCTCTCGGGTAGGGTCTACCCTTTAGAATCAATGCCCCCGCCTTCGATCGAGCTAGGGCTTCTCTTACCCGTTGTTCAATCATTTGTTTAATGTTACTCTCCAAGATCGGACCTCGAACTAGATCCTTCTTCGGTTGTTTGTCGAAGGCGGATTCTTTTCTTTCAACCGTAATGTGAACAATTTCCGGTTGTTTTGCCTCCAAAGTTGCTATTGGTAATGACCGCGATCGCCCCCGAATCGTACCCATGATGCTCATTACTTCCTCCAGCTTGTTTCTTCGATTGACTTATCTGCTCATCCCGCTGTTGAATGGCCATCTGAAACTCATCCGCGGTGTTCTCCTTAGTGGGTAAAGGAGCGTCGCACGAGGATGGTGTGGCCTCCATCTCAATGACGTTGATTTCTGCAAAACCACCTTCCATGTAATCTGGTAGGCTGTAATCTCCATTTTCGACATATTCTTTCTGGTATTCAAATAGTTGTGCAATGTCAACTCGGAGCTTCTCTATGGCGGAATCAATCGAACTTCCTCCGAGAACTTTAAGGTCAACTCGAAACTTTCCGAGAAACATCATTTATTTCTCCGAGCACCGGCGTCGTGTAGAGCTCGGTTGAATCCTTCGAAACCATATTTACGTAACCTTCTTCGTGTTCTTTTAAATATTTCTTCGGGATTATCACATTTCCATTTCGAGATTATCTTCAAGCCAATCCTCAAGACAAAGCACCTTTCTATTGTGTGGCCAAGCAACCGGTGGTATGGGCAGTATTGAGAATGATCTTTCATGCTCGGCCTCCTCCGGCTTTTTGGCTTTGGAAGTCCGAATTCGGTTTCATCAACAAGTTGTGGAATATCTTCGACACGCTTCCTCCTCGAAGGAATACACCACTTTCCGTCGCTCTTCAATGGACATCCGTTTATTTCTGGGCTGGTGTGATCCCGGCTGATGTAGTTGTTGGCTAGATCGGTCATATCGTTGTGTCCGTTGTTGGCGAGGTCGACGAGACCGTTTGATTTTCAAAATTTCCCGACCGCGCCTCCTTTCCCGTGCCTTCATCGCTTGCGAGGTATTCGAATTGGACCCAATCCCGAATTCGGAAAATGATGAGGTATAAACGTCAACCGACTTCTCCTCGTGTAGAATTTCTTTTCCTTTGTCTAACAAAACAGCTTGGTGTGGTGACGGTGGTTCTAACAAGAGGAGCTAAAATGATCCTCGGAGAAGTCTCAACGCTTCTAGCGGCATACTTCACAACAATAGAAGAGTCCTTTTCAATCCACTCCTTCTTTCGGCATAGGGGCTCTTCAACAATCTTCAAGTTGAACTCTACAATAGCTCAACGGACTTTCTCATTTCGGGTTTCATCATTTCAACGTACACATTCCCGAACTTAGTTTCAACACTGTCGAATCCTCGTCCAAACTCGATGATCGCCGTGTCAGCGTTCCTCCCTATCGACGGCAAAATCCATTCCAGTAGGCAAAAGAAAAGACCAGCTTGGGTGAAGACATTGTCTCCGTCATTCGAAGAATTTCCAAAAAGAATTAGTGACGTCATGTACCTTAAAATTCCAACAGAAGTACTAAAGTTAATGCACTTGTCTTATAAACTGGGCCTCCTTTGAAATTTATTCATATGAATTTTTTTTTTCAAATTTTGGTGCTTATTTTATTATTGTATACTTACAATGTTTTTTTTTAAAAAAATGTTTTGTTTTGTTTTGAAATTTTAACAAATTTTACTTGGTTCGAATTTTAAATGAAAGGTCGTGAGAGTGAGATTCACAGGTAGGACCCCGTCCAAGATCCGAAGGGGTCGACCTCGCATCAAACTCGTTTCGATAAACCGCTCCTAACCTACCACACCTATCGGGGGTCCACCCCACTTTAAAGATTTCAAGATTCGGAACCTCTCTCGTTTAAGGATGATCAAACAAATGGCTCCGTAATCAAAAAGGAGTCGACAATACTCGCTCAAGGAAGAAATGAGCAAATTACATCAACGTAAGAATGATAGTTCGCCCACTAGTGGATATGGGCACACTATCGATATATGAAGACAAATCCTTATGATCAAAAATGGAGAGAAGAATTAATCCCTACGGAGTCGCTGTAAATTGTCTAGCTAATTTTTCCTTATTTATTTTGAAAATAAAATTTGAAAATTTAGATTTAATGTAATATGTAAAGTATTTTATTTTGATTTTGAAAATGGTGATATATTATTTTATTTTGAAAATAACGAGACCAGATAGATCTCATATCAAATAGTTTAAATAGTTGAGCACGATACCACAAGTGACACATCATCCCAAAAGATGAGCGTACCACTTGTTAGTAAAGCTTAACTATCTAAACTTAAAAGTTTATGACTCTATTTTGGTCCGCGTATTTTATACTGACAAATTCCCCGTCTAATGCACGTATTAAAGCAGGGTTTAGATTAATCCGGGTTCCTAATTCCCTATAGAGGCAAGCCCCTATAGTTAATTACATCTTAAGTAACTGAAGTCACCTAAGAAAACTCTCGATAAGGATCATGGGCTTCGTCTTCAAGAAATTTCAACGTTTAGGTTTCCAAGATTGCTTGTAGGAGAATCAAAGGGAATGGTTCAATGTGGAACAGTTATTTTCGGAATCCAAAGGTATGAAAAGTAGGAGATGTCGAAGATACTGAAGGAGCTTCAGTGACATCTTAAACTAACCTATGATTGGGCTTTACAACTTTGAAAGGGTGAAATTATATTTATGTTCCAATCTTGTAAATTATTTAGATATTTTGGACTTATGTCTGCATATCATATGCATATAGCCCAAAAAATAGGAGGATTTATGTCGTATCAAACGACTACCTCGGAATCCTAAACGGTTTAGGACTCTGTATCGTACGATATACGATCGTACTTAGTCCTAAAAGATAAGTGCGAGGGTTTACGTCGTATCAAATGAAGACCTCAATGTCCTATAGATGTTATTTAAATCTACGAAAATCCGATCGAAGATCCTTCGTTCGTCCTCTGTCGTCTCGTCTCGAGAAGAGATAAAGATAGGAGAGAAAGAAAAAAAGAAAATCCATGCCTCGAATGGTCTATCCTAAGGGTATACACAAGAGAAGAACATGTGTAATGAAAAAGAAAACAAACATGCCCTCGAAGGGCCTATCCTAGAGGGCAAGTACAGTATGCAAGAGAAACAAGTAATCAAAATAAACTAACCATGCCCTAGATGGCCTATCCTAGGGGCAAGCATGAAAGAAAAAGTATAAATGCAGGTAAATGTATATACAAAGAGTAAAGGAATGCATGCAATAAAAGAAAGTAAATGAACTGTACAATAAATAAATGTGTACCTGGCCAACTCCGTCGATGCCTCAGAAGAAAGCTACAAACAACTATATAATCAAGTTTAGCTATAAACATATAAAATATCAAAGTGGGGAATAAGAATTCTATTTCGAGGATAGGCTCGACCATAGACTTCTTTTTTATCTCGATCCCACAGTGCAACCCGAAGTATCGAAGTCCGTATCAATCTCAAATCAAGTCACCGCAAATCACCCTAGAGTAGGTTAGCCTAATCCCTACCACTTAATTAGTGAATGAACCAGCTTGTAGTATCTGAATTCCTCGAGAGTGAAGTATCCGATGCGTTGTATTATCCGTTCGTGATGTGCAAGGTGTGTTAACCGGTGTATAGTGTATAGTGTGTAGTAGTAGGTAATGTGTAGTGCATAAGGTGTAATGTGTAGTGTGTGTGATACTTAATATGTGATGTGTATGTGTAATAACTAGTGTATAAGTATGCAGTGTGTGATATTTAATGTGTAGGGTGTGCATGATAAGTTTGATAATTATATGTGTTGTGTTCGATGCGATATGTTTGATATGTCGTGTTTGGTTTGATATACCGAATGTGTTGTGTATGATGTGCTATGTGTGGTATTTGTGTGTGATATTTAATATGTTGCATGTGTATGTGTAATAACTAGTGCATAGTATGCAGTATGTGTGTAATGTGATATGTGTTGTGCTATGTGTGTGACATGTGATTTGATGTGCTAGTAAGATCCGTTATCGATAGTGCATGTAGTATTATCGTGCAAGTGCAATGTAGTATTCGTTGTGCAAGTGCGATGTTTATCGTTGTACGGTGCAGTGAAGATCTCGTTATCAAGTATCCGTTATCGTATCGCGTGATATCCGACATCGTAAGATCTCGTTTATCGGTTCACTGGATTTTTAAAAGTAGGGATTAGAACTACCTAACTCAAGGTGAGATGGGCATCTAATATCGAGTATTGATTTTTTATTTGTCTCGGCTATAAAAGCACGATTATTCGAGTGTGCATCATTGCCTGTATCCCGCATGTCCAACTTATACTCCCATTTTGATATTTTATATGTATTTTCAATGATTAAGCTACTTTTGCATCACAAGGCTAGAAGGAATATAACTTTAAATAGTTTTTCATATTCGAGCTTAATATTTAAACTTCCAATTCTCTATATATCATAAAATCAAATGGCCTTTCAAGTTTATCCAACAAAATTTCAGAGAATAATATATTCAAGAGTTGAAGAATTACACACATCCTACAAAAAAAATTCATGTTTAATAACTTTAAATTAAGATCTCTCCCTTCTCTTTTCTTTATCGCGCCCATAAACCTCAAACATACAAATTAAATGACAAAAATGACATAGATATATATAAAAGAAAAAAAAATCAGGTGCTGTATATGTAATATCAAAATAATTGTTGTATATATATAAATACTCCAAAGTATACATATGCAGGTGTATAATCCCTTGCAAAAGACATCAACGATAATTCAAATTTTTGATCTCAGCCTCCCACAAGAGAATTGCAGCAATCAATATACAACCCAATAGTTAATAATGAGAAATTATCTCACAATTTTAACAAAAGTAGCCATCAATTTGATACAGGGAATGAAGCTAAAATTAAATTCCTGCAATCCCATAGCTTGAAGTATCTAATTGTTTCACATTTAATGGAACGATTGTTGAAAATATTAATCATCTTACAATATCCTCAATTGTGAATTTCATCTTTCAGAAAAAAAAATTTGGCCAAGGCTCAGCAGCTAAAAGTAACCTCAGCCGTTATAGACAAAATATATTCAGCAATTAAAATTCGTATAACCGAGTTTCAACAGCCAGCCCACTTCTTCACCATAGTAGCCTCACTACAAAGCTAATCCGAGTCACCATATGATATAGCAATTGAGCCAACAACATCAGCCCAAAGGAATCCCCAGGATTTTCAAAATTCGGCCTCAATACACCGGACCAAAGAAACTTAGAGATTACCAAAATTTTATTTCAGCGAGACAAAGGGAGAAACATTATAGCTTCAAAGTTTAATTCCAGTAAAACCAAAGCAAAGGAAATCCCCATAATAGAATCCAACTACCACGAGAAAAAAAAATTACAAACAATACCATCTAATTCTCATATATTTACGTACAAGTAAACTCTTTAATAATTTGATATGAATACAAAATATTTGGGTGGTATGAATTGAATAAATAAAATTTACTTGTTAGATATGTAAGTATATAAGGATCGGGTGGTATGTATGTAAAATTTCCCTCAAGGTAAAGATCAAGCTTTCAAACCCTTATGAATCAAGAACCATAAAGAATTTCAGGCTTTCAATTTCATCAAATAAAATACTAAAGCCATAAGTCAAAAACCATCTCCCAAAACAAGTGTTTGAGTAATGAAAATGACGGTCCACAAAGGGATATCAGAATAACCTTAAACAATTCAACAATACAACTTGAAATAGTACCAATTAAATGTCCAACCATCTCAAAGTATTTTATGCATATATAATGGTGTAACAAAAGTGTATGCTCGATATAAAGGAACCTATCACACTTAATTCCATCAATGAATAATGAATCTAACAGTTAAGAGTTAAATTCAACAACTGAAAAGACACTCAGCCGTGGATTCAAACTCTAACGATGAAAGTATATGTATTCAAAAATTAAAATAATCTCAATGAGTAAAGATCCATTTAATTACTAAATCATCTTAATGATCTGGACTCCATTAATCAACCATGGCTACCCTCTCAAATGACCACGTGAAGCAGTTGAGAGAAAGGAAGAAATCTATTGTATTCTTGAACCATGAGTTAAAACATATGTTGCTTCCAGTTGCAATGTATTGCAAATTCAGCAAGTGAATAGCAAAAACAAATTTACTTGAGATCAAAGATAGAAGAAGTTCCTTACAGTTAATTTAGGAATAAAAGGAGAAGATCCAATACCCATAAATACTCAAGAATCGAAAGAAACATTAACCTTAACAAAGGTAACGAACCAATAATACAGATTAACATCTCTATTTCAAATATGATGTTTCAAATATTCTAGAAAATTATTCACATATTCCACATCCCAAATAAATCAATCAGTTTGAAACCAGAAGCAAATCAAAATTCTGCTACCATAAAAAAATATTTTTATCCTTATCTCCTTTCGATTCCGTACTTTATATAACCGAGTTTTAAAGAATTAACAACATTAGCTCATCAATAACCACGGATAACAGAGAAATACAAAATAACCCCGATTACTTCGCAGCCAAAAGAAGAAAGCAAATCTGTGTAATTAAATTAGTGAAAAGGATAAGGTCTATCACCTATAAATCCTCAAGTAAAATTATCATTCAATCTTATCCACTAAGTATAAGAAAGCATTATGAAGCAACTATGTTTTTATCAATTCACACTGAGGATTGCCCCTTTAACCCTTAATTGCTATCATAAAACATACTAAACATGTTACTAATCGATCAAGAGAAGACGGTTATTTAAAGGTTAAAGAAGAAATAAGGCTTACTTGTGAAAGCGCCTTAAAAGAAAATTCGAGAGTGCAGCAAACAAATATTCGCGCGCACACCTAGAGAAAAACACACCAACCTCTAACCTTTCCAACCGGAGAGGTATTTATAGCCGAATTAGGGGAGAGACTCACCGGCAAGAGAAACAAAATGGTGGAGTGGCGAACCCCACCACAAAGCTGTTTAAATCGGCCAAAATCGGCAAGAAGAAGGTCACCCGACCTCGTTCGAGTCAGGGTGCAACCGTTACAAGAACCCTCGACCGGCGGTTATCACCGGCAAGAATGTCGGTCGGGGTCGGAGGGGCGGAGGACCGGAAACCGCAGAAGCTTCGAAATCGGTCGTCACCGAAGAAGGAAACAAAGCCGATGGACTTGTTGTGCACTAGTGCAAACGAAGGCGTGCGTGAGATGTGAGATGCAGAACAAGGATCATGCCCGTGAATCGTAGGTTAGGTTATATAAGGGCTGTTAGGTCATATTTAATATATATTATTATATATATATATAAATATATTTATTATTATTATTATTATATTTAAATTCGTCGATTTTGCACGCAAATCGAGTCGATTCAAACCCTATCGTTTATATTGCCTTTCCTCAAAACTTACGTCCCTTGACGCAACGGCGCAATTCGTTTCAGCTACCCAGTCGTCCGGACAAGTTTCCGCCGACGGTCTTGTCAATTTAAATTAAATTTTCAAGGGCCACGCAAAAATAAATTTACTTCGACTCGACCGAGCCATTTGTTCAGCAAATTAACGAAATCGGTCTTCGCCTAAGCGAGAACCACATAAATAAACATATTGCTCGTGGCAAAAAAGTCAAACGTCGCACGCAAGGGGGGTCCACCTATGGCTTTCAACCCGCATGGGGGACCGACAAGAAGCCTTCAATACGCTTCGCTTTTAATCGATCCAACCGGATGTTGAAGATTTAAAAACCGTCCATATGAAACTTCGAGTGAGCTATGAAATTCGCCGAATTTCTAGACATAGGTAGTCCCGCCTAGTCCTCTAAGATAGATTTCCGAAAATAGAAGATCCTAAGTGCTAAGATCTTAAGCGAAGGAGAGCACGGACTCAAAAGAGGTCAACAGACGCACTAAGATAAAGAAACCTTAAAGTACTCGAAACTTAATAAAGAAGAAACCGGGGTCAGAGGGACCACCTATGTGAGAAAAGAGGCTGGGAGCTGGGAAGGCCGCCGGTCAACACGAAGAGTGATAGAAGGAGGAGTTGGTCAAGGAGAGAAGCGAACCAAGCAAGTGGATCCCGATGAAGCAAAGTGTATATGAAGCAGCCGAGTTGTTTGAATCAATGTTGTTACACGTGAGATGGGGAGCAGTTCGACGTGCACACCATTGATGTACTAGTCTTCGCCCCGACTCCAATTTGTGAGTGGCTAGCTCAACGAGTTCATACGATCGCAGAGATGCAAGTGCAAGGTAGCCTCCCCTTCCTTCGATCTAGCGAGACCCGTCTGCAATCGTCCAACCATTTGTTAGTGAGAGTCTTCGATCATCTAAGATGAAGGAAATACTGTATGAGAAACTTTGCTTTTCACTAACTAGGTGTCTTCTTTTTCTCTTTTTATGATGTTTGGTTATTCCCGCAAGAGACCGTGCATATTATTGATTCATCGACAATATAATCTAACCAACCCTTTCTTTAGAGGCCGAGGGACCAACCGTACGTACACGGCTAAGGCACACCAGCCATCCGTCCGGTCCCGGCGACCAAGCAGAGCTACACAATGCGCATCACATCGCACCAAGCGAAGAGTTACGGTCCTTTATGTGGACCCCGAGACTCTTAAGACAGAGTAAGTGGTGGCTCTTCGACGAGTTTCGCAGAGGTGTGGGCCAAATTCTCTCGCCTGATCTTCGATTTCGTTTCGAGGAAGGAGTGTAGAGAAGTTTAAATTGGGGGGTATGCCTTGTATTAGAGTCTCGTGATTCCGTGTACGCCGAGTCCGTTGAAGACGCAATGTAAACTATTTTCCTTCATGAATTAACTTTTTGCGAATTTCCAAAATTTCATATCATTTTATTTTCTCAATTTTTATGCCAATTTGAAGTTAATTTCTTGGGAGTGGAGGAAGGAAAAAAAGAGAGCATACGGGTCAAGAATTTACCGTAGAGAGAATCCACAGTGGATGGCAAGTCCGCGCTTTATTCACGTTGGCTCTTATTTGCGTGAAAGATATTTTGTACAATTATAGGAAGGAGAAAAAAAACGTTTAAATCGTTCTTAATTGACACGCTCTGATAAATACACAAATTTTATACCATATCCGTATCACAATTTGAATTTTAATACGGCGGCATTTCGCTGTGTCGATTTCGTCTGAATTCGGGTGATTGAGGCAACCTCCATCGAAGAGACGATGGCCAAGTCAGAGCCTGGCTGGCCGGGAAAGGCTTACCAGCATGACATCTCGCCCGCCACAAGTTAGTCCACCAACTATGGCCGGTGCTCTTATACATACTTCAAGCAGTAGGGGTTACGGTCACGATACGTTGGTCAAACTCTTTCATTATGCTGTCACGAACTTAATCGTGCTGGGCCAAACACGGGTTTATTAGATGTTTCAATCGTTCGACCGACTGTTATTTGGATCGTCTAAGAATTTTGAGATTCATGCTCGTATTTTTCTGTATACAATTTATTTTCAAGTAAAATTCAGAAATTTATACAAGATTACATTTTGTAATTGTAGGGCTTGTATTATATTATATTATAGTTGATAAAACTTTAGATTAATCAAAATGAGAACAAATGTCAATTAATTTATTTATAAAAATAGATTTGATAATTAATGAATCTTTGATATAATTCATGTTGAAGAAATAAATATTTCAAGTTTGAATAAAAAAAAATTGATGCCTTCTCTCCTATCAGAATATTGATAGTCGCAATATTCGAAGTCAACTTCAAGGATGAAATGCTGGGTGAATGGAATGGATTGTACTATTTATTAAAGATTATCTTTTCGTATATTATATTATTTATTTAGTATGCATTTCAAGAAATATTAATCAATTTATCAATTCTTTATCTTTAGGGCTACTAATTATTTTTAGTTCAGTCTTCTCTCTCTCTCTCCCTCCTTCTTCTTTTAAATTATGATAAACATGATGCACGCTCGTTGAGCTATGTGATAAGAATGAATTATCGTTTTAACATTTAAAAACTAAGACACACGTTCATAGACACCTCAAATTTTACGAGAAAACTTTTTTTTTTTTTTTTTTTTTTTTTTTAAAATTGAGAAAAAACCACGGGGCCTACCGAGGCACAAATAATCCACTACGAATTCGGTGTGAAGACACGGCCTGGGCCTTCGAATTAAAAGACAGCTTACAAAACGATTATCAGGGACAGACAACACCACATTCATACACAGCTATCATTGGGCTATTGGGATGTCAGAAGCCTGTAGCAATGCACTAAGGCTATACTGGATCACATGATGCTTGTGAATTTGGCTAAGAATATCATGACGTTGCTATGACATCGGCTCGTCGTATGCTCGTAATGGAAACACAGACAATGGCCGTGTTTACCACAAACGCTAGTTTAAAAATGTCGATTCGCTACAAAGTCGTAGCATTTAAGTTGCAGGAACCGTGATATACGTGGGTCAGAAGCACACATGCTCAACAGTCGCGGGCGCACGCTTTCGCAGCCATCGTGATCGAGTCGAGAGCTCCAAAGAGGAGCATTAGCGTTTCAAGAGAGTCACCATATTCGCCGTATCAAGTGCGCTGCCTTCGGTATCACGTCATCGGTGACCGTACGTGGGCCGCATTGTTACGCTCGTCATCGAGATGCGTTGGTGCATCGTATTCGGGGTGAGTTGCTTCGTATTCTGGCGTGCGCGTTAACTCAACATCGAGTGAGTAAGCCGTTGCATTATATGTCGTGCACCTTGTTATGCCATCATTTAGGTGAATCATGCATCTAGTTCATGTGTTCTCGTTATACTGTCACGAGGTGTCCTTATCAGACCCATGTGTGAATTGTTACAACATCATCGAATATATCATTGCATCGCATGTAGATTCACACCAATGCTGACCGACAATGCATTGCCCGCCATGCTCACTTTTTCGCAACATACAAGCGGGGATTTCGCGACGCACGTTGGCGACCCACAATAAGGCTTTTCCGTAAAGCAGACAGTGCACGCGATGTTTGCGTGATCGATGCAGGGTGCTCGGAGTTGGCTGGAGTGCGTTGTACTCGAGCTTGCCAAAGGCAACAAGGGCAACTATTGAAGGCGGCGGTGAAAAGAGTTGGTTGGAAGTGTGGTGACCGACGCAAACGGAGATGGCTGGAGTTGTTCGACGAGATAGGGGTAGAAGTTGGTCGACGAAGGTAGTGACTCGAAGTAGTCCGTAGCGAAGGCCCGAGTTGGTGTGGCGATAGCGTTAGCAATAAAGTTGGTCGAGGATGATTTTGTGGGAGCGCAATCATCTTCT
This sequence comes from Papilionanthe hookeriana x Papilionanthe teres, assembly GCA_022702705.1. Taxonomy (NCBI): domain Eukaryota; kingdom Viridiplantae; phylum Streptophyta; class Magnoliopsida; order Asparagales; family Orchidaceae; genus Papilionanthe; species Papilionanthe hookeriana x Papilionanthe teres. The sequence continues at coordinate 41,536,311 of CM040421.1, forward strand.
ATTCACAACGACCTTCTTCCTCTTTCTCACTCTTCGGACGGTCCTGTCCTTTTTGTTTTCCGAATATGGAGTGGAATCAGACCCTTGATGAGAATGTCCGCCGAGACTTCGACAGTTTTCTTGTCCATTGCAACTTTCAATACACGAAAGCCACGCGGAGAAAATTAGGAATGAGGATTCCCATCGCTACTCTATTCATAAATATCCAAGGAGCCAAAATCAAAGAAGTTTAATCATCAAAAAAGTGAATACAATTATGTTAAAGTAATATAACGGCCCAGAAGAGAAAATTACAGTTGAGATAAATCCGCTGCAAGAAAATCGGAAGCAAACCCAATCGAACGAGCCAATCCTTACAATCCTTATAAGACTTCAACAACCAATAGGATCACACATGTTATTTATGTTCTTATTCTCGAATTTGATGAAATTATCTTTCCGATTGTTCGAGTTTCCTTTCTTATCTTATTATTTAGACAAAATCTTATATATTTTTAATTATTTAATTATTTAAATTTTTCCATTTTGAAAAAAAAAAGGCTGGATCTTTCGCGGAATCCAAGAACCATAATATCATCGTTATCAATCATTTTGTCGTCCTTGCCTTCCCTTCAACTTGGATTTTTTTTTTCTGAAAGCTGGAGTTCCCTCAAAGACAAAATGCTCATTTTGCTTACTAAATCATGCATTATCACCCACTCCACCCGCATTAATTATCATTAAGTGATATTGGTGGGTGTTGGCTTCACCACTCATCGTTATCAACTCCAAGTCAATGGAGCTTTTTTTTTCTTTTTTCTTTTTTTTTTAAGTTTTATATTATACCACCCAATTCTTATATATTTTGATATATATAGATTAAAGTGCCAAATGTTTTCAACTATATATTAGAGGTCATGGACTCTTAAAATTAGTATAATAAATTGAAAAATATATTGACATTTTAGTCCATTTATATATAAGAATTCTTTAATAATTGTGAACGTGGCATTTGCACCAAGCCATTCACTTACTACGGTGTCAACCCTAACCATGTTGATGGGTTAACACGACAAGACTATGACTTATATAATGTTAATAGCCCCAACTGGCATTAATTTTAATTTTATTTTATAATATTTCAACATGGATGTTGGTGGGATGAATTTTGCGCCCCCGCAGTTCGAAAAATTGAGAGCAATCCGACGTGATTTATGAGTCGGGCAGCCCCCATGAGACATGACCGTATACAAATTTTAAAAATTGAAATCGGTGCATATATATTTTTTTAAAGTAAAAAAAAAAAAAAAAAAATCAATCCAATGTATTAAATGATAGGAGCATGTCCAATTCCTACTTATTTACATATCTAACAAATGCACTTTAATGTATTATATTTATGTAACCCAAATTTTTTTCATAATAAAAATTACATAAATGTCACAATTTTTTTTATGTATTTATATATCTAACATTTACAGTTTGATATTAATACTCATAATGCCTTGTGTCATAAACTTGTGCATAAGAAAATATATTCAACTTTTAAAGTGATAGTGTTAATATAAACTGTCATAGTCGGCGATGTTATTTTTATGTGATGCTTAAATATTTGAGTGGAATGCATGTAAATATGAATATTTAAGCCTTAGGAGCGTAAATTCATATGAGTTATGTGATATGTAAATGTATTAATGCCCCTCAATTTGACATACATACCAAACAATTCATATGTATTAAAAGTAGCACTATTTTTAATTTTTAAAAAATGAAATACACGATAAAATTGTGTATTTTATAATTAAAATATAGGTGACTTTTTTATTTTGAATTTTCTTTTGTGAGCACATCTCGAGAAAGAAGCGAGTAAAAGAGAAAATAAAGTAAACCAAGCTCACAGTAGAGAAATGATGAGGCTTAACTTACCTCCCTCCTTTTGATCATCATTTTTTCTCTTATCTATGCGTTAACATATTTCGGACGTACCATAGAGTTATATAATGTTCGTAAAAACCGTTCTTAATGTAATTAATACGTCGATTAATTATATGCATATAATTTCATATCTAAATTACACTAATTTCAATAATCGGTGAATTGCCGATCTATCTGCTAACGAATCGACAGGTACATCGACCGGGCGCGCGATCGCGCCTGTAATCCCAGACCGAGGCACTCGGGACGCAACGACGATCTCGTCTATCGCAAAGAAAAGCGCTTGGCCGTCTAATCGAGATTATAGGACTTACCGTGCTTTGACCGCCGGTCGGTCGAAAAACATCGATTTACTAGAAGCTATTGAACAACTACTACTACTTCATTGAAGATATGTCTCGTCAACCCGATCGATTCGTTGCCTTAGCCATATACCCTTATTTGTAATGCCTTAAAGAGGATATCGTCGCCTGCGCGAGTGATCCGATACATGTCATGATGATGAATATGCCTCACCTTAAGTGCATCATGCTGCGATTGCAGAAGGATCATCTCCAAGGCTTCGACCTGTCCTGCGTTTGGGAGATCGTGGCTACACTCGATCACAACACTTAACAATCGATTGTTTACCCTTAGGGGTAGCTATTTATTTTTGTTTGTTTTTCTTTTGAGATTCAAGCCGGTAGTTATAGTATATACTTTTATTGCATACGTACATACATATTAATTAAATAATATATATGTACAACGTTCTAAATAATGATGATTAAGTTAAAGCATAAATTCAATACTTAGTTCTCTTTAGCCAAAAAAAAAAAGAAAAAGAAATTATCTAGTCGTGCAATAGTAGCATACAATTATGATATCATGACTCGCTTGTCTATGTTGTTCCTCCTTTTATAATATTTCCTGTTTTATTGCATTTAACAATTAATGTATCTGGCAAGTAGTTGGGACTATACCATGTGAAAATTTAAGGCACCTCTCCCATTTTATCAACTTGCGACCTTAATCCATCTATCCATCACTATCTCATCTCGGTCAAATTCAAACAATCAGTTTATCAATAATACATAATGTATTGATGCATGTGGAGAAGAAGAAGAAAATAGTATTTTAATTGCGTGATATATTGCTCATAACAGTGTTGAAGGGAGGGAGACAGAGGTAACTCTCTTAATCTAATTTCCAGGAGAGGCCACGGTAGCTTGAATGTACTGCACATTTGTCAAGACATTACATCTCCTGCATTTGTTTGTCAAACCTCTAGACAAATGAGCCAACTTTGCAATTAGAATAGAGACATAGGGAAAATTTTATCAAAATAAAAGCATTTTCTCATTGATAAGTCTAAGGGTTATTTAATTTCAAAAAAAAGATGTTTTTATATGCATACCACTAAACTTCAATTTTTATATTTATAACATTCAAGCATTTCATATTAATTTTCAAAACCCTAACTTCTATTCAAATCACAAAAAATTATATTTTAATGAAAAGTTTTAAAAAGAATTTAACTGTTTTATTCTCTATTGATGATTAAAAAATCTAATTTCTACATTTTAAAATGCTATTTCGTATGTGCATTAAGTACTTCAAAAAATGACCAATTTCACTTCCCAATATGATTGCTAAAGTTTAGATGTTGGGTTGGTCTACTCTCTGAAACCATAATCACTAAATTTCAATTAAAAAACATATCTATTTCTCGAACTTTCAAAACGATTTTAAATAAGTGCATGACCACTAAACTTTGTTAAATAAAGTTGGAGTAGTAATAAACAAATAATTATGTAAAACTTAACTCAAATTTATAATTAGATAAAATTTAAAATGAAAACTTCACAATGAAATGGAAAGATCACTTAACCTAGCAGGGTTGAACACTTAAAGCTGTATTCCATTCAATCCAAATAAATTCTTTTATAGTAACTCTAAGTTTTAATAATTGGTGACCTTAATCTTAGCTCTAAATGATGTTTAATAGTATTTTTTTTTAATTGATAATCATTGTAAAGTTGGTTTTTTGGAGTAATCTACAAGAAGCAATCTTTTTATTGTTAGTGCGTGTCAAGATAATTTCAATGATGTTTGAATACTAGCATGATAAAATCATACATCACAACCAAAGATCTTCATAACAAGCTTTAAGTCATTTAAAATTACTAACAAATAAATTACTTAGTTTGAGTGAATATATATTTTCATATGTGCAACATGTCAAAAATATTTTTTCATCAAGCTTATGTTACAAAAAATTGAATATTGTACACGCTATATATTACATGGCTAACTGATGTTGATTGAATTTTACCTCGAATCATTAATTAATAAGACTATTATTGATAGAGAATGCAATTTTTTATGGTACGATGGCATCTATTAGCTCCTGTAAAATAAACATGATACAATCTTCTATCATGTGCCTTGTGCAACTACTACCAAGTTTCTTCTGTCTTTAATGACATTAGAGTGAAGGTGTGCCTACACAAAAATTAACCACTAGCTTTGGAACACACATTACTTTAAATCTACTAAGAAAATTAAAGGTATAAATATACTAAATAAAGTAAAGATATATTATTATTTATTGTGATTTTGAGAGTCTTGAATGCTGAGAGAGGTAAAAAGAGCCTTCAAGACTTAAAAACTCTTAAAGAAAGAGTTTTTTTTTTTCTGTGAGACAAAGTAATCTCTATATAAAAGGTCTCCTCTCGTTAATCATCAATTAACTTCACCTTTATATTTGAGGATCTTGTTTTTGCTTTAGAGAGATCTTTGAACTTCTAAAAGTGCTTTGGAAAGTGGTTGAATATTTAATGGGCTATGCTAGCAATAGCTAATTTCTTACTGTTTAAGGAGTAGTGCAAGATTTCTCTCTTATTCATAAAGGAGAGAGGCTTCTAATCTACAATAAAAAAAAAGAAGAGAATAGTGAAAAATTCTCATACGTGAACTTCAAGATTAATTGACCTGAGTCTTGGACCATTTGTGAGTCAAACTATGATAAATGAGTTCATACTTTATTTTTAGGGTTGCACTCATTTGCATGTATCAATCACATATATTTTGAATGTCTGAGTACTTATGATAAATGATTTTAAAAATAAGCTCATAATAATATTTTTTTTCAAATAAGCCAGCTCACAAGTTAATGAATCAAATGATCTACTTTTGAGTTTGCCTTCTTAGCTTATCAAGCTCAACTCAAATGCCACCTATCAAGCCAAACCCGCGTCAATTTGACTCGTTCACACTTCCAAATGCATAGCTTATTAAATAGGGTCCGTTTTGGAGGCAGTTTTTATGCTCGCGGCTAAGTTAAAACGCCGTCTAACCGTTTAAGCTTCGAGTCCGTTTTTTAAGATGAGCCGCCTTACCGCATTTTCAGCTACACTAAACGCAAAATACTGCCGAACCCCGCTTGCCGATTCAAGGAAGCCGCGTTTGTGATAAACGTTTATCCCGAAACGCACAGTTGTACCGCTATCCCGAAACGCCGTTTATCCCGAAACGACAAAGTTCGCCCATACCCTAAATAAATAATAATAAATAATAAATAATAATAATAATAAAATACTGTACCTTCGGATAATAATAATAATAATAATGTTACCCTACCAATTGATAAAGCTTCACTATACCGCTGCCGACCTCAGCGTTAAGAGCGGTGCGACAATCATCGTCTTTTTCTCCAGTTGTTGAGGGAATTTATGTTCTGAGCAATGAACCCATAATCGGTTGGCCCAGCTCTTTAATATTTTTATCAGATGCATAATTGAAAAGCACGTTTGCAACACTGTTCAAGGGAATAGTTATTTCAATACGGTTCAAAGTATCTTTTGTTTTCTTTCTAAAACCGCAAAATAGTTATTAATATTTGTTGAATAAAATAATGGTTAATATATAAAGAAGTTTATTAATAATTACAACCTTTTTCGGGGGGCAGAAATAATTAAAATTGCCTTACAGCCAATATACTATATTTTTATCATCTGATTTAAATTGAGATTTTAACAGTCAACAGTCCAATGGACAAATGGGAATGGTTAATTTGTGTTTCCTTTGAAGATTTTTCTTTAATTTTTAGTGTTAAAGTAAATAGGGGCATTTACATGCAAACCAACCAATTCATTTGAATTTACATATCTAATACCTAAATTTTATTTTTTTTACATTTATACTACACAAACGTTTCGTATCACTTACAAAAATAATATTAATTTTAACTTGTAAAACATGAAATATACATTTATGTCTATATAACAAGAATGTTTAAAGCTAATCAACAACAAATATAATGCTAAAAGCATTATTCAGGCAAAAGAAAACTATTATCCAGGGATAACATAAATATGTATTGGGTATATTTTAGAGTTATCATAAAAATCTAGGTAATTAGCAACGTTGTAAGAAAATCAAGGATTTTGACACACAAACACACACACACACACACATATAGTGAGTGAGAGAGAGAGAGACAGGTCTATATGTAGTTATTAAAGTTGTATAAAAGTTCTATTGATCTCGTAAAATTTAGTTGTATCAATAGCTTTAATGGTGAGTAAATTCATCAATTTTTTTCACAACTAAATTAATCCTTCTAATAATACTTATAATAAAAAAATAATGAACATTATAATTAAAATTCGATCTCAAAATTGCTGAATTCATTGAAACAACTTAAACCAAAAAATATTGATAAACTTTTACATACATACCACATAATTCTTATGTATTTACATATCTAGGACCTATAGTTTAATATTTACATTTGTAATTCCTTTGTGTCATGAATCTATGCATGAAAAAAATATTTCCACAGTTAGAATGATAGTGATCAAAAAATTTGTTAATGAGATATTAAAAATTTGAGTGCTATGAATGCATGTAAATATGAATGTTTATGTATTAGACAGTTGAAAAGAGTAGGATTGTGTAATTATGATAGGACCAAAAGTTAAAAAAAAAATCAAAATTAAAAGCTTGAGCTGTAGTACTGCTCGGGAAAATAAACTAACATTATTCCTTTCCTCCACCTCCTGTCTCCCTTTTCGTCTCACCCCTCCTGGCCCAATCATTAAAGAGCACATTAAAGAGGCAGACCAAATTATTTGAGGACTGTTTGCTTTGCTTTTTCACACACAGTTATAAAATTTAAAAATAAAACAAAACTAACGCATTCCATTCTCTCATTATAAAACAAAATTATATCCAATAAGGAATTATATATATGTATATATATATATATATATATATATATATATATATATATATATATATATATATATATATATATTTGTGTGTCTCATTGCATTCTCGGGTCTCGCCATTGCTGCACAATCGTAGTTCACCTCAAAGAGGTTCGATCCCGCCGTATTGCGCGAAGAGTCAAATTACAAGACATGTGACTCTCACTACCGCCCGAGTCACATTTTAAATGATATCAATTTTTCGCTAAATATTGATTTTTATTTATATTAATAGCCTCGATTCTAGAATCAAGGCTATTAACACTATATTAAAGTTATTAATGCCATTGATTCATTTTTGTAGAATCAATGCTATTTTTTTATTAAAGAAAGACATAGCCAATTTTATCGTCTTCGTAAAATAAAAGACATCCCGGAAAAAGGTCCCAAACACACACACTACAAAAACTCAAAAAAGAAAGAAGAAAAAGGGTCCTTTTTCCAAAAAAGTAAAAAATACGTAAGAAATAAAATACACAACAAAGAATAAATAAACAAAACAACAGTAAACACCTTACATATCGTATCGTACCATGAGTAACAAAATCTGTGACAAGGCTGAAATCACCGAATTAAATTTTCATACCAAGCTTAGCGATCCAATCAGCAGCAACATTTCTAAATCTTTTAGTATGGTTCCAAATTATATTCATTCCTATTGCAAGCAGATTGATCTTTTTAAGCTGCAAAATAATACTCTAATGACAGTTTAACTGAAACTTGCAAATGTTAAAAAGATATAAAGAATCGATCTCAATAATAAGATGATTCCAACCAATGCTTCGAGCCATATTAAGAGCAAAAAGTACGACTCGACCTCGAGCAACTAAGGAGGATTCGACATAAATTGGAGAAGCAAACCAGTTTAGAACCTTACCATTCCAATCTCTAGCAATCCCACCTATACCAGCAGTAGATATTTTCCAGGCACCATCGGTGTTAATTTTGATATAAGGAGCAAATGGCTTAATCCATTTACCTTTATTTAAGCATTTGACCGAGAATTGAAGCTTAATATTAAGATTAACCACAATATATGCAATATAGTCATTATGAAAATGATCAACTATATTAACAGACAAGCATTTTAAAATATAGGAACAAATTTAAATAGTAACTTGCTTAACCGTAGGTTGAGAGTCATTGTGCTTAGCATTATTCCTATTAATCCATTAAAACCAGAAAACAATAGCAGGAATAGAACTAAGAAAGGAATGCCCTCTACTATTCCAGTCCCGGAAGATATCCAGGATAGAATTGTAGCCAACAAATAATTCCTTCCTGCCACAAACAACAAAGATTTCTTTCCAAACACTACTAGAAAAACTGCAATTACCAAAAACATGAACATCCTCATAATGAATTTTACAAAGATGGCATCTACAAACAATTCTCAAGCCTTTAAGCTTAAGAATATCATCAACAGGTAAACAATTATGAACCAATCTCCAATTAAAAAACGATATAGAAGGTTTAAGCCGGATATTCCAAAGCCGAGTTAAATCCGGACCGGGAGGATAAGAATAAGTAGCGACGATAGTTTTAGTAGCGGTGTTGCCACCGGTATTTTTAAAAACGGGAGTATCGAACTACTCCTATTAATAGGAATATGAACGATGGAAGAAGCATCGGAAAAGTTAATACGGTTAAGAAGTTTAGTAAGATTCCAGTTAGAATGATCCCAAAGATCATTAACTTTAAAATTAATATCAAAAGGGCCACCATAACTATTAGCAAGAGGACCCTTAGTAGTCCGATCATCATACCGTAAAGAGACATCCCTTGACGATGTCCCGACAAATAAAAGTCTCGAGCATCCTTAGATACTTTTAACAAATTTTTCCAAATATATGAATCAGTTTTATTAGGAGTAATGGATAAAGGATGCTTATAACCACAATACTTAGTATGTAACAACTGAGACCAAAAAGAATTCTGCTGTCTAAAATGAAACCATAACCTCATATAGTTAAACTTAATAGAATCAGTAAGAGTACGAAAACCCAAGCCACCCTTATTGATAGGTTTAAAACATTTACTCCAACTCTTCCAATGGATACTCTTCTTGCCATAACCATCCCACAAGAAGCTATTGAACATAGATTCAAGCTTCTTAATAATAATAATAGGCACATTCATCACCTGAATCATATATAAAGGCATAGAAGTAAGAGTGCTCTTTAGAAGAGTAATACGGCCCCCAAAAGAGAGAAACTTGTTCTCCCAAGAATGAAGCTTCTTCCTAATTTTTTCTATCAATCCCTCATAATGAATAATACGTTTAGCTTTCTTATCCAGATTAAAACCTAAGTACTTTAGAGGCAATAAACCATGCTGACATTGAGTAAAATTGGCTATCCATTGTAGTTTTTCAGCAGTAACAAATTTGGAAACATAAAAATAGCATTTAGAAGTATTAAAATAAAACCCAAAAGAGTTTTGAAGATGATCTAAGAGCTTTCAAATTCTCTTAATAGATCTCTTATTAGAGTTAGTAAAAATAATAAGGTCATCAGCATAACATAAATGAGAGACGCTGAGGTCAGCCTTATGAGTGAAGTTAGTAGTAGAGTAATCAGCATAAAGCTTATTCAACTGCTTAGAAAAATAATCAAATGCAACTATAAAGAGATAAGGTGATAAAGGATCACCTTGTTTAATACCTTTAGAGGCCATGAAGTGACCATAAGAGCTCCCATTAATCACTATAGAATAGAAATTATTATTGAGAATTCTGTAAATAATATTACAGAAAGCATTGTTAAAACCATAAGCTCTCAAAACATCTAATAAGAAGTCCTGAGCTAAGAGAGTCAAAAGCTTTTTTAATATCCATCTTAAAAATAATGTTAGCATTCCTTTTGCACATATCAATGTCATATAAAAGTTCCTGCACTGATTAAAGCATTATCACTAATAAATGCTGCCTTTTAAGAAAGCGAGATTGATTCGAATCAATAATATTACCTAAGATAGGTTGAATCCTAATAGCCATAATTTTAGAAATAAGTTTAGACACAACTTGTATTAATACAAATTGGTCTAAAAGAATCCCAGGAATCACCATGATCTTTAGGAATCAACACAATATTAGAGCATTTGAAATACTTAGGTAAGTCTTTACCACGAAAAAAATCTTGAATAATATCAACCAGATCCATATGAATAACATCCCAACATGATTTATAAAATTCAACATTAAAACCATCTGGGCCAGCAGATTTGCCAACATCCATATTATCAAGAGCATTCTTGATCTCAGTTATAGATGGAATAGAGGTAAGATTAAGATTATGAATATTTCCAGAAAAGGAATACACAGCAGTATCAATATGCTCCAAATAACTGTTATTGTTATGAAAAAGAGAACTAAAATAAGCAATGCCATCACTAATGATCTCATTTTCATTAGTTAAAACTATACCATTGGAATTCTTAATACTAGAAATATGATTCATAAGCCTTCTATTCTTAATAACAGCATGAAAGAAAGTAGAATTCCTGTCACCATCCAAAAAATTAGTTTTAACAGCCTTTTGAGCATAGAAATTCTCCTCTATATTAATAGCAGCAGTGAGATCTTTTTGAGCTTGATTAAGAAGATCAAAAGAAACAAGATCTTGATTATAAAGAAATTCCAAATCTTTAACTCTGATATCAGCCTCCCTAACCTTTTTATCAAGGTGGCCAAAAACATTCCAATTCCAATTCTTGAGAGCATGAGCAAGATGTTTTTGAAGCCACCAAAGTTTCTGACCAGAGTTAATAGGTTTAAGAACAAGTTTATCAACAACCCAATTCTCTCTAATAAATTGCAGAAAAGAGGGATGGTGAATCCACATATTTAAAAAAAAAAAAATGGTGAGATTTTTTAGAAAGATTATTAGAAATCTTCAAAAGAATAAGTGTGTGATCAGAAGTGGTAAAACTTAAGTGATGAACCTTAAAATCAGTAAAAGAATTACACCAAGAAGCATTAGCAAAGAATCTATCCAGCCTTTCAAACACAAAGCCACGATGCCAAGTATACATAGAGCCAGTATAACCCAGATCAAAGAGCTCAGCTTCAAGAATAGCATGATTAAAACTATCTATCAGATTAATATTAGGAGGAAGGCCCCCTCTCTTTTCATTAACAGCAGTAATAATATTAAAGTCCCCCCCAACAAGCCAAGGAGAATCTAATGGACCAATAGAATTAAGCAAATTCCATAAATCCATTTTATCAGTTTTACTGCAGCCAGCATACACAATAGATAAATGAAAAGAAATATCCTGATAAGTAATAACCACATGAATCAACTGTTTATGATTAATAATCAAATCAACCTTAATAAAATTTTTCCAAAGAAACCAAATTTTATTATTAATATTAGCTATATAATTAAAATTACCAATCTTATGAACATATTTAGAATTATTGTAATCCTTTACCAAAGGTTCCAGAATACCAAAAAACGATAAATGATAGTGTCTAATTAAGTTTTTCAGTCTATTAGAGGCATTCTTGTCTGCAATACCCCTAATATTCCAAAACATTGTATTAAAATTCATCATCAATTTCTTTCCTGCCTCTAGTGATTCTAGAGGAGGAAGCAGTATCAATATTATCAAGAAGCTTACCTGTAAGTTGCTCATTTAACGCATCAGGATTGACATAGCTTAATTCTCTACTACCTTTAAACTTCTTTCTTCTGGAAGCCTTTTGAATTTGCCATTCATCTTCAGGTTCAGGCCTGAACAAATTAATATTATCTGTACCTAACATATCAGCAGCATATTCATCTACAACATCCTTTTCATTATTCAAAAGAGTGAAATCCACATTTTCAATAGCCTTTTCAATAATAGGATCAATCAGAAAGTTAGATTGAAAAGCATTAAAATCAGGATTTACAGTATCTTTATGAATATTATCAGATTCTTGAACATCCTCATTAGGAATTTTATCAACGTTTAGAACATTCTTGTGAGAACTATCAACAGATAATTGAGCATTATTATCATCATTGTTTTGAACAACAATGATATTAAAATGATCAAGATTTGAAGCAGCAAGATTATCAGGCACTAAATTAATAATATTACCTTCTTTATGCCCAGTTTTTATCTTCTCAGGATTCTTATTCTGTTGTAATTTTAAATGAGGATGAGCAATGAAACAATTAGTGAAAGAATGGCCGAACATTCTACATTTGTTACAATAAGGTGGAATAAATTCCATTTCGACAGCTGCCAATAGCGGAGCTAGCATCTTCCGACCAAATAGCATCACAAAATGGAGCGATAACATCCCTTTCAATTAAAATTCGAGCAATAGAAGGACGATTGTAATTAACAGAAGCCATATCAATTTTCATCGGAGAACCAAAAATTTTCCCGATAGAGTAAAGAACTTTCTTGTTATAAAATTGTAGTTTTAATCCAGGGAAGCGAAACCAGATAGGAACTATTGGGGGTTCTTCCCTTGGATTGAAATCTACAGTCCATTTAAGAATTTTCATATACACCTTATCAATTTGTATAACTTTTTTTGAAAAAAGCTGTGTATAATCAGATTCATTTTCTAACTTAATCATTAAATTCCGACCATCAATAAGACCAACGTTCCATTTTCCAGAAAGCTTAAGATCAGAGAAAAACTTCCTTATAGTCTCCATTTTAGGATGAGCATAGGTAAACTTACCTATAAGAGTATATTTCAGTGGTTCAGCGAGAAGATTAGTTTCTTCCTCAGTAAAAATAAGAGCGGGTTTACCGTTCTTTTAGTAGCTTTCTTTAACAAGCTATCTTTACTTTCATCTCCATATTGATCCCTAAAAGAAGAAGGAAAAAGACACACATTAGTCAAAGAAGAGGAACTATCCATGTTTCCTTTCAAAGCATCAAGAAAGGAAGGTCGATTAAGAGAATCGGCCATAAGAAATAAGAGAAAACTTCCTGATCTTAGAGATTAAGAGAAAGGAAGAAGAAATCTTAAGCAGAAAACCGCAGATCCTCGCGCCGCTTCTAGGAGAGAAAACCCTAGCAGAGCTCGAAGACGCCTCCGTCTTTTCGCTTCCCCATGCCTTCTCCCGAACAGCTCGTGAACTGCTATATCAAAATATTTTGGGGGCCTTTGACAAATAGAATAGTGATAATAAATAATCTAATAATAAAATAAGAACTGAAGTGCCATTTGGGATCACTTTGGATTTTTATTTAATTTTTTTTATATTTTTTATTTTAAATAGAATATATTGGTATATTACAACATATTTAGTATTTTAAAAACATACAAAATAACTTTTAGATAATTTATGTGCTTACTTTTTTTTTTAATGAAAACATGTGGAAAATGCATCAAATAGATCATGTTTATAAATAAAAATAAAATAAAAAAATAAGAAACATAAAGATTAAAGGAAATAAGAGAGAGCAACTGGCGCAATTTGGCGAGCGAATATTACGTACGTGCAACATATGTATGTCAAACGATGTGGAGGCCACTAGATTTTTTTTTTTTTTTTTTGTGCATCCTAGTTGTAGATGTACATACGTGCAGATGTATATAATATTGTTTTCCTAAGTTGGGATGAAATAATCCACTAATAAACTTCTGAGAATAATTTTTATGTGAAAACCAATCAAGATATATCTTGAGAATACCAATAGAATTTCCACTAATTTTGTCATTGTTACTTGTACAACAATGTTCTTACATAGTAACAACTTTTAAGGCTTCATTTGAAGCAGCATGACTCCTCAACAGATTTCTTTTAACAAGTCATGTTCGTCGAATCGGAGGAGGTCAACTGTCATCTGAAACAACGAAAACAATTGAAGGGTAATTTTTAAAATAAAGGTTGAACGGAAATATGTTTATATATATGGATGATAAAGATGAATTATATTCCAAGTAAATAAGATACAATCTTAATACATGTAGGTTGAGCTGTCATAATGTTATCATTGAATTGCATTAACATTTATAAATTGACAACATAATAGACACATTAGACTCATCAAACGATAAGATTCCAAGTTAGAAAAATATCACATAGTTTACAAATATTTATGGATAACAAAGCTGGGATGGTCATGTCACCATAAATTCACTTAGATATGACCTCACCTTCACATACATTACATACTACTATTTACACAAACTTACAAAATATATAATAATTATATTGATTATAGGAAGCAACTTCCCTCTGTCGCATGCTAATTGCTTCAATAACAATTCAAGAGAGAAAAGATGAACACCGGGCATTGGGATAACATAGTGTATTGTGCAATCCATGCAATTATTGGAACATTCAGAATATACATCTAAAACTATACATAATATTTTATACATCACAAAACAATTATATTCAAGAAAAAATAATATATCTCGATGTCAGATATTGCATAGCAATACGATTTTATGTCTCTTGCTACATACGCTCTAAAACATAATTGATTACATCCTGCAATCCATTCCATGAAGAGCCTCCTTCCTCCATGGCTATCCTCCCCAATTTTCCAATCTCACTCGCCCTCTTTCTCCTCTCTTCCCCTTCTTCTCCTCCCTCCATCAACTTCTCCACAGCCCTCTCAACCTCCTCCCTCCTCACGTTCACTACCTCATCATCATCATCCCCTACACCAAACAATCTCGGCCCTTTGACCTCAATCTCTATCCCGATTTTGAGCACATCCACAACCAACTGCGCGTTTAAAAACTGGTAATAATAATGTGGCCATGTCGCCATCACCACCCCCGCCGCCACTGCCTCCAACGTGGAATTCCACCCACAGTGTGTCACGAATCCCCCGACGGCTATATGCCCCAACAACATTGTCTGTGGCGCTCACCCCTTTACCACCATTCCTCTCCCCTTTACCCTCTTCTCAACCTCTGCCATCCAGTCCTCCACTCCTAGAATCTTCCTCTCTGCCGCTTCCTTCACCACCCAAACAAACGACCGATGTGTTGCTTCCAGCCTGTGGCCCAGCTCGACGAGCTGCGCCATTGTGTTGTGAGCTAGGCTTCCAAAGCTCACGAGCACCACCGACCCGACTTTTTGCCTGTCTGGCCATTGGAAGAAGAGCTTGCTGTCAACTGATGAAACACCCCCGCACGCTGCTTTGACTGCAGGCTCTTCTTTATAGAGAGAAAGTGGGCCAACAGGCCACATAGGTTTTCCCGTGGCCTCGCGATACTTTTCAAAATACCATGGCTCGAGCTCCACTAAGCTGTTAACAATTACAACATCAGCGGATTCTTCTGCCACCCGGATGGATTCCATATATTTGGACCAACCTGGATCCGACCGCAGAACTGACATCACTTCGCGCTTGTTGATGTGAATGGGATGCGGAAGGTCTGGAATCAGGATGGACCCCTTCGGCTCCGTCTCCACCGCGACCACAAGCTCAGCATGATGTTGCTTGATGAAAAGGTCACAGAAGAGAAAGAAGCAAGATGGGCCATGGAAGATGAGCCGGGGAATGTTAAGACTGGTGGCAACTTCAGCTGTCCAATGTTGAAGGTTGTCAGAGATGAGGCAGGCGGGCTTCGGCCACCTGGCCAGTTCGGGGACGCGGAGGTGGTCCTCGAGAGGCTTGCAGCGGTGGGATAAAGCATTCATGAACGGTTGGAAGAGATCTGCAGAGGGGATGAGATCGGCGCTCTCACAGCCATCAGGGAGGCCGAAATTCGCAGCCGGGAAGTGGAGCTCAACGAAGCGGATGGGAAGGGTGGAGGCAACGGTGGGTTGGATGCGGGCCAAGTTGACAGGAGTAGTGGCAAAGGTGACTAGTGTGTCGCGGGCAACAAGGAGCTTAGCTAGGTCGACCATGGGGATCAAGTGGCCTTGTGCCAACAGAGGAACGAGAAGAAAGTGGAGGCGCTCTGTGTTTAAGCTACAATCACCTGCTCGGCAGTTCATGGTGGTCGAGGCCAGATTGGTAGGCTCTTCTGCTGCTAGTTGCTACTGGTAAGAAATTTATAGCTAGAAAGTGTGATTTTTTTTTAAATATTTAAATGAAGCATTATCAGACTTGGATGCCTTTGGCAAGTTTTCCAGAAAAAAGACAAATTAAGCTTTTTTGGCGAGGCTTGACTAATCTTGACTACTACAAAAAAAATATGGGAAAATTTTTGAAGCCCATGTAATCACAAGCTGTTATTCAAAAACGGTTTTTTCCAAAAAAAAAAAAAAAGATTTTTATTATTAATATTTTGTATTTTATACTTGTTATTCAATGAATAATAATAAATATAGTAGGAATATTAATAATAAATTTATATTAATATTAATTTTTTACATAAAAATAATAAATTAAAAATGAAAATTAATTTTATAGTATAAATACTTTTAGTAAATAGATATGAACCAGAAATAAAGATTGAACATTAAATACTAAATTTATAGTGACTTTATTATTATTAAAAAAATGAAATTTAATTTAAAAATAATAAATTTATGTAATCAATATTATTATTAAAATAACTAAAAACATAAAATAAAAATTAAACTTACAAATAATAAACTTATAGTATTTCTTTTATTAATAAAAAATAAACCGAAAATAAAAAATAAATTTAAAAATAATGTATTTATAGTATTACTATTCTTATTTAAAAAAGGAACAAAAAAAAATTAGATTTAAAAATAATAAATTTATAGCATTACTATATATTTAGAAATATAAACTGAAATTATGTTTTAATGAAAATAAAATTACTATTTCTATTTATATGATATTAAATTAATATGATTATTATTTTTGCCGCTAAAATGATTACTATTATTATTTAAAAAAATATAAAAAGAAATTAAATTTTAATAAAAATAAATTTACTATTACTATTAATAGTGATAATATTTACTAATAATAATAATCATACAACAATATTATGAGAAATAATAAAAATATTAATAATAAGAATAATTGTTATGTGAATAACATAGTGTCTTAAAAAAACCCTTAATTCAACAATTTTAGACTCCCAAATTATCATTACAACAATAAGAATGCAAAAAATTAGAGGACATTTAACCCCTCAAATGACCTTGAAAAATATAAAATTGTATAAAAAATTCGGTAAAACTTCATGTTGATTTATCAAGTGTAAACTTATTAACAATTTGATCACAAAGTAGCCCATTGGCCGAATAATTTCCCTTTTTAACACATGCAATATGAAAAAAAATAAAAAATACAGATTAAATATATTTTTCTTTAACTTTTTTGTCTTGGTCTAGTTTTTAATATTTATTATTATTTTCTTTATATAAGATATGCATTCATAATTGTGAATACTCTAAAAAGACTCGTAGGTGATTGGCAAAAAGAACTAGGGCTGTCGAAACTGCTCTTTGTTCACGAACAACTCTTGCTCGGCACGTTAAAGAACTCGTGTTTGTCTCGTTTGTTAAGTTAACGAGCTGAACACGAACAAAAATTTGTCCGTTTGTGTTCGGCTCGTTTTGGCTCGAAATACTACTCATCAATTATATATAAATGAAGAAAACAGCTTCACAAGTCCAACTTGGGCGCCTTTCAGTCATTCTTGATTGGTGATAATTCTTTAATTTTGCTTTACTTATTTTAATATTAATTGTACTAAATATATTACACAAAAAAAATGATTTTAATTTAAAACGTACTAGTAAGCATATATCGAAGTACATTTAAGGTTTGTTTGGGGCAGCTGTAGATTATTAATAATCTAATAATCTGTAGATTATCAAGATAAGCTGACTTGTTGTTTGTGGGAGCTTATTCAGAACGACTTATTGACAACAATTGCTGGAAAAATAACTATTCTACCCCTATTTAGTGAAGCTATTTGCAACAGAACTGTATAAGCCGTCCCAGCTCCCAGCTCTCGTGAGTATCATCAGAAATAAAATAAAGATAAATACAATTACAATTTCTAACCTTTTATTTTCTTCAATCAGACAAACATCGTATAAAACATACAAAAATCAAATGAAAATTTTATATCATTTATAGTTGAAAGATGTACTCTTTAAATCCAGACATTATTCTTCTTTTCTTCTCTCTTTTCAAAGTACACTGCCTAGGTTCCATGATCCCACAATATTACATTGTAATAAGATACTAATGCACAATAATAGGTTAGATAACTGTTACATGTAGAAAATTCCATGATGAAACAATACAGAAAGAGATAAAAAGATAACACGAGAAATAAACGAAATAATTTGGAACTCATTGGATGTTTCCTTCTATAAAAACTTATAATCATTTAGGTAATAAAAATCAAGACCTACCACTTAAAATATTTGAAATTTAAGTAATGAAAGTAATGGTTAGCTGAATTAACATAAATTTTTTTAAAATATATATTTAAGAAAATAAAGATAAAAAGATATACAGGAAGAAAAAATTAGATATTCGAATGTGTAGCATATTGGTTCAGAAGAAAATAAAGAATCTCGAGATATCGAGTTTAAACACTCTTTTTATGCGAAAAAAAATATAAATAAAAAATAAAATTAAGTAAAATGAATAATAGAGCTCTGCTCTTTGACAAATAAAATATTGATACACCGAAATAATATGAATCTAATAATAAAATAAGAACTGAAGTGTCGTTTGGGATCAATTTAGATTTTTATTTATTTTATATATTTTTTCTTATTTAAAATAGAATATGTTGGTATATTATCCCATATTTAGTATTTTAAAATCATACAAAATAACATTTAGATATTTTATGTGCTTTTAAAAACTTAAAAAAGAAAATTTGAAAACATGTGGAAAATGCATCAAATATATCATATTTTTAAATAAAAATAAAATCCAAAACAAAAAAAATAGAAAATAAACAACATAAGTTATCTCAAAATAAGCCATTAGAAATAAAACTAATATTATAGTATGGATATAACAAATAATGTGCAGCCAAAATTGGAGAAAAAATGAATATAATATGAATCTGTTAACCCAACAAAAAGATTATAGATTTTATAAAAAAATAAAAATAATTTGAGTATATAAATTTAAGAAAGTATCAATAATATAAAAGAAAAATGACATCAAAAAATTTGAAAATATATAGAAATAAAAATTGAAATGAAAGCTTGAGAGACATTAAGGACATGCTTTATTATCAAATCTATAAAATAATGAATGTTTGTGAGCAAATCAGGCTTTATGGAAGAAATGGAAGGTGATGATCGACATGGGTGAAAGGCGATTACTAGGGTTGAAAGATCGAAGGAAATGTGAGAAAGTAATAGGCACAATTTGGCGAGCGACTATTACATGCGTACAATATATGTATGTCCAACGATGCGGAGGGAAAGAGGTCTAAGGCAGTTTTTCTTTTATTTATGCGCATTCCAAATGCCAGATAATTTTTAAGGCTTCATTTGAATTGGCATGCTCCAACAAATTTCTTTTAAAAAGCCTTATTTGTTAAGTGGGTTGGGAGAGTGCAGAGGCAATGCCCTGCAGTATAGTACAGAAGTAATTTTGTAATTATATATTGTACACTATGATTACATAGATGTCGTATTTGTAACCCTAAGGGATGTACTATTTTCAAAAAAAAAAGAAAACCGCCGCTCTTGCTCCTGATAACGTAGACAAATTACCGAACCTCATTAAATCCATATATTCTTTTTAGTATTTATTGATTCCTGCACTGATTTGCTCTAAGTTCTCAACATATAAACATTGCATGGTATATTTTACAGTGTGGTGAATAATAATAATTCATTCTCTCCTCTTATTTCTGCCGTCATCCTCTTCTCACCTCACGTTCTTCTTCTGTCATCCTCAAGATCACTATTCTCCTCAAAAAGCATCGAGAATCACCCAAAGCCGGTGCATTTATGAGTCACAAATAGGACAGATTGCCAGAATTACGTAAATTCCAGGAGCAAATTTGAACTTTCTTTTGATGCTTTAATGGTTCTCCAATATAAAATAAAATAACAAATTAATAACATAAACCAAGCTACATCATCAGAGAATTATCGTCAAAAAAATTGCGAGGAGACATCCATGGAGCCGTGTTTGTATTGCTAAGTAAATAAGATACAATCTTAGTAAGTTGAGCTGTCATAATTTATCATTAAATTGCATACAGGTTTATAAATTGACAACATAATAGACACATTAGACTCATCTAACCATAAGATCACAAGCTGGGAAAATATCACATAGTTTACAAGAGTTTATGGATAACAATGTTGAGATGGTCACGTCACCATAATTCACTTAGATGTGACATGATATTCACATGCTTTATTTACATAAACTTTTCTTGAGTTTGTTGCTCTCCCTTAGCACTTAGCAGCGGGAAATGAGTTTATCTATTTGCCTACCTTTGGTAGATTCCCCAAACCCAAAGAAAAACTGGAAATTCGACGATGCCTGAGGTGGATGGGTCTGATGCCTCAGCAGTAGTGCGCAATGGAGTTTCTCGTCCGGTGGATCTGATTTAGACAAATTATGTAATATTTATTGGTTATAGGAAGCAACTTCCCTCTACCACATGCTAATTGCTTTGATAACGGTTAAGGAGAGAAAAAAAGAACTCTAGACATCAGGACAACATAGTTTATGGTGCAATACATGCAATTATCGATACATTCAGAATATACACATTATGATGTAATCTACACCACACATCTAAATCTATACCGTCGTCACGACATCGGAACTATACATAATATTTTCTATATCGCTAGACAATTATATTCATAAGAAAATAATATATCTCTATGTAAGATATTGCATAGCAATACGATTTTATGTCTCTTGTTACGTACGCTGTAACACATAATTGATTACATCCTGCAATCCATTCCAAGAAGATCCTCCTTCCTCCATGGCCATCCTCCCTAATTTTCCAAGCTCCCTCACCCTCTTCCTCCTCTCTTCCCTTTCCTCTCCTCCCCCCATCAACTTCTCCACAGCCCTCTCAACCTCCTCCCTCCTCACGTTCACTGACTCATCATCATCGTCCCCTACACAAAACAATCTCGACCCTTTGACCTCAATCTCTATTCCGATTTTGAGCACATCCACAACAAACTGTGCGTTAAAAAACTGGTCATAGTAATGTGGCCATGTCGCCATCACCACCCCCGCCACCACTGCCTCCAACGTCGAATTCCACCCACAGTGTGTCACGAATCCCCCGACGGCTATATGCCCCAACAACACTGTTTGTGGCGCCCACCCCCTTACCACCATTCCTCTCCCCTTTACCCTCTTTTCGAACTCTACCATCCACTCCTCCCATCCCGGAATCTTCCTCTCTAGTGCTTCCTTCACCACCCAAACAAACGGTCGATGTGTTGCTTCCAGCCCGTGGCCCAGCTCGACGAGCTGCGCCATTGTGTTGCGAGCTAGGCTTCCAAAGCTCACGAGCACCACCGACCCGACTTTTTGCCTGTCTAGCCACTGGAAGAGGAGCTTGCTGTCAACCGATGAAACACCCCCGCGCGCTGCTTTGACTGCAGGCTCTTCTTTATAGAGAGAAAGTGGACCAACAGGCCACACAGGTTTTCCCGTGGCCTCGCGATACTTTTCAAAATACCATGGCTCGAGCTCCACGAAGCTGTTGACAAGTACACCATCAGCAGATTCTTCTGCCACCCGGATGGATTCCATATATTTGGACCAACCTGGATCCGACAGCAGAACTGATATCACTTCGCGCTTGTCTATGTGAATGGGATGCGGAAGGCCTGGAATCATGATAGTCCCCTTCGGCTCTGTCTCCACCGCAGCCACAAGCTCAGCGTGATGTTGCTTGATGAAGAGGTCACAGAAGAGAAAGAAGCAGGATGGGCCGTGGAAGATGAGCCGTGGAATGTTAAGACTGGTGGAAACTTCAGCTGTCCAATGTTGAAGGTTGTCAGAGATGAGGCAGGTGGGCTTCGGCCATCCGGCCAGGTCGGGGACGCGAAGGTGGTCCTCGAGAGGCTCGCGGAGGTGGGATAAAGCATTCATGAACGGTAGGAAGAGATCTGCAGAGGGGATGAGATCGGCGCTCTCACAGCCTTCAGGGAGGCCGAAATCCGCAGCCGGGAAGTGGAGCTCAACGAAGCGGATGGGAAGGGTGGAGGCAACGGTGGGTTGGATGCGGGCTAAGTTGACCGGAGTAGTGGCAAAGGTGACTAGTGTGTCGCGGGCTGCAAGGAGCTTTGCTAGGTCGATCATGGGGATCAAGTGGCCCTGTGCCAACAGGGGAACGAGAAGAAAGTGGAGGCGCTCTGTGTTTAAGCTACAATCACCTGCTCGGCAGCTCATGGTGGTCGAGGCCAGATTGGTAGGCTCTTATGCTGCTAGTTGCTACTGGTAAGAAATTTATAGCTAGAAAGCGTGATTTCTTTTAAATATTTAAATGAAACATTATCAGACTTGGACGCCTTGGCAAGTTTTCAAAAAAACAGACAAAATATGCTTTTTTGGCGAGGCTTGACAAATAATGAGTACTACAAAAAAATATGGGAATAATAATAGATATAGTAGGAATATTAATAAATTTATATTAATATTAATTTTTTAAATAAAAAATATAAACTAAAAATAAAAGATTAAATTTATAGTATAATACTATTAGTAAAAAGATATGAACCAGAAATAAAGATTGAACTTTAAATACTAAATTTATAGTCACTTTATTATTAATAAAAAATGAAAATTAATTTAAAAATAACAAATTTATATAATCAATATTATTATTAAAATAACTAAAAACCTAAAATAAAAATTAAACGTACAAATAATAAACTTATAGTATTTCTTTTATTAATAAATAATAAACCGAAAATAAAAAATAAATTTAAAAATAATATATTTATAGTATTACTATTCTTATTTAAAAAAGGAACAAAAAATAAAAAAAAAATAGATTTAAAAATAATAATTTTATAGCATTACTATATATTTAGAAATATAAACTGAAATTATGTTTTAATGAAAATTGAGACGTCTTTAGAAAATTCGCGGCGGTAGAGTAGCGGATTATTGTCTTAGCGTTGTACTCAAATTTAGCACACAGATAGATGAAAAATAAGCGGTGACGACTCCAGAATTTTTTACGTGGAAAACTCGTAAAAGGAAAAAAACACGGGGTCTGACTCAGTTGCGAGAATCCACTATTGATTGATGTTTACAAAATTCCATTATCCCACAGATGAGAGAGAATAATTATATGTTTCAGGCTACAATGTCGACTGACGGTGTCTGGTTGGTGATGATTGACGATGATTGGTGGAGATCCACAGTGACGGAGTCAACGGTGATGGAGGTCGACGGTGACGGAGGTCGACGGTGACGAAGGTCGACGAAAGTCGGCGGTAGTCGACGGAGGTCCGCGGTTGGTCGACGACGTCCGGCGGTGGTGTTAAGCTGCAGTTTCTCCTTAAGACCTCAAACTCCCCCCCCTCATGTAAGAGTTGGGTCTATTTATAGAGTTCTGGCTGCAATTAATATAGCCATTTTGATCGGACGGTGTTTAAGGGCCATTTGATAGCCTTAACGATGTCAGAATTGAGTGATCTTGAGCTCGTTGGATGCTTCTTGTCGAGGCGCTCGATTCGAGTATGGGCTTGCCAGTGTCGGCACCTATCTGACCTTCCAATGTGTTCGAAAATCTTCTACAAGTGGTTTAATGACTTGATTCGGGCTTGATTTGACTCGTATTGGACTAGTTTTAATATCTTTGGGTATGTTTCATCGAGCTGGTCAGTTTGACTATAGGTTTGCTGAAATCGGAGCTCTGGATGACTTTTTATCAATATTTTAGTATTTCTTGCTCAAAAGATTGCATCAAGATTCATGCCAGATGATGAAATTTTATTGGTGTTGTATCAAAAATAAAATTACTATTATTATTTATATGATATTAAATTAATATGATTATTATTTTTGCTGCTAAAATGATTACAATTATTATTTTAAAATTATATAATGAAATAAAATTTTAATGAAAATAAATTTAGTATTACTATTAATTGTGATAATATTTATTCCAGTATTTATTAATAATAATAATCTTACAATACCATGAGAAATAATATTAAGAATAATTGTTGTGTAAACGAAGATTTGCGGCGGTCATGCGATAATTTAATGTTCGTATCGTAGAAAATTCAACACATAAATAATTGAAAAGTAACAGGAGAAGACATCGAGCATTCTCGCATGAAAAAAATTATCACAAGACATTTTTTCTTCCTTTCTCCTGTGCTCTTCACCGTGAGGCTTTTTTTCTAGCAAAACGAATAGAAGGAAGAAGAAGCTCCAACGCTCTCATTCTCTAGGAAGAAGATGACCAGGGAGAGATTTCACCAAAATGGAACCCCATGGAGGACATGAGCCAACCCTACCATTTTTTGCTATCCTCCTTGCCAAAAATGGGTACCACCTCCACCCCAAAATACCTTGAAATGGATAAAACAAGGCCACCTAAGTACCTTTTCGTTTCCCCCATGCTTATACTCTCCAAGTCCAAGAAATCCTTGCTAATTTGGATGCATAGAGGCTTTGTCTGACTTAAAAAGATAAAATTTGCAGGAGAAAATCGGGTCCAGGTGTTAGGTATGGCTCATATCTAGAAGTTGGAGTCTCTTGGTGTGAAGAGGTGCGTCTCTTGTTTTAAGTGGGTTGGGGGGAGCGAGGGCGTGTTTGTAATTTATCCATGGGATTTTTTCTATAAATAGATGTGTAATCCTCTGGATATGTAACTCCTCTGAAATAGTGAAATTCGCCGGCTCGCTCCGAGGACGTAGGCAATTCTTTGCCGAGCCTCGTTAAATCTCTTGTGTTCTTCGATTTGTGTCGATTCTTGTTTTTCGTTCAATTATTTTCATAACAATTGGTATCAGAGCCGAGGTGGTTCGAAAGCGAAGAAGAGCGACGCGGGAGATCCAAGAAGAAAAGAAGATTTGGCTCGTGAGGGTTCGGAGTTTGAGCAGCTGCGGTGTTTTTCGGGCGAGTTCGGTGTGGGTCTGTGCGAATTTCATTTCGGTGTGAAGTACTTGGAAAAGTTCACGGCCGCAGAAGAGGCTTCGCACGGTTTCGCGAGGCTGTGTGCAGTATTTCTCAACCCAGGACCCAGGCAGACGGGCGCAGACACCGGCCAAGGCCCTTCGGCGAAAGCAAGGAAATTTGGTCGTGGGCGATCGAGGGTCCGCAGTTCCGAGCAGTTTCGCACAATAGGGATTCGCGGGAGTCGCGACAAGCAGAAGCGCGGAAAGCCGGGAGGTCGGTTCCAGGCCCGAACGGCTTGGATCACGACGCGAAGGAACAGTTCGCGGACAGTTGGAGGCGGTTCGTGAAAGAGCGGTTGCTTCGGCAGTTGGAGGCAGTTCGCGAACCGTCGCCACGGGAGTTCGCGACCCAGCAGGACTGCGGTTCGGGGCGAAGCAGACAGGAGTGGAGTTCCGCATAGGCCGTGACAGGCAGTTGTCGGACGATTCTGCAGTAGTTACCGCTAAAGATCGCGACTGTAAGTTGTGGGCGGGACGACTTCGGCGCAGAGAAGGCTTTCGTCACAGAAGAGGCCGGAGCAGTTCGAGGCAGGCCACGCAGTTTCGTCACAGGGCCAGTTCGCGGGCTCGGTGGAAAGCGGAGCCCTCAGGGAGAAGAAAATAATTCCTTCTCAGATTTTCTAGCTGGAGGGAACTGTTTGGCGTGGTGAAGAAATTAATTATAGATTACCTGTTTATTTGGTGGAGGGAGGTGTTAATCCCTCTGTTAACCGCAGAGGAAATTAATCAGGAAGGAATCTTCCTTTCTTCTTTCGACGGACGAATTAATTTCTGCTGGAATAAATTAGTAGAGGAAATAAATTGCAGGAGAATTAATTTCTATTTGGCAGAGGGAAGAAAATTTTGGAGGAATTTTCTTCTCACAATCCAGGAACAGGTGGAGTTCGTGAACCGAAATTTGTGTGCAGTTTCAGGAAACAGAGGAGTTCGGCCGGTTCAAAAATCCACAGGAAATAGAGGCTGTCCACCGCGAACAGGAGTCTCGTTTTGCGGGAAATTGAGGTGTTCAACCAGTTAAAGTCACCGGTTCGTCGCAGGAGATTTTGCGACGGGTGGAGTTCGGCGAGTGCGAGTGGCGAGCGAGCACGATTATTTCGTGAACAGGAGTTTCGTGGAGGTTTTCCTCGAACAGGTGCGAAAGGATTCGTGGCTCGCGGAAACAGCAATTGACCGAGGTACTGGTACGAACAGAAATTGTGCTTCGTGTGGAAAATTTGATTCACGAATCACGGGAGAATCGCGAGGAAAGTTCGTCGCATTTGACGGGGAAAAATTTCGAGTTTCTTTGAATTTATTTGCATGAGTGTTTTCTTTTGTTTTTTCGAAGCAAGGTAGGAAAATACGGTGCAGGATTAAATTCGGATGGCAATGTCTGGAGCAAAATTTGAGATAGTGAAGTTCGATGGAACCGGGAACTTCGGATTGTGGCAAACAAGGGTAAAAGATTTGTTGGCACAACAGAGAATTTTGAAGGCTTTGCGGGCTACGAAACCTGATAATATGGAAGATGAAGATTGAGAAGAGTTACAACTTCGAGCGGCAGGTACCATACGTTTATGTACGGCGAGATGAAATTATGTATCATGTTATGAATCGAAATCTCCGGGAGAAGTATGGAAGAAATTGGAATCTCGGTTTATGTCCAAATCTCCGACGAATAAATTGTATCCGAAGCAAAGGTCTGTATGGAGTCGAAGATGCGAGCGAGTACGGATTTGTCTCAGCACTTGAATATCTTCAATCAAATAATCAGGGATCTGGCACGGCTTGATGTGAATATTGAGGATGAAGACCGAGCAATGATTCTTTTGTGTTCGTTGCCTACTTCTTATGAACATCTGGTGACTACTCTTACATATGGGAAATAAACAATTAAATTTGATGAGATTATCGCGAAGATTGTTGGCTCACAACCGGCGGAAGCGAGAATGCGAGAGGAAAGCTCAAATGGTAATTGTTTATATGTTAAG
Organism: Papilionanthe hookeriana x Papilionanthe teres; assembly: GCA_022702705.1. Classification (NCBI taxonomy): domain Eukaryota; kingdom Viridiplantae; phylum Streptophyta; class Magnoliopsida; order Asparagales; family Orchidaceae; genus Papilionanthe; species Papilionanthe hookeriana x Papilionanthe teres. Next base: position 41,563,467 of record CM040421.1, read on the forward strand.
GGTAATCAGGATCGTGAAAGTAAGGAGGAGAAGGAGAATTCTGGAAGGTCAAAGCCTAAAGGCAAGAAGATTCGTTGCTTTAAGTGCAAGGAACTGGGACATATAAGGAGAGATTGTCCAATGCTCAAGAAGGAGACTCGTAATGTATCTTCCAGGGCTGCGAATATGGTGCAGAGTGATACAGATTACAGTGATAGTGATGCGCTTTCAGTTACGACAACTCAGTTAAAGGATGGATGGATTCTTGATTCAGGATGTTCTCATCACATAACACCGAACAGAGAGTGATTTTCTTTATACGGAGTTATCGATTACGGTTCGATCTATTTGGGTGATAATAGACGTTACAATATTGTCGGTACTCGGTAAAGTCGAATTCGGATGTATGATGGCACTCGTCGAACATTATGTGATGTCGAGCATGTTCTAGAGTTGAAAAAGAATTTGATTTCCTTGGGCACTCTACACGGAATTGGTTTTCATTCTAAGGCGGATGAAGATAGGAAACCATCATAATTGTTAAGGGTGCACTCGATCGTGATGAAAGGGAAGATCACCTGCAGGTAACATCTATAAAGCTGTTAGGGAGTACAGATTGCGAGTGGAGATCGCTCCGTTGGAACATATGATGGAAATGCGGCGAGAACTTTGACCAAGCCAGGTTAGATGGTTTGGTTGCCCAACCCACTTGATGTAAGAAACTCCATGATCTATTTCTCCTAAAGGGTTGGATATTCGCAAGGTGGAGATTTTCTCCTAAGGGACTGGATATTCACAAAGGTGGAGATTGTTAGATGTATTTCTCCTAAGGGGCTGAATATTTGCTAAGGTGGAGATTTGTTTGGTAGACACATATACCGGGTGAAGCATTTCTCCTAAGGTGTTTGATATTCGCCAAGGTGGAGAATTGTTAGGTATGGCTCATATCTGGAAGTTGGAGTCTCTTGGTGTGAAGAGGTGTGTCTCTTGATTTAAGTGGGTTGGGGGGAGCGAGGGCGTGTTTGTAATTTATCCATGGGTTTTTTCTATAAATAGATGTGTAATCCTCTGGATATGTAACTCCTCTGAAATAGTGAAATTCGCTGGCTCGCTCCCGAGGACGTAGGCAATTCTTTGCCGAACCTCGTTAAATCTCTTGTGTTCTTCTGATTTGTGTCGATTTTTATTTCTCGCTTCGAGTTTTCGTAACACCAGGATCTGGACTTGCACCTAGTGCCCTAACGTTGGGAGCCTGGTTATGATGGGAGCCTGATGTCTAAGCACTGGGGTTAGCGCTTACTTTCGTAGGGCTCAAGAATACTGCTTCAAGGCATTCTGGGTGCTTAGGCGCCCAGTCTAGCGCCTACTTTCCCAGGCCTCGGTTTGGAGGCTCTGAAATGTGGTTTTGGCCGCCTACGCGCCACACTAGCCCTGAATTCCCGTTTTCCACTGAAAACGTCCGGTTGAGGGTTTCTTCGATCCGTAAGCTATGGGAGACCTCGTATGACTGAAATATGATCCCATAACTCATAAATGGATATTTTTATCGGCCTTCCATCAGGGGAATCGTTGCTGATGGTTGCCCTGAACCACGGTGCAGGTAAGTTGTTCTAAACCATAATCTTCCTAGAAACGCCCACGGGAGGCTTCGACGGGTTCATTCGACCATAACAGACTTCATATGGATATGTCATGGTCTTTGAACACCAAATGGATATCACACGCCACATTTGGTGTATGATGCCACCCAACAGTGGATCCTCTATGGAAGTCAAACTATTGTAGACCCTGGTTTCTTGCTCCAAACACACAGTTGGGTCTAGATGGATGTCTTGAACTACGGGTTGCTATGAATGAATAGTAAGTGATCTGAGTCATTCAAGTGAAAATTCTAAACATGTGACATTAAAAATTCATGCAAACGGACAAATTCCCCATTTATGTACTTAAAAAAATAAAAAACTTCTTGATGCAAAACAAAGCTTTTACCAAATGAGCGGGGAGCAATTTATTTATAAATATGTGTTTATTCTTTTTTCTTTTATTATATATAAATAGTAATATGAATATAAATATAATGTGGAGATACAAAATACAAAATAATTTATTTTCAAAATATTACCTTTTTATTTAAGTATAAAAACAAAAATATAATACATCATATATATTATACTGTAAATAAATAATTTCTAAATATACATGTACATATTTGTATAAATATCATGAAGAAATAGAAAGTGCTCATAATTTTGATATTTTCTGATGATGAAGTAATCTCCTTAAAAAATAGGGGGAGAACTGATAGATCATCAACAAATTTTTTCATCAAACATGAATCATGAGGCATGGGCAAAAAACTTTCAAGCTTTGATAACAAGTCAACCAGAACTCCAATTTCAACAAACATAGTCAAACTAACTGGCTTGACGAGATGGCCCAATTGTATCAAAATTTATCCAATCCGAGTCAAATCAAACAGACCAAACCAACATTTGGGAGCTTTTTGAAAATATTTGGAAGGTCAAACCAATTTTGAATACGACAATTTCATAGTTGAATCGAGCGTCTTGATAAGAGAAATCCCACGAGCCCAATATCGCCCAATTACGACATTGCTAAGGCACATAAATGTCTATTGAATACCATATTTTTAAATAAAAATAAAATCCAAAACAAAAATAAAAATAAGAAAAATAAGTAATCAGAAATAAGCCATTAGGAAAAAAATCAATATTATAGTATATATCTAACAAAAAAATCATAGGTCTAACAAAAAAATAATTATAATATGAACCTAATAAAAAAACAAAAAGATTATAGATTTTATAAAAAAATAAAATAGTTTGAGTATATAGATCTAAGAAACAATCAATAATATAAAAGAAAATTAACATTCAAAAAAATTGAAAATATATAGAAATAAAATTTGAAATCAAAGCCTGTGAGACTATAAGGACATGGTTTATCATCAAATCTAAAAAATATTTAGTTTTTGCGAGTGGATTGGGCTGTATGGAAGAAATGGAAGGTGATGAACTACATGGGTGAAAGGGGATTACTAAGTTTGGAAGATCAAAGGAAATAAGAGAGAGCAATCGGCGCAATTTGGTGAGCGAATATTACATACGTCTAACATATATATGTCTCTTCGTGCGCATATCAGTGGTGGATGTATATAATATTTTTTTCTAAGTTGGGATGTAATAAGCCACTAATAAACTTCTAAAAATAATTTTGATCTGAAAACCAGTCAAGAAATTTTTTGAGAATACCAATAGAATTTCCACTAATTTTGTCATTGTTATTTGTACAACAATGTTCTTACATAGTAACAATGTTTAAGGCTTCATTTGAAGTAACATGACTCTTCAACAAATTTCTTTTAACAAGTCATGTCCGTCGAATTGGAGGAGGTCAACTGTCATCTGAAACAACGAAAACAATTGAAGGGTAATTTTTAAAATAAAGGTTGAACGGAAATATATATATATATATATGTATATGTATGTATATATATATATATATTTATGTATATATATGTATGTATATATCTCTCTGTGTGTGTGTGTGTGTGTGTGTGTGTGTGTGTGTGTGTGGATGATAAAGATGAATTATATTCCAAGTAAGTAATATACAATCTTAAAACATGTAGGTTGAGCAGTCATAATGTTATCATTGAATTGCATTAACATTTATAAATTGACAACATAATAGACACATTAGACTCATCAAACGATAAGATTTCAAGTTAGAAAAATATCATATAGTTTACAAATATTTATGGATAACAAAGCTGGGATGGTCATGTCACCATAAATTCACTTAGATATGACCTCACCTTCACATACACTACATACTACTATTTACACAAACTTACAAAATATGTAATATTTATTTTGATTATAGGAAGCAACTTCCCTCTCTCGCATGCTAATTGCTTCAATAACAATTCAGGAGAGAAAAGATGAACACTGGGCATTAGGACAACATAGTGTTTTGTGCAATCCATGCAATCATTGGAACATTCAGAATATACGTCTAAAACTATACATAATATTTTCTAGATCAGAAGACAATTATACTCAGAAAAAAATAATATATCTCGATGTAAGATATTGCATAGCAATACGATTTTATGTCTCTTGTTACATACGCTCTAACACGTAATTGATTACATCCTGCAATCCATTCCATGAAGAGCCCCATTCCTCCATGGCCATCCTCCCCAATTTTCCAAGCTCCCTCACCCTCTTCCTCCTCTCTTCCCCTTCCTCTCCTCCCCCCATCAACTTCTCCACAGCCCTCTCAACCTCCTCCCTCCTCACGTTCACTGCCTCATCATCATCGTCCCCTACACAAAACAATCTCTGCCCTTTGACCTCAATCTCTATCCTGATTTTGAGCACATCCACAACCAACTGTTCGTTCAAAAACTGGTCATAGTAATGTGGCCATGTCGCCATCACCACCCCCGCCGCCACTGCCTCCAACGTCGAATTCCACCCACAGTGTGTCACGAATCCCCCGACGGCTATATGCCCCAACAACACTGTTTGTGGCGCCCACCCACTTACCACCATTCCTCTCCCCTTTACCCTCTTTTTGAACTCTGCCATCCACTCCTCCAATCCCGGAATCTTCCTCTCTAGTGCTTCCTTCACCACCCAAACAAACGGCTGATGTGTTGCTTCCAGCCCGTGGCCCAGCTCGACGAGCTGCACCTTTGTGTTGCGAGCTAGGCTTCCAAAGCTCACGAGCACCACCGACCCGACTTTTTGCCTGTCTAGCCAATGGAAGAGGAGCTTGTTGTCAACTGATGAAACACCCCCGCGCGTTGCTTTGACCGCAGGCTCTTCTTTACAGAGAGAAAGTGGACCAACAGGCCACACAGGTTTTCCCGTGGCCTCGCGATACTTTTCAAAATACCGTGGCTCGAGCTCCACGAAGCTGTTGAAAAGTACACCATCAGCAGATCCTTCTGCCACCCGGATGGATTCCATATATTTGGACCAACCTGGATCTGACCGCAGAACTGATTTTACTTCGCGCTTGTTGATGTGAATGGGATGCGGAAGGCCCGGAATCATGAAGGACCCCTTCGGCTCCGTCTCCACCGCGGCCACAAGCTCAGCATGATGTTGCTTGATGAAGAGGTCACAGAAGAGAAAGAAGCAGGATGGGCCGTGAAAGATGAGCCGGGGAATGTTAAGACTGGTGGCAACTTCAGCTGTCCAATGTTGAAGGTTGTCGAGATGAGGCAGGCAGGCTTCGGCCATCCGGCCAGGCCGGGGACGCGGAGGTGGTTCTCGAGAGGCTCGCAGAGGTGGGATAAAGCATTCATGAACGTTAGGAAGAGATTTGCAGAGGTGATGAGATTGGCGCTCTCACAGCCATCAGGGAGGCCGAAATCTGCAGCCGGAAATTGGAGCTCAACGAAGCGGATGGGAAGGGTGGAGGCAACGGTGGGTTGGATGCGGGCTAAGTTGACCCAAGTAGTGGCAAAGGTGACTAGTGTGCCGCGGGCAGCAAGGAGCTTAGCTAGGTCGACCACGGGGATCAAGTGGCCCTGTGCCAACAGGGGAACGAGAAGAAAGTGGAGGCGCTCTGTGTTTAAGCTACAATCACCTGCTCGGCAGCTCATGGTGGTCGAGGCCAGATTGGTAGGCTCTTCTGTTGCTAGTTGCTACTGGTAAGAAATTTATAGCTAGAAAGCGTGATTTTTTAAAATATTTAAATGAAGCAATATCAGACTTGGACGCCTTGGCAAGTTTTCCAAAAAACAGACAGAATAAGTTTTTTGGTGAGGCTTGACAAATCATGAGTACTACGAAAAAATATGGGAAGGATAATAAATATAGTAGGAATACTAATAATAATTTTATATTAATATTAATTTTTTAAATAAAAAATATAAACTAAAAATAAAAATTAAATATATAGTATAATACTATTAGTAAAAAGATATGAACCAGAAATAAGGATTGAACTTTAAATACTAAATTTATAGTGACTTTATTATTCATAAAAAAATGAAAATTAATTTAAAAATAATAAATTTATATAATCAATATTATTATTAAAATAACTAAAAACCTAAAATAAAAATTAAACGTACAAATAATAAACTTATACTATTTCTTTTATTAATAAATAATAAACCGAAAATAAAAAATAAATTTAAAAATAATATATTTATAGTATTACTATTCTTATTTAAAAAAGGAACAAAAAATTTTTAAAAAATAGATTTAAAAATAATAAATCTATAGCCTTAGTATTTTTTTAGAAATATAAACTGAAATTATGTTTTAATGAAAATAAAACTACTATTTCTATTTATATGATATTTAAATTAATATGATTATTATTTTTGTCGCTAAAATGATTACTATTATTATTTAAAAATATAAAACGAAATTAAATTTTAATGAAAATAAATTTACTATTACTATTAATAGTGATAATATTTACTAATAATAACAATCTTACAAAAATATTACGAGAAATAATAAAAAAATAATAATACGAATAATTGTTATGTGAATGAAGATTTGCAGCAAGAGAGTGATAATTTAATGTATGGTAGAAAATCCAATAACAAATAATATAAAAGTAGAGGGAGAACACATCAACAAATTCTTTCATCAAACATAAATCTCGAGGCATGGACAAGAAACGATCAAGCTTTGATAACAAGTTAACTAAAACTTCGATTTCAGAAAACATTGTCAAACTAATTGGCTTGATGGGATGGCCCAATTGTAAAAAAATTTGTCCAATCCGAGTCAAATCAAACATATCAAGCCAACATTTGAAAGCTTTTTCGAAAATATTTGGAAGGTCAAGCCAAATTTGAAAACCACAATTTCATAATTGAATCGAGCGTCTCGACAAGAGGAATCTCATGAGCCCAATATCGCCCAATTACGGCATTGCTAAGGCACATAAATGTCTATCGAACACAATTTTTTAAATAAAAATAAAATCCAAAACAAAAATAAAAAATAAGAAACATAAGTAATCAGAAATAAGCCATTAGGAAAAAAATCAATATTATAGTATATATCTAACAAAAAAATCGTAGGTCTTACAAACAATGTGTATCTAACATTGGAGAAAAAGTAATTATAATATGAACCTAAAAAAACAAAAAAAAATATTAACCCAACAAATAGATTATAGAATTTATAAACAAAGAAAATAATTTGAGTAAATAGATCTAAGAAACTATCAATAATATAAAAGAAAAGTAACATCAAAAATTTGAAAAAATATAGAAATAAAATTGAAATCAAAGCTTGCGAGACATTAAGCACATGTTTTATCATCAACTCTACAAAATAATGAGTTTTTTGTGAGCAAATCAGTCTTTATGGAAGAAATGGAAGGTGATGATCGACATGAATGAAAGGCGATTACTAGGGTTGGAAGATCGAAAGATTTATAATATTTTCAATTTGGGATGTAATAAGTAGGGGTGTAAAAGAACCGAACACGAACGAACAGAGCTAGTGTTCGTGTTCTAAATGTTCAAACACATCATTGTTCGTGTTTGGTTCGTTTAACAAACCGAACGAAAAAAAATTGTTCATGTTCGTCTCATTTCCTTATCGAACGAATCAAACACGAACTTCCTGGCGAACCGAACGTGATCTGTTCTCAAACAACGAGCTTTTTTGACAGCCTAACTTTGATAGCATACTTCCTCAAAATGAAACAAATTGATTAGGTATTCCGTACATATCAGGTAATCCATACTTCCTCAAAATGAAGTAACCTGAATAAGGCGTTTAGGGTTTTATTTTAATATATAATATAGTATATTAATTATAATATTATAATATTTATATAAATATAATTAATACTATAATATTATTATTGTTATTAATTATTTATCATATATTATAATTTATAGAAATTTAATTTTATTTAAAATATGATAAATTTTTATAATATATAATTATTTTTAAAATATCATAATTTTTTTATATATAATTATTTTAAATTATTTTATATTTCGAATAATAACGAACCAAACACAAACGAACACATCACTGTTCGTGTTTGGTTCGTTTAACAACCAAACGAAAAAAATTATTTGTGTTCGTCTCATTTGCTTATCGAACAAATCGAACACGAACTTCTTGGCGAATCGAACACGAACTGTTCGCGAACAACGAACTTTTTTGACAGCCCTAGTAATAAGGATCTATTGTATATGATAAAGATGAATTATATTCCAAGGATATGGGTTTATTATAATCTATTATATTCCTAAAGTTACTGTACCGCTGCTCCACTTGCCCGTATATAAACAAATTAGGTTGATCTTTTATTGGTTCTCCTAAAATAAAAATTTAATTACAACATAAACCAAGCTATATCATCAGAGAATTATCGTCAAAGAAAATTCAATAAACAAATTCACCGTATAAATTATATCTAAATTTATCTAAAGAAATCGCGAGGAGACATCCATGGAGCCGTGTTGGTATTGCTAAGTGAATAAGATACAATATTAGAACATGTAAGTCAAGCTATCATAATTTTGTCATTAGATTATATTCAGATTATAAATTGAATACACAATAAACACATCAGCCTCATCATACAATAAGATTCCAAGCTGTCAGGAATAATTTCACATGATTTATATTCAGAAAAAAATAATATATCTCAATTTTATGTCTCGTGTTAGGTACGCTCTAACGCATAATTGATAACATCTTGGAATCCCTTCCATGAAGAACCACCTTCCTCCATGGCCATCCTTGCCATCTTTCCGAGCTCCCTCGCCCTCTCTCTCCTATTTTCCCCTTCCTCTCCTGCCCCCATCAACTTCTCCAAAGCCCTCTCAACCTCCTCACTCCTCACGTTTACCGTCTCCTGATTAGGATCCCCTATACCAAATGATCTCCGCTCTTTGACCCCAACCGCCACCCCAATTTTGAGCACATCCACCACGAACTGCTCGTTTAAAAATTGGTCATAGAAGTGCGGCCATGTCGCCATCACCACCCCCGCCGCCACTGCCTCCAACGTCGAATTCCACCCACAGTGTGTCACGAATCCCCCGATGGCAATATGCTCTAACAACACTGCCTGTGGTGCCCACCCCTTTATCACGATTCCCCTCCCCTCCACCCTCTTCTCAAACTCTACCATCCATTCCTCCACTCCTGGAATCTTCATCTCTGTTGCTTCCTTCACCACCCAAACAAACGGTCGATGTGTTGCTTCCAGCCCGTGGCCCAGCTCGACGAGCTGTGCCATTGTGTTGCGAACTACGCTTCCAAAGCTCACGAGCACCACCGACCCGTCTTTTTGCCTGTCTAGCCACTCGAAGAGGAGCTTGTTGTCAACCGATGAAACACAACCACGTCCCGCTTTGACTTCATGGTCTTCTTTATAGAGACAGAGCGGACCAACAGGCCACACAGGTTTTCCCGTGGCCTCGCGATACTTTTCAAAATACCATGGCTCGAGCTCAACAAAGCTGTTGACAAGTACACCATCAGCACATTCTTCTGCCACCCAAACGGATTCCATATATTTGGACCAAGATGGATCCGAGCGCAAAGCCGATAAGACCTCGCGCTTGTTGATGTGAATGGGATGCGGAAGGCCCGGAATCACGATGGTCCCATTCGGCGCTGCCTCCACCGCGGCCACAAGCTCAGCTTGATGTTGCTTAATGAAGAGGTCACAGAAGAGAAAGAAGCAGGATGGTCCGTGGAAGATGAGGCGGGGAATGTTAAGACTAGTGGCAACTTCGGCTGTCCAATGTTGAAGGTTGTCAGAAATGAGGCAGGCGGGCTTCGGCCATCCAGCCAGGTCGGGGACGCGGAGGTGGTCCTCGAGCGGCTCTCGGAGGCAGGATAAAGCATTCATGAAGGGGAGGAAGAGATCTGCGGAGGGGATGAGATCGGCGCTCTCACAACCATCAGGGAGGCCGAAATCCGCAGTCGGGAAGTGGAGCTCAACGAAGCGAATGGGAAGGGTGGAGGCAACGGTGGGTTGGATGCGTGCCAAGTTGACCGGAGTAGTGGCAAAGGTGACTAGTGTGCCACGGGCAGCAAGGAGCTTAGCTAGGTCGACCATGGGGATCAAGTGGCCCTGTGCCAACAGAGGAACGAGAAGAAAATGGAGGCGCTCTGTGTTTAAGCTACAATCACCTGCTTGGCAGCTCATGGTGGGCGGCGCCAAATTGATATGCTCTCCTGTTGCAACTGGCTGGAAATTTATAGCATGTAGTAGCTAAAAAATGTGATTTTTCAAATAATTTAATTGAGGGGGAATCTGATTTGAACTCTATTAGCAAGTTCGTAGCAGTTTCTTATAATATTCTTTCCGTAAACATTTGTTCAACGAGGATGGGCAGAATAAATTGAAGTTTTCGACATATGTGGAATGCGAAGTGTGCGCGCTTGATCTTGCTTGCTTGGTCAACAAGTATTGGAGAAAATATTAAGTGCCTGGCTTGATGTTCTAGTATTTCAGACAGTAGAACACTCAATTTTTACATGAATAATCTATGAAAAAATTCTGAAAAAAAGAAATAGCTACGGGGTCTTAGGGTCTGTTTGAGACAGCTGTAGCTTATTGAATAATATACTGATAAACTGACTAAAAATAATCCGCTAATAAGCTAGGTGAGGTGGCTATTACAAAATTTTATTTTCTTGGAGAAGATAAACCACAACCAGAAAGCTGCCACCGCACCTATCTGAAAAGTTATTTTTTGCGTTTTGAAAACGCATAAGCTGTCAAAACACGGTTTACCCAAATAGGACAGGTGCGTTTTCAAAACGCCACCGCATCAAATAAGCTGCACCAAACGGACCCTTAATCAGTTGAAATAATCTGCTGCGAACGATAACTGTATAAGTCCAATGCTCTTACTATGAATTAGAAAAAATAAAAGTTATAAAGTTGATAACTATAATTACACAACAGCAGTTTATCGATAATAACTATAATCTTGTTATAATGAATGTAGTTTTCAGTGATAACAAATTGCAAGTGCCAATCTCGATTACTATGGAAGCAGTAGTCTGACGTAAATGTTGCAGATGACTATAACGTCAACTTGTCATGTAAGTTGTAATAAAAAAATCATAGCAATAGTTGGTCGTGTGTGTCGTAGGTGGTTGTTTTAGAAGCGTCAGTTTTTGCATAAGTTGTAGTAAGAACCTGCAAGAACTGTGAGCCATGTAGGTCATAATTGTTAGTTGTGATAATGTCTGTAGGTAGTAGGGGACGGAGTCGGGAGCTGCACGAACTGTGATAACGCCCATAAGCTGTGGAGGCCAGAGCCAGGAGCTACACGTAGGGCTGTCAAAAAAGCTCGTTGTTCGCGAACAGCTCGTGTTCGGCTCGTGAAGTAGCTCGTGTTCGGCTCGTTCGTTAAGTAAACGAGCCGAACACGAATAAATTTTTTAAGCTCGTATTACAAATGAGCCGAACACAAACAACTCTTTGTTCGCTTGTGTTCTGCTCGTTTTAGCTCGAAATAAAAAAATAATCATATAATTATTTATAAAATAATTTATTATATATATTATTTATATATTAATATATTATATATATTTATATTTAAGTTTAAATCATAATTGCTTGTGTGGTAACGTGGTTATGCGTCTTGTTTCCATTCATTTGGTCCAGGTTTGAATCCGGCACTAGGCATATATTTTTTCCAATTAATTTTAACGAGCCAATTTCGAGCCGAACACAAACAAGAATATTTAATTCGAGCCGAACATAAACACACCTTTCACGAGCCATTTCGAACACGAGCCGATTTCGAGCTCGAGCTAGTATCGAACGAGCCGAACACGAGCCGACCCTGAGCTCGCTCGGGCTCGGCTCGTTTACAGCCCTAGCTGCACGAGCTTTGTGCCACATAGGTCGTAGTTTGGTCACATAAGTCGCAGCGGTGTGTTGCGTGATTTTCATAGGTCGCAGGGGCCGAAGTTGGGAGCAACACAAGCTGTGGACCATGTAGGTCATAAAGAGTAGAGCTGAGAGCTACACGAGTTATGATAACGTATGTGAACTATATAGGTCGTATTTGAGGGATGAACTAGCTATGATGACGTTCGCATGTCGTAAATGCCAAAGCTGAGAGGTGCACAAGCTATGAACCACATAGGTCGTAGTCGGCATGCCTCAAATGCCGAAGTTTAGAGGTGCACAAGCTATGAACCACATATGTTGTATTTGTACACAGATGTCGTGATGAGTTGTAACGACATTCATAGGCCATAGGAGATTAAGTAGGGAGTTGCGCGAGCTTTGAGCGACGTAGAGCATAGGTGAGTTGTGATGATGTTTGAAGAGAGTCGCCATCTTCGGTGTGCATTGTTGCATTGTCTTTATGAGGCCTCTTTGCACCATATGTGGATTGCATTATTACATCATCATCGGGGTATATAGTTGCACAGTGTATTGAACGTTGTATTACTTTATGGGGTGCTTCACCATTCTACAATGTACTTTGTGATTCGACTATGCATGTTATGACTTCACAAGGGACTTCGTTGCAAGGAGAAGTTGGCGATTGATGGTGATCAACGATAGAGGGAGGCATGGCCAGCAGGTGGTGGTCAACAGTGGTCAGCAGCTACAGGAGTGGAATGTTGACAAAGCCTTAATCCCACTACGTGGGGTCGACTACATGAATCATTTGTCTCCATTGTGTCCTATTTAGAGTCATATTCTCAGTTAGTTCTATAGTACAACAATGTTTTACATTTTTTTCTCTGCAGTACAACCGTATTGTAATACATATTATAATATATATGAGGGCTTAAGAGCGATTGGTCTATAGTACAATATGATTTTTCATCATTTTACACGAGTACAACATTGTTGTACTACATATTACAACATAGGTAAGGGCTTCATAAACGTTTCATCTCGAATACAATGATGTTTGACATCTTCTTTCATTACGTACAACCATGTTTATATCTCATGGTGAAGGGAATTGTGCACTTCATATTTCATTAAGGATATGTTATTTGGATGGTTGTTTCTTGAGTACATGTTTATATCTCATTTTTCATTAACTATATTCATGTCTCACAAATGAATTTGTAGGTCTTGATGCAAGAAGATGAATGCAATGATGAAATTTCTATTGATTTTGAACTAATACAGAAAAACTTATTTTCACAATTATTCATAATGAAAAGGAGGCATATAACTTGTATTGTAATTTTGCACATAATATGGGTTTGAGTTTTTGAAAGGATCATAAAAGTTATGGGTCAAATTCAAGAATTATTAAATCAAAAGATTTCTTGTGCTCGAAAGCTGGTCAGAAGAAAGCACGCAATCTTAATAACACAATAAAGTTTAAGAAAACATATATTAAAACAAGTTGTTCTGCAATGATTTTATTTGTCGTTGATCTTGCAGGTAGTCGGTCTGTCAATAAATGTATAGAATGTCATAAGCATCCATTAGCACAATCAGCTGATCAACATCTGTTGAGATCCTTTCTCGTCGTATGAGTTAAAGACAACACATTTGTGTTATAGTTAATGATACATAAACAGGAATGGGAAGCGATTGATACGTTCGAACTCTTGCTGAAGAAGAGAAGTATAGAAAATTGAATTTTAATAAAGAGACATTTTAATTGTATAAAAAAAAGATAAAAGAGCTAGAATTGAGATTAGAGATACTAATGCTTAACATAATTATTCCAAGAAAAGAGAAGCTAATGATAGTATATTTACCTGAGATGTCAAATTTGATGAATTGGAAAATAGACCATGCTAGACTATTATTCCTTCAAAACATCATAATTTTAATATATGTATATATATATATATATATATATATATATATATATATATATATATATATATATATATATATATATATATATATATATATATATATATATATATATATAATCATCGCCAGACATGAATCTTGAGGCGCTCAAAGCGGGGATCTTTAGTATAATTTTTTGACCGAAATATTCACTTATCGATAAAAAAATCATTAGAACACGGATTTCGAAAACGGAAATTTACGGTAATCCAGTGACCGGCTCGGCCGAAAAATTTAAATTTTCTCAAAATTGGTCAATAAAAAATAAATCGGCGCAGGATAAAACCAAACCGCTTTCGGAAGTTTTTTCGATATATTTGAAAGAAAGGAGTCGAAGCCGAATGTCGATTCGAAAGCGAGTCTATAGTCAAATCGAGCGTATTGACGAGACGAATCCGACGAACTTAAGGTCGCTCGATTTCGACATCGTCAAAGCATTAAAATGTTCATCAAGCCCTACGAGTCGTTGTCAAAAAGTGATTCGTATTTACACATTAATTACACATAGGACTATATAAATAGAGCTCGGGAATATATGAGGCACCGAGAGGGAAAACTTTGAGGCTTGAGGAAGAGCATGAATGCTTTAAAATAGAGTTGATGTTACGCACCCCTCTGTGGCATCGACCACCGTCGTGATATTGTACCGCCGCGACCCGCGTCTTCTGCCGAAGTCGTCACGTCGCCCCTTCAGCTGGCACATCCAATCGCCGTACGTCCGGCAGCTCCGAGGAGCTTGTCGATGTTGCCCCTTTTGGCCTTCCTTTGCATCTGGGATGGACAGCTTTGCACATCACCTGCCGAGATGCGTCGGCGGGGAAAAGGTACCTACCATTTGTAGGTGTGGATTTTTTTTTTTTTTTTTTTTTAGCCGTATCATCCCCATCAAACCCGCCGTCAGCTCCTAATCTGGCCGCCGCCAATCGTTATCAATCCTTAGCGGGTCCTTCACAGTTTATCCATACGTCGACATTATATTGCAGGGGATGTTCTAACTCTTTAAAGCTTTGTGAGACGAAGTTGTATTTGTAATCGTCGTTTATAGTGAAACTTCTTGATTGGCGAGATATAGAGGTTTTACGGCTACGGGTTTTTTACGTAAATACTTGGAATCTCGTGCGGATTCAATTTCTACTCTTAAGTGCGTATTGAATCTTAGAATACCCAGCGTTAGACGTGTCTATTCTTTCTACTTGTCATGCAACCAATAAAAAATAAAATATAGTGGCGGTGGAGAGAAGGAGCTAAAATTCACGATAAGCCAAGTCATTACACCTAACGTCCAAGTAACTTCTTTAAATATTTTGCTAAGATTAGGAAAAATCAAACATTGACTTTGGATTTTGAGATAGTTGGTGCTAGCTAATATATTAGATGAAATTCTATACAAATTATTGCAGCTGACCCACCAATTAAAAAAAGAAAATAATCAATAAATTTTTATTTTTTTATTTGTTCTTTGCATTGTGATAATATGATGAATCCTTCACATTTGATCGACATATCTCTATTGGATTTTCCTATGACACTTATATGGAAGAGAGACACGATGCCTAAAATATGTCATGCTCATTAAAATCATATATATATTTTAGATATAATTACATAAAGACCCCATAAAACATTCATATTTACAAATCAACCATCCTCGTCATTTTTCTGAACTGCCGAACTGATGTATTATTCTGGCCTTTCTGATAAGCTATTGAGAATTTGATAAAATGAAAAATACGAGTTGCCAGGATTTTACCATGAATTTTGTCTATCTGAGTGAGAATTTGAAAGATGGACGAAAGAGATTGGTTAATTTGGAAATAGAAAAGTTTAGGGTGGTCTGCATGTATGAAATTAGCCCATTTCAGGTTTAGCAGCAATATAATTCATATTAATCAAAATTTTTTTTTTTTTTTTTTTTTTTTTTCTTCAAGAAGAGTATAGAAATTATTATATATTATGATAATCAAAATTTGGTCTGAATACTATTATTCAAATTTATTTCTACATTTTTCAAAATTACTGAAGAGGATTATAATCAAAAATTCAACAAAGTCAACCAATACCATTTCCATAAGCTTGAATAAGTCTCAAAGAAGATCCAATCAAAATGAAAAATTCAAGGATCATATGAGAAGCATTATAAATATAGGAAGCCCTAGTTTTGATGAATGTGGAAGAAACCTCCTAGGGCTACTAGGAAGGAAAAAAAGTTTCATAAGAGCCATGCATGACAAGGCAGAGAGTGCATGCATGCAGCCAAGGATGACTTGCCGGCCACCGAAGCAGACAACGTGCACGGCGAGTTGCCGGCAAGTTATTCTTGGTTACATTCTGCTCTCTTCTTTTCATGCAAGGCTTTTGAATGATCCCGCTCTGTTAGAACTTTGGTGTAGAAGATGGAGGAGGATATACAACGCAAACAATATCAGATATTTTTTTTTTTTTATTTAGTCGTGAAGGAGGTAATTCTATTTATTATTTGTAAGAAGATTGTAATTTTCTTTTATTGTGGTGTTGGCGTTGTTCTTAGATTAAAAATAAGCTTTGTTCTTAGATTAACTTGCAAGAAAAGTAATTTTTAAAGTTTTTCTTATTTTTTGTTATGATTTTGAGGCTCCTGAAGTTGAGATAAAATTTTGATTCTTAATATGATGTCTTATTAGGGTTTGTTTAGGATTATTTTTTATTAATAATAATAATAATAATTATTATTATTATTTATATAAATATTTTTGAAGTTGTGTATTATTTATTTACTTAAAAATTTTTTAATTTCATAAATAAACCAACTTATTTTTAAACATAATTAAAAACAATTAAAAGTTATTTTGAGAGTGTTTTAAAAAAGAGTTGATTTATATTCAACATATCAAATAAAATTTATTTTCAATTAATTATTAAAAAAATAAAAATAACAAACAAAAGAGATCTTAAATGGCCTCTAAGCAAAAGTGATTTTGGAATTCATTGTGAGTGAGAGAGGAAAATAAAAAATAATAAATAAAGTTTGTATAAATCAAGGTTTAGGATAAGCAATAAATAAAAAATTTGATATAATTGGAAGATTTCAATTTGATACCATTGGAATTAGGGTTAATAGCTGCAGATATATATTGGCTGTGATTAGTAATGTTTTGTTGATAGTTCTGTCTTTTCTTTTTGCTTGAGTAAGTCAGTGTTAGCCTCATACAACATTAAAAAGTGATAAATTTTTCTTAAAGTTCCTTTTTAAATGATAATTGAATCCTCTTCATTACAAGTTTTTTTGGACAAAATAAAGTTGGGATAGGAATGAAGAATTTATGATGTTTGCAAATAAATGAAGTTATTACAAAATGATTGCTTTATAATACAAAAAGAAGAGATTTACAAGATTCAACCGCAAACATGGCATATGTTTTTGCCTAGAACTCTATTGTCTGGAGGATTTTACTATTGTGATCATCATGTTACTCTTAAAATCTCTTATATATCCGTGCAGGAAAAATTATTTACGTAATCTTTGTATCAGGATAAAGAGCAACCTCTACTTGAATTTGCTACTGCTTTCTGAGAAAACATCTAGTGACAATTTCATTAATTAAGGGTTTGTTTATGATCAATTTTTATTTTCTTTTTGTTATTATTATTTTAAAGACTTATCTGTTTAGTGTATTTTTTTTATTTTAATACTGTAAGTTTGTTTTCTTAAAAATCTTAAGAATAAAAAAATTAGATTTTTTTAAAAACAATTAAATATATTATAGCATATCAACATATTTTATTTAAAGTAGAAAAATACAAATAAAATAAAATCAAAATCAAAATCAAAAGTACTGCCAAACAACCTCTAAAAATTTTTCTAAATTTTTGGAGCTATTCGAAAAGATTCACTTTCCAATTAATATTACTCTCACAATACCAAATACAATGGAAATTAAACCTACATATGGACACTAAAAAATGTATGAGGAAGATCAAAATACAAGATTTTGAGGTTAAGGATGAACACTTTACACATGAATACAAACATTTTCTTCTATCATAACATTTTTCCCTAACAATGTTTTTACATATAAGCACTTGGACAATAAGCCAAACCTCTTCCAATGCCTATTTTAGGTTCACATAAGAAATTGAAAATCAAAACATTAGCTAACTTCATTAATTATCATATGATCGTATAATTAGTTCAAAATCTAGATACCTTCTTCTTATAATATTGTGCGATTGAAAATCGTATTGTTTGATCACAATATTCTGTGATCCTTGAATACCTCTCATAATGGCTATATAACTGCGAGTAATTCTAATGATTACTTCTCCCCAACTCCTGTGGTCGAGGCCCTCCTTCTTCTTTGAACGCCGATTCCAAAGTTCTCTTCTTAGGCTTCGTTTGAGTGGATGTTGACCTCCCGCCGTTGGGGTGAACGCCGACAAGAAGTTTGTTGAAGCACTGTTTCTCGAGCTTAAACTGTTTCGCAAAAATGACATTATTTCGTCGAATGCCCTACACCATTCCATAAACATGACATTTAAATGAGTTTAGAAGATTTCAATATCGACGATAAGCATGTTCAATTTATAGCGATTGACTCTTTGTTTAAAACTAATTTATAGAATCAAAATAATATTATTTTATTTATAATTTTAATTTTCTATCATTGATAGAATAATATTGTAAGTTTTTTAAGCATCATAGTTATGTTTTCAATTAAATATCTTTTCAGATATTTCTTGATACTTAGCCTAAGCTATATATGTGTCTTTTACATTTGGCAAGTTGAATGAAAGTCTTAACATTTGGTGTCAGAGCGAGTTTAAATAACACATATGTCTTGATTTTGACACGATTGAGACTGTCGAAATTCATGTTTTAAGTTTTTATATGTGAGTTTGTATAAACTGCAAATATATATAAGTAAATTTAGCATATATATTTTGAATGACATTAATTTTTATAATAATACAGATGTGTGATAGTCAGACTATTAGTTATCTCAACAAAGATTAAATGTTTCACGAGAGAGATCTAAGCACGTTGATGTCCATCATCATTTTGTTCGTGAAGTTATCGCTCGTGGTGATATTATTGTGAGCAAAATCAGTACTCATGATAAATCCTGCGGTTATAATGACTAAAACACTTCCAATATGCAGGTTTGAGCATTGCTTGGACTTGGTTAGTCTTCATTCATAGTCATTAGAGCTTTGTGGAAGAGGAGGAAAAATTTGTATTCTATATTTATTAAAAATTCACGTCAAGGTTAAGATTGCTAAATTTGTTGCAATTTTTGTGGGCACTGCTTTTCATCTCATCAGAAAATTATGTTCACACGGATTAAGGCTTTAGAGGAAAGCTCTGACATGTGGATTGAATGTTTCAACAATTAGATCAAACTTATAATAGTCGTTAGATTTCAATCCGTGTGCTCTTACTTTATTTGTTCTCTTTTTAATTATTTCATTTAAAAAGAGGTGTTACTAAAACTATAAATATCTCTATTCAGTATTGTACAAAACGCTTATTACTTGTAATCTCTTATTTGACATAGTGAATGCGCCTTTACCGTTTGCTCGTACTTTTTCTCATATTGAGTTTTTCATATGTAATTTGTTTGTTTTTTCTTTTGTTTATTTTGATTGTTTATTACCTCAATAAAATACCAATTCATAACACAATATTTATTCATTTATGTAATTTCAACTGCATATTCTGTAGTAAGAAAACAAATTGTGGCTAAGAATGCTTACAGGATAAGCGCCAACGTATAGGATTTACTACATGCATCCAGCGCCATCAAAAGAAGCTCGTTGTTTGTTCGTGGACAGTTCGTGTTCAGTTCATTAAGGTGTTCGTGTTCGATTCGTTCGATAAATAAACGGGAACGAATACGAACAAAATATTTTTTTTTTTGTTTGGTTTTAGTTGAACGAATCGAGAAGCAGTACTTGAGATGCGTTCGTTCGTGTTTGAATGGATTATTATCCGGAATATAAAATAATTTAAATAGTTATATATAAAAATTTATGATATTTTGAGAAAATAAATTTTATAAATTATAATATAAAATAAATTAATAACAATAATATATTAATATACTATATTAGTAATATACTAATACAGATATTATATATTTATATAATATAAGTTATATAATTAATATAATATATTATTCATATTTAATATTAGGGCTATCAAACTGGCTCGTCGTTCGCGAATAGCTCGTGTTCTCAGAAATATTGATATCTACAAATTAAACGCCCAGGCGAACTTTTTGAACTACTGAACTGATATATTTAGAGTTTGATAAAAATGAAAAATATTTATTGGGATTTTATCATAAATTTCGATATTCAGGCGAGAATTTTTAAAAATGGATCGAAAGGGCAGTCGATTTGTAAAGTTTTGAGTGATATTTATGTAATTGCAACCTCTATTTTATTCTTTTTCTTTGCAGTAAAAGTGTTTGCAAATACATTTTTTTATGATAAAGATGCTTTATTTCTATTGTTGTTTTGAAATGGAAATTTGTAATGGCTACAGCTAGAGTGGTGCTTAGATAGCATTATTCATTATAATTCTTTTATGCAATTTTTTATCCAATAATGGACATGCATGAAATATATTTAATGAGCGATTACTAAAGGTGAAAAATGAAATTTTGGAATGCTCATTGTTTTGACTTGGTATTTTCATGCGATTGTGGATAGGGTTGTAAATGAGCTGAGTTTGAGTGAGCTCAGGTATGACTTGCATTCAGCTTGTTAAACTTAATTTTATTTTAAATTGTCTCGTACTTGAAATTGCTCGTAAATACTGTGTTTGCCTGCGATTCTGTTAACATATTCTTTTTTTGGTTCGGCTCCAAATTGTCTCATTTAAATTTATTAGAAATATAGATGTAGGGTATTGGGTTATAACACGCGATATTTCAAAGTTAAAGAGCACAAAAGCACACGACCATACGAGCTAAAATGTAATTTAAACTAAGATGTAAATCTATATAATATATTATTTGTATTAGTATATAAATAATATATATAATTTTCTTATCTCGAGATAAGACGAGTTGAACACGATCAAGCTTAAGGGGTTATTTGTTTCGGCTCGTTTATAATTCGAGCTTAAAAAATCTATTCGTGTTCGACTCACTTAATGGGCTGTAATTCAAACACGTGCCACTCGAGCTTTGATACATGTCGGAGAGACCGAGTTCACATTGGTAAAATAATAAATTATTTAACATTTCGATGTGTACAAGAATCCAACACACATTCATATAATTAAAAGAAGTAAACAGAGGAAATTTACCCTAAATTCTTACGTGAAGACTACGGAAAGTAGTCAGTTGTAAATGTTGTAGATAATGGATGCGGTGTCGAACTGTCGTATTGCTCATAGTTGAAGTTTATGATTGTAGTTACCTATGTGGATCCTGAGATGGTTGCTTCGGGGAGCATCGATTGGCTATTGCAATCTAGTAGGAAAGTTTGAAGGAGTTGTGATCGATGTAAGTCGAAACTAGTCACATAAACTATAGCGGTGAGCGCGTGCGCCCGAGCTCAGAGTAGAACACATGGACTAAAGTCGGGAGCTACATAAGCTGTGGATCTCTTAGGCTTTAGTTGGTTGCATAGGTCGTGGTGGTTAGTTGTGATGAAGTCCGCGAGCGAAGCGGGAGTTGCGAGCAACGCGCGAGGCTATGAACGCATGCATTCGTAGTTGGTTACATGGAGTCGTAGTGGTGAGTTATGATGGTAATGAGTGGCGCATGGGTTAGAGGCGGGGAGTTGCACGTCTTTGTGGACCACATAGATCATAATTAGTCACGTAGATCGTAGTGATGTGCTATGCTAAAATCGGTGTCATATTAGTATGTTATAGAGGCTGAGTCGAGAGCTAGGCAGGTTGTAAGCCATGTATTCATAGTTAATCATATAAGTCTTAGTAGTGAGTTGTGATGATGACATTTATTGGCTGCAAAGACCAGAGTGGAGATTTACATTAGGTTGTAAGCCCACAGATCGTAAGCGGTGAATTGTGATGACGTTCATACTCTGAGTGTCTAATGTTGGGAGTTGCACGAAGTATGTGTGCTACATAGGTCGTATTTGGTCACACATGCTATAGTGGTGAGCTACCCCAAGATCCAAGCTGTTGTCTCTGCTTACGCCTGAGCACAGATCACAGATCGCAACCCGGCTCTCAACAGATGGATATTGCTAGCCCTACTTTATACAAATACATTTCTCTTCTATCCATATTGGGTCATGGTGGCATGGACAAGACAACTCTCTTACAACACATCTATGAAGATCTGAATGAAGAATTTGAACTGAAAATGTGGGTTTTTGTTTCCAATGACTTTGATGCAAAAAACGTCATTGCCAAGATGTGTTGTAAGAGAGTTGTCTTGTCCATGCAATTATCATTCGAGGTCTGTGGAGCTGCTCAGATGGCCCATGAATCCAGGGTAACTTTTGCGTCTATCCATCAGTGCTAGAGAAATGATAGTTGATTCTGTTTGTATATTGATCAGTGCTGAATCAGCGTCCAGTTTTACATTTTCTTTCTGCGCTTCTTTGTCTTTAGGCCGCCAAAAGAGGCCTTTGGAGCTTTGAGGTAACAGGATTTGATCTGCATCATGCCAAACAGCCAGAATGACGACTTTAAATCCAATATAATTTTCAATCTTGTTTCTTCGCTCCATTTTGCCTTAAATCTTATGGATTCCACTTGCTCTTATTTTTTACACTTTCATGCTTCGGCCGACGCTATTAATTATATTGGCTGGCATGCCAACTTTAGCTTACAGAGTGCTTAGTGTCGTATTAAATATAACTTTCTGATTCACAAATCGAAGAAGCAAATACCTTTAGGAAAAATATGGGTTACAACCATGACTGTAATATAGCAGAGATCAAGTCAAATCTATTCGTGCCTGTGCTTCTCTCAAGGAATGATCATGGTGCATCTTGGATAACATTTGTCTTGATGCTTAACTGCTGTGTAAATGTGCTAGTTTAGAAAATGTGGTTGTATCTGCATTTTAAATGAACTGAAGCGAATACAAGCCTACGATTCCTCATTCTGTTTTCATTTTTGTATGTCTAAGCAAATAATATGTGGCTTCATGGATTGGAATTAGGAACACAAAGGTCTCTTGATGCCACTTGAGCCTAGATTTACCACGTGTTGGTCATACAAAAGGGGTCTTTTCAGATTCAAGAGAAGAAAATGAGATGAAATATGAAAGAGTAATTTACAAATGTACCACAAAATTCTTATGCATTTACATGTCTAACACCTGAACTTTAATTTTTATGCTGGCCTGAAAGATGACAATTCATATTGATGCAGTTCTGAGTATTATGACTTTATACAGGTTCATAAGTCGATACATCAGTGAAAGCTTTCACGCCTACCATTTTCCATAGGATTTTTTGTTGTGGTGCTGCATAGATATGCATTGTTGATATGCAATGGTGATGGAGTGGCTTAGGTGGCTTGTGCCTATGAGGGCAATTATGATGTTTAAATCTGATTCAGTGATGTTTTGATTGGTAATTTTATTTTCTTACCTAATTGACTAAAGTGTTGTTTTCAGATTCAGGAAAAGGAAGTGAAATGAAATTAAAGTGGATTACTTGTATTCCACTTAATTCTTATATATTGACATGCCTAACGCCTAAATTTTAATAATAAAGTTGGCATGAAATATTACAATGGCTTCTTTTTTCTAATTTTGGCTTTTATTATGTCTCTTTCTTTATATATGTATATACATACATATTTATATATATATTATATACACAAATATGATTATATACCTAAACAAAGTTTTTTATACGGAGGAAAACAAGCCTTCCAAGCCTCGTATGCCCTTATCGAGTATTGAGATAATTTTCATGAACTAATGATCGATGTTGAGTACTCAAATCTTCACTTTGAATTACCTTATAATTTTTATGTTATCGACGATCTCTTTTTCTCATAAGAAAACAATCAATTTGGGTTTTATTTTTATTAGTACTTATATGCCCATCTTTTTCCTTGAATAAAATATTAGCAATAACAAAATCTTACGTTATAGCAAAATTTAATATGAATCTATCTTCATTAATTACTTCAAAAATATTTCTAAAATCTTCTACAACTCTGCCGACTTGTCCTTTTAAATCTCCTCCAATGAATATTATTTCTTCAACAGGTATAATTTGTATTAAGTCTTTTAAGTCATTCCAAAATTTATCTTTTGAACCTTTATCTAAACCTACTTTAGTATAAGCACTTATAATATCAAAAATCTAAGTATCAACAATAATCCTAAGGGCTATTATTCTATTTTCAATTCTATTAATTTTTACAACGTTATCTTTCAAAGTTTTATTTTTAATTACACCAACACCATTTGTAGTGTGACTCTTACCTGAATACGAAAGTTTAAAACCTAAGTTATCAATCTCCTTTGTCTTTTCTCCTATCCGTTTAGTTTCTTGAATAAATAAACAAAAGGAGTTTATGGGTTCTTTTATGGCAGCGTTTCGAAGGCTTTGTAGATAGTTGTGACAAGTCTATTTTGACTCATATTTTTATGAAATTTCAGTGGTGATATCGAGCATTTTTAGATTGTTTAAATGTGCTAGCCGAGTAAATTTGTTTATTAAAATCTTTCTTTATAGTGCATTGACAATGTGCCAGCATGGATCTCGAGGAAAGCCAGCAGTTCAGAAAGCAAAAAAATAAATGCAAGGAAGGCCCACATGCAATTTTGGTTCTTTTATCTATCCAGGAGGCTTGTTTATCTAACCTGACGTAGTAGTTCAAATCAAAGCCAAAGCTAAAGAACAAATTATATTTGCTGCATGCCTATCTGTCCGGTCTGGGTGCATTTTAAATGAACTGAGGCGAATAAGGGCCTACGATTCCCCATTTTGTTTTTCATTTTTGCTTGACTAAGCGAATATTTGGGCCTTTAAGGGGATGGATATTTGCAATTTGGCACCTTGTGATCTTAGTTTTATTGGTGTGTGCACGGACTTCTGTTTTGTTTGACTTAAACTTGAATCATAAATATAATGAAGCCGCATGATATTGGTTTATATTAATACACAAGTGCTGTTTCACTCTGTGAAGATAATGCATTCTTATAGGTTCTTTTGTGGCAGCTTTTTCAATGGCTTACTAGAAAGTTGACACAACTGTTTGATCTCAATTTTTTTTGCTGCTTTTTAGGAATTGCCAGTGGGGAGTTTGAACTTCTAACATTGATACATGCTTGAATGTTGTAGTTGTAAAAAAAGCTGCTCTACTTGTCACCAAAAAAAAAAAAGAAAGAAAATAAGGTTCTCATATACAAGGGAGCTACAAGAAGCTACGGACCTTTATATGTACAGGAATAGCAAATATCTTCAAAGAAGGTAAAAATACTGTGACAAAATTTAAACAAAAAAGTTAAGTCCTCTTGCTATTCTCTTCCTCTCTTCCATGTCTCTGCTCCTCCTCTGTTATTACGCTCTGCCTTGATCGTCAGTCCGATGGCATAATAGTTTGTTGGCTCAATCATGGATTGGATCATCAACACTCAGTACTTTGGTGTTAGATATCTAAATACATAAGAATTGTATGGTATTTAGGTGTGCTTTCTTTCAGTATTATATTATGGGCATTTATGTGTATATACAAAGAAAGAAAGCAGGGTTCCTTGCACCGCTTGAAGCCATTAACACATGAGTGACGTTCATTTTTTGTGCTTCCTTTGATGTATACACACAATTCTATCAGTCTAAAAGGGTGGTTGATTTGTAATTAATGAGCCTCTGGTGGTTTGTATGAAATTGCGTCTATATAACAAAATTCTGTTGGATCGTTTCTTGCACACCTAGGAAGCCAAGTAAAACAAGTCTTCTTTTGCAATTTCTATATATTTTGGCAACCATATGAGCTCATAAAAATGTGTGATTTCTTGCATCCTAGTCAAAGTTCTAGGCTTGGTTTCTTTCCCGTGGAATTTACATACCACACAATTCATATGTATTTACGTATCCAACACCTAAATTTTACTTTTATGTTAGTGGTCTTCAGGGATCTTTGCTTTACTCATGGAATGATGGAGCAGTTTGGTTGACCTATGCTTCTGCTATTGGTAGAGAACATGTAGGTGCGTAATTTTGACTCCTCCCGGGCAGGAGCGATGTAAGTTCGCAAGTTTGTTAGATGAACCTTCCTTTAGACTCGACCAATGGAGGGGAACCTCTACAAGCGATTTGCACTTGTTTGGTCATGTTTGGAAGCTCGTACTCAATACCTCATCCATCTCGAGTTGATGGACTGGGCTTAGAGAACACTCGGAACTTTGTATTGTTGTACATTGTTGGAATCCATATCTATCCAAAAGATGCGCCTAAGAAATAGAGCGCGAAAGAGAGGAAAAGAGTAGAGAAAGCACCGTAATGAACGGTAAAATTGTGTAAATTCATGAAATGAGCACCTGTTTTTAGAAAGGGGACTGAAAGATTACATCTATATCCCTAGTAGAGTTGTTATGTAGGGGGTATTTTGGGTAATACATGTTTGTAGGGCAGGGAACTTGAAATGGCTTCCAAACAGCCCATGATCCGAGCGGCCATGTTCGAAGAGTTGATCGGGCAATGCCGGCCACCTATTTAAGATCCGGGCAGCTCCCGTCATCTGCCCAGCCTCTGGTGAGGAGTCCCGGTGGATTGTTCGCCCGAGATTATCCCTGTGACCCTTTGGGTAGATTATAGACTTTTGCCCATCATGGAGTTAGATTTCCCCAGCTGGGTGGGTAAATGCGGACTCTTGAACTGCTCTTTGTGGGTCCCAGGTTTCCACATCATCTTCACTGCAATATATATATATATATATATATATATATATATATATATATATATATATATATATACATTTTGAAAATGAAAAGCATCAACGAAGATGATCAGTCCTGCCATATAGTTCTGTATGATTCCTACCCTACAAACAATATGTATTTTATTCATGCAATGGTGATGGAGTGGCTTGGGCGGCCCATGCCTTTGAGGGTATCTATGATGGTAACATCTGATTCAATGATATTTTGATTGGTAATCTTATTTTCTTTTCTAATTATCTGAGGTTATTTTTTTTAGATTTAGCATTCTGGAAGTGAAATGAAATTAAAGCAGATTACATGCATTCCAATAAATTCTTATCTGATTACATGCCTAAAACCTAAGTTTAAATATTTATGTTGGCCTGAAATATCACAATGGGTTCAGTTTTCTATTTCGGCTTTTATATGGCATATAAAGTCAAATCTCTCTCTCTCTCTCTCTCTCTCTCTCTCTCTCTCTCTCTCTCTCATATATATATATATATATATATATATATATATATATATCAACGTTGGCCCTCACACCCTCACATCCAACTCCGGTACCAAAGATCTTCAGATGGTGAACTTCACCCTTCGCCTCCTCTCCCGCCCCGACGACCCGATGCTCCCCACTATCTTCAAATCCCTCGGCACAGAGTACAATGAGAAGGTCCTTCCATCAATTGGTAACTATTGATGATCCAAACCCCATTTTCTATTTTGAATGAAATTCCATTTTCTGGCCACGGTAATTGGAGAGCATGATGTCTAATTAATGATTTATTTATAGTTGACTCAGTTTTTATTATTCAAATTGAAGAGTAATGCTACAGTATTTTTTGCACTTCTTTTTTTTTTTGACCTAAAAGTTTCCTTTTGAATATTTATAATGATTTTATCATTATGATTTCCTTGAATTTATGTTTGAATTGTGCCATGCTGAAGGTGTTCTGTGCCCACCCTAATGTTGGGAAGGATTTCCTTTCCATTGTGCTCAAGAAATCTCCGCTATTTTCCATAAATCCCCGGGAGTTAAGCTTTGACGGCTCTTTGAATCCCCGGGCAACAGTTATAAGCTTACTTGCAAAAAATGTGTTTTTCACTTGTTTAAGCATTTTTAGTGTAACATTAAGATGTTAGTGCTATGTATGTAAATGGCACTTAAAACTTTATGTTGCAGTCGTGTCAAAATATTTTTAACCAAATTTCAGTGAGATTATTTAACCAAATTTCGTTCCTATGCTGTTGTAGAGAGGAGCAGAACCAACTCATGGCATGTCGATGGAGCAGCTTGGATGGCCTATGCTGTTGTAGGCAACCGCTGTATCCATGTGATGCTGGTAGAAAACATGTTGGTCTATTCGCATTTTGATTGTACTAAGGCGAATCTGTGCCTACAATTCCCATTTCATTTAAACCTTTCTTTTTCTTCAAGCGGCCAACGTGGCCTTATTGCGGATAAAAGTTTGCCTTTTATCAGAAGTTGCAACCTTTCTTGGTTCCCTTGTTTTCCTTGCTTTGAATGATCTGCATTCTAATGTTGTATGATAATGAACATATAATTGTGATGATAAGTATTTATACATCAGTGATCTTTCAGTCTTGAAAAAGAAACGCTTAGTTTATGAGTTTGTTAAGTACTTTGAGCAGTTTTTATGGTAATTTCTTTTTCATGATGTTAAGCACTTATTATAGTAAAAATCTTAGTACCAATGGCTATAATTCTATCTCCAACTCTATTAATTTTTATAACATTATCTTTCATACTCTTATCTATAATTACACCTACACTATTTCTAGTGCAACTCTTACCTGAATACCAAAGTTTAAAACCTAAGTTATAATTTTTTTTAGCCTTTTCTCCAACCTATTTAGTTTCTTGAATACATAAGGTATTTATCTTTCTATGAATCATAATATCAACTAATTCCATTAATTTACATATATTTCAAGATCCTATCCTAATATTAGTTGGAGTTTGGATAATATGTATAAATTGGAGCTTTGATGTTGGATAGGTGAACACATTATAATTGGGGATTTACATACTACTCAGATCATATATATTTACATATCTAGTATTTATGCTCTAACTGTTACATAGATAGCACTTAGTTTCTATGATTTATATATTTAACAGCTAAATTCACTTTCTTTCTAATGCTTATACAATTTAATAGTAAGTTTGGAGAAGTTGTGATATACTAAACCGATTATATATGTTGGTATGTTGATTTTTGTAGAAGTAAGAGGCTGGGAATTGAATTTGACTACAACTTCCAATTCATTTGTTATGGTACTCCTTTTCATTTTGTATGAATTTTATAGAAGATTTGCATGCATACTGCCAACTTCATATGCATTTACATATCTAATACTTAAACTTTTGCCTTTCACATTTATACCACCTATATCTTTTATCTCACATAATTTTTTTTTCTTCTGTTCAAATTCTTGAAAGACAAAAATATACTTTCTTGTGCATAGATAAGGTGGCAAATACATATAAATGGAAGTTTAAGTGCTGGATAGATGAGCCCATTAGAATCGAGTGGTATGCATGTAAATCTTCCTAATTCATAATGTAAGAGCCATGAGTGACCTGAGGTATTGAATTAGACGATGATGATGAGGAATTATAATGCTATGCTTATTTAAGATTTTGTAAAGTAGGAGAAAGGCACCTACAATATAAATGTTTTGTTTGTTGTATGAATGTATGAATCTTGGACTAACTTCTTTACCCGCATCTGTTTGTAGTGTGAGAACCCTTGCTTATTTGACACTACACCTGGTGTCCAGGCCCTTGAGCACTTTTCACTGTATTCAGGTCATACAACACGTCGCTTCTAGGGGACGCTCTAGTATTTATGCAATGATCAAAAGGATTCATGTCAGAGGTGTTTTACACCAAAAGAAAAAAAAAATTTGTGAGTTCTTTTAGGCAGCTTTTTCAATGGCTTTTTAGAAAGTCACCACAATTCCGTTTTTGCGGTTCCAAGGTTGCCACATCATCTTCACTGCAATATAAAGAAATTAACAGGAAGTGAGATGATATTAAAGCAGATTGCATGCATTCCACTAAATTCTTTTCTGATTACATGCCTAACACCTAAGTTTTATTATCTACGTTGGCCTGAAATATCACAATGGGTTCAGTTTTCTATTTCGGCTTTTATATGGCATATATATATAAGCGCACTCAGTTCCCATATCTCCAGTAGGGTTTTACGAGACGAATCCGCCGCCCTTCTTCTCCTTCAGGACGAGCAACCGGAAGTCTTAATCGCAATGACAGCTGGCGGCGGTCAGGCAGCCTTCTCCTTCCTCATAAACATAGAGCGCACAAATAAATTGTTAATGAATGGGAATGTTTTGGATTTGTGGGAGATAATGTTTTTTTTTTTTTATATTAAAACCGAAAATCTAAAAAGTGTTGAGAATTGTCAATGTTGTTACTGAATGGGGGCAAAATTGTTAATGAATGGAAATCAGAGAAGGGAGTTGGAAGCTTATGGAACATTCTCAATTCTGAATTAGAGGTGAATGTGCTTGATAATCAAACCATACAAAACTCTGAAGAGTTTTTACATATTTTCATACAAGGGTGTAAGCTGTGAAAAATGGATGTACAATGCAGATTTTTGATCTCCAATCTGGAGTACATCAGTCTGAACAGGTCCTCGTAGTGGGAAACTCTTCCACCTTTTGGCTTTATTCACCCAATATTTATTTCATTATGATTTCGATGCATTTTTCTTTTGATTGTGGCTTGGTGAAGAAATCCTTCATGGAAGGTGTTGTTTGGCCGTCCTTATGTTGAGCGTCATTACTTTTCATGGTGCTTTAGAGATCTCTACTCTTTTCATTGAATGTCCATGAAACAGCTTGGATGGCCCTTTAAATCCTTGGGCAACGGTTGCATCCCATGGTTAAGGTGTTATAGAAGTGCTAGATGGTTCTGCTTGCACATAGTACAAAAGTTGAATCTCATTCTCCCTCTGTTGCTTAGGGCTTGTTTGGATCACTTTTGTTTTTGTTTTTATTTTTATTTAAAAAACATATTAGTGCATTTTTTCATGTTATTATTTGTTTTTTAATTTTAAAATTGTTGCTTGCTGGTAAATTTATGGTGGTAGTGTGATATATTGATGCCCTAGTGTTAAGATTCAACACGCACAAATAAAGGAAGAATTGATAGAAGGAACAACATAACTTACATGAAAATTAAAAGGATAAAAACCACGGGGTCTAGCCTTGTTGTGAAAATATTTCACTATGTCGATGTGGGTTACAAGATTTTATTGGCTCTTGAATAGCCAAAAGCAATGTCACTTAAGTGGTGGCCCGACAACAATGTTCTCATACCATGACAATATTGCAGCTTGGACGGACTATGCTTATGTAGGTATCACCGCGTTCATGTGCCATTGGCAGAGAACATGTGGATATATTAGTTATTTGATGGAACTAATGGTGAATCTGAGCCTAATCCCCTTCTCCTTTCTACTGCAACATAATTTCAAAGGGGAAGTGGTTTGCTCTTATTCTATTCTTTATGACCAATGCTTTTTTATGGTGCTTTTGATATATTAATGTTTCTTCGCTATTATGTTGTAATGAAATGGAGCAGCTTGGTTGGCCTGTGCATCTTCAAACAACCACTGCATCAGTGACATGTTGACGGGGATGGGTGGATGTTCTTTGGGATGGAACAAAGGCGAATCATTGTATTTTTGATGTTTGCTTAATGTTGATTGTGTCGAGTAGTTATTATAGCAAATGCATTACCTTGATGTTATTGAATGATGGTCAGTATTTTCTCTTCTATTTTTTGTAATGCTTTTCCCTGATCCAAGAGAATTGAGAATTTGGGCTGTTTGGTGACTGGTGTTAATTCAAATCCTCCCAAACTACAAAAATGGCTAATCTGCTCTTATTCTATTCTTTGCGACCAATGCTATTTTATGGTGCTTTGGATTATTAATGCTTCTTCGCTATGATGTTGTAATGAAACGGAACAGCTAGGATGGCCCGTGCATCTTCAGGCAACCACTGCATCAGTGACATTTTGACTGAGTGGGTGGATGTTTTTTGGGATGGAACAGAAGCGAATCATTGTATTTCAACTATTTTTTTTTTGTTTGCTTATTTTGTTTGTGTTGAGTAGTTATTATACCAATTGCATTCTCATGTTATTTTTTGACGATGTTATGTATTTTCTCTTCTATTTTTTGTAATGCCTTTTTGTGATACAAAAGAAGTGAGAATTTAGGCTGTTTGGTTTTGCTCAAATCCTCCCAAACTGCAAGAGTAAGATTTAATTCCTACTGTCTAAATGTGCTGAGACCAATATGAGTTGAGAAAATGTGGTCTAAATGTACTGAGGCCAATATGAGCCTACGATCACTAAAAGCAGAATTTTTAACGTCACAGATTGTTTTTTTAGACTCCATACGGGCATTTTATATTTTTTTCCAGTTGTTTAAGTTTTTACGCTTAAGCCAAATTTTAGAACATAGCTTCTTATATTTTATCTTTTTTTCCACATTATTATATATATATGCTCCTTTTAATTTTTAAAAATATCTTTTAGAATAAAGGATTTACGTAAATGTTGACCTCATTTTTGTCGAGGTTTAGTTTTCCTCCTAGGATTTAGGGTTCTAACCTTAGGAGCTTCCCCGACGATCTTAGATTCTTAGCAGTGGACCCACCTCGTTTTAGAACGTTCGAAACCACCTCTTTACTCTTTTGGAATCCCAGACGAAATTCCGTACCTCTAGACTGCTAATTTTTTATTAGCTCACAAGAACTGCTAATTTTTTATTAAAGAGTGAAAAAAATTATGATTCAAATTACTTCTGTGATAAAATGGCAACAAGAATGAATCATTAGAAGAAAGGCAATGAGAAATTATTTGACATAATTTTTACTTAAAACCTTAAATTTCTGTTTCATTTTAAGTGCATTTTATATTAATATTTTTTTTTAAAGAGCTTGCTCGTGAGCTAATGAGTAGTAGCCTCCAACATCAAGCATTTAGTTTTCTTCAATGTGGATTCATTTGTCATATGGTAATAGTTTTTTTTTTTTTTTCTGAAAATAAAGTTAGTTTGTTGACGCTTAATAACAATAATTAATATTTCTTTGAAAAGATAATCTATAATTGTAATTCATTTCAGCCATTCATGTATAAAAGTCAAACAATTATAATAAATAAAAAGCAAATTAAAAAGTAATACCAAGCAAATATGATATAACAAATATTTTATTTTAAATTCTTCTTGTAATTAGGCAATTGTTAAGTTATAACATAGGAATAAAATACATGGATGCCATCGATGAGGCAGATGATGATCTGGATGACTTGGAAAAACAAAGGTGCGTTCTTCATTCACTAGATTATTTTTGGAACCTGCTCGCAAACTTCGCGAAGTCTGCGAACGAGCTCTCAAAATTGATCCCAGCTTGGAGAGAATGGAGGCAGTTGTGAAGAAACTTGATAAAGTTTCAGCTGAGATCAGTGCAAAGATCGTGAAACAGGATGCTGGCCTAAAAATGATCTCATCGATTTAGGCTAGGAGAAGGATTTTGTTATGCAGTGGTTGAGGAATGCAACTAATGAAGATCCAGCTCATATTGCTAGCCCTACTTCGTAAAAAACATTTCTCTTCTATCCATAGTAGGTCATGGTGGCATGGGCAAGACAACTCTCTTAGAACACATCTATGAAGATTTGAAAGAAGAACTTGAACTGAAAATGTGGGTTTGTGTTTCCAATGACTTTGATGCAAAAAAGGCCATTGCGGATATGTTGGAATGTCTTAACAAGGAGAGGCTTCATTTGGAGTCACTCGCTGCTGTTCAGGCGAGTCTTTAAGCTGCTGTGAAATCCAAAATGTTCTTGCTTGTTCTGGATGAAGATATGAGCAAATGGGAGAATGTGCTTTCCCCTCCGACTAATGGAAGTTTCAGAAGTAAGATTTTGATAACTACTCGAATGGATGCAGTTGCATCGGCAATTGCAAAGGTTATTAAAAAGAAGATGAAAATATTGAGAATAAAGGGCTTGGAGAAGATGTATGTTTGAAACACCCATGCATTTTCTGGTGCAAAGAACCTTGGTGCTCATAAAAAATTAACACACATGTCTAGTTTGATAGTTAAAACCTTTCTGGATCTCCATTGGCAACAAAGGTCATCGGTGGTGTTCTCAATTCTAACTTGAATGAGAGCTTTTGGATGGCCATTTTAGATAGGACTGATGTTCTAAAAACATAGAACCAGAAACGGTTTGCAATAACATTTTTTTTTATCTTAAGATTGAGTTTTACGTTCCTCCTACAACCTCCACAAAATTGTTTCGCATTTTGTGGAATATTCCAACAACATCATCCGTTTGATGAAGATGATTTAGTCTCAATGTGGATTGCATTGGGTTTCATTCAGGAATATTCAATCGAAGGAGGAAGGTATTTTATTGTTTTGGTCATAAAATCCTTTTTTGGTGAGTTTTAGGGAGAGAAAATATATTATATGATATATCATGATTTATTACATGATTTGGCACAGCCTATTTCTTCAGAGGAATGTTTCGGATCTGGGGGAGATAATGTTTTATCTTTTAAAATTCCTAACAATGATCGACACTTATTTGTTAAAACTGAAAGTCAAAAAGTGTTGAGAATGCTCTACATTCACTTCTTTTTTCCACTAAAAGACATGGTCAATGTTTGCTGAAATACTTACTGAAATTTTTGAAGCATCCAGAAGGATTCTTTTGTTGTTCATATGCTCTTCTTGTTAGAGAAAAGATAACTGAGACTATTGAAAATTTGAAACATCCTCGATATTTGAATCTTTATCATTTGCGGTTCATAATCTATAAAAAGGTAGTTTGGGGATCTTGCTCTGATGATTTCTTGCCTGGCAATGTGAGTTATCTTTCTAATCTGCGTCACTTGGAATTGTCCCCAAATGCATTTTCTAGCATACATGGATTCTAGCATACCTGCCCGTGGCCTTGTCCTTGTTGTGAAATAATTTCACTATATTGATGTAGGTTGCAAGATTTTATTGGCCCTTGAATAGCCGGAAGCAATATCACTTAAGTGGTGGTCGGACAACAATGTTCTCATTCCATGACAATGGTGCAGCTTGGACAAACTATGCTTATGTATGTATCACCGTGCTCATATGCCGTTGGCAGAGAACATTTGGTATATCGCCGTATTTATGGAGAAAGAGACATGTCTCGAGTTTTAAAAGTTAAAATGATGATATATTTTTGATATGATATAATGATTTTGGTAGTATAAAGGTGACAAAACAAAAGTTAGATCTCAGAAATGTAAATTCACAAGAATTGAGTGGGGGCAGGTATGTAAATCATTCTTCCTGGTGGAAACAAAGAATATTGGTCCTATCCCATTAACTATTCCTCCATTCGTGTCTTTAATAAGAAGAAGACATGGCCAACCACTCTATCTGTTTTTCTCCATGTATTCATTAATGGTGGAGGGGACCAGCAACAGGCTGCTCAGTTCTTCTTTTTCATGAAGGAGGATCTCATCCTTGCAGTTAGAATCATGAATCAGACTGAATAATTTCATAACCAAGTTATTTTAGTAACAGCGAGCAGCTTTTCCCCATCAGAAATCATGATGCAGCTTTTCCGTATCAAAAATCATAATGCAGAATAAAAGAGGAGAGAAATTAATAAGGCTGGCACATAGCTCCAGCTGGGGTCAGATTTAAGATCATTTAAAGCTGAAGTTTCAGAATGAGAAGGTTTGAACTCATTAAAAGCTCACACTCACCACTCTTATTATCAAGAAAAAATACTTTACTGCTCTAAATTATAAGAAAAACTATTATTATATCAGAAAATTATATATAATTATGTGGATGAGGAAGGAATCAATTATATCATCCACTGAATCCTTTGAAAAAGTCACTCTCTAAAACAGCTTTGTCCATCCGGTCCAGGTAACAATAAGTGCTGGCACCAGATCTTTTGAGAGGGACCTGAAACTAAAGAAGGGAATGGGTGGGAAATGTAAA
Organism: Papilionanthe hookeriana x Papilionanthe teres; assembly: GCA_022702705.1. Taxonomy (NCBI): domain Eukaryota; kingdom Viridiplantae; phylum Streptophyta; class Magnoliopsida; order Asparagales; family Orchidaceae; genus Papilionanthe; species Papilionanthe hookeriana x Papilionanthe teres. The sequence goes on from CM040421.1 coordinate 41,599,211, forward strand.
TTACAAAAAAAAAAAAAAGATGGGTTGGATATATAATTATATATATTTATGTATGCTGGATTTACTTCTGGAACTACTGAGTTTGTTGCAGTTGATTGAAGAGGGAAAGAGCCCTGAGGAGGATGGGTAGGTGGAAGGTTTTTATGTCCACTTATGATGAGTTATTTCTACCTCATTTTTTTTTCTTTAATAGAGGTTCATGCCTCACTGCAGAAATCAATTCTTCTTCCTCAGCCTCCATCCCCGGCTCCATCCCCATCCGCGCTGATGTCTCCGATCCTGTTGCTGTCCGTTTTCCTTTACGTTCCTTTGCTAGAGTCTTTATCATCGCTATATTCGACTCAATCATGTCAGTCAAGAAGCCGCCAATCGAGTGGTACGGGGTGGCGCTGGAAGGATCATTGCTCTCTCGTCAACGTTGGTGGTGACAAATCAGCCGGGGTATGGGTTTTACACTGCTTCAAAGGCGGCGGTAGAGGCGATGGTAAGACTCCAGCGAAAGAAACTTAAGGGAAAGAGAATCACATCCAACTCTGTTGCACCAGGGAAGACGGAGGAGGATGCGAAGATAGCGGCGGAAAATAATCCTATGGGGAGGCTTGGTGTGCTGGAAGATATTGGGCTGGTCATAGGTGTTCTATGTTCTGATGCGGGGGAGTGGGTTAATGGACAAGTGATTAGACCTAACGGTGGAATGGTCTGAGTATACGGAGCCATGAAGAAGACGAGGAAGGTACATTTGTCACTTGTTGGAAATCAATATTATCGGACCGTTTGATTTTCTCTAGATGTTTTAGATTCGACTTAGTGTTTAGAAAGGCAGAGATAGACCTAGGAAGACTTGGGCATATTGTATAAAAAATGGCATTAATTTATTATAATTAGATGAAAATATGACACTAGATAGGATGCAATGGAGAAAAAGGATTCCCCCCCCCCCCCCCCCCCACTTGGTGGGATAAAGGTTTTGTTGTTGTTGTTGTATAAAAAGGTATGCTTCCTTTTTCAAGTCAAAACAGTGATTTTTATGTCCAAAATGATTGCTCATCGTGATACTGTTTCTCATTTGGTGGCATTTTTTTTCAAAATTTATTCTGGAAAATAATAGCCCAAATAAATAAAGGGGGCATTTACATATATATACTGCCCAATTTCTTTGTATTTACATAAATAGCATCTAAATTTTAATTTTTACATTTATACCACCCAAATCTTTTAAATCACACTTGATGTCAATAATAATGGCTAGTAGCGTTAAATCCTACTTGTGAATTTTGAGCCATATAAAGTCACTTTTTTTTTACTTTGATTCCTACTTGCAACTGTAACAACCTTTACTTGTGCAATAACAATTTATCACGAAAGATCCCCAGCACTATTAGAGAGTGGGATTGCTTTTGCTGGCAGTTTTGAGATTATAATGCTTCTTTGATATTCTTTTGCATTGGCCTGAAGCAGCTTGGAAGGCGTGTGCATCTTGCGTGCAACACTGCTGTCTTTGTCGATGTCATGAATAAAAAGATAAGACTTCGTGATGAAGCAAAATCGAATGTCATTTTTTTTTACCTTTTTGATGTTTTTCAGGGCTGCTATCTACTGGGTCGAGCAGTCATAAGATGCACCATACCATGGCTGTGTTATGGTTGTGATTTCGTGTTTTTAGAAAAAAAGATATGATGTGCTGTTTGAATAAGAAATGGACATTGGATAGTTTTTAGTGTTATAATGTAAATTGAAAAATATGGGTTTTATCTCGTACTTTGATATTTGAGTGAGATTGTGAGAAATGATTGAAGAAAGGTGCTACTTTTGTAAATATCAATGTTTCAGAGTGCTATGTAATCACCCTATTTTTAAATTATCCCTATACAGGGATAATTACTTAGCACTTCAATGAAATAGGGTGCTTGCTTTGTACACATCAATGTTTGTAGTGCTAGATATGTAATTGCCCCTGCGTTTTACTCAATTAGTATTAGTTTGAAGGAATTATAATGCTAAACTGCCTTTTGTAATTTATTATTTTTTATTCACCAAAAAAATTCACCCAATAATTTTATCATTATGATTTCCATGCACTTTTTTTTGGATTGTGGCTTGGTAAAGAAATCCTTCATGGAAGGTGCTGTTTGGGTGTCCTAATGTTGAGCAGCATTACTTTTCATGGCCACTTCGGAGATCTCTCCCCTTTTCATTGAATGCCCAAGAAACAGCTTGGATGGCCCTTTAATCCTCGGGCAATCGTTGCACCCCGTGGTTCAAGTGGGGTAGAAATGCTAGGTGGTTCTGCCTGCACATTGTACAAAAGTTGAATCTGATTCTCCAATTTCTCAGTTGCTTAGGGCTTGTTTAAGATAACTTTTGTTTTTGTCTTTACTTTTATTTTAAAAACATATATGTTTAGTATATTTTTTTCATGTTTTTATTTGTTTTTGTTTATAAAATTGTTACTTGCTGGTAAGTATCTGGTGATAGTGTGATATGTTGACGCTCTAGTATTGTACGGAGACTTGACATAGACGGATAAAAGAAGAGCTGATGGAGGAAACAACAACAATTTTTAAGTGAAAAATTAAAAGGATGGTAACTTCGGGGCCTAGCCTCGTTGTGAAATAATTTCACTATTCGATGTTGGCTACAAGATTTTATTGGCCCTTAAATAGTCACAAGCAATATCACTTGTATATAAGCCATGACGATGAAATCTGGCATTTTTGATTTGTAGTGGAAGATTTAAGTGGCTTGTGCATGTCAATTTGAATCTTTTGTATTATATATGTAAATACATACCGTAGGTAAATGTCCCATATATATAAGCCATGATTGTGGAATCTGGCATTTTTTATTTAATGTTAAAGATTTAAGTGGTTTGCATGTAAATTTGAATGTTTTGGTGCTGTATTTGTAAATACATAAGAATTGTGTGGTATGTATGTAAATGTCCCATATATATGTGCCATTATTGTGAAATCTGGCATTTTTGATTTAATGTTAAAGATTTAAGTGGTGTGCATGTATATTTGAATGTTTTGGTGTTACATATGTAAATACATCAGAATTTTGTGGTATCTTTGTAAATGTCCCGAATATTCAAACCATGACGATGAAATACATCATGAAAGGCAATCGTTTTGGGTCTTTCAGAGTTTTGTCTCTTCTCAGGCAGTGGGGTTATAGCAGCTATGACTGTACACGTGTTTTGGTAGCCGCTGCTTGTTTGTTGGATATATTCTGTTTGACTAAATTGAAATTTATGTGTTTGACTAAATACTAAATTCTGTTTGACTAAATTGAAGTGGTGTGCATTTATGTGTTAGAGTGGTACGCATGTAAATTTTCCTCTCTATACACACACATACACACAGAGATCACATCATGATGGCGTGAAATCTGTCATCAAAGGCAATCATTTTGGGTCCTTCGGAGATCCACCTTTTTGATGTAGTGAACAGTAACAACTTTTGAGAAAATTAGTTGAATACCTTCATCCTTTGCTTTCATTCTAATAAATAATAGTCTGGACAATCTCTTTTAGGTAACCTAATAAATAATCCTTATCTATTGTTATCACTGTGCGGCTTGGATGGACTATGCTTATGTAGGTATCACTGTGTTCAGGTGCCTTTGGCCGAGAACATGTGGATATATTAGTTATTTGATGGAACTAATGACAAATCTGCTCTTATTCTATTCAATCATTTTGTGGGATCATTGTATTTCAATCATTTTTTATGTTTGCTTATTTTGATTGTGTTGAGTAGCTATTATAGGGATTGCATTGCCATGATATTTTTGAATGATGGTCCGTATTTTCTCTTCTATTTTTTGTAATGCCTTTTTGTGATACAAAAGAACTGAGAATTTGGGCTGTTTGGTGACAGTTTTTTGCTCAAATCCTCCCAAACTGCAAGAGTGAGACTTAATTCCTACAGGCTGAATGTATTGAGGCCAATATGAGTTGAGAAAATGTGGTCTAAATGTGCTGAGGCCAATATTAGCCTGCGATCACTAAAAGCAGAATTTTTAACGTCACAGATTGTTCTTTTAGACTCCATACGGGCAATTTTATTTTTTTTTCCAGTTCTCCAGGGTTTTACATTTAAGCCATTTTTTATAATATAGCTTCTTATATTTTATCTTTTCTTGCACATTATTAATCCAAATGTGGGAGGAATACGCTCTCCAGTGGCTACATGATTAGCTCCAGTAGATGTTATTTAGCTTATTCTTGATGAAAAATCTATAAATCTCCACATGTTTGGTTCTATCGTGTTGCACCGGTTTGTTGGCGATGCTGATTGCTGACTTGTTGTCATCGCACAACTCTATTTGAGTTCTTTGGCCCATCTTAAGCTCGACAAACAAGGCTCTCTGCCGCATCATCTCGGCAGCTCCTAAGCCATGGCCTTTTAATTTGCCACTGTTGTTGACCTTGCTACTAGAGAGTGTTACTTGCTCTTCCAAGAGACCCAAGTTGCCTCCTACTAACATGCCGAGATAGATAATATGTCATTTGCACAGCTATATAAACTTTGATATTTACATTGGCTGATAACATTTTTTTGTTATATTTTTTCAAAAGAACAAACTGTAGCACTATTTATTTTTTTCTCTCTCCCTGTCCCTATGTGTGTGTTTAGCTTCAGAGAACAACGGCGTTGAAGGTGGTTTGAAGGCTTACGTTTGAATGTAATTGCTACATCCATGAGTCAGTAGTTAATATATTTGTTTTTGATTAAAGTGCCAAAATAGTACCATGACTGTTTACAAGGGGATATTTTCATCGCAGAGTTTATAAAAATGTAAAATTAGTTTCCATACTCTTTAAAATGCGGTTGAAACAGACCAATATGGGGTTGATGATTAAATTCAACATGAAGGCATTCTTTTTCTTGATCTAGGCACTTCCGAGATCTATTTTCATCGTGCAATGGCAATGGAGCAGCTTGGATGACCTATGCTGATTTTGGTAACCAATACTTTCATGCGTTATCGTGTTGTAAAAATTCTAATTTGAGCTTCAGATTCTTCATTCCCTTTCCACTTTTCTGTCTTAGTTTCTGTTTCTTTTACCGTTATTTGAATGATCTGTATGCTAAAGCCACGAGATATTGGCGGCCTTAACACAGATGATATGTGCATTAGTGATGCTTCACTCTCCTAAGGAAACTAGTTGTCTCAGAAGGAAACTTATCGGTTTATAGGTCTTTTGTGGTTTCTTTGTCAATGATTTTCTAGAAAGTTGCCAAAATTCTGTTTGACTCTAATTACTTTCTACTTTTCAGGAAACTTCATTGTTGATATATATATATATATATATATGAAGGGATGTCGGAGTTTTCTTGGAGCTCATTTGGCTGTCTTGTTTTTCAAGTCCCGATAGTCTTTTTTATTTGGTTTGTAGTTTTGCCCTCGTTGATTGTTTTTTGGCTTTTTTTTTTTTTAACGGGTCTTTATTCTCTGGTTGGAGCTGACACATCTGATATTTGTTGTCAAATCTACGGTTTGATGAATTTTAGTAATATTCATTATGTTCTTCTAGATGCTGATGTGTTTCCTGCCATTCAATGATCTCACTTATTTGATAAGAAATTCGGGGCAATTTTTGATATCCTTTCTAACTTCTTTGTGGATTCTACGCATGGTAAGACTTAGGCGGCGTTTGGAAACAGCTTAATAGGCGGTGGCGTTTTGATAAAGTTTACGGTCCTGTTTGAATACTCCGTTCGGAGCCTGCTTTATCCCACCGCCGATACCGCGCGTAATAAAATTATACAGGGAGTCGGAAGCAGTCGGCCTACTCGCTTATCGCGCGGTATACATTTCTTTTCCTTGGGTGCCCTTCTTCTGCTCGTAGCGCGTCGCCCTCGCCGTCTCGCACGCCCCGTCGAGCGCCATCGCGGATCTGCTCCCGGTCGGCCCCGTCTCGTCGCTTACCCATCGCCCTCTTCGCGTCTACCCGTGTGGTGCTCTACGCGTCGGCCCCATCCCGGATCCGCATCCCGGATAGAAGATCGAAGGTAACCATCTCCGTCGCCCGGATCCGCTGTCCATCGAAGGTAACCATCCCGGTCGCAGAAAGGAGACGCGATCTCTTGCTCGTGCTCGCCCTCTCCGACTCCTCCTACTTCTCCGATTCCCGATTTCCCTCCCAGAGTCCATCGCACGGTTCAAGGTAATGATCTTAAATCACTGCCTTCTCTTCCTGCATTGAGTTTTTTTTGGTGGAATGGAGTAGATCTGTGATTTGTTTAATTTTTTTTACATTGGATTTTTTTTGGTGGATCTGGAGTACATCTGTAATTTTTTACTCCATTCGCCCAGATTCCTGATTTGTTTAATTTTTACTGCATTGAGTCGGTGATTTCTTTTCCAACTTTTTTTTTTACTTGCTATGCCTCACACTACATATACGATACTTACTAGAAATCCGGACATCAAATAGAAAAATGGCATGTGAATTGCTTCTGAACTAACTTAAGAAAATGTTTTCAAGCAACCCTTTCGGCTCTTAAAGCTAACGAGTTTGTTTTATTTTTGCCATAGTTGCGGCTAACATAGATCCGGTTTTTTATGAATCCTCATCCTTCATTTGCCCTTCTTCGAATTGTTGAATTATAATGCAAAAGGTATTGAACTTTTGTAATTTTTTCGTAGATATTATATTTGTATACGAAGATTGTCGGGATAAAGAAATAGTAATTTTTCTTTAACGAATGTTTTTGTGAGACTTTATAAAAAGCACAATTATTCTTGTTTGATGAAGTGTTTATGTACATATGAGCATGCATAAATCATAAATTGTCGAGCGATATGATAATCTTGTAATAGTTATTGGTGAGAAAGGCTAATTTTTTAAAATCGGATAGGGCCTCGGTGGATTGAATCAATGTTTCTTGTTGATCTAAGCACGAGTGCAGCGGTGCTTATTTAACTGTAACAATTATAACTTATGCAAAATTATATTTATATGTTACATTCATTAACATTTATAAAACATGAAATATTTTTTAGATGACTTAAATTTTGATATAGCATAGTAAAGAATGTGATGCATATTGCTCTAATTTGAACTCATATTGTGAGGGTGAAACGAGAACCTATTAGTTGAAATTTCATCATAAGGATTATAAGTTTATATTAGAGTACTTTCCTGTAAGATTTTGAAACTTGATGATTGTGTAAAAACGCCATTAATTCATAACAAAGGCTAAAGTTAAATGCATGAATAAAATCTTAAGTGAGATATTCATCATCGAGTGTTGCTTACATGATATACTTGTTTATAAACCAAAGTTAGAATTCTTTCTTTGTTTGAGTAGGTCTTACTTGCTTATTTTATTGTATGATTTATTGAGTGTAGATTGTCGTTTGGTAAACCATTTCATCCATCCTCTTACGGGTTTTTCAAGTAAAGTATATGTAGCTTCGAGTTTATACACACGCACATATATGTGCTCGCACTTACCCGTAACATAGTGTTTGAAAGTGTGATATCATTTCATTGAAAAATTAATATGCTTTATGATGTAAGTTAAATATGACATGCACAAAATATTAAGGGTTAAGCATTTTTTCTTTTTTCTTATAAAGTTTTATGTTTTGAGAAATTTGGGGAATTGAAATGCTTTTATTTCACGATTGCTAAAATTGGTACTACTTTAAAATTCATGTATTGGATCTTATGTATGTAAAATAGAATTCATGTTTTTATGTTGTATTTCTTGCATTGCTTTATTAGAAATGGTTAGGACGAATGAAGCCGGTACCTCAATGATATGGGATAAGGAGAGTACGAACATTTTCACGCAATATACTGCATCGGTGAGATTGACGCGGTAATAGGCCAAACACCCATTTTAGTAAGGAAGGTTGGTGAATATTGCTCAAAAGTACGAAGAACAAACGAGGAAGAGATTATGAAAAAGTTCGGTTTAAAAACAAATGGGATCGGTTGAAGAAAAGGCTGGAAAGCTGTGGAAGAAGTCGAAGCTTGGATATACGAGGTGAGGCTGGGACCTCGATAAACGGACAATCAATGCTTGGAAGATTGATGGTCGAGAGAGTTGAGGTAAGATTATATTGTTTGCAAATTTTTTCTTCCATGCCTCGGTTATTATAATTTTTTTTATTCAAGCTATTATATCCCTAAACCCCGATCTTAACTTTACGTTACGAGTTAGCCGACATTAAAAAATTCAAACGAACGGGATTGAACCGAGTTGGAAGAAAAGCTGGACATAATGTTTAGAGGTGTGGTGGCAACGGGGGAGTATCTTGTCGGCCACAGTGAGATAGGGTTCGATAGAATTCCGAGATAGTTCTACGGCGAGATCCGAGTGTATGTTGACGAAGAAATTCACGAGTGTCGACCGAGAGGGAGATGGTTGAGTCAAACTCGCGATCGAAGAGGCCGGGCATGGGAGAAAGAAACAAGAAAAGGACGGTGTTCTATTGCGAAAGCTCGACCGTCTCATTGATGCTTTTGAAGCACCACCACGAGCTCCGGCTCCGACATCGATATCTTTGAAAGTATTCGGATTTTGTCTTATCCACGAAGTGGTTGCGGACAGGCAACTCTATGCAATATCTATGAAAAAATTGGAGGATCCAACACGCAGACAGATATTCATGGCGATGGATCCAGATATGCGCGTCGAATATCTGCGTGTTATTATGCATGACTGAGCTTATTTATGTTTTTCCTATTTTCTGTATTGTAATCTTTAATGTTGTGTACGCAGCTGTTATTTGGACTTATGTTTTCTAGTTAATTGTACTTCTTCATGACTGAACTCAAAAGCTAATTAATAGCATTTTATGCATTTGGAGTTATATTTTAATTGTATTCGGTTTGATCTATCTAATATCTTCTTTGTTCTAGCATGAATACGCAACACGAACGTTGTAAGAGAATGGCATTGGCTTGCATTTATTGCTTATTATATTCTTTGAGTATTATCGATCAGCGGCCTGCGTCTACCACGTATGACCTCCACCTTTGGCGGGGACGAATGGGTGGGTGAGATGCTCACGGGACATCCGATTCGTTTCAGCAACATATTTAGAATGTCCGTCCCGATATTTTTAGACCTACTTCACGAGTTATCACTAAACCATGGACTTCGAGGATCTAGGAGAACATCGAAGAGAGTACTTGCCATAACACTATATATCTTGTCGCAGAATGAATCGATTAGAGTCGCCATGGAGAGGTTTCAGCATTCATCCGAGACTATCATGCGTTATTTCTCCAAAGGCATAGAAGCACTTGTTAGTCTAGCCACTCAAATCGTCGAGCCGGAGGAACCATCATTTACTCATACCCGACTCGAATTTTAAATGATCCCAGTTACATGCCTTATTTCGAGTAATTTTTATTTTTTTACGTACATACCAAAAAAAATTATTCTAACATATGCAGAAACGAGCCGCATAGGTGCGATTGATGGTACTCACATACATGCTCGAGTAGCCGATGAAGGCTAAGGTGGCTTTCATTGGTCGAAGCGGTGTACCGACTCGAAATGTCATGGCGGTATGTGACTTCAACATGTGTTTCACGTACGTTATGGCGGGTTGGGAAGGGAGTGCACACGACAGTCGAATTTTCTCTTATGCCACTACGAATAGATCGTCGGGTTTTCCTCAACCGTCGCTGAGCAAGATATGATTTTTAATAGTCTATTTATATGTGTTGATTTTGTATAACAATGACTTATCATAACGGGAAAATACTTATTTGGTTGATCTTGAGTACACTATGCGAAGAGGGTATTTAAAGCCATACACGGATACGAAATACCACATCCCGGATTTTGAGCGTTCTAGTGGCATTGCCGGGCGAAAAGAAATGTTTAACGAGCGGCATTCTTCTTTACGCGGTGTGATCGAAAGAACATTCGGCGTTTGGAAGAAGAAATGGGTCATCCTGCGCGATATGCCGCCGTACCCATATCGAAAGCGAGGCACACATCGTGATTGCTACGATGGCCCTCCACAATTTCATTAGACGGCATCCCTCCAGGCACGATACGGACTTCGACATGGGCGACGTTGACGAGAGTAATATCCCCCTGCGAGTACGATACTCGTATTGGGGATTCCATACCGGAAGAATTCATACGATCTGAAGAAATTGTTACACGGGATGGGGAAGGTGCATCGGAGATGGTTGCTTTGAGGAGCGTATCGCGGATGCGATATGCGAATCCTAAATTTTGAACTTTCTTTGCATGACTTTCTTGCACATATGAATTCTTAAAGATTTTATTAGTCGGCTTACTTATAAACTTGTTTATTTTGTTTTATTTACTTATGAACTTGTTGTGGAACCTCATGCAATTTCATGGATTTGCTCGCTTCTCCAATTTGTCCTGCACAAAAAATGAAATTTATTTTGTTATTCTCAGGTCCACGAAAACTTTTTGTACATGTGAATTCCTAAAGAATTTGTGAATATATGAAACAATGAAATTGTTTGTCTTTGCTTATGAAGCTGGGGCTTGCTTGAAGTTATTTATGAACTTGCTACGTGAAATCTAATGCAATTTTATTGATTTGCTTGTTTCTCCTTCACTTTCTCCTTCACAGAAATGAATCTTTTTTTGGTTATTCTCCGGTACTCGAAAACTTGCTACACATGAATTCCTAAGGAAATTGTGCATATAAGAAATAATGAAGTCGATTGGCTTTGTCTTCAGAGCATTCATTGTATGTAGAATGATGATGTGAGTGATTAATGATGTTAGATTGTTATTTATCCAAGAAATTTTGTGGAAGGAAGGCTTCGAGTTTTGTATACTCTAAATTTTTTTTAATAATTCTTCGTTTAGTATACTTTGAACTTTTTTTAATGAATGCTTCAATTTAACGTACTCTCACCTATTGTAATATGAAAAACATCCCAGATTGTATGAACGAGGCTTTTAGCATACTTGCTCCTATTTCAACAATTTTTTTTGGTAAGTTTTATATGCAAATACATAATAATTGTACGTTATATATGTAAATGTCTTATTTAATTTTTTTAATCTGTCTTAAATATTTGCGGGAAGATGAAATTTCTAAGTACGCGATAAAGTCAGAAGCAATCTTATGTCGTCTGCGAGCTGCCAACCATAATACTCGCGTCGCGTCGAGGAACATAGCTACGGGCGAATGTTCTACGGATGCCTCGGTGGGGACGAGGATTAGAAGATTGCGAGTTCTTCGGGTGGTTTGACGATACGTACGTCAGCTACATTATCCGTAGAACACCGTTGCTCGGGGATCCATGGTATCACGAGTTCGAGACATTGCTTCAGCTCGGCTGCTTCACATGCAGACGAGTTTACGCACGGCTCAGTGGTGTCGGAACAAGAGAACAATCATCGTGACGTACTCTTGCATCATAAAATGAATGCTTGTCATTTTTCTCCTTATAATTTTATCCTGCTACTTTTTTTTATTTAGGTTTCGTGAAACTTACTTATTAGAGTGTGGTCTACTATGTTTTTGTATTTAGGTTTCGGATTGTCTTGTATTTTATTTGGATGTACGTTAGTTATGTAAATGTCTTGTTGTATTTTGAGAACCTTTCATTAATATGTCACTTCTAGTTCAACTTATTAGCAAAAATATGGCTCATAGTCAACGTATCATGTGAATTAAAGTTTTATATTTAGCGCAAATCGGATATTTTTATTAACTTTAAAGCTTGTGCTCGGCTTATATTTAACTTAATTGATTCGAGAAAATTATAAATTTGAATATTTGTTTGAATACAATAAAAAAATAAATATAAAGTATTTATAATAATATATATTTAATTATTGAATTCAAATGATCCATAATATGCTTGAACACATTCAAACAAAAGTCCGTTATTATTTGGGTTATTTAGAAATCGAGTTAAATAAAATTGTTCGTCTTCTGCTTAGTTTCTTAAGGAACAAATTGAATACGACTTGAAAGGGATTGGTTAGTGAGGTGAGGTACACGAAGTTCATGCATAAAATTGCATTGTATATAAGTAAATATTTAAATAAAAAATTTTACAAATATTAAAAATATTTATCGTTAAATTTTAAATAAGATTTTATACTTAATAAAATTTTATTAAGAAAAAATGAGCGATAAATTGTTATTTTTACAAACAATTGCATATAAGTAGTTTTCAAACCGTGAAACCAAAGCAATTTCAACGAACTTTATTCATTACTGAGGCATAAGAGTTATTTATCCATAAACGATTCTTAATCAGTTTGTTTTCAACATGCTCAACAAAGCAGACAGACAGCTTATTCGAATCAGCTGCTTATCTGAATAAGCAGCTTATTTGATTAAGCTGACTACCATTCAGCTGCCCCAAACAGACCCTTAATTTATTTCTTCTACTTTAAAGCAACCTTCCCAATCTGGGTAGTCCTTTTTTCAATTTTCTCTATGTTTGGTGAGCCTTTTAAAGCAGATTATACTACTTATTCTCTCTCTTTTGCTGCTAGAGTTTTAGTTTTAATGAATATTTTTTAAAACGTTGATATCAAAGCATGGTTAGATTTTGTGAAGAATGGATAGCTTCAAAAGTTGAGTTAAAAAAGGCTTGCCTTTTTTCTATCTCAATGTAGGACGTTTGGTCATTTTAATGAAGACTGTTTTCCGCATCATCCATAAAAAAAATAATTGGGTGTGTAGCATCCTATTCCCAAGTCTCATAAATTTGTACCTATGCAGAAGTTCTTGCCATCTTTCTAAGTTTTATTCTACTTTCATCTAGTTCTGTCATTTTCTCCGATGTTAAATCCGCCACCATTGAAGTATTTCCTTAGAGGGTGAACGACATGAAGTAGTGCAAGTCAGTTGTTCTGCTGCATTGGTGCGGGAGCAGCTTAGATGTAAAATCAAAGTTTAGGTGCTAATCTGTAAATACATGGGAATGTAAATCATCCAAAAAAAATATCATGTCAGATGGCAGAAAGGCTTGAAGAAGGGGGCAGAAAGGCTAGGAGAGATTCACCTCAAAACGCAAGCAGTTGCCTTTGCTTTCAGGTTGGCACAAATCAGAGATCAAAGCTCTGCTCTCAATAAATGGCTATGGAAATTGTGAAATGATAGATGATGTGATCGATGAGTTAGAGTGCATGGATCTTATTGAATAGCTGACCATAAAGAGGGAGTAAATAATGGTTTGTTCTATTATGAAATAGGATTATGCAGTAATTGAGGAAGTTATTAAATGAACATCAAACTGAACGAGGGATTGTATGTATTAATACCTCAGAAGTGCTTCACTCCAAAAAGAAAAAAAAGAAAAGAGTTTTTTACAATGTTAGAACATGCTAATTGATAAAAGTTGTTGATTAAATTTTATTTGACGCAAACTTTGATTTTATACAACAACAAAGCCTTCTTCCTACTAAGTGGGGTCGGCTCCATGAATTATTTTTCTCCGTTGCGTCCTATTTAGGGTTATATTTTCATTTAATTCTAATAAATTAACATCATTTTTTATACAATAAGCCCAAGTCTTCCTAAGTCTACATCTGGCTCTCTTAACATAAGTCGAATATAAAACATCTACTCTCCTAATCCGATCATCAGATGGTCGACTTTTAAAGTGACCAACCATCTAAGGCGATTCTCTCTAATTTTTTTTCCGTCATTGGAGCTACACCAACTCTATCACAAATATATTCATTTCACATTTTCTTTGTAAGTGTAAAGCCACTCATCCACCTAATCATTCTCATCTCGGCAACACTTAACTTAGTATTATGCTTCTAAAGGCCAATATTCAGCACCACAGAGTTTTGCAGGTCTCCCCACCATCTTATAAAATTTTACTTTCAGTCTAAGCCATACTATTGCCTCACACAATAGGCCCGAAGCATTCCTCCACGTCAACCAACCGACTTGGAATTCTACTATTAAAATCCCCATTTATATCACCATCGCTTTGAACAATAAAGCCTAGATATCTAAATTGTTCACTTTTTAATAATTTGATCACCCAAAGTTACACTTTTGTCACTAGAGCAAGTACTAGTAAAATTACATTCCATGTTTCATTTTTAAACTCCAATGCAGACCTCCATAATTCAAGTTTTTCCTGAGCTTTAGTAATTTTTATTGTTTGCGAGCTTAAACTAAAGGTAGAATTTTATGGTATATGACCGAAAAGGTTTTGGTGGGAGGAGGAGGATGCAGCGAAAACTCATTGAAAATGTATTGCGACTACTAATATATTTATGTTATATACTGTCATTTTGATATTTTGAGGAGAATTTGAAAAATAGATGCAAGAGATTGCTAGTGTTGATGTAGCAATGTTTCAAATGCTATCTATGTAATTGTTCCTACTTTATGCAGACATAGGACAAGCTGGAGCTTTGAACTCCAGCTGTGTGTAAATACACGAGCACTTCTGCTTTCCAAGGAAAGGCCTAAAATTTGAAGCTTATTAATGCTAAAACATGATGTCACCAGGATTGAGATGATGCTACCCTTCGAAGAATGTCATGTGCTTTAAGTGATGCTTGTGGAGAGTCTCTTTCTTCTAGCCATCTTCTGTCGTTCTCATCTCTTTGGCTTATGATTACTTTAGTTTTTCTTAGCTTTCTCTCTCTCTCTCGCTCTCACTCTCTCACTCTCATCTCTTTGGCTTATGATCACTTTAGTTTTTCTTAGCTCTCACTCTCTCTCTCTCTCTCTCTCTCTCTCTAACACACACAATAGGGCTATCATGATGAGATCCTTCATGAAAGGCTGTCCGCTCTATGGCTTGGTCTGATTGCATTGAAGAATGCTCAAGTTAGTGTAATGCTGCTGTCCCTCTCCTGTGAGGGCGTTGGTGCAGCTTGGATGGCCCTTCCATCCTTGGGCAACTTCTTCTGCAGTCCGTCTTGGTGAAGATGAATTTTATTGCCTTTGCTTTGTGATGAAACTATTAAGGTGAATCTGAGGTTTATTTTCTTCCTTTTTTGAGAACATGTGGATGTAATCGCATTTTGATGGAACTAAGGCGAATTTGTGCCCTACAATTCCCATTTCATTTAAACTTTTCTGTTTCTTCAAGCGACCAACTGGAGCCTAAGAGCTGGGAGTGATGATCAGAAATGAACTTCTCTCCCATTAAACCGTGAAGATATTTAGTAGCTTATAAAAGTTAAATCCTCATTCATTCATATACTGACCGTTCATCGAATACCCTTTTTTATTTTATTTTGGGGAAAGAGGAGGTTTGGAGAAAGTTGTGATATGCTAAACCGATTATATATGCTGATATGCTGATGTTTTAACATAAGAGGCGTGGAATTAATTTGACTACAACTTCCAATTCATTTTTTATGGTAATCCTTTTCGTTTTGTATGAATTTTATGGAAAATCTGCATACATGCCGCAAACTTCACATGTACTTACATATCTAATACCTATACTTTTGCCTTTCACATTTATATCATATCACAAAATTTCTTTTTTCTTATGTTCAAATTCTTTAAAGGCAATATATACTTTCTCATGCATAAATAAGGTGGCGGGGACACTGTAAGCCCTCAGGTCGAGGGTTCAATCCCATCATGGTACGGGGGATCGGTCTGTTTAGGCACATGGCGCGGGCCCTCATCATGGGGCCCAAGCGGATGGGAAACCGATATTTGGGCCTCTGTCAAATATCGGTTTCCTTTAAAAAAAAAAGGTGGCAAATACATGTAAATGGAAGTTTAAGTGCTGGATAGATGAGCCCATTAGAATCGAGTGGTATGCATGTAAGTCTTCCTAATTCATAATATAAGAGTCATAAGTGACCTGAGGTATTGAAGTAGCTGATGTGGGAACCATAATGCTATGCTTATTTAAGGTTTTGTGGAGTAGGAGAAAGGCATCTAAAATATAATTGTTTTGTTTTTTGTATTGAATATATGAATCTTGGCCTAAACTCTTCACTTGCATCCGTTCGTAGTGTGAGATTCCTTGCTTATTTGACACTACACCCGGGCGCTGGTATAGCGACTCTTGCACACTTTTTATTGTATTCAGGCCATACAGTGTGTCGCTTCCAGAGGATGCTCTAGCATTTAAACAATGATCAAATGGATTCATGTCAGTTGCTTTACACCAAAAGAAAAAAAAGTTTGTGGGTTCTTTTAGGCAGCTTTTGCAATGGCTTTTTAGAAAGTCATCATAATTCCATTTAATTGTAATTTTTTTGCTGCTTTTAACAACTTTCTGTGGTGAGATTGAACTGTATACAAAATTTGAACGTGTTAGCTGGGAAATGCTGTTGTGTGACTTTTTGAATGTAAAAAGAAATTCTGCTGCGTTTACCTATCGCTCTGTTCGCATGTATTTGCATATCTAACACCTAAACCTTGCTTCTAATATTTATGCGACCCAAATCTTCACATAATTAAAACACTGAAAGTTAATTATGATGGTCGATGGAGTTAAATAAATCCCTTTAAATATCTACCTAAAAACTTCAATGTGTGAAATGTACATTTAAATAAATACCACCCAATTGTTATGTATTTACATATTTAACAATTAAACTTTCATTTTTTACATTTGCTATGAAGTCATTTACTGGAAAAATAAAGTCAAATTGTATTGTCCTTCAGATCTTCTCATGCAATGGCGATGAAACAGCTTGGATGGCCCATGCCTTTGAGGATAATCGCTGCTTTCGTTTGCCATTGGTTTGGAACTGTTTGGATATGCTATTTGATTGAACAAAGACAAATATGAGCTTTTGATTCTCCAACTTAACCACTTTTCTGTATTTTCAAGCTACCTAGTGAGCTCTTAAAGTGTATATTTTCTTGCAATTTGACCCTAACTGAAGTTTGTTTTGGTTTCTCTTTGTCTGCAGAGTTGTTGAATGATGCATATATTGATGCCAAAGAATGAATGTGGCCTGAACTCCTTGCTCTGTTTAAATTCATGAATGATGCTTCATCTTCTAAAGAACTTCTCTAAAAGGATGAATAATGCACTTTTCTCATTAGCTTATGGGTCACTTTAGAGTAACGTTTTACGCTTGAAGTAAAACTCTTAAGTACAACTTTCCAAAGCAGAATACGATTGGGCAAATTCTTCAATGACTTTTTGGGGAGCTTACGAAATTCAGTTCCACATTAATATTTTTGTCTGCTTTTTAAGAAATTTCAGTGATATGTTGGAAATTGCTAGCTGCGGAAAGCTTTTGATATACTTTTGATTTGCATATGTATCACACAAAATTCTTATGTAATTACATTTCAAATGCCTAAATTTCAATATTTAATTTGGCCTGAAAGATTAAGATGGGTTATTTTTTCCAATTTCTGCTTTTATAAGTCATATAAAGTCAATTTTTTCTCCATACATGCATCCATGCATACATGCATGCACGTACATATATGTACACACATATATATTCACCAATGTTTTGGGTTCTTTCGTGGCGACTTTTTTAATGATTTTTAGAAAGTTACCACAATTCTGTTGGACCGTAATATTATTGGCAACTTTTTAAGATTGAACTTAGTTTCTTGGTTCTTGTTGCAGCTCTTTCATTGGCTTACCAGTAAATTGCGACAATTCTGTTTGATTTTGCATTTTATTGGCTTCCTTTTAAGGATTTTCTGCGGTGAGATTCTTACCTATTTTCATATCTTACAAAACTTTGATATTTCCATTGGCTCAAAATGATTTTTTTGGTATATTTCCCTGAAGAAAACAACAGGGGTCCTATTCTGTGTTATTTGTTTTGCAGTATTTTTTACCGTTACCTAATAATCATCTCACAAATCACAGAAAAGGGGTGTATATATTGCATGGCGAGGAATTTATTATTCATTTCCTATATTGGTGTTGATGGGTCTCATGAATGGTATGTCTCATGAATGATATTTTATGCGTTTTTGTTAAGGTAATTTTCAATTGCATCTTATATTACAATCATGGAAAGCTAATAGAAAAAGACTGTATATAATGTATGAGTAGAATTGTGCAGATCTCTCGCACCATTCGGACCCGATTGCCTTTCCTAATTCTCTGAATGGTAATTCTATTTTTTTCCCTAATTTTCTGAAGTGCTTTTCTCAGTTTTAATAAAATGATGAAATGAAATTAACAAGGATTTGCATGCATGCCACTTAATTCTTATATATTTACGTGCCAAGACCTAAAATTTAACATCCATGTATTTTTTATACCTAAAATCTAAAGTTCGATATTTATATTGGCTGACAACAATTTTTTTATTACATTTCTTAAAAAGAACGAGCAGTGCTATGGCGATGGAGATGCTTGGAAGGCTTGTGCCTTTGTGTTTGACAGCTGCTTTTGTGAGTTTTTGGTTGATGCATTTGTTTTTGAATGTTCTATCAAAATAATCCCTCGACTATTTACACAAGTCATTTTAATCCCAGAACATATAAAAATATCAAATTAATCCCAGGCTCTTTATATTGGAGCTTAAATAGTCCTTGGTGGGGATGATATGATTAAATTCAACATGGAAGGCGTTCTTGTTCCTATACAAGATGCTTCAGAGATCTACTTTTCTCGTGCAATTGCGATGGAGCAGCTTGGATGGCCTATGCTGTTGTTTTCATGTCCTGATGACTCCTGTTTTTTTATGGCGTTACGGTATGAGCTTCACGTTTCCCATTTTCTTTCCACTTTTTTTGTCTTAGCTTCTTATTGTTTTTACCTTTTTTTTTTTTTGTGGATTGATCCTTGTTCTAAGGTTGCAAGGTAATGCGCACCCAAACTCAAATGATATGCATGAATACATCAGCGATGCTCGGACTCCATAAAAATACTAATGACTCGTATATATAGACACACCCATCAAAAATTTGTCACTATAGATCTAACAGCGATCCAATGATGCAGATGAGGAAACATGATGAAGGAAGATCATCCTTCAAGAAGACCTATCAAGCTAGCCGAGCCATGTTAACGGAGTCAGAAACTGATGTGAATGGTCGACCAGTATCAACCATGCAACTCACCTGGAAGCTCATCAGAAGTATGTCTGAAATTTTTAATCAAGAGAAAGTTAATTACATTCAGAAGTTCATCACAGGAGACCTCACCTAAAGGAAGGTAGGTTTCCTAAAACATCTTCCACAATCCAGAAAAAACAGCGGATAGGAGGGCTGGCTGTAATGAGACAGCAGGTTGTTACAGTCTTGTTTTTTGCAGATACTGTGATTTTTATGCTCTTAAAGCTTCATTATGGAAAGCAAAAATTAAGAGAGATTTTATTGTTGTTGATTGACTGTTATTTAAATCACGCTTTCATATTGTACAGTCAAATTGCTAGTCATCGTAAGGGATCAAGGCTTATTGTCCTAACAATTTATTTTGATCCTATTTTTATTATTATTACCTTATTGATTCGAGCCTTCCTATGTGTTTTTGGAAATTTACTGATTTCAAAATGGTCATATAATAACGAACTGTTTACATACATACCAAATAATTATTAATGTATTTATATATTTAATGCCCAAACTTTTATATTTATCTGCAGCAACAACAACAACAGCAAAATCCTTAATCCCACTAAGTGTGGTCGGCTCCATGAATCCTTTTTTCTCCATTACGTCCTATTTAATTCAATGGTGGGAACAACCTCAGCACTCCGGCGTGAACATGAACAAGAGTTCTCTTCCAAAATGTCTTTCTAAGAGTCTAGTGGTCGATCCCTCGGGAGTGACTCGAGCTTTCCCCTAAGCGGCTTATGTAGTGGTCAGCTTGTCCAGGCGCACTCTGGGAAAACCATTATATGTTGCTGTGTATGGGATTTTTAAACCCCCCTTTCTCAATCTATCTTTTTTTTTTTTTTGTCTTTTTTCTACCAATGAAATATCCATAGTTTGATATAGACAAATTGGTTCAATAAGAAAGATTCCAAAGGATTACCTATGTCATATTTTCATTTATTGTAATAAATTAAGATCATTGTTAATAAATTAAGGTCATCTTTTATAATTTTTCTATTTATATGCATAGCATATAACTTTTAATGTCACATCGAATATATTATGACTTAGTTATGTATAGGTTTATTACATTAATGTGTTATAAATGTAAATATTAAGTGTTGTTTTGACCCCCAATTAGTCACTAAGGTAAGTGGCACTCTTGTAAATTGCTACTTACTTTAAGCCTCCATTGTTGACTTTTCATGGAAGACACAGAAGAGGACATGTGGAAGGACGTATGGAGGCACGTGCGGTGGAAGGAAGACATGTGAAAGGACACGTGGAGACCATGCGATGGAGGACTCAAAGGGTGGACATGTGGAAGTCATGCGATCCTTGAAGGTTACACCTCATCTATTTATAGAATATTATAATGTAATCTAATCTACTTATAAATAGATGAGATGAGAGAGGCACTTAGTGTGGGTTTTGTAAGAGTGAAAAAGAAGCTCGAGGAGTGTGGGCTAGCTTGTTAAGGGTGAGGAGAGCATCTTGGAGGCCTTGGATGTGAAGGGAGGCCATGGAAGATGAGGGCTCATCTATGTAAAGCTAAGTACTTCTTGTTTCTATGTCTTAGTGGATTATTTCGATTCCTCCCGTGGACGTAGGTCACAAGACCGAACCACGTAAATCCTCTTGTTTGCTTGTGCTCTTGTGTTTGCATATTCTTTGTTGTGATTTGCGGTTTGTTCTCTTACCAAGATCGAGGAAAGAAAGTGTTTTTCCCACAACAATTGGCGCCGGTACGTAGGAAAATCTCGACACATCTTGGTCGGAGGAATCGCACCCAAGAAATCGCAGCAAGAAGAGGCGTTTAGCGGGGACAATGGGCTCCACCAAATTCGACATCGAGAAATTCACGGGAAAGAACGACTTCGGCTCGTGGAGAGTAAAGGCGAGAGCCTGCTGGTTCGGCGGGGTGTCGCGAAGCCTTGCGAGGGTCGACGGCACTGCCGACCAGACATGACGAGAGAAAGAGAAGATTGGCATGCTTGGAGAAAGCTCATAGTTTGATAATCTTGAGCTTGGGCGACAAGGTTACGAGGGAGGTGTCGAGGGAGACAACGGCTCGAGCGCTTTGGGCCGAACTCGAGGTACTCTCGCGACCGAGTCCACGGCTAATAAGTCTATTTACGAAACAACGCCATACTCTTTCAAAATGCACGAAGACAAATTAGTCTCGGAGCGAGATAGACGAGTTCAACAAGATCATAGATGATCTTGAGAACATCGACGTCGAGATGGATGACGAGGACGAGGCGGCTGTCGTTGCTAAACTCTATTCCTAAGAGCTATGAGCGGTTCGAGGATGTGATGCTGCATGGAAGGGCGCAAACGATTACTGCGGAAGAGGTTCGATCATTAATCGAGCCGAAGAACTTCGAAGAAGCACGACATGAAGGAGGAAACCGGTGGAGACGATCGATGGTTAGAGGAAGATCGAGCGATAAAGGATATAAAAGTGACCGGAAGCGGATCGAGGTCCAGGAAGAAATGTTAGAGGTCGGTCTCTAAGAGATCCTACAAGTGTTATCATTGCCACAAGGAAGGTCATTTTAAGAAGGATCGTCCGGATAGAAAGAAAGGCTTTCGGGAGAAGCCTAAAGATTCTGGAGAAGCGAAGCATAGTCTCGGACGGCTATGATTCGAGTGAAGCTACGGTAATCACGGAATCCGAATCTAGCGAGGAGTGGATCCTTGACTCGGGGTGCTCCTTCCACATGTGTCCTCACAAGGCTGGTTCGAGACACTACTAGCCGGCAAATGGTGGATCCGTTCTACTTGGAGACAATAAAGCTTGTAAGGTGATCGGCGGCGGGACGATCGGAATAAAGATGTTCGATGGAGGTGAACGGATCTCGCGGCATGTCGAGTACGTCCCAGAACTTAAAAGAAATTTGATTTCTTTAGGGACGGCTGAGTCGAATGGATACTCATTCGAGGCGAGAGAATAAGCGTATCGAGTAGCTAAGGGCTCTCTCATAGTCATGAAAGGAGTCGAAAGAATGGGCTATACTCCCTAGTTGGAAAAGCGTGATCGGGAACTTCTCGAATGCGGTTCGATCGAGCTGACGGATCCGGACTATGGCACATGAGGCTGGGGCATGTAAGTGAAAGGGGCTTACGAGAATTGTCCAAGCGGAACTCGTTATGCGGAGATCGGGTCGACAAGCCGGAATTCTGCGAACAATGCGTCTCGGGGAAGGCCACCGGGGTGAAGTTCTCCATTGGAATACATACATCGAAGAAACCTCTTGATTATGTACACGAGTGATCTATGGGGCCCGACTAGAACTCTGACTCATGGAGGAGGAAGGTACTTCATGTCCATCATCGATGACTACACCAGGAAGGTATGGGTCTTTATCCTAAAAACAAAAGATGAAGCTTTTCAACGATTCAGGGACTGGTTAACTCTCACCGAAAACAAGATGGGAGCAAAGCTGAAGCACTTGAGAACCGACAATGGCTTGAGTCTTGTTCGGAAGCGGTTTGAGGAGGCGTGCGGGAGGAATGGCATCACGAGGCACAAGACGGTCCGGAACACTCCTCGACGAACGGCCTAGGCGAGAGGATGAACATGACTCTCCTAGAGAGAGTGCGGTGCATCTTTGTTAAATGCGGGTCTACCCGAAAGTTTACGGGGGCGAAGGCTGTGTCGGCCGCTCGTTACCTTATCAACGGATGTCCATCGACGGTCGTTGATATGAAGACTCCTTTGGAGATGTGGTACGGAAAACCGAGTAACTATGATAATCTTAAAGTCTTTGGATGTATTGCATACGCTCGCGTTAGACGGGATAAAGTTTGGAAGCGAGGGCTTTGAAGTGCATCTTCATCGGATACCCACCTGGAACCAAAGGTTACAAACTTTGGTGCCTAAATCAACAAAAACGCATCATCAGTAGGGACGTGACATTCGATGAGTCCAAAATGGGGAATCTGCAAAGCTATGTTACCAGGGACAGTGTCAGCTAAGGAGGATTCGTCGATTGAGGTGGAGGCTGCAACAACGACAAACTTTGAGCGATCAAAGGACAATTGTGAACGATCGAGACGAAGTGGCGGAAGACCAGCGAGTGAGCGAACCGGAAAGAAGATCCGACGACTACGGCTTGGTAAGGGACGGACAAAGGAGAACTATCGGACCGCCGGAGAGATATGGCCATGCGAGATATGATCTCCTTTGCTGCGAGTGTTCTTCGAAGTGATAGAAGAAGCGAGAACCGAGCAGCTACGAGGAAGCCCCGAAGAGCGAGGAAAGACACAAGTGGGAAGAGGCAATGGATGAGGAAATGGCTTCTCCGATGAAGAACAAAGCACGGGAACTTGTGGATCGACCAACGAACAAACGCGTAGTCGGTTGCAAGTGGACCTTTAAGAAGAAGGAAGGCATGCCGAGTGCGAGAGGATCGGGTACAAAGCCGGACTCGTTGCGAAGGGATTCACACGGGTTGAAGGAATTGACTTCAACGAAATCTTCTCACCCGTGGTGAAGCATCGCTCGATTAGGATAGTCTTAGCACTAGCAGTTCGATTGACTTGGAATTAGAACAGCTAGATGTTAAGACTGCGTTCTGCATGGAGAGCTTGAAGAAACCATCTACATGGACCAGACGGATGGGTACAACACACACGAGACAAAGGACAAAGTTTGCTTCGTTGAAGAAGGCATTGTATGGGCTGAAACAAAGCCCGAGACAATGGTACAAACGATTTGATGATTTCATGCTAAAGATCGGTTTTGTCGAAGCGGCTACGACAATTGCGTGTACATGAAGTGGCAAGACGATGAAATCGGTACGTACTTGCTCCTTTATGTGGATGATATGTTAGTAGCCGGCAGGAGCAAGGAGGAAGTCCGGAAGATCAAAGGTATGCTCGATTCGAATTTGACATGAAGGACCTAGGACCGGCTACAAAGATCCTAGGTATGGAGATTACCGGAGACAAGAAAAAGGGTAGCTTATTCTTGTCTCAAAAGTCATATATTCGAAGGTTCTAACAAGGTTCAACATGCACGAGGCTAAGCGAGGTTGCAACATCTATTGCCGACATTTCGGACTATCGAACTCTCGAAGCACCGAGAGCGAAGAGGAGAAAAGGTACATGGAGGGTGTCCCCTACGCCGGTGGGGTTGGTAGCATCATGTATGGTATGGTTTGTAGCAGGACAGATTTAGCTCTACGCCGTCGGTATTGTAAGCGGGTTCATGGCGAGCCCGGGACGGGCTCACCGGGAAGCACTAAAATGGATCCCGAGATACTTAAGAGGCACCACCGATTTGGGGCTACTTTTCAAAAGCGGGAAGACAAAGAAGAAAAAATAGTCGGTTACGTAGATTCCGATTACGCGGAAGCATTGACACCGGGAAGTCACCGGCCGGATTCATCTTCATCTGTCTTCGATGCTACGAGTCGGTTGGAAGTCTAACCTCCAATCGGTTGTGGCCCTCTCGACAACAGAGGCCGAATACATCGCTGTGACCGAAGCAATCAAGGAAGCTATGTGGCTAAAGGGCATGGTCGAAGAGCTTGGGATACATCGAAAGGTGATAGCTGTGTTTTGCGACAACCAAAGCACCATCCACCTAACCGGGAATCGGGTATTTCATGAAAGATCCAAGCACATAGATGTGAAGCTTCATTTTGTAAGGGACGTCGTCGCTAAAGGCTCGATAGTGGTAGAGAAGATACCAGCCGAAGAGAACCCTACCGATATGCTCACCAAGGCGTCGCCCATAGCTAAGTTCGGACACTTGTCCGGACTTAGTGAACTTTCTATCGGGCGAGGGCCCCTCGGGGGCCACGTGGAGGGAATCACTACTCCGAGCATAATTGAGGGTCGAGGTGGAGATTTGTTGTTTTGACCCCCGATTAGTCACTAAGGTAAGTGGCACTCTTGTAAATTGCTACTTACTTTAAGCCTCCATTGTTGACTTTTCATGGAAGACCCTAGAAGAGGACATGTGGAAGGACATGTGGAGGCCATGCGGTGGAAGGAAGACATGTGAAAGGACACGTGGAGACCATGCGATGGAGGACTCTAAAGGGTGGACATGTGGAAGTCATGCGATCCTTGAATGTTACACCTCATCTATTTATAGAATATTATAATGTAATCTAATCTACTATAAATAGATGAGATGAGAGGAGGCCTTAGTGTGGGTTTTGTAAGAGTGAAAAAGAACTCAAGGAGTGTGGGCTAGCTTGTTAAGGGTGAGGAGAGCATCTTGGAGGCCTTGGATGTGAAGGGAGGCCATGGAAGATGAGGGCTCATCTATGTAAAGCTAAGTACTCTTGTTTCTTGTCTTAGTGGATTATTTCGATTCCCTCCCGTGGACGTAGGTCACAAGACCGAACCACGTAAATCCTCTTGTTTGCTTGTGCTCTTGTGTTTGCATATTCTTTGTTGTGATTTGCGGTTTGTTCTCTTACCAAGATCGAGGAAAGAAAGTGTTTTTCCCACAACATTAAGTTTGAGGTGTGTTTTGTAAAGCGTGATTTTTGTAATATGCAAATCTTCATCTCCCATCTTCTGGAAGGCTTTTTCTCCTGTAGTATATCTTATAGGCTACTTTTGAAGTTGCATATGTTGTTATATATTGATTTTGATAAAAATCGTGCTTTGATTTTGTGTTAGCTGAGTTGAACTTGTGATGATTACAAATTTGTCTTGCATAAATAATTTGAATCAGATTTTTTTATATTAAAACCAAAACAACAATTAGAAGAACTAATAAATTTATTTTTCAAGTAAATTTTGATGACATTGTCACTTTTGCATAACAATGACAGTAAAGCTTCTCTGTTTAATCCAGAGCAAGAGATAAATTTCTCTAACACAAAAAAACTATAAAAGCAAATCTACTAGGATTTTGATGGAAGGCATGACGTTTATTTCATCTTAATAATGATTTTTAATATTAAAAAAATTACTAGTATATTGAGACAAATTTTTACATTGTAAATTTTCACATAAAATTAAAAAGAAAAGTTATAATATTGTTGAAAACTTAGAGCCACTCACTAATTTTTCACAATAATATAGTTATGGGAATATGATGTTTCTTGTCAAGTATTGATCAATTCACATGAAATGATAGGATTATTTATTGTTCTACAACAACAACAACAGAGCCTTAATCCCACTACGTGGGGAGGATATTTATTGTTCTAAAAAATAAAAATAAGCCACAAACATAAATAATTCACATACTTCAGTCAATATAAAATATACAATTTCACATTTATAAAATATTGCTTAGACTCAAACCAACAACTCTGACAACTCTCTCTCAATGGAAACCAAATTTAAAAGAAAATGGCCATTAATAAACTCTAATAATGCTCATTTTGGGGACCAAAAAATGCTCTTTAAGCCCGAGCAAAGAATCCATCAAATGCATTCTAAGAGAAGCTGGTTATGTAGCATTTTTCATGTCTAACTCGGCTGCAACCCCAAAGATGGAGAGTGCACAAGCTGTTGCCTCTAAAATATCTGATTGTTCAATTGAGATGAAGGCGGCAATAAGGGCTGTGACGGCATAGCTAGTTGCGGTGATCTTCTGCAACAAAGCAACACCATTATGGACTTGACTCTAATAAATAATGTAAAAGGTTTGGTTTAAGTTTCGTTTTTGTTTGTAAAAATAATGATATTATGTAACAACATTATACAGGAATAGAAGACAACTTCAGCTTTTTTTTCAAGCTTCATGTCACGGGTTAACTTTTCTATATTCACCTGAGCGGCTTTAGCGCTCTCTCTTGACACTAAATCAACCTAACTCTCGCAATACTTGGACTTCTGAGCACACAACTTTCTTGGAAGAAGAATAGGGAGAAAGACTAGAGAAGAAAACACTTCACTATAAAAGAGTAGATTACAACATTTGAATGCTTGAAACTTGGATGGATACATATGAGGGGAAGGACCTTTATTTATAGTCCCCCTTTAAGCTATGAGAATATTCTAGAGTTTCCTACTTTCTAGAGTATTTCATACACTTCTTACATATGTACATAATGCTAGACCCTTCTAGGTTATTCTTGATCTCTCCATGCTCCGTCATTGAGTTCTTCATGGAGTGTTGCCTTTCTTTGTACTCTAGAATCGGGTAGAAGTTTTTAGAGTTGTGTGGAGCTTTTTTTGTCAACCTTGGATCTCGAAGGTTTTTGCATGTCTCTTATAGAATTTTCTTTTCCATGTTTGACTTGTCATTTCTTTAGATGTGGTAGAGTGTGACATTCAGTCTTATTTTGACTTTAAAGTTTTTCTCCCTATTTTGAAGCAAGGGGCTGGGTTATTTATAAAGTATCAGTCGCAATTAATGAATGAATATGAACTATTATGATCAGATGATCTAGAAAGATTCCCCAATAAGATAATACTTGATGGACATTTAAGTGTCTCAACGATGTCATAATTAAACGATCTCAGACTCACTGGATTCGTCTTGTCAAAACCCTCGATTCAACTATAAACTCACCATATTTGACATCCGTTTAATCTTTTAAATATGCTCGGAAAGTTTCGAAAATCAGTATAATGACTTGATTGAGGTTTGATTTGATTCGGATTGGACTAAGTATGACATCTTTATACCATTCTCAGCCGCGAGTTTGACTATAAGTTTGTTGAAATCAGAGTTCTGGATGACTTTTCACAAATTTAAATATTTTTTGTTCAAAAAAACATTTTAAAATTTGTTGCTTACTTCAAAATTCACGTTGAATGATTAAAATTTATTAGTGGTGTATAAATTTATATAATGCATCATATTTAAAGTTTAATTCTTCTCTCAGGACAGATATTTGTGTGTTTATCAATATCATTAGTCACGAAGGAATTCTATTTTTATCAAAAACGAACGCGATCATATTCCTAATTATCTGTGCTGCCCATGAGTTATAATGAAGTATAGTTTCTGTAGTTAAAAGTTGCCGTGGCGTCTTCTGTGCGGTCAGATCCTACCAAAAGTTGCCATCAGAGCCGCGAACTGCAGTGCAGGTAGGTAGTCCAGTGAAATCAAACCCTAACTCGTTACTTTTTTGGGATAAGAGGTCTGGAGAATGGCCGACTCCTTCAGCTGATTACTTTGTAGCCAACCCTTCACCCACTTGCTCTTTCTCTATAATTTGACAATAAAGATGAAATCCATCGCATGCGATGGTGCTCCGTTTCGGGGATGTTTAGGCCGAATTTTCCTGTGCGGCGTCCGAACGATCCTCTACGTAGCAGCTTGCCTCAACACTAATCACCGTTTTACTTTTTCTTTTTTCTTGCAATGGCGAGCGAAGCAGCTTGGACGGTCCGTGCATCTGCGGGCAACCGCTGCGTTTGTCTTTGTTATTGTGAATGAGAAATTGGAGGGTCAACTTCGGGAAGGAGCAGAGCTGAATCTTAGCGTTTGACTCCCTGTTTTTTCTTTTATTTTTTATAATGTTCATTAGGATCGCTGGTTTCACAGTTGCCATGTTAATTGCTCTTCTGTGATGATTTCATGATGACCTATATCTTCTCCCCTAACTTTTTTGAAGTTTTTTTTTTTTTAGATTCAAGAAAAGTAACTGAATTTAGGGGCTGTCGGGTTACGGATTTAGAGCAGAAGTTAACCCTAAACCCTAAACCCTAAACCCTAAACCCTAAACCCTAAAACCTAAAGATTTAACCTAAATTTTGCCAAGAGGTTGGTTCGGACAAAATAAGGCAGCCGATTTGATAAATCCGGATTTTACGGATTTAGGCCATAAATCCCGTGGTTCGGTGGATTTAGTAAATCTGGGATAGACGCTTCTCTTGAGAAAGAAGATGTGAAGTTACCTTCCTCCATGTTTTCGGGTAGGAACGCGGTGCGGACGCAGCTAGATTTCAGTAATATGCCACCACTTTTCCCCCCTCATGAAATATTTATAAAATAGTTTTTTTTTTTGTTTCTCCGTCATGGAGTTTTATTTCTCCCAGCCAGTAGGAGCCGGGCGGGTGGCAAACCTCAATTTAATATATGGGTGAGTCCTCATGTATGGGGACTCCTGTTGCAATAATTTTTCCCTAGTTTGCCACATCGTCTCTGCTATATATGTATGTGTATATATATACACACATGATGAAAATGAAATGCATCATCGAGGGTGATCATGCCTGTCATATGTTACCTTATGATTCTTTGTTGTGGTGCTCCATCAATATGTATTATTCATGCAATGGCGATGGAGTGGCTTGGACGGCCCATGCCTTTTGAAAGCATCTATGGTGGTAACGTCTGATTCAATGATATTTCGGTTTGTAATCTTATTTTCTTTCCTGATTATTTGAAGTCCATTTTTTAGATTTTGGATAAAGGAAGTGAAATGAAATTGAAGCGGATTACATCCATTCCACTAAATTCTTATATGTTTACGCACCTAAGTTTTAATATTTAGGTTGGCTCGAAAACGAAATATGACAATGGGTTCAGTTTTCTATTTCGGCTTTTATATGGCGTAAAAAGTCAAATTTATCTCTCTCTCTCTCTCTTTATATATATATATATATATATATATATATATATATATATATATATATATATATATATATTAGGCTTGAATTTATATGGTATGTATTAATGCTTAAGAGGCGATTTACTCCAAATGAAGAAAAAACTTGGCTTATATTCTTTTGTGTCAATTTTTTTGATGGCTTTCTAGCACTTCTATACATTTTGGGACTAAAATGACCCCATTTAAGTAGTCAGGGGACTATTTTGACACTTAACTCTCTCTTTCATACATATATATATATATATATATATATATATATATATATATATATATATATCAATTTCGTCTTAGTTGCTATAAATTATGATTTTTCAAGTACTCATATGGTTGCTATAATATATTGAAAATTGAAGAAAGAAATGGGGAATCAGAAGCTTGGATTCACCATTGTTCCATAGGTGTTAGATATTTAAGACATGGAAGGAGCCCAAAGAGCTAGAATGCACACTGTTATCATTAAGAAAAGAAAAAAAATCCTCCCCAGAGCAGGTGATCATTTCTATTTATAAGGTTTGAGGTCATCTCTTCCTAACTTTACAGGTTACAAAGAGACTATATTACAATACATTTAGTACAATGTGATGTCGATGTAGTCTAACGTTGTCAGATTGATGTGACAGCTGGCATTGGGCAGCTACGTTTGAAAAAAGCGGGCTATGGTTGCATCCATTGGCTTGTTAACATCTCTGCTGGCCCATAATGACTATTTCTTTATATGCATAATGCATTATCGAAGGTGGTGTCTCCTGCCATTAGGCACTGTAAGATTTCTTTTTTCCTTCTGTGGCGCTACATAGGTTTGTACTTATAATGCAGTGGCAATCAAGTAGCTTAGACTGCCCATCTATTTGCGCGGCTATTTGAATAGCCATTGATTCAATGATATTTATAATGGTGCTCGGTATTTTCCCCCTAATTTTGTGAAAGGTTTTTATTTAGATGCAAAAGAATGTAGTGAAATGAAATAAGGAAATGTACATGCATACCACTTAATTCTTATATAGTTACATATTTAACGCTGACAGAACAATGACAGATCTAAGCTTCTGTTACCCGGTTTCTTTCTGCAATTTTCTCTGTATTCTAGCAACCATATGAGGTCTTGAAAATTTATACAAAATTGAAGTCTATATTGGTTTCTTTTTTGGGGGCATTCACATACATAATTGATGCATGTTAGAAAATTCGCGGCGTTAGAGTAGCTGATTATTGTCTTAGCATTCTAAGAAAATGCAGCATACACAGATAAAAGACAAACAAACGGTGACGACTCCAAAAGTTTTTACGTGGAAAACCCGTAAGTGGAAAAACCACGGGGCCTACCTGAGTTGCGAAAATCTATTATTGATTGATATTTATAGAAATCCCTTGTCCCACAGACGAGAAATGATAATTATATTTTTCAGAATACAATGTCGAATGACGGCGTCTGGTTGGTGGTGATTAACAATGATTGGCAGTAATCTAAGGAGGTTGGTGGTAGTCGACGACGGGAGGCGGTGGTTGATGA
The DNA here is from genome assembly GCA_022702705.1 of Papilionanthe hookeriana x Papilionanthe teres. NCBI lineage: Eukaryota > Viridiplantae > Streptophyta > Magnoliopsida > Asparagales > Orchidaceae > Papilionanthe > Papilionanthe hookeriana x Papilionanthe teres. Next base: position 41,630,222 of record CM040421.1, read on the forward strand.
CAGTAGACAAGGATCGACGACCGTAGGTGGTGGTCAACGACTGTCGGCAAATATCGATGGTGGAGGTTGATGGTGACAGAGGTCGGCGGTGGTCGACGATGGTAGGCGGTGGTCGGCAGAGGCCGGCGGTGACGGAGGTTGATGAAGGTCGGTGGTGGTGCTGAGCTGCAGCTTCTTTTCAACTCCTCAAGCTCTTTCTCTAGGCTTCCCCCATGTGAGGGATGGGGTACTATTTACAGTGTTCTAGGTGCATTTAATGTAGAAATATAAATCATTTTGATCAGATGGTCCAAGAATTTTCATTCGATCATAAGACATTTAATGGACATTTGAGTGCCTTAATGATGTCGGAATTGAGTGATCTTAGGCCGTTGGATCGCCATATCGAGACGCTTGATTCAATTATAAGCTTGCTAGTGTCGGCTTCTGTTTGACCTTCTAAATTTGTCCATAAATCTTTCAGGAGTGGTTTATTTACTTGATCTGGGCTTGATATGACTCGAATTGGACTAGTTTTTATATCATTAGGTTCGTTTCATCGAGCCGGTCAGTTTGATTATAAGTTTGCTGAAATTGGCGCTCTGAATATTTTTTATCAAGATTTGAACGTTTCTTGCTCAAATGATTGCATCGAGAATCGTGTCGTCCCTCGATATTCATGCTATATAATAAAATTCGTTGTTGTCGTATCAATAACACACCATTCTTATGTATTTGCCTATCTAAAACCTAAAGTTTAGTTTTTCTTGTTAGCCCCAAACAAGTTTTTGGATATGTTTCTACCAGAAAGCAATTAGTGGCCATATTTCTCGATTTTGAGCTATTATAAAGCATAGAAAGTCCATCTCTCTTTTTATCTCTCTCCCTGTGTGTGTTTATGTGTGTGAGATTTGACGATGATGACTAAATTCAACATGGAAAGCGTGTTATCCATGTCCAAGGTACTTCAGGGATCTTTCATTTTCTTATGCAGTGGTGGAGCAGCTTGGATGACCTATGCATCCACAGGTAACTGCTGCATCTTTGTGCCATTGTTAGAGAAGAAGCCCTTCCATACTGTTTTAAATGCCACACCATATCTTTTTCTTCTCATTTTTTGAAAATGTCTTTTCATATTGAATAGGGAGACGTGAAATGAAATTAAGATGAGGGACACCCTCAATTCTTATGTATTTATGAAATTAAGAAGGGGGTATATATGTGGCTTCAAATGATGTTTGCAATGGCCTACCAGCTTTGTGCAACTGGTTCGTAGTTATTGTGGTAAAGTAGGAATGGTAGAATCGTCTTTAGATGGAGCTGAGTTAATCTCAGCCCATTTTCTTTCCCCCATTTTTGATGATGTTTGGCTAGGGTTGCTACGTTTAACAGTTAGCATAGTTGCCTGTCCATGTTGCTTTGTATGCCACTCTATATTTTTTCCCCTAATTTTCTGAAAATGTCTTTTCAAATTTAAAATGGGGATGTGAAATGAAATTAAGATGGGGGAAATACATGCATACCACTTATTTTTTATATATTTAGGAGCAGTTTGGAAGGCTCTTTCTTGGTTTTGTGGTAATCACTGCTTGCATGAGCCTTTGGTAGAGACCTGTTGATGGATATGCTTTTTGATTGAACAATTATTCAAAATGAATATAATTTGGGAATCTTTGGCTAATTGTAGGTATTATGAGGCTTGTCATGTTAAATTTCTCTATTGTTATTGATTAATTAAAATTTATGTTTTACCTGTCAAAATATATCGTCAATTTTTGTGATGGTGCGCAGGGACATTTATATTCTGCAAAATCAAAAGTGTAATGCTGCACCTACCGCGCTTCCAATAGACGAGTACTATTTTTATTTACGCATGCCACAATCAAACTATTGAGAATTTGATAAATTGGATGAAAGAATCTCGTGAAACTCAGATCCGACTGCTGCTACAGTTTGGCGCTCTCCCTATCTAATAAGAGTTGTATCGCTTGAAACCATTAGCACATGAGTGACGTTCATTTTTTGTGCTTCCTTTGATGCATATATGCAATTCTATCTATCTAAGAGGGTGGTTGATTTGTAAATAATGAGTTTTGGGTGGTTTGTATGTAATTGCCACCAGAAAAAAAAATTCTTTTGGAACGTTTCTTACACACCATGGAAACTAAGTAAAACAAGTCTTCTTTTGCATTTCCAAGAACAGTGGTAACTTAAAAATTTCATTTCTATGACGTGCATAAATTTTATGTGTGTGTGTGTGTGTGTGATGTAAATACATAGGAAGTCAGTGGTATGATTGTGAATCAAGGTTTAATCAAGCGGAGTTTAAGTTGTTAATCAAGCACATTGTTTCATCGTAGCCCATGCTCTGTTCGAGAACTCTCCAAAGAACTTCCAAGTATTAATCAGTTGAATTCTTTTAACATATAAATGTATCAAATAGTTTAATTTAATTTAATCATTCCTATTTATTTTGCTTTGGCGAACTGTTACTCTGGATGCCACTATCGCCACAGAGGATTAAAATCCATTGCGGATTCTTTGTGGCGTGAATTTCTAATGCTGTGCAGAAATAGTGTTACGTGAGATCAAACCTTCAACTTATTAGTTTAAGTAGGGGGCGTGTGGAGAGTGGCTACCTTCATGGCTGATGATTGCTTTGTAGTTAACTCTTCACCCACTCACTGGTTTTCTTTCTCTAATGGACATTGAAGATGAGTTCCATTTCATATTGCGATTCCATTCTAGGAATGCTTCAGATGGGGCTTCTGTGATCATCATAATGCTGATAAGCTATTTAGTTGCAATTGTGTTAAATCATCTTGGATGGCCGGGCATATGCGGGAAATCACTGCTTTTGCTGGTTAACGTTGAATTCCAGATCAACGGATCTGCTTTGATGTGGAATGGTGATGAATCTGAGCCCTTCAACTCCCACTTTCTTTCTAATATTTTCTCTTAAGAGGATTTACATTGCTCTGTATAATGAGGCAAGATACTCTGCATCCCACGGATGTGTTTGGTAGCAGGAATTGAGCAGGATTTAACCTAAATCCTGCAAACAGCAAAGACATTTTAAAATTCTACAGGTTCGTAAATCCGGTTTTTCTTTTGATGTCTTAAAATGGTGGATTTAGTTAATCCCGTTGTAGGACGAACTTACGGGTTTTAGGGAAGCAATGGTTTCGAGTAGGAACGGGTCAGGAGAAAGATTGGAATTTTGTGGTCTCTTTGTTGCCTTCCCAGCTAGCTCTAATTGTGACTTACCACTACGGTTTGGTAATGAAGGCGATGGTTTTGGGTGAAATCGGAATAGCGGGTTGACGTTTAATTTGAGCAAACCATCTAAGACTGACGACACTCTAATTTTAGCTACACCAACCCTATCAAGAAGATATTCATTTCACATTTTGTCTCTTAAGTGTAAAGCCACTTATCCAGCTAAGCATTCTCATCACGGCAATCCTTAAGCTAGTTTTATGCTTCTCTTTTAAAGGGTCTAAGCATAAGTTTTCTACCCGAAGCATTCCTCCAGTTTAACCAACCAACTTGAATTCTACTAATAACAGCATCCCCATCAATATCACAATCACTTTGAGGAATAGACCTGAGAGATCTAAAGCGTTTACACCTTTTAATAATTTGATCACCCATAGTTACCTTTCTGTCACTAGAGCTACTATTAAAATTACTTTTGCATGTATTTAGTTCTACTCAAACAAAGGTCTTTAGACACTCGAATGTAGAACTTCATAGTTCAAGTTTTTCCTAAGCTTTTTCTCTCGTCTCATTCACGAGAAGGATATCATCAGCAAAAAGCATAGACCAAGGTACATCCTCCTATAAGTGTCCAGTAAGACCATCCATAGCTAAAGCAAAAAGATATGGGCTTAAAGCCGATCTCTGATGTAATCCAACAAAAATAGGAAAATATTGTCAATCCTTTTTATGTTCAAGCACAAGTAACAACTCTAGTATACATATCTTTAATGACTTAAATATAAGTCATATCAACACCTTTCTTCTTAAAAATTCTCCAAAGGATATCTCTTGGAACTTTGTCGTAAGTTTTTTCTAAATCAATTATGTGAATTTTGAATCATGCGCGGATGATTTCATAGAGAATTCACATTTAAATAGGTGAGTACAAGTACAAGAATAAGGAAAGAAAATAAATACTTCCTACAATTATGGAATAACATAAATAGCTAAAATTAAGGAATTAAAATAATGACTAAATATAAAAGATATTAACGTATATTTATGAGCGTAATTCCACACTCCCCCTCAAGTTGGGTTGTACAAATTGTACATGCCCAACTTGTTGTTTAGTTCATCAAAGCTTGACTTAGGGAGAGCCTTTGTTAGAATGTCTGCGGTTTGGTCTCTAGAAGGAGTATAGACCAATTCAATGATTTCATTGTCCACTTTCTCCGAAATAAAGTTTCAATCAATCTCAATGTGTTTTGTTCAGTCATGATGAACAGGGTTCTTTGCGATACTGATTGTTGCTTGATTGTCACAGAGCATCCTGATAGGATGATCTCTCATAATCCCAAGTTCCTTGAGAAATCTTTTGATCCATATTCCTTCACAGATACCCAGTGCTAATGCTCTGTATTCTGCTTCTGCACTACTCCGAGATACCACCGATTGCTTATTGCTTCTCCATGTCACTAGATTGCCGCATACATAAGAGCAATACCCAGAGGTTGATCGTCGGGTGGATATGTCTCCTGCCCAGTCAGCATCAGTAAAAACTTCTACCCTTTGACTATCATTCTTTTTGAATAATAATCCTTTTCCTGGAGTCATCTTTAAAAATCTTAAGATTCGGTTAACAGCTCCCATATGTTCCTCAGTAGGACAGTTCATGAATGCAGAGAAATGAAATAGAGAAGATTTACTTACATATTTAATGCTTAAAGAACAGTGGCAAATCTAAGCTTCTGATTCCCTGTTTCTTTCTGCAATTTTCTATATATTCTGGCAACCATATGAGGTAATGAAAATGCATAATTTTTGCAACTAAGTCAAAAGTTAAGTATATATCGGTTTCTTTTTGGGGGCATTCACATGCAATTCTTATGTATTTACATATCTAAAACCTAAAGTTTATTTTTTCTTGTTAGCCCAACACAAGCTTCTGGATATATTTCTACAAGAAAGCAAGTAGTGGCCATATTTCTTGATTTTGAGCTATTGTAAGACGAATAAAGTCCGTCTCTCTCTCTCCCTCCCTCCCTCCCTGTGTGTGTGCGCGCGCGCGCGATTTGACGATGATGATTAAATTCAACATAGAAAGAGATGTTATCCATGTCCAAGGTACTTCAAGGATCTTTCATTTTCTTATGCAATGGTGGAGCAGCTTGGGTGATTGGACAGATTGCTATCTTTGATCAGAACCCCAAGTATGATTATGATTGATGATTACTTTGAAGCTAACATTTCACTCATTTGCTCGCTCTTCTTTGCTCTCTCTTTCTCTTAAAGTCCATCATAAAAACAATTTTATCCCGGTTTAGGAATGCTTCAGATGGTGCTTCACGGATCTATATTTTATTGCAATGGCACCGGAGCAATTTAGATGGCCTGTGCATGTGCGGGAAGCATTGCGTCTGTGCGTTAACTGTGGAGAACAGGTATGTGAATTTGTTTTGACGTTGTAACAACTAAGCCCTTTGATTTTGATATTCTTACCCACCTTTTCTCAAATGGTTTGTGCTTCTACTCGTCACAAAAGAAATCAACTTCCGTATGAAATTGTGGCCAATCTTAGCATTCGGCTCTCCATTTTCTTTCATCCCTTTTTTAATGTGCGCTTAGAATTGCAGCAGCAACAACAACAAGCCTTTATCTCACTGAGTGGGGTAGGCTACATGAATCTCTTTTCTCTATTGTGTCCTGTTCAGTGTCATACTTTTAATTAATTCTAATAAATTAAGATCATTTTTTATACAATATGTCTAAGTCTTTTTTGGTCTACCTCTGCCTTTATTAACATAAGTCACAAGTCAAATCTGAAATATCTACTCTTCTAACCAGATCATGAGATGGTGGATGTTTAGTGTGACCAAATCATCAAAGATGAGTGTTTCTAATCTTGTCCTCCATTGGAGCTACAACAACCTATCACGGATATATTTATTTCACATTTTTTCTCTAAATGTGAAGCCACTCATCCCACTAAGCATTCTCATCTTAGCAACACTTAACATTGTTTAATGCTTATTTTTTAAAGGCCAACATTCTCTGCCATAGAGCATTACTGGTCTCACCACCATCTTATAAAATTTTCTTCAAGTCAAAGCAGTACTTCGATATTTACATTTATAATCGCATTTTTGGTGTTATAAATCTTTGCATTCAAATGTGTATTCAACTTCTAAAAAGTTATTAAAGAGTAACATTTTTGATGAATCATTCAAGATGCTAGAACTATGCATATAAATACATAAGTATGTAAGTAAATGACCCAATATTTTATTTTTATTGGTTAGAAGTTTGTTCACTTTTAAGTTTTGAGTCAGTTTTTAGATCGGTTTGGCTTTAATAAGCTGACTCCAAACACTAGAGTTCGTTATCCTTATTTAATTCTGTTGTAATTTCGGCCAAAATGGATATTTGGGCATATTTGCACAAATGAATATAATATGGGAATATATGGCTATTTACAGTTATTATGGGGCTTGATGAAATGGTGAAGCAGCTCGACCCATGCTTCTGCAGGTAATGGCTGCATGCATTAGTCATTTGTGGAGAACATGTCAGTGCATCTGTTTTTTAATGGAACTATTAGGCAAATCTGGACCACCATTTCCTCATTTTCTTTCCACTGTTCTATATTTTCATGCAATAGTTGGGTTGTTAAAGTGGATTGATGTTTGCAATTTAGCTAAAATTATAATGTAAATATGAAAGTTTAGGTGTGAGATGTAAATACTTGAAAATTGTGTCCTTGATATGTATATTTCCCTTCTCTTTTACCATCATGGGAGGGTATCCTTACCTTAATTTTTGTCAGTCTCACATTTGCATGCTTCTATCCCCGTTCTCCTTGTGAATTGAACAAAGGTGAATATGAACCTTTGATTTTCCGCTTCCTTTCTCCACTTTTTTTATATCTTCAGGGGAGCGAATTATTCCATCCGGAGCACGTAAGCAGCGCTGGGTGCGGATTTTAAAGGTACTGGGTGGGTATTGAATGGGTATTGGGTATTGGTTATTAGGTGGGTATTGGATGGGTATTGGGAGAGTATTGGATGGGTATTGGGGGAGATGCGTGCGGATTGTGTATGTTCTCCGCATGGAAAAATGACTCCTTCAGAGGACCCAAAGAAGCCTTTCGGGCTTGTGTGGTAGCAAGAATTGAATTCATTTAAACAGGATATAACCTAAATTTTGGAAAACAACCAAATTGGTGACTTCAAATTCTGTTTCTCCTTCATCTTTCCTTATATTCCATATGTGGTAAATGTGGCATTAGCGGAATTTCACTTAAAATTGAATTTCTTATGAGATCTTCGTGACAATGTTGCTCTGCATTATTCCTCGTGTTACTCTGCGGTTAGCGGTGTTTTGGCGGAATAATACGGGAATATTCCTCCGTGTTATTCCGCATTATTTATGTATTATTGCGTAGTATTGATGCGTTATTGTAGTGGTCTTATAATACCACTACAATAATGCAGAATAACACGTGAATAATACGAAGAAATATTCCATGTGTTATTCTGCATTATTCCCCTTATTATTTCGCTTAAAACACCGCTAACCGTGGAGTAGCACGACGAAAATTTATTCGTGTTATTCCCGTGTTATTCTGCGTTATTGTGAGATTTCACGTGTCTTTCATGAATTGAACTCCACAGGTAACTCTATATGGATAGCTCGGATGTAATATTTGGCCCTTTCTCAGCCAGCCGTCTGATAAGATCCGAGGACCGATAAGCCAAAAATAATGTACGTGAAACCCATCCAGTTATAAATTAACATCCGCGTGCAACGAAAACCCTAACTCATTAGCTCAAGTATGAGGTATACAGCCTACTCCATGGCCGTTGATTACTTCGACCTAATCCTTCGAACGAGCGCTCCTTGTTTCTCTCTACGATTGAAGGCTCTAATTGGGCAATGACGATGAAATACACCACGGAAGGTGATCTTAATCCGCTTTAGCGATGCTTCCGAGGGTGCTTCAGAGATTGCAATGCTTCTCTTGCTATGGCGCCGGAGCAGCTTGGATGGCCTGTTTATCTACGGGAAACCGCTGTATCTGTGCGTCGCCGGTGCAGAGATAGCGGGTGGATCTGCTTGGTGATGGAGATAAGGTTAATCTGAGACTCCCGGCTTCCAATTTTCTTACCCATCTTTTCTCAAGGGGATGCTTGTTGCGTGCTTTAAGGCAATATTTAAGAGGCTATTTTGCAGAAGGTTTTGAGCAGGATTAAAGCAAGATTTCCCCAATCTTTTCTCCAATCTTGCCAAACGTTTTTTTCCTTAAATCATACGGTACGCCTAAATTCTGCTTTGCGGCGTCTTGACTTGAATCGCTGTTTTCTCAAGGGGTATTTGGCTGTAACGAGGTTTTAGGAAATCTGGAAAATCCGGATTTAAATATTACTACATTTAAAGAGAAAACGGATATCAGGGATGATCTGGAGCAAATATTGCGCATTATTAAAGCAGGATTCGACTTAAATCCTTCCGAATAAAAAAAAAATGAATTGTTTATAAATCGGGCATCGGCTGGATTTAGCTAAAATTTTCAATTCTCATGAACTCTGCTGCTTCACACGCCGCTGAGCCCGTTGTACTCCTGCACGATCCAGTGGTGATTTTTCTACTCCTTTTTGTTGAGGTTTTTTAGAATTTCGGGGACTAGAATCTGGGGGAGAAATACGAGGGTTTTGCTCCGTATTCTCACTCTTGGCATCGATAAAGAAAAGAGATTGGAAGATTTACATACATCCATCAATTCCTATGTTTTTACATATCGTGCACCTAAACTTGAATTTTTACACATATGCCACCTTTCCTCTGCATAAAAAATGAGAAATTTACATACCTAGGGCACAATTCTTGTGCAATACATATCTCACACTCAAACTTTCACATTTACTTGCATAGCACTTTGTCATTATCAATCAAGTTCAACTGAAATCGGGCATAATTAAGAGTTTCCTTATTTAAATTGTTGTATTGAATTATGTATATTAATTGTACATATTCTTTCTTTATAGTTAAATGGTTAGATTTGAAATATGTATTGTTACGAATTATTATGTATTATTATACCTAAATTAGATTGTACTGACTATTATTTATTGGAATGAAATCAAAAGGATAAGGCAAGCAGCCTTTTGTTCAAAATATTAATGGTCATTTTAAAAAAGATTGGAAGATCTACATACATATCACTCAAATGATATGTTTTTACATATCTAACATCTAAACTTCAAATTTACATATATGCTATTTGTGCATAAAAAGGTATGTTTTGCTTTAGATATTTCCAGTCTATTGTAACTATGGGTGATCAAATTGTTAAAATGTTTGAAGGCTTTAGATTTCTAGAGTATATTGTTCAAAGTGATGGTGATATTGATGGGATGTTATTAATAAGTTTTATGTTGATTGGTTGAAGTGGAGGACTACTTCAGGCCTATTGTGTGATAGAAAAGTGCAAGCTTAGAAGGAAAGAAAATTTTATTAGATGGCGGTGACATGCAATACTCTATGGCGCTGAATGTTGGCTTTTAAAAGAGAAGCATAAAACTAAGTTAGGTGTTGCCGAGATGAGAATGATTAGGTTGATGAGTGGCTTTACACTTTGAGTGAAAATGTGAAATGAATATATCTTGGTGTAGCTCCAGCGACAGAAAAGTTTAGAGAGAGTATCTTATAGATGGTTTGGTCGCATTAAACTTCTACCATCTGATGATCCTATTAAAAGAGTAGATGTTCTAGCTTCAACTTATGTTTAGAAAGGCAGAGGTAGTCCTAGGTATAGAAAATGGTCTTAATTTAATAGAATTAAATGAAAATATGACACTAAGTAGGGATGCAATGGAGAAAAAAGATTTTCCCCCACCCACTTGGTGGGATAAAGGTTTTGTTGTTGTTGTTTTATAAAAAGGCATGCTTCCTTTTCTGGTGATGTTGTTTCTCACTTGGTGGCATTTCTGTTAAAAAATTATTCTGGCAGATAATAGCCCAAATAAATAAAGGGGCATTTGTATAAAATGGTATGCTTCCTTTTGCTGGCAGTTTTCAGAGTATATGCTTCTCTGCTATTCTCTTGCATTGGCTCGAAGCAGCTTGGATGTGCTGTTTGAGTGAGAAATGGACATTGGATTAGTGTTATATATGTAAATTGAAAAATATGGGTTCCATCTTGTACTTTGATATTTGAGTGAGACTGTGAGCAATGATTGAAGAAAGGTGCTACATTTGTAAATATCAATGTTTCAGAGTGCTATGCAATCACCCTATTTTTAAATTATCCATATGCAGGGATAATTAGATAGCACTTTAATGAAATAGTGTGCTTGCTTTGTAAACATCAATGTTTGTGGTGCTATATATGTAATTTGCCCGAGTTGTACTCAATTATTCCTAGTTTAAAGGAATCACACTATTGCCCGAGTTGTACTCAATTATTCCTAGTTTAATGACAACTCGGGCAATATGCTTTGAACCATTTCCATTTTGCATGATGGTTGTGATTTGAAGTTCTCAAAAAACTTATGCTCTGTGGGCAAAATGGAAATGGTTTATCTTTTAGTGTCATGTAAATGTCTCTAAAAATGTTACTATACGCAGCATCATATTTCTGAATAAAGCTTTAGGTCTATTTTGGTGAATTATAGCTTTTATTGTTGATACACCATCAACAAATTTATCATTTGGCACAAATTTTGAGGTATTTGGAATGATTCCCAAGGCTTTTTCAAAGCTAGATATGTACAAACTGAAATTAAAAATCATCAATCATCAATAACTCCTATTTCAGCAAGAGAGGAACCCAATGTCACCAAAATTGATCAAATCCTAGTCAAATCAAGTCTGGATCAAACCATTAAACTATTTTTGGAAGATTTACGTGTTCAATTGAAGGGTCAAATGGATTTCAAATCTGACAAGTTTATAATCAAATCAAGCTTATCGATGAGATGAATTCAACTTGCTCAAGATCACAATTTCGATATCATCAAGGCATTCAAATGTTTGCAAAACATTATCTGATAAAAGTAAATCACTCAGGGTTAGGGCTGTCCAAAAAGCTTGTTGTTCACGAACATTTCGTGTTCGGTTCGCCAAGAAGTTCGTGTTATATTCGTTCGATAAGCAAATGAGACGGATACAAACAATTTTTTTTCGTTCGGTTTGTTAAACGAACAAAAAACAAACAATGATGTGTTCGAACATTTCAAACACGAATACTAGCTCAGTTCGTTCGTGTTCGGTTCTTTTTACATCCCTACTCAGGGTTGTTCCATAGAGTGATCCAAATTGTTGCAATATTTATGGTGGATGACACTTTCAAAATTTATAAATAGCGTCCTACTCCATTCATGGAAGGAAGGTAAGATTTAGACCTAGTGCTTGATCAGGAGTCAAGTTTCAGTGCTGCTCGAACAGTTCCTGCTCCCAAAACTTGTGCGCCTGCATGGTAGCGGTGAAATGCAGATGAGCGGTTCTGCTTTGATGATGGAGCAATGACGAAGCTATACCCTTCAAATCGTCCTTTATGCGCCTTCATTATCTCGAGCAGGTGTTCCCCTGCTCTGTCTAATGTAAGTAATTCTGCACCCTATAATAGTAGTCAATTGTCCAAAAGGCTGGATTTATTCAGGATTTATCATACACTTTGTTTTGCTTTGGTTTTAGCCTAAATTTTGAAGATACTAATTTCTGCAGCTCTGAGGATTTAAAATCAAAAAAATACCGGTGCAACAAGCTATTGTGGCATTTTTTTTTTTGCCTACTCAGCAGTATTCCTAGGCTATGGAAGGAGATAGATAGGACTTTCGGGGGTCTTTGTACTCCAGGATACCGTTGTTGTGTAGTCCCTGCTAGCTATAATCTCGAGTATACTGCTAGGGTTCTGTCAAAATGGTGATGTTTTTGGACAAAATCGGGAGGGTTGGGGAGGATTGATAGAGGGTTTTGGGGCGAGCGGGGATGGGGAAGATAGGTATGTGGTTTTAATTTTATATTATTCAAGTTAATTGTTATTAATTTAATTGATTAGTAATTAATAATCAATTTATATGCTACCGTGCTCTTCTATGTTTAATACACCTTTTCTTGCCTATTTTATGGTGTGATTGTGACTCCGAAGTGTTTTGTGTATAGTTTTGGATGTTAGTAAATATCCAAAAATTGTGTGGTATGTATGTAAATCGGTGAATATTTTAGTTTTATAGATGTGAACCATGTTTAAGTTTGGGTTCAAATCATTTTCAGAATGCTAAAACTTTAATAAGTAGACCTCAAATGCTAGAGTTAGTTAATCTCTCATTTGTTGTAATTTTGCCCAAAATGCTTTTTTGGGCATGTTCTATAAAAGAAAATATCCTGAGAATATTAGGCTTGTGATTATTTTAAAGTATTTACATAGCTAGCTCTGTTTTGTCATGAACATATGCATGGACTCGTTCATCACTGCTAAAAAGGTTAGTAAAAGTGGCATTTTTTATGTGATATGAAAGGTTATGTACGTGAATATCTAAGTTTAGTTTTTTGTTATGAATTGCGTGGTATGTATGTAAATGCCCCTTAAATATTATGTTGCACTCTTCTCAAAATAATTTTCACCAAATTTCGAGGAGATATTTTCACCCAAAATTTTTCATTTTTATCATCTTTTGGTGGTATTGCTCAATGGAGAAAAACGTTGGCCTTCAAAAGAGAAGCATAAAATAAAGTTGCTGAGACGAGAATGCGTAGAAACAAAATACGAAATTAATATATTTGTGATAGGTTGCACTCTTCTCAAAATAATTTTCACCAAATTTCGAGGAGATATTTTCACCCAAAATTTTTCATTTTTATCATCTTTTGGTGGTATTGCTCAATGGAGAAAAACGTTGGCCTTCAAAAGAGAAGCATAAAATAAAGTTGCTGAGACGAGAATGCTTAGAAATAAAATACGAAATTAATATATTTGTGATAGGGTTGGTGTAGCTCCAGTGGCAGACAAGATTACAGAGTCTTCTCAGATGGTTTGGTCACATTAAATGTCTACCATCTGTGATCTGATTAGGGGAGTAGATGTTTTAGATTTGACATATGTTAAGAAAGGCAGAGGTAGACTCAAAAAGACTGGACTTATTGTATTAAAAAATATCATCTATTAGAACTAAATGAAACTATGACATTAGGGAGGAAAAGGATTAGTGCATTTTTGGAGTTCGGAAAAAAAAAAAAAAAAAACTTTTGCAATTTCTTATGCAAGCCAATGAAATTCTGAATTGAGGGAAAAAAAAAAGATTCTCTACTTGAATCATCTAGAATATTATGAATTATTCTTTTTTTTTTTTTCTGTTTGAATTACATGAATCTCTCTCTCTGCTCCCACTCTACCTCCTATGATTAGGCGATGATTAAATCCAACTTTGAAGGAGGTCAACTTTGTTTTTCTCATAACTTGGCGATGGACCTGCATGGACGGCCTATACCTCCGTAGGTAAATGAGGTGTCGATATTTGTAGAGAACATGCAAATGTATATGATATTTGATGAACCAAGGCAAATGTGTGCCTATGACTCTCAACTCCTTTAAACTTTTCTATATCTTGAAGCGGCCAATTGGGTTTTATGTGGATAGATTTTTTTGCTTATCGGAAGTTGTCATATTTCTTTGTTCCATTTTTCCCTTGCTTTTGCTGATCAGTATTCAAATGCAATCTAGGGGTTTAAACGAGTCCAATTGAGCTCGAGCCACTTGCAAGTAATCTTCGCATTCCATGTTATTTGTGATAGAAAAATGGTAGGTTGTTTTGGTTGCAGAATGAGCAACATTGATTCTCAGCAGCATTGAGTTGCGCTTCTTCTTTCTACATTTTAATATTTTTAGGCAATTGTGTGGTGGGTGGATTTATGTCGTGTTTAATTTAAATCCCTTCCAAACAGCCAAATGATGGCTGGAAATCATATATAAACTAAAGTCCCATTCCTCTGTTTTTGTCTTTAATCCCCGACTTAGTAAGTCTGCTCATTAAACAAATTTTAGATATATTACAGAGAGATTTGGATGTGTGTAAACGAGCTCAATACAAGCAGTTTTTTTTGCGCTAACTAGCCAAACACGAGAAAAGATTTGTTCGAATATATATATATATATATATATATATATATATATATATATATATATATATATATATATATAAATCAAAACACAGGTTTTAATAGAGTTCAAACAAATCTAGGATAGGATTCAAATAAAGTTCGAACATAGTTCAAAGAAAATTTGATTCTTTCAGATTTAATGCTGTCGTCACAACTAATATTAGATTCTTAATAATCGTCTTTCAGCTTTAGTTCTGGAAATGGGAAGGGATCTTGCAGCCATAAGCTAGCTATACATGGTCTAAAACCTGATGAAAGGAACCCTGGAACTGACGTTTTAGATTCCGACTCATCTCTCTCATAGCCTTTTTCTTCACTAGTAAATGTTCTCCGAACTCTGAGCCTGGAATTTTTGCCATAACTAAATCTGTCACATATTCTTTAGATCTTCCACGGTCTGAGCGCTTAAATAAATCTTCGAACTCTGAGCCAGGAATTTTGGCCATAAATAAATCTGAATATTCTGAAGATCTTCCACAACTTGAGTGCTTAAATATATTTGCTGTTTCCTCTATTCCATCCTGAGCCCATTCATAACACTGTTTTATTTCTTCATCAGTACATATATCGAGGAAGGGAGCCCATAGAGGACACTGTTTTATTTCTTCAACAATATCAAAGGGTTTATTCCCCTTTCCAAAGCCCTGCAAAACTGACTTGCTCTGCTTTCCCTGTGTCATTTGATTCTTTTTTACTTCTTTTCTTTTTCTAGTAGATTTCTGCTTCAAATTAACATCTTTTGAAGCCCCTACAACAGGTAAATAAGTACTTCTAAGATCTTCCAAAGCCTTGCGCTTTTTGCTAGCAATCTTAGCAGTCTTCAGACAATCAGGTTTCATCGTCACGGTAGCATTTCCTCCACCAATGTGTACATTTTTCTTGTGGATCACAGCTGCGCGAGCGGTGTCCATCTTCAACAACCAGCCAAATCAACGCTTTCACAAACTAAGTAATCGCGGCCGAAAGCCTGTAGCGATTTTGAGGAGGAGACCCGGAAGCTGGAGAGGCATCCTAGAAACCGACAACTTTCGAGAGGTTATATATATATTATTGATGAGTATTATTTTTAAAAAGTTTAATTGATTACAAGGCTAGAAAGATTTATAAACAATTAAAATTATTAATTAAAAAAAAATTAAATTCTATTTAAATGAATATTTCAATATAAATAATAAGATTTAAATCTTTACTCCTACCCTTAACATCTTATGGCTGCATGATTTGGGATGTCAAAATGGCTTTTTATTCGTGAATATTTGGTTTGCTAAGCAAATGATACTGACGCAAATAATTTTTTTGTGGTCGATATGTTAAAGAGCAGAACATGAACAACAATTATTTTTAATGCTCCTAACAAGAGTTTTGCCTGGGCTTGCTCATGGTCGGCCAGTTTACAGCCCTAACTATGATATAAAAGCAACATGATGACCTTATTCTTTTGGATGACTTTATTCTTAAGATGTGGATTTATCTGCTTTTAACTGGCTTTTGATGGAATTAAGGAAAATCTGAACCTCTGCTTCCCCGTATTTTTGAACCCTTTTTTTTACTATAACTCGTTGGGTCCTTTGCATAAATAATGCACTATTCTGATGCAATATCAATGGAGCAGCTTGGATCGTTCATCCCTATGACGGCATCTATGAGGGTAACGGTTGCTTTGATGATTTTTTTTGAATGGCTGTCCTATTTTCTTCCCTAATTTTCTGAAGAGCTTTTTTAAAGTTCAAAAAAAAGAAGTGAAATGAAATTAAAGAGGACGTGCACTCATTCCCTTTAACGCTTTATATATTTACTTGCCTGACTCCTAAATTTTAATTGCTTAAATTTCTCAATTTTGTCTTTTATGTGTCCTATAAGGTCTAATTTACTTGCGTGACTCTCTCTCTCTCTCTCTCTTTCGCTCTATGTATATTGATAGATAGATAGGCCAGGACACAGATGTTATGTATTAATACTTCAAAGGTGCTTTGCTCCCAAAGAATAAAAGAGAGTTTGGGGGTTATTTTGTGGTCGCTTTTTCAATTGCTCTCTAGAAATTTGCCCAACCTCTGTTTGGCTGTAATATTTTTTGCTGTTTTTAAAAATAATTCAGTGGTGAAATTGAGCTTTTGAGAATTTTAGAACATGCTTGCTGATGAGAGCTGATGATTGAATTTTGATTTGCATACATATCTTGCAATGTCATCATGTGTTCGAACTGAAGGAGGATTGACCAAATATTTTATTATTTCTGTTAGTTTATATCAAGGATCGGCTTTAAGCCCATATCTTTTTGCTTTATTTATGGATGGTCTTACTGGGCATTTACAAGAGGATGTACCTTGGTGTATGCTTTTTGCTGATGATATCCTCCTTGTGGATAAGACGAGAAAAAGCTTAGGAAAAACTTGATTTATGGAGGTCTGCATTGGAGTTTAAAGGTCTTCGTTTGAGTAGAACTAAAACTGAATACATGGAATGTAATTTTAGTAATAGTAGGTCCAGTAACATAAGTGTAAATTTGGGTGACGAAATTATTAAAAGGTGTGAACGATTTAAATATCTCGGGTCCATTGTTCATAGCGATGGTGATATAGATGGGGATGTTAATAGTAGAATTTAGGTTGGTTGGTTGAAGTGGAGGAATGCGTCCGGCCTATTGTGTGATAGAAAAGTACCGCTTAGATTGAAAGGAAAATTTTATAAGATGGTGGTGAGACCTGCAATGCTCTATGGTGCTGAATGTTAGCCTTTAAAAGAGAAGCATAATGTTAAGTGTTGTCGAGATGAGAATGATTAGGTGGATGACTGGCTTTACACTTAGAGACAAAATGCGAAATGATTACATCCGTAATAGGGTTGGTGTTGCACCAGTGACGGATAAAATTAGAGAGAGTCGCCTTAGATGGTTTGGTCACATTAAACGTCGACCACTTGATGATTTGATTAGGAGAGTAGATGTTTTAGATACAACTTATGTTAAGAAAGGCAGAGGTAGACTTAGGAAAACTTGGGCTTATTGCATAAAAAATGATCTTAATTTATTAGGATTAAATGAAAATTTGACACTAAATAGGACGCAATGGAGAAAAAGGATTCATGTAGCCGACCCCACTTAGTGGGATTAAGGCTTTGTTGTTGTTGTTGTTGTTGTTGTATACATATCTTGCAATTCTTATGTATTTCCATGTCTAACAACAAATTTTGATTTTTGTGTTGGCAGCAAAGATTGTCATTCATTTATGTGGCATATAAAGTTATATATATATATATATATATAATTTTTTCTTTAAAATTGATCGGGGCGTGAGTTCCCCAACTCACCCTATGGGCTCAACCCTCGCTAGGTCCGGGGTGACCAGGTGTGCAAATAATTCGAGTACTGCCTGGCTTAAGACGAAATTGCGCCGTGAGGGGATTCAAACCCGTGACTTGAGGGGACTTACGATCTTCAAAGAGGCAGCTACGTCAACAGACCACGAAATGCGAAGTTATATATATATATATATATATATATATATATATATATATAGCACCTATATATATAGTGCATTTTCCTCATTCCACACAATTCTTATATATTTTCATGTCTAGCAGCTAAACATTCATTATTACATGCATATCACTCAAATTTTTAATATCACTTAAAAGATAGCACCAGTTTTATGACAACAAAGTGTTCTAATTATAAATATCAAACCTGGGAGGTAGATATCTAAATACGTATTAAATGTGTGGTATGCATGTAAATTTCCCTATATATAAATGAAAATTTGAGTGCGTCACCCTTAATTCTTGGATACTTACCTGACTATTGCTTAAAATTTAATATTCAAGCTGGCGTCAAATGTTAAAAAATGAAGCCATCTTAGGCTTATGGCTTCATTTTTCCAATTTTGGCTTTTCTGAAGCATCAAAGTCAATCTCTCTCTCTCTCTCATTAATATATAATACTTTTGCTACTTTTTTAGAAATTTCAGGGGAGAGATTGAACTTCTTACATCGTTGGACTGTGCTAGCTGAGGAAAGCCGTTGATCATTTGATTTACATGTTACTCAATTTTTTTTGTATTTACATTTCCAATTCCTATACTTGTCAAGTTTTCGCCTGTTATGTGGCATATTGTCAAATCTCTCTCTCTCTTTTAGTGTGTGTGTGTGTTTAAATGATCATTAAAATGAAACGCATTAACGAGAGCGTAGATATATATTTTTATTTTTTGCATTAATTTATTTTTTTTGGTGATTTAAGTTGATTTGCGTAGATATAGATTTTTCTCATCCAATGGATTGAAGCAGATTTGATGGTCCATGCCTTTGAGGAATAACCGTTGATTTCAGTATGTTTTGACTAGTACGCTGGCTTTTGCACCTAATTTTCTGCAAGGACCTTTTTTATATTCACAACAGGTTATGAAGTGAAGTAAAAAGGAAAGTTCACTTGCATAACCCTTTAGTCTTATGTAATGACAAATTTAACACCTTAGCTTTAATTGAAGAGTAATGCTACAGTGTTTTTTGCTTTTTTTTTGGTTGACCCAAAAGTTTCCTTTTGAATATTTATAATGATTTATTTACCCAATATTTTTATCATTATGACTTCCTTGAATTTCTTTTCTGGATTGTGCCATGCTGAAGAAATCCTTCTTGGAGGTGTTGTGTACCCACCCCTTCGTCCGGACTCTGTATGGAAAATTTTTTCCTAATGTTGGGCAGTATTCCTTTTCATGGTGCTCAAGAAATCTGCGCTATTTTTCTTGTTTTGTCCATTGAGCAGCTTTGACAGCTCTTTGTATCCCCGTCCAACAATTATAAGCTTATTCGTGAAAATGTGTTTTTCACTTGTAAAAAGGTACTAATTGTTGCATTTTTAGTGTAACATTAAAGATTTTAGTGTTATGTATGTGAATGGCACTTAAAACTTCATGTTGCACTCCTGCCAACTTTTAAATCAAATTACAGTGAATATTTTAACCCACTTTTTTCCTTTTATTTTATGCTGATATGCTGTGGCAGATGATTGAATTTGAAGATGGTTCAATTTCTATTATGGAATTCTACACCCAATGCATTTCCAGCAAAAGAACTTCTTTATAATTTCTTATGAAAGCTGAAGAAACTCTAGAGTTAAAAAAAATAATTTCTTCAAGAATAGTAACAATTTACTCCGATTTTTCTATTTGAATTCCATTTCACTCTCTCTCTCTCTCTCTCTCTCTCTCTCTCTCTCTATTTGTGTGTGTGTGATTAGGCAATAATTAAATTCGAAATGGAAGTTGGTTCTGTTCCTGTCTGTGGTGCTTCAGAGATCTCTACTTCTCTCATGACATGTTGATGGAGCAGCTTGGATGGCCCATGCTGTTGTAGGCAACCGCTGTGTCCATGTGATGCTGGTAAAGAACCTATGGGTGTATTCTCATTTTGATGGAACTAAGGCGAATCTGTGCCTACAATTCCCATTTCATTTAAACTTTTTGTTTTCTTCAAGCGACCAACGGGAGCCTTTGTGCGGATAAATGGTTCCTTTTATCAGAAGTTGCAACCTTTCTTGGTTCTAATGCTGTATGATAATGAACATACAATTATACATTAGTGATCCTTCACTATTGAAAGAAAACTCATTAGTTTATGGGTTTGTTAAGTACGTTGAGCAGTTATTATGGTAATTTCTTTTCAATGATGTTAAGCACTTATAATATTTAAAATTTTATCATAAAAAAAAAATCGTTAGGGCTATAATTCTATCTCCAACTCTTTTAATTTTTACCACATTATCTTTCAAACTCTTTATCTATAATTACACCTACACTATTTCTAGTGCGACTCTTACCTGAATACCAAAGATTAAAACCTAAATTATCAATTTTCATAGCCTTTTCTCCAACTCATTTAGTTTCTTGAATACATACGATGTTTTTCTTTCTATGAATCATAATATCAACTAATTCCATTAATTTACCATTGAGAGTACTTATATTCCAAGATTTTATTCTAATATTAGTTGGAGCTTGGATGTTGGTTAGGTGAAAACATTATAATTGGGGATATATATATATATATATATATATATATATATATGCTACTCAAATCATATATATTTACATATCTAGTATTTATGCTCTTACTGTTACATAGATACCACTTAATTTCTATGAATTTATATATTTAACAGCTAAACACTACTTTCTTTTTAATGCTTATACAATTTAAATCCCCTTGAGCTATGGAATGGGAATGAATATTGGTTTCATTCGTGATGCTTGGGAGTGATGTTCATAATTAAGCTGATCTCCCATTAAAACGCAAAGATATTTATAAGCCTATAAAAGTTAAATCCTCATTCATTCATATACTGAGCAGTCACCGAGTACCTTTTTTTATTTTATTTTTGGGAAGGAGGAAGTTTGGAGAAAGTTTTGATATGCTAAACCAATTATATTTGTTGATGTTTTTTAAAGTAAGAGGCGTGGAATTGAATTTGACTACAACTTCCAATTCATTTGTTATGGTAATCCTTTTCGTTTTGTATGAATTTTATGGAAGATTTACATACATACTGCCAATTTCATAGGTACTTCCATATACCTATACTTTTGCCTTTCACATTTATACCACTTATATCTTTCATATCACATAAAATTTTTTTTCTTATGTTCAAATTCTTAAAATATACTTTCTCATGCATAGATAAGGTGGCAAATACATATAAATGGAAGTTTAAGTGCTAGATAGTTGAGCCCATTAGAATCGAGTGGTATACATGTAAATCTAATTAATAATGTAAGGAGTCATAAGTGACATGAGGTATTGAATTAGAAGATGATGATGAGGGAACTATAATGCTATGCTTATTCAAGGTTTTGTAGAGTAGGAGAAAAGGCATCTACAATGTAAATGTTTTGTTTGTTGTATTGAATATATGAATCTTGGACTAACTTCTTTACACACATTTGTCCATAATGTGAGAACCCTTGCTTGTTTGATACTACACCGAGCACCGGTGTAGCGGCCTTTGCACACTTTTCACTCTATTCAGGTCATACAACGTGTCGCTTCAAGGGACGGTCTAACATTTTACAAAATGATCAAAAGGATTCATGTTAGAGGTACTTTACACCAAAAGAAAGGAAAAGTTTGTGGGTTTTTTAGGCAGCTTTCTCAATGGCTTTCTAGAAAGTCATCGCTATTTCGTTTTACTGTAATTTTTTGCTGTTTTTTGACAAACTTCTGTGGTGAGATTGAGAGTCTATTTGGGGCAGTTGCAATTTATCGAATAATCTGCTAATAAACTGATTAAAAATAATTTGTTGATAAGTTAGTTGTGGTGGCTATTATAAATTTTTATTTTTTTTTAAAAGTCAAACTGCAGTTAGAAAGCTCTCACCGCAGCTAGGTAGGTAAGGTGTGAAAATGCTGTTTTCAGCGTTTTGAAAAATGAATAAGCCGCCAAAATGTAGTTTACCCAAACAGTTCAAGTGCGTTTTCAAAACGCTACTGCACCAAATAAGCTGCCTCAAACAGACCCTGAATTGTTTACAAAATTTGAACGTGTTAGTCGGAAAATGACGCTGTGTGACTTTTGTATGTAAAAGAAAATGCAATATACGATTAAATTAAAGGGTGTTTACGTACCCTTCTGTTCCCTTGTATTCTCATATCTCACACCTTATCTTTGCTTCTAATGTTTATGCGACCCATATCTTTACATAATTAAAACACTGAAAGTTAATTATGTTGGTTGATGGAGTTAAATAAAACCTTTAAATATCTACCTCAAAACTTTAATATGTGAAATGTACAGTTAAATAAATACACCCAATTGTCATGTACTTACATATTTAACACAAACTTTCATTTTTTACATCTGTTATGAAGTCAATTAGTGGAAAGATAAAGTACAATTGTATGATCCTTCAGAGATCTGCCTTCTTCTCATGCAATGGCGATGAAACAGCTTGGATGGCCCATGGCTTTGATGATAATTGCTGCTTTCATTTGCCATTGGTTGGGAACTGTTTGGATATGCTCTTTGATGGAACAAAGACAAATATGAGCTTTTGATTCTCCAACTTCACCACTTTTCTATATTTTCAAGCAACCAAGTGAGCTCGTAGAGTGTATATTTTCTTGCAATTTAACCCTGATTGAAGTTTGTTTTGGTTTCTCTTTGTTCGTAGAGTTGTTGAATGATCCATATATTGATGCCAAAGGATGAATGTGGCATGAGTTCCATGCTCTGTTTAAATTCATGAACAATGCTTCATCCTCTAAAGAACGTTTCACAGAGGATGAATAATCACTTCTCTCTTTAGTTTATGGGTCACTTTAGAGTAACGCTTCATGCTTGAAGTAAAACTCACTAGTCTAAGGGTTCGTTTTTTTTGGCAGTTGGTACAAGGATGATTCTAATCCCATTTTTTCTTGCATTTTATTCACCTTCTTTATCTCTTCAGGCAACTAAATGAGGATTTGAGGTTTTTTTGGGTGCTGGATTTGACCTACTCTGGAACATATTGATGATATGCCACAAAATAATCCACTTGATTATGCATAAATGCTGATGTATTTTTTGGATTGTGAACCTTTGGGGTCACATTAAGGACTAATTCGAACTTTGATTTCAGCAGTTTTTTTGTCCAGCTGAATGTCTTGACGAGACTAACTGAACAATGCTGAAGATGATTCATATAAAAATGTTGCTAATATTAGATTTTGTCAAAAGCAATTCTTCTTTTTTTGCATCTATTATGATATGATTATTTTATGTGTAAATACCAAAATATAGGCGTTTAATATTAATTTGTAAATTCACAAGGCATGTGTGTTATATATGTAAATCACCCAATATTTTAGTGGTATTGGTTTTGAACCATGCTCAAACTTGGGTTTAATTCAGTTTCAGAAAGCTCAAACTTCAATACCTAGTCCTCTAATGCTAGAGGTTTTTCTTTACAACAACAACAACAACAACAAAGCCTTAATCCCACTAAGTGGGGCAGAGGTTTTTCTTTATTAGTTATAATTTTATCTGAGATGCCGGTTTCTACAAATGAACATATCGTAGGGATTTTTAGCTAATTATATATATTTCCTAGTGCTTTTTTATTCGATGAAATTTGTGAATTTTACATGTATATACCAGGCTAGGGGTGTAAACGAACCGAACACGAACGAACAGTGCTTGTGTTCGTGCTCGAAATGTTCGAACACATCACTGTTCGTGTTTGGTTCGTTTAACAAACCAAACAAAAAAAATGTTCGTGTTTGTCTCGTTTGCTTATCGAACGAATCGAACACGAACTTCTTGGCGAACCAAACACGAACTGTTCGCGAACGACGAGTTTTTTTGACAGCCCTATACCAAACAATTCTTATGGGTTTACATCTCTAACACTTTTATGTCCTAAATTTTTCTTGAAAAGGTGTATTTCAATTTTCAAATGTTAGTAAATGTGGCATTTTTTTATGTAATCATAAGGATTTGAGTTTTATGTATGCAAATATGAAAGTTTATGGTGCTTCATAGATCTTGTTTTTTTTGTCATGCTGTGGCAATGGAGTAGCTTGGATGGCCCATGCTTCTGCAGGTAATCGTTGTGTACATGTGTCATTTTTAGAGAGGATGTGGATGTATTTGCTTTTTATGAAACTTGGCTAATCTGAGCCTATAAATCCCCTTTCCTTTAGACTTTTGTTTCTTCAAGCAGGATACTTGTGCCTTGATGTGTCATCAACAAATTTTTATCATCATGCATGTCTTGATTCATTTTGAGAAAGAAACATTCCAATTTGGTCATTAATGTGGATAGATATTTTCCTTTTATCAGATGTTGGAATCTTTCTCGGTTCCCTGTGTTTTTCTTGATTTGAATGATATGTATTGAAATGTTGATAATGGAGGCAAGACTCTGATGTTGTATGTTATTTCATCAGCGACGCTTCACTCTTCGAAGAAATATCATTAGTTTATGGGTTTGTGGCAGTTTTTTCAATTGCTATCGCCTCTTTTGTGGGAGGGTTTTCAATGGGGGGTGGTTCTGCTTGAATTTATTTATGTATTGTGTGATGTTGATGAAATCCATCATGGAAGATGATCTATGCCCCCCTTCATGTTGAGTAGGAGCTTGGATGGACCATGTACGCGTAGGTAATCTTTGCAATCCTTGCATTAGTGGTGGAGAATGGTTGGTGCTTCTGCTTGCAGATTGAACTTGTTGAGAATATTAGGGCAAAGAGAATTCAAGAATCGACACAAATCCATAAAAAAACACAGATTTAACAAGGTTATGCAATTCGCCTACGTCTCGGGAGCAGAGCGGTGACTTTCTTTGATTTTACGAAAAGAGTACAAGTCTCCTTAAGGTTACAATACAACATATGTATGTATATATATATAACCCTGGTGTACAATATGTAATTACAAAATTACTTCTGTGCTGTACCGCAGGGACGTTGCGCCTGCACCCCCAACCCACATAACGAAACTTCCCTTGATTAGACATATGCTTCCACTCCACTTTGTTCTATTGATCCGCTCCGCTGGCTTGCTCCGTTTCGCTTCAACATCTGTCCCTTCTCTGGTATATGAGTCATACCTAATAAATCTCTACCTTGCCGAATATCCAACCCTTTAAGAGAAGGATACCTTTTTGGGTTGGGCCACCATGCTTGTCTAGCAACTGTGAAAATTCAACAAGTTCAAGCAATGCAACCAACTTCTTGATAGTAACTGGCTTAGTCAATGTATCAGCTGCATTCTCATTAGTATGAACTTTCTGCAACAGTATCTCACCAGAAGCAATCAATTCTCTAATCTTGTGATACCTGACATCAATATGAACTTTCTGCTCTACTCTACTCGCTCGTTCAGTTTCGCTCCAACATCTGTCCCTTATCTAGAATACGAGTGATACCTAACATAACACAATTCCAATCTTCAAAGAAAACTGTGATTTAAATGATGCTTATGGGGTTTAATTCTCTATCATCATATGGTTATGCAGTAATTGTGGAAGTCATTAAATGAACATCAAACTCTTTTTGCTGCCGCTGCTCAGCCATTTATTAATTTTCATAATTTTACTAAATTATAGTATTAAATATTTATTGAGAATTTTGCATACATATATATATACGATACTTTGTTTTTTTTTTCAAGTTCTGGGAATGATCTTCCTCGTTCTTGTCTGATGGGTGCTATATGTGCAATGATGTTATTAGCCTGTCATCGTCCCTCTGGATGGTACACTTGGGTGGCCCAACCTTTGCCCATCCCTTAACACAGTGTTTAACCGGCTAGAGTGGTCTTGGCTTCCATAAGCTGGCCTTGGCTTTTGACTCATGATAACCTTTGTGACGGCCTATTTATTTCTGAGCCCATTTTACCTGGTCTTGAACTTATTTTCCTTTTTTTAACACTTAGCATTTTTAAAATTGATCCCCACTTTGTAATGGCTGGAGGTGGATGTGAATAAAACTTAGTATAATTTCCGCTGATATTTTTATTATTTTCATATTTTAGAAAGCACAAACAAAGAGAAGGAGCATGCATTGCTCAAAAGAGATGAAAATAAGATCTCTGCCTAAAATTGATCATAACAGCTGAGACAAATTGGGGTTTGTCATGCTATTGTTATGAGGAAACATCAAATGAGCATCACACTCATATTACCGATACTACTGTGTACAACATATATGGGCCTTGGTTGGGGAAAATAACTCTTGCAATATGTCTATGTAGATGAAATAGCACAGAAATTTTTGTGTGTGTTTTTAATAACTTTGCTGTGAAAAGAATTATTGCAGATATTTTGGAATTTCTTGAAAGGAACAAGCTGATTTGGAGTCATTTGATGCACTTTAAGAAATTCTTAAAGTCTGATTCTTAAATCGGAGGTTTTGTCCTTACTCTGGAAAGCTTGGGAGTGAGATATTGTTAACAACTTGGGTGGAGTTGATTGTAGAGGTGATTACAAACATGGAAATATTATTGAGGTTTTCTTGTATTTTTGGGATGAGGATCTGGTGGAGAAAGACGAGGGCTCTGATTTTTAAAATTTGTTAATTTTATATGGTTTACACATCACCTAAAATTTGACATGATCGGGCCATATTCTCGATGCATTTTGGGTTTGAAAACTTATTTGATTATGTGACATTTACATTTTTAACATTATATCAAAATTATGACTAATATTTATGTTCTAAAGTTTAATACACTATTCTTAGCGTTTTCTGTTTTCATTATGACACTTAAACTTTATTTTTTACATTTATACCATCCAAATCTTTAAAATCACATTTTCGTGTCAATAATAATGTATAGTAGCGTGAAGTCCTACTTGTGAATTTTGAGGCATATAAAGTCAAAATTTTCTTTATTAAATCCTACTTGCAATTGTAATTACTTTTACTTGTGCAATAGCAATTCATCACGAAAGGGTTCTTTCCCCCACTCTATTGACGCTCGGGATTGCTTTTGCTGTCAGTTTTCAGATTTTAATGCTTCTTTGATATTCTCTAGTATTGGCCTGAAGCAGCTTGGAAGGCGCGTGCATCCTAGGTGCAACTGCTGTCTTTGCGATGTCAAGAATAAAAAGATGGGACTTTGTGATGAAACAAAATCGAATTGCATTTATTGTCAACCGGAGTTAGCTCACAAGAATGCTTATTTATTATTAAAGAGTGAAAAAAATTATGATAAAGATGTGGGTTTGTGTTTCCAACGACTTTGATGCAAAAAGGGTCATTGCCGATATGTTGGAATGTCTTAACAAGAAGAGGCCTCGTTTGAAGTCACTCGCTGCTGTTCAAGAGAGCCTTAAAGCTGTCTTTCAATACAAAAGGTTCTTGCTTGTTCTGGATGACATCTGGGAGGAAGATATGAGCAACTGGGAGAAAGTTCTCTCCTCTCTGACTAATGGAAGTTTTGGAAGTAAGATTTTGGTAACTACTCAAATGGATGCAGTTGCATCGGCGATTACAAAGGTTATTCAAAAGATGGAAACATTGAGAATAAAGGGCTTGGACGAAGATGTGTGTTTGAAGCTACTCAACACCCATGCATTTGCTGGTGTAGAGAACCTTGGTGCTCATAAAAAATTAACACATATTGCTTGTTTGATAGTTCAAAAGCTTTCAGGATCTCCATTGGATGCAAAGGTCATTGGCGGTGCTTTCAATTCTAACTTGGATGAGAGTTTTTGGATGAACATTTTAAATAGTACTGATGTTCTAAAGGTAGACCCAGAACCGGGTCGCAATAGCATTTTGCTTATATGAAGATTGAGTTTTAAGTTCCTTCCACAACCTCTAGAAAAATGTTTTGCATTTTGTGGCATATTCCTATAAGATCGCCTGTTTGATAATGATGATTTAGTCCCCATGTGGATTGCATTGGGTTTCGTTCATGAATCTTCAATTGAAGAAGAGACTTTGGAAGATATTGGAGTTTTGATGAGTTTCAGGGAGAAAAAATATATTATAAGATGCATGATTTGTTACATGATTTGGCGCAGTCTATTTCTTTAGAGGAATGTTTCAGATTTGTGGGAGATAATGTTTTTTCTTTCTAAAAATGTTCTACACTTATTTGTTAAAACTGAAAATCTAAAAGTGTTGGGATCGATCAAAGATGTTAGAAATCTGCATTCACTCATTTTTACCGGTGAAAGACTTGGTCAATGTTTTACCGAAATACTTACTCAATTTTTTGAAGCATCGAGAAGGATTTGTTTGTTGTTCATATGCTCCATGGCAAAAAAAATATCTGAGACTATTTAAAACTTGAAACAACTTTGATATTTGAATCTTATTGTAAATCTTACTCAGATGGCAAGATCTCTAAGATCATTTGCGGTTCATAATCTATAAAAAGGTGGTTTGGGGATCTTGCTCTAATGATATCTTTCCTGGCGATGTGAGTAATCTTTCTAATCTGAGTCGCTTGGATCTAGCTCTAATGATTTATTCACCATTAAGTTTTTTTTTTTTTTTTTTCATTATGATTTCCATGCACTTTTCTTTGGATTGTGGCTTGGCAAAGAACTGCTTCATGGTAGGTCTGTTTGTCCGTCCTAATGTTGAGCAGCATTGCTTTTCATGGCCATGAAACAGCTTGGATGGCCCTTTAATTCCTTGGGCAACTGTTGCATCTCATGGTTTAGGTGGTTTAGAAATGCTAGGCTGTTCTGCTTGCACGTTGTACAAAAGTTGAATCTGATTCTCCAATTTCTCAGTTGTTTAGAGCTTGTTTGGGATCGTACGCTAAAGCAAAATCTATTATGACTGTAACTTTTTCATTAATCACTCTAAAATCATAGCCATCATGAATATTTCTAAAATCTTCTATCACTCTACTAACATGTCCATTTATATCTCCTCCAATAAAAAATCTTTGTTTAAGAGGTATCATTTCTACAAAGTGTTTTAGCTCATTCCAGAATTTGTCTTTATAACCTATTTCTAAACCTACTTGAGGAACATAAGCGCTTGTAATATTTAAAATCGTAGTATCATCAATAATCTCAAGGACTATAGTTCTATCTCTAATTCTATTAATTTTTACAAGATTATCTTTCAAATTCTTTTCTATAATTACACCTACACCATTTCTTGTGCGAGTCTTATTTGAATGCCATAGTTTAAAACCTAAGGCATCAATCTCGTTTGCCTTTTCTCAAACTCATTTTTCTTAATACATAAGCAAAAGGAGTTTATGGGTTCTTTTATGGCAGTTTTTTGAATGGCTTTTTAGATAGCTGTCACAATTCTATTTTGACTTATATTTTTGCTATTTGTTTATGAAATTTTAGTGGTGATATTGAGCATTTTACAATGTTAGAATGTGCTAGCTGAGGAAAGTTGTTTATTGAAATCTCTCTTTGTTATGCATTGACAATGTGCCTGCACGAATCTCGAGGAGAGCCGATGGTTCAGAAAACAAAAAAATAAACCCAAGGCCCATATGAAATTTTTGCTCGTTTATCTCATTTATCTGACGTGACGTAGTAGTCTAAATCAATTTCAAGGCAGAAGGGACAAATTATAGCATGCCTATCTGTTCAGTCTTATTTGAATGCCATAGTTTAAAACCTAAGGCATCAATCTCGTTTGCCTTTTCTCAAACTCATTTTTCTTAATACATAAGCAAAAGGAGTTTATGGGTTCTTTTATGGCAGTTTTTTGAATGGCTTTTTAGATAGCTGTCACAATTCTATTTTGACTTATATTTTTGCTATTTGTTTATGAAATTTTAGTGGTGATATTGAGCATTTTACAATGTTAGAATGTGCTAGCTGAGGAAAGTTGTTTATTGAAATCTCTCTTTGTTATGCATTGACAATGTGCCTGCACGAATCTCGAGGAGAGCCGATGGTTCAGAAAACAAAAAAATAAACCCAAGGCCCATATGAAATTTTTGCTCGTTTATCTCATTTATCTGACGTGACGTAGTAGTCTAAATCAATTTCAAGGCAGAAGGGACAAATTATAGCATGCCTATCTGTTCAGTCTTGCTGGATGTTTGCATATTAGGATAAATTTACGCCAACTATAGTTTACAGAGTGCTTGGTGCCGTATTAAATATAACTCTCTGAGTCACAAATCTAAGAAGTAGAATACCTTTAAAAAAAATATGGTTTACAATCATGACTATAATATAGCACAGATATAAAGTCAAAACTCTCTCTCTCTCTCTCTCTCTCTATATATGTATATATATATATATATATATATATATATATATATATATATATGTACACACATATATATATGTATATATATATATGTGTGTGTGTATATATATATATATATATATGGATTAGTTTGATTAATTTCTTTCAATGTTGAATGTTCTTTATATTGATGCCAGAGAATGATTTAAACTTGAAATTCTTGCTCTGTTTAAATACATAAGTAACGTGCTTCATCTTAAAAAGAAACTCATTTAGTGTAAGTGTCAGTTTAGAGTAAGGCTCTACCCTTAAGATAAAACTGATTTGTTTTTACAAAATATACATGATCGAAGTTGTTCTGTTAATCTAATTCCTGGTGATGGGGCCATAGCAGCTTGGACAGTTTTGGCATCTGGGAAGCCGCTGCGTCTGGGCTTTGAGGGTGAAGTGCAGACCGGCAAATGCTGCAAATCTACTTGGATTATGAAGCAGTGAGGAATCCGAGCCTTCCAGCTTAAACAGGCTGTCCATTTCTCTTTATAAATAAACGAGTAATTCTGCAACTCACAAAATTAATCAAATCTCAAAGTGGCAGTTTGGTGGCTGTATTTAAGCAGGATTTATCATTCATCTCGTTTTATCTTCGTTTTGGCCTAAATTTTGTAGTTAATAAATACTTTAGTTTGTATGTATGTGTGTATGTATGTAACCTACATGGGTTCACCCTGGTGGACGGGGAAGAAAAACAATGGTTTTGGATGCCATGATCCCATGGATTCTTCCACACACCTCGAACAGTTTTCTTAATAAGTATATCGTCCCTTGTCGAAGGGGAAGAAAAACACGGGTTTTGGATGCCATGATCCTATGGGATGCTTTCGCCAGCCTCGTACAATTTTCTTTTATCTCGGCCGTTAGTTCTCTTTGAGATTCGTACCGACATTTATTGTGCATACACTAAGGTTGCTAATAAGTTGGGTATTTCTCTTGTTGTTGATCCATTAACAGCAAAAGTCTCTAGGTTAACTTATGCTCGAGTTCTCGTTATAGATTTCATTACTCTTAACAGTAAGTGTCATGATGTTCAACAACAGTAAGTGAATGAAAGCCAAGTATCTGCAGTTCCTTATTTTCTTTTGTGCATAATTCTGGAGATATTCCAAGAATACTTCCTTGAATAATGTTAATGTTTTTCCCTTTTATAGAGGCAATAACAGAAACCTTAATAATAATTCTAATAGATTAAGGAATTATATTACCACCGTTTTTCCTGTTTTGAATAGTGGTACGCCTGATGTTTCGCCTGCGGACCCTTTTGGTTCTTCTGTCTTGAACTGCACTGATTTCTGCTCGGAATCCTATAGTTTCTAGTAATGTTTTTACTTTTGACCTACAGCTGTTTCTAATGCTCCGTTTCCTTCTATTTCGAATCTCCTGATCTTATTGTTCCTTGGATTATTGCTGAGAATAATTTAGAATAATGATGCTGTTCCCTCTTTATATATATATATATAAAGGATTGTTCAAAATCTAGTCTACTGACAATGTTTTACAAATAAATCTCTAGAATTCTTTAATGTTCCCTTTTTATCAATAGGACCCTGATTAAGGTCCATTTCTCAACACTCCCCTCAAGATGGCAAGATGGGCAATAGTTATTCACATGCTATGATGTCACTTAACCTTGAAAAATCTAATGAACTGATTCCTTTAGTGAGGCAGTCAGCAATTTGCTCTCCAGTGGCTACATGACTTGGCTCCAGTAGCCCATTATGCAGCTTATTCTTGATGAAGAGTTTATCAATCTCCACATATTTGGTTCTGTCGTGTTGCACTGGGTTCTTGGCGATGCTGATTGCTGAGTTGTTTTCATAATGGAACTTTATTTGAGTTCTTTGGCCCATCTTAAGCATGACCAACTAGGCTCTCACCCACATAATATTGGCAACTCCTATGGCCATATCTCTGCACTTTGCCTCTGCTGTTGACCTTGCTACTAGAGTCTGTTACTTGCTCTTCCAAGAGATGCGAGATTTGTGTAGAAATTGAGGATGTACCCTCATTTTAATTAAACTGGGGCAAATTTGAGCTTAGAATTCCCCATTTTGTTTAGGGGCCTTAGAATTGATGGATGTTTGCAATTTAGCGGACATTGTAATTGTGTGTGTATTAATGCTTCATTGGTTTTTCACTCTCTCACGGTTGCTCATTCGTTTATGGATTTTTTGGGCAACA
This sequence comes from Papilionanthe hookeriana x Papilionanthe teres, assembly GCA_022702705.1. NCBI lineage: Eukaryota > Viridiplantae > Streptophyta > Magnoliopsida > Asparagales > Orchidaceae > Papilionanthe > Papilionanthe hookeriana x Papilionanthe teres. The sequence goes on from CM040421.1 coordinate 41,662,448, forward strand.
CATTAGGTTTCTAGAAAGTTGCCAAAATTCTGTTTGACTGGCATTTTTTTTCTGCTTTTTAAGAATTGTCAGCGGTAAGAACTGTTTTTATTTTCATATCTAATATCTAAACTTTGATATTTACATTGGCTGACAACAATTTTTTGTTATATTTTTTAAAAGAACAAATTTGAGTTTAGAATTCCCCATTTTGTTTAGGGCCTTAGAATTGACGGATGTTTGGAATTTAGCGGACATTGTAATTGTGTGTGTATTAATGCATCATTGGTGTTTCACTCTCTCACGATTACTCATTCGTTTATGGATTTTTTGGGCAACTTTTTCATTAGCGTGCTAGAAAGTTAACAAAATTCTGTTTGACTGGCATTTTTTTTACTGCTTTTTAAGAATTGTTAGTTTTAATAACTTTTTGTATTTTTATATCTAAAATCTAAACTTTGATATTTACATTGGCTGACAACAATTTTTTGTTATATTTTTTAAAAGAACAAACAGTAGTACTATTTATTTTTTTCTCTCTACCCGTCTCTGTGTATAGCTTCAGAGAACTGCTCGTATGCAATGGCGATGAAGATGCTTTGAAGGCTTGTACGTTTTAGTGTAAAATCTGTATCCATGTGTCACTAGTTAATGTATTTGTTCTCGAGTAAAGTGCCAAAATAGTTCCCTGACTGTTTACAAGGGGTCATTTTCATCCCAGAGTTTATAAAAATGTCAGATTAGTTTCTATACTATTTAAAATGGGGTTGAAACAGTCCTATATGGGGATGGTGATTAAATTCAACATGAAAGGCATTCTTGTTTTTGATCAAGGCGCTTCAGAGATCTATTTTTCTCGTGTGTGGCGATGGTGCAGCTTGGATGGCCTATGCTTATGTAGGTAACCATTGCTTTCATGCGTCATTGTGTTGTGAAAATGCGAATTTGAGCTTCAGATTCTTCATTCCCTTTCCACTTTTCTGTCTTAGTTTCTGTTTCTTTTACCTTTATTTGAATGATCCATATACTAAAGCCACGAGATAAATGGAGCCTTGAATGCAGATGATATGTAAATTATTGATGCTTCACTCTCCGAAAGAAACTTGAAGTTGCAGAATTGCGTGCGTACTCCGTACGTAAATATTTATCCCAAATCAGGCCACCACCGCAATGAGTCTCTTTTTAATTACATTTTATTATTTTCTCAGTCGTCCGATAGGCCAAAAGAAAATGTCCGTGAAACCCATCCAGTTCATTTATAAATTGCATCGGCGTGCAGAGAGAACCCTAACTCATTAGCTCAAGTATGAGGCATATAGAGGAGGATGGTCTGCATGGCCGTTGATTACTTTGACCTAATCCTTCGAATGAGCACTCTTTGTTTCTCTCTATGGTTGAAGCCTCTAATTGGGCAATGACGATGAAATTCATCACGGAAGGCGATCTTAATCAGCTTTAGGAAGTTTCCGAGGGTGCTTTAGAGATCACAATGCGTCTCTTGCTTTTGTGCTGGAGCAGCTTTGATGGCCCGTTCATCTACGGGAAACCACTGACTCTGTGCGTCGCCGCTTTAGAGATAGAGGGTGGATCTGCTTGGTGATGGAGATAAGGTTAATCCGAGTCCTCCGGCTTCCAATTTCTTTTACCCATCTTTTCTTATGGGGATGCTTGTTGAGGCTTTAAGGCAATATTTACGAGGCTGTTTTGCAAAAGGTTTTAAACAGGAATAAAGCAAGGTTTCTCCAACCTTGCCAGACAGTTTTTTCCATTAAATCATATGGTACGCCTAAATCCCGATTTTGCGGCGTTTTGACTTGAATCGCTATTTTCTCAGAAAAAAATATTACGTAGTCCGGACGTAATACGTGGTATTCCGAGTATTCAGTTTTAGTTCTGCTGAAATGTAGGTCGATAAACTACAATGTAGACCTCCATATTTTAAGTTTTGCTTGAGCTTTTTCTCGTCTCATCCACAAGAAGGATATCATCAGCAAAAAAAACATACACCTAAGTACCTATAAATGTCCAGGAAGACCATCCATAACTAAAGCAAAAGGATATGGGCTTAAAGCCGATCCCTAATCTTTGGTCAATCCTCCTGCTCGAACACAAATAACAATTCCAGTCATATGAACATCTTTATTCTCAAGAACATTCCAAAAGATCTCTTGCAACCTTACCGTAAGTTTTTTCTAAATCAGTAAAAGTGATATGTTGATCCTCATTATTATCTCTGAACTTCTCCATCAAACTTTTCAGTAAATGTATAGCTTCCACCTGCCCGACAAATCCTTTGTAGTATGTTTTAACAAATGTTCAATTACCATCTCCCATAATTTTTAAGTATGACACATTATCTTAATTCCTCTATAATTTTCACACTCTTGTGCATCCCTTTTATTTTTAATAATGGGGACCAAAATACTCATCCTCAACTCCACAGATATTTTTTGGTTATTTATTTCACACTCTTGCAATTGAATACGAAGATATTTATTTAGCTAGAATCGAACATTTGGTCTTTATTATTTAGCTATAATCTAAAATTTGATCTTTATTATAATTGCTTTAGATTTCTTACATTACCCGACTATTTCTATGTATTTACATGTCTAACCCCTGAATACTTTGGTGTCATAAACCTTCTAAATGCTTGGCAGTTAGCACTGTTGTAATTTTGGCCAAAAATGGATCATTGGGCATTTTTTCGCGAAGGAACACAGTGCAGGAATTTTTGGCTAGTTAAAGGTATTATGAGGCTTCAAAGTTAATTCTCTGTATTGCTATTGATTACTTACAATTTTTTTTGCACTCATTTCAAAAGAAAAAAAAAAGTGATGGTTATAAATTTATCACATCAGATTTCATTGAAACATCCTCACCAATTTCTTTTTCATTTATCTTGTGCTGGTATGCAGTGACATATGATTGAATCTTGAAATGCTTGGATTTCTATTCTGCAAATCCAGATTTGTAATGCTGCCTGCGTTTCCAATAAAGAATATACTCTTTTGGAAAGTTTCATGCAAGCCACAACAATCGAGTAAAATGAGTATTCCTTAGCATTGCCATGAACGATGATAAATACTCAAAAGTTTTGTCTCTATGAATCTCATGAATCTCTCCTATGGTGTCAAATCGGATTTGCAAGCTAAGTTCAGATCTGAACATAAATTGACCCGACCCAAAATTATTTGCTTGAACCTGACGCGAATATTAAACATGTTAGAAAATTCACCCCAAAGCCGACCTGCACTCAACCTGATGACTTGCATGTTTGTGTATATATATAAGAAGTATTAAATTTTATGATAACATGATTATGTTTTATTTTAATTTTTCAAAATGTGCTGGCTCGAGATTGATTGGTTAGCTCGTAGAGCTGAATTCATGTGCCTTTATCGAACCAAGCTGAGAATTGTGTGTAAATAATATGGAATGGTTTGTCACCTCTAGAAAGGTTAGTAATAGCGGTGTTTTTTTATTTAATATCAAAGTTATGCGTGTTATGTATCTAAATATCTAAGTTTAGTTTTTAGTTATGTAAATACATGAGTATTGTGTGGTATGTATGTAAATGCCCCTTAAATATTATGTTGCACCCATCTCAAAACAATTTTGACCAAATTTTCTCTTTTTACTGCTTTATGGTGAAAAATGTTGGCCTTTAAAAGAGAGGCTTAAAATAAAGTTGCGGAGATGAGAATGCTTTGAGACAAAATGCGAAATGAATAAATTTGTGTTAAGGTTGGTGTAGCTCCAGTGGCGGACAAGATTAGACGGTCTTCTTAGATGATTTGGTCACATTAAACGTTGACCTTCTGTGATCCAATTAGGAGAGTAGATGTTTTAGATTTGACATATAAGTAAGGCAGAGGTAGACCTAAAAGGACTTGGAATTATTGTATTAAAAAATATTTTTAATCTATTAGAATTAAATTGAAATATGACACACAATAGGACACAGAAAAAGGATTAGTGCAGTCGACCCCATTTAGTGGGATAAAGGCTTGTTGTTGTTGTTGTATCATCTGCTGGTATGCAGCGACATGTGATTGAGTCTTAAGATGGTTCAATGTCTATTCAGGAGTTTGAAAGTAGTACGCCAAACCCAATGCATTTCCAACAAAAAAACTCTTGGAATTTGTTAAGCAAGCCAATGAAATTCTTGATGGAGAGAAAGAAATTCTGAACTTGCAGCATGAAATGTGTGGTATGCATGTAAATTTCCCTATATATATAAATGAAAAGTTGAATGCATCACCCTTAATTCTTATATATTTACCTGACTATTGCTTAAAATTTAATATTTAAGATTGCGTCAAAGGTTAAGTTGGCTTCATTTTTTCCAAATTTTGCTTTTTTGGAGCATCAAAGTCAAATTTATTTGTTTCTCTCTCTCTCTCTCTCTCTCTCTCTCTCTCTCTCTCTCTCTTACTAATTTATATACATGTATATGTATTTATATAAACACACACACTCATGAATTTTTGGAAAGTTATCTCAGTTCTTTTAGACTATAATACTTTTGGCTGCTGTTTTAGAAAATTCAGGCAGGAGATTGACCTTTTTACATCGTTAGACTGTGCTAGCTGAGGAAAGCCGTTGATCATTTGATTTACATGTCACGCAATTTTTTTTGTATTTACATTTCCAATTCCTATACTTGTTATAATGCTGGTCTTAAGTTTTTGCCTGTTATGTGGCATATTGTCAAATCTCTCTCTCTCTCTCTCTCTCAGTGTGTGTATGTGTGTTTAAATGATCATTAAAATGAAATGCTTTAACGAGAACGATGATGCCTGCCATATGTGGCCGTAGGATTAATTAATTTATTTATTTTTTTGGTGATTTAAGTTGATTTGCGTAGATATAAATTTTTATCATGCAATGGCATTGGAGCAGATTTGACGGTCCATGCCTTTTAGGAATAACTATCGATTCCACTATGTGTTGAATGGTACTACGGCTTTTGCATCTAATTTTCTGAAAGGTCATTTTTCATATTCACGAAAGGTTATGAAGTGAAATAAAAAGGAAAGTTTACATGCATACCTCTTTAGTCTTATATAATGACAAATTTAACACCTTAGCTTCAATATTTATGTTGGCCTGAAAGATCATATTGGCTTCATCTCTCCAAGTTATGTCTATTATGAATCGAGCTCTTTTAGAGAAAGTCGACAATAATAAATATCTATGCTCCAACTTGAAGGATGGGGGCGTTGGAATTTGAGGAATTCCTAATTTTAGTATTTTTTTTTTGTATTTTCCATTTTTACAATTCTTTTATGTTTGTACCTGATGTATGAAGACAAAACCTCCTGATCAAAATGGAGAGAGGAACTAGTCCCCAGTGGAGTCGCCAGAATTTGTCGGCCGCATTTTTTTTCTTTGAAAGATATATTAAAATTTTAATGATTTAGTTTAATATAAAAAGTATATAATTTTGAAAGTAGCTTTGAAAGTAGTATATTTTAATTTTGAAAAATGAGACCGTCTGGATCTCATTTGTCCAATAATTTGTATAATCGTGTCTAATGTCACAAATGATACACCTTCTCGAAAGATTAATGTAACCTGTGACAATAGACCCAATCATACCAACTAAATGACTCGTGACATCCGTTTGGTCTGTGAACCTTTATGTGTGACCGACAAGTTCCCCTACCTAATAGAAAGACTAGGTAGAGTTTATTTTACCTAGGTTCAAGTTCCTATGAGTGCAGCTCTCATAGCTAATTACATCCCAAATGACCTGGTCTCACTCGAGAAAACTCTCGATAATGATCGGTGGTTCTGTCTTCAAGAATTCAAAGGTTTAGGCTTTCACGATAGGACGTGGAAAAGCAAGTGGGAGTGGCTCAAATGAGAACAGTTATTTCCAGGAGTCCAAAGGAAAGAAAAGGTAGGGGATGTCATAGATCTGAGGCAAGCCCCAGTGACTTTCCAACTATCTTATTGTTTTAATTAAATGTTTAATCTTGTCAATTTTATTATTTGAGACTTACACTTGCATAATACTCAATTATGCAAATAGCCCACAGAGATATGAGGGTTTACGCCGTACCGTACGACGACCTCGGAACCTAAAGCGTGTTAGGACTTACGTTGCGCAACACTGTTGCACAGAAGCCTAAAGAGGAAAGTGAGGGTTTACGCCGCGCGGAGCGAGCTACCTCAATGTCCTATATGTTTATTGTTTAAACTAGGAAGAGTTTCTTGAAGAAGATCCTCTTGCTGCTCGATCCAAGCTCCTCGTTGTGCTGCCCACGGAGTCAGCTCCAAGTTTCTTGTTGAAGTAACAATCTTAATGTCTAAAGTTCGAAATGGTTTTGTCAAGTGTGTTCGAATGTTTCAGGTTGTGTTGTTGTTTTCGGCTATGCATGCGAGGTAAAGTAATTTACTGGTAAATAAAATTGTTGGGAAGTAAAGTGCACTAGAGTAAACGAATGTAATTGCAGTATTTAAAATATAAATGCATACCGGGCATCTGCTACCGTTGTATGATTTGTATTGCAAGCATGTATGATTTGCAGTGGATTTAAATAAACTTGTCGGAAAAGTAAACAGAGCGAGAAAACCGGACACGAAAGTCAGAAAATAAAGAAAACAAGTCGTAGAAATCGCAAACAAAACTCGTAGTCACATATGGAAGATCAAAATTGAGTATAAGACATTGGAAAAGGTGGGTCTCAGAGTTGGACTGTGTGCTATCCGACCTTGGATAAGAGTTACCGACCCGACGATCTAAGGAGGGTAGTCCTTAACCCAATCCAAGTGACTAACCATGGACCTTTATATATTTTATAAGAAATAAATTCTTTGATTTTCATGCAAAAGTTGTTTAAGTTTTTTTTTTATGTAGAATTTTTGTTCACAAGCAAAAGAGATTTTTTTTTTAATTTTTATAAGTACTTTATAAAATACTAGAGTCCACAGGCTAGTCACTCTAATCCTGCTAGGACTATTGGCGACCTAAGAGCGTCGGGGGCAACAATCTGACCAAGAGTCGGCGAATAACATCATTGGCCCTTTCCTCTCCCCTTATGGAGGGTCCTCAAGGTAGGAGATACTATTCTAATTATCCCTCGTATAACACACATAAGCATTATTATCATTGGCCTCGCCACCTAGACCTCAGACTTATACCAGCCCGATGATCCATATGTGGCAAAACAAATGTCCCCAATTGCGAAGGATCCGAGCGTATTACTCAGCTCAAATCCCGTGCAGTCGGGTTTTATTATCGGTTAAGTCATTTTAGTGAATCCACGACTGATTTAATTAGGAAAGTGTGAACCACGACTCGGTGCATTCTCGTGTCTAGTGTCTCGAACAGTTTGTGAATTAGGGTCAGGTGCCTAGTTTCACTGTGATTCGAAGATTAGGTGGATGGGCTCTCACCTAGGGTGTGCTTCTAAGGTCTAGGAAGCCTGCAGTGAAGATTAGGTGGGTGACTCTCACCTAGGGTGTGCTCCTAAGGTCTAGGGAGCCTATGCTGTGAATTAAGTGGGTGACTCTCACCTAGGGTGTGCTCCTAAGGTCTAGGGAGCCTATGCTGTGGATTAGGTGGGTGACTCTCACCTAGGGTGTGCTCCTAAGGTCTAGGAAGCATGCAGTGAAGATTAGGTGGGTGACTCTCACCTAGGGTGTGTTCCTAAAGTCTAGGAAGCCTATGCTGAGGACTAGGTAAAGGGGATTCACCTATGGTGTGCACATAAGATCTAAGAAGCCTATGTTGTGAATTAAGTAAAGGGGGCTTCATCTAAGGTGTGCACCTAAGATCTAAGAAGCCTATACTGTGACTCGTGTTTGAAGTGATTTAAGGTGTTTTACTCTTCCTCAAGTTAAATCAGAAATTTCCTTTTTTGTGACTTAACCATTTTAAACAACAATAAAAAAATGAAGAAAACGGAGAAGGCCGACTCACTTCCAACACAAGCAAAAGCCAAAAGGGAAGAAAATGCAAGTGAACCGGGCCTAAATCGCGATCTTAGGGCCTCCAACGACCCGGGGCTGCAACTAGCAAGCCTATGCGGCGACTCTACGATCTCCTACGATTCTTGGCGGCAACTAGTGGGTTTGCGCGGCGATCCTACGCTCTCCTACGACTCGGGGCAGTGACTAGATGCTCCAAACAACGATCCTAAGCGCTAGGTAGTGATCCTATGGCTTTTAGACGCTCCAAACAGCAATTAATTGGTTTTAGACAGCACTTTCTAGGATCCTACAGCGGCTAACAGCACTAAAAAGCCTCAAACAGCAACTAACAACACTTAAAAGCCTCATACAGCAGCTCCAAACAGCTAAACATCACTTTCTAAGGGCCGGACAGCACTTTCTAGGCTCCTACAGCAGCTAACAGCTCACCCAAACACCCCTACAGCACTTTTTAAGCCTCTCACAGCACCTCACAGCAGCTTTCAGGCTCTCAAACAGCTCCTAACAGCTATCCCAAACATCAAACAGCTACCCCCTCGGCCTCCTACAGCGAGTATACAGCAATTAGTGGCATCCTACAGCAGCAAACAGCTCACCAAACATCAAGCAGCTACCCCCTCAGCCTCCTACAGCGAGTTTACAGCAATTAGTGGCATCCTACAGCAGCCCCCGGCGTTCTTGCAGTTCCAACAACACCAAACAGTCATATTAAATACCAAACAACAAAAAGAATCCCAAATGGCTCCAAACGGTGTGGAAATTAATATTTAAACGGAGCAACAAAACTCTCCAAAATAGTGAACAAATGAGCATTTAAATAGAGCATGCAGCTCTCCAAAAGCAGTGAAGAAATTGACATTTCAAATTGAGCACAAAACATTTTTAAAACAGTGAACAAAATGATATTTAAATGATTCACAAAGATCTCCAAAACTGTGAAAATATTGTACCCAAAGAAACTCCTAAATCTTCTCTGAAACAGTGAAAGTGTTGGGCGATATAAATACAAAGATAAAGTCTAGGTTTAAGACATGTAAAAATGCTTGAGCATCGTTTTAGCATGAATTGCAACCCATGTGACAACATGAGATTTAAGTTTAGATGCTTGATATGTGAATACATATGAATAGAGCGGCATGCATGTAGATTTCTCAAAGTTTTAAGAAGAAATTATCAAAACAAATCATGATTCATATATAAACACCTGCTGTAAAAATAAATTTAAATTCAGGCACTTCGGTTCATGGAATAAACAATAGAAGCTTTGCAAGAGAGCAGGAAGCTGATAGAATCGAGCAAGGAAACAAGTTAGAAAAATACGACCTTATCCGGAGCCCAGAAAAATGCTTCCTGAACGGGCGGGGAGGCGTGATTTTCAACGGAGATGAAGAGAGGAGGTAGAGGCGAGGAGCAGGTAAAGCACGGAAGGGTTTCTGGGCAAGTGAGGAAGAGGAAGGCGCTGCAGGTGAGGCGAAATCGAGCGCTTCGACGCAGGGAGAAGGAGATGAGGCCGGTTGATTGCAGGCGAGGGCTTCTGTCGTGCGCAGGAGAGGGTTTTGTCGCGGCTTCGGTTCGCAGAGGGGAGGAGTCGAGCGGGCGAACTGATTCGGTGCAGGGAGACGGGCGAACGGTTCGTCGAGCAGAGTAGGCGAGCGGAGGCGTCGAGCAGGTGCGGGATTCAGATGCGGGATCGAGCGTGAGAGTCGTGCGCAGGGAAGGAGGAGACGGGTTGCTGTGCAAAGAGAAGAGGTATCGAGATGAGCAACTTCTGTTCGGTGCCGAGGCGAGGTCGGGAGCGGGGGAGAAAGATCTCGCGAGCAGGAGCTAACGTCGAATGAGGAGAAGAGCCATCCCGCCTATCCTATAGTAGCGTTTGTCCGTTACAGTTGATTGGGCGTCAAATTAAATAATTTCCACATGCAGGAGCTTTTATTTGATAAATGGTAATTCTGAATTAAATTTAATTGGCAGGAAATTATGTGGCTGATTTGAATTTTTAAAAATTTAAAATTTGAAATGGCCCTGGCTCGTGTTCAGCCTATGTCGGGCTCAAATTGAACCTGGGCTGAGTCCGAACCCGTGCCCCGCTAATTAAAAAAAAATGCGCATCAATTTCAGTGCCACTCTCGCCGCGCGGAACCATTTCAATATGGGTATCCTTCCTAGCTAAAGTTGACGTCCCGGACGCATCCGTGCGGTCTGTTTCGTCATCTGGGGTCGTCTGGACAAGTTTGCCGACGATCGGGCCAAAAAGGTGTCAAATTGTGGTGTGCCGAGTGCTCAGTCATGAAGGGTTCAGCTAAGGCCGTCTGATCCTATGGGAACTCATTTTCGAGCCCTTTGCATGTTAGTCTTTTAGTGCTTGGGACCAGGAGTCGAGTGCTTGAGAGTACTCATGCGAGGTCTTACAAAATCGGTCTGTAGTGGTTTGAAGTTCTCATGTGAGGTGGGCTCGCCACTGAGTCCGCTAGGATGGTCAATAAGGAATTCCTAAAGCTAGATCCTAGGGTCTAGGAGGAATAGCCTAAGACCTCACTAAAATGAGGTCAACACCATTGTTGTTGCCAATGCTAAGTATCGCCTCCTTGGAAAAGCTAAAAATTTGTAATGATGATGATGTGCTGGTTTCTTTTATAATTGAGGCGGAGCAGTGGTTTCCTTATGTTAGCTCACCCCTTCGTAAGTTGAGCTTTGAAGGCTTTAAATCCCTGCAGTCTCTCCCTTTCTCCTTCGAATGCTTCTCTTCACTTAAGATTCTAGGCATCGTAGAAGTTCCTCAGCTTCAGCAGCTTCTACACATCCCCGCCTCCCTGGAAGAATTATTTCTTGAATACCTGGAATCATTGCAGTGTCTGCCAACGTCTTTGTCGACCATCTCATCCCTCAAACGTCTAAGGTTATATTGCATTCCACTCAAATCATTGCCACAACTCCCTCCCTCCTTTAATTCACTGTATCTATGTAGTCTTAATAACTTACAGTGCCTGCCATCTTCCTTCTCTGCCATCTCATCCCTCAAGCATCTACATTTAACTAGCATTCCACTCTTCAAATCATTGCCACGCCTCCCCTCCATTCTTTGGCTACTTTAATTGTAGATGATTGTCTTCTATGTCTGCCATGATCACAAAAATGAATCATAAAATGATTCAATTCTTATGTAGCAAATTGTACAGTAATGCTAAACAGCCTTTTTCAATTTATTATTATTTATTAACTAAAAAAATTATTTTACGTTTTTACAATGGTTTATTCACCCAATATTTTTTTCATTATGATTTCCATGCACTTTTCTTTGGATTGTGGCTTGGTTAAGAAATCCTTCATGGAAGGTGCTGTTTGACCGTTCTAATGTTGAGCAGCATTACTTTTCACAGCTCTTCACAGCTCTTCACAGAGCTCTGCTCTTACTCGAAAGTTCATCTCTATGAAGTGCATAAATTTATGTGTGTGTGTGATGTAAGTACATAGGAATTCAGTGTTATGATTGTAAATAAAGGTTTAACCGAGCTGAGTTTAAGTTGTTCATCAAGTGCTTTCATCGTAGCCCTATGCTCTGTCCAATGAAAACATTTTAGTTTATGTGTTCTATTGTGGCAGCTGCTTTTTAATGGATGTCCATGGCGAGATTGATCATCTAACAATGATGTGTTAAAATGTTTATTCTTTTATTGCGTTTGTTAAGTTGTTGGATGAAACTTAGCATGATCGAAAACCCATTTTCTGTTTTTTAATGAAATTCCATTTTCTGACCGCGGTAATTGGAGATCATCATATCTGATTATAATGATTTATTTATAGTTGACTCTATTTTATTCTTCAAATTGAAGAGTAATGCTACAGTGGTTTCTGAAATTTCTTTCTTTTTTGGTTGATCCAAAGGTTTCCTTTTGAACATTTATAATGATTTATTTACCAAATATTTATCATTATGATTTCCTTGAATTTCTCTTTGGATCATACCATGCTGAAGAAATCGTTCATGGAAGGTGTTGTGTGTCCACCCTAATATTGGGTAAGATTCCTTTTCATGGTGCTCAAGCAATCTCTGCTATTTTCCTTGAATGTCCATTGTGCAGCTTTGACGGCTCTTTGAATCCCCGTGCAACAGTTATAAGCTTATGCAAGAAAATGTGTTTTTCACTCGTAAAAAGTTATTAACAGCGGCATTTTTAATGTAATATTAAAGATTTTATTGTTATGTATGTAAATGACACTTAAAACTTCATGTTGCACTCGTGCAAAATTATTTTTTAACCAAATTTCAGTGAGATATTTAACCCAATTTTTTTTCTTTTAATTTTTGCTTATATGTGGTGGCAGATGATTGAAATTGAAGATGTTTCATTTTCTATTCTGCAATAATAAAATACTAATTCTACACTTAATGCATTTCCAGCAAAAAAAAAACTTCAGAATTTCTTATGCAAGCTGAAGAAACTCGGTTAGAAAAAATCTCTACTTTCTTCAAGAATAGTAATGATTTACACAGATTTTTCTGTTCTCTCTCTCTCTCTCTCTCTCTCTCTCTCTCTCTCTCTCTCTCTATTTGTGGTGTGTGTGATTAGGCAATAATTAAATTCGACATTCTGTTCCCATATATGGTGGTTTAGAGATCTCTACTTTTCTCATGAGATGTTGATGGATCAGCTTGGATGGCCTATGCTGTTGTAGGTAACCGCTGTGTCTATATGATGCTGGTAGAGAACATATGGATTTATTCGTATTTTGATGGAACTAAGACGAATCTGTGCCGACAATTCCCATTTCATTTACACTTCTTTTTCTTCAAGCGACCAACGAGAGCCTTATTGCGGATAAATGTTTGTTTTTTATTAGAGGTTGCAACCTATTAAAAATCTCAGTATCAACAATAATCATAGGGCTATAATTCTATCTCCAACTTTATTATTTTTTATAAGATTATCATTCAAACTCTTATCTATAATTACACCTACATTATTCTAGTGTGACTTTTACCTGATTACCAAAGATTAAAACCTAAGCTATCAATATTCGTAGCCTTCTCTCCAACCCATTTAGTTTCTTAAATAGATAAGATATTTATCTTTTTATGAATTATACTATCAACTATTTCCATTGATTTACCATTGAGAGTATCTATATTCCAAGATCCTATCCTTATATTAGTTGGAGCTTGGATGATATGTATAAATTGGAGCGTGGATGTTGGATAGGTGAACATGCTATTATTGGGGATTTACATATATGCTACTCAAATCATATATATTTACATATCTAGTATTTATGCTCTAACTGTTGCATGATACCACTTAATTTCTATGTATTTATATATTGAACAGCTATACTTCACTTTCTTTCCAATGCTTATGGAATGGGAATGAATATTGGTTTCATCCGTGATGCTTGGGAGTGATGATCGGAAATGAACTTCTCTCCCATTAAACCGTGAAGATATTTACAAGCTTATAAAAGTTAAATCCTCATTCATTCATATACTGACCAGTCACCGAATACCACCTTTTATTTTATTTTGGGGAATGAGGAAGTTTGGAGAAAGTTGTGATATGCTAAACCGATTATATATGTTGATATGTTGATGTTTTTAAAGCAAGAGGCGGGGAATTGAATTTGATTACAACTTCCAATTCATTTGTTTTGGTAATCCTTTTCATTTTTTATGAATTTTATGGAAGATTTACATACATACAGCCAGCATCATATGTACTTACATATCTAATACCTAAACTTTTGCCTTTCACATTTACCCCACCTATATCTTTCATCTCACATAATTTTTTTCTTTCTCGTTTTCAAATTCTAATAGATATGATGGCAAATACATATAATTGGAAGTTTAAGTGCTAGATAGATGATCCCATTATAATCAAGTGGTATGCATGTAAATCTTCCTAATTCATATTGTAAGAGTCATAAGTGAACTGAGGTATTGAATTAGATGATGACGAGGGAACAATAATGCTATGTTTATTCAAGGTTTTGTAGAGTAGGAGAAAGGTATCTACAATATAAATGTTTTGTTTGTTGTATTGAATACATGAATCTTGGACTAACTTCTTTACCTGCATCCGTTCGTAATGTGAGAACTCTTGCTTATTTGACACTCTACCCGAGCGCCGGTGTAGCCGCTCTTGCACACTTTTCACTGTATTCAGGTCATACAGTGCGTCGCTTCCAGGGGATGCCCTAGCATTTACACAATGATCAAAAGGATTCATGTCAGAGGTGTTTTACACAAAAAAAAAAAAAAAAGTTTCTGGGTTCTCTTAGGCAGCTTTTTTTCTAGTCTTATCCACAAGGAGGATATCATCATTGAAAAACATACACTAAGGTACATGCTCCTGTAAATATTCAATAAGAACATCATTAACTAAGGGGTCGTTTGATTGAGTGAATTAGCGGTGTACTGATATGGGCTGAAAGCTGATCCTTGATGTAATCCGGCTGAAATAGGAAAATATTGTCAATCCTCATTCTGTTTGAATATAATTTACAGCTCTAGTATGCATATTTTTATCGACTTGAGTATAAATCTTATCAAAACCTTTCTTTTTGAGAAATCTCCAAAGAACTTCTTTTGGAACCTTATTGTAAGTTTTTTATTCCAAGTTTTTTCCTAAATCAATAAAAGTCATATGTCGATCTTCCTTACTCTCTCTAAACTTCTCAATCAAACCTCTCAATAAATGTTTAACTTCCATGGTAGACTTTCCCGGCATGAATCCAAACTGATTATGAGAAATCTGTGTATCACATCTTAATCTATGTTCAATAATTCTCTCCCATAATTCTAATGTATTGACACATTAACTTAATTCCTCTTAATTTGCACACACTTGTGCATCCCTTTTATTCTTAAAAATGGGACCAAAAAATTAAATTGAATCGAGTACATATGATTTATTTGGTTTGGGTTTGGTGAATTAAATGCTTGTTTGCCTTTTTTATTTTGAATTAAAGGATATTGGGATTTCTGCTTTTGAATGGATCATAGAACAAAAGCTTTGCCTAAAATTGACCACCTAACACAATTTTCTTCTGTGTCAGGGTGAAATGATTGTTGAATGTGATTGCGCCGCAACCCTTTTGTTATATTGCTTTGGCCTAAAGTTCAGGTTTTCTCGAAAAGAGTAACATTGGTTTATTGTTTTGAAAAACTTGGACACTGGAATTTTTTTTAATGTAGCAGCTATGATGATACTCGTGATTAAGTGGTGTTTTTCTTGTTTTAATTTTATGTTTTACCATTGCTCAATAATCATCTAATAATCATGGAAACAGATTGTGTGTAACTTGCATGGCAATGAACTTATTGTTCTTTTCTTTCCTAAATTGCTGATGATAGGTCTCATGAATGATATTTTTGTGTTTTTGTTAAGGTAATTGTCAACTTCATTTCCTTTTATAATCATGGGAAGCTAATGCAAAAAGCCTCTAAAAACTTCCTCTCCTTCTATAATCATGGGAAGCTAATGGAAAAAAAACTTGTATGCCGTAATATAGCAGGTATAAAGTATGTATGTAGGTATATATATCAGATAAAAACTGATTTATTTTTACATAGTATACATGGTTGCGTGTAGTGCTCACTTTTTTTAACAAAATTTCTGAGTTTCATGAAATTTTCTCTCTTGATAATGTTCTGGTGATTAACTTGAACATTGAAGGCAATCTTTTCCTACTTAATGGCGCTTCTGGGATCTTAGCTTTTCTCAAGGAATGATCAATGGTGCAGCTTGGATAACATTTGTCTCGGTGTTTAACTGTTGTGTGAATGTGGATGTATCTGCATTTCAAATTAACTTAGGCTAATAAGTGCCTACGATTCCCCATTCTGTTTTCATTTATGTATGACAAAGCAAATAATTGGGCCTTGCAGTGGATTGATATTTGCAATTTGGCACTTGTGATCTTAGTTTTGTGGGTCTTTGCGGGCGGTCTTGATTTGTTGATTTTGATTTGTATCATACATTTAATGATGCAGCAGGATAATGGTTTGTATTAATACATCCGTGGTGTACTCTCTGAAGATAATGCATTCTTATAGGCTGTTTGTGGCAGCTTTTTGAATGGTTACTAGAAAGTTGCCAAAAAAATTTTGCTGCTTTTTAGGAATTGTCAGTGGGGAGTTTAAACTTCTAACCTTGATGTATGCTAGAATGTTCTTGTTGTAAAAAAAGCTGCTCTGAGAAACGAAGTTCTCAATAAACTACAAGAAGCTATGGATCTTCTTGCTCTTCTCAACAACAACAACAACAACAACAACAACAAAGCCTTAATCCCACTAAGTGGGGTCGGCTACATTAATCCTTTTTCTCCATTGCGTCCTATTAAGTGTCAAATTTTCGTTTAATTCAAAAGGGAGGGGTGCAACACGAGGACTTCCCAGGAGGTCACCCATCCTAGTACTACTCTTGCCCAAGCACGCTTAACTGCGGAGTTTTGATGGGATCCGGTGCACTGGTGCTGGTATGGTCGCACCCATTACACAATGATCAAAAGGATTCATGTCATGATTTTTTTTTCGACAAGTTTTACGCTGGCTGTCGACTACCTAACGCAACCCTCCACTTTTCACATCCGGGCTTGGGACCGGCAACGGCAGTGTTACATCCTCTTGCTCTTCTCAAAGAAGGTAAAAATACAGTGACAAAATTAAAGCAAAAGTTACATCCTCTTGCTCTTCTCTTCCTGTCTTCCACGTCCCAGCTTCTCTTCTGTTTTTATGCTCTGCCTTGATCGTCAGTCTGATGGCATAATGGTTTGTTAGCCCATTCATGTAACAACTTTTGAAAATTTTGACTGAATGCCTTTTTTCCTTTGCATTCATTTCAATAAATAATAATGTGTACAATCTATTTTAGTTTAGGTAACCTAATACATATTCCTAGTCTAAAATTGGTCAGCTATAAGAAAAGAACATGTACAATTAACAAGAGAGGTAAATGAGGAGAGAAAAATTGGAAGCAATTTGAAACTTTTAATTTAAGCTCCCTTTCTGTCTTGATTTATAATCCCAATAAAATTGATGTTGATTGATCAAGACGCATTGATTTGCTAACTGGAAACTGATGATGCTGCCTAAAAAGAGTCTTAGTAAATATATTGGTCGTCTGAAGATCACAAGAGATATGAGGAGGTGTGTGCGGTTGGAGTTTGAATGAAGGGGAAGTAATGTCGAGACCAGCCGAGTCGAAAAGGAAGAAAAAGTAGATGGATCGCGTTGAATAGAAACCCGAAGCTCTGATATTATAACAACTTTTGACAAAGTTGGTTGAATGCCTTTTTCCTTTGCTTTTATTTCAATAAATAGTAATGTTTATAATCTATTTTAGGTAATCTAGTACAGATTCCTAATTAAACTATATTCAACTATAGGGAATGATTATGTACAATTAATAAGAGAGGTAAATCAGGACAGAAAATTTTGAAGCAATTTAAATGAGGAAAGATGTTTTGTTGGCATTTAATTGGCTTAATAATGTCATATTTGAGTGATATTAAGTATTGGATTCATCTTGTTGAGACATTTAATTTGATTATAAACAGTTCATATTTGAATTTTTTTTTTTGATGTTTTAATTTTGCACTTAAAACTTTGAAAAAATGATTTACTGGTTTGATTTGACTCTGAATTGAATCGATTTCAGTGTTATTAAGTCCGAATTTTCGAGCTGAAATAAGTTTGGTGCGATATCATGAGATTTAGCAACGAGGTACCCTCTCATTGTTATTACAATTTATTGGGAGTTGAGACATTCAGTTCATGTGTACGTGCCGCGACAACCCTAACTCATTAGTTTTAAGTACGAGGCATATAGAGGATGGGTCTAATGCCAGCGTCCTTCATTGCCATTGATTACTTTGACCTAATCCTTCGAACGAGCGCTCTAGTTGGGCGATGACGATGAAATCGATCACGGAAGCCGATCTTAATCAGCTTTAGGAATGCTTCCGAGGGCGCTTCACAGATTGCAATGCTCCTCTTGCTTTGGCGACGGAGCAGCTTGGATGGCCCGTTCGTCTACGGGAAACCGCTGTCTTTGTGCGTCTCAGGTGTGGAGATAGCGGATGGATCTGCTTGGTGGTGGAGATAAGGTTAATCTGAGTCCTCCGGCTTTCGATTTTCTTGCCCATCTTTTCTCAAGGGGATTCTTGCTGCGTGCTTGAAGGCAGTATTTAAGAGGCTGTTTTGCAGAAGTTTTTGAGCAGGATTAAAGCAAGATTTCTCCAATCTTTCCAAACATTTTTTTTCCGTTTAATCATACCGTACGCCTAAATCCCGCTTTTGCGATTCTCAGGGGCTATTCGGCTGGAAGGAAGATTTAAGTTAAAATTGGATTTAGGAAATCCTGTAAATCAGGATTTAAATATTATTAAATCCAAGGGGAAATCTGATTTCAGGGATGATCGGTTGCAAATATTGAGCATTTTTAAAGTTAAATCTGATCGGGATTTAACTTTAATCCTTCCGAATTTAAACAATGATTTTTTTAAATCATACATAGTACGTGCTAGAAAATTCACGGCTGTAGAGTAATGGATTTTTTTCTTATTTTTTGTCAAGGGTTTCTAGAATTTCGGGGCTTGAATCTGAGAGAGAAATATGAGGTTTCGCTCCTTATTCTCACTTTTGTAGTGGATAAAGAAAAGAGAGTGGAAGATTTACATGCATGCCACAAATTCCTATGTATTTACATATCTAGCACCGAAACTTGGAACTTTTACATATATGTGGCCTTTCTTATGCATAACAAATGGGAAATTTACATACCCAGGACCCAATTCTTGTGCAATTTGTCAGTTGGCCCAAAACAATATTTTGGATATGTTTTTTAAGAGAACAAACAATGGCGGCCTTATTTATCTAATTTGTGCTATTATGAGGCCTACCAAACCAAATTTCTCTCTTGTTTCTTCCCTTATTTTATATTTGGTGGTAATGATTAAATTCAACATAGAATGTGATCTTATCCCTATTCATGGTGCTTCAAGGTTCTCTTCACTTCCCATGCACTTATGGAGCAGCTTGGATGACCTATGCTTCTACAGGTAACCGCTGCAACCTAATGCCATTGGTAGAGAACATGTGATTTTATCTACCTATTGATGGAAATAAGGTGAATTTGAGCCAAGGTTGCCCGTTTTTTTTTTTTTTTTTTACTTTTTTATATCGTCAAGAAACCAGATGGAGTGTTAAAGTGGATTGATGTTTGCAATTCCTGGATTGAGGAGCATTTACCATGGTAATCGCCCTTCCATGCTATTTTGATGGATAATTTATATTTTTCCTTTTATTATGAAAATATCTGTTCAAATGCAAGAAGAGGATGTGAAATGAAATTAGGTTGTGGATTTAAATACGTACCACCCAATTCTTATACATTTGCAAGCAGCTTTAAAGGCTCTTGGATTTGAGCTGAATTGTGTCCCTGATAAAGAACTTATTGGTGTATTTGTTTTTTAATGGAAAAACGGCAAATATGAGCTTCTGATTCTCAATTTCCTTCCCACTTTTCTGTATTCTTTCAAGCAACCATATGAGCCATTAAAGCTTGTACATTCTTGCAATTTAGTCCTGAAGCCTGCCTTGATTTCTTTTATGTTGTCAGATGATTTGCATTTTGATTTATCAAAGGTTGTTGGAGCCCTTTAAGTGTTTAGATTATCTGTTTAAGGAACTTTTTTCGTTTATGTGCCCGTTTATGTAAGTTTTGTCGCTTTCGTTTGGTTTTAATTTTTTTTGTTGATTTATAGAGTTTTTATAGTGTGAATCAGTTTTTTAACAGAAAAGGCATGCGGGACTTTGTCATTGATCTTTTCAAAAAGAAAGAAAAGCGGGATTTTCTTATATGCTGTTGAAATCATAGATATTTATTTAGATATAATCTAACATTTTTTCTTTATGATAAATGTTAGAGCCCATAAAGTGTTTAGATTTACATATATGCAATTGATTCTTAGACATTTATTTATCTATTATCTAAACATTGATCCTTTTATAAATGTTTTAGATTTCTTACCTTACCACACAATTTCTATGTGTTTACATGTCCAACAGGTTAGCGCTCTTGTAATTGTGGTCAAAAATGGGATTATCGGGCATATTTCTCACAAATTAACATAATGCAGGAACGTTTTGCTAATTAAAGGTATTATGAAGCTCTCAAAGTTAAATCTAGAACATCTACTCTCTTAATCGGATCATCAGATGGTCGGCGTTTAATGTGACCAAACCATGTAAGACGACTCTCTCTAATTTTGTCCATCACTAAAGCTACACTGACCTTATCACGGATATATTCATTTCCCATTTTGTCTCTAAGTGTAAGCCACTCATTCACTCAATCATTTTCTTCTCAGCAACACTAAAATAAATAGAGGGGCATTTACATATATATACAGCCCAGTTTCTTTGTATTTACATACATAGCATCTAAAGTTCATTTTTTAAATTTATACCATCCAAATCTTTCAAATCGCATTTTGGTGTCAATGATGTCTAGTAGCGTTAAATTCTAATTGTGAATGTTGAGGTATATAAGGTCAAAATTTTCTTTATGAAATCCTACTTGCATTGAATTCTACTTGCAACTGTAACAACCTATTACTCTGTGCAATAGCAATTCATCACGAAAGGGGATCTTCCCCTACACTATTAGAGCGTGGGGTTGCTTTTGGTGGCAGTTTTCAGATTGCAATGCTTCTTTGATATTCTCTTGCTTTGGCCCAAAGCAGCTTGGAAGGCGCGTGCAGCTTCCGTGCAACTTATGTTTTGTCGATGATAAGAATAAAATGATAGTACTTCATGATGAAACAAAATCGAATGTAATTTATTTTCTACCTTTTTGATGTTCTTTAGGGCTGCTATCAATTGGGTTGAGCAGTCATAAGATGCACCATACCATAGATTAATGTTTACAACATTATCTTTCAAAATCTTATCTATAAATGCACTTACACTATTTCTTGTGCGAGTCTTACCTGAATATCAAAGTTTAAAACCTAAGTTATCAATCTCCTTAGCCTTTTCTCCAACCAATTTAGTTTCTTGAATACATAGACAAATGGAGTTTCATGGGTTCTTTTATGACAGATTTTCAAATGGCTTTTTAGATAGTTGTGACAATTCTATTTTGACATTTCGCGATATTTTTATGAAATTTTAGTGGTGATATTGAGCATTTTACAACCAAGGAAAGTTGTTTGTTGAAATCTCTCTTTCTGTGCATTGAAAATGTGCTAGCACGAATGTCGAGAAGAGCCAATGGTTCAAACAGCAAAAAAATAAACCCAGGGAAGGTCCGTATGCAACTTGGCTTGTTTTTCTAACCTGGAGGCTCGTTTATCTAACCAGATGTAGTAGTCCAAATCAAAGCCAAGGCAAAAGGGACAAATTATATTGGGCCGCATGCCTATCTCTCCAGTCTTGGTGGTTGTTTGTATATTGGGATAAATTTACGCCAACTTTTGCTTACAAAGTGCTCGTTGTCGTGGTAAATATAACTCTTAAATTCACAAATCAATGAATTAAAGTACCTTTCGAAAAAATACGGGTTACAATCATGACCGTGATATAGCAAATATATATGTGTGTGCGTGCGTGCGCGCGCACGTGTGTTTGTGTGTGTGTGGATTGGTTTGATTAGTTTCTCTGAAATTTGGCAAAGTTGACATTTAGTTTTTGTTTCATTTTTTGTGCAGATGTTGAATGGTCTTTATATTGATGCCAGAGGATGATTTAAACTTGAAATTCTTGCTCTGTTTAAATACATAAGTAACGTGCTTCATCTTTAAAAGAAAATTCATCTAGTGTGTCAGTTTAGAGTAACGCTTTACCCTTAAGATAGAACTGATTTGCTTTTGCAAAATATAAATGGTTAATTTTTTTAACAAAATCTGAGTTTCATGATTTTTCTCTCCTGATTATGTTATGATGATTAACTTGTACTGGCGATGTTTTCTACTTAATGGTGCTTATGGGATCTTTGCCTTTCTCGAAGAATGATCATGGTGCAGCTTGGATAATATTTTTCTCGATGTTTAACTGCTGTGTGAATGTGATTGTTTAGAAAATGTGGATGTATCTGCTTTTTAAATGAACTGAGGTGAATACAAGCCTATGATTCCCCATTATGTGTCATTTTTGTATGACTAAGCAAATAATTGGGCCTAAGTTGGATGGATATTTGCAATTTGGCAGTTGTGATCGTTGTTTTGTGGGTTGTGTGTGTGCGCACTCCTGTTTTGTTTGACTATGATTTGAATCATACATAAAATGATGCCGCATGATAATGCTTTGTATTAATACATCAGTGATGTTTCACTCAGTGAAGATACTGCAGAAAGCTTTTTTTGTGGCAGCTTTTGCTTTTTTTAGGAATTGTCAGTGGGAAGTTTGAACGTCTAACATTGATATATTCTAGAATGCTTAAGTTGCATAAAAGGGTGTTCTCTTGTCACAAAAAAAAGGAGAAAAAGTTTTCATATACGAGGGAGCTACATGAAGCTGTGGAACTTTATAAGTACAAGAATAGCAAAAATCTAACCCCTTTTCAAAGAAGTGAAAAGTCCATTGGCAAGATTTAAACAAAAAGTTAGGTCCTCTTGCTCTTCTTTTCCTGTCTTCCACGTCTCTGTTATTATGCTCTGTTATTATGCTCTGCCTTGATCGTCAGTCCCATGGCATAATGGTTTGTTGGCCCAGTAATGGATTGGATCATCAACACTTGCTCTCAGTACTTTGGGTGTTAGATATCTAAATTCATAAGAATTGTATGTATTTATGTAAGCTTTCTTTCATTATTATATTATGTATATTTGTGTGTGTGTGTGTGTGTGTGTGTGTCTAACACTCAAATGTTTGATAGTTGTACTCTAAATCCTTGAGTGTCATAAACTTCTGAATGAAATTTATTACTTTTAAGAACAAAGTTATTGTGACATTTTTTTATATTATGTTAAAGATTTGAGTGATATTCATGTATATACGAGTTTTGGTATGTAAACCCATAAATATTATGTCAGTTTAACTTCAGAATCACATACATCACATGCTTTTATTTATTCGTTGAAAGTTTAAGCCTTTATTTATTTTCATTTTTTCTTTTACCACTGAGATATTTACATCTGGATATTTTTTAGTTTACTTTACTGCTATTTTTTCAATTAGAGCCAATTATCATTACTATAACGTTATTAACATGAACCGGCTGTTTTCTATCTACTTTTGGTAATTTGTTGCCCTAGTTCGCACTATATTCATGGGGAGGATTAAAGTCTGCTGCGGATTCGCTGCCTTGTGAACCCCCAACGCTGTGCATATATGTAGTTCGCTGAGATCAAAATCCTAACTCATTGGTTTGAGGATGGGGCACATGGATTTTGGGGACCTTCATGGCTGAGGAGTACATTGAAGCTAACTCTTCACCCACTGGCCGGCTTTCTTTCTTATCCCTAATGTGTGATGAAGATGAATTTCATTTCATAATCAGATCTTTCCCTTTTATTTTTGGAATGCTTAATGGTGCGTTTGGGGCAGTAGCTGCGTTTTGAGGAAGTTTGTAGCAGCAGCTTCACAAGAGCTGCAGAAAGCTGCTGTTGGAATAGTGGGAATCTGTTTGGATAATTTGCTATATTGCAGTTGTTTATGATGAAAATGATTATTCTGCCCTTATATATATGCTCATAATGCTACAAAGCTACTTTTATGTGATGGCGCTAAAGTAGGTAGGACAGCTTATGCATATGAAGGAATGCACTGCTTCTGCGAGTTCATGGTGAAGTGCAGATCAGCAGATTTGCTTTGGTGTGGAACAGTGATGATTCTGAGCCCTCCAACTGTCATTTCTTTTCCCACCTTTCCTCAAACAGGTATTCCATTTCTCTGTATAAAGTAAATCTGCACTCTGTGGGCAGAAATTGAGCAGGGTTCAACTTAAATGGCATTTTTAAATTCTACAGATTCTTAAATCCTGTTTTTCCTCCATTTTCCTATAGATACTTGATTTAGTAAATCCGTTGGGAGACAGCTTTATTGTATTCTGAGAAGCTGAAGCGCATTCCACACTCAGTGGGGCTGTTTGGTAGCAGAAATTCAGCAGGTTTAACCTAATGGCATTTTTAAATACTGCAGATTCTTAGGTCCTGTTTTTTGTCCATTTTGTTATAAATCCTGGATTTATTAAATCCTTTTGGGCGACAGCTTTATCGGATTCAAAGAAGCTGAAGCGCCTAAAGGCAGGTGGGAGGAAGTTGACAGATGAACGATGCTATATTCATTTTGCATTTTATCTCAAGTGTAAAGATACTCATCCACCTATTCATTCTCGTCTCGGCAACACTTAACTTAGTTTTATGCTTCTCTTTTAAAGGCCAACATTCAGGGCCATAGAGCATAGCGGGTCTCGCCACAGTCTTATAAAATTTTCCTTTTAGTCTAAGCAGCACTTTTCAATTACACAAGAGGCACAAAACTTTCCTCCACTTCAACCAACCAACTTGAATTCTACTAGTAAAATTCCCAGCTATTTGAACAATAGACCCAAGATATCTAAATCGTTCACACCTTTTAATAATTTGATCACCGAAAGTTACACTTCTGTCACTAGAGCTACTACAACTAAAATTACATTCAATGTATTCAATATTAGTTCTACTCAAATGAAGGCCTCTGGACTCTAATGTAGGCCTCCATAATTCAAGTTTTTCTTGAGCTTTTTCTCTCGTTTTATCCACTAGAAAGATATCATCAGCAAAGGCATACACCAAGGTACATCCTCCTGTAAATGTCCAGTAAGACCATCCATACCTAAAGCAAAAGCATATTGGCTTAAAGCCGATCCCTGATGTAATCCAATTGAAATAGGAAGCTATTTGGTCAATCCTCCTTCTGTTCGAACACAAGTAACAGTTCTAGTATGCATATCTTTAATGACTTGAATGCAAGTCATATCAATACCTTTCTTCTCAAGAACTCTCCAAAGGATGTCTCTTGGAAAACTTTATTCAAGTATAACTTGCACACTCTTGTGCATCCCCTTTATTCTTAAAAATTTTGACCAAAATCATCTTCCACCGCTACTTGAGCATCTTTTTAGTTTTTAAAATAATATTAAAAAGTTTAGTAAGCCAAGAAACTCTCAAATCTCCTAAATATTTCCACACTTCAATTGGGATATCATCAGGTCCTACAGACTTTCCACCTTTGGTTTTCCTTGAAGCCTACACAACTTTTTTTTTACTAATGCGACAATAAAAATGAAAAATTTTATTATTATTAACGTAATTAACGGTATTAAGATCACTAAGGTCGATCGTATTTTCTGAAACTTCATTAAAAAATTTATCAAAATAACCCCATCCATGTTGAATATCTTTTTCTGAGAAAAGCATTTTTTTTATTTTCAAAATGTCTAAGTCTGTGTGGTGTGTTGAACAGTGGGCATCCTTAAATCTTGCAGATCCTTAATTACCATTTGCCATCTGTTATGCTTTCGGTGGAGCGGGAAAATGGATTTTGGATGGTCTTCGTACTCCGCATTATCTGATTTGCTTTCCCAGCTATCTCTAATCGTTTTTGCATTTCTTTATGTCTTTAGGCCGCCAAAAGGGGCCTTGGGAGCTTTGTGGTAACAGGATTTGATTTGCATCATGCTAAACAGCCCCATCTTATGGATTTCACTTGATTCCACAATTTTCATGAGCTCTTATTCTTTAGACTTTTCATGTTGCGGCGGCTGATGCCATTTATTATTGAGGTTGTTTCGTATTTTTTGGGATGAGGATCTAGCGGAGAAAGATGAGAGCTCTAAATTCTAATATTGCTAAATTTAGGGTTGATGCATCACCTAAAATTCCACATGATGTGGCATAATTCTCAATGCACTTTGGTTTGAGAACTTCTGGATCTCATTAAGAAAGGCTTGCTGCTTCTGAAAAAGCATTGTACATCGTTCATGATTAATTTGAACTCTCTCTCTCTCTCTCTCTCTCTCTCTCTCTCTCTCTCTTTGACGATAAAAATGAAATGCATTCTTCTGTGACTGTAATTTTGGTAAGCTATTTTCTTGTGATTGGGCTAGAGCAGCTTGGAAATTCCATGCATGTGGGAAATCACTGCATCTTCACGATAACAGTGAAGTGCAGATCAACGGATCTGCTTTGATGATGGAGCAGTGAAGAATTTGTGCTTTCTAACTCATCATTTTGCTCACCTTTTCTCTAACAGGTCTTCCATGCATAAGATTTGTGTTTTATGTTTGTTTGTAAATGCACCAATATTTTATACACATAGACTGGAACCTTCTTTAGCTTTAATATGAATCCTCTTTTTTTTTTTTTTTTCTTTTCTTTACTAAAAATGCATGTGCAAGTACCAATTATGTAATTCATTTAGTGGTGCTTCATTTTCTGGCTACTTTAATTGTAATGACGTCTTCTCCATGATGAGAAAAATGAGTCATAAAAATGATTCAATTCTTTTTTAGCAAATTTGCTGTTTGGCCGTCTCTAATGTTAGAGCAGCATTACTTTTATTGGCGCTTCAGAGATCACTGCACTTTTCATTGGATGTCCATGAAAGAGCTTGGATGGCCCTTTAATTCCTTGGCAACCGTTGCATCCCATGGTACAGGCGGTATAGAAATCTTAGGTGGTTCTGCTTGCACTTTGTACAAAAATTGAATCTGATTCTCCAATTTCTCAGTTACTTAGAGCTTGTTCGGTATTACTTTTGTTTTTTCTTTTACTTTTATTTTAAAAACATATTTGTTTAGTTCATTTTTTTCATGTTTTTATTTGTTTTTGTTATTAAAATTGTTGCTTATCGGTAAATTTACGGTGCTATTGTGATATATTGATGCTCTAGTGTATGAAGATCCGACACACGGATAAAAGAACTTCTGATAGAAGGAACAAGAAGAATATGCATAACGGAACTAAAAGGTGAATTTGTACCAAGGGTACCCGTTCCTTTTTTTACTTTTATATATCTTCAAGCAACCAGATGGAGTGTTAAAGTGGATTGATGTTTGTAATTGTCGTATTGAGCATTTATCATGGTAAATGGCCTTCCATGCTATTTTGATTGATGCTTTTTTTTTTTCTTTTTTTATGAAAATTTCGGTTCAAATTCAACAAGAGGATGTGGATTTAAATACAAACCACCCAATTTTTATAGATTTGCAAGCAGCTTTGAAGGCCCTTGTTTTTGAGCTTAGCCGTTGCTTTCATGAGTCCCTTATAAAGAATTTATTGGTGTATATGCATAACGGAACTGTTGACCTCATTTTAGTAAGGTCTTAGGATATTCCTCTTAGACCCTAGGATCTAGCTTTGTGAGTTCCTTATCGACCATCCTAGCGGACTAAGAATGGAGCCCACCTCCCATGTAGCCTTCAAACCACTTCTGCACCCATTTTTTTGTAAGCACTCGCATGTAGTAGTCCCAAGCACTCGACTCTTCGTTGCAAGGCTAGCGACTAACATGCAGAGGGCTCGAAACGAGCTTCCCATAGGATCGACGCGCCTAGGTGAACCCTTCATGACTCGAATTCGCGCGCACCACGATTCGACACTTTTTTAGCCCGACCGTCGGCGAACTTGTCCGGACGATCCCGGATGACGAAACGGACCACACGGATGCGTCCGGGACGTCGATTTTAGCTAGGAAGGATACCCATATCGTCGCGATTCCACGCTCGCACGAACGACACGAAAATCAACGCACATTTTTTTTAATTTGCGGGATGCGGATCCGGCTCGACTCGAGTTCAATTCGAGCTCGTCGCAGCCGAATACGAGCCTAGTTGTTTCAAATTTTAAAATTTGAATTTCGCATTTAACCACATAATTCTATCTTAATTATATTTAATTATGGGTTATTATTTTCCTAATGAAGCCGCCCTCGCATGGAAATAATTTAATAGCTCCGCCTAATGTCCCGTAACGGACAACTCGAAGCGCGGCTATAGAATTAGGCGGGGTGGCTTCTCCCCGTCATTCGACGTTAGTTCCCCGCTCGCGAGATCTTCCTCCCCCGCTCCCGACCTCGCCTCCGCACCGAGCGTAGCCGCTCGCCTCGCCATCTCTCCCCTCGACACGGAGATCCGCATCTCTCCTCTCGTTCGCCCGCTAGCCCTCGACCCGCTCGCCGCTCCACCCGCCTCCGTTCCTCCCGATCGTCCGCTCCTTCACGCGACGAAGAGAGAAGCCCTAGCCGGTCGCCCCTTTTCCTTCTCCGGCTCCTCTCTCGACCGGCTTCGAGGAACTTCCTCGCCGGTCTTCCGGCAACCTTCATGCTTTCCGATCCACAACCGATTTTCTTGCCGGTTGCCTCGCCGGTAACCCTTCTGTAACAAACTTTCCCGCTTAAACTAATCCCTCTTCTCCCCTCTTCTTCGGCTATAAATACCCCCTCGAGTGAATGGTTTGGGGTGGATGAGCTTGCTCGATTCTCTTGAGCTCGGATTTCTTGTTTTTTTTAAGAGGATTTTGGGGCTGATATTTCTGTTCTTGCGATTCAAGAATTTCACTGGTTTTCTTCTTTTCTGAGTTCTTATACTTTCTGGAAGTAAGTCTTTCTTCCTCTTTCTCTACTCATTTAATGGGGTATTTTCAAATAGCCTTATGTTGATAATTGAGAATTAAGTGTTAGTTCTCAGTTATGAATTAGTAAAACTTATAATTGTTTTTGTGATAACTTTTTATACTCTTAATGGGTAAGAATTGATCACCACATGCCAAACCCCTCAGATCTTCTTCTCTACATCTATATTATACAAGTTTCTCACGATATCCCAAGAGGATTGAGTTATATACATATGCATACAAGAAAATTGGGTGGTATGTTTGTAAATTTTCATTTTCCTATTAGTAACTGGATTCGATTGTGGGAACTTCCTTTGCTTTGATTTGCTGGAACTTAACTTTTCAGATCTGAATATTCAAGAAAGCTTTCTTCTTATGTAGTTACCTGTCTAGTACACCTACCTCCCCTCTTATATTTATGCCAGCCAAATCGTTCATATTACATTGAAAATGGGGAATTATTTGTGAGCTTATATAAATTATATGGCAAACATATAAATCTATTCCCCTCATTTGATTTTGTTTTAGATAACAGCTGTATATATATGGATTCCCAATAATTTCAAGGGTGGTTCCCTTTAAAGAGAATACATTTGGAATGATATTTTGATGCTTTATTGCTTTCACAGAGGCAAGTAAATTAAATTTCTGGATGCTGTATGTGTAGATATGCAAGATTCCTTGACTCCTTATGTAATACAGATTGTAACAGCTTTGATTTTGCTCTATGTGTAGGATTTGGAAAGATTTATAATTATTTAATTCACGGCTTTATTTGGGGAGGAATGTTGTAGCATATTTTCTTCATTCATATAATTTCGATTTCAAAATTATGACTAGTTTGCCCTTGCTTCAAATTTCAGATTTAAGAGAAAATTTATAACAAGTCTATTCTCTCTTTTATAATGTTATCTTTTGGGTAGCTTCATTGTTTTGAATCCTTTTAGAAGTTGCGACAAACCATCTTTGAAATTAGTAACAAGCTATAATTGATAGGGAGGCTGAAATAGAAAATGAAAGTTAACATATGACTTATCTTGGGAATTTATACACTTCTACCTTTTTTTAAAAATAGCAAGAGTTCTTTTATTTGGATAAACATATGAAATTTCAAAGTGGGGCATAAGTCTGATATGCGTGGTACGAGCAATGACGCACACTCGAATAATCGTGCTTTATACAGTAGACAAATAAAAAATAAAATCAATACTCGCAGATGGATGCCCATTTTACTTTGAGTTAGGTAGTTCTAATCCCTACTTTTAAGAAATCCGCGAACCGATAACGTATACTACGACGTCGTATATCACACCGATACAATAATGTATACTACAACGACGGATACTACATTACACTCGCACGACAATAAACACCACGCTCAGTACAACGTATACTACGTCAACACATATCACCTCACACACACGTCACAACAAACACATATCACATCGAACACATACAACATATTAAATATCACACACAAATATCACCCATAAGACATCATACACAACACATTTAAGACTCTCAAATCAAATACGACATATCAAACACACCGCATCAAACACAACACATATAATTATCAAACTTATCATACACACCCTACACATTAAACATCACACACAAACACCATATATTAATTATTACACATACACATCACATATTAAATATCACACACACACACATACCACCTATCAAATCACATACACTACACATTACCCTACTACACACTATCCATTAAACACTATACACTATACACCAGTTAACACACATTACACATCATAGGACAGATACTACAACGTACCAGATATTACACTTGAAGTTAATTCGTATACTTCAATAACGTATACTCCACTCTCGAAATTCGGATACTACAAAACCTGGTTCACTCACTAATTAAGTGGTAGGGATTAGGATTGCTACTTCAGGGTGATTTGCACGTGACTCGATTCGAGATCGATACGTACTTCAGCATTTCCGGTTGCCTGCGTGATCGAGATAAAAAAGGAAGTCTACATGACCGAGCCTATACTCAAATAGAATTCTTATTCCCCACTTTGATATTTTATATGTTTATGGCTAAACTTGATTGTATAGTTGCTTGTAGCTATTAGCTTGCTTCCGAGGCATCGACGGAGTTGGTCAGGTACACATTTTTTATTGTACAGTTCATTTACTTTCTTTATTACATGCATTTGTTTATTTTTGTATATACATTTACCTGTATTCATGCTTTTCTTTTATGCTTGCCACTATGATAGGCCATCTAGTGGCATGGTTAGTTTCTTTTCATTACACATGTTTATTTTTGATTATTGCTTCTCTTGCATACTTGTACATACCCTTAGGATAGGTCGTTCGAGGCATGATTTTCTCTTTTCTCTCCTATCTTTACTCTTTCTCGAGACGAGATGGCAGAGGACGAATGAAGGATCTTCGATCGGACTCTTCCTAGTTTAAATAACAACATATAAGACTTCGAGGTAGCTCGCCTAGCGCGACATAAACCCTCACTCTCCTCTTTAGGCTTCTGTGCAACCATGTTGCGCAGCGTAAGTCCTAACACGCTTTAGGCTCCGAGGCATTGTCGTACGGTACGATGTAATCCCTCTTATCTCGTGGTTATTTGCATAATCGCATTACGCAAACGTAAGTCCCAAATAATAAAATTGGCAAGTGATTAAACATTTAATTAACACCGTCTCCAAAACGCGACCACACCACGAGATAATGGAGTCACCGGGCTCGCTCGTATCCGTGACATCCCCTACCCTTTCTTTCCTTTCGACTCTCGAAATAATCTGTTCCCATTCGAGCCACTCCCACTCGCTTTTCCACGTCCTACCGCGAAAACCTAAACCCTCGAATTCTCGAAGACAGAACCACCGATCATTATCGAGAGTTTTCTCAAGCTGACACCCACTATTCGAGATGTAATTAACTATAGTGCTCGCTCTATAGTGAACTTGAACCTGCAGTAAAATAAACCCTACCTAGCATTCCTATTAGTGCAGTGGACCATGTCGGCCACATATAAAGCGTTCGCAGATCAAACTGGATGTCACGAGTCCTTTAGCTCAGTATGACTGGTCTACCGTCGCAGTGATACATTACTTTTTCGAGAAGGTGTATCATTTGTGACACCGGCACGATTATGCAAATTACTGGACAAATGAGATCCAGGCGGTCTCATTTTTCAAAATTAAAATAAACTACTTTCAAAACTATTTTCAAAATCATATACATTTTTATATTAAACTAAATCACTAAATTTTATATTCTTTCAAAAATCAAAAAAAAAGCCGGCCGACAGGAACAAAGGCAGATATGAGCTTCTGATTCTCAATTTCCTTCCCACTTTTCTATACTTTTCAAGCAACCATATGAGCTATTAAAGCTTGTAGATTATTGGAATTTTAGTCAAAGCTGAAGCGTGTCTTGGTTTCTGTTATATTCAGAAGATTTGCATATTTATTTATCAAAGAATGTTGGAGCCCTTTAAGTGTTTTGATTAACTACTTTACCCTTAAAAGGAAATTTTTGTGTTTATAAGTGCCCGTTAATGTTAGTTTTCTCACTTTTGTTAGGGTTTATATTTTTTTATTTTTTTTTTATTTGTAGAGTTTTCATTGTGAGAATCAAATTTTTAACAGAAAAGGGATGTTGGAATTTGTTATTGATCTTTTCAATAACAACAACAACAACAACAAAATCTTTATCCGACTAAGTGGGGTCCGCTAAATGAATCCTTTTTCTCCATTGCCTCTTATTTAGGGTGTGTTTGGGGCCGCTGTAGGTTATTGAATAATCTACTGATAAGCTAACTAAAAATAATCCGTTGATAAGTATGAAAAAATTTTAATTTTTTGGAAACTTTTTGGAAACTCCAGACTGCAGCAAGAAAGCTGCCACCGCACCTAGATATGCGCAGTGTAAAAACTATATTTTCAGTGTTTTGAAACTCATAAGCTGTCAAAACGCAGTCTACCCAAACAGGCCTAGTGTATTTTCAAAACGTCACCGCACCAAATAAGCTGCCCCAGACGGGCCCTTAGATGGTCGACGTTTATTGTGACCAAACCGTCTAAGGCGACTCTCTAATTTTTTCTGTCATTGGAGCTAACAAATGAACAACAACCGAATGGGAACAGGACAACCATAACCAAACGTTTATTGTGACCAGACGGGCCCTTAGAATTTGGGCTTGAATTTGAGAGAGAAATATGATGGTTTCGCTCCTTATTCTCACTTTTGTAATGGATAAAGAAGAGAGTGGAAGATTTACATGAATGCCACAAATTCCTATGTATTTACATATCTAGCACGGAAACTTGAACTTTTACATATATGTCAAGCCTTTCTTATGCATAACAAATGGGAAATTTACATACCCAGGACCAAATTCTTGTGCACTTTGTCAGTTGGCCCAAAACTATATTTTGGATTTGTTTTTTAAGAAAACAAACAATGGCGGCCTTATTTATCTAATTTGTGCTATTATGAGGCGTACCAAACCAAATTTCTCTCGTATTTCTTCCCTTATTTTATATTTGGCGGTGATGATTAAATTCAACATGGAATGCGATCTTATCCCTATTCATGGTGCTTCAAGGTTCTCTTCACTTCCCATGCACTTATGGAGCAGCTTGGATGACCTATGCTTCTACAGGTAATCGCTGCATCCTAATGCCATTGGTAGAGAACATGTGATTTTATCTACCTATTGATGGAACTAAGGTGAATTTGAGCCAAGGTTGCCCGTTTTCTTTTTTTACTTATTTATATCGTCAAGAAACCAAATGGAGTGTTAAAGTGGATTGATGTTTGTAATTCCTGGATTGAGCATTTACCATGGTAATCGCCCTTCCATGCTATTTTGATGGATAATTTATATTTTTCCTTTTATTATGAAAATATCTGTTCAAATGCAAGAAGAGGATGTGAAATGAAATTAGGTTGTGGATTTAAAATACGTACCACCCAATTCTTATACATTTGCAAGCAGCTTTAAAGGCTCTTGGATTTGAGCTGAGTAGTGTCCCTGATAAAGAACTTATTGGTGTATTTGTTTTTTAATGGAACAAAGGCAAATTTGAGCTTCTGATTCTCAATTTCCTTCCCACTTTTCTATATTTTTCAAGCAACCATATGAGCCATTAAAGCTTGTAGATTCTTGCAATTTAGTCAAAACTGAAGACTGTCTTGGTTTCTTTTATGTTATCAGATGATTAGCATATTGATTTATCAAAGGATGTTGGAGCCCTTAAAGTGTTTAGATTATTGCTTCACCCTGCAAATGAAATTTCTTTTGTTTATGTGTCCGTTTATGTTAGTTTTCTCACTTATGTTAGGTTTTAATTTTTTCTGTTGATTTGTAGAGTTTTCACAGTGAGAATCAATTTTTTAATAGAAAGGCATGCTGGGCTTTGTTATTGATCTTTTCAAAATAGAAAAAAAGTGGGTATTTTCATATATGCAATTGAATTCATTGGTATTTATTTTGCTGTAATCTAACCTTGTGTCATTATTATAAATTTTTGAGCCCATCGAGTGTTTAAAGATATTTATGAGCCTTTCAAAATTAAATCTGAAACATCTACTCTCCTAATCTGATCATCAGGTGGTCGACATTTAACATGACCAAACCATCTTGACGACTCTCTAATTTTGTTCGTCACTGGTGCTACACGAACGCTATCACGGATATATTCATTTCGGATTTTGTCTCTAAGTATAAAGCCACTCATCCACCTAATTATTTTCATCTCGGCAGCACTTAACTTAGTTTTAAGCTTCTCTTTCAAAGGCCAACGCTTACCGCCATAGAGCTTTGCTGCGCTGACCACCATCTTATAATTTTTTTTTTCAATCTAAGCGGTACTTTTCTATCACACAATAGGCAATAAGCATTCCTCCACTTAAACCAACTTGAATTCTACTAATAACATCCCCATCAATATCACCATCGCTTTGAACAACAGACCGGAGATATCCAAAACGTTCACACCTTTTAATAATGTGATCACCCATAGTTACATTTTTGTCACTATAGCTACTACTACTAAAATTACATTTCATGTATTCAATTTTAATTCTACTCAAATGAATGCTTTTAGACTCCAATTTAGACCTCCATAATTCAAGTTCTTCCTGAGCTTTTTCTCTCATCTCATCCACAAGAAGGATATCATTAGCAAAAAAAATATACACCAAGGTACGTCCTCTTGTAGGTGTCCAGGAAGACCATCCATAACTAAACCAAAAAGATATGGGCTTAAAGTTGATCTCTGATGTAATCCAACAAAAATAGGTAAATATTTGTTCAGTCCAACAATTTCGTTTTGTTATTATTTTTCTTGCTGCTTTTTAAGAAATTTCAATGGTGAGATTGAATGTTTTACCATGTTAGAATGTGCTATGTGGAAAAATTCTTTTGTTCGACTTTTTAAAAGAGAAGAAAATTGTAGTTGCAGCTGCTTCAAGCGAACCCCAATTGCCATGCTTATGGATAATCATCAGCTTCTTGCCATCAGGGATCAGCTTTAAGCCCATAATAGTTTGACAAGATTTAAACAAAAAGATATTTCCTCTTGCTCCTACTCCTCTCTTCCACGTCTATGCTCTCCTGTTATTATGCTCTGCCTTGATCATCAGTCCGATGGAATAATAGTTTGTTGGCCCAATCATGAATTGGATCATCAATTCTTGCTCTTAGTACTTTGGGTGTTAGAAATCTAAATACATAAGAATTGTATTTAGATCCGACGTCTGATAAGCCAAAAGAATGTCCGTGAAATTGATTAGTTCATTTATACGTGCCGCGAAACCCCCAACTCATTAGTTTAAGTATGAGGCATATAGAGGATGGTCTAATGCCAGCCTCCTCCATGGCCGTTGATTACTTTGACCTAATCCTTCGAACGTGCGCTCCTTGTCTCTCTCTCTCTACAATTGAAGCCTCTAATTGGGCAATGATGATGAAATCCATCACGGAAGCCGATCTTAATCCGCTTTAGGAATACTTCTGAGGTGCTTCAGATATCGCAATGCTTCTCTTGCTTTGGCGCCGGAGCAGCTTGGATGGCCCGTTCTTCTACGGGAAACCGCTGTCTCTGTGCGTCGCAGGTATAGAGATAGCGAATGGATCTGCTTGGTGGTGGAGATAAGGTTAATCTGAGACCTCCGGCTTCCAATTTTCTTACCCATCTTTTCTCAAGGGGATTCTTGCTGCGTGCTTTAAGGTAATATTTAAGAGGCTGTTTTGCAGAAGGTTTTGAGCAGGATTAAAGCAAGATTTCTCCAATCTTGCCAAACATTTTTTTCTATTTAATCATACGGTACGCCTAAATCCCGCTTTTGCGATTCACAAGGGTTATTCAACTGGATGGAAGACTTAAGTTAAAATTTGATTTAGTAAATCCGGTAAATCCGGATTTAAATTTTATCCAAGGAGAAATCTGATTTCAGGGATGTTCGGGAGCAAGTATTGCTCATTATTTATGCAGGATTTTACTCAAGTCCTTCGAATTTAAACAGTGATATGTTTAAATCATACATAATTGACGCCTGCTGTAGAGTAATGGATTTTTCTATTCTTTTTTGTCAAGGGTTTCTAGAAATTCGGGGAGTTGGATTTTTCTATCATACATACCTGCCACCTTTCCTTTGCATAAAAATTGGGAAATTTACGTACCCAGGACCCAATTCTTGTGCAATTACATATCTCACACCTAAATTTTCATATTTACATACATAGCACTTTGTCATTTTAAGCCTATGTCCCAAAAACATTATTCATAATGAGGTTGTTTCTAATGTGAGGGCATTGCCAGATATTAGCCAAATAAAAATATGGAAATTTGGATACATTATTGTACAAGCATGAATCTAGAGGAAATTCAATGGGTTTCGCCTATGAACACTAAAGGGCATTGTATCGGGATAGTATAAAAATGGAAAAATCAAGCAATATTTCCTTTGGTCGGAACTCTGAGCCGACCAAACGGAAGTACAACCGAACAAAGAAACACGAGGAGCCCAATCCAAGAGACAGTCGTTCTTGATCAACTCGCTCAATTGATTCTGGAACTCCTCGTAGAATGACCAAAGGTAACACAACACACACGAACTCAATGGTATGGGGAAAAAAATGTTTACGGGTTATTTTGTGGCAGCCTTTTGAATGAATTTTTTAAAAGTTGCCCCAATTGTGTTTGATTGTAATTTTTTTTGGCTGTTTTCATAAAATTTCAGCAGTGAGAATTATAATGTTAATATAAATTTATCAAATTATAATTAATTTGATAATTAATTAATTAATAATGAGTTATTTATCAATTAAATTAATGAAAATTTATTTCAATAAAATTAAATTAAAGCCACTTATCTGTGTTCCCCTTCTCCTCTCGTGCCTGTGACCCTCTCCGAAATATTTCCCTGCGCAATTTTGCCCAAAACCATCGACTTCGCGATGGAACCCTCACGATACAACAATGATTGGAGCTAGTTTGGAAGGCATCAACTGGACTGAGATGTACAAGAACCTCTGAAACTCCCATCTCTCTCTCTCTCTCTCTCTCTATCTCGTTCGCTTTATCTTGACATGCAATGACGATAGAGGTGTTTGGAATGTTTGTGCTTATAAGGGTAACTGTTGCTTCCACGAGTCAGCGATTTTTTGTACATGCTTTTGGATATAACAATAGTGATTCTAAGCTTTTGATTCTCCGTTTCTTTCCGCAATTTTCCATATATTATAGCAACCATATGCGCACATAATTTATTGTAACTATCTAAAGTTGAAATCTATATTGGTTTTTGGTTTGGGGCATTTACATACGTACCACACAATTTTTGAGTATTTAAATATCTAACACCTTAATTTAATTGTCAGTTCGTCCAAAACAATATTTTGGATATGTTTTTTAAGAGAACAAACAATGGCTTTAGTTATCTAATTTGAGCTATTATAATTGTCTGTTCGTTCAAAACAATATTTTGGACATGTTTTTTAAGAAAACAAACAATGGCTTTAGTTATCTAATTTGAGCTATTATGAGGCGTACAAAACCAAATTTCTCTCTTCTTTCTTCCCTTATTTTATATTTGGTGATGGTGATTAAATTCAACATCGAATGTGATCTTATCCTTATTCATGGTGCTTTAGGGATCTCTTCATTTCTCATGCACTGATGGAGCAGCATGGATGACCTATGCTTCTACAGGTAACCGCTGCATCCTTGTGCCATTGATAGAGAACATGTATCTGCGTAGTGATGGAGCTAACGTGAATTTGAGCCAAGATACCCGTTTACTTTTTTACTTTTCTATATCTTGAAGAAACCAGATGGGGCGTTAAAGTGGATTGATGTTTGTAGTTGTTATATTAAGCATTGACCATGGTAATTGCCCTTCCATGCTATTTTGATTGATGTTATATATTTTTCCTTTTTTTATGAAAATATCTCTTCAAATTCAAGAAGAGGATGTGAAATGAAATTAGGTTGTAGATTTAACTACATAACACCCAATTCTTATACATTTGTAAGCAGCTTTGAAGGGTCTTGGTTTTGAGCGTAAACGTTGCTTCTGTGTGTCCCCTGATTGGTGTATTTGTTTTTTAGTGGAACCAAGGTGAATATGAGCTTCTGATTCTCAATTTGCCTCCCACTTTTCTATATTTTTCAAGCAAACATACGAGCCATTAAAGCTTGTAGATTCTTGCAATTTAGTCAAAGCTGAAGCCTGCCTTGATTTCTTTTATGTTGTCAGATGATTCGCATATTGATTTATCAAAGGTTGTTGGAGCCCTTTAAGTGTTCAGATTATCTGCTTCACCCTGCAAAGGAACTTTTTTTGTTTATGTGCCCGTTTTTGTTAGTTTTGTCACTTTGGTTTGGTTTTAATTTTTTTTGTTGATTTATAGAGTTTTTATCGTGTGAATCAGTTTTTCAATAGAAAAGGCATGCGGGACTTTGTCATTGATCTTTTCAAAAAGAAAAAATTGCGGGATTTTCTTATATGTTGTTGAAATCATAGATATTTATTTAGCTATAATCTAACATTTTTTCTTTATGATAAATGTTAGAGCCCATAAAGTGTTTAGATTTACATATATGCAATTGATTCTTAGACATTTATTTATCTATTATCTAAACATTGATCTATATTATAAATGTTTTAGATTTCTTACATTACCACACAATTTCTATGTATTTACATGTCCAACACGTTAGCGCTCTTGTAATTGTGGTGAAAAATGGATCCTTGGGCATATTTCTCACAAATTAACATAATGCAGGAGCGTTTTGCTAATTAAAGGTATTATGAAGCTCTCAAAGTTAAATCTAGAACATCTACTCTCCTAATCGGATCATCAGATGGTCGATGTTTAAAGTGACCAAACCATGTAAGACGACTCTCTCTAATTTTGTCCGTCACTGAAGCTACACTTACCCTATCATGGATATATTCATTTCCCATTTTGTCTCTAAGTGTAAGCTACGCATCCGCTCAATCATTCTCATCTCAGCAACACTAAAATAAATATAGGGACATTTACAAATATATACCGCCCAGTTTCTTTGTATTTACATACATAGCATCTAAAGTTTATTTTTTAAATTTATACCATCCAAATCTTTCAAATCACATTTTGGTGTCAATAATGTCTAGTAGCGTTAAATTCTACTTGTGAATGTTGTGGCATATAAAGTCAAAATTTTCTTTATGAAATCCTACTTGCAACTGTAACAACCTTTACTTGTGCAATAGCAATTCATCACGAGAGGGGATCTTCCCCCACACTATTAGAGCGTGGGGTTGCTTTTGGTGGCAGTTTTCTGATTGTAATGCTTCTTTGATATTCTCTTGCTTTGGCCCAAAGCAGCTTGGAAGGCGCAGGCAGCTTCGGTGCAACTTATGTTTTGTGGATGACAAGAATAAAAAGATAGTACTTCATGATGAAACAAAATCGAATTTAATTTGTTTTCTACCTTTTTGATGTTCTTTAGGGCTGCTATCTATTGGGTTGAGCAGTCATAAGATGCACCATACTATAGATTAATGTTTACAACATTATCTTTCAAAATCTTATCTATAATTGCACTTACACTATTTCTAGTGTGAATCTTACCTGAATATCAAAGTTTAAAACTTAAGTTATCAATCTCCTTAGCCTTTTCTCCAACCAATTTAGTTTCTTGAATACATAGACAAAAGGAGTTTCATGGGTTCTTTTATGACAGATTTTCAAATGGCTTTTTAGATAGTTGTGACAATTCTATTTTGACCCATTTTGCGATATTTTTATGAAATTTTAGTGGTGATATTGAGCATTTTACCACCAAGGAAAGTTGTTTATTGAAACCTCTCTTTTTGTGCATTGACAATGTGCCAGCGCGAATCTCGAGAAGAGCCAATGGTTCAAACAGCAAAAAAATAAACCCAGGGTAGGTCCATATGCAACTTGGCTCATTTTTCTAACCTGGAGGCTCGTTTATCTAACAAGATGTAGTAGTCCAAATCAAAGCCAAGGCAAAAGAGACAAA
The DNA here is from genome assembly GCA_022702705.1 of Papilionanthe hookeriana x Papilionanthe teres. Lineage (NCBI taxonomy): Eukaryota > Viridiplantae > Streptophyta > Magnoliopsida > Asparagales > Orchidaceae > Papilionanthe > Papilionanthe hookeriana x Papilionanthe teres. The sequence continues at coordinate 41,702,506 of CM040421.1, forward strand.
TTATATTGGGTCGCCTATCTGTCCAGTCTTGGTGGTTGTTTGTATATTGGGATAAATTTACGCCAACTTTTGCTTACAGAGTGCTCGTTGCTGTGGTAAATATAACTCTCTGATTCACAAATCAATGAATTAAAATACCTTTCAAAAAAATATGGGTTACAATCATGACCGGAATATAGCAAATATGTGTGTGTGTGTGTGTGTGTGTGTGTGTGTGTGTGTGTGTGGATTAGTTTGATTAGTTTCTTGGAAATTTAGCAAAGTTGACATTTAGTTTTTGTTTCCTTTTTTGTGCAGATGCTGAATGTTCTTTATACTGATGCTAGAGGATGATTTAAACTTGAAATTCTTGCTCTGTTTAAATACATAAGTAACGTGCTTCATTTTCAAAAGAAAATTCATCTAGTGTGTCAGTTTAGAGTAACGGTTTACCCTTAAGATAGAACTGATTTGCTTTTGCAAAATATAAATGGTTAATTTTTTTAACAAAATCTCTGAGCTTCATGAATTTTTCTCTCCTGATTATGTTATGATGATTAACTTGTACTTGCAATGTTTTCCTACTTAATGGGCTTATGGGATATTTGCCTTTCTCGAAGAATGATCATGGTGCAGCTTGGATAATATTTTGTCTTAATGTTTAACTGCTGTGTGAATGTGATTGTTTAGAAAATGTGGATGTATCTGCATTTTAAATGAACTGAGGTGAATACGAGCCTACGATTCCCCATTATGTTGTCATTTTTGTATGACTAAGCAAATAATTGGGCCTAAGTTGGATGGATATTTGCAATTTGGTAGTTTGTGATCGTTGTTTTGTTTGACTATGATTTGAATCATACATATAATGATGCTGCATGATAATGGTTTGTATTAAGACATCAGTGGTGTTTCACTCAGTGAAGATAGTGCATTCTTATAGGTTATTTTGTGGGAGCTTTTGCTGTTTTTAGGAATTGTCAGTGGGGGATTTGAATGTCTAACATTGATATATGCTAGAATGCTTAAGTTGTATAAAAGGGTGCTTTCTTGTCACAAAAAAAAAAAAAGGAGAGAGTTTTCATATACGAGGGAGCTAGATGAAGCTACGGAACTTCATATGTACAAGAATAGCAAAAATCTAACCCCTTTTCAAAGAAGGTGAAAGTACATTGACAAGATTTAAACAAAAAGTTAGGTCCTCTTGCTCTTCTTTTCTTCTCTTCCACGTCTCTGATCGTCCTCTGTTATTATGCTCTGCCTTGATCGTCAGTCCGATGGCATAATGGTTTGTTGGCCCAGTAATGGATTGGATCATCAACACTTGCTTTCAGTACTTTGGGTGTTAGATATCTAAATACTTAAGAATTGTATGTATTTATGTATGCTTTCTTTCATTATTTTATTATGTTTATTTATGTCTGTGTGTGTGTGTGTATATATCTAACACTCAAAAGTTTGATAGTTGTACTCTAAGTCCTTGAGTGTCATAAACTTCTGAATGAAATTTATTACTTTTAAGAACATAGTTATTGTGACATTTTTTTATATTATGTTAAAGATTTGAATGATATGTATGTATATATGAGTTTTGGTATGTAAGCCCATAAATATTATGTCAGTTTAACTTCAGAATCACATACATCACATGCTTTTATTTATTCGTTGAAAGTTTAAGCCTTTATTTATTTTCATTTTTTCTTTTACCACTGAGATATTTACATCTGGATATTTTTTAGTTTACTTCACTGCTATTTTTTCAATTAGAGCCAATTATCATTACTATAACGTTATTAACATGAACCGGCTGTTTTCTATCTACTTTTGGTAATTTGTTGCCCTAGTTCGCACTATATTCATGGGGAGGATTAAAGTCTGCTGCGGATTCGCTGCCTTGTGAACCCCCAACGCTGTGCATATATGTAGTTCGCTGAGATCAAAATCCTAACTCATTGGTTTGAGGATGGGGCACATGGATTTTGGGGACCTTCATGGCTGAGGAGTGCATTGAAGCTAACTCTTCACCCACTGGCCGGCTTTCTTTCTTATCCCTAATGTGTGATGAAGATGAATTTCATTTCATAATCAGATCTTTCCCTTTTATTTGGAATGCTTAATGATGCGTTTGGGGCAGTTGCTGCTTATTGAGGAAGCAGCTGTTAAGCTGTTTTTTGGAGCAGCAGCTTCACAGGAGCTGCAGAAAGCTGCTGTTGGAATAGTGGGAGTCTGTTTGGATAATCTGCTATATTGCAGTTGTTTATGATGAAAATGATTATTTTGCCCTTATATATATGTTCATAATGCTACAAAGCTACTTTTATGTGACGGCGCTAAAGTACAGCTTATGGCGTATGAAGGAATGCACTGCTTCTGCGAGTTCACGGTGAAGTGCAGATCAGCAGATTTGCTTTGGTGTGGAACAGTGATGATTCTGAGCCCTCCAACTGTCATTTCTTTTCCCACCTTTCCTCAAACAGGTATTCCATTGCTCTGTATAAATACACGAGTAATTCTGCACTCTGTGGGCAGAAATTGAGCAGGTTTCAACTTAAATGGCATTTTTAAATTCTACAGATTCTTAAATCCTGTTTTTCTTCCATTTTCCTATAAATACTGGATTTAGTAAATCCGTTGGGAGACAGCTTTATCGTATTCTGAGAAGCTGAAGCGCATTCCACACTCTCTGGGGCTGTTCAGGGTTTAACCCAATGGCATTTTTAAATTCTGCAGATTCTTAAGTCCTGTTTTTTGTCCATTTTGTTATAAATCCTGGATTTAGTAAATCCTTTTGGGAGACAGCTTTATCGGATTCAAAGAAGCTGAAGCGCCTAAAGGCAGGTGGGAAGAAGGTGACAGACGAACGATGCTATATTCATTTTTCATTTTATATCAAATGTAAAGACACTCTTCCACCTAATCATTCTCATCTCGGCGACACTTAGCCTAGTTTTATGCTTCTATTTTAAATGCCAAAATTCAGGGACATAGAGCATAGGTCTCACCACCATCTTATAAAATTTTCCTTTTAGTCTAAGCAGCACTTTTCGATTACACAAGAGGCCCGAAGCATTCCTCCACTTAAACCAACTAACTTGAATTCTACTAGTAAAATTCCCAGCTATTTAACCATCACTTTGAACATTTTAATAATTTGATCACAGAAAGTTACACTTCTGTTACTAGAGCTATTACAAGTAAAATTACATTCAATGTTTTCAATATTAGTTCTACTCAAACAAAGGCCTCTGAACTCTAATGCAGGCCTCCATAATTCAAGTTTTTTCTGAGCTTTTTCTCTCGTTTTATCCACAAGAAAGATATCATCAGCGAAAGCATACACCAAGGTACATCCTCTTATAAATGTCCAGTAAGACCATCCATAACTAAAGCAAAAACATATTGGCTTAAAGCCAATTCCTGATGTAATCCAATAGAAATAGGAAGATATTTGGTCGATCCTCCTTCTGTTTGAACACAAGTAACAGTTCTAGCATGCATATCTTTAATGACTTGAATATAAGTGATATCAACACCTTTCTTCTCAAGAACTCTCCAAAGGATATCTCTTGGAAAACATAATTCCTCTATAACTTGCACACTCTTGTGCATCCCCTTTATTCTTAAAAATGTAGACCAAAATCATCTTCCACCGCTCCTTAAGCATCTTTTTAGTTTTTAAAATAATATTAAAGAGTTTAGTAAGCCAAGAAACTCCCAAATCTCTTAAATATTTCCACACTTCAATAGGGATATCATCAGTTCCTACATACTTTTCACATTTGGTTTTCCTTGAAGCCTAGTCAACTATTTTTTTACTAATGCGACGGTGAAAATGAAACATTTTATTATTATTAACGTGATTAACGGTATTAAGATCACTAAGGTCGAATGTATTTTTAGAAACTTCATTAAAAAAATTATCAAAATAACCCCATCCATGTTGAATATCTTTTTATGAGAAAAGCACTTTTTGATTTTCATTTTCCACAATTTTCATGAGCTCTTATTCTTTACACTTTTCATGTTACGGCGGCTGATGCCATTTATTATTGAGGGTGTCTTGTATTTTTTTGGGATGAGGATCTAGCGGAGAAAGATGAGAGCTCTAAATTTTAATATTGCTAAATTTATATGGTTGATGCATCACCTAAAATTCCACATGATGTAGATAAATCTCAATGCACTTTGTGTTTGAAAACTTCTGGATCTCATTAAGAAAGGCTTGCTGCTTCTGAAAAAGCATTGTACATCGTTCATGATTAATTTAAAGTCTCTCTCTCTCTCTCTCTCTCTCTCTCTCTCTCTCTCTGGACGATAAAAATGAAATGCATTCTTCTGTGATTGTTATTTTGCTAAGCTATTTTCTTGTGATGTGGCTAGAGGAGCTTGGAAATCCCATGCATGTGGGAAATCACTGCATCTTCACGTGTTCATGTGCTTTTGGCAGAGAACATGTGGATATAATAGTCATTTGATGGAACTAATGGTGAATCTGAGCCTATTATCCCCTTTTCCTTTCTACTTCAACATAATTTCGAAGGTGAAGTGGCTTTCTCTTATTCTATCTTTTTTTTACCAATGCTATTGTATGGTGCTTTGAATATATTAATGCTTCTTCGCTCTGATGCTGTATGAAACAGAGTAGCTAGGATGGCCCGTGCATCTTCAAGCAACCACTGCATCAGTGACATTTGGACTGAGATGGGTGGATGTTATTTGGGATGGAACAGAAGCGAATCAATTTGTTTCATTCATTTTTTATGTTTGCTTAGGTTGATTGTATTGAGTAGTTATTATAGCGATTGCGTTACCATGTTTTCGATTCATGGTTCGTGTTTTCTCTTCTATCTTCTGTAATGCCTTTTTCTGATACAAAAGATGTGAGAATTTGGGCTGTATGGTGACAATGTTTTGCTCAAATCCTTCCAAACTGCAAGAATAAGATTTAATTCCTACAGGCCACAGAATCTCTTGTACCATTTTTCCATTATGAGGTGGGCCAGATGTGTTCTACGTGGCAATATTTAATTCGTTGCCGCACGCAGCACTGCGTACTTTATCTGAATGGAAAAATTTCTCCAAATTTTAAACATTACAGTGGCTTCAATTTTCCAATTGATGGATAGACCAGGACACAAAACTTATGTATTATTACTGCAGAGATGCTTTGCTCCAGAAGAATAAAAGAGAGTTTGGGGGCTATTTTGTGGTTGCTTTTCAATGGCTCTCTAGAAATTTGCCCAAACTCTGTTTGGATATAAAAAATTAAAAAATTTCAGTGGTGGAATTGAGCTTTTGAGAATTTTACAATGTATAAAGTCAAATGTCTTCTCTGTCTCTCTTTATGTATACATACATACATACATATATATATATATATATACATATATATATATATAGAGGCCATTTTCATACATTCCACACAATTCTTATATATTTACATGTCGAGCACCTAAACATTCATTTACACGTATATCACTAATTTTAACATCACTAAAGAAATAGCACCAGACTTATGACACCAAAGTGTTTTAATTATAAATATCAAACTATGTTCCTCTTACCTTCTCAACCCTATCCAAAATCATTTCCCGGTCTCTCAATTTAGGCCAAAACCTTTGACTTTGTGATCCAACCCTCATGATACAACAAAGATTGGGGCTAGTTCGGAAGGCAACAACGGGATTGAGATGTCTGAAACTTGCATCTCTCTATATCTCTCTTTTGTTCGCTTTCTCTAGCCATCTATCTATGCATATTGCTTAGGAGATATGCACTCTTTACACTCAATGACGATTGAGGTGCTTGGAAGGTTTGTCCCTATAAGGATAACTGTTGCTTCCATGAGTCACTGGTTGTTGTACATGCTTTTGGATATAACAATAGTCATTCTAAGCTTTTGATTCCCCGTTTCTTTCCACAATTTTCTATATATTCTAGCAACCATATGAGCTATTTAAAATAAATAATTTATTGTAACAATGTCAAAGTTGAAATCTTTCTTGGTTTCATTTTTCGGGCATTTACATACATACCACACATTTTTTGAGTAGTTAAATGTCGAACGCCTAAATTTTAATTGTCCGTTGGCCCAAAACAATATTTTGGATATGTTTTTAAGAAAACAAACAATGGCCTTATTTATCTAATTTGAGCTATTATGAGGCGTGCAAAACCAAATTACTCTCTTCTCTCTTCCCTTATTTCATATTGTTGGTGATGATGATTAAATTCAACATGGAATGTGATCTTATCCCTATTCATGTTGCTTCAGAGATCTCTTTACTTGTCATTCACTGATGGAGCAGCTTGGATGACATATGCTTCTATAGGTAACCGCCGCTGTATCCTAATGCCATTGGTAGAGAACATGTGAGGGTATCTGCCTATTGATGGAACTAAAAGGTGAATTTGAGCCAAGGGTACCCGTTCCTTTTTTTACTTTTATATATCTTCAAGCAACCTGATGGAGTGTTAAAGTGGATTGATGTTTGTAATTGTTGTATTGAGCATTTATCATGTTAAATGGCCTTCCATGCTATTTTGATTGATGCTTTTTTTTTTCTTTTTTTATGAAAATTTCGGTTCAAATTCAACAAGAGGATGTGAAATGAAATTAGGATGTGGATTTAAATACAAACCACCCAATTTTTATAGATTTGCAAGCAGCTTTGAAGGCCCTTGGTTTTGAGGCTAACCGTTGCTTTCATGAGTCCCTTATAAAGAATTTATTGGTGTATATGCTTTATAACGGAACAAAGGCAGATATGAGCTTCTGATTCTCAATTTCCTTCCCACTTTTCTATATTTTTCAAACAACCATATGAGCCATTAAAGCTTGTAGATTATTGCAATTTTAGTCAAAGCTGAAGCGTGTCTTGGTTTCTGTTATATTGTCAGATGATTTGCATATTTATTTATCAAAGAATGTTGGAGCCGTTTAAGTGTTTTGATTAACTGCTTCACCCTTCAAAGAAAATTTTTGTGTTTATGTGCCCGTTAATGTTAGTTTTCTCACTTTTGTTAGGTTTTATTTTTTTTATTTGTAGAGTTTTCATTGTGAGAATCAAATTTTTAATAGAAAAGGGATGTTGGACTTTGTTATTGATCTTTTCAATAACAACAACAGCAACAACAAAATCTTTATCCAACTAAGTGTGGTCCGCTAAATGAATCCTTTTTCTCCATTGCCTCTTATTTAGGTTCTGTTTGGGGCCGCTGCAGGTTATTGAATAATCTACTAATAAGCTGACTAAAAATAATCCATTGATAAGTATGAAAAATTTTTATTTTTTTGGAAACACCAGACCGCGGCAAGAAAGCTACCATCGTACCTAGATATGTGCAGTGTGAAAACTATATTTTCAGTGTTTTGAAACTCATAAGCTGTCAAAATGCAGTCTACCCAAACAGGCTGGTGTGTTTTCAAAACTCCACCGCACCAACTAAGCTGCCCCAGACGGGCCCTTAGATGGTCGACGTTTATTTTGACCAAGCCGTCTAAGGCTAGTCTCTAATTTTGTTTATCACTGGAGCTACACCAACCTTATCACAGAGATATTCATTTCACATTTTGTCTCTTAAGTGTAAAGCCACTAATCCAGTTGACACATTTTTTATGTATATTTATATTTTTATTTTCGCCAGTTATGACTGTTACATGTGGTAGCATATGTGTGTGTGTGTGTGTGTGCGTGTGTGTAGATATATAGATATAGGCTTCTTTTTAAGCTCTGGGAATGATCTCTCCTGTTTCTATTTGGTGCTACGCGGGCAATGATGGTATTGTTAGAAGCTTGTCACTCTCCCTTTGGATGTCCTAATGCAAAACTACATCGGGACTCTTGATGCAATAATTTTTCTTTGGATGGCACACTTGGTCTCCCTACTTAACATCTGCACGCAATTGGGCGGTGTCCTCCAAGTGGTGTTTGTAATACTTTCATGTTCTTGAAAACACAGACCAGAAGAAGCACCGTGCATTAGGCAAAAGACATGAAATAAGATCTTTGCCTAAAATTGATCATAATGGCCGGGGCAAACTGTAGTTGCCATGATGTGTTACGAGGAAGCCATCAAATGAGCATCACACTGATACTTACAGACTACTTTATACAACAACATATATGGGTTTTGGTTCCAAGGGGAAGACAACTGTTTTGCAACCGGCTGTGAAGATGTTTGAAATCTCTCTCTTTCTCTCTTTACAATTGGAGCCTCTAATTGGGCAATGATGTTAAAATCCATCACTCTAGACGATCTTAATCTGGTTGAAAAGCTTCCGGGGGTGCTTTGGAGATTATGATGCTTCTCTTTATCGTCGGAGCAGCTTGTATGGCCCACCAATCTACGGGAAACCGCTGTCTCCATGCATTGCTGGTATGGAGAAAGCTTGGATGTCCAAATCATGTTTTCTCGGTGTTTTAACTTGAATCACTGTTTTCTTAAATCCAATGAGAAAACTGCATTTAGGGGATGGCAGAAATTGAATTATTTAGGCAGGATTTAACTTGAATCCTTCCAAAATTTAAATATGACATGCCTAAAACATATAGAATCTCAAATCCCATTTCTCCCTAGTTTTAAATGATCTTGACTTTCTAAAATTGGGCATTTAACTTATATTTTCAATTATAACCAACAATTCTCCTTAGCTCGCCACCGATCCTCTCGATTTCCTACAAGCTCCCTTTGCAAGTTTCTTGGCTTAATTTTTGTCCAGGGTTTTTCGAATTTCAGCTACTAGAATTTGGGGATGAAATATAGGGGTTTCGGTTCTCATACCAGCTTGGCATGGAGAAATTAAAAAGATTGGAAGATTTACATACATTTGCTCAACTCATTTGTTTTTACATATCTAACATCTACTTCAACTTTTACATATATGCTATTTTACCTATGCATAAAAGGTATGTTCCTTTATCAAGTCAAAATAGAGATTTCAAAATTGTTATGTTTTTTTATGCCCCAAATGATTGTTCATCATGATGCTGTTTCTCATTTGTTTGCATTTTTGTTCAAAAATTATTCTGGCAGATATTTGCCCAAATAAATAAAGGGTCATTTACATGTATATACTGCCCAATCTATATGTATATGCATACATAGAGCATCTAAACTTTACTTGTTACGTTTATACCACCCAAATCTTTCAAATCTCCTTTTGGTGTCAATACGTATGTCTGGTAGCGTTAAATCCTACTTGTGGATTTTGAGGCATTTAAAGTCAATTCATCACTAAAGGGGATCTTCCCTCACACTATTGGAGCGTGGGATTGCTTTTGCTGACAGTTTTTAGATTTTAATGCTTCTTTGATATTCACTTGCGTTGGCCCGAAGTAGCTTGGAATGCGCGTGCATCTTGAGTGCCGCTGCTGTCTTTGCGCTGTCAAGAATAACAAGATGGGGCAAGAATGGATAATTAGAAGAGTGACAATAAGAAATTATTTGACATAAAATAGTAAACAATAATTTTTACTTTAAACCGTAAATTTTAATTGCATTTTATATTAATATATATATATATATATATATATATATATATATATATATATATATATATTTTAAATAGTCTTATTTGGCCCGTTAGCTCATCAAGTTCAGCTCATAAGACATTTATCGAGCTCAGGTTGACTCACTTATACCTCTAAAGGGATGAAATGAATGCATATATTATATCATTGGGTTTTTAGCATGATTAGATATAAAAAGTAATCTTGAGCAATTATGATATAAAAAATATTTATTTTATTAAACATTATAGTTGAATCTATGCTATTATGATGAACCACTTTCAAGATTTCAGTGTGAATGAAGAGGAAAGCCACGGTAAACGGTGGAAATCCATTGCGCACCCCACGTCCATCGTAGCAATCCTTCCTCTTGACTCTCTTCTATTCCCTCTTCCACCACCTCTCCTCCTCCTTACTTTGATCTGTGCCATGGCAGACTGGGTTGTTGGCCCAGTCATGGATAAGCTCATCAACGCTTGCTCTGATTTCCTCCAAGATTAGTACTTGTGATGGCAGACAGGCATGAAGGAGGAGCTCTAAAGGCTGCGAGAGAACCACCCCAAGATCCAAGCTGTTGTATCTGCTTACGCCTGAGCACAGATAACAGATCACAACCTGGCTCTCAACCGATGGATATGGCTACTACGAGATGTCATTGATGAGGCAGATGATGCTCTGGATGTCTTTTGAGTAGATGAAGCTTGAAGCAGAATAACAGCAGCTGAACACGGAGGAAACAAAGGTGTGTTCTTCCTTCACTAGATTTTTTTGAGAACCTGCTCTCGAACTTCGCAGAGTATGAGAACAGCTCTCAAAATTGATCCCAGCTTGGAGAGAATGAAGGCAGTTGTGAAGAAACTTGATAAAGTTACAGCTGAGGTCAGTACTTTCCTTCATCTAATCAAAAATGCAAGGCAGGAGCAGTAGGAGTTGGACCTTCAATTGTGCAAAGATCTGTTTGCATAAAAATAATCTCATCGGTCAAGGTGAGGAGAAGGATTTTGTTATGCAGTGGTTGAGGAAGCCAGCAAATGAAGATCCAACTCATATTGCTAGCCCTACTTTGTACAAATACATTTCTCTCCTATCCATAGTGGGTCATGGTGGCATGGGCAAGACAACTCTCTTACAACACAACACATCTATGAAGATCTGAAAGAAGAATTTGAACTGAAAATGTGGGTTTTTGTTTCCAATGACTTTGATGCAAAAAAGGTCATGCTAATACGTTGGAATATCTTAATGAACAAGGAGAGGCTTCGTTTGGAGTCACTCGCTGCTGTTCAAGAGACTCCTAAAGCTGCCGTGCAATCCAAAAGATTCTTGCTTGTTCTGGATGACATTTGTGAGGAAGATACGTGTAAATGGGAGAATTTGCTCTCCCCTCCGACTAATGGAAGTTTTGGAAGTAAAAGTTTGATAACTACTTGAAGGGATGCAACTATCGGCGATTGCAAAGGTTGTTAAAAATATGATGAAAACATTGAGAATAAAGGGCTTGGAGGAAGATGTGTGTTTGAAGCTACTCAACACCCATGCATTTGCTAGTGTAGAGAACCTCGGTGCTCATAAAAAATTAAAACATGTTGCTAGTTTCATAGTTAAAAAGCTTTCAGGGTCTCCAATGGCAACAATGGTCATCGATGGTGTTCTCAATTCTAACTTGAATGAGAGCTTTTGGATGAACATTTTAAATAGCAGTGATGTTCTAAACATAGAACTAGAACCGGGTCTCAGTAACATTTTGCTCATCTTAAGGTTTAGTTTCTACGTTCCTCCCACAACCTCTACAAAATTGTTTGCATTTTGTGGCATATTCCGACAATATCATCCATTTGATAAAGATGATTTAGTCCGAATGTGGATTGCATTGGGTTTCATTCAGGCATCTTCAATTGAAGCAGAGACTTTGGAAGATATTGGAGGAAGGTGTTTTAATGTTTTTGTCAGAAAATCCTTTTTTGATGAGTTTCAGTGAGAGAAAATATATTATAAGATGCATGATTTATTAAATGATTTGGCGCAGTCTATTTCTTCAGGGTAATGTTTCAGATTTGTGAGAGATAATGTTTTATCTTCTAAAATTCCTAAAAATGTTCCACACTTATTTGTTAAAACTGAAAATCTAAAAGTGTTGAGAATGATCGAAGTTGTTAATGAATGGGGGCAAAATTGTTAATGAATGGAAATCAGACGGGGTTGGAAGCCTATGGAACATTTTCAATTCTGAATTAGAGGTGAATGTGCTTGAAAATCTCAAACCATACAAAACTCTAAAGAGTTTGTACATATTTTCATACAAGTGTGTAAGCTCTGCAAAATGGATGTACAATGCAGATTTTTTATCTCCAATCTGGAGTACATCAGTCTGAACGGGCGCTCAGAGTGGAAAACTCCTCCACCTTTTGGCTTTATTCACCCAATATTTTTCTACATTATGATTTCGATGCACTTTTCTTGGATTGTGGCTTGTTAAAGAAATCCTTCTTGGAAGGTGCTGTTTGGCCGTCCTACTGTTGAGCATCATTACTTTTCATGGCGCTTCAGTGATCTACTCCTTTCATTGAATGTCCTGAAACAGCTTGGATGGCCCTTTAATTCCTTGGGCAACTGTTGCATCCCATGCTTCAGGTGTTACAGAAATGCTAGATGGTTCTGCTTGCACATCATGCAAAAGTTGAATCTCATTATCCAATTTCTCTGTTGCTTAGGGCTTGTTTGGGATCACTTTTATTTTTTTTTTTTTTTTTTTTTAAAAACATATTTGGTTAGTGCATTTTTTCATATTACTATTTGTTTTTTAATTTTAAAATTGTTGCTTGCCTGTAAATTTACGGTGACAGTGTGATATATTGACGTTCTAGTGTTAAAATTCAACACACACAAATAAAAGAAGAATTGATAGAAGGAACAACAAAACTTATATGAAAAATTAAAACGATAAAATCCACGGGGCCTAGCCTTGTTGTGAAATAATTTTACTATGTCGACGTAGGTTACAAGATTTTATTGGCTCTTGAATAGTCGGAAGCAAGATCACTCAAGTGGTGATCCGGCAACAATGTTCTCATACCATGACAATATTGCAGCTTGGACAGACTATGCTTATGTGGGTAACACCGCGTTCATGTGCCATTGGTCGAGAAATGCGGATATATTAGTTATTTGATGGAACTAATGGCGAATCTGAGCCTATTAATCCCTTTCTCCTTTCTACTGCAACATAATTTCGAAGGGAAAGTGGCTTCCTCTTATTCTATTCTTTATGACCAATGCTTTCTTATGGTGCTTTTGATATATTAATGCTTCATCGCCATTATTTTGTTTTGAAATGGAGCAACTACGATGGCCCATGCATCTTCAAGCAACCACTGCGTGACATTTTCACTGAGATGGGTGGATGTTCTTTGGGATGGAACAGAGGCGAATTATTGTATTTTTTATGTTTGCTTAATGTTGATTGTGTTGAGTAGTTATTATAGCAATTGCATTACCTTGATGTTGGTGAATGATGGTCCGTATTTTCTCTTCTATTTTTTCTAATACCTTTCTCTGATCCAAGAGAAGTGAGAATTTGGGTTGTTTGGTGACAGGCTTTAGCTCAAATGATCCCAAACTACAAAAAATGAGATTTAGGCTTCATTTGTGAGGGCGGTACCCCGCAGCGCGGCGAGTAAAAGAGGGGGCCTGTTTTTTTGTTCGTTTTGTTTACAACTTCACGGCAAAGAAGCCACGACGCGAAGTTTGAAGCCGACCGCAGAATAAACCTCGCGGACTGGCTTTCCCCCCATGATTTTTACCCCTTACCTCGCACTCGGCCTCAATCTCTCTGCTTCCCCGTTATCTCTTCTCTCGCAAACCACCTTCAGGCATGGCAAATCCGTCTCTTCTCTTGGTTTTGTGGATCTCTTGAAGAAGTATTTTGACACTTTTATGGGTCTGTTTGGCGATTTTAGCTGGCCTCTTCTTCCTGTCGGCGGGAGAGGAGGCGGTTTTGCAAACTTCCCACTTATGCCTTCTTCATTCTTCCTTCTCTGTTATTTCTAGCGGATCTGGATTTTCTCCTCTCTATTCCTCATTTCTCTGTTTGTATTTTTGGTGGATTTCCCATGTTATCTTGTGTTTCTGCCTGTTCTTGCGTATGGCTTTAACGATTCTGATACAGCTTGTTCTTGGATTTAATAAACTTTACTGGAGCATAGTCAAGCAGAATCTTCTATACAGTTATTACTTTTATTTTTGGGTTACTAATGGCCAAATTTGACGTTAATGTTGGAACCTCAAACTGAGCTATTGGTGATTCATGTAATTGCTTCAAAGAACTATTAAATAAGGTTCTTTTCTCCATCTTTAGTTAAGATCCACAGGGAGACAGAAAAACAAATAAAATATAATGATTTGTGGGGGATTTAGGGTTATGCATTTCGGTTATGGTTGTCCTGTTACCATTTGGTTGTTGTTCATTCTTGTTGGGCTATACAAGTTGAAATTTGGGCATTAGAATTATTGCAGTGATTATAACTTTTTATAAATCTTTTTCAATGGTGTTTTTATGAAGTATTAATTTAACGTGGCATTGCAAGTTCAAAGCAATATTTATCCTACTTTAGTTATTTCAGTTATGTAGTATGAATTATGGGTTCTTATAGACCCTGCATGATTACAGTAAACATGGCATCCTACTTACAATAAACATTCTTGCGTATGGCTTGGCTCAACAGACATTTTCAATACAGTTACAGTAATTTGGAAGTTCTTTTGATATTTTAGCTCCCAAATAGCTACCCAACATATATTTGAGGGAATTGTTGCTTTTCATGTTTATGTCTACTTCATCAATTTCAAATTTACAATTATTGAATTTATGTTGGGTTTGCTTATTTGGGAATATGACATTTGGGAGAATTTGTTGGGTTTGCTTATTTGGGGATATATTTGAGGGAATTGTTGCTTTGCATGCATATTACTCAATTCTTATGGAATTACATATCTAGGACCACCTTGAATGAGACATATCCTATGAATGAAAAAGTTTGAACTTCACATATGGGAGAAGTTCCTTGTTTCTGTTCCACTGGATTAATGTGGCAGTGTTCATTCAAGCTCTTCTAACAATACAAACTGCCTGTTTCTGTTTCAATTAATGCTTAAAGTCTAAGGGTTCAATGTTCGATTGATTTGGTTGGATGTTTATTGCTTATGCTTATGCGAATGAATGGAATTCATTTCTTAGAGACAATTAACTATAGTGATTGGGCAAAGAATATTTGTATGGGTTATGGGAAGGTCTTGATGTGAAGCTATGTACCTTACAATTCATTCCCTTAATAAAGTTGTTTGCTCCTTTCCCGTGGATGTAGGTTACTATGACCGAACCACGTAAATTCTTTTTTTATGGTTATTTACATTTCAATTTTCTCATATACATTATTTCTTTTAGCCAATCTGCTGCAATTGTTTGGGTGTTACATCTTCTAAATTATGTTATTGCTTGAAAAGCTGCGAAGTCATATTGCGCCAAACGGACTCTTAATTCTTACGAGTCGAAGAATCTTGCGTCCCATTTTTTCTCTGTTTTGCCTTGAATTTAGGGTTTAGTAAGGCCTGCTGAAAGAGGGATTTGTGGGATTTAGAGAAGCCAAAGCGTGTCAAGGCGGTTGGGAGGAAAGGGAAGAAATGTAAGGGTTGCCTTCTACAATGGTTTTAGGTAGGAGTGGCCGAGGGGAGCTGAAGTGTGGGAAATATGGGAATTTTGTAGGTCTTGCATGCCACATTGCCATCATTGCTTTCTGAGCTAGCTCTAATCGTGATAATTGGGAAGGTTTAGGTGTTAAACACTGTTACTTTCCCAACATTTATACATACCACCGAAATGTTTCATATCACATAAAAAGTTCCATCATTTTAATTTAAAAAGAAATGAAATACACGTTTTCACCCTTTGGTAAGGTGCATATAGTTTAGGTGTTAAGATATACAAATAAATAAGAATTGAGTGATATGTTGGTAAATCTGACTCTCAAAGTTTGATATTTAGACCAACTCCTTCGTGTCATAAATTTAAGTATGAAAATGTGTATTTCACTTTTAAATGGTATTGATTTTGGCATTTTTGGTTTGATGTTTAAGATTTAAGCGTTTGTCGGCCGCTTGAGAGTTGCGTTGCGTCTCTTTTTTTTTAGATTTAATTTAATGGATATATGTATATTAGTTTTGAAAATAAGATTTTTAAATTTTAAAATATTAGAATGAGAAAGGACGGATCTCATTCGTTAAGTAGTTTGGATGAACGAGCGTAATATCGCGAGTAACGCATCTATTCAGAAGAATAGACACCCTACCTAACGATATCGCTCGATCGAATAAACCACCAAATTCATGACATCCAGTTACAGTGCTGCGAACCTTTATGTGGACCGAACAAATTCACTATTTAATACAAAGGAATTAAATAGGGTTTATATTATCTGAGTCTTTAAAACTCACTATGAAGTGAGCTCCTATAGTTAATTACCCCTCAAATGACCGAAGTCACCTGAGAGAACTCTCGATTTAGATCTCGGGTTTCTATCTCCACGAAGTCAAGAGGTAGGGTTTTCAACAAAATTTGGTAGTAGGAAAATCCAATAGGTGAAAGGCGCAAGGAAGAACAGTTATTTCTGGAGTCAAAGGAAGAAGGGTAGGGGATGTCACAGATCTCGAGGAGAACCTCGAGGATGTCCTGGACTCATCCATGGTTGGGCTTTAAACTTTGGAAAGATTTATTTTAATTTCGATCCTGCAAATTAATTATAGGAATTACGTTTGCATAATGTCCCGATTATGCGAAACTACTCGAAAGATAGGAGAGCTTACGTCGTATCGGACGACAACCTCGGAAAGCTTAAGCGGGTTAAGGCTTATATCGCACGGGAGGGCCGTCTGAGCTAAAAGAGAAGGTGAGGGTTTATGCCGCGCTAGACGAACTACCTCGAAGTCCTAGGGCTTGTTATTTAAACTAAAGAATGGTTTTGCTGATGTCGACACAGGTTTTGCTGAAGAAGATGGTCGTGCTGCCCACCATGCTCCAAGCTCCGCGTTGTAGCAAGATCACGATTTAGATTTAGAGTCTTAAGTTAAAGTGCGCATGCAAGTCGTTTATTATTTTTATTGTAAGTGAGTGTGTGCAACCGTGGCATGCGTAGCAAAAAGGAAAGCAGTAAACAGGAGCATGTTATAGCAAGCTAAACGATGGACACATGTCATGCTAAATAGGAGTATCTTAAGTTATGCGAGAAGTAACATGCTTATAACGAGTAAAACATCTTGAGCGAGGAGAAAGTACGAAATGTAAGACATCTTAAGCAGATAAAGTACGGGAAGTGTAAAACATGCTAAGCAAGTATATGTATCGAAAGTAAACGTACCTAAATACGAGAGTATATCTTGAAAAGTAAAATATGCTGAAGCAGTATAACGATAAGGAAAGTAAAGACTATCACATGAGATCTAGTATGCTTTCGCTTATCCTCGACGTGTATTACTCGTTTATTGTTATTTCATTTTTATATTTTTCTTATTTCATGCAGTAGATTTGTCGATCTAAAAGAGCAGAGTAAAGTAGTAAGTGAAAACAACCTAGCTAAACATGGGTACTATGGTGTGTACAAAGAAAGTAAAGTCTGAAAACTCAAGTGAAAATGAAGGAAAACGCCGAGAAAGCGAGGAAAATCACAGAAGAAAACTAGGAAAGTCGAGAGAGAAAGAAAAGAAACGTCTGTAGAAAACTCCGAGAAAAGCCACAAACGAAAACAAAACAAAACCGTAGAAAGCTGCGAAAAGCACGTGAGAAGCCACGAACGACCCGCTAAACTCATGGCGAACCATAAAAAAGTCATAGGCCTTCTGAAAGAAAGACCGTAAGCACGGTGGTGTTTCGGACTCGAAGCTGTGCTAATATCCGGACTTAAGTCGTCGACTACTGAGCCGACTTTCTGGCGAGGCGATCCTAATCCGACTTGAATAGCCAACCGTGGACCTTTATAGATTTTCACACATTTCATTTTTTGGTTTTCATGCAAGCAATACTGTAGGTAAGTAGGTTGTGTAGTAGTGGAGGTAATTTTATATTTTTCAAACATGTGTATTTTTTTGTTTTAAAACATTTCGATTCACTTGGCTGATTATCCTAATAGGATCAGGTCTACGAACATTAGGCTCGTCGGCAGTGGAAACCCCGAGGACGGTCGAACGGTTCGTGATTCCCGCTCTACTCTCTGCAGTCTCCGAGTCGGGCGGCCCCATTCTATGATTCTCGTAATTTTTCTCGTTTTACGGTCTCATCAATGTCCCCACCGCACTTACGACACTTGCTTGATGGCCCCATATATAACCGAGGAGATTATATATGCACACCTACACGTCCCCTGTATGTGTGTGCTTTGAGCAAGAAACGAGGTGAAACTAGGGACGAGAGGTCAGGAAAGGAGGACGGAAAGCGGCTCACTTAACACGATTTCGAAAAGAAGTGAGTCGATTTCCGATAATCGAAAACACGTAAGTCACCCCGGACTCCCGACCGACCTCACATGTCCCGAGGAAAGGACTAAAGGCACCTCGACGCTCTCGGAGAAGGTGAAGACTAGACCACTAAGAACACGCTCCCTTTTCCCGAAATAACTCGTAAAATCACGACCAAAAGATATCGACCAAGTCCCGACTCGGACCACCGCTCGGGATTCCTCCAAGTACCCACATTGATTATCAATTCCTGAAACACAAACTTCCCCGGTACGTTCTCCTACGGGCTCGGGACTCGAGCTATAGCAATAAGAGAATCAGTAAGCTTTCAATGCATAAGAAAGAGAATGGACAAACCATAAGCCACCAAACTAGCATCAATTCCATCAAATAAAACTTCCAAGACATATTTCAAATATCGTGCTCAATTTATTTCCCACAGGTAAGCTAGGAAGCTCCTCCAAATTCATTAGATCAATTCCATAGACAAGCGAAGCAAAGAGCAAAGCCACCATCACAATAACCACCCCAATAAGGCTCTCGGCCAGGGCTAAAAACAGGAGCAAAGGCCACGGCCCAAGTCACAACAGGGGAGGCAGCTAAAGCCCCCGGCAAACTCAAACTACCACCATAAAGCTCACGGCCAAGGCCCAACAAAAAGAGAGGAAGGTAGAGTCTCCTCACAATTCATCATACCACAAATGAGGCCCACGGCCAAGCCCCAACAAGCTATCCATACTAATTCAAATTCATCACAAATACATAGGAATAAATCCATTAGATAACTAAAGAGTTCAGCCCACCTATAGCTTAAAAAACAAAAAAAAAACACAAACCGAGCCCAGTAAAGACCCAAACCCGAGCCGTTCAAAGGCTGCACTGGGGGAAGCTGCAGGAACAGCAGGAACCAAAACCGAGCCCCCCTCTTAGTGCAATGGGAGCGACCACCAAAGGCAGTAAAAACGAGAACAAAACCGAGCCCCTTCTTAGTGCAATAGGGCTAGTCGCAAGCAGACAAAAACAAAACAAAACCGAGCCCCCCTCTTAGTGCAATGGGGCTAGCTACCAAGCAGCAGAAAACAAAACAAAACAAAAAAACAGACCCCAAATCAGATGCTAAAGGGGACAACCAACATTAGTTTGAAAACAGAGAAATAAAAGACTCCCAAACAGGTGCAAAGGAGCAGCCACCATAGTGCTAAAACAGAGAAATAAAAGGCTCCCAAACAGGTGCAAAGGAGCAGCCACCAAAACATCAGAAACAAGTTTTCGGGTAAGGGGCCAAAACAAGCAAACCGAAACTTCAAAAAGCCCCCAAAATCCGACTCAATGTAAGGATGAATCCAAGCTACTAAATTAAGCATGAGGCTAGAACAAACACCTCCATATATTCAACATAGCAATGTATAGAGCCACTATACACTTAACATGAAAACAAACATGGGGCTTCCCAAATTAAATTAAAGCTTCTCCCTAGCATACCATTTTGACAAAGTAAAGCTACAAGGAGCAAAAGCTGAGCCCCACATGCATATAAAACCAAATAAATCATTCCATGCTCCACATCAAGTTAGAATGAGTAAAGAAGAGAGGGGAGCGATAGCATGTCACTTTAATCATGAAATCATGTCCATTTTAAGGAAAACGACGTGTATATAGCCTCAAATATAAAAGCTAGAGCTAGGGGAATTCATACCTCAGTGAGAACTCAAGCAAACCCACACCACGGCTCAACAACAGTAAACAAACGGCGCAACCCGGACTCGAAACCGAGCGACCAAGCTCCACGGACTTCAGAGAGCAAGACAACAGCGCCCCTCACCTCACTCACACACAAGCTCAAGAAGAACCGTGAGCAGCAGGGAAGAAGAAAAGAGAAAGGAGAGAAATGGAGCCTTCAAAACCAGGGTATCCAACCTCAGACCCTCCCCAAATGGAGCTTTAAATAGCAGAAACAGGGGGGAGCCAGCTGGAATCACCCAAAGCCAACCAAAACTCACCCACACGCTCACCCAGAGCCAACGGCTACAAGGGACGAACCCTACCTGGCGCCACAACCCACGCACGCAGGAGAAGCTTTGAGAGAGTAGAGAAGAGAAGCAGAGGGAAGTCATTGGGAAGGGAAGAGACTTCCCAAATTGCGTCAAACCACAGGTGCCGCAGCCCCTAGCACCGAAGAGGAAAGTTCAACGCGTCAAGAAGGAGTAGCTCGGGTAGAGGCGCGTGGAACGTCCCCTCCCATGGCGTGAAGGGGAGAAGGGTTCGTACAGCGGGACGAGACTAGGCGAGGAGAAGAAGCCCAGTCGAAGCAAGCTAGGGCAGAAACGCACGAACCCGCGGGAAGGAGAAGAAGAAGGCGCGGGTCGGACGAAATCGTGAGTAGGATTTAGGATAGATTAAATAGGTTTTAAAAATATATATATATTATTATTTTTATTAAAATCAAGCCCAAAATCACAATTTCCGCTCCGGCATGCGATCCTCGCAAATTAAATATCAATTTTAGGTGGAAACGACGTTCCGGACGCAACGGCGCAATCCGTTTCGTCATCCGAGGTCGTTCGGGCAACCTCGTCGACGATCGCGTCGAAAGTGCGTCAAATCTGGCATTTTCTGAAATTCTGACTCGACGTCGATCGTCCCTGCATTCTGGCTTCAATCTTGACCCGTTGCGAGGTGGTTGAAAGCGTCGAGGCCGTGGTCCGAGGAATTTGTGCTCGGTGGTGCAGAAAATGTGCACGAGGCTATCCTAAGGTCCAGCGGTCCTATAGGAACTCAATTTGGAATCCTAACGTTAATTCCAACCTACCTGTTGTGAGCTAGAGGTCAGGAATTCCGTCCGGGACTCCAAAAGAGTGTCGAAGTGGTTTCGAGCATTCTAAAAACGAGGTGGGCCCATTGCTAAGAATCTAAGATCATCAGGGAAGCTCCTAAAGATAGAACCCTAAATCCTAGGAGGAAAACTAAACCTCGACAAAAACGAGGTCAACAGTGTTATGCTTGTAGATTTTAATGTTTAGTTGTTAGAAATGTAAATACACAAGAATTCTGTGGTATATATGTAACTTTCTCATATATGTGAGCCATGATGGTGAAATCTGGCATTTTTGTTTTACATGTTAAAGACTTAAGCGGTGTGTGCATGCATAAGAATTGCGTGCTATGTATGTAAATGTCCCATATAAGCCATGATGGTGATATCTGGCATTTTTTATTTGATGCGGAAGACTTAAGTGGCTTGTAGATATAAATTTGAATATTTTGTATTATATATGTAAATACATAAGAATTGTGTGGTATGTATGTAAATGTTCCATATATATGAGCCATCATTGTGAAATCTGTCATTTTTTATTTAATGTTAAAGATTTAAATGGTGTGCTCATGAATATTTGAATGTTTTGGTATTACATATGTAAATACATCAGAATTGTGAGGTATCTTTGTAAATGTCCCATATATTCAAGCCATGACGATGAAATACATCATGAAAGGCAATTGTTTTTGGTCTTTCAGAGTTTTGTCTCTTCTCCTGCAGTGGGGTTATGGCAGCTTTGACTGTACACGTGTTTAGGTAGCCACTGCTTCCTTGTTGGATATATTCTGTTTGACTAAATTGAAGTTTATGTGTTATATATGAATACATTAGAATCGAGTGGCATGCATGTAAATTTTCCTCTCTCTCTCTATACATGCACACACATGCCCCCCCACACACAGATCACATCATGACGGCATGAAATCCGTCATCAAAGGCAATCATTTTGTGGTCCTTCAGAAATCCACCTTTCTGATGTAGTGAACTGTAACCCACTTTTGAGAAAATTAGTTGAATGCCTTTTTTCTTTACTTTCATTCCAATAAATAATAGTTTGTACAATCTCTTTTCGGTAACCTAATAAATATTTCTTATCTATTGTTATCACTGTGCGACTTGGACGGACTATGCTTATGTAGGTATCACTGTGTTCATTTGCCTTTGGCAGAGAACATGTGGATATATTAGTTATTTGATAGAACTAATGATGAATCTGCTCTTATCCTATTCTTTGTGACCAATGCTATTTTATGGTGCTTTGGATATATTAATGCTTCTTCTGCTATGATGTTGTGATGAAACGGAGCAGCCAGGATGGTCTATGCATCTTCAAGCAACCACTGCATCAGTGACATTTTGACTGAGATGGGTGGATATTTTTTGGGACGGAACAGAAGCAAATCATTGTATTTCAACCATTTTTAATGTTTGCTTATTTTGATTGTGTTGAGTAGTTATTATAGCGATTGCATTTCCATGATATTTCTGAATGATGGTCCATATTTTCTCTTCTATATTTTGTAATGCCTTTTTGTGATACAAAAGAAGTGAGAATTTGGGCTTTTTGGTGACAGTTTTTTGCTCAAATCCTCCCGAACAGCAAGAGAGATTTAATTGCTCCAGGCTAAATGTACTGAGGCCAATATGAGTTGAGAAACTGTGGTCTAAATGTACTGAGGCCAATATGAACCTACGATCCCTAAAAGCAGAATTTTTAACGTCACAAATTGTTCTTTTAGACTCCATACGGGTCATTTTATATTTTTTTCCAGTTCTCTAGGTTTTTTACATTTAAGTCAATTTTTATATCATAGCTTCTTATATTTTATTTTTTCTTGCAAATTATTATTCCACCACAAATTATTTTTATTTATATAAACTTTTTCTTTAGATTCTCCAGTGGCTACATGACTCATTCGATATAACGTTTTTTAAGAAGTGTGGGAGGAATTGGCTCTTCGGTGGCTACATGACTTAGCTCCAATAGCTGTTATTCAGCTTATCCTTGATGAAGAATCTATTAATCTTCACCTGTTTGGTTCTATCGTGTTGCACCGTTTTGTTGGTGATGCGGATTGCTGACTTGTTGTCGTAACACAACTTCATTTAAGTTCTTTGGCTTATCTTAAGCTCGACAAACAAGGCTCTCGGCCACATCATCTCGGCAACTCCTATGTCATGGCCTTGTACTTTGCAGCTGCTGTTGACCTTGCTACTAAAGACTGTTACTTGCTCTTCCAAGAGACCCAAGTTGCCCCCTACTAACATGCAGTATTTCGAGATAGATCTTTTTTCATTTGCACAACTCTGTGTGTGTGTGTGTGTGTGTGTGTGTGTGTGTGTGTGTTTGTGTGTGTGTGTGTGTGTGTGTGTTCCTTCTAATTTTGTGAAATATCTTTTAAAATGAAATTAAGACGGGGATTCACGTAGAAAATGTGGATATACTTTCATTTTCTTTGAACTGGAGCAAATTTGAGCTTGCAATTCCCCATTTTGTTTAGGGGCCTTAGAATTGATGTATATTTGCAATTTAACGGACATCTATCTTTAGATTGCTTTGTGTTTATTAAAGCATCAGTGGTGTTTCACTCTCTCGCAATAACTCTTTCGTTTATGGTTTTTTTGGGCAACTTTTTCATTAGCTTTCTAGAAAGTTGCCGAAATTCTGTTTAACTGGCATTTTTTGCTTCTTTTTTAAGAATTGACAGTGGTAAGAACTGTTTGTATTTTCATATCTAAGATCTAAAGCTTGATATTTACATTGGCTAACAAAATCTTTTAGTTATATTTTTCCAAATGAACAGGCAGCAGCACTATTTATTTTTTTCTCTCCCAGTCTCTATATGTGTGTGTGTGTGTATGCAATGGCGATGAAGATGGTTTGAAGGCTTGTACGTTTGTGTAGTTGCTGCATCCATGAGCCAGTAGTTAATATATTTGTTTTTCATTAAAGTGCCAAAATAGTACCCTGACTGTTTACAAGGGGTTTTTTTCATCCCAGAGTTTATGAAAACGTCAAATTAGTTTCCTTACTCTTTACAATGGGGTTGAAACAGTCCTATATGGGGACGATGATTAAATTCAACATGAAAGGCATTCTTTTTCTTGATCCTAGGCCCTTCAGAGATCTATATATCACGTATTTCTTATGTATATATATTTCTAACTCCTAGAATTTGTTTTTTACGTCGGCACTACAGATTACCATTCATATTTGTCAAATTTGACTATTATGAGGCATAAAAGTCAACTATTTGTGTAAATGTGTAAATTTAATTGCATGCCACTTAATTGTTTTTATATTTACACACATTCATTCTCTCAGTTTGAAAAGAATTTATTTTTTCATGAACATCTCAAATCCTGAAATCTTGAAGTTTACCATAAAAATAATTTATCTGTCTTTTAGGTGCCCCTATCTAATTCTACGACAATGATTTCTAATAGTTTTTATTTTACAACTCTTCATATTAAAATGTAGAACTAATAATCTATGATGATGAATGACCTTACAATCTTTATATTCTCGACGATCTCTTCTTCTCATAAAAAATAATCAATTTACGTTTTATTAGATTCATCCTTATAAGTAAAGATATGTGTTTTATAAAAATATCGCAAACTTGGCTTTGATTTACATCAGGTTATAAAAATATCGCAAACATTTAAGGCGATCTTTTTCTACTTAGGTGTGTTTGGGCTAGCTTGTGCTTAGCTAAATAAGCCGCTTATCTGGAAACGTGGACCGTAAGGTTCGACCCGCGTTCTGCGTTTAGTATAAAAAATCAATTGTATTTTCAGATAAGCTGCCCCAAATGGAGCCTTAATGGTGCTTCTGGGATCTTTGCTTTTCACAAGGACTGATCATGGTGCAGCTTGGATAACATTTGGCTCGATGTTTAACTGCTGTGTGAATGTGCTTGTTTAAAAAATGTGGATGTATCTGCATTTGAAGTAAACTGAGGTTAATAAGAGCCTGTGATTCTCCGTTCTGCTTTCATTTTTGTATGACTAAGCAAATAATTGGGCGTTCAAGTGTAGTTTGGTAGTTGTGATCTTAGTTTTGTGGGTGTGTGGGTGCGCTTCTGTTTTGTTTGACTTTGATTTGAATCATACATATAATGATGTTCGCATGATAATGGTTTGTATTAATACTTCAGTGGTGTGTTGCTCTGTGACGATAACGCAGTCTTATAGGTTCTTTTGTGGTAGCTTTTTCCCCACTACTGTCTGATCTCAATTTTTTTGATGCTTTTAAGGAATTGTTAGCGGGCAGTTTGAACTTCTAACATTGATATGTGCTAGAATGTCTTATTTGTAAAAAAAGCTGCTATGACTTGTCACAAAAAAATAAGGAAAAAAATTCTCATATACGAGGGAGCTAGAAGAAGCTATGGACCTTTATATGTACAAGAATAGCAAATATCTAAACCCTGTTCAAAGAAGGTAAAAATACATTGACAAGATTTAAACAAAGAGTTACGTCAACTTACTCTTCACTTCCTCTTTTCCATGTCCCTGCTCCTCCTCTTTTATTATGCTTTGCCTTGATGGCATAATAGTTTGTTGGCCCCACCGAGTGGGACTTTGTTTGGTAGCAGAAATTGAGCAGGGTTTAAACTAAATGGCATTTTTAAATTCTACTGATTCTTAAATCCAGTTGTCCTCCATTTTGCTATAAATCCTGGGTCTAGTAAATCACGTTGAGAGACAGCTTTATCGGATTCAGAGACGCTGATGCAATTCTGCACTCTGCGGGGCTGTTTGGTAGCAGAAATTGAGCAAGTTTAACCTAATGCATTTTTAAATTCTAGAGTTTCTTAAATCCTGTTTTTCCTCCATTTTGCTATAAATCTTGGATTTAGTAAATCCTGTTGGGAGACAGGAGGAGCGTCTAAAGGCAGATGGGAGGAAGGGGACAAAAACAAGTGTTGCCTTCCAAAATGGTTTCGTGTTGGAGTGGGTAACAGGTAGATGGATCTGTGGCTTTATTTAATTTACTAAGTGAAATGATATTTATGAGTATTTTCATGCTTGCCCCGTAATTTTTATGTATTTACATGCCAAAAACTTTTGCCTGAAAGATTACAATGGCTTCACTTTTCCAAATTTGACTTTTTTGTAGCTTTCTCTCTCTCTCTCTCTCTCTCTCTCTCTCTCTCTCTCTCTCTATATATATATATATATATATGTGTGTGTGTGTGTGTGTGTGTGTGTGTGTGTGTGTGTGTGTATTTTTTTTCTTCATTTATAAAGATTGATCGATAGTCGGAGACCGCCGATCAACCCCATAGGTGGAACTGACCGAGGAGCGGACCCCCCTTCCAGTTCGGTGTGCTATTCAAATCCACCCGTAATGGGTGGGATTCGAACCCCTGACTCGAAGGACTTACACCAAAGGCCGCAACCAATGAGCCAAGGCTTTCGCACATGTATGTATGTATGTATGTATGTATGTATGATTATTTTGACCCCCAATTAATAAACTAAGGTAAAAGGGCACTTTCGTAATTAAGTCAGTTGAGATGTGGTACCGCTCACCTGCCACTCACCTACCACTCTCTTGCTTTGTATAAATAGAGAGGGTTGAGGCTTAGGAGAGCAAGGGAAGAGGCTTTAAGCTACCACAAAGAAGGAGAAAATAGCTAGAAAGCTAGAGAAGAGGAGAGCATCTTGAGGCCTTGTATCAAGGTGTCGCTTGAGAGGGAGGCTATAGAAGGAAGATGAGGGTTCATCTCTATGTATAGGCTATGTATTCTCCATTTCTTTTGCCTTAGTGAACTATTTGATTGATTCCCTCCCGTGGCCGTGGACGTAGATCCAGTTGGATCGAACCATTTAAACGATCTGCGTTTGCTTGTATTCTTTGCGTTTCATTTCTATGTCAGGATGTACATATCTCACAACATATATATATATATATATATATATATATATACACACACACACACACACACACACATATCCTAAGACAGTTGATTTGTAAAAATGAATACTTTAGAGGTGCTAAACAATGCAAGGACAAAAGTATATGGGTTCCTTTGGGGATGTTTTTTCAATGGCTTTCTAAAATGTTGCCACGATTCTGTTTTATTGTAATTTTTGGCTACTTTTTTTACAAGCCGTTGTGAGATTGAACTTGCAATATTAGAATATGCTAGCTAGATAAATGGTGCTGTTTTACTTTTTGAGTGAAAGAAAATTGCAATAAATTATTAAGGAGCTTTTACATACATTCCACTCAATTCCTATGTATTTTCATGCGTAACACCTAAACTTTTCTTTTATATTTGTGTCACTGAAATCTTTACATAATTAGAACCCTGAAAGTTTATTACAGTCGATCAATTTAAATAAAACTTTTAATTTTCTAAATAAAAACTCAAATAAGTTAAATGGGCATTTACATTCGTACCATCAAATTCACTAGTAATGCTTCATCCTTCAATGAAAGCTCACTAGTTTAAAGGTTTTTAGCAGTTTTCTCATTTTTGTTTGGTTGTAATTTTCTTTATGATTCTGCAATAATGATTAAATTGTACGTTGACAGCATGCATGGTGTTTCAGCGATTTCTACTGCTTTTCGGCAAATACTGCATCCATGTGTCTTCGACAGAGAATATGTGCCTGCATCTGTGTTTTGAAGGATTAAGGTTAATCTGAGCCTTCAATCTCATATTTTCTTCCTTCAGTTTTGCTGTATATTGGTGCAGGAAGTTGTAATCTGTTTGGTTTCTTTTGTATTTTCTAAGAGAAAAGGGTAAAAATAGTCTCCTTATTTGTTGCTTGGGATCATTCTTGTCATGAATTATATAATGGTGTAAAGTTAGTTCCCAGGCTCTGTGCTGCAAGTTATGGATACCCTGAATTCAACTGGTCTGTATTAATGCATCTGTGATTAGGGTTGTCAAGAAAGCACTTTATTCACGAATAATTCATGCTTGGCTCGCTCGTTTCAATTCATTCATTAAGCAAGTGAATCTAAGCTGAATTTTTTGAGCTATATAGGAGTCGAGCACGAATGCTTTTGTTCAATTGTGTTTATTTAGTTTTTGCTTGAATTAATTAATAATAGTATTATAAAGTGGAGTGTTAGTGTTAGGTAGTGGACAACCATCGTAAAATTTATCAAAAAATCATGACATGAATGCTTTAAATTTGTGTAAATGCTAGGGCATACCCTGGAAACTACGTGTTGTATGGCTTGAATATAGTGAAAAATGTGTAAGACTTGCTACACAAGCGCCTTGGTGTAGTGTTAAATAAACAAGTGTTTTCAAATTATGGATGGATGCTGGTAAATAAGTTTGGATTTGATTCTAGAATATTAGGATATGATTCTAGAGTATTGGTGCTCTTAACGCTAAATTAATGTAATTAATTGATATTACGGTTCATAGGAAGATAAATATCTTATGTATTCAAGAAATTAAATGGGTTGGAGAAAAGACTATGGAGATTGATAGCTTAGTTTTTAAACTTTAGTATTTAGGTAAGAGTCACCCTAGAAATGTTGTAGGTGTAATTATATACAAGAGTTTGAAAGATAATGTTGTAAAAATTAATAGAATTGGTGATATTTCTTTTAGACTCCTTGGGGCTATTATATATTTTTCCCAGTTTTCTAAGTTTTTACATTTAAATCAGTTTTTATAATATAATTTCTTATGTTTTATCTTTTTTTTAACATTATTATTCCGCCACCAACTGTTTTTATTTATAAAATTTTTTCTTTTGATTCTTCAAGCAAATCTTTTGCCACTTGTTTAATAGTGTTTGTTACTTTATCTTACATAGAACGTGCTTCTTCATGAGCATCACAAATCTTGATATCTTGAAGTTTACAAATAAAAATAATTGTATCTGTGTCTTTTATGTGCCCTCATCTAATTCTACAACAATGATTCCTAGTATTATTTATTTTACAACTCTTCTTAAAATCTAGAACTATTAATCGAGGTTGGGTACTTAAATCCTCACTTGGAATGATCATACAATCTTTACTTTCTCAACGATCTCTTCTTCTCATAAGGATGATTTAAACTTGTAATTCTTGCTGTTTAAATACATGGCTAACGAGCTTCATCTTCAATTAGTATAAGTGTCAGTTTAGAGTAACACTTTACCTGAACATAAAACTCATTTGCTTTTACAAAATATACATGGTTGAGTACAGTGGTCACTTTTTTTAACAAGACCTGTGTTTCATGAATTTATCTCACCTGATTATGCTATGGTGATTAACTTGAGCGTTGAAGGAGATCTTTTCCTACTTAATGGTGCTTATGGGATCTTTGCTTTTCTCAAGGAATGATCATGTTGCAGCTTGGATAATCTTTGTCTCGTTGTTTAACTGCTGTGAATGTGCTCGTTTAGAAAATGTGGATGTATCTGCATTTTACATGAACTGAGGCAAATACGAGCCTATGATTTCCCATTCTGTTTTCATTTTTGTATGACTAAGCAAATAATTGGGTCTTTAAGTGGATGGATATTTGCAATTTGGCACTTGTGATCTTAGTATTTTGGGTGTGGGCGGGCTTCTATTTTGTTTGACTTTGATTTGTATCATACATATAATGATGCAGCATGATGATGGTTTATATTAATACATCAATGGTGTTTCACTCTGTGAAGATAACCTATTATTATAGGTTATTTTGTGGCAGCTTTTTAATGGGCTTACTAGAAAGTTGCCACAACTGTTTGACGTCAAATTTTTTTACTGCTTTTTAGGAATTGTCAGTGGGGAGTTTTGAACTTCTAACATTGATATATGCTAGAATGTTTTAGTTGTAAAAAAAGCTGCTCTGACTTGTCGTAAAAAAGCTCTCATGGATGAGGGAGCTGCAAGATGCTATGGACCTGTATATTTACAAGAATAGCAAATATCTAACCCAAGTTCAAAGAATGTAAAAAAAACATTGACAAGGTTTAAACAAAAAGCTACTGTCTTCTTGCTCTTCTCTTCCCCTCTTCCACCTCTGCTCCTCCTTTGTTATTATGATCTGCCTTGATCGTCAGTCCGATGGCATGATGGTTTGTTGACCCAATCATAGATTGGATCATCAAGACTTTGCTCTGGCTGCTTTGGGTGTTAGGCACTAAATCATAAGAATTGTATGGTATTTACGTAAGCTTTCTTTCATTATATATATATATATATATATATTTATTTATTCTTTTTATTCTTTTTTTTTAGAAAGAATGGCTTGAGGCTGTGATGCGAGCCCCTTGCCACCCTCATATGCCTAAATTCAATCCCACACTACAAGTCAAATGCACTCTTAAAGGATCGAACCCGTGACCCCAGGAATTTACGCAAGGCTGCACTACCAAGGAATCGTGGAGAGCGGCACTATGCTCGCACGTGCGCGCGCACACACCCATATATATATATATATATATATATATATATATATATATATATATATATATATATATATATATATATATATATATATATATATATATATATATATATATATATATATATATATATATATTATTCAAATGCATTCATGAAAGATATATAATGTAGCTAATATGTTGATATAATTTAATGATTATTATTTTCATTTTTTAATATAGCACCCAAAATTTTGATATTTACACTTAAAATTCTTAAGTGCCATAAACTTCTGAATGACATTGATCACTTTTAAGAACATGGTTATGGTAACATTTTGTATGTTATGTTAAGAATTTGAGTTTGTATGCATATAAAGATGAGAGTTTTGGTATGTAAACCCGTAAATATTATGTGAATGTAACTTCAAAATTGCATACATATCATATGTTTTTATTTATTCATTGAAAGTTTAAGCCTGTATTTATTTTCATTTTCTCTTTTACCACTGAGATGTCTACATATGAATATTTTTTAGTTTACCTTACTGATATTTATTTAATTAGAGCCAATTATCATTACTATATCGTTATTAACATGAAACGGCTGCTTATTATCTATTTTTGGTAAACTCTTGCCCTAGTTCGCACTATATTCATGGAGAGGAGTAAAGTCCGCTGCGGATTCCCTGCCTTGTGAACCCCCAATGCTGTGCATACATGTACTCCGGTGAGATCATAACCCTAAGTCAGTAGTTTAAGCATGGAGTGCATGGATTGCGGGGACCTTCATGGCTGAGGAGTACATTGAAGCTAACTCTTCACCCAGTGGCTGGCTTTCTTTCTGTCTCTAAGAGGTGATGAAGATGAATTCAATTTCATAATTTGATCTAACCCAGCTTTTGGAATGCCAAAGGCTGCTTTTGAGGCAGTAGCTGGTGAAGCTGTTTTTTGGAGTAGCAGCTTCGCAGGTGCTGCAGAAAGCTGCTGTTGGAATTGTCGGAGCCTGTTTGGATAATCTGCTAGGTTGCAGTTGATTAGTCTATCCTTATATTTATGCTCATAATGATACAAAACTACTTTTTTTGTGACGGCGCTAGAGCAGGTTGGACGGCCTTTGCATATGAAGGAAACCACTGCTTCTGCGAGTTAATGGTGAAGTGCAGCTCAGCTTATTTGCTTTGGTGTGGAACAGTGATGATTCTGAGCCCTCCAACTCTCATTTCTTTTCCCACTTTTCTCAAACAGGTTTTCCATTGCTCTGTATAAATACAAGAATAATTCTGCACTCTGTGGGTCCTATTTGGTAGCAGAAATTGAGCAGGCGTTAACCAAAATAGCAATTTTAAATTCTACAGATTCTTAAATCCTATTTTTCCTCCATTTTGCTATAAATCCTGGATTCAGTAAATCCTGTTGGGAGACAGCTTTATAGGATTCAGAGAAGCTGAAGCGCATTCTGCACACTGTGGGGCTGTTTGGTAGTAGAAATTGAGCAGGGTTTAACCTAATTGCATTTTTAAATTCTACAGATTCTTAAATCCTGTTTTTCCTCTATTTTGCTATAAGCCCTTGATTTAGTAAATCTTTTTGGGAGACAAATTTATCAGATTCAGAGAAGCTGAAGCGTATTAAGGCAGGTGGGAGGTAGGGGACAAAGACAAGCGTTGCCTTCCAAAATGATTTCATGTTTGAGTGGTAACAGGTAGATGGATTTATGGCTTTATTTACTTTAATAAGTAAAATGATATTTATGAGTATTTTCATGCATGCCCCGTAATTTTTATGTATTTTAATGCCAAAAAACTTTTGCCTGAAAGATTACAATGGCTTCATTTTCCAATTTTGGCTTTTCTGTATCATTTGAAGCCTAATCTCTCTCTCTCTCTTTCTGTCTCTCCAATGTTGCCAGGATTCGGTTTTATTGTAATTTTTTTGCTCCATTACGTCCTATTTAGTGTCATATTTTCATTTAATTCTAATAAATTAAGATCATTTTTATACAATAAACTCAAGTCTTCCTTACTCTACCTGTGCCTTTCTTAACATAAATCGAATCTAAAACATCTACTCTCCTAATCGGATCTTCAGATGATTGACGTTTAATGTGCCTATGACAGATAGATTCATTTTGTTTTTGTAATCATTCTCAACTCAGCAACACTTAATTTAGTTTTATGCTTCTCGTTTAAACGCCAACATTCGACGCCATAGGGCATCGTAGGTCTCACCGCCTTCTTATAAAATATTCCTTTCAGTCTTAGCGGTACGAGATGCTTTAGAGGTCTGCTTTTCTAGTGCAATTGTGATGGAGCAGCTTGGATGGCCTATATTGCTGCTTTCATGTCATTGGTTGAGACAATGTGATAACTCGGGTTTTTTTTAGGGCACAAGGCAAATATGAGTTTCACGTTTTCCATTTTCTTTCCTCTTTTCTGTCTTAGTTTCTTATTTTCTTACCTTTTTTTGTTTTTGGATTGATCCTTGTACTAAAGCTGCAAGGTAATGCACACCCAAACTCAAATGGTATGCATAAATACATAAGTGGATGCTCCACTCCACAAAAAAACTAATGACTGGAAAGACAGCTTATTGGGACTGCAGTTGGATTGTAATTATTTCTATTTCCTTCTTTTAAAGAAATTATATACATACAAACACGCATATATATATATATATATATATATATATATATATATATATATATATATATATATGTGTGTATATATATATATATGTGTGTGTGTGTGTGTGTGTGTGTGTGTATAGACAAACACATCAAAAAGGTGTGAGTGTAGATCTAACAGTGATCCAATGATGCAGATGAGGAAACATGATGAAGGAAGATCCCCCTTCAAGGAGATTGCGGGACCTATCGAGCTAGCTGAGCCATGTTAACTGAGTCAAAAACTGATGAGGATGATCGACCAATATTAACCATGCAACTCACCTGAAAGCTCCTCAAGAAGAATGTCTGAAATTTTAACCAAAAAAAAAAAATTTGATGATTCAATACGGAAGCTTATGTTACAAGAGAGCTCACCCGAGGGAAGTGAGGTTTCCCAAAACATCGACAATCCAGCAGAGATGAAAATATTGGCTGGCGGTAATGAGACAGCAGGTTGTTAGTCTTGTATTTTACAGATGCTGCGCTTGTGCTCTTAAAGCTTCATTATAGAAAGTTTAAGAGATTTTATTGCAGTTGATCGACTGTTATTCAAATCATGCTCATATTGTACAGTGGAATTGTTAGTCATTATAAGGGATCAAGGCTTATTGTCTTTACAATTTATTTTTATCTTATCATATTGATTCCAGACTTCCTATTTGTTCACCTGAAATGTACTTTATTTCAAAATTATTGTAATATAATAATGAAGCGTTTACATACATACCAAATAATTAGTATGTCTTTATATGTTTAACGCCCAAACTTTCATATTTATATGCATAGCATATAATTTTTAATGTCACATCGAAGATATTATGACTTAGTTGCATAAAGCTATAGAAGGAAAATCTAATAGGATTTAATCGAAAGCATGACGTCTATTTCATCTTAATAATGATTTTTATTACATATTGTTGAATTCAAAAGTGTAGGAAATACACTCAAAAGGTATAGAGCTTTCTACAGGAGAAAGTAGGAGAAAATGCAGCAGATAACAGTAAAAATGTGTATTTTTGTTTATGATATGGACCTCTTATTTAAAAGAATAAATTATAGTCTTATAAAATTACATATCAGTTCCTTATTATTAATTTTTAGAGGAAATTTTTTTGTAATTATAAATTATACTCAAGTATAATAAAATTAGTGGATCGATTTGATCGTAAGAGGTTTGTGTGCCACTTCACCTGCCACGACTATCGATACTTGAACTGAAGCTTTACACTCGTCAGCCTGAGAGCTAATAGTTATCTTATGGGAAATTTTTTGGCACGTTCTCCCGATCGTGCGATCCAAACGACTTATTTGCTAATCATCCACTCCTCTGTTAGTAGGTATGTTTGATCGGTCATTCTTTTCACCCGAGCCATTAATTTTTTTTAAGATTCGTGCTGGTATATTTTTCATATATATATTTAGTTCCCCAATGCATACAAGAACAATATAATATTTTTAACACATAAATAGTATTTAAATGATATTATTGAACAATAATGAACTTGCCTTACTTTATGTGCCCATACCACAATAAATAAGCCATGAGACATGGGAAGTATGCGCCTTCTCTTTTCCTTCTCTCTTTGGAAACTTTCGACTTCTCACTCTCGTGCCTACTGTCATGTCTGGCAAAGGGGCATCGTCTGCTAACAATGAAGCATTTCTTAAGGCCATGAGCAATATGCAGGCTAAGGCTCGCAAACCAAACAAGAGGCTGAAGTCGGCGAGTGAAATCCACATAGGGTAGTTAAGCAAGAAGAGGGTTGTGCACAAGCCACAAACTGGGGAGCGTGATGATTGAATTGGGTCTTCGAGTTTCTTCTTAGTTTCATTACAGGAGAAAGTTGTGGAAGAAACTAGAGGGGGCCCTGACGATCGTCTTTTAGGGCCCCTGCTGAAGGTTGTCGTTCCTGCTCAAGTGAGAGGAATATTCGTTCATGTTGCTGTGGGGGCCACGACTCCCCAAGATCTCCAAGAGGATGGTCAAAGCTTGTACTCCACTTCAGTTGGAGTTTTGAACTTGGATGGTTTGCGAGCTTTAGCCTAGCTTTAGGTCCTAATTTTACATAATTACAAAACAATTCCTTATTATTAGTCTTTAGAAAGGCATTTTCATAATTACAAATTATATTTGAATATAATAAGAATGACGAACCGATTTGATCGGTAAGAGGTTTGTCGGCCACTTCCCCTGCCACGATTGTCGACACTTTATCTGAAGCTGGGTAATCCGCCAGTCGGCTTGAGAGCCAGTCGCCATCTTAGGGGTAATCCTTTGGCTCGTTCTCCCGGTCACTTGATCCAGGCTCCTTCGCTAATCATCAACTCCTTCATCCATCATTAGGCGTGTCTGATAAGGCATTTTTGCCCGAGCCATTCTTTTCCCTTGAGATTGATGCTAACATTTTCTTTCATATACACATAAATCACTTAATTTCTATATATTTACATATTTAACTCTTTAAACTTTTTTATTTATTTTTATCACTCAAATCTTTCATATCACATAAAAAAAAACCACAATTTTAACTTTTATAAGTGAAATAAACTTTTTCATGCATGCTATAGTGGCATGCATGTAAAAATTGAAGTATAGAGATTGGATATGTAAATATATAGAAATGGAGCGGTACATACGCAAACTTTCCAATTAGAAAAAGAAAATCATTAGATTATAACATAAAAAAGTTTGGTTACTGGAAAACTGAGATCCTGACTGATGTTTCACATTAATATAGTTCTGGGAACATGATGTTTCTTGCAAGTACTGATCAATTCACATGAAGTGATAGTATTATTCATTGTTCGAAAAAATAAAAATATGGCACAAACACAAATAATTCACATACTTCAGTCAATATAAAATATACAATTTCACGCATGTAAAATACCGCTTAGATTCAAGCCTACAAGTTTGTCAACTCTCTCAATGGAATCCAAATTTAAAAGATAATGACAACTCTCTCAATGGAATCCAAATTTAAACCCTCATAATGCTCATTTTGGGGACCAACAAATGCTCATTAAGCCCATGCAAAGAATCTATCAAATGCATTCTAAGAGATGCTGGTCCTGTAGCCTTTTCCATGCCTAACTCAGCTGCAACCCCAAAGATGGAGAGTGCACAAGCTGTTGCCTCTAAAATATATGTTTGCTCAATTGCGATGAAGGCGGCAATAAGGGCTGTGACGGCACAGCCAGTTGCGGTGATCTTCTGCAGCATAGCGACACCATTCTGGACGCCAACGACTCTACGACCGTCCGTTATGTAATCAATAACTCCTGATACTGCAACAATGGCACCACTAGATTGAGATAGAGATTTTGCAGCTTCCAAAGCATCGGATGATTGATGAGTGCTGTCTGCTCCCTGTACAAAAACTTTTTATCATTATCAATGATTCAGGCATGATATAGAAGAATCCAGAGATGCGTTTTTGGCATTCCATAAGCATGATATACTCTCTAAATAATTCCACAAATATTTTTTTTAAAACATTGGTGATATGAATGCTTACATGACATAAACAATAAATTTATCATTGTAAAGAAGTCTTTCTGATTTTTCATGAGCAGTCATTTTAGGGATTTTTTTTTCAATTAATATGTACATTTAAGCATAACAATGTGCGAAAATATAAACACTAACCGTATAATAAACACAGTTGTATCTGTAAGGTTTCTTATGTATTATAGACATTGTGAACAAAATACGAACTAGAAGGGTGTAATTTTTACAGCTTAAAAAAAGGCATATTTAACAATTTAAAATACAAATGATATAGTTGACATTATCATAAGGGCAATCAACAATTCCACTTGTCATTCTGAAAAAAAAAAAGCATAATGTTCGTTCTCCATTTTCTTGAGTCAACAGTGATATTGATAGATTAAAGCTACGCTTAGTTCAAATGAGATTGAACACTGTATAAGGCCGGCAATTAACAAGAGTGAGATAGCAATGTGTCTAATATTATTTTCAAGTATTTTTAAAGGATAAAATAGGTTTATTGTTCAAAGAAGTCTGATAATCTTTTTCAAGTGTTTCTGCTAGAAACTTTTGATGGACTTCAATCAAATATCATATATAAATTATGTTTGTAACCAAATAGTTTTACTTTATCATAATTCAAAACATAACATCAAATTTGATAAAAAGATCAACAAAAGGGCATATAATAGTTTAAAAAAATTGGGGGCAATCCCTATATATTCTTTAAGATGAGTGTAATATAAGAGGTCTTGATTATACATTTCATTCATCTCAAGATAAATGTAGAAGTATTAAAACTCATTCTAACCAAATTTCAGTTAGGTTTCCCATGATAATTATTATAAATATAATGTTGAATCCTAAGTGACTAGATTTATTCATTAGGGAAAATTTTTATGCAATTTAATTTATTAGACAAACATCTGAATCCCAAGCATTTTCCTATGCAATAATGATCTGATAATGATAACATGACAGAGAAACAATAGCCTCTAATAGAGACGTGATTGAATGGTTGGGAGCACTAATTAATTTCTAATAAATTACATTTGCTCTGTGTGTGTGTGTGTGTGTGTGTCTGTGTACACATGTTGATTCAAACACAGAAGTGCACAACTATAGATTTGTGTAAGCATATTGAAAGAATGAATACTCAACAAATCTAGATTAAATTATCCACTATTTATAGTTTGTAATAGAAGTCCTTATTTTCAATTTATTCTTGATGAATACTACACTAGGTATTAAACCTAATCTTCATATAATATTCCAGGATTTAAATCTCCCCTCATTCTTTGAATCATTTTTACACCATTTCTCAGCCCTTTTTTCATCTTATTAGCTATAGACCAAATGCTCGTATTAATTGTCAGTACTTTTTATCGATAAACCATGACGTAAACCACAGTCACTAGTAGCATTGAATAGGAATGCAGACAGTGACAAAAAAAAAAAAAAAAGAACAATTAGCTTGCACTGAGGGTTCCAAACTTCTCAAAAGATGTGTTGTTAATGGGACACTTTAACAAAATGAATTTTACTGCTTCAATAAATAAATAGAAAGATTAAAGACTAATATAATCCCAATACCATATCCACATACTTCTACTACTTGCTTCAACTTTCAAAATAAATGATAGAAACAATAAGGACCGGTTTTCTTCTATAAGAACTAAAGGAATATCAACTTCATGCTTCAAAGTACACCCAAAATTGTTCACAAACGCGCACCCATAATGCTTAGAAATATTTTATATGCTAAAAACAAGTTTAGAAACATCTTTATAGAAAAATAAATGTTGGTCTTCTCTTTTAGCATGATAAAGTTCACGGAACTGAATTCTAGGACTTGCATCCTTGACTCTCAACTGAATTTGAACCAAAACTTTTGATAGGACAACTAATCTTTTTTGTGCCCGACTCAAGCAACTTTGCCTAGTTATTCTATATCCTAGAAAAGTTTTAAAGACTACCCTTGTACCAAACTCATATATCATCCAAGCATTAGAATAGTTTGCCAAAGCACCAATTTAGCAACCTTTATAGGTCGATCTTGGCACAAAGCATAACATTATGGCCAATTTAAGCAACCTTTGCCCTTTTTTAGGACAACCAAAACCCTAATGGACAACTTTTAAACAAGCCCTTCCTAACCCAAAATCTCATGTCCATAAGCTCCAAGTTGGTGTGTTCTTAACTTGTCAGGTCCGGACCTATCTGGTCTCTCCTTGACATCATCTCTACTAAATGTAGAGTCAAATTTTTTACTAATTGAAAATAATAGTTCTCTTCAATAACATAAAAAATCCAAAATAATGCTACCACAAAGTCCTAAGAAGAGATTATAACAAAATGGATACCACTACAAAAGTCTACAATAAAGAACCAAATGTCCTCCATTGGTGGTTGATAATGTTAACAAAAATAAAAAATTCAACATATAAACTCGTATAATTTTTATTTGTAAAGCATCTCATAATTATAAGCAAATAAAAAGGTGAAAGGGATAATGTGATTTACAATCCAATTCAATCCCCCCACATACCCTTTTGAAATTGCTGTCAAATAGAGGTTTCTGAATTGTAGGAAATTCTGAATAAAGGTATAAAGGATAAAGTATTTAATAAGAGATACACAAATTCAAGATTGTAATTTAATGAATTAGGAAATTCTCCAGGGCAACAAGAATATTGAGAGATTGATTAGAACTGTTGAAAAAGCAATTCTATTATATTGACGTAAGACTAAGAATTACTTGGGAGGCAATCAAAATGTTATATTGTTACATTCAAATTTCTTTTTTTTTTTTTTTTGGTGTGATTTTTGCATCAACACCGCCATGGCCCTCACTAAAGCCATGAAACTCTTGCTTCTTTCTCAGCGCCACAATGTTGCATACTAGCGTCGTTGCGCTAGGTCCTCATCATATGTGGCTTCATCCTGACACTATTCAAATCCTTTGACCGCCGCAACACCCCACCTCTGCATCGTCGTGCTCAAATTTAAAAATGGATGATTAACACAAAATTCAATGTGTGCATTAAATCCCTTCAATCCTCTTGAATGCCATAAGCCCTACCAAGCATCATCACGCCCTTCACTGGCGCCATAGCACCTTTGCAGCATTTTAGCACCACAACATCACCATTTTAGCGCCACGATGCAGACCCTCTCTCTTATATAAGCTTTGGCCCCTTCTTTCACACAATTTTTTTTTTATGCCAAACAACTTTTCATCCAAAGTATCGAGGCAATCACATGATACAACGATTTCATTGTATCAAAAAAGCTCATTCCTCAAAGAGGATTCATCGATCCTAGTTAGGGCTATTAACGATCCACTTTCGAGCCGAGTTGGAGTCGGTTCAAATAGATTTAGTGCAGCTCGAAATCAACTTATGGCTCATTATATTTGATTTCGAGTAAAGACGGCTCAAAACTAAATCGAGCTTGATCTGCCTCAAAATCGAAACTAACCAACTCAAAGAGTTATTTGAATATATTTTAGCTCAGAATTGGCTCGATCGAATCAAAACTAATTGGCTCGAATTGAGTTATTTGAATCCGTTCCAATTCACAATCGGCTCTAAAGTGGCTCGTGGCTCGTTAGATTTAGTTTTACTTAGCATTATATATATAATTGTTATAAATAAAAAATGCTACAAGCACATCTTGAGTCAGTTCGAGTCGATCCATGTATGGCTCAAAATCGGCTTGAAAACAATTTGATCAAAAGTCGGCACATCGCTCAGCTCATTTATTTCGATCCGAACCAAAATTTAAATTGATTTTCGAGTGATTGATGATCTTCGAGCTAAATTCACAACCTAATCTAATGTAAGGTAGAAGGTTTGATTGTGAGAAGATAATGGAAAAACTATGTCGTGAGATTGGGATTCTTCGTTGTTCGCGAATTCTATCTTAAAGTTGAAGAACAAAAGGAAGAAAGAGTGCTTGTTAGGAGGGCACAAATTACTTTAGCCCTTCAAAAGTCAATTCACTCTGTTGACTCTGATATTCATGAGAATAAATATTCTCAATTTATGCCTTCTGAATATGACTTTCTTAAAAGCATTAATTTTTTTAGCGGTTCTCGTCCCCAGTGGAGAATTCGAGATGAGAGGATAGTCAATTTTTCCTCCACTACTCTCAATGTTGAGTATAAGGCTTGGGATTATTTTCTTTCTACATAACTTAAGTCGTTGATCAATATCATTGAGGTAATGAAGGATAGGGTTATTCTAAACTTATGTGTCCATAAAGAAAAGTTCATAGATATAGGCAATGATTCATTGTTGCTCGTTCATCCGAAGAGGTTGAATATCGAACCCTGGCGACAGTTGCATTGGATCTCAAATGGATTCAGAGGTTGCTTGCTAAGTTCGGCATCTTTACAGACAATCCTACCACATTATGGTGTGATAACATATCAACTATTGCATTTGTTCACTACCCAGTGTTTCATGCTCGCACAATACATATTTAGGTAGGTTTTCATTTTATTCGTGATTGCGTAAATTCTAATCAGATTGATGTCCATCATAGTAACACAAGGGATCAACTCGGTGATATTTTCACCAAGAGTGTTCCAACAGCTCAATTTCATACTCTTCAGAGCAAAATAACTCTTCCTATGGACTATCAATTTCATGGTCAATGAGAAGACAGTCAAGTACTTTTGCCAATTCATCAATGACTACAGCTTCAAAGGTTAGGCTGCCTGCAACTCTGCAGCAGGGTGCAGATGTATCGAATGAAATCAGGAAAGTACACCTGTCCTCTGCACAAAACCAACTCTCACATTCTGTTATAAGGAATATACTCTATGGGTTTATATAGAGAGGGCTGTGGCAATTAACAGGTGAATGAAATAATAGTTCTGAATCCATGCCTTATTCTAATTGCTGTGTATAGGAATGCATGCAGGAAATAAGCTTTGCAGGTTGATGAAATCATCCAGCTGGAAGAATTCTTTCCAGCTAAAGGTCTTCAGATATTGGTGGATTGCTATTAACATCATCAATTTATTATATTTTTAGTGACAAAAATGTGTTATTTGATTCGGTCCCTTACCTTGCTATTCTTTATCCTACGCGCGGAAGCCAGCCCTAGAATCTCCGATGCATTACCCCGAATCACCGCCGGCCGAAGCTCCAAAAGGCCGATGCACCCTTCCATCCGAAAATCAGACGCAGATACGGCAGCAGGGTCAAGAACCCATGGCCGGCCGGCCTCCGCTGCAACGGCAGCGGCTGCCCTCATTGAGGCAAGCCCGTCTTCGGAGAGGGTTCCAACGTTGATGCAGAGAGCATCGACGCCAGGAGTAAAATCGGAGATCTCCTTCAGCGACAAGATCATCGCCGGACACGCACCGGCGGCGAGGAGAACGTTGGCCATCAAATCCATTGAAACGAAGTTTGTTATGCACTGGATTAATGGGGCTAGTGATCGAAGCTTCTGAAGAAGCTCCCATCCCCGAAGGCCCCATTGATCATCCGATGGATGAGGTTCCGGCGATTGAGGTACCTTTCCGGCTGGCGAGGTGGCGGTGGTGTCGCTTTCGGGGTCCATGCGTGCGGGAAGGAGACGCTTTGCGCTCGATTGTGAAGAAGAATCAAGAATCTTAGTTTGAATATAATTCTCTCAAATAAAATATATATTAAATTTATTTTTAAATTAATTAGAGATTTACAAAGATACCATTCAATTCTTTTATATTTATAAATCAATCTTTAATTTAAATTTTATTTCTATGCTTAAATCAAAATATATGGGTGAAAATTATATATTTTAATTCAAATAAATTAATCTTAGAATATTTTATATGTGATATATAATATAAAAAAAACCTAATGACAATGGAATAATAATTCAATGATATGTATGTAAATCCCTCTTCTTGATTTTAATATAAATATAAAATTATTACGAAAAGGGTAGTGATACGCTAACAAAAATCGTTCTTTTTTTTTATAATAGAACGAGCAAATGAATCGTTCATCAGCGATGATTTTAAGCGGGAGTCGGGAGTTGTACGAGCTATGAACGTGCAAGTCGTAGTTGGTCACGCAGGGCGTAGTGCGCGAGCTATGATTGTGTCTATCGGTCGCGGGGGGGCAGAGTTGGGAGTTACGCGAGCAATGAACTTTTTCAAGTCATAATTGGTCGGTCACATAGGTCATGGTGCATGAGCTATGATGACTTTCGTAGGTTACGGGGGTTGTAGTCGCAGGTCGTGGTGCATGAGCTATGATGACTTTCGTAGGTTGCGGGGGCCGTAGTCGGGAGCTGCTCGAGCTATAGACCATATGTTAGGTATGGCTCATATACCAAAAATTTTGAGTTTATTGGAATGAAGATGTGTGTCTTTTGGTAGTGAGTTGTGTCTCCTAGTGAATACAAGTGTTTCTTTGAATTACGTGGGTTGAGGGGAGTGAGAGCGTTTTAGTAATTTATCTGTGGTTTATCTATAAATAGATGTGTAACCCTATGAGTATGAAACCGAATTTGTAACTCCTCTGAAATCGTGAATTCATCGCTCTGCTCCCGATGGTGTATGCATATTTGTCTACCTTGTTAAATATTTGTATGTTTTTGTGATTTTGTGTCGATTACTGTTTTTCTTTGCCCTAAATTGCACAACAATTGGTATCAGAACGAGGTTATAGGGCGGAAGAGATCGGCGAAGGAACAACAAAGAAGAAGAATTTTGAAATTTGGTTTGTGACTGAGGGATTTGGTTTAGGCGCGATTGTTCGACAGTTCGCAAATCGCTGCAGATTTCGGATCGAAGGAATATTCGTGAGGCATTTCGTGATCAGGAAGGAAAGTAGGGTGCTCGACACTTCGGTAATCGGAGCAGGTTCGCGGGTTCGACAGTTCGCGGCGCATTGCGGCAGATGGCTTCACATAGGTGGAGTTCGCGAAGAGCAAGCGAACAGGGGATTTTGGCGCAACCCAGCAGGCTCTGCGTTGCAGGAGTTCAGTTCGCGGCAGTTGAGTTTCGCGAAGGAGCGCCGCGCACAACAACTCGTTGAAAGGAATCAAGGAATCTTAGATTCCCCTAAGAAGAATATTCCCTCACTCAAAACAAGTTCGAGTTCGGTTCCAGAGTTGTTTCGCGCTCAAGTGGACTGTAATGGAAGGAAGGAATCTTGCATATCCACTACTTGGAAGAATATTCCTCCACAGAGGAGAGCGACGGAGGCGGGAAAGGTGATAGAGGCAGGAAAGGTCTATACCACGGAGGTGACCAGGTCCATGCAGAGAATTCCTTGGTTCAACAATTAGTTTGGATCGTGCGGCAATTCGGTTCGCCGAACAGTTGGAGTTCTTGGTGAACGGGGGCGAAGCAGTTACAAGAGCAAGAAAGTTCGCGCGTGGCAGGCAGAAGCGACTTCGGTTCTTCGATCTCATTCTAAAGTTCGTGCAACTGTCGCGTGTAGGAGTTTGCCTGCAGTCGTTCCCGAACAGGAGCGTCAATTCGCATGACAATTCATGGATAAAGGAGTTCGCACAAGGCGGTTCGCGACAGCAGTTTGTGAGCGGGTGTTCGCCGAAGGGTTTAGTTGTTCCGTTCGGGTATCGTAGGAGTTCACTGGTACTGCGAACAGATGTTCACGAGTTCGTCGCAGGAGGAGTTGCGACGGGTAGAGTTCGGCTAATGTGTTCACTCGAACAGAAAAGGGCTTCGGGCAAGGTGTTCGTAGTAGTTTCGCCGAATTTTTTGCACAAATATAAAAAGTTCTTCGTGTGGAAAATCTGATTTACGAATCACAAGATAATCGCAGGAAAATTACTGGAATTGACAGTGAATTTTTTCAAGTTTCTTTGAATTTATTTGCGATATGTTTTTTTGTTTCGACAAAAGGCAGGAAAAGTCCACTGCAATATTAAATGACAATGTATGGTGCAAAATGCGAGATAGTGAAGTTCGAAGGAACTGGAAACTTCAGATTGTGACAAACAATGGTGAAAGATTTGTTGACGCAACAATGAATTTTGAAGACTTTGCGAGCTAAGAAATATGATTATATCTATAAATTATTGGGGAGTACAGTTGTATGCGGAGTTCACTCTGTTGGATCAT
The DNA here is from genome assembly GCA_022702705.1 of Papilionanthe hookeriana x Papilionanthe teres. Taxonomy (NCBI): domain Eukaryota; kingdom Viridiplantae; phylum Streptophyta; class Magnoliopsida; order Asparagales; family Orchidaceae; genus Papilionanthe; species Papilionanthe hookeriana x Papilionanthe teres. The sequence continues at coordinate 41,746,912 of CM040421.1, forward strand.
ATGATGAAAATGCAACAGGTATGTTGACCAAGTCAGGCTTTATCAACAAGTTATTGTATTACTTGGACTTATTGAATGTTTGCAATTGTTAGATGACATGGTTGACCAACACACTTTGGTGTAAGAAACTCCATAATGTATTTCTTCTTAGGAGCTCAATATTTGCGAAGATGGAGATTTGTTAGGTATGACTTATATACCAGAAATTTAGAGTTTCTTGGAATGTAAATGTGTCTCTTGGTAAAAAGGTGTCTCTCCTAGTGAATATGAGTGTCTCTTTGAATTAAGTGGGTTGGGGGGAGCGAGGGCGTTTTAGTAATTTATATATGGATTTTATCTATAAATAGATGTGTAACCCTATGAGTTTGTAACCGAATTTGTAACTCCTTTGAAATAGTGAATTTGCCACTCTGCTCCCGAGTACGTAGGCATGCCGAACCTCTTTAAATCTCTGCGCGTTCTTCTGGTTTTGTGTCCATTACTATTTTTCTTTGCCCTAAATTGCACAACACCATGTAGATCTTTATTGGTGTATAGAGGTACATCCCCGTATCCCATGGCTGCATTTTCTTGTTTACAATATATGGTACATCCCCTTATCCCATGGCTGCATTTTCTTGGTTTACAATGTATAAGTGTGTTAGGAATTGTTGTTATATGGTACGAAGCGGGAGGTAGCAGGCCCAAGGAGGTGTTGACCAAGGAAGGCGGTAAAGGCTAGAGGTAACGATGAATAAAGAGGCATTGGTGGATGCGACCCGAGGTTGTAATGACCATGGTTGTTAGTAGGCAAATATGGTGGGAAGCAACGGTGGAAGACAGCGACTGCAATGAAGGTCAAAAGAGGTGGAGATGAAGACGACTTAAGATGGATGTAACAGCTGAAAAAAGGCAGCAACAAGAAGAGACAACGATGGAGGTGGCTCGAGGTAGGGGCGACAATCGAAAGCAATAACAACCAGAAGAGGCGAAGACCTGAAGAAGAGGCCCGAGGAGGCTGCCGGAAGATGCGGTGGCCAAGGCTGCCTAAGGCTACGATGACATCAATAGTTGGAAGCGGTGATGGCCAGAAGAGGTGACATCAATTGGACGTGGCAACGACTGAAAGAGGCGGTGACCTGAGGCGGTTGTGATAGCAAAAAATGTTGATGACCGAAAGTGGCAACAACCGAGAAAGGTAATGACCCGAGGCAACGGTGATTGGATATGTAACACGTGAAGCAGAGCTACAGCCCTCTCTTTTACAAGCTTTTTGACTTGCCCTTGCCCCAAGGTATAGGTCTTTTTTTATGACGTGGTTGGGACTCTATTTATACAGTCCAAATTGAAAATAAGACAAAAATTCAATTTACCCTTAATCGAATGACTTATGATGGACATTTGATTGCCTTAACGATGTTTGAATTGAGCAATTTTAGACTCGTTGAATTCGTCTCACCGAGATGCTCAATTTTATTATAAGCATGTCATATTCAACGTCTATTTGACTTTTAACAACGACAAAAAAAATTATAAAAGTGATTAAATGATTTGATTTGAGTTTGATTCAACTCATATTAGGCCAATTTTTTTATCATTGGGTCCGTCTCATCGAGCTGGTCAGTTCGATCATAAATTTGCTTAAATCGAAGCTATTGATGATTTTTAACCAAACTTTGAATGTTTTTTTGCTAAAACAACTATCTCAATATCCGTGTCATGCATCAGAATTCACATCGACTCATGAAAAATTGTTGGTGGCATATCAAGTTTTAAGTAAAAAAGACATACTATTATTTTGCCAATGAAGTTGAGTGTGATAGACAATCAAAATTTGGATTAAATTTCATTTTTTGTTTCTAAAAATAAGGCTATCATATAACAACACTCTGCAGGAGCATAAGAGAACTTCAGTTATTTCTCAAAGTTTCAATTTTCTTTAGGCTTCAAGCTTTTTCCCCTTTTTTCAAGTGAAGGATTGAGTTATTTATAAAATCTCTGTTGTAATTAATAAATGAATGCAAACTGTTCTAATCGGACGTTTGGAGAGATTCCTTCAATCAAACAGTGTTTGATGTACATTTAAGTGTCTTGACGAAGTCAGAATTAGCCGATCTTGGACTGCTTGGATTCATTCTGCCGAAATGCTCGATTCAACTATAAGCTCGTCATATTTGACATCCATCTGACCTCCTAAATATGCTCGAAAAACTTCCCAAAAACAGTTTAATGGTTTTATTGAGTTTTGATTTTGACTCAGATTGAACAAATTTCAATATTTTTAGATTATTTTCGGAGAGTCAATCAGTTTAACTATAAATTTGATGAAATAATTGTTCCGGATGATTTTTTATTAAAGTTAGTATATTTTTTGTTTGAAAAAGTATTTTAAAATTCGTGTCATACTTTAAAATTCGTGTTAGAACGATGGAAATTTATTGGGGTTGGGTATAATGCGCTATTTTAGATTTTGATTATTTTCGTAGGGCAGATATTAGTTATCATTGTTCCACCGCTGCCCGCAAGGTTGTAATTAATTACAGTTATTGTAGTTAAAAGTCGCCGTGGTTCTTCTGTGCCGTCGAATCCTACCCAACATCGCCATCAGAGCCGCGTGCCTCCAGTGGAATCAAAACCCTAACTCGTTGTTTTTGGGGTGAGGCGTATGGCCGGACAAAATATTGCATCAGGACTCCGCACGTAGAGAGGCGTATGGCCGACTCCAGCTGATTACTTTGAAGCCAACCCTTCACCCACTCGCTGTCTCACTTTCTCCCTCCCTCTAATTTTACGATAAAGATGAAATCTATCGTATGCGACTGTGCTCCGTTTCAGGGATGTTTCGTGGGTGATTCAGCATCCTGCCAAGATTTTTATTTTATTTTTTTCTTGTAATGGCGGGCGAAGCAGCTTGGACGGTCCGCGCAACTGCGGGCAACCGCTGCGTTTGTCTTTGTTGTTGTGAATTGGAAATTGGAGGGCCATCTTCGGGATGGAGCACAGCTGAATCTTAGCGTTCAACTCCCTTTGTTTTCTTTTATTTTTGATAATGTTCATTAGGATTGCTGGTTTATCAGTTATCATGTTAGTTGTGTTGTAGTTTTGTTTTGAATTTTCCAAATAGATTTTGATCGAATCAAGATCTATTAGGACTTCACCACGAGAATCTTTCATTCACGTTCATATTAATGAAAAAACTGAATCGATACTGATAGCGAAGCGTATCGAATCCATTTGATCGATTGCAAGCGATGATCTTCCAATCTCATGACTTCTCCGGAGTTTTCTTACTTCTCGTTGATGGGATACAGAGAATAAATTTTCTTTCTCTTACTGCTGCGTACATAGGACTAATGACCTCCTTATTTAATATAACTAATCGTTGATTCATAATAATTGCTTAATTCCATCTCGCCCTCATCAAATTGAAATTTGCACTTATGGTATCCACACTTATAATTTCATGACAAATGTGTCTAAAGTCATAAACTTTATTCTTAATTAGACCACAATAATTTTTGACTTATTAAATGATGACCCAACACATTTATTAATTACATTGTAGTCCCATAATTGATCCAATAAGTTGTTCTTCTCTGATGATTTGCATGATGCTCTATATCTCCTCCCCTAATTTTTTTTAAAGTTTTTTTAAGATTGAAGAAAAGGAAGTGGAATTTAGGGGTCGTTCAGTTACGTGATTTAGAGCATGATTTAACCTAAATCTTGCCAGACGGTCAGTTCGGACAAAATAAAGCAGTTGATTTGATAAATCCGGACTTTACGGATTTAGGCCGTAAATCTCGTAGTAAATCCGGGAGAGACGCTTCTCTCGAGAAGTAAGATCTGAAGCTAGCTTCCTCTATGTTGAACATTAGTTTTTTTTCAACGGATTTTACTGAATTAGGCCACGTTTGAGGCCTTATTTGGTGTGTTGTCAGTTGTAAAAATGCACCAAGCCTGTTTGGGTAAATTGAGTTTTGACTGCTTTTTCAAAAACCGTGTTTTCAAACCCTTGAAAAAATTATAATAGCCACTGGATTTTTTTGATCAATAGATTATTTTTCAGCAGCTTATCAGTAGTTTATTAATAAGCTGCAATTGGCCCATACAGACCTTTAGGCCATATCAACTTTTTAAACATCAGATTATTCTTCAGCAACTTTATATCTGTTTTTTTGATAAGCTGCAGCTGCCTTAAACAGACCCTAAGTTTCATTCGTTGTCATATAGCCCCTCATGTATTTGCATATCTGATATTTAAACTTTTCTCCGTCATGGAGTTAGATTTCTAAGAGCCGGGCGGGTAAATGCGGACTCTCAAATTACTCTTTGTGGGTCCCAAGTTGCCACATCGTCTTCTCTGCTATATATTATAGATATATACATATATGTTGAAAATGGTGATGCATACATACATGGTGAAAATGAAATGCATCATCGAGGGTGATCATGCCTGCCATATAGTTCCGTATGATTCGTTGTTGTGGTGCGGCATCAATATGTATTTATTCAGGCAATGGTGCTGGAGTGGCTTGGGCTGCCGATGCCTTTGAGGGCATCTATGATGGTAACGTGTGATTCAATGATATTTTGGTTTGTAATGTTATCTTCTTTCCTAATTATCTAAACTTCTTTTATTAGATTTAGGATAAAGGAAGTGAAATGAAATCAAAGAGGATTACATCCATTCCGCTAAATTCTCATATGTTTACTAGCCTAGCACTAAGTTCTAATATATATGCTGGCCCGAAACATCACAATGGGTTCAGCTTTCTTTATCGGCTTTCATATGGCATATAAAAAGTTATCTCTCTCTCTCTCTATATATATATGTATTAAAGTCAAATTTTGGCTTTTATAGGCTCAAACTCATATGGTATGTATTAATGCTTAAGAGGCGCTTTACTCCAAATGAAGGAAAAACATGGCTTATATTCCTTTGTGGCAGCTTTTTCAATGTCTTTCTAGCACTTCTATAAACTCTGGGACTAAAATGACCTCATCTAAGTTGTCATGGGACTTTTTACTCTCTCTCTCTATCTATCTATCTATATATATATATATATATATATACTGTGGGAGATAATATAAAACTTCAATTTCGACTTAGTTGCTATAAATTATGAATTTTCAAGAACTCATATGGTTGCTAGAATATATTGAAAATTGCAGAAAGAAATGGGGATTCAGAAGCTTGGATTCACCATTGTTCTATAAGTGTTAGATATTTAGGACATATGGAAGAAGCCTAGTGAGCTAGAATGCACACTGTTATCATAAAGGAAAGGAAAAGACCCTCCCAAGAGTAGATGATCAACTCTGTTTTTAGTGTTTGAGATGGTCTCTCCCTCCCTTGTCAGGTTACAAAGAGACTATATTGCAATACATTTAGTACAATGTGATGTCGATGTAGTCTAACATTGTCAGATTGATCTGACAGCTAGCACTCGACTGCTAGGTCTAAAAGAAGCGGGCTATGGTTGCATCCATTGGTTTGTTAACATATCTGCCGGCCCATAATGACTGTTTCTTTGTATGCATTATGCGTTTTCAAAGGTGACGACTCTTGCCATTAGGCACTGTAAGATTTTTTTTTTCTTTTATGGCGCTCCATAATTTTGTACTTTTCATGCAATGGCGATCTAGTAGCTTAGACTGCCCATGCATATTAGCTTGTCTATTTGAATAACCATTGATTCCGTGATGTTTATAATGGTACTCTGTATTTTTCCCCAAATTTTGTGAAAGGTTTTTATTTAGATGCAAAAGAATGTAGTGAAATGAAATAAGGAAGATGCACATGCATTCCACTTAATTCTTATATAGTTACATATTCAACGCTTTTTGAACAGTGGCAAATTTAAGCTTCTGATACCGTCTCTTTCTCCAATTTCTATATATTCTAGCAGCCATATGAGGTCTTGTAAATGTATAATTTTTGCAACTAAGTCAAAATTGAAGTCCATATTGGTTTCTTTTTGGGGGCATTCACACACATACCACACATTTTTTATGTATTTACATATCTAAAACCTAAATTTTAGTTTTTCTTGTTAGCCCAAAACAAGTTTTTGGATATATTTATACAAGAAAGGAAGTAGTGGCCATATTTCTCGATTTTGAGCTATTATAAGGTATAGAATCTGTGTGAGAGAGAGATTTGACGATGATGATTTAATGCAACATGGAAAGCGATCTTATCCATGTTCAAGGTACTTCAGGGATATTTCGACCCCGTTTGGAACCCGCGTTTATCGCGACTGCGCTGTACCGCGCCGTGTTTTCTTCGCGAAGCTGCGTGAAGAGGGAAGGGATTCGCGGCAGTATGCCGTGAAGCTGCGTGAAAGCCGGCCGCGGGATAAACCCCGCGGCCAGGACTTTCAATCAACTTCGAAGAAATTGTTTCCTAGGTTTGCCCTCGTTCGCTTGCTGCGCCCCCTCCCGAACTCCTCTGCCCTACAGCTTCTCGCACCCCTGAACTCCTTTTCTCATCTTCCTCCTCGACTGCGAAAGAATCCAAGGTAACTTCTTCCGATCTATACTCTACCGAGACCCCGTCCCCCTCTCCTTCTCTATTTCTCGTTCGCGGCTAGTGATCCGATGAAAAAATCGCCATTTTCTTCCTATCTTTGCCCTCGATACTGGGGCGAGAGAAACGATCTTGTGAGAAATGGAAAATCGAAGTCATTGCAAGGATCGCCATTTTCTTCCTATCTTGATTTTGGAACTTTGGTTTCATCGGATTTGGAAACCTATGATCTCCGATTTTCGTTTGATAGCCTTACGATATTGCTATGGATTGGTTTATTAGCTATCGAAACTTTCATGATATTTCAATTTTCAAGTTAAATCAATCGGGATATTTTCTTTCCCACTTGTTCAAACTTTGGAAATATTGTTTATAGAGATTTTAGAAGCATTGCTAGTGAATTTGAAAATATATACATGATAAATTCTCATGTTAGATCAGTGATGACAGTTCCCTCTACTCTACTTAAACATTTGCAAGGATTGTGTGTAGGGGATTTACAGAGCACTTATGATTTGAAAGATATATGTGAAATAAGTTGGTTTTCGCACTATTGCATATACTACACTTTTATGTTTGATCAGTCATGACATGTTTTTTCTTGTTGTTCAAAATTGATAAGTGCTCTTTGGAGAGAATTTATAAGATGTGCTCTTCTTAAATTTCTGCAAGGGTTGTATGGAGGGGATTTAGAGCAGTGCTTCATTTTTTTTGAAATACATATCAATACGAATTTGGTTTGGTGCTTATTGCAAATATTTTCATTTTATGTCGAGTCGGTTTGACATTTAGGAGCACTACTAGTTAATTTGAAAATATATACATGATTGGGCTTTCGGCTATTCCAAATATCTTGGAATTTTAGAAGCGGTGCATATATTTATGTTTACTAGTTAAATTAAGGATAAGGTTTGTTGAGCAAATACAAATATCAACATTTTTTGATGTTGGATAGCTAGAAATGCCTTCTGGGAATGTTTCAATGCTTTGAAATGGTTGGGTACCAAATATCTATGTATGAGAATAGGGCATTCAAATGTATATATGAGCAGATTTTCGAAGCCCCATTGGTTAAGAAGAACTTTAAACGAGGGTGCTGCAAGCTCGAATTGAACTTTAAACAGAAGTCTTGCTAGCTAACGTGCATTATTTTTGGGTCCTCGAACTTATGTCGAACAATTATTATTTGTATGGCCGATGGAATGCGGGGATGCTCGTTATTCATCGATCTCGTTATTCCCGTTATCGATCTCGTGGATTTGAAGCTGTTTCACTTATATCTATTAATGCTTTGATCGTTAGTTACAATTCGCTTTATACCGAAAGTTTTATGCTTAGTTTGTCATTATCCAATGGTTCATGCATTTTGTGTATACCATGATTCCCGGCTACTGTTTTCATAGTTAAGCAATTTTTAGACGTGACTCTTTGGGTGATTCTATGTGATTGAGTGGGGTCTTGGTGAATGATATATAATGACCTTATATAATGACCTCACGGATCGTCGTTCTTGGTAGTCGCTTCTATGGTGGTCGCTCTATGATTATAAAGCTATGATTGTCCGTCAGTGCGATCTTTTAGCACCATTTTTTGTTGGCTCATCGGAGTTCTTATTGCTTTAGAAATTGTATCTTCATATGTTACGTAACATCCGGTATAATCGGTGTGTAACTCTAGGTAAACTAGAGTTGAGTGTTTATGGCACTTTGAAATTCTTTGTACATGTTCTCTATTTCAATGAATAAAGAAATATCATTTTTTCCCGTGGATGTAGGTCGGTTAGACCGAACCACGTAAATTGTTCTCTTCTTTCGTTCACATGTATTGCTTCGTTAATTGCAATTTTTATTTGTCAATGCTTAATATGAGTAAAGATATAACTAATATTTGTCGTTATTCATAAGTATGGCTAATAAGAACGAAGAATTTGCTACTTCTTGCACTTTGGGAGAAGGATATAAAAATAATTTTTCACGATCTATGCGTAGCGGAAGTCGAGAAAGTGAATAGGCCAAATTGCTTTTTCAAGAAGAAGGTTAGCAAAACGTTATCACAAATTTTAAGGATGTCACGAGCGAGAGATTATGACAGGCTACGATTAAAAATAAATGAGACCAACTCGAAAGAGTGGAAACTTTGGAAAGACCTAAAACAAGGATCGACTGGCTAGGTTGGGATCCATCGAAACGAACAATTCTTGCATCGGATACATGGTAGGCTGAAAGACTTGCGGTAAGCTATCATTCGATTAATAATTGCAATGTAAATCATTTTTTTGTTTTTAGCTCTACTAATGAAATATAATTTGATGTTACGATTTTTCCTACGACTAAAAAGTTCGAACAATGGGATAGAACCGAGATTGGAGGACAAACTAGATAGAATGTTTGGTGGCGTGGTAGCTACAGTGGAAATTTTCAACTGCACTAAGTCGAATAATGATTGAAACAACCCCCGAAGAGGTCGCCAGTAGAATTATCAAACGATTCAACAGAACTCCGCGTGTACGAACAAACCGAAATGCAATCAACAAATCGTACGAAGCGGCCCGGATCGAAAAGAGGAAGAAAATACCGTTGCAACTATGAAAGAGCGACTCTCACTGCGGGTGGAATCAACAAATGATGCTCTACACGGAGTTCAAAAACCGACGTCCAGCGGGTTGTTAGTCTTCTACGGGAAGACCCGGACATTATAGGGGATCGTGATCTTTTCTTCTTTGCTTATCGACCTCCTTCGGGACTCTCTCCACCGAGACTTCTTCACTTGCAGTTGACAGAGAGCTACGAGTCGAATACATACGCTATTATTATAACCGTTGCACATTGTGATTTGATTTGAACCGATGATTTTATTTCATCTATCATTAGATCATGTAGTGATGTTGTTTGGACAATTTCTATTTGAATTGTGGAATGCTTGAGTTATTCGTTTCTAAATATAGTTTATTCATTTGCTTCTTTTAGTTAGTTGTTGATTTCTATAGAAAATAACTTGTTTATTCCGAAGGTGCGGTTTATACTCGTCATGAATCCGGAGGAAGTCCGACGGCGTAGGAGAAATGCGACGATAAATATAATGCTTCGCAATATTATAATACGTACGTCGATCGTGAACCGCGTTACACTTCATCTCGTATCGGAGAAAAATGGATGGGTGAAATGATATCGGGACACCCAACTAGATTTCGTAACATCTTCCGCATGTCACATGATGTTTTCGGAGATCCGCTAGTAGACTAACAACATCTCATGGACTTCATCGGTCTTCGAGGACAACATGCCGTGAAGTATTGGGCATCACACTCTACATACTATCACGGAATGAGTCAATGCAGGGAGCCATGGAACGATTCCAGGCATTCGTCCGAAACAATAAGTCGATATTTCTCAGTTGGTTTGAGCTTCTTGCTCGATCTAGCAAAAGACATAATAAAACCAATCGATCCGACTTTTGCAAGGATCCCAACATGGATTCCGAACGATGATCGATATATGCTCATATTTCGAGGTACACATGTTTACTTAGAATAATTTATTAATGGATTGCATTTTGAAATAATTTTTTTTGTTTTAAAGGATTGCATCGACGCGATCGATGGAACGCACGTTCATGCTTATAATACCGGATAACGAGAAAGTTCTTTTATCGTACTGTTACGGGAGGACAACTCGTAATATAATGGTTGTTTGTGATTTCAATATGTGCTTTACATTTGCGTTACGATTGGATGGGCAGCAAGTACATGATGACAAGAGACTCTTTAAAATTGCAACAAGAAATGCTGACTATAATTTTCCTCACCCACCGCACTGCAGTAAGGTCATTTGTAATATAAAAAGTTGATGTTTGTCGTCACATGGCTTACTAAATTTTATATCATTACGTACAAAGTATTATTTGGTAGATCGTCAATTACCAACGCAGTAGAGGAGTATCTTAAACCATATCACGATACTAAGATATCGTATTCCAGATTTCGAAAGAGCTTAGTGAATCGAACAAGAACGAGAAATGAGTTGTTTAATAAGAGACATTCATCCTTGCGAGGCGTTATCGAGAGAACATTCGAGCTTGGAAGAAGAAATGGGTCATTGTTCGAGATATGCCACCCTATCCGTTCCCCAAACAAGTGCAGATAGTGTTGACAACTATGACACTGCATAACTATATCAGACGGCATCCAACTCGAACTGATGTTGATTTTGACCATGCCGATCAAAACGACGAGGTTGCTACAGTCGAAGGTTTTGAGGACCGCATTGAACCGTCTCAACTATGCGAAGAAACAATAGTGCACCAATCCGTACAAAAGAAGGGAGGGTCTGAAACGAAATGATGACTCTTCAGAAAACATTACCTCGATTGTTAGTTCGAGAGTGATTTTGTCAAGCAATGCAATGTTTGTCTTTTACACTCTCTTTGAGTAGTTTACTTCACATTATTTACAATTCTACACTCTAGCTTGATTCTTTTCATTTTGTTTGACAATTTCATACTCAAATTAATTAAGCTGCATATCTGCTGCCATTTCGAGTAAACATGAGCTCCAAAGACGTCGGCTACCTCTCGCCGATCTTGCATGTCATTGTCAGTCGTAGACATCTCTTTGGCATCACGTCACCATGCATAGTTTCGCTGAAAGTTTTATGCTTGTCCTCGGAACATTCAGGATCGGTGCGGTTTCTTCGATGGGCGGATAGTTACTGGATTCTCACGAGTCCGACGCTGGGAGTGTACGACCACAACGGAAGACAGTAGTAACACGGGAGTTACTGACATCTCAAAACTAAGGTGAACATTGTTATATTGTTGGTTGTTGTTGGAATAGTCCTACGGTTTTTTTCACTCTACTGTCGTTACTTATGTCTTGAGAGAGACTATATGTTTTCTTTGTAGAGCTCGATTTTTGAGATATGTAATCGTTCTTCGATGTGTTTTCGTTTCGGATCTTGTGTAGACATGTGATTTAAAAATAAAAAATTTTAAATGCTTCTTAATATATATAGATATCTAAACAATATGAAACTAAAAGATTCTTTTATAGATTAAAAAAATTTAATACTTTTAAAATATGTCGATATATTATTTAGTTACATATTTTTTAAAGCTCTAAATGTTTCATTAATTGGAACAATCTATTTTAAAAATAAAAATTTCGAAATATATATTTTATTAAAAATATGATATAATCAAACTCGTAAATATTTTATTATTAAATTAAACTAAGTTATAATAAAGCTCGTAAATAGTTTATTAATATACTTAAATAATTTCATTTATATAGTGAATTATTGCATTAAGCAATAATTCACTACATAATCTAGATACAAGAAAGCTCGTAAATATATATTTTAAATATAAAATTTAAAAAGTATAATTAAAATTTATTAGTTTGTATATTTAAAATATAAAATTTTTTTAAAAAATTTCATTTGCAAATACTGTATACTATATAAATATATCAAAATTTTAAAATGCTTTTAATAAACGAGGCAGATCTGTCATTTTCTACCCCATACTGTTTTCTCACAATGTAACTAAACAGAACAATCACGTCCACATTGTTTCTACATGAAGATACTGCAGTTGCTAAAGTTCTGAAAAGCTGCAGCCCTACCAAACAGGCCCTTCATTTTCTTATGCAATGGTGGAGCAGCTTGGATGACCTATGCATCCGCAGGTAATCGCTGCATCTTTGTGCCATTTTTTGAGAAGAAGCCCTTCCATGCTGTTTTGAATGCCACACCATATTTTTTTCCTCTAATTTTCTGAATGTCTTTTCATATTCCATACGGAGATGTGAAGTGAAATTAAGATGGGGGATTTGCATGCATACCACTCAAATCTTATGTATTTACGAGCTGCTTGGAAGGCTCTTGCTTTTAAGGTAAGTGCTGCTTCCATGAGTCCATGGTAGAGAACTGGTTGGTGGGTATTCTTTTTGATTCAACGAAGGCAAACCTGAGTTTCTGATTCAACTTTCCTTCCCCATTTTTTAATATCTTTAAGCTACCATATGAGCCTTTCATGTGTGTAGATTCTAGTAACATAGTCAAAGTTTAAGCCTGGCTTGGTTTCTTTTCTGTTGTGAATGATCCATATTTTGATAAAAATGAGTAATGCTTCACCCTCCAAAGAAAGCCTTTTATTTTGGTGCGTGTTTGTATCAGTTTTCTCACTATTGTTTGGTTGTAAATTTCTTGTTGATTTTTAGAAATTTTATGGTGAGAATGAATTTTTTTCAGAAATGATGTGTTAGACTGCTATTCAACTTTTCAAAATATTTAAAAAAAGAATTTTCATACTTGTCTTTGAATTTATATATATCTGGCTTTGAATTTTGCATATTATAATATTATACTTATTGCAGTATGCTAGTGGATGAAAGAGCGAGCTAGATTTGTAAACAGCAATGTTTCAACTGCTATGTTTGTAATTGCCCAATAAGTTTATCTACACCGCTTCACTCTCCAAAGAAAACTCTTTAGTGATACTTATCACATACACGGTCATAGATCGCTTTTGTTATGAGTTTGATAAGCCAAATTATGCATTCGCCTTAAGAGAAACATCTTGAAACTGACAAACGATTAATAGGATTCTCACATACTTACACAATACAAGGTTTACTCTTTAAAACGAACACCCAACAAAACATAGAGATGTAAATTGATGTAGATTGGGCGGGCACAACTATTGATAGGTTAATGACTTCTGCATACTATGCTTATGCTCGGGAAATTTGGTTATATGGCGAAGTAAAAAACAAAATTTGGTTGCGGGGAATATTGTCGATGCAAAATATTGAGCAAGTATGACCAATTGAGTAATTGCTCCATAAATTTATCTACGCAGCTTGACTCTCCAAGGAAAACATTGTAGCAATACTTATCACATACACAGTCATATATCGCTTTTGTTATGAGTTTGGAAAGTCAAATTTTGCATTCGCATTACGAACAAACATCTTGAAACAGACAAACAATTAATAGGATTCTCACATACCTAAAAGGTACGCCAGATTGGGGTTTACTCTTCAAAATGACCACACGATAAAACATAGAGATGTACATCGATGTAGATTGTTCGGGCTCAACTATTGATGCGTGATCGACTTCCACATACTGTACTTATGTTTGGGGTAATCTGGTTATATGGCGAAGTAAAAAATAAAATGTGGTTGCGAGAAGTAGTTCTGATGCAGAATTTTGAGCTATGACCTATGGAGTATGTGAGATGTTATGGTTGAAATAATTCTTGAAGAACTACGGGTCACGATAAATATGCCAATGAAGTTGTGATGTGTCAATAAAGCAACCATGAGCATTGTAGAAAATCTAGTACAACCTGCTCTCACAAACCATGTGGAGATTGATAGGCACTTCATAAAGTAGATGCTTGGTTGTGGAGCTGTTTGCATACCATTTATTCCTATTGTTCAATAGATAGCAAATATCATCACCAAAGGACTTTTAGGCCTACTTTTGAGTTAGTTGTAAGCAAGTTAGGCATCATTTATGCTTACCTGTAAGCAAATATCATCACCATTTATTCCAACTTGAGGGGGGGCGGAGGGGGGGGGGGGTGTGTGTGGATAGTTGTTAAGTTGTAATTTCTTTTTTCTGATTTTACCATGGGGAATTTGTGACTGATTTTGTGGCTTTCTTAATTTGATAGCCTTTCTTTGTTATTTATCTTGTAAATATTTCCTATGAAATTGAAAAGTAATAATTATTTTTACCACCCCAAACTCTACTATAGATTAGTGAGGACGTGGAAATTCATTATCGAAGGCAATCATCTTGCAGTCCTTTAGTGATCAACACTCTTCTCATGTCATGCCAATGGACCAGTTGGGACGGCTCATGTGATTGAGGGTAATCGCAGCTTCCGTGAGCCAACTCTAGGTAATTGGTTGTTGGATAGGTTATTTGATGAACTAAGTATGGATTTGAGCTTCTGATTCTCCAGTAACCCTTTGAGTTCTTAAAGCATATGGTAGTCTTGTTTTTTTTTTTTTAATTTCTTTTCGGTATTGTTGTTTAATGTTCCAGAGATTGATACCAAAGAATGATTGAGACCAGAACTCATTGCTTTGTTTAAATACATGAGTAATGCTTCACATCCAGAAAAAATGTCATTATTTTAAGGGTCTGTTTAGATTGACGCTTCACCCTCAAATAAAGTGTTTAAAGTGTTTAAAGTGTTTGTTTATGGCAATTTTCTCACTTTTGTTTGGTTGTAGTTTTTTTTTTAAATTTTTTAATTTTTTAATTTTTGGGTTTTTCAAGAATTTCTTGGAGAGAATTTATGCTAGAGTGTAGCAGTCATTTCTTACAATCCCACTTGCTTGTTCTTTTTTATTTTTTTTAAACAAAAAAAAATTTAAAAAAAGACATGCATGGTGCAGCTTGGACGACCTATGTCTTTGCAGGTAACCATTGTTTCCACGCGTCTTTGTTGAAGAACATATTTGAGGCTTCAATTTCCCATTTCCTTTTCACTTTTCTTTATCTTCCAGTAACCAATTAAGGCCTTAGTTTGCAATATTGGTTTTGTAATCTGTCTAGTTTATTATTATTATTATTATTATTATTTATTATTATTTCTTTTATCCTGGCTTTGGTTGATTTGTATGCTGATGCTTCAAGATAATTCAGGATCAATGCTTGGCATGCTGACTTGTTTAAAAAATTATTAATATAAAATATATTCGAATTATATTAAAGTTGAAAATCATTTTTTAATAATACTTGAAAACCAAGTGACTTTTATTAGTTATTTCTTAACCGTGCCTTATATTTGTTATTTTGTCATAACTTTAGCTTCAAATACTATTGCTTTCTCTTTCATAATAAAATAGCTGGCTCGTGAGATTTTCCTGTAGATGATTTACAATGTTGAGTTAAATACCTTGATGGATTTATCCTGCGCAGGATTTACTAGAACCTGCTTGAGTTGAAACCTATATGTAAGCCAAACAATCCCTAAGTCATTAGTTCACGGCATATGTAGAGTGGCTTGCTCCTTTTCTTTCTATTCGATTACTCTAATCTTATTGACTGATGGTCTATTTGGATTGTATTTCACAGTGTTTCAGGGATATTAACGCTTCTTCAATATTACGTTGTAATGGAATGGTTGGTTCAACTTCTGGATGGAATAGAGGTGAATTTTAGGTTTGAACTTCCCATTTTCTTTAATATCTCCCTCTATATATTTATGTATGCATATATATAATGATGAAAGTGAAATGCAGCATCTAAGGTGATTATGCCTGCCATATAGTGCCATATGGCTCCTTTTTGTGTTGCTACATGCATATGCACTCTTCTCATGCAAGTAAGGGTGTAAACAAGCCAAGCTTGAGCGAGTCAGGCTCTGCTTGTGTTTGGCTCGATAGAAAATACTATTGTTCGTGTTCAACTAATTTATATATCGAGCGAAAAAAAAATTATTTCTGTTTGGCTCGTTTGCTTAGCGAGCCAAATACGAGCTGTTCGCTAACAACGAGCCATTTTTGCAGCTATATTCACATAGTTGTAGGATGTTAAGGGTAGGGCAAAATTTAAGAGTATGGCAAGATTTAGATCTTATTATTTATATTAAAATATTCATTTAAATAGAACTAATATATCTTTATTTTATTTTTTAGATTAATAAATTTAATTGATTATAAATCTTTGCAGCTCTCGACAGCCAGCGTAAAACTTGTCGAAAAAAAAAGGTTGCAATGGAGAAAAAGGATTCATGTAGCCGATCCCACTTAGTGGGATTAAGGCTTTGTTGTTGTTGTTGTATAAATCTTTGCAGCTCTATGGTCAATTAAATAATTTAAAAATAATACTCATCAATATATATATATATATATTATTTCAATCCAAAACAAGTCTAACATGAACAAACAAATTTTGTTTGTCTTTAACTCGTTTATTTATCGAGCAAAAAAAAAAGGTCTATTTTCAGCTCTTTTGCTTAGAGAACGAATCTTAACAAGCCGAATAGGAGTTGTTAGTGAACAATGAGCCTTTTTGGCAGCCCTAAATGCGTGGGCGATGGAACAACTTGGATGGCCCATGCAATTGAGGGTAGCCACTTAATTTATGTGCTACTGGTCGGGAACTGGTTGGCTATGCTTTTTGATGAAACAAAGTCAAATCTGAGCTTTTGATTCTACACTTCCTTGCCCTTTTCTGTTTTCATGCAACCAAATAAGCTTTTGAAGTGTATAGTTTCTTGCAGTTTTTAGACAAATTTGAAATTTGTTTTGGTTTCTTTTCTTCTATAGAGCTTTTGAAATATCTTTATATTGATTGCAAAGGATTAACGAGGCATGAACTTCATGCTCTGTTTAAACGAGTAATGATTTATCTTGTTAGTTGATGGGTCAGTTTACAGTATCGCTTCACCTTCAAAATAAAACTTAATAGTTTAGTGGTCTATTTCTCATTAACTTTTTGAGCGATCAGTTCGTTTGTAGCCCTAGGTAACGGCCTAGTTGGTTCTGTTTGGAAATTGAACAAAGTTGAATCAGCTTCCAATTCCCATTTTATCTCTGCACTTCTTTTTATCTTCAGGACTCCAAAAGAAGGCTTAGGAGCTTTGCGCTAACACGATCTGAGCAGCATTCAAGCGGGATTTGATCTGCATCATGCCAATTAGCCAATATGACAGCTTTAAATCCTCTAGGATCCTAAATCTTTTTTCCAATTGCACTTCAAATGCTTGATCTGGGCTTGATTGAATTCAGGCTTGAGTCAGTGCCTTTTGGCTTTTCTTGTTGGAACACTCCGTTTCACTGTAAATTTGTTTAAAATCAGGGATCAGATGATATTGAATTTAAATTTAGAAATATTTATTGCTCAAAAATGCATCGTGATTCATTGATTCGTGTCTGATGATAAAATTTTTTTGATGAAACTTCAATGTTTTTATTTCCTTTTGGTTATTTATTAATTAAAATTTTTGTTGCGCTCATATCAAAACATTTCTCTAACTATTTGAAGTTTAGATGTTAGATATGTAAATTCACATGAATTAAGTGGTATGTTTTGTAAATCTTCCTAGAAACAAATGTCTGCTTTGATCTCAAAAATTAGTATTAAAAATGTGTTCTACATACATAGCACACAATTCTCATGTATTTACATATCTAGCACGTTGGTGTCACAAGTTTATGGGTGAAAATGTGTTTTTCACTAGTAAAAAGTTAGTAGTAGTGGTATTTTTATGTAATATTAAAGATTTGAGTGTTATGTATTTAAATATGGAAGTTTTGTTGCTGGATATTTAAATACATAAGAATTGTGTGGTATGTAAATATCCCTTAAACTTAATGTTGCACTCGTGTCAAAAAAATTTTACCCAAATTTGAGTCAGATATTTTAACCCAATTTTTTCCCTTATCTTCTGTTAATATGCGGTGATGCCATATGATTGAATCTGAATATGGTTCAATTTCTATTTTGCAATTCCAAACTAGAAATTCGACAGCCTTATGCATTTCAAACTAAAAACTCTTTTAGAATTTCTCATACAAGTTGAAGAAACTCGGAGTAGGAAAAAAAAGATCTACTCTTCTCTTTAAGAATTGTAATGATTTATTCTGCTCATCAAAAGTATGTCAGCACGAATCACAAAGACATGTCATGGATGGTCATGGAGGTCAGGTGGCCCCGTGGGATCTACCAAGGACGACCTCAAACCACATGCTCAGCCAGCCAGTCTCGCGCACCTTGAAGACAATACACTTCAGATAGATAAAGGTTGGATCTTCCTTGAAGAACCATTTGACCAGACTCACTTTGATAAGCCCGTGGCTTTCCAACCCGGATAGAATAGGAAAGGAAAATGGATTATCCAGTTCTAGAATGGTTAGTGTGAACCTTCAGCAATGTGTTGCACGATCTCACAACCATTCGGCCTTGCAGCTGCTCTGCCTAATATTAGTCTGACCGCCTGACTTCACACGGGGCCATGAACACTTGACTTGATGGTCAACCGGATAGACGGCCACCTGGCCAAATCCATGGCCCCACGGACCATTTTTATGTTTGGACTGAAATGCCCCCACTGCATCTACATACTTTAGGGGTATAGTATGTAATTGTATGATAACCCTTCCCTATAAATAGGTTACGCGAATTTACTATTCATTACTATGCTATTGCTCCCTCTCTCTTTCATCTTTAGCACTAGAATTCCTTAGGCGGGCCTTCCGAACAGATTTGGATTGAACGTACTCATATTTTTAAGAAACTCCTTTAGTTAAAAAAAAGAATAAAAAATCTCTTTTTTTTTTCCAGGAAATTTAATGATTTACTCAAATTTACTCTCTTTGAATTCCATGAATTTCTTTTTCTCTATTGATGCGTGTTTGTGATTAGGCGATGATTAAATTCAACATTGAAGGTGATTTTGTTCATGTCTATGATGCTTTAGAGATCTCTGCTTTTCTCATGCCATGGCGATGGAGTAGCTTGGACGGCCTATGTTCTGTAAATAACAGCTTTTGTCATGTTTCACTGGACAACATGTGGATGTATCTGCTTTTTGGTGAATCTAAGGTGAGCCTGAGCCTACAACCCCCATTTCATATAAACTTTATTATTTCCTCAAGTGACCAACTGGAGCCTTATTATATATGGATGTTTGCCTTTTATCAGAACTTGTAATCTTTCTTTGTTTTTTTTTTTCCTTTGATTTGAATGATCTGTATTCAAATGCTGCATGATAATGGAGACACGACTTTGATGGTTTGATGGTATGAAAGATTTTTTGTCCATTATGAGGCATATAAAGTCAACTATCCCCCTTTTCACACACACACAAACCCAAATTTCCGTGTCCTCAACTTCAATGAATCAAAATAAAATAAATTGAATAAGAGAGCTTTACCTGAGGTTGTGGATTAAATTGTGAGAAAGCAGACGTGACAGGTAGATAAAATAGCATGTTTAGTTACTAAAATCCAGTGAGAAAAATCCTTTCCTATAATTTCTTTGTAATGTGACATTTACTTTATGGTTTACGATGCTTCTTGCCTAGCTCTTTTTGTCATGCTGTGTAGTCTCTGCCATCTACAAGGATGAGATGGATGAATCATGATATGGTTCAATTTTTAATCTGCAATTAGAGAAGTAATGCTATTGTGCAAAATAAATAGAACTTTTCAATTTCTTCCTTTGTACTTTATAATGATCTATTTGTCCAAATTTTCTTATTGATGATTTTCTAGAATTTCTCTTTAGATTTATGTGATGGTGATGAAATCCATCCAGAAAGATCTTTGTGCACTCTAAATGTTGAGCAGGATTCCCTTTTATGGTCTTTCAGTGATCTCTGCAACTGTCATTCGATGTCCAAAGAGTTGCTTGGAGGACCCATTAATTCATTGGTAACCATAGAGCTACCAAAGAACCTAGCCTTTTTTTTTTTTTGAATAATCGGGGTACTGATGTTGCAAGGAAATGAGGACCCAAACTCAGATGGCATGTGTAAATACATCAGTGATGCTTCACTCTCCTAAGAAAATTAATGACTCTTGAAAGAGAACTCCGTATTTCATTGATTATATTGTAGCACCTTTTTCAATGATTTTCTTGTAAGGTGCTACCGTTCTGTTTGACTATAATTTTTTGCTGTTTTCTAATGAATTTCTGTGGCAACAATGAACTTCTTACAAAATCACCGATGCTAGATGGCTGGTAATCAATTGGATGACTTTTGCAAAGAACAAAATTATCATAATCAATTTCCATACTAATTATTGCTTGCTCCTCGCCATCTTTTCTCATACTTTTCCACTTTTGTTTACCTTTTCATGATTCTCTTTGATGTGAAACTTACCATCAAAGGATTACTTTATAGGGTTTCACAATGTTGTTTTGCTGCAATGGTGCTGGGGCAACCGAGGGCTCTGAAAAGTCAATACTTTGGCCTCCCTCAGAAAGAAAAAAGATATGAAAGTAAAATGAATGTGGAATAAGTGAGTGAGGAAGTTTACCATGAGATTCTGGATTATTTTTTCAGACGGTAGATGACATAGTTGATGAACTATTACCTAAATATTTCATTCTCATTTTTCAAGGACCTTTATGATTTGGTATTTGAGTGTCATATTTTCATTTTGTTCTAATAGATTAAGATCATTTTTTATGCCATATGCCCAAGTCTTTTTAGGTCTACCTCTGCCTTTCTTAACACAAGTCATAAGTTGAATGTAAAACATCTGCTCTTCTAACCAGATCATCAGATGACTGGTGTTTAATGTGACCGAGCCATCTAAGAAGGCTCTCCCTAATTTTTTCTTCCACTGGAGCTACACCAAAGTATCACAGATATATTTATTTCACATTTTGTCTCTAAGTGTAAAGCCACTTATCCAACTAAGCATTCTCATCTCAGCAACACTTAACTTTGTTTTATGCTTATTTTTTAAAGGGCAGGATTCTCCGCCTTAGAGCATTACAAGTCTCACCACCATGTTATAAAATTTTCCTTCAGTTCAAATTGGTACTTTGATATCTATATTTATAACATTTTTGGTGTTATAAATCTTTGCATAAACATGGGTATTTAACTACAAAAAATTTATTAAAAATAACATTTGTAATGAACCATTCAAGATTTGAGTGCTACGGATATAAATATCTAAGAATTTTGTGATATGCAAGTAAACACCCCAATATTTTAGTGTTATTGGTTAGAACACGCTCACTTTTAAGTTTTGAGTCGGTTTTTTAGAGGGGTTTGGCTTTAATAAGCTGACTCCAAACACTAAAGTTTTTATCCTTCTTTAATTCTGTTGTAATACCCGGCCAAAATGGATAATTGTGCCTATTTGCACAAATGAATAAAATATGGGAATATATGGCTAATTACAATTATTATGGGGCTTGATGAAATGGTGAGGCAGCTTGGACTACCTATGCTTTTGCAAGTAATGGCTGCATGCATTAGTAATTGGTGGAGAACATGTCAATGCATCTACTTTTTAATGGAGCTATTAGGCAAATCTGGACCACCAATTCCCCGTTTTCTTTCCATTGTTCTATATTTTCAAGCAACAGTTGGATTGTTAAAGTGGATTGATGTTTGCAATTTAGCTAAAATTTTAATGTAAATATGAAAGTTTAGACGTGAGATATGTAAATATTTGAAAATTGTGTGCTTGGTATGTATATTCCGCTTCTCTTTTAGCATCCATTGCGGACATCCTTACCTTAAATTTCGTCATAGTCTCACATTTGCATGGTTGTATACCCGCTCTCCTTGCAAATTGAACAAAGGTAAATATGAGCCTCTGATTTTTCGTTTCTTTTCTCCAATTTTTTTAATCTTCAGGGGATCAAAAGAAGCCTTATGGGCTGTGTGGTAGCAAGATTTGAACAGCATTTAAACAGGATTTAACCTAAATCCTGGTAAACAATCAAAATGGCGACTTTAAATTCTGTTTCTTCTTCATCTTTCCTTATATTCCATACGTGGTAAATCCTGGCATTCGAGGAATTTGACTTAAACTTGCACATCTTAAGAGATCCTCGTCACAATGTAGCTCTGGTTGATTCCTTCTCTTGATTTATTTATTGACCGGGGTTTCAGGAGTTTTGGGGACGGGGAGTTGGGGGGAAAGATGAGGGTTTAGGATTTTAAAGTTTTTGATATTATATGGTTGATATATCACTGAAAAATTAACTTGATCAAGCACAAATCTTCATTCGTTTTGGGCATGGAACCCTCTAGAATCACATGGGCCATTGGAAATCTGATTTTGATTAATTTGAAGTCAAGATGAACTTTTCAATGTGACAAACCCAACGTTGTTGCCAAAGGTGATCCAATCTAGGTCCAAATGAGCCCCAGATCAAAGCATTTGCTGCATGGTTAGGAAGCTTTACGTTTTCTTGAATATGTTATGCTGTGATTATGACATTAAAGTGTTTATATAAGTAAATATCAAAGTTTAGTTGCCAGATATATAAACTTACAAAAATTGTGTAGTGTGGATGTTTTTACTTATATTGGAGGGAAATTTGTGTTTTTGCACCTCCAGAAATATTTGTTTTGTACATCTTGAGACGTCACCTTGCCCTTTGTTACTATAGCCCTTCCCATGTTGGCTATAGGAGTAACATTTATGATTAGTGATGAATATGAATTGTTCTGATTACATGTTTTGGAGAGATTCCTTCGAGTAGACGGTGTTTGATGGACATTTAAGTTTCTTAATGATGTCAGAATTGATCGATATTGGGTTCCTTGGATTCATTTTGTCGAAAGGCTCGATTCATCTATAAGCTCATCATACTAGACATCCGTTTGATCTTCTCAAATATGCTTGGAAAGCTTTCTAAAGTAGTTTAATGGCTTCATTGAGGTTTGATTTGACTCAGATTGGACCAAAGTTGGTATCTTTAGACCATTGTCAAAGAGGCAGTCAATTTAACTATAAGTTTGCTGAAGTCGAAGTTCTGGATTACTTTTCATGAATATTTTTTGTTCAAAAAAATATTTTGAAATTCGTGCTATACAAGATACGTGTTGAATGATGAAAATTTGTTGGCAGATACTTGTATGTTTACGAGTGGCATAATGCATTATATTTAAAGTTTCATTCTTTTCTTAGGGCAGATACTTGTGTGTTTACGAGTATCATCAGTCATGAAGGTGCCGTCAGATCCTATCAAAAATTGCCATCAGAGCCGCGAACTGCAATGCTGTGGTATAAATAGGTAGGTAGTCCAATGAAATCAAAACCCTAACTCGTTAGACGTTTGGAGAATGGCCGACTATGCTGATTACTTTGTAGCCAACCCTTCACCCACTTGCTCTTTCTCTCTCTCTCTCTCTCTATAATTTGAAACTGAAGATGAAATCTATCTCATGCGATCGTGCTCCGTTTCAGGACTCCCGATGCAAAATTTTTCCCGTTTCAGAATGTTTCGTGGGTGATTCAGCATCCTGTCAAGATTTTTTTTTTCTCTTGCAATGGTGGCCGAAGCAGTTTGGACGGTCCGTGCATTTGGGGGCTACCGCTGCGTTTGTCTTTGTTGTTGTGAATAAAAAATTGGAGGGTCTTCTACTGGATGGAGCAGAGCTGAATCTTAGCATTGGACTCCCTGTTTTTTCTTTTATTTTTGATAATGTTCATTAGGATTGCTGGTTTATCAGTTTCCATGTTAATTGCTCGTCTATGATGATTTGCATGATGCTCTATATCTTCTCCCCTAAAGTTTTTTGAAGTTTTTTTTTTAGATTCAAGTAGAGGAAGTGAAATTTAGGGGCTGTCGGGTTACGGATTAGAGCAGGATTTAGCCTAATTCTTGACAGATGGTCAGTTTTGACAAAATAAAGCAGCCCATTTGATAAATCCGGATTTTACGGGGCCTAAATCCTGTGTTTCGGTGGATTTAGTAAATCCGAGATGGATGCTTCTCTCAAGAAGGATGATGTGAAGTTACCTTCCTCTATGTTTTTGGGTAGGAACGGAGAAAAATGGGAGTTTCTGGTCTCTGTACAGGTAGGGGAGGGACATAAGCGAGGGTTTGGACAGAGATGAGAAGTTCTTTGGGCGACACCGGGAGAGGGGAGTAATGATGACGGGGGTTTGGAGCTGAGAGGGTAATGGGGTATAATTTGTTGTTTTAATTTTGGGGCAATTACATGCAGACCACCCGAAACATTGTTATTTACAAATCAACCACCCCTTTCAACCATTTTCCCAAATTCTTACACAAATGCCAAAATTCATGGTAAAATCCCAACCCATGTTTTTCATTTTAATCAAATACTTAATAGTTTGATCATGGAATGCTTCAATATATCTATATATTTATATCTACACACACACTCATACGTGGTGAAAATGAAATGCATCATGGATGGTGATCATGTCTGCCATATAGTTGCGTGTGATTCTTTGTTGTGGCGCTGCATCAATATGTATTTTATTCATGCAATGGTGATGGAAAGGCTTGGGTGGCTCATTCTTTTGAGGGCATCTATGATGGTAACGTCTGATTCAATGTTATTTTGATTTGCAATCCTATTTTCTTTTCTAGTTATCTAAAGTTCTTTTTTTAGAGTTAGGATAAAGGAAGTGAAAGGAAATTAAAGCGGATTACATCCATTCACTAAATTCTTTACATGCCCAACACATAAGTTTTAATATTTACGTTGACCCGAAATATCACCATGGGTTCAGTTTTCTATTTCGGCTTTTATGTGGCATATAAAGTCAAAATTTTCTCTCTCTCTCTCTCTCTCTCTCTCTCTCTCTCTCTCTATATATATATATATATATATATATATATATATATATATATTAGGCTTGAACTCATATGGTATGTGTTGAAAGATCACAAATAATTACGTACTATATTTGTTAGTCACTAGATTTAGAAGTTTATTAATTATATTAATATTCTTAGGAATCTCTATTTATTTTTTTCTTTTTTTGGGTAATTAATTACATTGTATATTTCTCCTTAATTGGGAGATTAGCTACCATGTTTGGTCTTGTAAGAAAGCTTTTTAAATAGCTGTACATCAATAAGAAAAGTATTCAACCTGTTCTATGAAATATTTTGACATGGTATCAGAGCGAATATTTGAGGTCTGAATCTTTATCGTCTTCAAAGGGTCGGAATCGATTATCGACCTGTTCGATGGAAATTTCCTCGACGGCGTATACGGCTTCCTCGCCTGCTCGTCTTGCTCGCTGCTCGCTCGCCTGCTCCCTGCTCGCCTTGCTCGCCTGTTCGGCTTCGTTCGGTCGGCTTCGACCGTTCGCTTCAGTCGCTCGCCTGCTTGTTCGCCGGCTCTCCTACTTGCTCGCCTGTTCGGCTTTATTCGGTCGGCTTCGACCGATCGGCCTCCATCGCTCGCCTGCTCGCTCGCCGGCTCACTCCGCTCGCTGCTCGTTCCGCTTCGTTCGGTCGACTTCGATCGTTCGGCTTGCTCGCCTATCGCGATCGACATCTTCCTTCGGACGGTTGAGTCTGGTCGACCCTTATTGTTCGGTCCTAAAGTGTTCTCACCATCGCTTCCGTATTTTTGCGGGCAAATAGAACACACTCGACCGAGAAAAAATGTCTGAAGTCACGTCTAGGACAAACCAGCCTCATCAGCTATCTCAGTTCGAACCTCAGAGAAATACATCTGAAAATCATCCGATTCAGATCACTACAATCCGACTAAATGGTGATAATTTTCTTCGATGGTCACAATCAGTTCGCATGTATCTCCGAGGAAGAGGAAAGATTGACTATAT
Organism: Papilionanthe hookeriana x Papilionanthe teres; assembly: GCA_022702705.1. Classification (NCBI taxonomy): domain Eukaryota; kingdom Viridiplantae; phylum Streptophyta; class Magnoliopsida; order Asparagales; family Orchidaceae; genus Papilionanthe; species Papilionanthe hookeriana x Papilionanthe teres. The sequence goes on from CM040421.1 coordinate 41,772,699, forward strand.
CACAGGTGATACTATGCAGCCTGACGTGAATGACAAAACTTATGCCATTTGGGATACAGAAAACTCAATGGTAATGACATGGTTGGTCAATTCCATGACTGAAGAGATAAGTGCAGAATTATCCGTGTTACTTCTACGGCAAGGATTTATGGGACAATGTTTCATAAATGTACTTCGATCTTGGAAATCAATCCCAAGTTTACTGAGCCGACCCTACGACTGGGAAATTCTGCAAGGTGAGGATTCATGACAAAATATTTCAATTCTCGAAACGGATTTGGCGGGACCCGGACTTATTCAATGATCATGAGTGGAAATCAAACGAGGATCGCAACCAGTCATGAGAAGATAGTGGATACCGGTCGAATCTTCAAATTTCTTGCAGTGTCTAAATGTTGAATGTGACGAGGTTCGTGGCCGAATAATTGGAAGAAATCCCCTTCCTCCGATTGGTGAAGTTTTTGCGAGAGGTGAGGAGAGAGGAGAGTCGGAGACATGTGATGTTGGGAAAGAAGACTGCCGGTTCAACTGTGTCCATGGAAGGATCAGCACTGACGATTCCTGAAGCTCAAGTAAGCAGAAAAATTTCTCACAACCAGCATGTTGAAGACAGAAACAACCTACACTGTGACTACTGTGGGAAGCCACGCCATACTCGTGAAAAATGCTGGAAGTTGCATGGAAAACCACCCAATGGTAAGGGAAAAAAATCTGGTGAACATAGCACACCTACAACAAATGAGGTTGAGTCATCTCCACTTAGTAAAGAGCGATTAAGTCACCTTCTTAACTCTTGAAATCTTGCTCATCATCTAATGCTTCATCGGTTCTATAGCACAAGCGAGTAGTAATCCTTTGGATTTATCCGTTCCAGGAAGCACTACTCCTTGGATCATTGATTCGAGAGCCTCCGATCATATGATAACTCGCTCTCAATTATTTGATTCATATTATCCCCGTTCGGTTCCGAAAAAATCGGAATAGTCGATGGTAGTTTTTCGCCTATTGCGGGAAAAGGAAATATTAAAATTTCGGAAAAACTTTTTTGAAATCGTCTTACATGTTCCAAAGCTACATGTAATCTACTTTCAGTTAGTAAATTATCTAAAGATTCGATTATTCCATTCTTTTTTCCCTTCCAATTGTGTTTTTCGAGACCGGAACTCGGGAAGATTAAAGCTGTTAGAGAAATAAATGGGGTACATCTACTTATGACGGAGTTGATTCGAGAATAAAACGAATCTCATGGATTAGGAAGCATGAAGTTCAGCTTTGATTATGATCGAAGTTATGTTATGGCATAAAAGATTAGAGCATCCTAGCTTTCCATATCTTAAATCTTTATTTCCTAAAACATTTTAAAATATTGATTTTTCAAAACTTCAGTGTGAAGCTTGTAATTTAGCTAAAAGTCATCGTGTTTCGTTTCCAATAAAATCATATTCTGCTTCAAAACCTTTTCATTTATTGCATAGTGATGTTTGAGGACCATCTAAAATTAACACACTTTCTGGAAAAAAATGGTTTGTAACGTTTATTGATGATCGCGCACGTGTGTGTTGGGACTTATTTATTGGAAAAAAATCTTAAGTTGAACAACGATTTAAAGATTTTTCCACATGATCAAAAATCAATTTCAAATAAAAATTGGCATTCTAAGAACGGATAATGAGATCGAATATTTCAATAAATATTTGAAAACATTTATGTTAGAAAAGAGTATTCGCATCAATCCAACTGTCGTGACACATCACAACAAAATGAGTATTCTTGAAAGAAAAAATAGGCATTTACTGAAGTTACTTCGAGCACTTATGTTTTCCATGAATGTTTCCAAATATCACGTAGGTAATGCTACTCCTTACATCCTGTTATCTAATAAATAGAATGTCATCTCGAGTTTTGAAATTTAAAACACCTTTGCAAACATTGAAAAATTATTTTTCTACAGCTAAGATAATAACTAATCTCCCTTTAAAAGTTTTTGGATGTGTGTGTTATGTGCATATCCCAAATGTGTTTCGATCAAAATTGGATCCGAAAGTTCGAAAAATGTGTTTTTATAGGTTATGCTTCCAATAAATGTAGGTACAAATGTTTTAATCCCGTCACAAAAGATTTTTTGAAAGCATGGATGTCGAGTTTGTCGAGGACAATGCCTTCTTTCAAAATAATTTTCTTCAGGGGGAGAACGTAGTTGAAGAAAATAACTTTTGGGAAACTTTACCCATTTCTGTAACTAATTCTGATATGGAAACTAGGGTCAGCAATACTAATCTTATTTTGCCGGATATAAATTTATCGAAACGAGGAGAAGTACTTCCGAAGGATCATAATCCTCAACATGAGTCTGCGGGTTTATACTTAGGAAGAAATTCGATAAAGGTACTACAACCCCATTTATTCCCTCAGCAGATGATCAATCATCTTCATCGAATAATGGCCCTACAACTCAGAGTAACCTTCCTTCAACTTCCACTCATTTTGATCTTGATATTCCAATTGCTTTTAGAAAAGGAATTCGTACAAGCACAAAACATCCTATTACACAATACCTGTCATATGAAAAATTATCAAAAAATCATAGAGCATTTGTGTCCAGGATTTCTAATATGTTTGTTCCAAGAACCATTCAAGAAGCATTAGGTGAACCGAGCTGGAAAGCAGCTGTGATGGAAGAAATAAATGCTCTTAAAAGAAATAACACATGGGTAATCATGGATCTACCCAAAGACAAAAAGACCATAGGGTGCAAATGGGTGTTCACCTTGAAGTTTAAAGCTGATGGAAGTGTGGAAAGATACAAAGCGAGATTAAGTAGCAAAGGATTTACTCGAACTCATAGTATTGATTACAAGAGACTTTTGCTACTTGTGCTTAAAATTAACTCTATTAGAATATTTCTTTCTATTACGATTAATTTCGATTGGCCACTTCATCAATTGGATGTAAAAATGCATTTTTAAATGGAGAATTGCAAGAAGAGGTATATATGGACTGCTACCTGGATTTGAAGGAAAATTTGTAAAAGGGAAAGTGTGCAATTAAAGAAATCTCGTATGGATTAAAGCGATCTCCAGAAGCTTGGTTTGAGCGTTTTGGTGATGTTATCGAAAACATGGTTTCTCTCAAGCTCAAGTCGATCACTGTCTTCTTGAAGCATTCCATCAAAGGTAAAGTAGTCGTTGTGATTGTATATGTAGATGACATAATCATGACGAGGGATGATTCTCTCGAGATTAACGAACTCGAAGAGAAACTTGAAGGTGAATTTGATATTAAAGACTTGGAAAAGTTCGAAATATTTCTCGGAATGGAGTTTGCGAGATCCGAGAGAGAATTTTTGTCAATCAACGCAAGTATGTACTCGATCTACTCGAAGAACAGGGATGACGAGTTGCGAAAGCGACGGATACACCTATTGAACACAATGTAAAGTTGAAAACAACAACGATTAGTGAGATAATGAATAAGCACGCTATCAAAGATTAGTAGGACGGCTAATCTATTTGGCTCACACTCGTCCCGACATAGCTTTTATCGTAAGCGTTGTAAGTCGATTCATGCATTCACTCGGACCTACTCACTTTGAAGCAGTATTCGAATCTTGAGATACCTCGAAAGAACTCCAGAAAGGACTTTTGTTCAAAAGGAGAACATCTTCTAATAAAGGCTCGCACGAGATGCAGATTGGGCGGGAGATGTAAATGATAGACGATCCACCTCGGGGTATTATACGCTTTGTTGGTGGAAATCCAGTTACTCGAAAAGTAAAAAACAAAGTGTGGTGGCGAGGAGTAGTCTTTGAAGTAGAATTTCGCTCGATGGCATATGTATTCTGCGAAGTATTATGGATAAAAAGACTTCAGAAGAGTCGAAGATTCCTATACCGCACCGATTAAAGTTCTATCGTGACAACCAATTGCAATCTCTATCGCTCATAACCCCGTATGCTACATGATAGAACAAAACATGTAGAAGTTGACAAACATTTCATCAGTGAGAAGATAAACGGTGGTGTGATATGTATGTCCTATATACCCACTGCGAGCCAAACAACATATATACTTAACAAAAGGTCTTCCAAAGTCGCAACACGAGAATTTAGTAAGCGAGTTCTGCGTGAAGTGACATCTTCGTACCGAACAGGGGAGTGTTGAAAGATCACAAATAATCTTGTACCATATTTGTTAGTCACTAGATTTAGAAGTTTATTAATTATATTAATATTCTTAGGAATCTCTATTTATTTTTCCTTTTTTGGGTAATTAATTATATTGTATATTTCTCTTTAATTGGGAGATTAACTACCATGTTTGGTCCTGTAAGAAAGTCTCTTTAAATAGTTGTACATCAATAAGAAAAGTATTCAACCTGTTCTATCAAATATTTTGACAGCATGTATTAATGCTTAAGTGGTGCTTTACTCCAAATGAAGAAAAAACTTGGCTTATATTCTTTGTTGCAGCTTTTTCAATGGCTTTCTAGCACTTTTAAAAACTCAGGACTAAAATGACCTCATCTAAGTAGTCAGGGGATTATTTTGATACTTTACTCTCTCTCTCTCTCTCTATATATATATATATATATACTATTGGAGATAATATACAAACTTCAATTTCTACTTAGTTGCTAATGAATTTTCAATAACTCATATGGTTGCTAGAATATATTGAAAATTGCAGAAAGAAATGGGGAATCAGTAGCTTGGGTGCACCATTCTTCTATATGTGTAGATATTTAAGACATATGGAAGGAGCCCAGAGAGCTAGAATGCACACTGTTATCATGAAGAAAATAAAAAGATCCTCCCAAGAGTAAGTGATCATCTCTATTTATAGGGTTTGAGATGGTCTCTCCCTCCCTTGTCAGGTTACAAAGAGACTATATTTTACAATACATTTAGTACAATGTGACATCGATGTAGTCTGACGTTGTCAGATTTATGTGACAGCTGGCACTCGGCTGCTAGTTTTAAAAGAAGTAGGCTATGGTTGCATCCATTGGCTTGTTAACATCTCTGCCGGCCCATAATGACTATTTCTTTGTATAAATAATGCATTATCGAAGGTGACGACTCCTGCCATTAGGCACTGTAAGATATTTTTTTTTCTTTTGTTGCGCTAGATAGTTTTGTACATTTCATGCAATAGCAATCGAGTAGCTTAGACTGCCCATGCCTATTAGCGCATCTATTTGAATAACCATTGATTCCATGATGTTTATAATGGTACTCGGTATTTTTCCTCTAATTTTGTGAAAGGTTTTTTTTTATATGCAAAATAATGTAGTGAAATGAAATAAGGAAGATGTACATGCATACCACTTAATTTTTATATAGTTACATATTTAACGTTTATAGAACAGTGGCAAATCAAAGCTTCTGATACCCTGTTTGTTCCTGCAATCTATATATTCTAGCAACCGTATGAGGTCTTGAAAATGTATAATATTTGCAAATAAGTCAAAATTGAAATCTATATTGGTTTCTTTTTGGGGGCAGTCACATACATACTGCACCATTCTTATGTATTTACATATCGAAAACCTAAACTTTAGTTTTTCTTGTTAGCCCAAAATAGGCTTTTGGATATGTTTTTACAAGAAAGCAGGTAGTGGCCATATTTCTTGATTTTGAGGCGCAAAAAGTCCATCTCTCTCTCTATCTTTCTCTCCCTCTGTGTGTTTGTGTGAGAGAGATTTGACGATGACGATTAAATTCAACATGGAAAGCGATATTATACATGTTCAATGTACTTCAGGGCTCTTCCATTTTCTTACGCAATGGTAGAGCAGCTTGGATGAACTATGCATCTGTAGGTAACCACTGCATCTTAATGCCATTGTTAGAGAAGGCCCTTTCATGCAGTTTTAAATGCCACGCCATATTTTTTTCCTCTAATTTTCTGAAAATGTCTTTTCATTTACAATACGGAGACGTGAAATGAAATTAACATGGGGGATTTACATGCAAAGCACTCAATTCTTATGTATTTATGAAATTACGATGGGGTATTTACCTGGCTTCAAATGATGTTTGCAATGCCCTGTGCATACTAGCTTTGGGCAACCAATTCTTAGTTGTCGTGGTGAAGAAGAAATGGGAGGATCGTCATCAGTTGGAGCAGAGGTCAATCTTAGCCCATTTTCTTTCCTCCTTTTATGTTTGGTTAGCGTTGCTATATTTAACAGTTAGCATAGTTGCTGGTCCATGCTGCTTTGAATGCACTCTATATTTGTTTACCCTAATTATCTGAAAATGTTTTTTCAAATTTAAAACGGGGATGTGAAATGAAATTAAGATGGGGGATATACAGACATACCACTCAATTCTTATATATTTATGAGCAGTTTGGAAGGCTCTTGCTTTTGAGGTAATCACTGCATCCATCAATCTTTGGTAGAGACCTGTTGATGGATATGCTTTTTGATTGAACAAATGCGAATATAAACTTCTGATTTATGTAGACAAATTGACTAAATTGCCAAAGTGTATAAGAAAAACAATATTAAATTTACTTTTTATATAGAGCAATGGAAAATTTCATAGTTCAAAAGAAAAAAAATATATTAAATTTTACTATTTATGCAGATAAATTGAAAATTTTATGGACTGTAGTTTGCCACCCTTGACATAACTTGGTTGCGACCGCAGTAATATAAACCCTCCAAATACTAGAGGTTGTTAACCATCTTTAGTTTTGCAATTTTGTGAAAAATTGATTTTTTGTCACCTTTATTCAAAATGAATATAATGTGGGGATTTTTGGCTAATTGCAGTTATTATGAGGCTTTTCATGTTAAATTTCTCTATTGTTATTGATTAATTAAAATTTATGTTTTACCCAGTCAAAAACATCCTGTAATTTTTTTGCTGGTACATAGGGACATTTATATTCAAAATCAAAAGAGTAATGCTGCACCTACTGCTATTCCAATAGATGAGTAATACTTGTATTTACACATGCCACAATCAAACTATTGAAATTTTGATAAAATGGATGTCCAAACCCCATTTTCTGGCCGCGGTAATTGGAGTGGATCATATCTAATTACAATAATTTATTTATAGTTGATTCAATATTTATTCTTCAAGCTAAAGAGTAATGCTACAGTGTTTTTTGCAATTTCTTTTTTTTTATGTTGACCCAAAAGTTTCCTTTTGAATATTTATAATGAATTATTTCCCCAATATTTTTATCATTATGATTTCCTTGAATTTCTTGTGCCATGCTGAAGAGATTTTTCATGGAAGGTGTTGTGTGCCCACCCTAATCTTGGGCAGGATTCCTTTTCGTGGTGCTCGAGAAATCTCCACTATTTTCCTTGAATGTTCATTGAGCAGGTATGACAGCTTTTTGGGCAATAGTTATAAGCTTATGCATGAAAATGTGTTTTTCATTTGTATAAAGTTAGTAATAGGGCATTTTTAATGTAAAACTAAAGATTTTAGTGTTATGTATGTAAATGTCACTTAAAACTTTATGTTGCACTCATGTCAAAATATTTTTAAACCAAATTTTAGTGAGACATTTTGACCCAAGTTTTTCCTTTTATTTTCTGCTGATATGCGTTGGCAGATGATTGAATTTGAAGATGGTTCAATTTCTATTCTGCAATTCTGAACAACTAATTCTACACCTATTGCATTTCCAGCAAAAAAACTCCTTTAGAATTTCTTATGCAAGCTGAAGAAATTGAGTTAAAAAATCTCTATTTTCTTCAAGCATAGTAATGATTATTCGGATTTTTCTATTTGAATTCCATGAATCTCTCTCTCTCTCTCTCTCTCTATCTCTCTATCTATCTATCTATCTATATATATATATATGTATGTATATATATATATATGTATGTATATATATATATATGTATGTATATATATATATATATGTATGTATATATATATATATATATATATATATATATATATATATATATATATATATATTTGTGGTGTGTGTGATTAGGCGATAATTAAATTTGATATTGAAGTTGGTTCTGTTCCTGTCTGGTGCTTCAGAAATCTCTGCTTTTCTCATGGTATATCAGTGGAGTAGCTTGGCTAGCTTATGTTTTTGTAGGTAATCGCTATGTCCATGTGATATTGGTAGAGAACATGTGGATGTATTTGCATTTTGATGGAACTATGGCGAATCTGTGCCTTTTTCTATTTCTTCAAGCGACCAACCGGAGCCTTGTTGTGGATAAATGTTTGCCTTTTATCAGAATTTGTAATCTTTCTTGGTTTCCCCTTTCTTGCTTTGAATGATCTGTATTCTAATGCTGTATGATAATGGATATAGAATTGTCATAATTAGTATTAATACTTCAGTGTCCTTCACACTTGAAAAAAAACTCATTAGTTTATGGGTTTGTTAAGTATGTTGAGCAGTTATTATGGTAATTGCTTTCCAAGATGTTTTTAATGATACTCCATATTTTATCCCCCAATCTTTGGAACGCTTTTTTTTCTAATCTAATAGAAAAAGTTAGATTTAGGGGCCGTTTGGTAGTAGGATTTAGCCTAAATTCCACAACAGCAAAAATGAAATCTTTCATTCTTACTTGTTCTTAAATCCCTTTTTCCCTCTTTTTGTGTTTGGTAGCTCCCTGTTCATACAAAAAAAACTTAAATTTCATGAATTTATGAAATTTTGGATTTAAGGCCCAAATTTTGCCTTCGATTCATATTGAATCCAAATTTAATAAATCCAGGAAGGAGGTGGATTTAATAAATCTGGACTTCCTAAATCCTACTTGATATGCCATCAACAAAATTCCATTATCCGGCACGAATCTCGGGGCATGACGGAACTTGTGGTGTTTTTTAAAGCAAGAAATATTCAAATCTCGACAGGAAGTTAGCCAGAACTACGATTTCAGCAAACTTGCAGTTGAACTGACCAACTCGACAAGAAGAACACAAATGTTACCAAAATTGGTCCAAACCGAAGCAAATCAAGCCTAGATCAAGCTATTAAATAGCTTTTAGATGTTTTCTGAACACATTTAGAAGGTCAAACAACTGTCGATTCTGACGAGTCTATAGTCAAATGAGCGTCTTGACAAGACGAATCAAACGAGCAAAGATCACTAAATTCTGTCATCATTAAGGCACTCAAATGTTCATCAAGTGCCGTTCAATCGAGGGAAGCCTTCTGGGCTAGGATTTCTTAAGCTAGTTGGATCCCATGGTTTTTTCCCTTTTGGGTTGTCCACGTGAAAACTTCTGGTGTAACTACTAGTTATTTTCTTTTGTTTGAGTATGTGTTGAATTCTCGTGCAACGCAAAGAAGATAATTCATTACTCTACTGCCATGAAGCATCGCTACAAACGATAAATCCTTCATGCAGCCAAACATTTCCTTAAATCCAGAATTTAGTAAATCCTGTTGGAAGTTGGATTTACTGTATTTAGAGAAGCTGGAGCGTGTGAAGGCGGGTGAGAGGAAGGGGCTTACCTTCCTCAATGATCTTGGTTGGAGCGGAGCTGAAGGAGGAGAAAGATGGGAGTTTTGTAGGTCCTTGTGTGCAGCAATCTCGTTGTTGCTGTCCCAGCTAGCTCTAATCTTAACTGTATCATTAAGATTTTGGTGTTGAGTCCTGTTGCTTTCCCACCAGTCTCCAAAAATTTGTCTTTTACATTTATAGTATCAAAATGTTTCATATCACAAAATATACTATATTTTGGTGTTAGAACAGGCTGGATGGCTCGGTCATATGCGCGATATCACTGCTTTTGCAGGTTAATGCTGAATTGTAGATCAGTGGATCTGCTTTGATGTGGAATGCTTATGAATCTGAGCCCTCCAACTCCCCCTTTCTTTTCTAACCTTTTCTCTTGAGAGGTTTTACATTGCTCTGAGATAAATGCACAAGTAATTCAGCATCTAGGGGGTGTTTGTTAGCAGGAATTGAGCAGGATTTAACCTAAATCCTGCAAACAGCAAAATGACATTTTTAAATTTTACAGATTCTTAAAGCCTGTTTTTCCTTTTGCTGTCCTGGATTTAGTTAATGTGCGAACTTACGGGATTTAGGGAACCAATGGTTTCAAGTAGGAATGGACCGGAAGGAGGAGAAAGATGGGAATTTTGAAGGTCATTGTATGACACGGTCTCTTTGTTGCCTTTCCAGCGAGCTCTAATCATTATTCTTATCACTTCGGTTTGGTCACGATGGCAATGGTTTTCGGTTAAACCGGAATAGGAGGGAGGGATTTAGGCAACAAGGGCTTTGGAAAGGAGAGGGGAAGGGGAAGATGGGTTTGTGGTTTTTTTTAATTCTAGAAGTAAAACGATATTAAAGAGGATTTACTTGTGTTGAATTACTTTGGGAAGAAAAATTGCTCACTTTATTATTCACAAATACATGAGAGAGGTACATATGGAAAAAATCAAATCTTCTCAGATTTTCACAACATGCATGGCACTTAATTCTTATGTATTTATATGCCTGACGCCTAAATTTTATTATTCAGGTTGTCCTGGAAGGTTACAATGGTTTCAACTTTCCAATTTTGGCTTTTTGCATATGAAGTCGGAATTCCAGCGAGCTCTAATCATTATTCTTATCACTTCGGTTTGGTCACGAAGGCAATGGTTTTCGGCTAAACTGGAATAGCAAGGAGGGATTTAGGCAACAAGGGTTTTGGAAAGGAGAGGGGAAGGGGAAGATGGGTTTGTGGCTTTATTTAATTCTTGAAGTAAGTGTTGAATTACTTGGGGAAGAAAAATTGCTCACTTTATTATTCACAATACATGAGAAAGGTACATATGGAAAGAAGCAAATCTTCTCAGATTTTCACAACATGCGTGCCACTTAATTCTTATATATTTATATGTCTGTTGCCTAAGGGTCTGTTCGGGCCAGCTGTTGATTATTTATAGTCTGCTGATAGGTAGATTATTCAGATAATATGATAATCTGCAGATTATCAGAATAAACTGATTTGCTGTTTGGGGGAGCTTATTCAGAATAGCTTATTGATAGTTGTTGCTGGATAAATGACCTTCATGCTCATGTTTGGTGAAACTATTTGCAACAGAATTAAATGGTTTCCTTCTTCAACATGACTAGCACTCTTAAGCCTATCCCACACAAGCTTAAGTTTGAATTTGGTCTAACTATTGTTTAAAATATGTTAGGTTTGGGTTAAATAAATCAGTTAGAATATAAGTTGGTTTAATTAATTCTAAGCTAACGACTCTTAGGTTTATGTTTTATCAATGACACTTAAGGAATTCAATATGGTTTATCTTAGCAAGCTCTGATTTGGTTTTGAAGTCTCCTTAGGGTTGATTGCATGAAGCCTAACATTGATAGATGTGTACATGATTGAAGTGGCAATTATTATTTACTGTTCCAGCTTTTGGGTGAGAGTATAATTTTACACCTCTTGATTAGCTAAAATGATCAACAAGCAAACTAGTTGATGAGTTATCAATACGTACTTAGTTTAATTTATGAAAATTTTGAAAGTTATTGCTAAGGTCCAACAATTAAATCTCGCCTACAGCAAATTTATGCTGACACCCAACTTTTCATAAATAAAAGAATTTTGATGTTCTTCCTTTATAAAGAGGCAAATAATTATACACTTCAAATCGGGTGAATGGATTCCAGAATTGAGGGCTTTAGAAAAGGTTCTGAGTTAGACCTGTTTGTGGTAGTCTTTTTCATGTGCTACAGTCAGACAACTAGGCATCCTTTTTTCTGCAAACCTAGCCATGGCTCACAAATTCCGGATCTGATTTCCTTGGAGGTGCTAACAGCTAATGTACAGAATCTGTAAATATAAATTTAAAGATGTAAATAAATAAAATGCATGAACAATAAATTTGAAGCCAACATTAAAGCTGATGCAATTATTACAAAAAAATTGTTTACTTTCCTGATTAACATCAACTATTTAGAAAGAAATTTTTTTTCTTTGCTCAAGATTTTGCTCGGATCTGAAGGAAGCCTGAAGTATAACACAAACAGAAATAAAAATGGACTTGTCTACATGCAGTGATTATTGTTCCTGAGTTTTTAGGAAAGTTCCTGACAGTGAGCATGCAGAAATGTGATTCTTACAGCTCAATTTTCAAGTGAAGCAGGAATCTGTTTTAGGGAATACAATCATAACTGGAAGCATAATATCATTCTCGAAAGGTTGATTAAACATATTTCTGATGCAGATGGAAATCATGACAGCTTACATTTTCAACCAAAAATTTCAACCTGAATTGAACCTATTAAAACTGATCCAAAGGAGGCAGTTCATATGATTAAGAAGAGATTTCATGACAGAAATTGCTGACGGCAAGCTTGGCAAGTGATTTCTATGCAGGTGGAACTGATTCTCCGGGTGGCAACCATCTTCATTCTCTCAACCTAACTCTTCTCGAGAACGCACCCAGACTAATATTGCCCTCATAAATTCCTTCTCCGCCAGCTCCAGCTCCAGCTCGTCGGCGGGAGTGGTCGTCGACAGAAGAGATTTGGCGAGAGAGGTGTGGTTCGCGAGGGTGAAGGAGCAAAACGAATCGGGGAGGGCGAGGGCAAGCGAGGGACTTTCTTACCTAACGCAAGAAGCAGAAGCCGGACGCGGGTTCTTCTTTGCTTCGCCTCCTCTTAACAAAAACTGGAAGCGCGTAAGAGAGCGGCGAAAGTAAGCGGGCCGATCGCCTTTTCCAAACATAGCGGCCGCTTTTTTCAAATGCCGCCGCACCCGAATAAGCTGCCCCAAACGGGTCCTAAATTTCATTATTCAGGTTGGCCTGGAAGATTACAATGGTTTCAATTTTTCAATTTTGGCTTTTTGCATATGAAATCGGAATTCCAGCGAGCTCTAATCATTATTCTTATCACTTCGGTTTGGTCACGAAGGCAATGGTTTTCGGCTAAACCGGAATAGCAGGGAGGGATTTAGGCAACAAGGGTTTTGGAAAGGAGAGGGGAAGGGGAAGATGGGCTTGTGGCTTTATTTAATTCTAGAAGTAAAACGATAGTAAAGAGGATTTACGTGTGTTGAATTACTTGGGGAAGAAAAATTGCTCACTTTATTATTCACAAATACATGAGAGAGGTACATATGGAAAGAAGCAAATCTTCTCAGATTTTCACTACATGCATGCCACTTAATTCTTATGTATATATATGCCTGATGCCTAAATTTTATTATTCAGGTCGGCCTGGAAGGTTTGAAACCCACCCACCCCACCCCACCCCCCCACCCCAGAAGTTCACCACAATTCCGTTTTACTGTAATTTTTTTACTGCTTTTTAGCAATTTTCCGTGATGAGATTGAACTGTTTACAAGATTTGAACGTCTTAGCTCGAAAATGCTACTGTGTGATTTTTTGAATGTCAAAAGAAAAATACAATGTATGATTAAATTAAAGGGGCGTTTGCATACCACTCTTTTCCTTTGTATTTGCATATCTAACACCTAAACTTTGCTTCTGATACTTATGCGACCCAAATCTTCACATAATTAAAAGACTGAAAGTTAATTATGATGGTTGATTGATTCAAATAAAACCTTTAAATATCTACCTAAAAACTTCAATATGTGCAATGTACATTTAAATAAATACCACCCAATTATTTGTGGGTGTGCCTTTTTTTAATGGATTTCTCCACTTTTGCGGGAGGTTTTAATGGCGGGGTGGCTCTACTTTAATTTCTCGTTGTATTGCTGCTGAAATCTATCGTGAAAGATTTTTTATCCATTATGTGGCATATAAAGTGAAAAATAAAAAAATGAATAAAAGAGTTTTATGTGAGGTTCTAGGTTAAATTGTGAGAAGGCAGATGAGACAGGTAGATAAGATAGCATATTTAGCGACTAAAATCCAGTGAGAAACATCCTTAGCTAAAATTTCTTCATAATATCACATTTACTTCATGGTTTACGAAGCTTCGTGCCTGGCTCTCTGTCATGCTGTGTAGTCTCTACCATCTACAAGGATGAGATTGATGAATCATGATATGGTTCAGTTTTGAATCTGCAACTAGAAAAGTGATGCTACTCTGCCTTCTTAACACTATAAATAGACCTTTTCGATTTTCCTTTTCGGTCTTTAAGGGATCTTTGCAATTATCATTCAATGTCCAAGGAGTTGCTTGGAGGACCCATGAATCCAATGGTGATTGTAGAGCTGCCAAAGAACCGAGACCTTTTTTTTTGAATAATCGTGGTACTGATGCTGCAAGGAAATGGGGACCCAAACTCAGTTGGCATGTGTAAATACATCAATGATGCTTCACTCGCCCGAGGAAATTAATGACTCTTGAAAGAGAACTCTGAATTTCATTGATTATATTGTAGCACATTTTTGAATGATTTTCTTGAAAGTTGCTTCCATTCTGTTTGACTATAATTTTTTTCTGCTTTCTAATAAATTTCTGTGGTAAGAATGCACTTCCTACAAAATCACCAATGCTAGATGGCTGATAAAAATCTGTTGGATGACTTATAAAAATCAAAGTTAACATAATCAATTGCCAAACTAATTATTGCTTGCTGCTCGCCATCTTTCTCATACTTTTCTGCTTTAGTTTACATTTTCGTGGTCTCTCAGATTTGAAACTTACCATCAAATTGATTGTTTTATAGGGTTTCACATAGGATGTAATACAATGTTGTTTTTTGCTGCAATGGTGCTGGAGCAACTGAGGGCTCTGAAAATTCAGTACTCTGGCCTTCCTCAGAAAGAAAAGGATATGAAAATAAAATGAACGTTGAATAAGTGAGTGAGGAAGTTTACCATGAGATTCTGGATTAATGTTTCTCAGGGCAGATGAGATAGTTGATAGACTTTTACCTGAATATTTAATTCTCGTTTTTGAAGGACTTCTAAGATTTGAGATTTGAGGTTTCCGAAAGCCATGTGCTTCTATGATTAATTACCGTTCCCAATAACAAGATTGAGTTATTTTGTTAACGGAAATTTTGTAGATCTAGGGTGGATGTCTATTCAAAGTGACTATTTTAAGGCAGACGTTGAGCTAACAACGTTCTGATTTGGTTATACTTGTGATTTAGTTGGTTCAACAGCAACAACACACTTTTATCCCACAAAGTTGGTTCAACATTGCTTATAAGTTTATTACATTGTATTATTTTAATAAATTCATTATCTAATCCAACTGGAATGACTGAATGCTCCCCTCGCTAGAAGTGCTTGGAGGACATCTATTGTCAACCTGACACTGCTTTCTTATGTGTCATGTTGAGCTTGTCGGTGAACCTGATTCCGTCACGTCCCATTTGTTTTCCTGGTGGTCTGAGTTGCAATGCTAATAAAGTTCAATCTCATTGGCCAGCCCTCTCACTGTTTAGACTTTGCTCGCTCCATGACAATGAAATTTTGGGCATGTTTGTGCAAATGGTGTTACTCAGAGGTCCCATCTCTATGAATTCCATCAATCTCTCTCTCTCTCTCTCTCTCTCTCTCTCTCTCTCTCTCTCTCTCTCTCTCTCTCTATGTGCGCTTGTGTGAGTGCACGCGCGTGCGTTTGATCAGGCTATGAATAGCGTTAATCAAAAGTGTTCTTTTATTATCAGGAGGGGTAATTAACCACAAGGTTTGCATCTATGGAACATCTCGAACCCTAGATTAATAAAGTCATTGCAAAACGAGGGCGAAATCCTTGGGTAGTGTCTTATCTATTATTCCATCTGTCTTCTGAAAATTTGGCCTTCAAAGCTCTCAACAACAAAATAGAGTCTGCATCGGGCATCATTTTTAGAGTTCACACATGCTAGAATTTTTTAGTGGAAAAGTCTTGTTGGATCATTTTTTTTAGTAATAGTAATAGTATTTGTAATAACAATAATAATAGTAATAATGGTAATAATAATAATAATAATAGCAATAATAGTAGTAATAATAGTAATAATAGTAGTAATGATAGTAATAATTGTAATATTAGTAATAACTATAGTAGTAATAGTAGTTCTAATAATAATAGTAGTAATATTAGTAGTAATAGTAGTAATAGTAATAATAGTAGTAGTAATAATAGTAATAGTAGTAGTAATAGTAGTACTAATAATAGTAGTAGTAGAAATAGTAGTAATAATAGTAATAGTAATAATAATAGTAATAATAGTAATAGTAATAGTAATAATAGTCGTAGTAATAGTAGTAGTAATAGTAGTACTAATAATAGTAGTAGAAGTAGTAATAGTAATAATAGTAGTAGTTAGTAATAATGGTAGTAATAGTAATCATAGTTATAATAGTAATAGTAGTACTAATAATAATAATAGTAGTACTAATATTAGTAATAGTACTAATAATAGTTGTAATGGTAGTAATAGTAGTAGTAATAGTAGTAATAGTAGTAGTTGTTGTAATAGTAGTAGTAGTAATAGTAGTAATAGTAATAGTAATAGTAGTAGTAGTAATAGTAGTAATAGTAGTAGTAATAGTAATAGTAGTAATAGTAGTAATAGTTGTACTAATAATAGTAGTAATAGTAATAGTAGTAATATTTATAGTAGTAATAGTAGTAGTAATAGTAGTAGTAATAGTAATAATAGTAGTAATAGTAATAATAGTTGTAATAGTAGTAATGGTAGTGATAGTAGTAATAGTAGTAATAGTAGTAGTAGTAGTAGTAATAGTAGTAGTAGGAATAGTAGTAATAGTAGTAATAGTAGTCGTAATAGTAGTATTAGTAGTAATAATAGTAATAGTAGTAGTAGTAGTAGTAATAGTAGTAATATTTGAACAGCATTTAAACAGGATTTAAACTAAATCCTGGCAAACAACCAAAATGGTGACTTTAAATTCTGTTTCTCCATCTTTCCTTACATTCCATACGTGGTAAATCCTGGCGTTCTAGGAATTTAACTTAAATTTGCACGTCTTATGAGATCTTCTTCACAATGTTGCTCTGGTTGATTCCTTCTCTTGACTTCCCTATTGACCGGGGTTTCCGGAATTTTGGGGACGGGGATTTTGGGGAGAAAGATGAGGGCTTAGGATTTTAAAGATTTTGATATTATATGGTTGATATATCACCAAAAAATTAACTTGATCAAGCACAAATCTTGATTCGTTTTGGCATGGAAACCTCCAGAAACACACGGGCCATTGGAAATCTGATTTTGATAAATCAATGTAACAAACCCAACATTGCCAAATGTGATCCAATCTAGATCCAAATGAGCCCCAGATCAAAGCATTTGTTGCATGATTGGGAAGCTTTACGTTTTCTTGCATATGTTATGCTGTGATTATGACACCAAAGTGTTTATATAAGTAACCATCAATGTTTAGTTGTCAGATATATAAATTTATAAAAATTGTCTGGTGTGGACAGAGGTGGACGCAGTAAAGAATTACCCATTTTATCTTAATAAGTTCCATTAATCCCTCTCTCTCTATCTCTCATTCCATGGTTTTTTGGAGGTATCCCCTTTTCTCATGCTGTGGGGATGGTGCAGCTTGGACTTATGCTTTTGTGGGTAACCGTTGTGTCAAATTGTCATTGGTAGAGATGTGGATGGATTTGTTTTTTAATGGAACCCCCAGGCTCGCCATTTCCTTTCCAGTTTTCTGAATCTTCATCAATCGAAGGGGGCCTTAAAGTGGTTGTTTTTTTTTTTTTTTTTTTTTTTTCTTTAACTAGCTTTGAATGGTCCTTGGACTGATGCCTCTGTTGACCGAAAAGTTTTTCCGTATGGAGTGCAGACGCAGCTCTGCGTGCGAATTCTAGCTATATGCTACCACGTGTGCCACATCGGGCCTCATAAAATATTAAAAATATGAATTTTTTTTATGGGGGTTATTGAAGTAGAACCGTGGAGGTTATTGGAGCAGTTCATCGCGTGGTGTTTTTGGGGGGTTATTGCGGTATTATTGAAGCGATTATTGGAATCGTTCCGCGGGGGTTATTGAAAGGTTACTTGCGACGTTATTGGGGGCACTTAATGAAGTTGTTTTGCTGTGGTTGTTGAACTGGAACTGTGGATGTTATTGGAGTGATTCAAAGAGAGGTGTTACTGAAGGGTTATTGTGGCGTTATTGGAAATAATACCCCAACAATCCTGAAATAACACTGAATTTGATAGATTTGAACTTAGTCAACTTTAAGAATATGTTATGCTATTTGAACATACTTCAACAATAATTCCTATAAATCATTGATAAAATTACAAAACATATAAAAGACTTTTATCTATGTTTGAGGCAATACAAATTTATACGTATCATAGACTATTTATGCTTTAAATTTGGGCATATCTTCCCGCCATCCTAATTTATCACTCCAATTGCCTCTATCTATTTGTACTAGTGTTTCCATTTATTTACTTAAGAATACACCACAGTTAAGCTCAAGGTATTGCATATGTAGTGTGCATGCCTTTGCAGGTAAAAATCTTTCAATTTTTTTGAAAAGAATCTAAAATAATCCTATAATTATTTTTGCCGCCACCTCAAATCCGCAATTGAAGGATTGCCTTGGAGGAACGCAACTCTGCTGTTTTGCTGCATTGGCGTTGAAGTATGGATGGACCTTGAATCTAGCTCTCTCTCTCTCCCTCTCTCTCTCTCTCTCTCTCTCTCTCTCTCTCTCTCTCTCTCTCTCTCTCTCTCTCTCTCTCTCTCTCTCTCTCTCTCTCTCTCTCTCTCTCTCTCTCGCATGCCAGAATTCTTATGTATTTATATATTTAACACCCAAATTTTCATACTTATAAGAATAACATTTAATCTTTAATGTCACGTCAAAAATATTATTACTATTACTTTTTTAAAAGTGATGCAATTTTTCCATTTATAGGTTTATGAAATTAAAGTATTATTCATGTAAATATGATTTTTTAGGTGCTTTTGTAAATAGTATGACGTGTGATATGCAAATTTTCATCTAATATATTCTGAAAGGCTTTTTCTCTGTGTCTTGGACGGTGTTTTCATATACTATATTTTGAGGCTAGGGCTGTGAAAAAAGATCATTATTCGCGAACAGTTCATGTTCGGTTTGCCAAGGAGATCATGTTCGACACTTTGGCCTCCATTTCGGCCTTTCCCCTCTCGAATGCTTTCAGCCGGCTCTCCTTCTCTTCGTCTCAAAACCGCAAAAAGCTTTGTCTTGTCGAGAGCTTAGGGTTGAATGTTTGTATTCGTTCTCTAATCTCTACTTTTATTTGTCTTCCATTGTGTATATTTGTCCACGGCGAGTCGGCGTTGGATCGACTGGCTACTCGGTATTCTTGCTTCAGTGCTTGATATTCTTGCTTGGTTGCTTGTAAGGCTACAGAGGAAATATATTTTCTTTAACATTTCAAATTTATCTTCATGCTTGCCTCTTAGCTTAAATTTTCATAAATTTTTTTTTAGGTTTATTTCTTTTTTTTTTTTTTTTTTTTTGAGTGAAACCTAGGTTAAATGTAGATCTGTTTGTTTTCATATTGACTACAGATTTTTTTTTTTTTTTTTGCACGCTGAGTTGATAAATGAGCTCTGCTTGGGGTATTATGCATTTGTGTTGTGAGTCATACAGGCTTAAACATTACTTTCAAACAGATTTTAGCATTTTTGTTGTGATTCGATTGTTGCCTCTAGATCTGATTTTTTTTAAGCCTTGCTGGTATTTCTCTTCAATCATAAATATTCCATTTATCCTGTAAGTAGGAACAGTGAATGTTCTTATTACATTCTTAAAATCAGTGCATTTCTCTTCAATCATAAATGTTCCATTTATCCTGTAAGTAGGAACAATGAAGTTTTAATGTTCTTACTACATTCTTAAAATCAGTAGGCCTTGGTGGTATTTCTTACTACATTCTTAAAATCAAAGTAACATTTCTTACTATACATTATTGATTTTAATGTTTATGAAGTTTTGGTAAGAAGAATGATATTTTGGCAAAAGGTTGCATCTCCTTACTCCCAAGTGGGTGTTTCTTTGAGTAGGCCATGGATGATTGTGGTCTATGGTGTATGTGATAACTAACATGTCTGGATTTGTTCGGCTGCGTTCTACTTGTTTTTTTGTTGAGCATCTTTTGGAGGCTCGAAATTGGAGCTGCTGCATCTATAATGGTTGATTTATTCAGTAAAAGTACTGTTAATGTGGGTATATAGTCCGGATGAACATGGCTGACAGCCTGACACACAAATTAATGCGAAAATATAATGTGGGTATATAGTCCAGATGTATGGACGACGATTATCATCAAATTTACGTTATCATTCACACATCTAAATGTTTTTTTTTTCTCATTAAGGCTGATAAGAAGTTCGCCATGGATTGGTAATTAACTAGATTTTGTGAGAAAGAAAATGGTTCTAATGCTTTTGTGGTTTATGTTACTTCTTTATAGTAGACATTTTATTACATGAACTTCTGTTTGCTAAAGTAGACACGCTTTGTAATGGGCCAATTATACTATTTTCAAAGTTGAAAGATAGATATGTGGGGATGGAGTGATGATTACATTCTCTTTATGGGAAAGCAATACTTTTTAGATGATGCAGGGATCTATCTGCTTATATTACTAGTCGATGTGTTTAATGTTATGCTTAGCTGAATAAACAGTATGAATGCATGCAAGGCTGCAAGTTCGAAGCTTGGAATACATATAATTAAAATGAGTGGAGTGTGCATCCTACTGTTTTATCAATAAATTAATGCAGGATTTACATGTATACCACTGGATTCTTATCTATTTACATATCTAATATCTAAATTTTCTTTTACATATATATCACCTTATTCATGCATTAAAAAAAACATGTATTTCACTTTTAGAAGTGAAAATAGTGATATATGTCATATTACATGACAGATTTGGGTGCTATAAATAAAAAATAAATAAAATTTATTGGTATGTCTGTAAATGGCCCTATATTGATTTGCTGTTCTTTAGTTTTTCTTTTACATATATATCACCTTATTCATGCATAAAAAAACATGCATTTCACTTTTTAGAAGTGAAAATAGTGATATATGTCATATTACATGACAGATTTGGGTGCTATAAATAATAAAAATAAAATTTATTGATATGTTTGTAAATGGGCCTATATTGATTTGCTGTTCTTTAGTTTTTTAATATGAAGAGGTTTGCAGTTACTTTTTTCATGGCTGCTAGGCTTACTATTGCCATGGCTGCTGCAAGCCTGCAATAGGCATGGGTGCAATTACTTTTTTCTTTCTGGGTACAGTGGGTTGGCTGCTCGGTTATGCTGGCTGATAGCTTTGAATTGCTACAATTATTGGTTTTACTTCTTGGTGGCATTGTCCGTATTACTAGATCCAGGTAAGTCATTTTAGGGGCTTGGGAGAGCTGCAGCAACTCCCAAAATTGGTGAGAGGGTTGTTTTCCTCTCTCCCCTCCCTGGTTTCGGTTGGGTTGCACTTTTTAGCTTTTGGTTACATTTATTTAGGGCTATGGTGGTTTTGTTTCTAGTTGATAAACTGATTAAGGCTGATTGGTTTTTGTTGTGAGATATGCACTTCCTGGTATAGAAGTGAAACGCAAAGAACACAAGCAAACGTAGATCGTTTACGTGGTTCGATCCAATTGGATCTACGTCCACGGGAGAGAGTCAACCAGTCAATTCACTAAGACAATAAAGAAGAATTACAAGGCTTCCACACCATTGAGGAATAAACTCTCATCTCTAGATCTCTTTCTCGAGTAACCTCGACCCTAGATCTCCAAGATCTACCCCCTTAGTCCTTGAAGCCTCTCCCTTTCTTCTCTACTTCTCCTAGCTCTCACACATCTTGGTTCTTCTCCTCACCCCCTCACTACAAGCCTCACACCGTTTCTATTTATACAAACCAAGAGAGTAGTAGGTGGGAGGTAAGTGAGCGGTAGATGGGATTTACACTAGTGTGCCATTGTCTTAGCCCAAGTAATTGGGAGTCATTAACAACAATTCTCCCCCATGACTTCCAATTACAAAACTGCATAATGATGATTCCATTGGTTGCACAAAATCAACTTCTTGCCTTCAGTTCGTCGAACTCCCTGCAAACTTTTCTCTGCGAATCGTGAACTGTGCTCGACCAAGCTCCTCTGTTCACAAAGCTGACGAACCACACGACCGCCTTCTTTCTCGACGTGTGAGCCAACTACATTGATGTTCCTTCCTTCGCGAACTCCTCCTGCCGTCGCTCGATTGACGAACTTCCTGCTGGATTCGCGACTCCTTCGTGAACTCGCCAGGCGTTGCGGAAGAATCCAGTGTTGTGCAAACCGCAGCTCGCAACCTCCTATGTGTAATCTCCTTCGCAGAGCCCTTGCTGAACTCATCTTCTTGCTATCGACCCTTGCACCTGCAATTAGGAGGGAAAGATAAGTGTGAGTTCTCTACAAAACTTCTAGACTCCTCTTCCTCCTTGCTGCAGTTCTTGAACGTCGAATTAGGTGGAGACAGCCACAAGCAAGAAATCCTCCCTTGGCCCAACAGAATTAAGTCGAGTTCTCTGCTGCCATTTTGTCCTTTTAGCCGTAATTTGAGTTTGAACTAATTTGTTGAGGCGCTTTAACGGTCAAGTTTTTCACCTTCTCATGTTATTTCTCATCTCTTTTGTTTGTTGATTCCATTCTTTTTTCCAGTGCCGGTGCTACCAGCTCATCCTGCCCTAGCAACGAGAACCTCGGCTACTGCAATGGGGTCCAAAGCAAAGAGTTGCGTCGTATACAAGTAAGAAACTTAACGCCATTGTTTCTGATTTTAAAACTGTATGATATTTATCCATTTATTATTATTAAACTAGTTATTCCTATAATTTATTAGAAGATTTACATATATACCACTCATTTCCTTTGCATCTACTTATCTAACACATAAATTCCAATTTTTACATATACACCACATTATTTATGCATAAAAATGTGTATCTCACTTTTTTAAAAGTTAAAATAGTGATCAATTTGATGAAATATGAATGTTTTTTTTTGGTATAAAAGTAAATAAGCAAAGTTTAGATGTTAGATATGTAAATGCCCCTAATTTACTTCTCTTTTCCATATCAAAGATTCAAACGATCCGATCAAACAATTGTCGTTGTAGAGCATGCTGAGAGACACCTGTGTGCTTGTGCAGCTTTTCTTGGGGAGTCCTCTCTCCATGAAGCCATGAGCAGGATGCATCAATCTGCATTTGCTCAGTTACAACTTGGCATTAAAAATGGCATCTAGATAATCCATCCAACATAATTTTCATTTGTTGTTCAGGCTTCCTATTAGCAGCATGCGAGTTGCTTTTATATTCGTTCTGTAAATGTAACGAGAAAACTTACTATTTATACATTTTGGTTTTGACATTTATTGTCGTGATCTCGCTGCTATGGCCTATGAGATGGTTTCTTGATTCCATGTTATATTTGCCTTTGAATTTAAGGTTCAATAAATTTTTTTGGGGTAAATTTATCTGCTTACCACACAATTTTTATGTATTTACATTTCTAACATCTAAAATTTTATCTATACATTTATAATTCTTACGTTTCATAACATTATAAGGAATTTCAAATAATTTTGAATGATTCAAGCGACCTGGATAATTCGAACATTTCAAACAGAGCATGAATAGTAACTTAATGAACAATTTTAAATACGAGCTTATTTCAAACAAACTAAATTTCAAACGAACCGAACACGGACACTAGCTCTGTTCTTTTGTGTTTGGTTCATTTACCCACCTATATGAGGCATTTTCTCCCCCATGCCTTGTATCGTGCTTGGAAAGTTACGTGGCTTCTTATTTATTGATTTTGATTAAAATTGTGCGGTGCTTCAGTGTGGGCTGAGTGGAACTTGGGGTCGTTCAAATTTAGCTCAATTTAAGTTTCACATAAATATAAGTATATTTTGCATGAAAATTAATGATAAACACCTAAATTAGATGAAATATTAAATTTATTTTTCAAGATCAATTAGATGACATTTCACTTTTAGATGATAACGACAGTAATACTTCTCTGTTCACATAAGATTAAAAAGGGGAACTAGATTCTTATATATTTGAATATGCAGCACAAACTTTACTGTTTACATTTATAAGTCTGACTAGTAAACAACAAAGAACCCCTAACTGAATTTTTTACAGCAATACAGAGATGTAGAAAGGATACTATTACTATATATAAAAATATTACCATGGACACAGGTCAATTACTTTGTAGCTGTTAAGAAAACCTAGAAATACTCATTCTAGAGATCAATAAATGCTCATTAAGCCCATGCAAAGAATCTATCAAATGTGTTCTAAGAGATGCTGGTCCTGTAGCATTTTTCATGCCTAACTCAGCTGCAACCCCAAAGATGGAGAGTGCGCAAGCAGTTGCCTCTAAAATATTTGATTGTTCAATTGCGACGAAGGCGGCAATAAGGGCAGTGACGGCGCAGCCTGTTGCGGTTATCTTCTGCAGCATAGCGACACCATTCTGGGCGCCAACAACCATACGGCCGTCTGTTATGTAATCAACAGCTCCTGATACTGCAACAATGGCGCCGCTGGATTTAGATAGAGATTTTGCAGCTTCCAAAGCATCAGAGGATCGATGCAAGCTGTCGACTCCCTGTACGTAAATTTTTATGATTATCAATGATTCAGGCATGATACAGAAGAATACAAGTGTTGATATTTAGTAACTTCGGATTGAGTTCAATCAATCATCATATATATATAATTCAAGGTTGCCTTCTCATTATGTTTATAATCAAATGGTTTTGCTTTAACATAATTCAAAATATAGCATCCAATATGATAAAAAAGATCCAATAAAGGGCATATGATAGTTTTAAAAAAAATGAATATCTCCTCATTCCTTGAATCATTTTTACAGCATTTTCACATAATTTATCAAAACAAAGTGCTTGATGGGGCTAGTAGTCTTTTTTGTGCCCATCTCAAACAACTTCCAGTTATCCTAACTCCTAGGAAAGTCTAAAAGACCACCCTAGGGTCAGACCCTTATATTAACAAGCCTCCAACCAGTTTGCCAAAAGCCCAATCCAACCGCCTTTATTGGCCACTGGAGGTACACCAACCCTATCATGAATATATTCATTCACATTTTGTCTCTAAGTATCAAGCCACTCATCCACCTAAGCATTCTCATCTCAACAACACTTAACTTTATTTGATGCTTCTCTTTTAAAGGCATCCACATCTACATCACCATTACTTTGAACAATAGACCCGAGATATCTAAAATGTTAATATCTTTTAATGATTTGATCACTCCTAGTTTCAATTCTACCACTAGAGCTACTACTACTAAGATTACATTCAATATATTCAGTTTTAGTTCTACTCGAACGAATGCCTTTAGACTCTAATGTAGACCTTTATAATTCAAGTTTTTCCTGAACACTTTCTGTAGTCTTATCCACAAGAAGGATATCATCAACAAAAAGCATACACCAAGATACATCCTCCCGTAAATGGCCTGTAAAAGCAACCATAACTAAAACAAAAAGATATGGGCATAAAGCCGATCCAACTAAAATAGGAAAATACTTGTTCAATCCTCCTTCTGTTCAAACACAAGTAACAGTTCTAGCATATATATCTTTAATGACTTGAATATAAATCATATCAACACATTTCTTTTATAGAACTCTCCATATAACTTCTCTTGGAATCTTATTGTAGTGAAGAAAGCTACAATAACTTAGTGAAGAGGGAGCTTCGTGTGTGAAAGACCGAACCCTAACAATGTGGCTTTTGGGGTGCAGGAAGAGCCAAACTGAGTGGCTTCTTATAGGAGGGACACCAAACCAGACAATTAAGGCAAAGTTAGAAGTTTTGCTTTAATAGATTATTTATATATATTAATTATTTTTGTATCTAAAGCATTAATATGAGATTTTTGTTAATTAAAATTAAAAAGAAGGGGAAGGCTATTCGAAATAGCGATTGAGAAAAATTCAACAACAGCAAAAGAGGAGGTAAATGCTTATGCATTTTAGTTTTTAGACAAGTCTTTGAAAAGTTAAAGTGAGTAATTATGTTTATTATAATAACATTTATAATTCCTAATTGTATTCCTTATTTTAATTTTTCACATTTAAGGCTTGTTTGGGGCAACTGCTTGAAGAAGCAGCTGTGAAGCTACTGTTGCGGAAGAAACTAGTTTTCAAAGCGATGACTATTACAAATTTATTTTATTTTCAAAAAATCAGACCAGAATTTTCTAGCAACCACCACATTTTAACAACTCAAGTTGAAAAAATCAACTTTCTACCACAGAATTTTTTAAACAACAGCAAGAAAACAGTTCTTCAAACAGAACTGTGGTGGAAATCTGAAAAACAAAACAAGCAGAAAACTGTCCCAAACAGACCCTTAGGCTTTACTTCATTGAGACTTAGACTACCAGTGATGTCTTTATATTTTTAGGCTAGAAAGTGTGCATATTAACATTTCTACATAAATAGTTGTATAATAGTTTATCTATGCAATTATTAAATTATTGCATGCCCTTTAGATTTTAGTAAACATGCATTGATACATTAGTGGATGAATACAAAGTATCGCATAATAAAATTAATGTATGTTATGAAGTGACAATCATGTAATTTAGCATTTTTTTGGGGCAACTGCAACTTATTAGAAAGCAGCTATGAAGTTGTTAAATAATAATCTGATGCTGAAAAAAACTGTGGTGGCTATTACAAGTTTTTTTTTTAATGTTTTACAGTCAGTTTGCAGCTAGAAAGCTACCACCGCACCTAGTTAGGAGTTGTGGAAAATGCAGATTTCAGCGACAATTTTTTGAAAAACTGTCAAAATGCAGTTTACCCAAACTGACAAAACAGTGGTGCGTCGCCGCACCGCTGTCCCAAACATACCCTTAGATTGCTAACCACTATATCGATGAGAGAGTATCATCTAGGGATGAGTAGGCATCATACTATCTCCAACAATTATTAAATTTAGATCACTAACCCCTGTGTCAAATGAAGAGCATTGACCACTACTAATCGTTGTGCCGATGAGGTATGTATCAGTCAGGAGTGTGTTAGGTTATGTTTAAACAGTGCTCCTGAGATGTATGTAAAAGTTAAGAGTATGAAGTATAATAAAATTAAAGATTAAGCATTTTAAAGAAAATAAAAAATTGATGTATGTAGAAATATTTAGATTTCTTCCAATTGCATATTTAGATTTCTTTCACAAGCATATATCATGAATATACTATTTAAATTATCATATAATTTTCTAGAATATTTTAAAAAAAAACCTACATATAACCTCAGTTTTTGTGGGTTACTATAGTATAGCAGTGTAATTGCTCCACTAAGTTATCTTAGATAACTGATTATGTTCTTTTAATATTTTTTTTAGGTTTAAGTTTTTGAAAAAGATGAATACTAGATAAAGATAATATGTATAAAATGTGAGGTCATCAACCTGAAAGATAAACTTTTATTTAGTCAATTAATTTTTTTTTTTTTAGAAAATCTTTCAATTTATTTCGTTTGTAAACTATCAGTGATAGAAATTGAATGTATAAAATTTTAAATTTTACCGTCCAATTGTTCATATCTAACTTAGAAATTCCAAGCCCCCATGTCGAATCGTGATATATAGTTTGGGCTCTAAAAGATAAAAATAAAATATTAACAACACACATAAAAACTATAATTACTAAAGAAAGTAAAGTCATAGTAAGTTGATCAAGAAAAGTGTAAGTTAATGAACAGACAAACTCTAGGGGTCATTTGTCTATCGCTAATTATCAACGTCAACATTCTCAATGAGATGTTGATAGCAATATCATGAATGGATTTTATGATATGTATGAAAAGTCTTACGCAATTAAGCTTTAATCATCAATCACATCAATGAGTTCAACTTACATGGACAATCAAACTCAATGGAAATCAAGTTCAATGATGAGATTGTTGGAATTTTTTAATGCTTTTATTTTTATTACTATTTTCTATTTTCAGAATTTAGAATTATTGGAAAATTATAATTCTTGTTTCTTTCTTTTATCATAATGAGTTATGGTTGATTTTAGAATTTTTCTAATGTGAGTTGTCCCCCTTTATTTATCTTGTAATAGTTTTCTATGAAATTGAAGAGGAATAATTATTTTTCCCCCTTCTAAAAATCTCTATTGAAAGCGCCATTCGAATAACCGTGTAGCTCTCGGCGGAGACCGAGCTCGCGATGAATTGCACGTCTTTGGAATAGTGTTGACACTCCACAACAAAATGAAGCTCGTGCATTGCTATTTACACTAAATATTTTTGGTGTGAAATCATTCTTACTGTTATATTTTTCGTAAATAGAACACTCAATAAGACTTTAATCTTTGAAACATCTTTTGATGTTTTTCAAAAAAATTTCCCAAAGAATCGACTTTTATCTTCTTTACCTCTAAAGATATTTGAGTGTACTACTTCGTTCACATTCATAATCAATAAAAAATATTTGTTTGTTGGTTATGCTCATAAAATAAAGAAATATAAATGTTTTAATCCTAATTTTAAAAAAAAAATCTTTGTTATAATGGATGTCATTTTTTTTTTTTTTTGTAATATTATCTTTTTTTTCACCTCATCTTTAAGGAGGAAATAAAGCAAAGATTTGATTACCGAGGTTCAGGATCTTCAAACAGAAGACTCCTAAAATAATCTCTCCCCAATCCTAATTGTTCAACCTGAAAACTTAAACGATATTATAGCAGTAGAAAGTGAATCGAGTTTTTTAGATATTGACGTTCCTACAGTGTCATTTCATGATATTCATAACAAGGAAAAAACATTAAAAAAATATGACAATGGTACCGTTTGGTATTTTCTAATAATGGCAGAGACAACTCAAAAGAAATGGTTTACAAATCATTTACACTACCCATAATCCACAGCCCTGCAAATAATGTCTTCACTGATATTTTATGCTATGTTAGTACATTTCTTCTTCTAGTTCTGACTCTTCTAGTCATGAAACTGAGCCTAGTTTGAATCAAGTCTAATGAGTCCAACATTCCATTGGGAAAAATTCTCCACCCAACATCCATTATCACATTATGTGTCATGAAAATCTCTCACCCACTTTTTGTGTTTTTACCTCAATTATCTTATATGGGGATTTCTAGTGTCGTGCAAGATGCTTTGAAAGTCCTTAAATGGAAGGAAAGACAATTGTCAGGTGCAAATGTGTGTTTACAATCAATTCCAATGGCTCTCTATAATGGTACAAAGCTCGACTGATAACCAAGAGATTCACCATAACTATGTTATCAATTATTCGCATCAGTTGCAAAACTAAACTATGTAAGTGTTTTTCAGTCACTTGCAACTAATCTTGACTAGCCTCTACAACAATTAGATATAAAAAATGTCTTTCTCAAGGATGATTTAAAGGAAAAAAATGTATATGGATAAACCTCCAAAATTTAGTGATAAATTCGCCACAAAGGTGTATAAATTAAAAAATAAATCTCTATACGGGTTGAACTAGTCACTGAGACCGTGGTTTGAGAAATTTACAGTGCGTTTGGAACAGCTTAATGGGTGCGGTGGCGTGTGAAAAAGCGGGCTTGGTGTTTGAAAAACACATTCGACGCCAGATTATTACCACCGCAATAACGTGCGGCGAAAATTTCTGAAGAAGAGGATAAGCGGAGCTACAAGCGCATCCCGTGCATCCAGATCGCATTATCCTCTGAAATCCCCACTCTCGCCCTCAGTCGCAAGTCGCAGTTCCTCCTCGTTCCATCGCAGTCGTCGTCCCTCGTTCACTCCGATCTCCACAAGCAGTCGTTCCATCGCAGCCGTCCCTCGTTCGCAAGACGAAGCTCCCGCTGTTGTTGAAGGTCGCCTCTAGATCCATCGGCTTGGCAAGATCTACCTCGATCAATCTTAAAGTCTCGCGCTCGCTTTCAGCGTCGTCGCCCGCCGTTGAGCCGTTCGGCGACGCCAAACGCACGTTATCCTTTGGTTACGTTCAATCGATCTCCCACGCTCACCTTTTCTCTACTGCAAGTACTGGAGGTTCGTCCGCATTTGTCTTCGTCTTCGTCTTCGTCTTAGGCTAGAGGTACCCTCGCTCCTCTTATAAGCACGAACCGAACTCTCCTGCTCGTTTCATCTCCTCCTCTTCGTTTCCCTTCTCCATTTCTCTAAAATAAAACGAAACAGTAGGCTTCAAATTCCCAAACGATACACACAACGAAGGTAATTTTGTGAAATTTATTCATTAGAAGCAAGTCAGATGTTCAGTGGCAACACGAAGGAAATTTTGCAGACTTAAGAGTACAATTTTAATTGAAATGATTCTGTGAAATTTTTTTAAATAGAATTTGGTTTTTTGTCCTAACTTTTCTGTATATGATTATAAGATTATCTTGTTTTATTCTTTTGGCTCTGCATTTTGCAAAATATTTGATTTTATCCTCTTTGCAATTCTTTTGTGTGTTTTCTTTAACTGGAGCTTAATTTAAGGAGAAACGTGTTGCACATTTGAAGTGAATGTTAGGTCGGCAAAATCTTGATCCGGATATTTGCCATCAAATTGAGTATCATGCCTTGTTATGGCGTTAATTATTTTGGCTATTGGTTATCATTTTTGTTTGAGATATTCTTATGATGCACTTATGTATTGCTTGGTCATTTGCATATTTTTCTTGTTGAGATTTTAGTTATTTTTTGTTTTAATCAAATTTCAGAACTTAAGAATATATAAATTGTCTTCTATTCCACTTTAATTTTAGTCCTCATTCTGCTCATCAACATGTTTTTGGATTCATAAATCGGTTATTTACAAAGTTGTGGATAAGCTTGTACAGTTAAGTTAAACTTACAAGTCGTGAGGTAGTCTTGAGAAAGCTTTCAATCCAGGCTTCCTTAAATATTGGAAGGTAAGCTAGTGTTGAATGGGTAGGAGTTCTATCATAGTGATTAGGAATTCCTTGGAGATAGAAAATTTGTGAGCATCAATGTGGTTGTGTGGATATGTAGAAAAGGCAAGGCAATGTTTAGGGTTCTGCGTTGGCTTGTTTAGGGTTAGGTTATATGTTTTGGAAGAGCTTTAGAAAATTGGGGTCATTTAGAAAATTGTTAAATTTGAAATAAGATTTAATATCTAAATAAAATTTTATTAATAGATAGGAGCATAAATTATTATTTTTCTATAAACAGCTGCATATAAGCTGTTTTCAAACCACAGAAACCAAACAGCTCAACAGCTTATTCATTTCAGGGGCACAAGAGTCATTTATCAATAAACAGCTGCAAATCAGCTATTTTCCAAATGCTCAAACCAAACAGACAAACAGTTTATTCGAATCAGCTGCTTATCAGCAGATTATTAGAATAAACGAATTATCCGAATAAGTTCGAATAGTCTACTATTGCCTAAAACGTACTTCTATATTATTTACTAAAGGTTAGTTATATACTAAGGGCAAGGAGATTATATAATTTCAAAGAATAGGAAAATAGTCATACTGATTGTGCATGTGGATGATATTATACTCACCAGAAATGATGCATATGAGATGAATCATTTGAAGTCTTCCTTATCTATTTCTGAAACCAAAGACTTAGGAATCTCCGAGGTATTTCCTCGACATGAACGCTAGATAAAAAAGGGAGATCGTTGTTTCCTAATGGAAGTATGTTTTGTATCTCCTAAAGGAAACTGGGATGAGTGGGTGTAGACCTGCAAACACTACAATTGATCCTAATAAAAACTAGGAGAAGGGAAGGAAGATGACTCGATAAATAAATATTGATATCGAAAGTTGGTAAGTTAATATACTTACCATATACTCGTCTTTGTTGTGAGTTTGGTAAATCAATTTATGCATTCACCCTATGAGAAACACCTTGAAGCAGTCAACAAGATTTTCAGACATCTAAAAGCAACACCAAGTAAGGGTTTACTCTTTCAAAAAACCACACAAATGAGCATAATAGAGGCATACACTAATGCAGATTGAACAGGCTCATTTATTGACCAAAGACCAACTTTTGGATACTACATCAATGTGTGGAGAAATCTGGTTACATGACAAAATAAGAGACAAAATGTGGTTGCAAGGAGTGGTGTTGAGGCATAATATAGGGTTATGAATAATAGATTCTGTGTGTTATGGTTGAAAAAAAATTTTGAAGAGTTGTAAGTCCCGATAAGTATTCCAATGAAGTTATATTGTGACAATAAAACAGTAATACGCATTACAAAAAATCAAGATCAACATGATCACACAAAACATGTGGAGATTAACACACTGCATAAAAGAGAATCTTGATTGTCATTTATCCCTACTACTAAAAGAATAATGTATATCTTCTTCACCAAAGGATTGTTTAGGCCTCATTTTGAGCTCCTTATGCTCAGCATGAGGAAGGGTGTTGGACTTTTAGGAATGTTTTATTTTTAGCATCTTTTATTTTTAATAGTTTCTATTTTTATAATTTAGAATTATTGGTATGTCATAATTATTATTTCCTTCTTTTATCGTTGAGAATTAACTGATTTTATAGTTTTCCTAATATGAGAGTCATCCCCATCAATTTATTTTGTCATTATTTTCTATGCAATTTAACAGGAATAATTACTTTCCCCCTTCAAAAACCTACAAAGATCAATGTTTGAGGCTACTCTCAAGATTGCTGGGAAATGAGATGGCATTGTAACAAGTGCTAGTTGTTCTTAAGGACCATCCCCAATGAAGCTCAGAGACGCCAAATACCTCATCTCTAGTGAGGATATTAAACAAAACAAAAAAAGGTGAAAGCACTCCATTTTTTATTTTAACAACAGAAGCAGTCTTAGAATATTAATAATATATGGAGAGCCAGGTTTAATTATTATGGCAAAAATTTTTAATCAAATCCCAATAAAAAAATTCTTAAGATTGCCAACGTGAGCGTTCGTATTATGATAAGTTTAATTACATAATAAAAAAATATAGAAAAAAGTGTGAACAAGGGCATAAGCCAAGAAGAAATAAGAAATGTTGTTGTGGAAAATATTTACAATGTGTTGATACTTAATATAAGTAGTCCAATGGAGTAATGAATATTAGAATGAGGTGTGTCTTTCCATTCTTCTTCTAATAAGAGTCTTATAATAAACCACAACACAAACAATTATGAAAATATATTTCTTACTGTTGATCAACCCTTGAATATTTTGGACATTATAGTGGTAATAATCAAGAAACAAATGATTATATTTTTGAGGTGAAGGATGAACAAAGTCATGCATAATCTAACTTAAAGTGAAATCTGATCTCCATTAATCAACTAGTTACAAAAGAATGTCATATCACTTTTAATAAATGTACTAAAAAAATTATAAAATGTGATATGGTATTTGCTCGAGGCAATAAAACATACTCTTTACACCAACAAAATTGTAACAATAAATGTTCTCATTGACTCGAATCTATCAATAGAAAAATAAGCTATAAGCCCGAAATACCTAAAAATAATTCACTCTAAAGGTTAACTTTAATTTTTAAAATAAGGTGCCAAAATAGTCTTCGACTATTTACATGAGGTTGTTTTAGTCTCAGAGTTCAAATTAGTCCCAAACTAATTTGACAAAGATCAATGTTTGAGGCTACTCTCAAGATTGCTTGGGAGATGAGATGGCATTTTAAAAAATGCTAGTTGTTCTTAAGGATCATCCCCAATGAAGCTCAGTGATGCCAAATACCTCATCTCTAATGAGGATATTAAACAAAACAAAAAAAGGTGAAAGCACTGCACTTTTTATTTTAACAACAGAAGCAATCTTAGAATATTAATAACATATGGAGAGCTAATTTGAATTATTATGGCAAAAATTTTTAATCAAATCCCAATTAAAAAATTCTCTAAGATGCCAACGCGAATGTTCGTACTATGATAAGTTTAGTTACATAATAAAAAAAAATAGAAAAAAGTGTGAACAAGGGCATAAGCCAAAGAAGAAATAAAAAATGTTGTAGTGGAAGATATTTACAATGTGTTGATACTTAACATTAGTAGTCCAATGGAGTAATGAATATTAGAATGAGGTGTGTCTTTCCATTCTTCTTCTAATAAGAGTCTAATAATAAACCACAACACAAACAATTATGAAAATATATTTCTTACTGTTGATGAGTCCTTGAATATTTTGGACATTAGAGTGGTAATAATCAAGAAACAAATGATTATATTTTTGAGGTGAAGGATGAAGAAAGTCATGCATAATCTAACTTAAAGTGAAATCTGATCTCCATTAATCAACTAGTTGCAAAAGGATGTCATATCACTTTTAATAAATGTACTAGGAAAATTATAAAATGTGATATGGTATTTGCTCGAGACAATAAAACATACTCTTTACACCACCAACAAAATTGTAACAATAAAAGTTCTCATTGACTCGAATCTATTCATAGAAAAATAAGCTATAAGTCCGAAATACTTAAAAAAAAATTCACTCTAAAGGTTAACTTCAATTTTTAAAATAAGGAGTCAAAGTAGTCCCCGACTATTTACATGAAGTTGTTTTAGTCTTAGAGTTCATAGAAGTGTCAAATTAGTCCCAGTAATTTGACAAAGATCAATGTTTGAGGCTACTGTTAAGATTGCTTGGGAGATGGGATGGCATTGTAACAAATGCTAGTTGTTCTTAAGGATCATCCCCAATGAAGTTCAGTGACGCGAAATACCTCATCTCTAATGAGGATATTGAACAAAACAACAAAAAGGTAAAAGCACTCCATTTTTTTTCTTTTGACAACAGAAGCAGTCTTAGAATATTAATAACATATGGAAAGCCAAGTTGAATTATTATGGCAAAAATTTATAATCAAATCCCAATAAAAAATTCTTAAGATGCCAACGTGAATGTTCGTACTATGATAAGTTTAATTACATAATAAAAAAATATAGAAAAAAAGAGTGAACAAGGGCAAAAGCCAAAGAAGAAATAAGAAATGTTGTGGAAGATATTTACAATGTGTTGATACTTAACATAAGTAGTCCAATGGAGTAATGAATATTAGAATGAGGTGTGTCTTTCCATTCTTCTTCTAATAAGAGTCTTATAATAAACCACAACACAAACAATTATGAAAATATATTTCTTACTGTTGATCAGCCCTTGAATATTATGGACATTAGAGTGGTAATAATCAAGAAACAAATGATTATATTTTTGAGGTGAAGGATGAACAAAGTCATGCATAATCTAACTTAAAGTGAAATCTGATCTCCATTAATCAACTAGTTGCAAAAGGTTGTCATATCACTTGTAATAAATGTACTACAACAATTATAAAATGTGATATGGTATTTGCTCGAGGCAATAAAACATACTCTTTACACCACCAACAAAATTGTAACAATAAAAGTTCTAATTGACTCAAATCTATTCATAGAAAAATAAGCTATAAGTCCGAAATACCTAAAAATAATTCACTCTAAAGGTTAAGTTTAATTTTTAAAATAAGGTGCCAAAATAGTCCCCGACTATTTACATGAAGTTGTTTTCGTCTCGGAGTTTATAGAAGTATCAAATTAGTCTCAGACTCTTTAATTGAAGCTGAAATAGTCCCCACGAAGAACTATTAGAGCTCAATTTTAAAATAATCGGATACATTTTTTATACTTTACTCTTTCTAAAATCTACTTAATTAACTGTTTGATAAAATTATCTCATAGGAAAATAGATGGTTGATTTCTCAAAAAACAAGTTGAAGCTAGTGCATGATCTATGGGGTCCATAACCTATTGCTTTTTAAGAGAATTCTTATATCATGCCATTTTGATCGATGATGGTAGCAGAAAGTTATGTTTTTATTTTATTAAAAAAAATTAATGTGCTTAATATTATAATAAAATAGATGAATTTGGTGGAAAATAAAATTAGAGATAAAATCAGGAACCTGAAATCAAATAATGATGGGGAGCCTAATTTTATAGAATTCAAAATTATTGCATTGTTCTTAGGATTCATTTAGAGAGAATGATCGTGAAACACAATAAAATGGAGCAGCTAAAATAATGAATATAGCTCAATGAATGTGCAAGGGGCATGAAATTGCATGCCATATCTTGCAAAAGCCTGCTAGGCAGCTGCAGTAAATATAAAATTGTATCTTATCGATGGAGAATCAACAATTGCACTCCATAATGTTCTTAAAGAAGCTAAAGAGCCATGTTTATTGCATTTGAAAGTTTTCAATCATTCATCATATGTTTATGTGATCAAGTTATCAGAGATAAATTTGATTCAAAATCCAAAAATTGCAATTTAAGTCGATGTAGTGGAGATTATTTTAAATACAATTTTGAAATAGTTATATTAATACAATTAGTAAAACTATAAATATTATTTTGAATGAATCTGTATTATATAAGCAAAGGATAAACATTATTGTAGAAGAAAACTCCATTCTGCAGTAAATTAAATTAGAGGAGGCAATTTTCCCAAAGAAGAGACAAAAAATGACTCAGAAACCCAAGGTTTGCCTAAACCTACTACACCAATGACTCAAGTGAGATTGTCATAAAAAACTAACAAAGCGACTAACTGCTATTCTCCTTCAGTTTATAACTTGTTGCTTTCAAATGTAGGAGAGCCTGAGTGCTATGATGAAGCTATAAAAATAAATGGTTCTATTAGAGCTTGCTATAAAATAAGAGAACAAATCAGTTTATAAGAGTGACACCTAACACTGGCTAAACTGCTCCAAAACAAGAAGACGTTGCAAAATAACTAAATAGGGAAGGTATAATACGAGGCTTATTATCAAAGGGTTTTAACAGAAAAGCTATATTCTTTGAAGTGATCAACCCTCCTATAGTTAAACTAATAATCATTCGTCTAATTAAGAATTTAGTAGTAGAAGATCAATAACTTGAACAAATGGATATCCACGCAATATTCCTACAATGGTTATTTGAAAGAAGAGATTTACATGATAAAACTAAAAAGCTTTATTAGGCATGGAAAAGAATGCCTTCTCGATAAGTTAAATAAAAAACTTCAAGGATTAAAAAAAAAATCTCATCAATGTTACCAAAAACTTTATGGGTTCATATAGAAGATCAAACTTCGCATTCAAAATGTTGATTATTGTTACAATGTAAAACAAATAGGAAAATGGCATGTTGATTATAGGGCAAGATATTCACACGATCAAAGATTTGCATAAACAATAGTAAAATAAATAAATAAATAACAAAAGAAACTTTGGAGAAAAAAAATTTTAGGATAAAAATAGATTACAACAAGGCCTCAAAAATTGAAGAAGAAAAAGTGCAGATGATCAAGACTTCTATGCGTTAGTCATTGAATCTCTTTGTATATTTATATATCAAATAATGTATCTGCAATGGAAGCAGCTAACAGATATATGTTGAATCCAAAAAAATAATATTAAGAAGCTATGAAGTGATTATTATGCTATTTAAAAGGTATGAACAATCATTACCTAAGATTTAAAAGAAAATTGCAAGCCTGTGTTGATTCTACTTTAGGAGGAGACCTTTAGACGAGAAGCATCATCAGGTGCATCCAAACTTTTGATGGCATCACATTGGGCGTCGCAACTTTCAAAAATAATATCATTATTAACCACAGAAGCATAATAAGAGGCAATCACCGAAGCCCAATTGAAAAAAGAATATCATTTGGCTAAATACCATTTTTAGAGAATTAAATTAATCCTCTTTTTGTAACAGCCAAAATACTATACTTCTAACTAAGAATGTCATCTTTCACTTCCAAATAAAGTGCATATATTTTGAGTATCATTATATACATGACTTGCACTAAAAACTTATAACTTACAAAATTAAGGTGCAAAAAAATGATATATTCACAAAAGTGATATCGACTGAAACATTGAGATTTTATAAATGCTCATTTAATCTCTATGATCGACACAAAGAACTGTTCAAACACAATCACTAAGCTAATACATAAGAAATTCAGACACCAAGAGGGATTGTTAAGTGCGAATTGAAAAATTTTTTAATCATTGAAAAGGGAAGTTTTCTTTAACAGCCTGAAAAATGGTGATGGCTTTAAATTCTTAAATGGATGATATTACAAAGTTGCGGAAGAAAGCTCACATAAAATTCTAAATGGAAACTTATAAAAAAGTAGAATGGAGATTACAAAAACCATCAATGGTGGTTGATTGCTAATGTTGGAAGGTGAAGTCTTCATTGTATAAGTCCATGTAATCCTTATTTTTAAGGCATCCCACAATTATAAACAAATAAAAAGGAGAAAAAGAAGAATTGAATAGATGAAAAAGCTCTCTCAGTAGAAACAAGAAGAGAATGAGACGCATCAACACATTTTCTCTATGTTCAACGATCATTTTCACAACAATTTGTGTTCGGTCTTAATCGCTAACAAAAACAAATTGATAACTTTTTTTTATTCATACAAAGTACAATCTCTCTATATATTTTTGAAGCTTACTGATGTTAATTTCTGTGCTTTTGTGGACGTAGGTGAATCGCAATGAAGCATTTTAATTAGTTTTCTAAAAAAATAATATCGGCAACCCAATTTTCTATGAATTTTTCTTTAAAAATTTTGTAAATTTTCTATGAAATTTTGTCTAATAAAGTTTAGTGGCGAAAAACCCATTCATAGATGCTATGACAAAATCTGGTTCTGTCAAATTTCTATCGGCAACCTATTAACCCACAAAAATAGCAAAGTTGTATGGAAATCACGGCGTGATAATCATTAAAACTTCACACAACAGAAGGTTCACTAGCTAACTTGTCCACTATTCAATAGAAAATAATAGAAAGACAAATATTAACATAAATCATAATCAATTTTTTGCATAAGAAATTCAATACATAATAATATAAAAAATAACAGAACAAATGCAGCAAAAAATTATCACTACTATTCCTCCTCATTCATCTCCTCTCCGTCAGCCTCATTATTTTGGTTGATATTTGATCATCATCTCTCCAAATATTTCTAGGTTTGAATGTTCACTCACAAAATATTCCTCAAAGTTCATGAATAAACGGAGGAATGCTGTTTAACAAGTAATGAAAGGATAGATGGATACAGCCAAAAATAGACAGACGTAGAAGACCACAGCCGAACATAGAGCAAGAAAAGAGAGATGTCAGCAGAGTGAAGGAGGAACTTAAAAAATGGGAATCTTCATACTAGGAATTCGTTAATATAATGGATTAATAGAGCTACAAAATTTATGATGGAAATTGCGTCAATTTCCTATGAAAATCCTGTCAAATTTTCTACCGACAACTTAGTTTACCACAAAAAAAAAAAAAAAAAAAAAAAAAAAAATCCATCAATTTCCCAAGAAACTCTATTGATGACTTGGTTTCCAGTAGTATATGTTGAAAATTCCATAGAAATGTAACAAAATTTGTTATGTTCAATGGAATTCCTATGATTCCTTATGAGTAACCAACGAAAAATCCATCCGTAAACCCATTTAGAGCTTGTGGTTAACGACGAAAAAAATCATCGAAGTTTGACCATTTTTTCTAGTGATTGATTTAACACTACATGGTGAGTTTAGTAGGAACAAGACAAGCATGAGATTCATAAAGTTCAAGTCGATATCAAATATCGTGGATAAGAATAATGATGATGAAGAGAATATCGATGCCAATAAATTATCACATTTTACTTGAAATCGCATAGACCTTAGTTTAAACTTCAAATAAATGTAGCTTAAAAAATTTCACCCAAGTGCAAGACAATAAAATTTGTTAATTTTGATATTAGCTACAATCCACAGAATAAGGATCTCTTCAAGTTCCACTTTCAACCAACCAATATATCTAGAGGTTATTGGTTAAATAATATATATACAATGTAAAGTTATACATTGTAAAATATAAACTATTCAATTCATCGATATATATCAATTGACATTTCAAAAATTACGATCATACCATATTTTTAATGGCATTATATGTCAGCCAAATCGGAAGGCATCTAGTAAGAATTGTAGAAACATTCGAATGCAATGAAATCAAATCAAATATATTAGACAGATAGCTTTGTCATCTAATAATGCTGACATCTTCATAAAATTGATGCCTCAATAACAATGCATCAAATGCTCTTAGTGTTGTCTTAACAAAACATTTTTCACTGACACAGGTATTGGTGGATTACTATTAACATCTTTTTTTTTTTTATCTTGAGTGCCAAAAAGATGCTAGTTGATTAGATCCCTCACCTTGCTATTCCGTATCCTACTCGCTGAAGCCAACCCTAGAATCTCCGATGCATTACCCCTAATCACCGCCGGCCGAAGCTCAAGGAGGCCAATGCACGCTTCCATCCGAAAATCAGACGCAGATACGGCGACAGGGTCGAGAACCCATGGCCGGCCGGCCTCCACTGCGGCGGCAGCAGCGGCCCTCATTGCAGCAAGCCAGTCTTCAGAGAGGGTTCCAATATTGATGCAGAGAGCGTCGACGCCAGGAGTAAAATCGGAGATCTCAGTCAGTGTACTGATCATCGCCGGACATGCACCGACGGAGAGGAGGACATTGGCCATCAGATCCATTGAGACGAAGTTTGTTATGCACTGGATTAATGGGGCTCGTGATCGAAGCTTCTGAAGAAGCTCCCATCCCCGACGGCCCCATTGATCATTGGATAGATGAGGCTCCGGTGATTGAGGTACCTTTCCGGCCGTAGAGGCGGCGGTGATATCAGTTTCGGCGTCCATTTGGGTGAGAAGGAGACGTTTGGGGATAATTTGTGAAAGAAATGCGATGCTTCATCTATCGGAGTAAAATAGTGTATTCATTCTTTTTCTTAATCCTCCATGTGAATCTAATCAAGAAAATAGCCAATATTTTACAGGTAACCCCAAATCTAATTATTTATGAATCAAACACTCTCTTTCCTAAAAATTTTGAATTCTCACTCAAATATTAAAATTCATGGTAAATTACAACTCATATTTTTTTTATTTTTATTAAGTTCTCAATGATTGGATCGCGACTCACATGATTGGATCAATTTGGTAGTTTAAATATCAATGTTTCGAGTATTTTGTATGTAATTGCCCTTTTTTCGTAAGAATGAAGCATTGTGGTTGTCTCATATGCGAAATGAATAAATTTAAGTATTTTATTTTATGGGTCAGTTGTTGACCATAATTATATTTTGAACATTGCTAAATTTTTTTAAAAAAATTTTAGTATTATTTATATTCAAAAAATCTCACACCAAAAGCTTTGATGTGTGTCGAAATGACCGTAGCTGTAGAGTGATAAGCTCTGAGGTAATTAAAGATGAGTGAGTAGTAAGAGACAACTTAACTTTTTATGTGGGAAATCTTGTGAATGAGGAAAATCATGAGGCTTAGCCCATTTAAGATAATTCTCTATGAATAGTGAGTACACATTATCACTTTTCTCCTAAAACAAGGAATGTGGAATTACTTAGTTAATCATTGTAAATGTACAATAGTAGTCGATTGATAATTGTCATAGTCCTACTGTAATGAATGTAGTTTCGGTGACAGACTACAAGGGTCGTAGTCGATTACTATAGAGACAGTAATTTGTGGTGAATGTTGTAAATTGTGAATGTAGCTCCAACTAGTCGCATGGGTCGTAGTTGAACGATAGGTAGTAGTGGGTCATGTGGGTCGCAAATGGATATTTTAGGAGCTTAGGTTGGCTATATAGACTGTAGTATGAAACTGTATAAGCTATGAGCCACGTGGGTCACATAGGTCGTAATGATGAGCTATGGCGACATATGTAGGCCGCAAGGGTCGAAGACTGGAGTTGCACAAGATGTGTATCTTGTAGTTCATAGTCGGTCACGTAGGTTATGGTGGTGAGTTGTGATGACGTCCATAGGCCACACGTGCCTAGTCGGGAGCTGCATCAGCTGTGGACCATATAGGACATAGTTGGTCATGTTCGTCATAATGGTGAGTTTTGATGAAATTCGTAGACTGCGGGGGCCAGAGTACAAAGTTGCATCAAAATTAGTTATCAATTTATAAGGAGGGTTTTTTGACTCTGCAGAAGGACTTATCAATCTCATGCAGGCAGCGAGCCAGCAACCATAGGGATATTCTATGTCCATTAGTTACTTCCCCGTGAGCCTCGTGAGGAATGCTTAGGCTGTCAATCCCACCATCCTTGTTAAAGAGTCGTCTGCTTCCGGTCGGTGCCTAGGCAGCCACCGTTGGCGATGCGATCGAATGTTTGTCAGAGGCGAGTCATTAACCAGGTCTATTGGACCAATTGCATCAAAAGAAAAAAACTATATAACAAGCATGATCGAAACTCCTCAAACCAAAGAGTAGATCCCACTCAAACAAAGTA
Source organism: Papilionanthe hookeriana x Papilionanthe teres (assembly GCA_022702705.1). Lineage (NCBI taxonomy): Eukaryota > Viridiplantae > Streptophyta > Magnoliopsida > Asparagales > Orchidaceae > Papilionanthe > Papilionanthe hookeriana x Papilionanthe teres. The sequence continues at coordinate 41,814,995 of CM040421.1, forward strand.
ACTGACATGGCTCCCTCACTAGGTGGCGGTGGAGCACTAAACACCTCATGCGTCCTTAGTTGCAACAAATAACAATTTCTTATGTAGCATGTTCAGTCGACATGTCTTGTGCTATAGTAGAAGGTTGAGTCGACGTACGATGGCTGAAACGTTCCTTCTCTTGATATGGAGGAATGAATCAGACAACCCTAAGTGATGCACAAGTGCAATCGTATTTTCTTTTCTTAATAACAACTTTCTTCTTCGCTTGATTTGGCCGAAACGCTCCTTTGGTTTCCTAAAGTCAGTACGAAACTGTTCTTTGTTCGGGACTTCGGTCAAAGGATTCAACAAGCTCTCCATTATAACACTCGGCTATTGACTGGTTCAAATGAGAAAAGATGCAAAACAAATATTGAATATCCAATAGTCTCGTCACAACTTATTTACAAGAACCAAAGGCACGAAAATCAAGAGAGTTCAATTGTTGAATCATTGATTAAGAAAACTTTTATTTGCCTTTCGTATTAAATTATCTTATTCTTATTGCAACGTAATTTTCAAGAAGTAAGAGAATCATTGAATTAAAATATGCACATCGAAAATATGTCAGCGTTGATCCTAAAAAGATTTAGCGGTTCAGATGAGGATAGTACGATAAAAGATGACTCACCACTAGAAGATCAGGAGACCCACTTATCTGATCAGATACAGTCGTTTTAGCTGAAGCCAAAACAAATAGAGCCATGAGAAGGATAAAAGTACGACTAAGTACCCAAGTCGAACCATTGGGACTGAAACAAGACAAATAAGCATCTGACCCATCCACTACTAGAAAGCCGACCTAATATATGGTAGCATACCTTCCAGTAGATCCGATTTAAGAAAAGAAACAGGTTTACAATATCACCAACCATCCCATGGACATCCCCGGGGCACCACATTAAGGATGAAGAATTAACAATGCAACAAAGAATCTCAAATTCATCTCTCGAGCACCCTTCATTAAGGAGCGAGTTGCCCAGTGAATTAAGGTGATTCACCATCGGATCGATAGTCCAGTGTCTCTTTGTCAACAGGAGTTCCTCACCAGGGATCAAGGGTTGACAATAAAACTAGATCATCCAATCGACAATGTCGACCAAGCTTAACCGACCGACCTGATCTTGCCGACTCAAGGTCAATCAAGCTCAGACGGCCGAGCTAGGATGCAGTCGAGCGATATGCTCATATATGTAAAATACTTAGAATATCTCGTATAGCCCTTGATGTGGCCAGAAAATTTGCTGCAGTATAGTATTAGATTATCGTCTTAGTGCGGGAAAATGCTATTAGGTTTTGACATGGAAAACCCGAAAAAGAAAAAAATCACGGGATCTGACTCAGCTGAAGGCTAATATAAAAAGATGATTACAGTTGCAACTACTTGTCCCACATACGAGAAAATGCTATTAGGTTTCTCAGGTAACAACATAAACGTGCTGACAAATTTGTTGCTATGAACGAATAACAATCTATAGGGATTGGCAGCCTCTGGTCAGTGGTGGTCGACGGTGGGTGGCAGAGATCGACTGCGGTCGACAGAGATTAGCAGTGATCGACAATAGTCAGCGGTGGTCGATGGATATTGACGGTGATCGACAACAGTCGGTGGTGATCGACAGAGGTCAGTACTGGTCGACGACGATCAATTGTGGTCGACGACGATCGGTGAAAGTCGACGACTGTCAGTAGTGGTCGGCTAAGGTCAGTGGTTGTCGACAGCTGTCGGCAGCGTGGTGTTGGACTTCAACACCTTCTCAAAGCTAGCTATTCCTCAGATCTCAAACTCTCATCCTCCCTCATGAGAGTGGTGGAACTCAATTTATAGTGTTTTATGTGTAATTAATGTAAGAATACAAATCACTTTAATCAGGTGTTCGAAGAGTTTTCTTTAATCAGACGGTGTTTGATGGACATTTGAGTGTCTTAATGATGTTAAAATTGGGCGATCTTGGTTTCACTGAACTCGCCTTATCAAGACACTCGTTTTGACTGTAGGCTTGTTGGATTCAACATTTGTTTGATCTTCCAAATATGTCCAATAAACTTCCAAGAGTAGTTTAATGACTTGATCTGAGTTGATTTGACTCAGATTAGATCGATTTTGATATCATTGTCTTATTGAACTGGTCAGTTTGAATGTAAGTTTGCTAAAACCAGAGTTTTTGATGAACTTTTATCAAGATTTGAATATTTTTTGATTAAAATGCTACATCGAGATCTGTATTAGGCTTCGAGATCTGTGCCTGTTGATGAAACGCATTAGCCCTCATCAAAACATGGACAAAATTATAAAATCAATATTCTATACTCTCTCCTCTTATATATAGAATGATCATTTCATGTACCAAGAACTAAAACAATTAGTCAAAAAAAGTTAAGTCAACACGATTGATATAATTTATCGTTCATTATTGTTCGTTATTCTCTCTCTCTATCTCTTTCTTCCTTTCATGTATTCTATTTTTAAGTGTGATTCACAGACAAATTAACACAAATGATAACAAAAATTTATCAAAAAAATCCCAACTTAAAATGTTCTATCCATTCTTTTTCCACCAAGAGACTAAGATTATTGCATTAACTGTTCTTCATAGTCCTCCATACCATTAGCAAATAAGAGAAAAACTATTTAGACGAATTTAAAGAACAAAAAAGCGCTAAGTTGGGAAAGATATATATATATATTTTGAAACAAAGTCCAAGCTGTTTAAAATTTGTTCATCTTATATCTTAAAAGCACAATAATAAAACCTGTCAAAGAAAATAAGTCAAATTTTATTAGCACCTTATTTACAATTCAATCACTCTATTTCTTCAATTATTCCAACCCATATTTTTCATCTCTTATTGCCTTCCGACGGCCTACTTTATACAGGGTCCCGAAGTAGTAAACCCACTCGTCATGGATCAGATGAACATACCCTCCCCGATCGTTTCATACGAGTGAAGCTTACTTGCACGTCCCGCTCATCGTGAACGAGCATAATGCATATCCTCTCATGAATGTAGTTTAGCTCAAAGGCTAAACATTCATAAATGCATTGCTGAAAGTTTATTAATATTATTAGTATCATTTCTATTCAAATAAACCCACATAAAAATTTTATTCTCTAAAATTTTCACTACAAACCAAAACTGATACATTATATAACCATCAATAATAAGAAGACCGACTCCACCAAATTTCCTCATATTACACAAATATATATATATATATATATATATATATATATATATATATATATATATATATTCAATGAAATAATTAAACAGCTATATATTTTCATTTTATATTGCTTCACACCTAATATGTTCGGCTCATCATATGTACGAACGACGGTCTGGATGCAGCCGCACAGTCGTGAATAGGCTATTATGTGCAGCTCACTATATGTACCACACATATAACGACGGTCTGAATGCGGCCGCACTACGGTGTGTCTAAACCGCACGTAATATTTTCTCATTTTATATTTTCCTACCAAATTTCAGCCCTAGTAATCTCACACACACCAACACCCATCGTCGTCAAGAGCGCCACGACGACCCGTTTCCATGAAGTCCCCCTCCATCCGAATCTCCCGAAACGCATCCAGACCAAAATCCTCCGCTTTAGGCAAACTCATCACATACTCATCCAAATCATCCAGCCCAACACCCGCCGCCGACCTCGACGATCTCCCCGGCGGCGGCTTCGCATCGGCGGAGGGGAATTCATGCGGAAGATTGAGACGAGCGGAGTCTCCGTAGAGCGATCGAGCGGCGAGATCATAAGCGCGGGCGGCTTCGAGGGATGAATCGAAGGTTCCCAACCAGAGCCGAGCGCCGCGATTAGGTTCGCGGATCTCGGCGACCCATTTGCCCCAAGTTCTTTGCCGGACGCCGCGGTAGGTGCAGAAGGGATTCTCAGGTCCGCCCTTTCCTTTCATGCAACCTTTCCTCGATCGACGCAGCGGGCAGCATTTGCGCTTCTTGTCGGGTGGATCGGGTATGGCTGCCATGGGAGGAGGAGGTTGGATGCGAATAAGGTGTTTGTGGGGTTGTCTGAGAGTTGGGGGGAAGTGGATTTAAAGAGGGGGTGGGGGTGTGGGAGTACAGATGGAATGAGGGGGTCTGTTCCACGAGCTCGGATGGCGGGAGGTGACACGTTGAGGATGGGTATATGTGGTGTGGTGTGGTGTGGTGGGGAGGGAACCATGAACGTAGAAGATAGTGTGAATTGGGTTGGGCGGGTCGGGTTGGGTTTTATGCGGGCTGTTAATTTGGGCTGGTCTTGATCACACAAAATTATATTTTTATATAAATTTTTGTAATGTGTAAGTTACTAAAAAATATTGACTACAAATTTGTAATTTAAATTTATTTGAATAATTAATTCCAAATAATTTATGAAAAATTATCCTTGGATAGATCAATTTTATGAGGACCAAATAATATTTGATTATATGTTTTATAAATTGCTTTTCAAATGTTACATAGTCTATATTTCATTTGTGTCATGGGTTGAGGACACGTGGCAAGCATCAAATACGTCCACGCCAACAAAGAAATCTGGTCGGCACATGTCCTCTTTTTTGTTTATTTCCTCCTGGTCGGATCGGATCGGGTCGGGTAATAAAATGGGGCTTTGGGCCGATCCAATGCTGAAGGAAAAACTCATCAAGATTCGTGCGATGATGCAATGAATGCCATCCCTGCTAGATTCTTTGCATGGCGGATGGCGGCTGTTTGCATGCTTCGGGAATAAGTAAGATGAAGGGCGCAATGGATAAGTGCGTTATTTTACTGAGCTTTTATGTCATTGCATTGCTTCCATTACTCTGATCTCATCAATGATCTCATCCTCTCTTTAAAGAGGCGTTTACTTACATACAGGACATTAGGGCTGTTAATTTAGTTTGAAGGTCTTTAATTACTCAATATTGATTCAAATTTTGGTACGGTTGAGTTAAAATTTCGGATCGAGTTTTTTTCAAGCTGATTTTGTGTCGAGTCCAGCTCAGCTTAGAAGTTTGATCTTTAATGACATATGACTGAATAATATCGTTAATCACTCAAAAAATTATTAAAATTTTGGCTCAGATCAATATCGGATTGAAATAAACAAGCCGAACTATGAGCCAAAATTTTGGATCAATTTTTTTTTGAGCCGATTTTAAGCCGGTGATTTTATGCCGGCCCCAACTCAACTCAAAATCGAATCGTTAACACCCCTACATGACATACATTGTATTACATATACATCTAAGTGTGTGTGTGTGTGTGTGTGTGTGTGTGTACTGTGAGATCTCCAACCCACCCTATTGGCTCAACCCCCACTAAGTTTGGGGGCAACCCGGTGTGCAAATAATTCGAGTATCAGCTGGCTTAAGGCAACACTGCACCACCATAGGATTCGAACCCTGAGGGACCTACGACATTCAAAGAGCCTGCTTCTACTACACGAATTACTTTTTATATATATATATATATATATATATATATATATATATATATATATATATATATATATATTGAAGGTTATGTATTTGATAAGCAATTACATAAGAATTGAGTATTGTGTAAGTAAATCTTTCAATTTTAAATTAGTTTTTTAATATATCTTTTTAATTTTTTATTTTTTTTTACAATCTTCCATTTCCAAATTTAAATTTGTTGTATTTTGTATGTACTATATCTTGAAGGTAAAAAATAATTATTTTTTAGTATTCATAGGAGTAAAGTAAATAACAAATATTATTATAAGTGATATGCCACTAACAAATTTTCATCTTTTGACACAAATCTCGACAGTAATCTTTTGAGCAGTAAAACATTTATGCTTCGATTAAGAGATTGTCAAAGCTCGGATTTCGGAAAATTTATAGTTAAACTAACCGAATCGATGAGACGGACCCAATGATATCAAAATTAGTCGATTCGAGTCAAAGTAGCTCGGATCAAGTCATTAAAACACACTTAGAAGATTTTTGAACACATTTAGAAGGTCAAACCAATGTCAAATCTAACAAACCTATAATTGAATCGAGTGTCTTGACAAGACGAATTCAGCGAGCCCAAGATTGCTCAATTCAAACATCTTTATGACACTCAAATGTCCATAAAATATTGTATGATCGAAGAAAGTTTTTCAGACTGTATGATTAAAGTGATTCGTATCCTTGCATTAATTGCACACAAAACTCTATAAGTAAAGCCCCACCCCTCTTATGAGACGGAGGAGAGCTTTAGGTTTGAGAAAAACTTGAAGCTTTTAGAAAGAGCTGAAGTCCAACATCACTTTTACCACTGTCAATCACCGTCAACCTCACTACAGACCGCCATCGACCATTGTTGACCACCGTTGATAACCGTAGACCACCACCTTCCGGCCTCCACTAATCGACTTCCGCTACTGGCCACTTCTCACAACAAGTTCATTCACACATCGATGTTGTAATTCGGAAGATTTTGTAACCATTTATCGCCTGTGGAACAATGGTTCTCTGTAATCATCAACTTATAGTGGATTTTTAGAGTTCTGTCTGGCCTTTCGATTTTTTCCTTTGCAGCTTTTCAACTTAAAAACTTTTAATATCACTACTGATTGTTTTATTTTATCAGAGTATTTGTTGAACTCTCGTGTGGCATGCTAAGAAGATAAACTATTACTCAACTACTATAAATTTCCTAGCACGCATCAATAAGAAAATTCTATAATTCAATTTTAATGAAACGCCAGAGTCATTATTTAAACTTTTTAGTTTATCAAAAACTATATAAACATGAAAAAAATTGCAGAGTATTAATTAAAAAAACTCTTAATTTAACTAAATTTATCTTACATTTTAATTGAAATTTTGAAGAGCTGAGAGAGAGAGAGAGAGAGAGAGAGAGAGTTGTAGAGAGAGGTGGGTTTGGATAAGGACTTTGTTAGTTGTGGCATGGCACGTGTGGGGGAGTTCTCTTTAGCATCCGCGTGCGATGTAGCTATTCTTAGCTGCCAAGTACAGTGAACTGCAAACAGATAAGGGGGTTTCTCTTCAGCTCCCCAATTTTTATCTTTTGGACGTAATAGTGTCTATGATAATTTAAAAAATAATAAAAAAAATAGTTCTTCAGCATAGGATATTAATTGACAAATCCATCGGGAGAGATGCAGAAATCGATTCTAGGGATTCAAAATATACAAACACTAAAAATTAAAAAGAAATTCACTATAAAAAATATAAAGAGAATTGTATAAGTCACACCAGACTCATGTGTCTCTAGATTGTTGGAATTATATAAATCTCTTTCCTCTCCTTCTGCACAAGAGAAATTTTGAAATCCAATTTCATACACACATGAAATTCAGCAGAGAAGCCCAAGCATAAAACCCGAACTGCTTGAATTTGATTACTGATGTCGGGGCACAGCGACAGGGTGCAGCGGCGGTCTAAAAAGGCACTGCGGCGCTACAACTGAACGATATAGTGTTGAGCTCTCGGATTTCAAAATTTGGGCTAGGAGTTGCTTGACTGGAGAGTCATGCTCTCGGGTTTGAATCGGTACTGAGCGTAGCAGCATTGCCTTTTGGGCGCAGTGGAGTTGTGTATTATAAAAAGAACTTTCAGGGGCAGTATCCCCGAACTCAATACTAGAGGTCACCCCCACTCCCATATTGAATGGTGTGTTAGGTATGACTCATATACTGAAAATTTGGAGTCTCTTGTAATAAAGAGGTGTGTCTCATAGAATGAAGAGAAGCGTCTCATGGAATGAAGAGGACTGTCTTTTGGAATGAAGATGCGTGTCTCTTGGAGTTTAGTGGGTTGGGGGAAGCGAGGGCGTGTTAGTAATTTATCTATGAGTTTTTTCTATAAATAGATGTGTAATCCTATGAGTATGTGAACCAAATTTGTAACTCTCATGGAATAGTGAATTCGCCGCTCTGCTCCCGAGGACGTAGACACATTTTTGTCGAACCTCGTTAAATCTCTATGTTTTCTTGTGTTTTGTGTCGAGTCCTGTTTTTCTGCACCTTAAATTTCACAACACGGAGAAGTTGATGACTCTGTGTAAGCCAATAGATTAACATCAACACTCGGAATCATAACAAAAACTTGAATTTCCTTAGTTGAGATAGATATATTACGAAATAAGGTGAGTAGTTCAATATAAAGTATTTTTCAATAAAATAATTATCGTATTTAAAGAGGTTAGGAGAGAAGTAGATCACGGATTAATAAAGAGATTTGTTGTTAGATCTGTGAGTTACACATATACATACTTCGTTTGATAATTTATATAATAAAATTAATACCAAAATTAAGATAAAATAAAATAATAAATACAGAAATAGTTGATGACATAAATCTAATTGGACTTTTAGCTTATTTTTAACAAATTAATTTGTGTAAATAACCTTTATAACACATTTAATGGTCATGAGAGACATTATATTAGGCTTAACAAACCATGGCTTTATAACATTTACTGGGGGTTAAATTAGGAGATATCATAAATATTAAAATTATTTTCATTTTATTTAAAAGACATAATAATGTGCAATAATAATATTTTGCCGATTAAGTATACAGTAGTTTAAGTCAGGACTCTTCACCATTCAATATTTTGAATATTTTAAATTTAAATTTTGTGATATTATTTTGCTTCTAAATGTATAGTAATTATACATTTATATATACAAATGCTTACGAATGTATAAATTTATTAGGTTTTTTTTTTAAAAAATCTAAATAATTTAGTTTTTAGCCATTTGATTAAAATTTAAGGGACAATTTAGAATCACTTTATGTTTTTTATTTTTTTTTAATTTATTTTATTTTCAGTTTTCTGCTTTTAAAAAACTTATTTGATAGTGTTATGATATATATATATATATATATATATATATATATATATATATATATATATATATATATAAAATATGAAACATATTTGATTCCGTATTTTTTATTTTTTAAAGAAAAAAATTTTTAATTTTTATAAAATAGTTGGATTCACGTACATTTTAGGTACATTTTAGTGTTAAGTTTTACCGCCCATGACATATACGACATTTTCCTTCCTCCACCTAGCACGAAACAATACGTGTGTGCAAGCGAGCGGCGGGTGGCTAGCTGTGACGGACGGCGGCAGCTGCTGGTGAGGCCGATGGAAGCAGCAAATGGTTTGCGGCAACAACGGCTGTGTTGGGTGAGAGCTGGCAGCAAGCAATAGCAGCGAGCAGCAGTGACGGGCGAAGGCAGAGGGCCGGCTGTAGCATCACAACAACTGATAACTACCGCGAGCAGCGACGACGATGACGATATCGCAGTGGCGGGTGGGAGCAGCAGAGGCGGCCGGCAGCTGGCGGGTGACGATTGGCAGCGGTGGTGACGGGGAGCAGCAGGCAGCGAAGTGCGGCAAGCACAGTGGCGGTTGGCGCGGAGGCAGACTGGGCGAAGGGTTTAAAAACATGCAAAAATATGTTTTTTTTTTTTGTTCTTAATATTTAAAAAAAATATATTATTTTAAAAAATAAAAAATAGAAATAAAACTAAAAGCAGATAAACAAATACTGTTTTATATTTATTTCCTATTTTTTATTTTCAAAAAAATAATAATAAAAATAAAAAGATCCCAAACGACCTCAAATATCATAATTTGATCAATAGCATACAACTTCACGGTTCTAACTATATATATATATATATATATATATAATAAATTTGTATAGAAAGAGATGAATTTCATTTTCCTTGAATGATTATTAGTGCATTGAGTAATTGTCTTTTATAATTCATCCGAGTAGTTAAAAGACCCTTGAGGGTTGACTCCCTTTAATACATTATTATAATTGATATTCTGCCACAAAATTCAAATAATCAGACTTGAATCTCAATACAAATTAAATGAAATAAAAGTTTTAAAAGTACAATAGAGATCATCCGGGCTCTAATTTCAACAACTTTATACCCAAATTTAAGATCTCAACGGATCATTCTATAGATGACTTGATATTTCGAGCCTACTATCAGATCAAATATTTGAAATATGATTGAAAATTTTAAAATATTAATTGATTAATCAAATGATAACTAAATTTGATATGCTTATAATCGATTCAAGTGTCTCGATGAGAGGAATCTTATAGCTAAAAATCACTTAATCTGGAGATTGTTAATTGGAGATCTGTTTATTTTCACTAACACCAGACCAAATGACTCGTTTATGTTAAACATTACTTTTCAATATATGTTATTAAGGGAAGATTTATATGCATAACACTCAAATCTATAAATTTTAATTTTTACATATACATGACATCTTATATACATATGAAAATATGTATTTCACCTTTTACAAGTTAAAATTGTTGTGCTTCTGATGTTATTTGAAAGATTTGGGTGGTATAAAGGCTATATGTAAAGTTCAGGTGTTAGATATGTAAATATATACAAATTGGGTGGTATGTATGTAAATGTTTACAGACAGACCTTGCACACGATTATTCTCATGTATTTACATATTCTCATTATAAGTGTTATATGTACAAATATGAAAGTTTAGGGGTGAGTTATGTAATACATCAGAAAATTGTGCATGTATATAAATGCCCCTAAATGACTTGAAAGGATCTTATAACAAAGTGTCCACATTATAGAAGGCTGCTGCTACTTAAGACGCCAAAGACACAGTGCAACCTACATTCAGCTGAAGGTAAAAGCCATGCCAAAGAAGATGGTAGCAGTTGATGAAATTAATGATGTTAATGCTATGACCGTCCAACTTTCTTCTATTAACAAATAGTTACAAATATACCAAGGAAATTACTTTTAGGGGATGTTTGATATTACACTTTTAATAGGATTTACGTTAAATTTTACATTTGAATTTAACCTAAATCCCGCCAAGCACAAAAACCAGCAAGTTAAATCTGAAACATCGCTAAATCCATTTTTCTCTCCTCTGTAACATAATTCTCATGTTTCTTAATATGTTGGATAGGTGGATTTAACGGATTTAAGGAGAAATTCTGATCTCGTCGCACGGGAGGAGAAGGAGATCTTATCAAATATTTTTTTTGAATTTAATACACCTGAATTTGGTAAATCCGGATTTACAAGATTTGTTAGATCCTACTTAAACCTTCGGTGCAGCCAAACGGAAAAAAATTTGCGTAAGTCAACCGTACGTAAAGTTGCGTACGTAATAGATTACATGGGGGTTACACAAGGGTTACAAGCGTGTTATAACCTCCTCGTACCTCCTGTGTAACTCACTTGTAACCCACATTTCTATTTCATCTATTTGTAGGTTACAGGGGGTTGCACGAGAGTTACACGTGTAACCCTCGTGTAACTTTTTACGTACGTAACTCCTGCGTACGATTGACGTACGCAAATTTTTTCCCAGCCAAACACCTAAGAGAAGAAGCATGTTGAAAGCTTCCTATTTTCTTATTCGATTAAAATTTTGTTTAAAAAAAATATCATTTAAGAACATTTATGTTGTTTTTAATAGCATTTATTATTATATTATAGAATTTAACGCCTTTATTTGTTTTCATGTAGCTTAATCTTGGTGAAATTAGACCTATAATAATTTCATTACAAATGGTTAATCATCATATGAAGTACCCAAAGGGAATTATTAAAGATGTTCTTATTAAGGTTGACAAGTTTATGTTCTCTATTTATTTCATTATCTTTAATTTGGACAAAGATAAGGAAATCTCTCATAAACTTTTCTTAGTAATTAGGAGAGGACTTATGCCACATATAGTGAAAGTTGATACTTTGTTTTTCAACTTGGTCAGAATAATTACTATAAGGCTAATTATATGTTGATTTTTGAATCTGAATCAGTCTATGAATTGAGAATAAAGCATAAGGAGAGAAACATAAGGAGGACTGCAGAATGACTTGCCCTCTCGGGGCTAATGAGACCTTCCTAATTCTCTGGTGCACTTTTTATTTTATGAAGAAAAATTTCCTTCACCTAAAATGATATTCCTATTTACAAGAGATTGAGCACTATCTAATAATATTATATTTTTTACTCTGCTTTAATGAGGGCGTTATAAGTTATTTTTAATATTTTACAAGTGTGAGCTCATCGCTTGGTTGTGACTGTATTTCGGTCGGTTTTGCAGACCTTGATTAGTATGAATATATCCGTCCGGCTTTGTTAGACTTGGTTCATCTGACTGTATTCAGCCGACTTTGTGAGTCTCCGGGCCTTATGTCGGTGGAGTTTCCTCTATTGTCCTCGTCTCCTTCTAGGCTGTCAGATATTTTCAGAATCAATGTGATCATATTTTTGATATAAATTGATGATAATATAACTAGAATCCAAATCCAGAATTTATACAACAAGATAATTGGCAGGTGATTAAATATCAGTGTTTTAGTAGAGCTTTCTCTGATAATGACTGTGGTAATTAATAGCTAGGAATTAATATATGGATTCTCTGCAAACTTGTGGGGATGCTGTTGCTTCTTATAAAAGCAGTTCTTTTTCTCTGACACGCATTTTATTTTCTGCAACTTTTGTGGGTTGGTCTGTTTGTTGTACACTGAGCTCTTATTAAAAGCATTTTTTAATATATTCGTTGCTTAGATTGATTATATGAGACAGTTAGCTTTCCTTCCCACCAGCTACAGGATTCCATTATTCCAGATTGATAAATACATTTGTTGAATCCCAATTTATCCTCAAATCATAACTCAATAGATAAAGTGCAAGTTATGGGAGAAAGAGAGAGATAAAGAAAGGAATGAGCAGTAATATGTCGTATTAAACGTGTCAATCCTTTCAATTCGCACTTATTCATAAAATAATATTCTTATTTATAGGGAATAGAGCATAACATGATAATGTTATATTTTTGCTCGTGCTTTTAAGGTGGTTGTACAATATATTTTTAGTATTTTACATGTATGAGTCCATCGGTCGCCTGAACTTGTTTAGATTTGGATCGGCATAAGTGGTTTGGTCTGCTAGGCATGGCCGGCTTTATAAATTGGCCAAGCTTGATTGGTTTCGGGTCAGTAGCACTAGTTGGTTGGATCAGGTCTGATTGTCGACTCTTGATAATGGATGAGGTAGCTTCTAAATATCCCCAAGCTGATTAGAAGTATTGAGCAGCTAGGTATTCCTTTGGATCGACTTCTTAGTGGCGGTGGCTCAAATGCCTCATTTTTCTTTGTTTCTGATCCAAGGGTTCAAGCTTGAATCATTCAATTGTCGTTTTGCTCTCATTAGGGTTCGATCAGCTCTGGATTTACTAACTTTGGCTTGGACGGTTGCAGTTGGTGGAATGAGTGAGCCTTGTGGTCCTCTGTAGGTGGGCTCTCCTTAGTCGCAGTCTTCTTCTCTAAACCGTTAAATCTCTTCAGAAAAAACAACACTGACATATTTTTGATGTACAACATTATAGACCAATAGATTTATGCATTTTTTTTAACCTTATATCTTATTTCCAACAATAAATTGTTGTAGCACGGCATCCCCCATTGAATGAAACACTGCAGATTTGGCTATCGTCTACTTTGGCCCACAAAATCATTCCTTGTCTTATTACTAAAATTTTATGAATTTTTTGGTTGAGATCATATTACTTTTTTGTCATCCGTCAGCTCAAATCAAATTATTGAGTGCTTCCATCACTTATAAAAAATTATAAAATTCTGGCTTCAAGATTTGTGGAGTACTGCCTTACATGTTAGCCCTTCAATTATTCCAATCTCTGTTAAAACTTTTGGTGTTAAAAGGAAGAAATATACGCACGTAATGTGTGATATTATGACGATATTGTGGTGAATACCATAACAATACCATTAAATCTGCACCTATAGTTTTCACACATAATACTTCTTCCTTCAAAAGGGAATGCATGTTCTTCTTTCCGGTAGAGGTTAGAAAGCCTTTGATGCTTATTTTTTTCCTTATCTAAACAGTTAGAAAAATAAAATGAAGGAAGAACAAAATTGCAATTTCCTTTAATTTTCATGCTCTGTGTTACATGGGCTACATTAGTGTTCAGCACTCATGTGCATTGAAAACAAATAATACAATTTAGATAGGTTCTTATTTGTCATTATAGCTCCATGGACCAAGCTATGAAGATCTGTTCCAAGCGTAGCCAGAGTTTTGTCTGGACCATACCCACATGTCCAGCGAGTTATTTTAGCTTACATTTATTAAGATTTAATTTTCCTTCTTTGGGACCATTCATCAAATCCTATAGAACATTTATTATTTATACATGGACATGTAAATTATCCTATTTATTCATATTCCACTTAAATCTTTTTGGCACAATAAAATTATCATTTTCTAGCGCATCTAACATAGACTTTGGAGTATTAAAAATTGACCCGATATACCAACATGATTCGAACCCCATACCAAATATTTAGGTTTAACCTACTTAACTTTTAGGACAGGTCCAACAGTTTAATTACTTGGATTATGTTTGGGTCGACACACCAATCCATAATTGACTTGAAAATTGAAATGTCAACTTGTAATTGATTCAAATATGTAAGCCTAAAATGGCACATTAAAAGCGTTTCTATAAGTAATTGAGTGATCTTTAACTCTTTGAATTTCTGTTATAGATGTCAAACTCTTTGATAAAAAAAAGTTAAAATATTTGGACTTTTTATACTTTCATATAAATAAATAAGAATTGTGTGGCATCTATGTCAATTTTGCAAAATATTAAAGATCATGCAATGTCTACAGTGGAAGGCAACTCTATGATCAGACCTAAGTGTACCCAATGAATAATTTATTATATGTTTTATATATATATATATATATATATATATATGCCGCATTCCTGTGTGCAAGCCTTCGCTCATTGGTTGCGGCCTTTGGTGTAAGTCCCTCGGGTCAGGGGTTCGAATCCCACCTATTATGGGAGAATTTGAATCGCACACAGGACTGGAAGAGGGGTCTGCTCCTCGGTCACTTTTTAAAAAAAAATAAAAAAAATATATGCGCTGCATTCCTAGCTCAGTTGGTAGAGCATCTGTTTCGACAGTATAAATTCCCTTTGGGTCTAGGGTTCGAATCCTGTCTCTGGCGATTGATGCCTTAATGAGGGGGTACTCGAACAATAGACGCATGGTCATCCTCAGACCTAACGCCAATTGAGTCACGCTCGAGCCTATTATTATTATTATTATTATTATTATTATTATTCCGTTCAGTTATCTTATACTATTTAATAAAAAATGAGCCATTTTAATTGATATTGTATGAGAACTCTATACATTCAAAATTAAACATATTCATTTATTTTAACTTTAAATTATCATTAATTTTAAACTCATCAATGGAAATATAAACACTGTAAGAAAATTACAAATAAATAAAAATTAAATTACTTATTATTACAAAATTTATGAGCTTTTTAAAAATTAATATTAAATAAAAAATTAACACGTTTTAAGAAATCGCAAGATATCATTTGATTTTTATCATTAGTTTTAAAAACTTCGGGGTATAAATGTAAAAACAAAAAAAAAAAAAAAAAATGCAAAAGTTCAGGTTTTAAATATATAAATAAAAGGAATTGGGTGGTATGTATGTAAATGTATATAAAGCAACCCAACATTATTGTTAGCATGTGCAAACAGAACCACAGTACTCTGTTGAAGAAAATATATATACTGAAAGGTTATTTATAGTTGGTCTCATCATGTTTGTTTCTGTTGCTCGCTGTTTGTTAGAAACTGAATAATTTTTTAAATATTTCTCAACCCACCCATGTCTAAGCCAACATCTGCAGAGCAGGTGAACTGAGATAAATTCTCTAGTTACTATATTTCATGGACAGCAAGCTGATTTCCCTCAGAAGAAAGCAACTTTTATGCTTTTCATTTAAGTTCTAATCTAATAATTGAAAAGAGCTGTTATAAACTACCTCTCAAACTTTCTTTCACTCTGCAGTAGACTCGGGCTGTGGTGAAGAAAATAATCTTTTCAGAAGCTGTGATGGAAACTATATATATATATATATATATATATATATATATATATATATATATATATATATATATATATATATATATATTAAAAAAAAATAACACAATTTTCTTACGGCCACGGCACTTTAACAAGTCAGGTTAAAAGAAAAAACTTCTCTTCATAGAAATTTCTAAAAAGCAACACAAAAACCGTTCCCGAAGACGGTTCGAAACACAGAGCAGAAATCTGTCCGTTTAGGCACTTTCACAAATAACAAAAGCAATGCTACTAATTCCTATAGTTAAAAATCAAATGACAATTAAACCAAGGCACTAAACAAGTTTTACAACTGGAGAAATGTATGATACTATGAGCTGTTAATGTCAATTGCCATTGGCCTCCTCACCACATTCATAATGGCAAAAATTAGGTGTTAAACTGCCAATATACAACAAAAATTAGACAAAAAAGGAAGAGAAAGCTTACAGAACTAATCAAAGAAAACTGCCAGTTAGCTCAGCTACTGTGTCATCAAACAAGTCTTCCAGCACCATTTCACCAATCTCTTTGCTCAGTTCATCCATTTCCAACCACATTGATTCACCCAATCCACTTCCCGCAACCTCTTTCTTCACCAAAAAACCTAAATTTTGTTTACTGTACTCTGCCTTGCTTGAACTACAGCTTTCCTTTGCAGAGAAGCAATCCTTTAAACGGCACCAAACTTCATCTTTCACTGTAAGATTAGTTTGAACGTGCTTTTGAGTCCTGATAGCTGTTGTGGACCATGGAGATGCGTTAACTAAAGTACAGTAACAAATGTCTTTTAGGGTTTCATTGACAACATCGAAGTACAGCCTCTGGTTTGATCTTCTCTCCCTGCATTTGGCTTCTTCCCCCTTCCGGTCCAAGAGCTCATCCAGCAAAACTGGATCTAATGGACTGTGAAGAGAGTGAAATCTGGCTAATATAGCAGTAGAGTTTTCATTGGCGAAGTTCGAAGATGAAAGCAGCTTTGTGATGAAATCAAGGCGTTCATGCTCCTCATCTTCTTTGAAGAAAAGCCTGAAGAGCTTCAAGGAGTTGGGTGGTGAAGTTTCACAGTGCGGGTTTTCCAAATTTGAGGAGCGGCTAACTGAACTGATGAGAGGGGATCTGGAGAGCGCTTCTGAAATTATGTAAGTTGTGGAAATTAGGGGTATGAAAGGACATGCAATTTGTAAATGAAAAGGGGCAAGTAAAGTATGAACACTCACGGGGATTGTTAGTAATGGCACGTTGAGAAGAATAGGAGACGTTACTAGGAAAATCTTCTTGAAATGGCCTCTCTAATCCTGAAACGTGATTATGTTGGTTGGAGTTCTCTCTGAAGACTTCTGATTTCCAGAGTTTCTCAATGGAGCGATTGTTCTGCAAAAATTAAAAAAAAAAAAGAAAAAAAAAACTTCTTTCAACTAATAGTCCAACTGTAGCTTTTAGAAAGGAATAGAAATTGTGAAGAAATTAGCTTGAAGATAATGGAAAAACTGGCAAATATGAGATGAGTTGGAGCAAAATAGAATGACGCAAACAAGGTCGCACAAAAACCCTAAAGCCTTCATGTACAACTAAACCACAAGGGTGAAGTTTGAGAATAAAGTTTTGCATCTTAGTCACCTTAAAGGAGACATTTCCATGCTTTTCTGCACTGCTGACTGACATAGAAGATAAAGATTTAGCAAATTTTTCCTCCGAGGTTTTTGAAGCATTTGAATCAGATATCCTATCAAGGGAAGATTTTGGTAGGCCATTTTTTACAGCTGAAGCACTTTCTAAGTGAAGTCTACCATTAGGACTTGACGTAGAAAGGTTGGGCTTCACCCTCACCAATTTCTTCATCCCGGAAAAGATTAAACCTGACACTTTATCCTTAAAAGATGATTTCTCATTTTTCATTTTTGATGCCTGTTTGAGAAGAAAGGATTCGCTAGACAGCATGAGCAAATTTTTTTTATTTTCCCTGATGCTCTCATTGTTTGGAGGAGCGGGAAGAGACTTTGAACTCTTAAAATTCTTAGGAGAGTCCTCATTAAATTCCCGCATCCTATCTGAAGATGAACATGTACTCGTTATCCTATCAGTTCTCCCTTCTTCTTCTTTCTTTATCTCAGGAATGGCAAGCATCTCACCCAAAGTACTTGAGCTCTTTCTGAAATTTGCTTGTTCATGGCTGATATCATTTGATGTTAGTGATTCCAATCTTTCTGAAAGCCGTTTCTTGGCTTCCCTGCTCACTGATGACTCAAGCGAGTAGTATTCATGGCTTAATGATGACAGGGAGCCTGGGCTTCCAGATATCATATGAACCCATGAATTCTGTGATGTTGGAGTCACCAGCTCCGAGTCGCTACAGTCACTGACAGCATCTCTGTAATCAGTTTCAGACCTGCTAAGCGAGCTCTCATCAGCAGCATATCCATTAGATAAAACGGAAGTACTTTGGTATTCATCCTTCTGTGTATTTTTAGAACTTTTTGGCATTTTATGAGGGATATTAGCTGCTTCACTTGATCTTATGTTTCTATATTCTGGAACTGGTAAAGAAATGTGGGAAGTCAGATTGGCCTGCGCTTCATCAGGCATTGCAGAAACAGCCTTCAGAACCACAATTCTGGTTGGTGGAGATACGGTTTCAGCATTTGGAAGAAAAAAACAAGAGTTCAAATCATGTCCAGCAATGTCCCTAATCTCTTCACCACCAACACGTTGGTTCTTACTCACAAATTTTTCATGATTAATATCAATTGATGTACCTGCAGCTGGCTTCAGTACAGTTATGCACTTGCTCTGGGTCCCTAAAGAAGTAGTTTGATGGAGACCTTTAAGTTGGTTGGAAAAAAGAGAATTTGGGTCTTCCAATAGCTTGAGAAATAAATCTTTGTTTGAATTTAGAACCTCAAGGGCATCTTTGAACTCTTTTGATTGGAGAAGTCTTTCATTGGTGGCTAAACGCTTTGCTTCAATGAACTTCTGGTGAACAAGAGCCATTCTCTTGTCTGTCAAGTTTCTACAATAGTTTCCTTCTTCCTTTAGATCTTCATTCTCCGTTTGAACTTCATACACATCTTTATACTTCTTTTCATGGATTTGTGAGTCAGTCCTGCACTTCAGTGTACTAAAGTTGCTTTCTTGTTGAAGAGCTCTACTTGGACAGCTGTGTGGATCAGTTTCTTGAGAGCTTCTTATGAAGGGAGGGATTTTTTGCTGGACAGGCAATGAATTCAGGCCCATTAATTTTGCAACAATGCCGGGTGCTTTCTCTTTCAACTCTATTGCGGTAGACATTTCCTGTGCTATTAGCATCTTCATTGATGTTTCACCCAACTTCGTTCTCCCAGCTCTCTTCCATAGCTATTTGGTTACATGTTATAATATTGAATATAGAACATATATTAGCTAGTACTCAAAATATTAAGGGATATGTTCAATTTAAAACAGTTCATCTCATATCATACCTGTGAACCAATTATATTAATTGCTTTCTTTACAAAATCAGACTGGTCCTTTTGAACTGGATAACCTGATAGAGAATCGATTTCAAGCAAAAAACAAAAAAAGTTGTAAATAATATACATGCTTCAAATCTATTGTCACACAAATCATAAGACGGCAGACTGGAGTTTGGAATTAGAGCATCTAGCGCCAGTAGAGAGAGAAAATATAGTGGTCATTCAGTTGGTTATGAATGAATTGCAATGTAAAGTGAAGCTTTAAAAATTTTATCTGATCAAATTGGCTGCATTATTCTGCAAGAAGTTAAAAAAGATAATGAACATAATATAAGAAAATCAACTTTACCTAGAACCTAATTCATATGTATTTACATATCCAGTAAAAAATTTTAATATTTACTTGTATAACACCTAATGTATCACTTAAAGAAAAAATGTTACATGAATGTATCAGTGAAAGGGTTGGTGCATCTCCGGTGGCAGACAAGATTAGAGAGAGTCATCTTAGATGGTTTGGTAACAATAAACGCAGATCATCGGATGATCCGGTTAGGAGAGTAGATTCAACTTATGTTAATCAAAAGGTAGAGGTAGATCTAAAAAGAATTGGTCATGTTGTATAAAGAATGACTTAATTTATTAGAATTAAATGAAAATACGACACTCAATATCAAACAATGGAGAAAAAGGATTCATGTAGTTGACACCACTTAGTGGGATAAAGGCTTAATGTAGTTGTTGTATATAACACCTAATCCTTTTATTTGCAAAAAGAAATATCAGTGATATTAACATTTCTAAAGTGAAACACAACTTTTCATGCAGATGCTTGATGTGACAATGATAATAAATTGTTATATAAGTAAATATCAAAGCTTGGGGCACTAAATACAACAGAATTGTATGGTATGCATGTGAATCCCCCAAATCATATTTCAAATGCAATTCTTTCGTTTAATATTAACTTAACAACATATTACATAGCCTTATAGTAAATTAACAGAGTATACGATGGTTTAAATAACAATTGGAGCAATGTTGGCTCAAAAATCCCACCAATAAACTGTTCAAGCACATCGTATTAAACAGCGCTAATCCGAAGCTTTCTATCGCAATAATAACAGATGCATAAAGTTACAGCAAAACCCCAAAGGATTCCAAATATGAAAATCATATAATCATATTATTTTATTATACAAATCAATTAATCCTTTTAAGGAAGAGCAAAGAAGATAACAACAAAAGAAAAAGCAAAGAGTTTTACCTTCTCCCTGCGCTTTATCAGTAAGCAGCTTTGTTCTAACCACACCAATGCTCAAGTCGAACATATTGAGCTTGTATACTTTACATATTGGATATTACATCCTTTGCCCCAACCGTTTCTACCTCGAAATCATTCATCTTTCGACCTGCCAAAAATTGTAAAAAGATATCATCAAAGATGGTTTTTTTTTTGTCCTTTTAGTTTCTTAAGTTGGAGATTCTGACAAGTAATATCACCCACCAGGTTTAAGATGGCGACCATTTTCCTATTGAGAACAGCAGGGGAGCTCTCCAGTTGTGTCACTCTAAAGAAACTATAATGTCACGATCTGAATCAGAGAGTGCGAGAGGTTGATTTTGAAAGATTCAAACTGCATATCGTGGCGGAAGAAAAAAATTGAAAGGTTAATAAAGAGGACGTGCAGAATTGAAATCCAAAAATTTAAGTTGAAAGAAAAAAAAAAAAATCAGTGTCAGAATCAAGAATAGGAGAAAGTTAGAGCAAATTTCGAGAAGCTCAATGGCCAAGTTAAGCCTAGAAAGATACTGGCACCGATGCAAATCCCAGGATGACAAAGCAGGTTACCTTTTGACAGGGAGAAAAGCGGGTGGGAGAGAGAGAGAAAGAGAGCTCGATCCAAACGAAAACACAATAAAAAAGATATCAAACAAAAAACAAATCAATCAGAAAATCCCTAAACTTCCAAAACCAGCATCGGATCGCAATAACGTGAAATTTCCCCCACAAAAAACACCCATCCGTGCACAAAATCCACCGAATTCCCACGGAAAGGACAAAATGCAGTCGCCTTAACTAGGTTTAACTCTAACTCCTAAAGTGAAGAGGGGAAAAATCACTTTTTGATGTGGATATGAAGTTCCAGTAATCCGTAATCAAGATCGGAAAAGACATCAGATAATAGTGAATACGTAAAGCAACGAACAGCAAACTTTCACTATCTTCTACTTCAGAATAGAGAAAGAGAGAAAGAGAGCGTGATCTTTTGTGCATCTACCAAAAGCTGCGATCTGACTGCTTCGAGATCTCAAATAAATCAAGATCTGGAGTCAAAGAACAGTTCTTCGCCGGACATGGGCTCGCCGTCGGGCTTCTTTCGCCGGCGCTGTTCCAAGTTCCTCCAGATGGCGATGTGAGTGAAGCGAAATGAGTGGGTTGTCTTGTGTTGTGCAGCTCTTAAGCAAGAAAATAACAGCGCGCACGGACTCCATAACTTTTGTTTATTGGCACTGTCGTGGCAGTAATAACTACTACGGCACATAATTTTTTTTCTCTTTATTAGCTTTTTTTCAAAATGAGAGCGTATGGCTCATCGAATTCATCCTCCCTTATTTATTGTTAATTTAATTTATAAAAGAGGACCTTAGATTGTATTTTTTGCGTGAGTTATATGGGTGTGTTAGATAGGACCTCTTTATCGGTTTTGTTTTTTTTTTTTTTACTTTTTATGAAACGCGTAGGGAGCCTAAATCTCCTTCAACTAAAAATAATCCTTCTAAATAATTCTCATTTGGTTTATTTGGTGCTTCTCATTTGTTCTCGAAGGAGAGAGCTAAGAGCGAGAACGTCGAGCAGTCGACGAGTCTGGTAGAGATGTGGTTCGCGGGTTGTACGAGTAGTGGGTACATTAAAGAAAGTGCGGGATATTAGTAGGGTTGTTAGAAAAACTCACTGGTTGTGAACAACATACATTTAGTTCGTCAAGTTGCAGGTGTTTACTTCATTCGTTAAGCAGATGAGTAGGATATGAATAGTTATTTTGAATTCATTTTTTAATTGAGTCAAACACGAATAGAACTTTGTTATAATTTTAACCAAATGAGTGACATAATTTAGAGTATAGGATGAATGGTTTGGAGAAAGAGATCTCTCATTTATTTATAAAATTGATCCATATTTATGAATTATAATTATGATGGATCACTGATAAAATGAAATGTTACCCCTACTTCAATGGAGTTATTAGAGGTCATTTGTACTCTCATAAATTTACCTTTGTCTTATTAATATTGTCTCTTTAGCATCTTTTCGTAATCATAACTGATATTGAAGTATTTCTGTATTCATAACTGATATTGGTATTTTTTCGTAATCATGATGAAATTGACGTCTTTTTGTGCACCTAAGTCTTCTGACTGGCAGGTATTTGGGTTGGTCAATTCAGCTGGTTCGGGTCGGTTATTTCGCCTGGATATCAATCGGCATTCGCTCTAAGAAATTGGGCGGTTTTGAGAGTGGCAAGCGGTGGTCTTTGAGGCGGCCCTTCAGCAGTCAGACAAACTTTCAGTTGATCAACAGTTCGTCTGTTTGCTGGCGATATTCATAATGTTCGATTTCATGAGTTCATGTAGCTTCTTGTATGATCATATTTTCCCTGCTATTATGAATAGTTTAATCTCCTCGAGATTCGTGCTGACAAATTTCATGTATACACAATTATTATATGGATCATAATAAATTATGCTCTTATGATGATGTATATAATCTAGCCAAAATTTTGAGGTATTTACATGCATAGCACACAATTCCTATGAATTTACATGTCTGACATCTTAAATTTGTTCTTTACATTTGTACCATCAAATCTGTCAAATCACATTAAAAATATCACTATTTTAACTCTTAAGAAATGAAATGCATATTTTCATATATATATCCATAAGGTGCCATATTTGTAAAAATTGAATTTTAGATGTTAGATATGCAAATACACAGGAACTGAGTGGTGTGTATGTAAATCTTCTTTTTATTAAATATCACATTTATCGGGCCCACTGTGGGTTTAAATTATCATCATGCACGCTGTGGACCCCAGTTATCATAGGGATATAATGAAACTATTTATTTGTGAAATGTTAAAATAAATATGGTAAATATGTAAAACGGAACATTTACATACATAACCCCCAATTTTTATGTATTTACATATCTAACACCCAAATTATATATTTTTTTAATAATTATATGCCTAAATCATTCATATCACATAAAAAATATCACTATTTAAACTTTATAAAAATAAAATACATTTTCTCATGTATAAATAAGATAGTTTGTGGATATGTAAATACATAGAAATTAAATGGCACATATGCAATTTTTATATAAGATTAAAGCACTGTTAAATATGTAAATATGAAAAGTTAAAATGAGAAATATGTAAATAAATAAAATTTTTGTGCAAAATATGTTTGATATTTTAAGAACACATTCTTTATTACTTATATGGTGATTGGGGAGATTAATGATTGACATAGCAATCGGCTGACGTGGCGTGACGTGAGTGGTAGCAACTGGTGACGAAAGTGAGGCGCGCAGCTGGAGGTGGTGTGGCTGGCTGATAGTGATACAAAATACTTAAAATAAAATAAAATTTTAATGTGTTTTTAAATATAGTTTGATTTATTTTTAATTAATAATTTCAAACTAAATAATTTCCATAAAAAAATACTTCTAATTTTTTTTTTTAAATAGCAAGCCTTAAAATTGTGGTCATTGCGGCTAGGGCTGTCAAAAAAGCTTGTTGTTCACGAACAGTTCATGTTCGAACACGAACACTAGCTTTGTTCGTTCGAGTTCGGTTCGTTTACACCCCTAATTTCGGCAATTGTTTCTTTTTGGTACGATTAAAGACCTTCATATTATTATGTTGGATTGCACCATAAGTGCCGTGTTCATTAATGGGAATAATTATTACGTCTGATCAACTGTACGTCTGGGCAACATACAATGCAGATGAGCCATACACAACATCGTGTATTTCACATGACTGCGTGTCTCACCTAACGAATGTACAAATGAGTTCAAAAATTCACAAAAATAAAAATAAAAAAAGTTATTTATTTATGGTAGTTATAAAGTTGCATAATAAAAAGCATATGCTTGGCTTCATTTTATTTGGTGGAAACTTAATGGAGTTAACCCAATCATTTATTAGTTTGCATTTAAATTTACTTACAAAAAAGAAGCCTCAGAGCTACTTTATTTGGATTATATTTTTTTTATTCTCAAAACCATCCAACTACCACAACTAGAGTAATGCAATTCATAATTTGACTGTTTGTTAGATTCAATTTAGGAAAATTAAAGTAGTTAAGAAAATGTAGAAGAATTGCATATTTTTTTTCTTATTCTTTGAGATGCACCTTTGTTCATGATAAATAATATATAAACATATATATATATATATATATATATATATATATATATATATATATATATATATATATATATATATATATATATATTACTAGTAGGGCTGTCAAAAATGCTCGTTGTTCGCGAACAGTTAGTGTTCGGTTCGTCGACAAGTTTGTGTTCGATTCGTTCGATAAGCGAAACGACGAACACAAACAATTTTTTTCATTCGGTTTGTTAAACAAACCAATCACGAACAAAGACGTGTTCGTCCGTGTTCAGTTTCGTTATCGTTTCGAAATATAAAATAATTTAAAATAATTATATATAAAAAATTTATAATATTTTAAAAATAAATATATATTGTGAAAAATTATCATATTTTAAATAATTAAACTTCTATAAATTATAATATATGATAAATTACTAATATCAATAATAATATTATAATATTAATTATATTAATATAAATATTATAATATTATAATTAATATACTATACTATATATTAAAATAAAAACCTAAACGCCTTAATCAGTTTGCTTCATTTTGAGGAAGTATGGATTACCTGATGTGTACGAAATACCTGATCAATTTGCTTCATTTTGAGGAAGTATGTATCAAAGCTATGGATGCAAAAAACCTCGTTGTTCACGAACAGTTCGTGTTCTGTCCGCTAGGAAGTTTGTGTTCGATTCGTTTGATAAGCAAACGAGACGAACACGAACAATTTTTTTTCTTTCGGTTTGTTAAACAAACCGAACACGAACAGTGATCCGTTCGAACATTTCGAACACGAACACTAACTCTGCTCGTTAGTGTTCGGTTCGTTTACACCCCTAATTACTAGTCAAAGATAAAAATAAGATATAACCATTTACGATCAAATATCTTTTTCCCTAACACAACTCGAATAATTCAAGTTTTGACCGGAATAATTTTTAGGTTTGGTTTCAATTAGGAATCCCAAATTCTTTTATTTTTTTTTTTTTGTTAATGTTCGATTTGACCCACCAACCCTAAATCGACTCAAAATAGACCAGTTGAATTAAAATTGAACTGAGACTCAAGTAGTTGTTATGCCTTATGTTAAATGATTTATACATGTCAAGTTTGGATTGAACTTTATGACCCATTTAATATTCAAGTTGAGTTCGAGCCGGGCATTTTTGAGCCCTCAATTTCGAGTAACCTAATTTGACACTCATAATCTCTCATTCTTATATCACTAGTATTTTACTCTCTCTCACGCACATACGCATACACACATTTCCACACCAGTTTGAGAGTAACTTCTCAACTAAAATCCAACTAAAAGAGGTAAAGAAGTAATAAATTTTGATGTCATAGATGGGTTTTTCAAAGAAATATATAGCTTTTTTTCCTCCATTTTATAATAATATCACCTAAATCTTACAAAATACAATAAAATTTTAAGTCGAATTTGGAGCCATCATCTAATTGAATTTTAGCTATTCAAATCATATATATCATTCATCTCCAAAATAAATTCAACTTCTTTGTAATAATCCCAATCAATTGCGCAATGTATCATCTAAAAGACACCACGAAAATAGATTTCCAAAATCCAATTTCTTATTCCATGTTTGCATGATGAGATGAATAATTAGCACATACACAGTCACCACAACCAGGAATAATCCATCCACATGAATAAAAATAGTTGGCCTCAAAGCAAAATTGATGACTCATTTGGCTAAATAGCTAAATTAGGAGCAAACTGCATAAGAAATGAAAGCTCTTTCTCGTAAAAAAAATATATAAATGAGTAGAATTTAGAGCGAAACTGCTGCACGGTTTTGAGAGTGAGAAATTAGTAATCAAGTCCGCCCATGCCGCCGCCGCCCATCGAGGGAGAAGCTTCTTTCTCATCCTTTGGCTGCTCCACAACCACAGCCTCTGTTGTGGTCATCAGAGATGAAACGCTGCAAATAGAGGGTGGGATTTGTAAGTTAAACTTGGAATTGGGGAAGGAAAATTTACATACATACCCTCACAACTATTGTCTATTTATATATCTAACACCTTAAATTTTGATATGTAAGTACATAAGAATTGTGCTGTAATTGCCCCAAATTAAAAAGGTGGTTACTACTTACTAGTTAAAGTTGAGCTGATGAGGTGCATCAAAATATAACCAAATCTGACATCATTGATCTTATCCCAACTATTTAGGTTGGTTTTATGAATTCTCATTTATCATATATGCATTCTTATGTATACAAATTTGTTTGGAGTTCCTTCTACTTCCCAATCCTAACACAAGTCTCAAGCTAATTTTAAATTATTCTATCTTCAAAAGATGACACTCCCCCAATAATTTCTCTAATACAATCATCAATTTATCCTGATTTTTCATATACTTATTGCAATATTAAGATTTCTATCACATTCAACTTAAATACTAATAATTTTTATACAAACAAGCGGCCTAATTACCATGTTTCCCGAAGAGAGGGTAATAGGGCATATTAGGTCATGCTATAGTCAAGATAACCGTACATCTGATTAACTGAAAATTTTTCATTATTAAGATGTCATAAATCTATGATTATTATTTGTTGTCCTATATAGTAAATAAGAATAACTATAAACAGCATATTGAAATGGACTCTTCTTTCCCCTCGCATATTACTCTCTATGTTGATTTATCTATAATTTTTTTATTAGTATTACCGCAGCACTATTCGCGATCATAAAGACAGTCATTGATTCTCTAAAATGACTCGACTCATTTCATCATTCAGGTTTTGTAGCAAAACCTTTCAAATGTTTGTTATATGTAATACCCACGAGCAATAGAGATGCAACATTTGTATCTTCAAATTTTATGAAAATAATTAAAAGCTGACTTTGAATTTCGTCAACTTTTCATCCTCAAATCAATTATCAAAGTGAGGGAAACAGAAGCCTTGTAATCCATTAAAATGTTCAAGTTAGATCCAAGTGAATCGTATCTTCTTAAATATAATGTCTTATTGTGGAATGTTTAAACCTTAATAATTATCTATCGATTCTTCTATAAAAAGAATTTCTAATAATAGTATTTCTTTCATTGATTGAATGAGTCTAACTATATGCTTGCCTTCTCCAGATGTTTAGAAATCATTTCAAATGAAATGATACTTAGTTTATGGTCTAAGGTGGAAAGACAAGCCTCCCCTAGGTCATGCTTATTAGATAACAAGGAGCTACCAAAGCTAACCCCTAATCACTTAAATGATCACATTAATCTCTAACTTTTCGTAGCAAAATTCTTTGCAGTCAAAGAAGATTAGATGCATTATAGACCTCTCAAAATTCCAGATCAATCCATAAAAACCCTAATGGCTATTATCTATTTACTAGAAATCAAGGCTAAAACAAGTTAAATAGGGATTATTTTCAAGCCTTTTTAAGCCCATCCCGGTTTTAACCAAGGCAAAAATACTCATAACTTTTAAATTTGAATCTCCTGATGTATATAAATAATTTTAAATTTGAACATTTGATTGAATTAAATATTATTAATTTTAAATTCTTAGTTTCATCCTTTGTAGCCATATATTCCTAAAAACAAATATACATGGTATTTAAATGAATATATTTTAATGAATAGTGGAATACATATAAATTATTTGTGGTCCAATGAGCAACATAAAACGGTCTCAAACGGTAGATTAGAGTGTGATGCACAAGTTCAAATTAATGGTTAGAATATATTTCATAAACATATCATATAAAAAAAAAATAATGTATGCATGGTCAGCAACTAAGGTTATATTACGGTGAAGGGATAGAAGGAGAAGAGGATCATCGCTCACCTTGCAGCATCGACTAATGCAGTTCTAATTACTTTCAGGGGGTCAATAATACCAGCCTTCACCAAGTCAACATATTCACCTGGATAGAACAGCATCAAATGGGGATTACATAAAAATAGAAATGGGGCATTTATATAAGTACCACACAATTCTTATCTATTTAGATAACAACTAAAATCTAAATTTTGATAGATTTACATGTATAGGACCCAAATACCCAAAATCACATCAGAAATACCACTATTATTAACAACTTCAATGTGAAACACAACTTTTCATGCTAAATTGTTATAAATGTAAACGGCAGAATCAAGATGTGTGATGTGAATACATAACAGTTATGTGGTACACGACTGTAAATCATCCAAAAGATAATGAAAATTAAGAAAGCCACAAAATTTTCCTGGTTTAATAGAATGTGAAGAGTAACAACCTTTGGCTGCATCATATCCTAGGTCAGGATTATCCTGCTCCAAGAGTTTTCCCACGACCACGGCTCCCTCTACACCAGCATTTGATGCAATAGTGTGCACTGGGGTCTTTAATATTCCAAAAAAAAAAAGGCTTAGAATGAAGTAAATAGTGATAATATTGAAAAACTGAGTCAGTTGGCTTATTGTGAATATCAAAATTCTTCTTACCCTCAAAGCATTTTGAATAATTTGCACTCCAATCTTCTGATCGAAGTTAGCAGTATGCAATTTCTCCAGCTCCTTAGACGCATAGAGGAGAGCAACACCTCCACCTATGCAAAAAGAAATAGAGCACGTAAGATATGTTAGCGGTTAAGATAATATAAGGATGAGACGTGAAATTTCACGACTAGAACCTGGAACGATTCCTTCTTCAACAGCAGCTTTGGTGGCATTCAGAGCATCCGTTACTCTATCTTTTTTCTCACTAACTTCAGCTTCACTGGCCCCTCCTATCTGGAGATTTTGAGGCGGAATAAAAGAATGCCCTCACAGGATGTCGCTAAGATAAAATAACATTTTATACTGAACACAATTACACGACACCAGCATGTTTAAAACCATCTAAACGGCCCCTAAAAAATCCAAATTCCCGACTTTATCGAATTGTAATCCATGCCAGTATAGAGCAGAGAGGCAATTATACAATTAGAGCATATTCACATTACATGTGTACCGTCCACTTAATAGTCACTAAAATCAACCATGATATTATAAAATTAACATGAAAGTGAAAATTATACATGAAAACCTGAGGTATTTTGCAGAAAGGTCATGATTATGGCAAGGTTCAATTTTGAAAAAAAAGAGGGGAGGGTGGAGGCGAGGAAAGGTAATCGGACCTTTAAAACA
This sequence comes from Papilionanthe hookeriana x Papilionanthe teres, assembly GCA_022702705.1. Lineage (NCBI taxonomy): Eukaryota > Viridiplantae > Streptophyta > Magnoliopsida > Asparagales > Orchidaceae > Papilionanthe > Papilionanthe hookeriana x Papilionanthe teres. The sequence goes on from CM040421.1 coordinate 41,845,025, forward strand.
GCAACACCACCAGAGAGCTTGGCCAACCTTTCTTGCAACTTTTCCTTATCATAGTCAGATGTGCTAGACTCAATAGCAGACCTTATCTGCAGAATGAGCAACAAAAATAAAATCATGTTGCCGTTCAAATCACTTAAATAAAGAAATAAACGATATAAAATATTAACCTGCTCGCATCTCTCTTCAATAGCCTTTTTGTCGCCAGAGCCGTCAAGAATAACAGTATCATCTTTTGAAACGGTTACCTGAAATTATCAGAACCAACTAGTTATGCTCAAGTGATGAGAATTAGCCAACTCTATCCTTGCAGATGATGCGTTACTCTTTTGTGTTTCCCATGAACATGATTCCATGGAAGACGTAAAAATATCCTATTGCACGTCTCCAAAACAGAAATTTCACAAAAAAATTTCAAGGAAATAAAACAGGAGGAAAACGTTGCATCACTGATCCTATTTGGCACAATACATTTGCATCACTGATCTATGTTACAATAATCATCACATTATAATTGGAAAAGAGAAAAACTCTTTCTTTCAACTGAACTTTGTTATAAATTTAGTCTTGTGTTAGTTTAACTTGTTAGAGTTTAGATCATACTTTGGTAGAAATAGTAATTAAAATTGCTAAATGTAGAAAAATAAAAAACAATTTAAACATCATTAAACAAGACCAAGGAAAACTAGCAAACTTGAAATATCAAACGATTGTTTGTGTAAAATTATGGAAAATAGCATACAACGAGGATAGCAAAAGGGCAGAATGATACTGTAAGAATCTTTGGCATGCACCAAACTTCCTAGCAAGATTTCTCAAAGAAATGATTTATCTTAAGGAAAAATGAGCTAAGCATGCAAATGATAACTACAGAACAGTCAGCATATGCATAGAGTTAAGATATTTCAGTAAAGCCACAAAAATAAAAAATAAAATAAAATAAAATAAAAAAGTGGAAGTATAATGGAAAGCTTAGTAAAATAAAAGTTATACTCACCTTTTTGCATGCTCCAAGCATTTCAAGTTCAACTTTCTCAAGGTTCAAGCCAAGTTCCTCCGTGATCAGCTAAAAGTCCAAAAGAAAAATAAACATTAATTGTATAGATTATTCGAGAGAAAATATATCAACAGATCCAGTGAATTAGCTCACCTCACCACCAGTGAGAACAGCAAGATCTTGCAAGCCAGCTTTCCTGTTCTCCCCAAACCCTGGAGCTTTGATGGCACAAACCTACATGAAAAAGACAGCCGGTAAAGAATTTGGTTAAAGAATTTACATTTGAAATTTTCCTAGAAAATACACGAAACATTACTTGTTGGAGACAAGGAAAAAAAAAAAAACTAACTTTAATTCCAGCTCGAAGCTTGTTAAGGATCAATGTTGCCAATGCATCACTTTCTATATCTTCAGCAACAATGAGCAAAGGTCTCTGCCTCTGCATAAAGTTGATAATATAGGGTTAAATGAGTTTTATTCAGACTAAAGCAATTCATTCAAATAGTTCAAATAAGCCAAATTAACCTGAAGCCAAAAAAATAAAATAAAATAAATTACCTTCAATGCTAACTCCAAAACTTTCACTACAGAGTTGATGCTTGAAATTTTCTTCTCATGAATTAAGATGAGTGGATCTTCTAGTTCCTGGAAATAAAGATGCAAATCAGCTGCAAAACCATTTTCAAAATGATAATGACACAAATGAGTACTTACACATTTTTGGTTTTTCTGGTTAGTGATGAAATAAGGTGATATGTAGCCCCTGTCGAGTTTCATTCCTTCAACAACCTCCAGTTCGTTGTAAAGAGTTTTGCCATCCTGAGGGAAATTTTCAAAAGGCACTTAAAAACACTGATAAAAAAGAAAACAATGGCCATTTGAGATCACTTTTGTTTTCTGTTTTTCTTGATCTTGTTTTGTTTATGTTTTGATTTAAAACAAAACAAGATTGGCACTCAAAACAATTTCTAGATGCATTAAAGTTGTCTGCAGTATTTTTAAAAATAAGCTAAATTTGTTTTAAAAGCATAAAATAAAAACAAACAAAAAACTAACAAACATGTTTTCTAAATAAAAACAAAAAACAAAAACAAAAAATAAAAAACTAAAGTGATCCCAAATAAGCCATAATCATAAGCACTAAGATTATGGCTTATTTATACTTGAGATGAATACAACGTAAGGGTAAAAGATCATGAAATTATGGTATTCATATTGTTAGAGGCTTAGAGCACGAGCATAAATTAACAGATAGTAGAGACACCGGTTAATGATGCAAAGCATATTCTAGTTAAACCTCCAATACAGTTCAACCTTTAAAACAGTAGAAGTTAATGCATACCTAGTTGGTTTACGCAATGATTAAATATGCAGTAAGATTTATCCAACCAAATTGCAAGACAATTACATGTCCAATTTCCCACAAGCATGACAATTGCACGTTTATGCTATGTTTTCGTTTAAAATATTAAATTATATTTTTAAACTGCTGATTTTTCATATTTCATTTTCAATAAAAAAATTTTACATACATAACTCATAATTCTTATGTATTTACATAGCTAACATTTAAAGTTTGATATTTTGGTGTTACAAACCGACATATGAAAAGGTAATCTCACTTTAAAAAAGTAGACTGGTATGTATCAAAGGTGAACTTCAGTACTTTGTTAACTATATGTCACAGCTTCACATTATTTGAAGTAAACAACTTTTAGGCCAGACTGGAATATTATTATTATATCATTCCTGTCAAACTTACAAGCATGTACATAAGATTTAAAAGAAACTTCAAATGCTTGTGTATATGAAAGTTCATGCTGGTTTAAAAGCCTCGCCAAATTATGTAAACAAATGTATTGGAAATAATTTTCACTGTTCAAGCATGTAAGGCATACAATTTATCAAAGATATCTACAAAAATTTTCAATTACATAACAATACGACAGTGCAATTTAATGTTTAAACAATTAGAGAGACAATCACTCTACAGTCTCAAATAATAGATTTATCTCAAAGGGGATAGGAGAACTTATTGATAACTTATATTATTACCCTAGTCCACACCAACTATGAATAACTTTTGGAAATTTTACATGCATACCATACGATTTTTATGCATTTACACAACTAACCCCTAAACTTTCATATCTACTATTATAAAACTTCGGTGTCATAAAACTATTGCATGAAAAGGTGTATTTCAGTCAACAAGTGATATGTGTGATATCAAAGATTTAAATGCTATTTCATGTAAATATGAAAGTTTAGGTGTTAAATATGTAAATGCATTAGATTTGTGTGATATATTTGTAAATGCACCAAAACCTTTTTATGTTCCAAAAGTTACCTTCAGCAATTTAATAAGCCCTAAATTTTAAATGTAATTTTATTAAAATTAACTTTTAAAAAAAATTGCATTGAGACTTTAAAATGAATAATCACAAAAGACATTTGGAACATAATGTTAGTTGAAGTTTGGAAAACGGATTTTCTTCCCATTAAGAAATGCAACTTTCATTCATAATGGCCCTCCTCATTTCATTCTACCATGATAATTTACTATTATCAATGAATCAAACATATCCTTGAAACCAAATTTCGAGAAGCCTATATATTAGCAGTCTTCAAGGTATAAATCAGGTAAGCCTTCACAAGCAACTTACAGAAATTGTGATGACACCTTCTTTCCCAACTTTCTCCATTGCCTTGGCAATTAATTCACCAATCTCTCGCTCTCCATTTGCAGAAATAGTACCAACCTTTAAATAAAACAAAACCACTAAGTATCCCACACAACCATGACCGCAATAAGAATATACAGGAAATAACGATGGATCATACAGCATATAAATTTTAAAAATTATATATATACATACATACATATATATATATATATATATATATATGAGAGAGAGAGAGAGAGAGAGAGAGAGAGAGAGAGAGAGAGAGAGAGAGAGAGAGAGAGAGAGAGAGATGATATAGAAGGAAAAACCTGAGCAATCTCTTCTGAAGTGCTGATCATTCTTGTCCTACTCTTAAGATTGGTGACCACAGTATCAACAGCCAAAGTGATGCCTCGCCTTAGGTCCATTGCATTCATCCCAGCTGCAACTGACTTGCATCCTTCAGCAAAAATTGCTCTTGTAAGAATGGTCGCACATGTGGTACCTGCATATAAACAATAAACAATGAAAAGAGACCAAAATAAATCGGATAGACTCGTATTGCAAATAGTTATTATAAAGACAATAACCTACACGGAAATTTACATCCGTAGTACACAATTCTCATGTGTTTGAGTAAGCGTCAACTTCTTTTAAAAGCGAGAAAAAACAGTGGTATAACAACCGGATATTATCGTTTAAATTTTTTTATATACTTTTTAATATAAAAAGCTAAAATATCCCTAATATTTTTAAATAACATGCAACAGTTTTAAAAATAATTATATTTAAATTTTTTTACAGAAATAATTCCCAGTAGCAGCCCCCCACCACTGACTTTGGCCAAAAAAATTCTTTGCGGAGCTGCATAAAAAAATTAAAAAATAAATAAAATTCAAAAAACAAGCCTGAAGAGATACATATATGCATCTAAGTTTGTAAATATCCTAATTTAGCAAATTTGGTGGCATAATGTTTCCTTCACAAATGCATCATTTTCTAAGAAAGAATGTTATTATAGCATTTAATTAAAGGCTAATCTGAAAAAAGTCATCACTTAGAATTAAATTTCATAGTAGTATTCATAAAAAATGGGTGTTATTCAATTAAAATAAAGCTTTTATTTAAGTTGAATGCATTAAAAACATGAATTTCATATAAAAAAATTAACAAGATTTTCATAAACTAGTACAAGACATATGCACATCATGACTTTGCAGTTATGAAAGTACAATCCGAAACATTTAAAAATAAACTAAATTAAAAACTAACGCTCACAGAAGAGTGGATGCAATATATGGTCCTTTTTCCCAAAATTATGCGACTCTTTATGCTTCTCTCTTTGTCACTCTCTACTCTTCTTCCCTTCTTCATGGTTTAAGAACCGTGGACGAATGGCAAAAAAAATAGATGAATTGAATGGGTTGCTTGATGGTTTAAGAACATGGTTTTAATTATTTTATGTTAAAATTATGCAAGCGAATACACCAAAACATAACTTCGCTAATGCCATGAATTATAAACTCATCCTCGATATATAATTAAAAGAAGTTAAGATCTAAACCGTAAAAAAAAAAGATCTAGTGAATTTCTTATAAATTTTAAGATCGAAGCTAAAAGCACATTATAAAACTTCTTACAAACAAAAACAAAAATCACAGATTTACCAATAAGTTAAGTAATAAACTTGATATATAAATAAACTGCACGGTTGATGAAATACGAAATAAATTGAAAAAATCAAAAGAATCAAAGAGTGTAAAAATAAAAGAATTTAATTCACTCAATTAATCAGACTAGCCATTTCATTCAAATGCCCACTAAAAATTCGCGCTAAAAGAGCTTGTCACCATTAACAAATCAATTTTGGTCCCTCCAAGAATTCACATCTTATTGCGCTGAAGGAAATGAAAAATAATCCTAATATTATGATTATTTCGATTAGTATTGTCCCGCATGAGTTCATCCAAAAGTATACATATATCAGAAAATTTACATAATAGTCTGTCAACTTGTTTCTCTTGCCAATTAGCTCCCTCAGCCAAAATTTTTAATATTCAAAAGCTATACACGCATATTTTATGAGCTGTATGAATGAAATGATTGCTCAACCATAGCTCATAATAATTTTATTGACAAACCAATGCACCACATTAATGGTCTATGTGGTTGTGCAAACATTTTGTTAGATGCAATTTCTGTGTCCCTTTAAACTTGATGATAGAATAAATCATAGCCTTAAAGGTGATTTTTTTAAAATAAACTAACACCTACACACAAATGTGCAAAGTCTTGAACACGAGACCATGTGGCTAGAGACAAAGCACCCAAGCACTAACTCAGGTTAAGTCTCACAATCTTAAATATTAAGCTAATATGTTCAACAATCCTATTAAAAGAGAAACATAAACAATCTTCAAGACAATATAAAGATAAAAATTACCAAAAAAGTGAGACAATCAGGACTCAACAATATAGAAAAGGGTTATGCAACTATCTAAGTGCTCGTGTATAGAAAAGGGTTATGTAACTAACACCTACACGAAAATGTGCAAAGTCTTAAACACGAGACCATGTGGCTAGAGACAAAGCACCCAAGCACTAACTCGGGTTAAGTCTCACAATCTAAAATATTAAGCTAATATGTTCAACAATCCTATTAAAAGAGAAACATAAACAATCTTCAAGACAATATAAAGATAAAATTTGCCAAAAAAGTGAGACAATCAAGACTCAACAATATAGAAAAGGGTTATGTAACTATCTAAGTGCTCGTATACAAGTTCAGAAGTAATTGATCCGTAATATTAAAAATGACAGTAAATATCTGTACACAGTTGCCAGGGGGAAAAAAATAAGTGTAAGCTGTAATCCTTATCACGAGACAGCACAATATAGCACAATTAAATCTTCTTATATCTTACCATCTCCAGCAACATCATTAGTTGCATTAGCCACCTGTTTCACAAGGCTAGCACCCATGTTTTTAACTCTGTCCTTGAACTCAATGCTCTTGGCAACAGTTACACCATCCTTTGTAACCTTCGGTGCACCAAAGCTTTGCTCAAGAACTACATTGCGTCCCTTGATAATAAAATAACTCACAATTAGATAGTCATCAAGTATGAAGTATTAAAGACATGTCATCAATAGGATGGATATGCGCTTGAGAGCTGGTGTTGAGCATTGGCTGGATATTGGATGAATTGAGCAGTACGATTTACCAAATTAAAAGAGATTCATGAAAAGTATGAAGTGACTTGATGTGAATGATTACTTTAGCAGACACAAATCACATTAGTACAGGTTTTCCAAAATAAATAGCATGAAGAATAAACTTCAACATTTTAAAAATAGCATCATACTTCTGATTTTTCTTTTTCAGGGATATTTCTTACCTTATGCTTATCTTATAACTCAGTAGAAATATTCTCTTTTTACTTTTTCAAATGAAATAGATAATTCTTAAAAAGTTTTTTTTTTATTTAAAAATAAACAAAAGAAAATTTCATACTCAACAAAATATAAGTTGCTTATCTTATAACTCAGTAGAAATATTCTATTTTTACTTTTTCAAATGAAATAGATAATTCTTAAAAAGTTTTTTTATTTAAAAATAAACAAAAGAAAATTTCATACTCAACAAAATATAAGTTGTTAATATTTTTTTATTAATCTCATTAACTCAAGGCATCAGAGCATGATCGCATAAAAATTTAATTAGTTACTTAAAAGTAATATAAAGTAAACCTAGAATGAACTTATGTAGAAAATAATGAATTTATGATGTCAAGTTAAAATTAAAATCATCAAACTATGGGCTGTTAACAAATAAATTAGAGAAAAATATTAAAATATACGTTACCCCCAATGAAGGTGGAATAGAACAAGGTACATAATCCAAAAGAAAGAGAGAATGAATGAAAAAGTGTAACAAGTAAGTTTGATGGGCAAAAAGTGTAGATTTGGTGAGGTAAAAAGAAACTTGTGACAAGAAAGGATGAAATGGTGGAAAAGACGATAGCTTTTTGTTTTTGTGCAGCAAAAGTATGAAATGGTGAAAAAAACAAAAAATTTTCATTTTGGAACAATAAAAAGGGGTATCATTGGATTAGAAAAGAAGTGGCAAGTTTCATTTTGCTTTCTGCCCAACTTTGTTTTCGATACCTTTCATTTGACTATCATAAAACGTTGAACTAGGCTAATAAAAATTTAAAGGAAACTAAAGCATAAACTTTCCAAAAAATCAATGCATATTGTGAAGCATACACTTGACATCAAGGATACACACATTATACAAAAGCTTTGATGCTCATATGTAAAAGCATATTTTAACCAATTCTTTTTAAAGCATTAATTTTAAATACTAATCATAATTCATAAAAACACCATATACTAACAATGATGCATGTGATTGGTACGCAATTTACCTTTTTTCCCAACAATAATTCCTTGCATTAATTTTAAATACTAGTCATAATTCAAAAAAACAACACTAAATACTAAGAAAGATGCATGTGATTGGAGGGCAATTTACATTTTCCCAACAATAATTCCTTGCATTATGGGGCTGTGAGGCATTCTTTAGAGAAAATACATCAAAATATTTCCTAATTCCAAAATTAAAAAAATAACTCGATACAATCCCAATAAAATCATACATAAGAGAATCAGAAATTAGAGGTGTGCATTTTCTAGATAGAATAAAAAATCAAACCAAAACTTCTTTTAAATGATTTGAATATTTGTTCAAATTAAGAAAATGATTCATTTTTTGTTATTAGATTAACTATGGTATTAAATATTTTTGATAAACTCAAGCACCGAATCACGTTAAATGATTTTAACAATGCTTTTACAACTCAACGGCTTTAACTACATTTAAAAAAAATAAAATAAATAAGCCAATTGTTTTTGTAATTATTAATTTTATCTATGATTATTGGTTATTAATCATGCAATAAACCTTCAAAATTTAATTACTCAATGTAACAAACTTCAGTTCACCAAAATAAAATAAAATAAAAACAATCGAAACAAATTGTTGTTCAGTTTAAGCTCATTTAACGTTTGGTAATTCCATCCAATATTTCGAACATCCAAAACTAATTGATTTTGCAAATTTGTCATCCAAACCATCCCAATCAATCCAATATAGAATGCAATAACAAATTATTACATCGAACCCATAATACACAAGCAATAATTCATTTTTCTGCCCTTAGCCATCCCTCCCATATTTTTATTTTCCATATCTAACTACGTGATCAATAACTAACCTAATCTTACCTTCAGTTCACCACTTTAATCCGCGCTTAGACCCTGCATGATACTTGCATTACTCATATTCTATGTTTCTTTAATATATTGTAAATTTGTTGATCTTGATAGCAACACAAGAATTACACATTTAATAATGTGTTCCAAGCACGTAGAAATAAATCACTATCAAATGCCCTCTTTGAACTTTTTTCCCAGTATGTTGCATGAAGCTCTGCCTTCTTGGAGGTTGAAAGAAAATTCTCAACTATTCACTAAAATTACATGGGTGTACTTAAAGCCACTTCCACTTACAATCACAACTCATCTACTTAATTCTAGGCGGAAAGCAACCTAACCCCTAGTTCTATATTTTTAACTCATAATTTTGCAGGGAAACCAGAGACCATCAAACAATTTTTCCATAAGGTATGACTCCTTGCACGTAACTAATTACATATTTGAAAGGTTGTAGTATTTGTCCAGACTTATAAGACTTCTCTTAAGAGCCTTCACATATTTTAGTATGTTGAACTTCAACAAACAATGAACCATTTAAGAATGATTTATTTGAACTTATTTTTCCCTTGTAGAATCCTCAAAAACACTCAACAACCATTACCCAAATGACATGGGAAATATATATATATATATATATATATATATATAAAGGAAATTGATATTTTGCAGAGACCCAAATATCGATTTTTATGCACATTCTCGTCCCATGATGAGAACCGCACAATGTTTCTATAATTCGAGAGCCTCTGCGCTACGGTGGGATCGAAACCCTAACTTGAGGGACTTACAGTGACCCTGCCACCAACAGGCCAAGATATGCGACATTTATATAGTTCAAACACCATTAATGTTGTGAAAAACAACAGTAATAAAATGAAAATTGGAATGAAAAATTCGTAAAACAGAATAACAGATAAACACACAAATTTATGTGGTCTAGCAAGTTGCCTGCATCCACAGAGTTGCACAGGATCTTATTACTTTAGGATTTACACCTTCGATCACATTGACTTACAAAAAAAACTCTTTCTCTTCGTATCTCGCTCTCCTTCTCTCTCTCCGTGGCAATTAACAAGAAGACGGGAAAATAAAGCTTGCAATTTCCCCTTTTTGCTTCACCCGTGAGCAAGCACCGAAAAATCAAAGCGAGGAGTTTGGCTGCTTGAAGAAGATTTTAAATCCAACTTCATATGCACATGATGGCATCACCCTCTAATATAAAGAAGAGGGAGATTACTTTGGCAAAGTAATAAGAGGGAAGGAAAACATAAGGAAATAAGAATAATTAATTTTCATAAATAAGAGAGCTTTGCAAGGTAATATAATTAATCAACAATTAATTAAATGCCACGGAAGGGGAACTGCCATGTAGACAGATGCAGTCAAAGATGCCAAAATTTTCAAAAGTGAATCGGTTTCCACAACTCAATAATTTTCCCACTTGGAAACTGGGGCACTAACTGCATCGTCCCCTTACTGCTTAGTTTTTTTCCGCCCTTGTCTTCAAACTAAAAAACCAACTAAAGTCGAGCACAACTTCAGCTTCTCTTTTTTTCTGACGAACTCCCACTTGTCGAATTTTTAACTTGCAAGGTTTCTTCATTGCTTTGCAGTTCTCCCATATTTGTCAATAGATTGTAGTTCAAGCTCAGTGAGTAACACTGAGGAGAACCTCTATTCCCGACTAACCTACGAACTGTAGCTGTAGGGGTGGATAGCTCTGCAACAGACTGCGGAACAATAGGAGTGAGTGCCCTAAATCCACACTCATCACTTCCATCACTGCCCTGCGTTGTAACTTCTAGTAGATCATCAAACATATTACCAACTCAGATTACTGAGGAGCTGCTTCAGAAACTAGTATGGACTTGTCCTTGTACATGATCTTCTCATTGAAAATCACATTCCCAATTCTCATGATCCTCCGATTATGATCAACCCAGAAACAATAGCCAAACTTCTCGTCTCCATAGCCAATAAAATAACATTTCTTTGACTAAACCTCGAGTTGCTACGAGCCTCAGGATTAATGAAAACATAAGAGAGACAACTAAAAGTCTTAAGATGAGAAAACTTAACATCTGTCCCACTCCAGACCTCCTCAGACAATTTACAGGCTAATATAACAGATAACCTCTTGTTAATCAAGTAGACTGTAGTGCTGACTGCATCTGACCAGAAAGTTGATGGTAGTCTGGCGTGTAATCTCATGCTTCTGGCCCGCTTATTAATGATCTTGTTCATAAGTTTTGCAACTCCATTTTGCTGTGGTGTCCCGGAATGGTCTTCTCCATTCTGATACCCTAATTTGCACAATACCACGTGAACCCACCATCAATGTAATCACCACCATTGTAAGACCTCAAACATTTCAGGTTTAAGCCTGTCTCTATCTCAATCAAAGCTTTCCAAGTCTTGAATATATAAATACTTCATATTTATGGTTCAAGAAATAAACTCATACCTTCTTGTTGTGGTCGTCAATGAATGTGACATAGTAACGAGAGCCTCCAAGAGATGCCACTGGAGAAGGTCCCCACACATCTGTGTGTACGAGATTCAATTTTATTGCCTTTGACGCTCTGCCGCTTTTTAAGAAACTGACACTCATCTATTTCCTCATAATGCAACTCTCACACATGTTGAGATCAACTGACTTCAGTTCCGGTAGCTTGCCTTTGAACTGAAGTTCATTCACGCCCCTCTGACTCATGTGACCAAATCTGCAATGCCACAAAATATGTTGTGCTCTTTGCAACTGTAGTGACAAAAATGTTGAGTAAACATGTAGTCATATATAGTGTGTAATTTTTCTTACCCCGATCCAGTACTAAGACTCCTTTGATAACCTTTCAGTTGCTATCTGAGAACACTATAAGATGACCACCCTCATCGAGCTACCAAATGGAAATGAGATTTTTCTTCAACTCAGGAATATATTTGATCTTTTGCAAAGTTCATTTGCTCTTATTAGGGAGTGCAATGTTAATGTCTCTCATCCTCACCATATTCAAAGGTTATCCATCAACCAGATATATCATTCCAAAGTTATCTGCAGCATAATTCTGCATATACTCCCAGCGGGAAAATGTAAGGAAAGAAGCTCCTGAATACAGTAACCAATCACAACAAGACCTGTGAATTGTCAACAATAGTGCATGTACTTCTTCAATTACAACATCAGAGTTATTATTCTCTGTCTTCTTCGGATTTTTGTAGTTTTTTTTATGTGGCTAACTTTGCCACAATTCCAGCAAGTTCACTGCTGACAAGGCATTGATTTTGATCTTCCTCCGTTTGAGTTCCTGTCATGTGATCTCCCTCTGGAATTAACATTCAGTGCTTAATTCAAACCCGAGATTTCTTCAGAATCTTTCCTGCGCACTCATTGGCCAAAATCAAATTACGAATAACATCATATTTCATCTTTAAAACCATCATCATGATTTTCTAGTTATTTGGCAATTAAGACAACAATATCAATGCACATATCTCATCATCAAATTCAATTTTTACAGACAACTATTGATCTGTGATAGTATTGAAATCATTCAAATGTTGTGCAACAGATGTACTCTCTGTCATCTTCAAATGAAATAACTTCTTTATAAGATGCAACTTGTTCGTCGATAACTTTTCATACATATTAGATAAAGCTATCATGAAATCTGCAATAGTTCTCTTTTTGATGACGTTAAGTGTCACAAATCTCGACAAAGTTAATCGAATAACCACCAGAACTTGTCAATCCAACAAATTTCATTCAGTCTCATCCATCTTTTTTGATCACTTTCTAAGTAACGGCATGTGAAATTTTTTGCCATAAAAATAGTCATCTTCATATGCACCTTATTATTTGTCGATCACTTTTCATACATACCAGATAAAACTATCATAAGATCTGTAGTAATCCTTTCCTTGATGACGTGTGTCACGAATCTCGATAAAGTTAATCGAATAACTCTTATAACTTGTTGATCCAACAAATTTCATCCAGCCTCGTCCATCTTTTTCGATCTCTTTCCCAGAACTGCAAATGAAATTTCTTCCAATAGAGATAGTCATTCATCTGCATCCTCCATTAACCAAAATATGTATCAAACTTCTCGATCTCCGATACCATCACTTCGTCTCTGACCATCGTTTACTTTAGATCTGAACATTAACTTTGATACAAATTGTTGTGAAAAACGATGACAATAAAGCGAAAATTCTAACGAGAAATTCACAAAACAGAATAACAGAGAAACACACAAATTTATGTGGTTCGGCAAATTGACTATGTCCACAGAACTGCAAAGGATTTTATGACTTGAGGACTTACACCGTCGATCATGTCAACTTACAAGAAAGAACTCTCTCCCTCTCTCTCCCTCTCTTATCTCTCTCCGTGAGCCACCAAGAAGAAGACGACGAGAAAATAAAGCTTGCAATTTCCCTTTTTGCTTAACACATTAGCAAGCACCGAAAAACTGAGGCGGAGAGTTTGGCTGCTTGAGAAAGATTTTAAATCCAACTTTTTCTGCACATGATGGCGGGACCCTCCAACATAAAGAAACGGGAAATTAATTTGATAAAGCTATAACAGGGAAGAAAAACATAAGGAAATAAGATTAATTATTTTGCATAAATAAGAGAGCTTTGCAAGGTAATTTAATTAATCAACAATTAATTAAATACCACGAAGGAGGAACTGCCATGTAAACAAATGCAGCCAAAGATGGTGAAACTTCAAAAAGTGGACCAGTTTCCACAACTCAACCACCAAAACCTCACTTCATCAAAATATTTTCTCTTCAACTCAAGAAAGTATTCGTCAGCTATCATTCTCCTATTTTAAATTTTTTATCTTCCGAAGAAACCAGGGATGGAAATATTTAGTTACAATTTAATCCATTTATTTTGTTACGAATCTAATGGTTGCCCGTTAAGGTTTATGAGACTTCTCTTGAGAATCCATATATTTTGGTGCATTTTTAAAACACTAATCACTTTCAAAATTGACTTCATAGACTAAAATCCTCTAAACATTTAACAAAGTAAAGAACCCAAGTTATGTATTGCAAACCATAATAGTCAATGCCAAGTCACAGCACACGTTATTTTAAAAAGAGCACACAATATTTAAAAAATAATTAAAAATAAAGCTAAACTTTAACATAGCACACAATATTTAAAAAATAATTAAAAATAATGCTAAAACTAAAATAGTACTAAATTGAAAGTATGAATCATGATAATGAAAATAATCAAAGAAATAATTTGGTTCAATCGTTCAATTCCAAAATCAATATATTAAATTCATGACATAAAAAAGAAAAAGTATATGAATATTTCGGAAGTTGTATCTCAAAATCATTAAAAATTTTAATAAGAACATATTTAGCACCCCGTAATATTACTTGTTCTCCTACTTATTTAACTCGTCTATTCATTTAACACCCCAAGTATCCATTATATTTCTTAATAAGAGTCAAATATTTAGATGCTAAGTTTAGATTTAAAGAATTGTTTGCTAATAATACCTATAAAATCATTCATTAATATGACAAAACATGGGATTTCATTTCATACTCATTCATTTATGAGCTTGTTGTTGACCTCATTTTTGACTCACCATAAAATATGGGACCCATCCCAATTAGAAATTCAAGCCAATTCTTGGCTCTTTGTGGCTTTATGTGTGTGATCTTAAATCCTCAACACTTGAGTCGATTAAGAACCAACACATTGAGACTTATGATGAGCTCGCCACAAACTTAGGTAATGCCTTCGGGAGACCCTTGTGACATAGAGTTTCATCTCTTTAAAACACTACATAAACCCATCACCACCATTACAATTCATACAAACACGCTCACACACACATCACCACCACTATAATTCACATTCACCAACATCACACTCATACACACCCTACCATTAAAATTAAAATCAAACTCCCAAAAACTAAAGAGAATCAAAATCAATTTCAAAATTAAAATCATCATGACAAATTCAAAGTCCAAAGTCCACCATCCCAAATCCACCAAATCCACCGTCACCCAAATCCACCCAAATCCAAGCCCAAGCCAACCCACCAAATTGAAATTTACCCTAAATGAAGCTCATCATCCACCATGACATAAAACCATCCCCTCCTGCCATTTAATTAAAATCAAACCCTAAATCCTAAAATTCATCATCAAAGTTACCAAAATTTGGCTGCATGATAACACAAAATGCCCAAAAAATTTTAAATCCTTCTCCATGAAATTCATGCAAGCTATGAAGCCTCATCCAAGCCACGTGTGAGCCACCTTAGCCATGTACATGTCACCACTCCTTATGGCAAAAGAAGGAAACTCTTTCAAGATACCCTAAAAACTACTTAGCCTCTCTCATGACTCCCCTAAACTCCCCATATGTTGCATCCACATGAAGCTTCTCAACTATGCCAATTGAGGTATCACCACCTGAACAAAGGTGTAGATTCAAACTCCAAATTTTGCATCGATTGGGGCTTTTGTGAAAACGCTCAACAATTCATGTCCACCTAACCATATAGATAGGTTCACCTGGCCTAGATGAAAATGAATCAAGAAATTATAAATCTAAAACCCTAGAAATTATTTAAATTACATGAAAGGTTAAATTATAAATCTAGAAATTATTCAGATTAAAAGAACACTCATTCTTGGATGACCGAGTGGTGAGATTATGATTTGGAAACTTCCAAACCCTTAATCTGAGCTTTCTACCACAAGTTGGAAAGACTTTGCAATTATTTGGGTGAAAGTCAAATTACCCCTAAAGTCCTAACATACCCATAATGAAACATCTACTACTCAAATCATCATGGTTTAAAATAAATTCTGAAGTAATGTATGAACAGTTAAATACTCTAAAATTTTTTAAGCTTCAACCTAATTCAGTGGTATATACACAATGATCTTTTAAATTACAAAAATATGCTAAATAGACTTTTCACTCATTTAAACTTAAGAATGTGAATCTAGTAGGCTAATTTATTACAATTAACTGTTAGTCAATTTAATAGGTACTCTTAAAGCGCATCAGTAAGATGATGAGAGGTGATAATCGCCAAAGTGCATATTTACTATCATACCCTTCTTAGTAACACTTAAATAACTTTCTCCATAGAAGTCCAGTTCGGATAGTGTCTTCACCCATAGGTTAATTAAGTCATAAAAGACAAAGGTATTAGAAAGCTTTTTTTTTGTTAATATTTCAAATTACTTATTATCTTAAAATTGGCCGACAAATTCAATGAGTCACCAGTAAGCCTAAATAAACTTGAGATTGCTTAGAAAATGCCAGGAGCATTTTGAACCACATTTTGAATGCCCAACAAGGTTCTAAGCTTTGGAGGGCGTTTGAACTTATTATGAATCCTGGATAAAGTAATAGAAAATGTTTCAAAAATATATAAATTAAATGAAACACTAAATTCAATAGAAATAACCCGATACAACTTAAACATAAGTGAAATCCAATACTCAGGGGCTTGAGTTTCAGATATCATGCTCAAACTCTCCTTGATAATTGAAGACATTTAAATCGCGACAGTTTCATATGAAACAACGAGCTGGCTCGTAAGTTGGCAGTGTTAGTGATATGGGCGATGATGCAAAAGGCATCTTATGCTGAAATTGGAATAGCATAACAGTATTATATCTCTTAACCCGATCACTTCGCGACTGTTTGGGATTGGTGATACTATTCACCAACATTATGTAAGTAGTTGTCCTTATTTTCCTAGGCTGCTGGTGGCTTTAGCCCAACAATGTGACTGTCTCGTTTGACCGTCTGACTTACAAAATATACAATAATATAAAGACATCTTTTCCAATTGAATCAATATTTTGGTTGCTAAGTGAAAGTCTAATTTCATCATATGCATGTCAAACTAAGAAATTTTTGGGTGTCACCTTCTAAATTTCAACTTGTCTGTTACCCTTGGTTGGGCCAAAAGTAGCCCTCATTTGGTTGTCTTGTCGGTAGCTTCTACCTAAGGTTGGACTTCAAGAACACATATGTTATTGGTTGCCTACGAAAGTCCCTCGAGAGAAATTATCTAGGCCACAAATCCTGAAGCTGAGCTCACTCCTAACTCATGAATACTTATGCCCAGCTCTAATTTTCATACGTTTATCGCCTAAACTCCATATGAGCTTGCATGCTTGTGTTTTAATATATATCGCACCCATAAATCGAAATACTTCGCATTTGTCTAGCTCCCATTTATTTACATGCTTAACATAAAATTTAAACCTCTTTAAGATAACGTCAAAGGCGGTAGGTACGCATTACTACCCCCTCCTTTATTCTACTTAGTTGCATATGCTTTGATTAAACATACAGCAATGTAACTCTTCTTACTTACTGCATCTTTGACATGTGGAAAGACCTTGAGACAAGGGACGTAGGACATATGTTTAAGCAGAAATCCTATAACACATGACCAAATAATAGCTTGACAAAACGTTAAACATTCTTAAAACCTTGTAACCATAATTTATTGGTTAAATAATAACAATAATAATAATAACAACAATTATCAACTCACACGCACCTGTTAAAATCATGAAGATAAGACAAAGAACCTAAGATTGGCAGCTCGAGGCATGGCTTCTCTCTCCCCCTCTCTTCATAGATTAGGGCGACAACACGATCGAGTGGTGGATGACTTCAGGCGATGACCGGGACCAAAACATGAAGCAAATGATAATCCTCAACTAAACTTTCAATAGTCCTAAACAACATAACCTCTTAAGACTTCGGTACGGTTCGTCTAGCAAGACGTAAATCATTACACTATCTTTTAGCCTTTCGCACGATTGTATGTCGTGTGCTATAAGCCCTAATTTTTTTTAGGATTATGAGGTTGTTCGTTCAGTATGACATAAAACTTTTAGGACATATGTGTTGGTTGTATGCCGCGCAATGTAAGTCCTAAATTTAAAATAAATGACAGAAGTAAACATCAAATAACATCATTTTCAACATGTGAAGTCAAACAATAGAATAGTCTGAGAAGTAACTGAAGTTTCCCTCAGAATCTATGACATCCCCTACCTATCGATCCTTTAGATCCTAAAATAAATGTTCCACATTGAGTTATTCCTACTTTATTTTTATATAAACAATCATGAAAATTAAACTTTGAATCGAGAGTTTTGTTAAGTGATTCTGGTCGTTTAAGACGTAATTAACTAGAGGTTTGCGGCCATAGGAGAATTAGTAACTCATATAATTCAAACTCTATCAAATGATCCGTTGAAAATTCGACAAACCAAATAAATATCATAAATTTCTTAGTTTGAATAAATAAGAATATTATCAAGTGATATCTGATTATCACTCATAATATCGTGCTTCGTTATTTAAACCATCGAATAATGAAATATGTTTGGTCGCATTTTTCAAAATTAAAAATTCCCTTTTTAAAAATTAAAATTATATACATATATTAATTAAATTTTTTTCATATTTTAAAATAAAAACCGACGGAACACTTTTTTATTTAAAGGTTTAAACAGCACATTTTATTAATTTAGGATACTCAAGTGCAAGCCAAGTTTGATCAGATACAATTCTAAGAAATCCAAGTAGACATGTATGTAGGTATATATGTATGTATGTATATGTAATAGTTTTGTATGTATGTGTATGCTCAGCCCAAGCTCAAATTTGTGACCAAACTAAATCTAATGAATAGCTGCTATGCTTTGCTTGACTCTATTATAGCTCTAGATTGATTGCAGTCATGGTTACTCATTTACCACTAGCTAAACAAACATGACAGCCAACATCCAGAGCATTTGATTAACATTATTTTGACACAAACAAAATGCTCATCGACAAAAGGGGAAAAGGTGTATTTCATACATAGCATTAAATTCCTATGAATTTACATAGATAACATCCAAACTTTTGATTTTACATGCATATCAATCTATCTAGGTATTAACAGGTGTATTGTACGTTTTAAAAGTTAAAATAGTGGTATTTTTTATATGATATAATATGATATGAAAGCTTTGGGTGGTAAAAATGGAAAAGTAAAGTTTAGATGTTAGAAATGTGAATGCATAGGAATTGTGTGTTAATTATAAAATTTTCCATAGTTTAAATTTCATTATCATGCTGGGGAACTTAAAGGGAAGGAAGGAGAAACCATACCTTAGGGCCCATGGTCACCTTAACAGCATCAGCGAGCTCCTCCACGCCCTTGAGCATCAAAGCACGGGCTTCCACTCCAAACCTTATGTCCTTGGCGGCATAGTTTCTGCTCCAGGCAAGCCTGCTTCCAATCTATAACAAAACGAGCAAACCAAAAGAGAGCGACTATTTAACATAGAAAGAATCAACTCGCAAAATAAAGAACAAGACAATGTTGTTTTGCACCTCCAATCAAAAGGCATTTTCTCAATCAAAATAATTAAAAAAAATATAATAACAAATAAAGTTCCAGAATGCTGACTCCAATGCCATTTAATTAAAAAACTCACCTGTCCGCTGCTGCAGACGCCGCCGCGGGCAACCGATAAAGTGAAGGAAAAACAAAACACGATCAGATCATTAATTGTTATAAAATATATAATCAGAAGGAATCGAGGTCAAAATGTCACATTGATAAGCTCTCTAGGTAGGGCCGTTCACTTACCGGGATTTGGAAGCGAGGCTAGTTGCGAATCGATGCATGACTAAAGTCCGATCTTTTGATTCTCAAAGAGACGGAGAGAAGAGTGGAGGGAAGAGATGAGAAAGAAAAGGCGGCGAGTTATCGAATTAGGGTTTGTCAGATCCGAGAGTAGGAGAGGAGCGCATATAAAGAGAGGCTACCGGAAGAGCGGAGAGGGTTCTTTGAGCTCTGGCGTGGCTCTAGAAGCATCCGCAAGGGTTTAGGGTTTTCAGTACGATGATCCGCAAGGATACAATAACGTTAAGAAGCACCTGCTAGGTGGACAATTTTGAGACTGAAAGACCGTCCGAGAAACCAGCGCCACTTAAAATTCCGTTGTTTTTCAAAATTAATATAAAATAAATGTAAAATAAAAGATTTACATTCCCATGAAGGAAAACATGAATTCAAATAATACATATTATTCTTTAAATTTATATTTGACAAAAAATATATATATTAAATCTTGACTGAAGGCTAACTTTATTTATAATTCAGTTGTATTTCAAATATAATAAAATTATAAAATAATTTATTAATATATTTATTGCTTGTAAATGGATTTTTAAAACTATTTTCTAATATTTGTTTGGTGGAAAAAAAAATCATAAATATATAACTTTATTTATTTTAATATTTTTATAAAAGTTAATGCAAGATATTGGGCTGGTGAGAATAGTTGAATGTATTGATGATGATCGACATATTGAGGGGACGAAGAAAATGATTGTCTGGGAGGTGAGGTTGTAGGTGTTGGGCAAGGGAATCTACTTTTGTGGATATGTGTAAGATATGACTCATATATTAAATAAAGGACAAATGTTAGAGCGGAGCGGAGAGAGCGAGGGTGGCGGAGCTCGCGAACAGAATGAAGCAGAAGCATCTGTCCAATTGTGAGTAAAGTGTTGAATAGGCTTTGATTTTTAATCATGTTCAAAATCAACTCGTGTTCAAATTGTCTTGTGAACAGTGTGTTTGAGTTCGCCTTGAAATTGACTTGTTAAAATTAATTGAAAAACATATGTAAAGTGTTGGATTTGAGCTTGGATTAAATCTATGTACCGCACACGCTGTTATGATTTAATGTTAGGTATAAATATATATAACATATTATTATATATATAATATATATAATATATTATTATATAAATAATTATATGATTTTTTTTATTTAGAGCTAAAATGAGCCGAACACAACAAAGAGTTATTTGTGTTCGGCTCCTTTATACTTCGAGCTTAAATAATTTGTTCATGTTATGCTCATTTACTTAACGAACTGCCGAACACGAGCTACTTAACAAACTGAACAAGAGTTATTTGTGAATAACGAGCATTTTTTACAGCCCTACTTGGGGCCACTCAAATTTCATCATTGTTGAAATTGTTGTGGTATTGCTAATACCCCCCTTGACAAGTTGATGGGTCGTAGAAGAACTGTCAGCTTGGTACGAAGTTGTTGAAACTTGCGTTTGAAGAGAGTAGTAGTAAGAATGTATGTATGTTGATCTTGGGAGTGAATGAATTCA
Organism: Papilionanthe hookeriana x Papilionanthe teres; assembly: GCA_022702705.1. Taxonomy (NCBI): domain Eukaryota; kingdom Viridiplantae; phylum Streptophyta; class Magnoliopsida; order Asparagales; family Orchidaceae; genus Papilionanthe; species Papilionanthe hookeriana x Papilionanthe teres. Next base: position 41,866,178 of record CM040421.1, read on the forward strand.
ATCCATAGGTGTTTGGAATGAATGTGATCACAAATAAATTGATAATCAATCTCTATGAGTTTCATGCGGTCGTGGAAAATAGGATTATATGCTTGGGAGATGACGGAGAAGTTGTCATAATAAAGTGGCATTACTCATTAGTTGCATGATGCCAATACCAAATTCTTGAATAAACCTACCGAGTCATATAATATATGTAGTTGTTGTAGCTAGAGCCCGATATTCTGCTTACGTCGATGAATGAGCCACTCTGGATTGTATTTTGACTATCCATGATGCTAATGTGTCTCCAGTGGTAGATTTCTGTTCTAATTAGTCCCAAGCCCAATCGGCGTCAGTGTATAAACGTAAGGGAAGGTCTCCCAGTCAAACTTCTAACCCAAGATGACTTGTGCCTTTAAGATATCGAAGTTGATGTGTAAGAGCTCTGTAGTCGGTTGTGTTGGGAGAGTGAATTTGTTGATATAAGCAGTTGACAGCGTAGGTGATATCCATACAAGTTTCCGTAAGGTATTAGAGAGTTCCTGTCAATTGCCAATAAAGGGGTGGGGTTATGGAATGGTGCACCTTATTCCGAAGAAGCCAACTTGCGAACCTGCATGGGTGTGTTGAGCATTGCCCAATCCTCCAAGCCCACATTCGAAAGGTTTTGCAGTGCGTATTGCTATTGTTCGCGATGGTATGTGCTAGTTGGTTTCTAAACATGAATACCAATAAAACATCCAATGTTGTCGAGATGCTTGAACATAAACATAATAGCTAAAATTTCAATGAGGAATGAGATCGCATTCTAATCATTTTCTGTGATTAGAATATCATCTACACAGATGAGAACAAAGATTTGAGCTGTATTCCGAGGATATATGAGGAGTGAAGGATCAGCTCTACTAAATATAAATCTTATTTTACCAAAAAAATAAAAAAAAAAAAAAATTGAAAAACTGATAAACCATTGTCTTGGAGCCTGCTTTAGGCCGTGTTGAGATTTTTGGAGCATGCATACATGGTTTGGAAATCAGGGAGGAAACTAAGAGATTGCTTTATGTAAATTTTCTCTTTGAGGGTGTCGTTGAGAAACACATTAGAAATGTCAAATTGAAGGATGAGCCAGTTGTAATGAAGTGTCGCTGCAATAAGCATGTAAATTGTAGGCAGTTTGGCAATCGAGCTAAAGATTTCATCGCAATTCACTCCAAATTCTTGCTTGTGACCTTGAGCAGTAAGACGAGTATCATATGACGTCACCAAGTGAGTTCAATTTGGTTGTATAGGTCCATCAAAAACCTAGTATGGTTTGATTGATGGGGGGTGGAACTAATGTCCAAGTGCCTTGTCGTTGAAGTGCATTCAGCTCTTATGCCATAGCTTGTCGCCATTGGGGTTGTTTGAATGCTTGGGTGAAGGAGGTTGGGTGGGGTTGCTGTTTAGTTTAGTGGAGGAGATTTAATTTATGAATAGGTTTCAGGTTACCTGTTTTGGTTCTTGTTATCAAGTGATGGTGGGGTGAAGGTTGGGGAGAAGATGGTGGTGTAGAGGATGGCATAGGAGTAGGCGTTGGTTCATTGGAGACATGAAAAGGGGACAAAGAGATGGTGGTAGCAGGTTTAGTTGCCGGTTGGAGGAGTGTTGGTGGTTATAGAAAGTAGGATGGCATGTGAGGTGAAGTGGAGGGGGTATTTTGTGCTGGTGGGGATGAATTCTGAAGGAAAAAGTGTTCACCTCAAACACCATGTGCCGAGAGATGATTATTTTATGAGTACTAGGATTGTAGCATTTGTAACCTCAGTGTTGTAAAGAGCAGCCTAGAAAAATGCATAGGACTGATTGTGCTTCAAATTTGAGTTTGGTTTGAGGTATTCTCTAACGATAGCAAGCACTTCCGAAAACACGAGTGTTGGTGTATTTTGGTGGAGATTTATGTACATGTTCACATGGAGATATATAATTTGTGGTCCGAGTAGGCGCGTCAAATTATTAAGGAGAGCATCAGACCAGAATTTGTATGGGACTTGAGAGCTTGATGAAGTAGAGAGAGTTCACAGGCGAGGCTCTGATACCATGAGAGCTCGAGTGGAAATGGAATTCTAATACAAAAATCAAAGAAGAAGAAGATGGATTAAGTTTAGAGACTAAATTACATAGCACTATCTCCTCCTTCAATTCAATACATAGCAGTAGGTATATATAGTGGATAGTAGAAAGTTCTGGATACATATCATAACTAAACGGAAAAAATTAGGATATGATCGAGCTCCTTAGGGACCTCTGGAATTCATCATTGTTGAGATTTTTGAGGTATTGCTAAGAAAATACACATTTTCATGCACAGTTTTATGACACTAAAGTGTGATAAATGTAAACATTAAACTTTAGGTGTTAAAAATGTAACTATATAGGATTTGTGCAATGTGTAGGTCAATTGCCCTTCTTTAATCTAAATCATTATTGTATGTAACATCTATAACTTCTTGGTACCAAAAACTTGATATGCCAACACTAAAATCTGTTTCTTAATATCATTTGTCTAAGAAATATTTGTTAATAACTTCTTTCACTTCTTATATAACTATCCATGGAAAGTTATGTAGCCAATATCATAAGCGTCGTGTTAAACTCTCCCTTTGGCTCCGAGGGATCAATTTCAAAGTGTAACACAAATTTGTTAAACTCATCAACTTTACTAAAAGTAGCTTTGTATCCTCACTAAAGATAATTTAATTTGAAGGTGTAATAAATATAACGTAAGCCACCCTCATAAATGATAATGAACATAATTTCCATTGAAGAGCGACCTCAATGGGAATAGTAACATTCATTGACGAGCTCCATCAATAAACAAACTCTTCGGCACCCACCATAGTAGTGGTTAAGATAATTGTAAACTTGAAAATGCGTAAGAAATAAATCCAATGAATATCAAAATTTTAGAAAAAGTTTAAAATAAAACATGCAAAATAACATGTTTAATACGTGATCGACAAATTTATCATTTGGCATGAATCTGACAACATGACATGAATTTCAAGACAACTTTCTAAACAATAAATATTAAAACTTCAATTAAAAATTATTTAAAACTCTAAGTTCGACAAACTTAAACTCAAACTAATTGATTCCAATCTGAGTCAAATCAAGCTCAGATCAAACTATTAAACCACATTTAGAAGCTTTCATAGCATCATTAGAAGGTCAAACAAATAATAGATCTGACAATCCTATAGTCAAATCGAGCGTCTCGGTAAGATGAATCCAATGAGCCCAAGATTATTCAATTTTGACCTAATGAAAGCACTTAAATGTTCTTGAAACATCGTTTGATGGAGGGAATCATGCCCATCTGATGGAGTGGTCCCAGTTATTTTCTTATTTGTGTAGATGCCTCTCTGGGACTCTATAACTAGAGCACTGCCTTTCTCTTGCAGGGTTACCTAGACTTAGAGCCAAAAGAAGATCACTTAGAGAAGAAGGAGCTGAAGCTCGTCATCATTTTTGCACCGAAGATCTGACAAATTTATCCCACTTCTGCGGTTGTTGACCACTGTCCACCGTGTTGGCCTCCCTCTACCGTTGATCAACATCAACCGCCAACTGCTCCTTGCAATAAAACCCTTTGTGGAGTCATAACTTGCATAGTTGAATCACAATCTACGTTGTTGAACAGTGAAGCACCTGGTGAAGTAATACAATGTTCAATACACCGTGCAATTATACATCTCGATGATGATATAATAATGCACTCCACATATGGTGCAACGATGCCTCATAAAGACAATAAAACAATGCGGCCCAAAGATGGTGACTTTCTGTGAACGTCATCGCAACTCACCTATACCCTACGTCGCTCAAAGCTCACGCAACTCCCGGCTTAGGCCCTGTTTGTTTGGGAGTTTTATCGAGCGGCGCGGCAAATCGCATCGAAAAATCGCGCAACGCGCCCTACAGGAGCTCGACTTCGCGACAAAGCGCCGCGAAGTTGGGTGAAAGCGGGCCGCGGGATCGACCCCGCGGCCTCGCGTTCGCCCCACTAATATTACCTCCCCGCCCCGTCTCTTGCCCTTCTCCGCCTGGTGTTCCCCGTGCGTTTCTTCCTCGACGAAGCAGGTAAACCCGCTTGCTTTCGAAATCTTCTATTAGAATTGTCCTCTCCGTCTCCCTCTCCGCCTCCTTCCCCTCACCTCAATCTTCTCCTCCTCTCTGGTTTTTTTGCGCAGCATTCTTTGCTTGGAAGAAGGTCCGATGTCTTCTCCGAGCAAGCGGCGGGAGATGGACTTCATGAAACTTTGATTCTACGAGATCTGTTCGGTTTATTTCCGATCTCCATTATCGCTTTTGTAATCCGTTTTACTGATTTTTGTTTGTGAGAGGGAAGGATGATGAGCGATTATAAGGTGGAGACGATAAACGACGGGATGCAGGAATTTTACGTTGATTTTCACGGGCCGAATGACAGTAAGTGGCTGTTTTTTTTTTTTTTTTTTTGGAGGGTCCTTCTTGGTGACAAGTCGATGCAGAACAAGAAGAAATTAAGCCATGTTCTGTTTTTATTTTTTTTGTATGATTTTATTTAATTGGTTTTTTAATTGTTTGAACTTATTGTTCTGTTGATTGCATCGTTGTGATGCCTGATTTGGTTTTTTTTTATCTGAAATTGGTGCTTAAAAGTCCCCATTTTGTTTTTAGAGATGTAAAAGTTTCAATTTTTGATGTAATTTTCATATAGTGTCTATTATAGGATATTGGAGATATGCATTTCAACAACATTAAATATGAGTTTTCTTTATTGAGTTTTCTATTTTGGCTGGAGTCTCACCGATTGTAATTCTCCTCTTCAAACAATTTTCTTCTATAAATAAATATTCAAGGTGGAGGTTCTTTTCTCCAATTTAATAAACAGAGGCGAGTCTCAGTCATTTTTCACTTAGCATGTTTTCCCGCATTACTGACAACCAAACAATACGACCTTCACCGTACTGCCGTGCAACTCGCAAAGTTCGAAAAGTTCGTAACTGAACCAAACAGACCCTTAATCTCCTACGGCATAAGAATGTCATCGCAACTCACCATTACAACATATGCGACCAGGTATGACTTATATGGTTCACATCTTGTGGACCTCTGAACTTCGACATATGCGGCATGCAGACGTCATCACGACCAGTACAACTCTCAAAGACTGTCACAAACGTTATTATAGTTCATGCAGCTCTCAACTCGGATCTCTACAGCCTACATGGTTCATAGCTAGTGTTGCTCCTATCGTTGGCCTCTGCGACCTACAAAAATCATAAAGCACACCACTATGACATATGTGACCAAACTACGACCTACGTGGCATAAAGCTCGTGCAGCTCCTAACTCCGGCCTTTGCGGCCTACAAACATTATCACAGTTTGTACAGCTCCTGACTCTATTCCTTAATGCCTACAGATGTTATCTTAGCTAACAATTACGGTCTACGTGGCTCACAGTTCCTGCATGTTCTAACTACGACTCCTGCAACAAACTGACGCTTTTTAAAACAACCATCTATGACCCACACGATCAACTATTGCCATGAATTTCTTTTACGACTTATATAACAAGCTGATGCAATAGCCATCTACAATATTCACGCCAAACTACTGCTTCCATAGCAATCAACTTTGACCTTGCAATTTGTTATCACTGAAAACTGCATTCATTATAACTAGACTATAGTTATTATTGATAAACTACCGTTATAAAATTACAATTATCAACTTTGTAACTCCATATTCCGAATAGCACAACAATTAGCTTTTACATTTTTATTAAATCCTCACTGAATATGCTGTGATATATTTATATACACAAATTAGATTGTTATATTGTTAATAAAATTATATTAATAAAAATTTATTATTTTGATAATACACACATATATATTTTAATATATGTAGATCCCCTTTAGGAAATAGAATAAATACAAAACTTTAAAGTTTTTCTGCAGTAAAAAACAAATCTCAAAAGGAAAGGTTGAAGCACCCACTCAGTATTAGAACAAAATATTCCTGTCTGAAATAATTGGACATCGAGACATGCACTTAATATTTTCTGCAATACTTGGTGCGCAAGCAAGCAAGATCGAGCCCGCACACTTACGCATTCCACAGCATATCGAAAACTTCAATTTATTCTGCCCATCCTTGTTGAACATACGCATTCAGAAAGAATATTATAAGAAACTGCTACGAACTTGCTAATAGAGTTCAAATCAGATACTTCTTCATTTAAATCATTTGAAAAATCATATTTTTTAACCAATACATGGTATAAATTTCCGGCCATTTGCCAACGGAAGAGCATATTTTTTAGTCCCACATCGGCTAGGTGTAGGGCCGAAAAGCAGTACATAAAGATCCTGAGCTGCCCACCTCCTGAAGAGCTCTTTTGGGAGCGCGACAAGCGATATCGGAGCGGCAGTCGCTCGCCGGCCGTGGGGACTCTCACGGTGTAGGCCCTCGTGGAGCCGCACCCGTGACGGAGGCGTCACGTGATCGGCGTGGAGGAGAATGTCGGGACATTTAGGTCTCACATCGAGCTGTGCAGAGGCCGAAAAGCGATGACATAAAAGATCCCGAGCTCGCCCACCTCCCGAAGAGCTCTTTTGGGAGCGTGACAAGTGTCACGGACATTTAGTCCCACATCGCCAGTGAGTGTGGGTGCGTAGCGTATATAAGTCTTGGGTCGCCCACCTCTCTTAAGAGCTCTTTTGGGAGCGCGATGAGCGAGTATCGAGCGGTGACCGCCCGCCGCGGTCGTGGGGACTCTCCACGGTGTAGGGCCCTCGGGAGCCGATCCGTGACGAGGGCGTCACGTGATTGGGTGGAGGAGAATGTCGCGGACATTTAGTCCCACATCGGCTAGGCGTAGAGGCCGAAAGCAGCACATAAAGATCCCGGGCCGCCCACCTCCCGAAGAGCTCTTTCGGGAGCGTGACAAGTGAGTATCGGAGCGCGGCATCGCTCGCCGGGTGTGGGGACTCTCCACGGTGTAGGGCCCCGGTGGAGCCGATCCGTGACGAGGGAGTCACGTGATCGGGTGGAGGAGAATGTCACGGACATTTAGTCCCACATCGGCTAGGTGTAGGGCCGAAAAGCAGTACATAAAGATCCTGGGCTGCCCACCTCCTGAAGAGCTCTTTTGGGAGCGTGACAAGTACCCGTATCCACCATCGCCATGGTGGTCTTTCCTTCGATTTTCATCTCCACAAAGAGTAACCCCTTCCCCGGCTTTGTCCGAGCTCGCATCCCATTCAGTCGTGAAGAGCTCCCACCCGTGCCTCCATGTTGTTCTCTCTATCACTTTCCTCCCCCTTATGACTTGCAAGGAGAGAGTTCAGAGCCTGCTTCTGAGGACAATCCCTCACCCAATGTGGCCCGTCACAAAGGACTGTGGATTTTGGCCTCCCTGATGGTTGTGAGAGCGTCGATCTCATCCCCGCCGCAGATCTCTTCTTCCCATTCATGAATGCTTTATCCCACCTCCGCGAGCCGCTCGAGGACTACCTCCGCGTCCACGACACGGCCGGATGGCTCGAAACCCACCTCGCCTCATCTCCGACAACCTTCAACATTGGACTACTGAAGTTGCCACCTGACCCTTAACATTCCCCGTCTCATCTTCCACGCGTCCATCCCTGCTTCTTTCCGTTCCGCGACCTCTTCATCGAGCAACATCATGCCGAGCTTGTGGCTGCGGTGGAGACGACGCCGAATGGTTCCATTCGATTCGGGGCCTTCCACATTCCATTCACATCAACAAGCACGAGGTCTTATCGACCATGCACCTCGGATCCGGAGTTGGTTCAAATATATGGAATCCATCCGGTGGCGGAAGAATCTCGCCGATGGTGTACTTGTCAATAGCTTTGTCGAGCTCGAGCCATGGTATTTTGACAGGTATCGTGAGGCCACAGGAAAACCTGTGTGGCCTGTTGGTCCGCTCTGTCTCTATAAAGAAGAGCTTGCAGTCAAAGTGGGACGCGGGCGTATTTCATCGGTTGATAACGAGCTCCTCTTCCAGTGGCTAGACAGGAAAAAACCCGGGTCGGTGGTGCTTGTGAGCTTTGGAAGCGTAGCTCGAAACACAATGGCGCAGCTTGTCGAGCTGGGACATGGACTGGAAGCAACACATCTACCTTTTGTTTGGGTGGTGAAGGAAGCAACAAAGAGGAAGATTTTGGGAGTGGAGGAGTGGATTGCAGAGTTCGAGAAGAGGGTGGAGGGCAGGGGAATCGTGATAAAGGGGTGGGCGCCGCAGGCAGTGTTGTTGGGGCATATAGCTGTCTGGGGATTCATGACACACATCGTGGGTGGAATTCGACCTCGGAGGCAAGGCGGCGGCGGGTGGTGATGGCGACATGGCCGCACTTCTATGACCAATTTTTAAACGAGCAGTTGGAGGTGGATGTGCTCAAAATTGGGGTGGCGGTTGGGGTTAAAGGGCCAAGATCATTTGGTGTTGGGGATCCTTATAAGGAAGCAGTAAACGTGAGAAGTGGGGAGGTTGAGTCAGCTTTGTATAAGTTGATGGGAGGAGGAGAGGAAGGGGAAGAGAGGAGGCAGAGGGCGAGTGAGCTTGGAAAGATGGCGAGGATGGCCATGGAGGAAGATGGTTCTTCATGGAAGGGACTGCGGGATGTTATCAATTATGCGTTAGGGCGTATGTAACACGAGACATAAAATCATATTATTATGCAATATCTTACATCGAGAAATATTATTTTTATTAACATAATTGTCCCTAGATCTGGAAAATATTATGTATAGTTCTGATGATGTGACGATGGTGTAAATTACATCACGTTTGATATGTCTCCAGCAAATCTCCATGATCCAACATTAATCTCGAAGCATTGACACGAATCTCGAGATAATTTTTTGAACAATAAACATTCATACTTCAATTAAGAGTCATCCAAAAATCTAATTTTAGCAAACTTATGGTCAAACTAACAAACTCGATTAGACTAATATAATGATATAAAACTAGTCTCATCTGAGTCAAATCAAGTCATTAAACTATTCTTTGAAGATTTTCGGACACATTTGGAAGGTCAAATAGTCATAATCTAGCGAGTTCATAATCGAATCGAGCAATTCGACAAGATGAATCCAACGAGCTCAAGATTGCTCAATTCCGACATTTTTAAGACACTCAAATGACCATTAAACTTCGTGTGATCAAATGAACCTCTTCGGACTGTCTGATCAAAATGGTTCATATTCCTTCATTAATTGCACGAATAACACTACAAATAGAGCCCCACCCCTCACATGAGGGTGGAGCTTGAACCTCGAGAGAGAACTTGAGGTTTTGTGAATTAGGTTGGAGTCCAGCACCATCCTTGCCATCGTCAATCACCGCCGACGGCATTCGACGTCATTGATTGCCGCCGATCGTCGTCGACCACCGACGAGCAACGTTGACCACCGCTGACTGTCGACTGTCGTTGACCGTCGTCAACCACCGCTGACCTTCGTTGACACCTATTGATCACTGTCGACAACCACTAACCACTGTCGATCACCATCAATCAGACACCGTCAGTCAACATTATAACTTGGAAAATCTAGTAATCCTTTCACGTCTGTGGGACAAGAGGTTTCTGTAATCATTAAACTACAGTGAATTTATATAACTGGGTCAGACTCAATAGTTATTTTCCTTAACAGATTTTCTACGTAAAAACTTCTTGTGTCATTACTTGTTTTCTTTCACTTGAGTGCGTGCTGAATTCTTGTGCAATGCCAAGACGATAATCCATTACTCTACTGGAGCGAATTTTCTAGCACACATCCACATTATTACATTATTGTTAGATGTGTGGTGCAGATTATATCATTAGGAGTATATTGTGAATGTACCAATAATTGCTTGGATTGCACAATACACTATGTTGCCCCATGCCTGGTGTTCTTCTTTTCTCTCATGAATTGTTATCGAAGCAATTAGCATGTGGCAGAGGGAAGTTGATTCCTATAACGAAAAAATATTACATATTTTGTAAGTTTATGGGAGAAATGGTGAATGTGAAGATCACGTCACATCTAAATGAATTTATGATGACATGATCACCTCAGTCACTATTGTCCGACAAAACTTATAAATTATGTGATATTTTTGGAAAGCTTGGAATCTTATTGTTTGATGAGGCTAATGTTTCTATTGTGTTTTCAATTTATAAATCTATATCCAATTTAATGATAAATTTATGACAGCTCAACTTACATGTGCTAAGATTGTATCTTATTTACATATCAATACCAAGACGACTCCATGGATGTCAGCTTGGTTTACGTTCTAATTAATTTTTTATTTTATTTTATATTGAATAACCAATAATAGATCAACAGAAAGTTAAATTGATCATTGAAGCCCAATTAGGATGAAATTTTGCTCCTGGAATTTACGTAATTCTGGGAAAAAATTTGCGTACGTAACACGTACGCAGCGCTGCATACGTCTGAAGGTTACACGGAGGTTATTCAGAGGGTATTGGCGGGGTATTTCCGTGTTCTACTCCAGTAACCTCAATGTAACTTATCTGTAACTTCCTTGTAAACTCTTTGTATTTGTATGTTACAGGTAGGTTACAACAAGGTTATAGATACGTGACCGCCTTTTATTGGATGACGTACGCAGCGCTACGTCTTATGTACGCAAATCTTTCCCGTAATTTTGGCAATCTGTTCTATTTGTGACTCATAAATGCACCGATTTTGGGTGTTTCCAGAGCTTTCTTGTTTCAAAATGCAGTCTTTAAAGATATAGTATAAATAAGAAATCATAGTTATATATATATATATATATATATATATATATATATATATATATATATATATATATATAGATATGGCTATGATTTTAGGTGAGAAGAAGATAAGAGCCGAATTAAGAGAATAAAATGAATTATTATTATTCACCACACAGTAAAATATTCAGAGCAATGTTTATATACGGGCAAGTAGAGCAGCACTATAGCAACGGTAGGAATAGCATAGATTATAATGAACTCATATCATTGAAATATAATTTATCTTTATCATGCCCCCTCAAACTAATGATATCTGCAGTATATATTATTAGTTTAGATCAAAGCTTAGTGAAACAAGGAGTTGGAAGCTTTGGTGAATATGCTGACGGTTTCTTCTTTTGGATTGAGATATGATAATGTAATTTCATTCGATTGTATGTGATCCCAGATAAAATGATAGTTGATCTCAATATGTTATTGAGAGCATGAAAAACGGAAGCAGGCATTTTGTCACAATAAATGATTATAGGTGCTTGGATGTTGTTGGAGAAGTCTTGAAGAAGTCATCACATCTATATAACTTCAGAGGTTGTAGATGATGTGGCTCGGTATTCAGCTTAGGTGGACGACTGCGCGACGGTAGGTTTTTTCTTGACATGTCACGATAGTAAGTTTTGTCTAAGTAATGTACAATAATCTGTGGTCGATCTTCCATCATTTTGTCACTAGCCCAGCTAGCGTCCGTATAAGCATGGAGAATTAGAGTTATGGTTTGAAGAGGTATACGAAGGTGTAGTGTGCCTTTGATGTATCATAGAAGACGTTTGAGGTTTTGAAAGTTGAGTTGAAGGGGTGTTTGAAGATGTTGGGGAAGAGTATTTACAACAAATGCAATATCTGATCGGGTTAAAAGTCTGGTATTGGAATGTAGTAATGGAATCCATAAATTTTATGGAGAAAGTGTGTTGTAGATCTTGTTTTAGCTGCTGAATTAAGCTTGAGTTGTTCCCGGTTAACAGTTTATCTTCCACTACCTTTATCAAGCTCAATTCCTAATTTGCTAATAGCTTCATATATGAAGAAAATCCTTTTTCATTAATATCAAAATTCCGTCCATTTAGTCTCATAATTTAAAAAGATGTTATTAATCAAGTTTACTTAGCTATGGACTTGAAAAATGCCCTTTAACTCACCAATTTTGCAACAAAAAAGTTGTCTCATTTATGCTTTCATTCAATAAAACTACATTATTTGCAATTATTTATTCAATTCATTTGTAAGCGAGTTTTTGCTCAACTCAACATGAGTTAGGCACGACTATAGAGCAATGAAAAAAATTTTCAAATAACAATTTTAATTATTAATATTTGTAAAATTAGGGAGTCACCATGTTGGATTCTGATTTGTCAGTGGATGATACCTAAACCATACTTAATCATAAGAAATGAGAAAAAAATAAATAAAAAAGGAAGACGAGAATATAAGTCCTAAAATGTTGTAATAAGAAGCAGAGAGGATCAAAATGGTAGATTTGCTATTTATAAGTCAGGATTTGGATTCTAAAGCTCTACAAGAAAATCTACATGATGAACAATGCATGTGTACAAAAGTTAAGACGTACATAAGGCGTATCACCTTAAGATAAAACTCAGATTAGGTGCCCCACTTGTGCTTGACGATTTGCTCGATCTCTTGATGTGTTGATGTTCTTTCCTTTTTTTTTTTTAGTTAAATGAGACTCATGCTCCCTACGCGTTAATATAAAGTGAAAAGACAAAACCTAGAGATAGTGCCCTATCTAAACCTACCCGTACAACGAGCACAAAAAAATGAGAATCCAAAGCCCTCTCTCCAAAAAAATAAAAATACAACGCACTCAACACAAACACTACGAACAATCATATAAAATAAGACATGCACAAATCATAAGCGAATGTGCAAAGAAATAAAGTGAGTTATAAGATCGAGCACTAAACTTAAGAAATTCAACGATGCCACTTCATTATCATCTCTCTGCGTGCTTCAGACATACGCATATAATCGATTACCCAATCCAAAGATCCTTTTCATAATCACATTCAAACTCCAAAGGATGTTCGTCCTACAAAGTATAAAACTTCCACAAAATTGGGCGAATTGAGCTTCTAAATTAATAAATTTCCATCCCCGATTAAGCAGCCACTCGCAAAACCAAAAACTACCGCCTCTCGCCTGCACTACAAGCTGAAGAAACCGTGACGGACTTAGAAGCAAACCAACAAAGAGAAAAGCTCCTAAAACATCCCTAAAAATACCACCTTACGCGCATTATTACTCGACCCAACAACCGTCACAATTAAGTTTAATGAAAAGAATAAGTAGGCTTAGACCACTTAACCGTAGTAATTCAACATTAACAGGACAATGAGCTGAACAATTCAAAGCTTTCAAAATACCATCCAATTTAACATGAATATTTGAGTTTAAAGCTCATTTAAAACTTTTCATAAGGTAACAAAGAATAATGCAAACAGTGTTCAAAACATTAGGAATCAGATTATGAAATCTATAATTATTTCTAGTGATCCAGATGAAATCAAAAACAACCACAGGAATCGCAATAAACGGCAACTTTGTTGCTTGGAATGGCTGTTTGTGAAGAACAATTTGATCGAAGATGAAGTTGTCTTCGATCCATACAGAACATTTCCTTATGATAATTGTGTGAATCCTCATTATTGTGGTCGAGTAGATTCCTTGGGCTTATTTAAGAGAGCCCGTGTTAACCTTAATCGGGAGCTATCTCTATCAAATTTTGGTTGGTTAGTGGGCAAATTCAGTTTGAATTAAATAGCTAGTGCCATATCTATTATGACAAACTCATCTCTTTTGTCATTTATTTATGCAACTATGCCTAAGAAATGTATACGTAAGATCATGGAAATTGACTTCTAATGAGTTTTTAGTCATAAGTCTAGGACATGTTTTATTCATTTGAGCGATCACTATCACAAGAGAGGCCTTCTCTTAATATACTTTTTTAATCATGTTTTAAGCCCTTGGCCTTCTCCATCTTGATGGTTGTTCTGAGGATAACTCTCAGCTTTTTAAATTGACCTTCAGTTCATTTCCTTGAGGGGAATTTACTTACATACCACACAACTTTTATGAATTTACATATTTGATACTTAGACTTCATATTTACATGCATAACACTCAAATCTTTAATATTACATAAAAAAATATTAGTATTATCAACTTTTTAAAAGTGAAATATGAGAGCTCGAGTAGAAAAGGAATACTGATACAGAAATCAGAGATGAAGAAGATGTGTTAAGTTTACAGACCAAAATTATATTAGCACTATCTCCTCCTTCAATTCAAGACATTTCAATAGGTATATATAGTGGATAGTGAAAAGTTTTGGATACATATCATAAAAATAGTTAGCATATAGTGGAGCTCCTCTTTTGAGAATAGGGCTGTAAACGAGTCAAGCTTGGCTAATCTTCAGCTCGTCCAAAAATGTTCGTGTTCGAAATCCACTCATGTTCAAAATTGGCTTTGTGAATAGTGTGTTCGTGTTTGACGCGCTTTAAATGTTCTTGTTCGTGATCGTGCTTGAATTCATAGTTTTTACAATATTTAAAAAAATTATAATAGCTGACAACTATTTTTGTGGGTAGTTGGACCGACAACTAATGCAATTTATAAAATATTATAAATTTGAGGTCTGTGTGGGGCAGCTGCTCTGCTGTGAAATAATTTGACATTCAAAACTATGGTGGCTATTATAATTTTTTTTAAGTCAGATCACAGCTAGAAAGTTGCAACCGCACATTGTCAGGAATGATATGAAAACGCAGATTTCAGTGGCAGTTTTTTCAAAAAGATGTCAAAACTCAAATTACCCAAATCATCAAAACTACGGCGTCGTGTTGCATCGCCACCCTTGCCTGCAACTGACAGATGATCTTTTCGAAATCTTATTACACAGCTGTTGAGGAGAAAATAATTTTTTAAAAATTATTGTAAATATTATAACTCTTGTATTTAAAATAAAAAATAGACAACAATTTTTGGGCAAGCAAAAAAAAAAAAAAAAAAAATCCACGGCATGAAAATTAATTTCTTAAAAAAACAGTAAAATAGTAATACGATAATGATATCACACAAATACATTCATTAAATGCAAAAAACATAATTTTACAAAGCATGCAAATTCAGTATTTATAATCTGAGATTCCTTCGTTGCTTGTGACCTTGAACGACAAGATGGTATTTATACCGTATGACGCCACCAAGTGAGTCTAATTTGGTTGTATAGATCCATCAAGAACCTAGTATGTCCATGTGTCTCGTCGTTCAAGTGTATGTTGCTCTTCTATCATAGCTTGTCGCCATGAAGAAATATTACAGCAGGACTCCACACGTAGAGCTACATGCTGAGCCTGATCTCAGGCGCACATCAACCCCGCCTGAACTATTTTTTTTTTCTTAAAAAAATATAATGGAGCCTCACTCCCATACATCCTTCTAGTAAGTGCATGAGCCAGTTACACTAAGATCGTACATCGCACGTAGCCTCACGTGCAGTCCCGATGTGATATTTTTTCTGTCGCTATTAGGGTAGTTTGAATGCTTGGGTCCCGCCACAAACTAATGTAAGGAGAGGATTGGATTTAATATCTCTAGCAACCAAAAGTTTTATATTGCTTCCTGGAGACAGCAAGGATAAGAAGAAAAGTCACTTTTACTGATTGGCGCGACTCCTCACAACTTTTCTTCTGGCGGTGGAACTATAGGCATCGCAAGACATTGCATGTGTTGTTCTCTCCAAGAAAATTTTTTCTATGTTTTCTGGCGGCTTCCTCTTTGCTGCCTCTACGTTTTCTCTGGCGGCTTCCTTTCTGCTGACTCTTAGGCAGAGAGAGAGAGAGAGTGAGAAGGAGATATGAAAGAGAGAGAGATTTTTTTCGTAATCGTCGAGACGATCGACGACTCGTATAAATTCCCGCAATAAAATCCTCTACAATACTGCCGACGTGTGAATATATATATATATATATATATATATATATATATATATATATATATATATATATATATATATATATATATATATCGCAACAAAGTTTGGTTATAATTTGTGGTTCGAGTAGGCATCCGATTAATTAGGTGACCGGATTAGGAGCACATTGGGAAAGCCTCTGATACCATGAGAGCTCGAGTAGAAATGGAATATTAATATAGAAATCAGAGAGGAAGAACATGGATTAAGTTTAGAGACTAAATTATATTAGCACTATCTTCTCCTTCAATTCAATACATAGTAGTAGGTATATATAGTGGATAGTAGAAAGTTCTGAATACATATCATAACCAAACCGAAATGGTTAGGATATGTTTGAGCTCCTCTCTTAGGGACCATTGGAATTCATCATTGCTGAGATTGTTGAGATATTGGTAAGAAAATACACATTTTCATGCATAATTTTATGGCACTTTAGTTGTTAAAAATACAACTATATAGGAATTGTGCAACATCTACTTCACGTGCTATTTTTAATATAAATCATTATTGTGCGTCATATCTATAACTTCTTGACACAAAAAACATGATATGCCAACACTAAATATGTTTCTTAGTAACATCTGTGTAAGAAATGTTTGTTAATATCTTCTTTCATTTCTTATATAACTATACAGAGAAAGTTATCTAGCCAATATCATAAGCGTCATGTTAAACTCTCCCTTTGGCTCCAAGGGATCAATTTCAAAGTGCAACACAAATTTGATAAACTCATTAACCTTACTAAAAGTAGCTTTGTCTCCTCATTAAAGCTAATTTAACTTGAAGGTACAATAAAGATACAACGTATGCTTCTTTCCCTTGTCACAACTATCTTACTTGTGAGCCATCTTAACTTCAAAGGCCTTACATCTTGGGCCAATTTCGGTGGCAAGCCACTCATAAATGGTAATGAACGTAACTTCCATTGAAGTTGGCATGCCAACCTTCTAGCCAAACTGATCTTAGTGGGAATAGTAACATCCATTGACGAGCTTTAATAAACAAACTCTTTGGCACCCACCAATGTGTAACAAATAAATCCAATCAATATCAAAATTTTAGAAAAAGTTTAAAATATAACTTGCAAAATAATATTTTTTACACGTCATCAACAAATTTATAATTTGACATGAATCTCGCGTGACATGAATTTCAAAATAACTTTTTGAGTAAGTAATATTCAAACTTCGATTAAAAATAATCTAGCACTCCGATTTCGACAAACTTAAACTCATACTGATAGACTCAACGAGACATACCCCATGATACAAATTTGGTTCAATCCAAGACAAATCAAGCCCAAATCAAACTATTAAACCACTTTTAGAAGCTTTCAGTGCACAATTTGAAGGTCAAACATATTATAAATCTGACAATTTTTTATTCAAATCGAGCTTCTCGGCAAGAGGAATCAAATGAGCTCAGGATCTCTCAATTATGACATAATTAAAGCACTTAAATGTTCTTAGAACATCTTTTGATGGAGGGAATCTCTCATGCTCGTCTGATGAAGCTTCACTCAATAAGAGTTACTTTCTTATTTGCGAGGATGCCTCTTCGGGACTCTATAACTAGAGCTCTGCCCCACTCTTGATAAGGTACCTTGACCTGGAGCCAAAAGAATATCACAACTTAGAGAAGAAGGAGCTGAAGCTTGTCATCATTTATGCAATGAAGATCCAATGAATTTATTCCACTCATGCAGCTGCTGACCACCGTTGACCACCACCTGCTGGCCATGCCTCCCTCTACCGCCAACTTCTCCTAACGAAGTCCCTTGTGAAGTCATAACATGCATAGTCGAATCGCAACGTACATTGTAGAATGGTGAAGCACCCCATAAAGTAATACAACGTTCAATACACTGTGCAACTATATACCCCGATGATGATGTAATAATACAATCCACATATGGTGCAAAGAGGCCTCATAAAGACAATGCAACAATGCACACCGAAGATGGCGACTCTCTTCAAACATCATCACAACTCACATATGCTCTATGTCGCTCAAAGCTAGCGCAACTCCCTACTTAATCTCCTATGGCCTATGAATGTCGTTATAACTCACTACGACATCTGTGTACAAATACAACATATGTGGTTCATAGCTTGTGCACCTCTAAACTTCGGCATTCGAGGCATGCCGACTACGACCTATGTGGTTCATAGCTCACAGCACCTCTCAGCTTTGACATTTACGGCATGCGAACGTCATCACAGCTAGTTCATCCCTCAAATACGACCTCTATAGCTCACATACGTTATCATAGCTCGTGTAGCTCTCAGCTCTACCCTTTACAACCTACATGGTCCACAACTTAAGTTGCTCCCAACTTCAGCCTTTGCGACCTATGAAAATCACGCAACACACCACTGTGACCTATGTGACCAAACTACAACCTATGTGGCACAAAGCTCGTGCAGCTAGGGCTGTAAAAGAGCCTAGCCTGAGCGAGCTCAGGGTCAGCTCGTGTTCGGCTCGTTCGATACTGGCTCAAGCTCGAAATCGGCTCGTGTTCGAAATGGCTCGTGAAAGGTGTGTTCGTGTTCGGCTCGAAATTGACTCCTTAAAATTAATTGGAAAAAATATATGCCTAGTGCAAGATTCGAACCTGAACCAAATGAATGGAAACGAGACGCATAACCACGTTACCACACAAACAATTATGATTTAAACTTAAATATAAATATATATAATATATTAATATATAAATAACATATATAATAAATTATTATATAAATAATTATATGATTATTATTTTATTTCGAGCTAAAACGAGCTGAACATGAGCGAACAAAGAGTTGTTTGTGTTCGGCTCGTTTGTAATACAAGCTTAAAAAATTTGTTCTTGTTCGGCTCGTTTACTTAACGAACGAGCTAAACACGAGCTACTTCACGAGCCGAACACGAGCTGTTCGCGAACAACTTTTTTGACAGCCCTAAGTGCAGCTCCTGGCTCTGGCCTCCACAGGTTATGGGCATTATCACAGTTCGTGCAGCTCCCAACTCCGTCCCCTACTACCTACAGACATTATCACAACTAACAATTATGGCCTACATGGCTCACAGTTCTTGCGGGTTCTTACTACGACTTCTGCAAAAACTGACGCTTCTAAAACAACCACCTATGACACACACGACCAACTATTGCTATGATTTTTTTATTACAACTTACATGACAAGTTGACATTATAGTCATCTACAACATTTACGACAAACTACTGCTTCCATAGTATTGGACATTGGCACTTGCAATTTGTTATCACTGAAAAGTACATTCATTATAACAAGATTAGAGTTATTATCGATAAACTGCTGTTGTGTAATTATAATTATCAACTTTATAACTTTTATTTTTTCTAATTCATAGTAAGAGCTTTGGACTTATGCAGTTACCGTTCGCAGCGGATTATTTCAACTGATTAAGGGTCCATTTGGGCAGAGATTATTCTATGCGGCTGCGTTTTAAAACGCACCTGTCCCGTTTTGCAGACCGTGCTTGTACAGCCTTACGCGTTTTCAAAACGCAAAAATAACTTTTTCACACCGCACCTATCTGTGCATGCTACAGTTTTCCTATCATGGCTTATCTTCTCCAAGTTAAAATAAAATTTCAGAATAACCACCTCACCTAACTTTATTAATGGATTATTTTTAGTCAGTTTATCAGTATATTATTCAATAAGCTACAGCTGTCTCAAACAGACCCTAAGACCCCGTAACTATTTCTTTTTTTTCAGAATTTTTTCATAGATTATTCATGTAAAAATTGAGTGGGCCAGCACCCACTCAATATTAGAAGAAAACATTACTGTCTGAAATACTAGAACATCAAGCCAGGCACTTAATATTTTCTCCAATACTTGTTGACCAAGCAAGCAAGATCAAGAGCGCACACTTCACATTCCACATATGTCGAAAACTTCAATTTATTCTGCCCATCCTCGTTGAACAAATGTTTACGGAAAGAATATTATAAGAAACTGCTACGAACTTGCTAATAGAGTTCAAATCAGATTCCCCCTCAATTAAATTATTCGAAAAATCACATTTTTTAGCTACTACATGCTATAAATTTCCGGTTAGTTGCAACAGGAGAGCATATCAATTTGACGCCGCCCACCATGAGCTGCCAAGCAGGTGATTGTAGCTTAAACACAAAGGGCCTCCATTTTCTTCTCGTTCCTCTCTTGGCACAGGGCCACTTGATCCCCATGGTCGACCTAGCTAAGCTCCTTGCAGCCCGCGGCACATTAGTCACCTTTGCCACTACTCCGGTCAACTTGGCCCGCATCCAACCCACCGTTGCCTCCACCCTTCCCATTCGCTTCGTTGAGCTCCACTTCCCGACTGCGGATTTCGGCCTCCCTGATGGTTGTGAGAGCGCCGATCTCATCCCCTCCGCAGATCTCTTCCTCCCCTTCATGAATGCTTTATCCTGCCTCCGAGAGCCGCTCGAGGACCACCTTCGCGTCCCCGACCTGGCTGGATGGCCGAAGCCCACCTGCCTCATTTCTGACAACCTTCAACATTGGACAGCCGAAGTTGCCACCAGTCTTAACATTCCCCGCCTCATCTTCCACGGACCATCCTGCTTCTTTCTCTTCTGTGACCTCTTCATTAAGCAACATCATGCTGAGCTTGTGTCCGCGGTGGAGGCAACGCCGAATGGGTCCATCGTGATTCCGGGCCTTCCGCATCCCATTCACATCAACAAGCGCGAGGTCTTATCGGCTTTGCGCTCGGATCCATCTTGGTCCAAATATATGGAATCCGTTCGGGTGGCAGAAGAATGTGCTGATGGTGTACTTGTCAACAGCTTTGTTGAGCTCGAGCCATGGTATTTTGAAAAGTATCGCGAGGCCACGGGAAAACCTGTGTGGCCAGTTGGTCCGCTCTGTCTCTATAAAGAAGAGCATGAATTCAAATCGGGACGAGGTCGTGTTTCATCGGTTGACAACAAGCTCCTCTTCGAGTGGCTAGACAGGCAAAAAGACGGGTCGGTGGTGCTCGTGAGCTTTGGAAGCGTAGTTCGCAACACAATGGCGCAGCTCGTCGAGCTGGGCCACGGGCTGGAAGCAGCACATCGACCGTTTGTTTGGGTGGTGAAGGAAGCAACAGAGATGAAGATTCCAGGAGTGGAGGAATGGATGGTAGAGTTTGAGAAGAGGGTGGAGGGGAGGGGAATCGTGATAAAGGGGTGGGCACCACAGGCAGTGTTGTTGGAGCATATTGCCATCGGGGGATTCGTGACACACTGTGGGTGGAATTCGACGTTGGAGGCAGTGGCGGCGGGGGTGGTGGTGGCGACATGGCCGCACTTCTATGACCAATTTTTAAACGAGCAGTTCGTGGTGGATGTGCTCAAAATTGGGGTAGCGGTTGGGGTCAAAGAGCGGAGATCATTTGGTATAGGGGATCCTAATCAGGAGACGGTAAACGTGAGGAGTGAGGAGGTTGAGAGGGCTTTGGAGAAGTTGATGGGGGCAGGAGAGGAAGGGGAAAATAGGAGGGAGAGGGCGAGAGAGCTCGGAAAGATGGCAAGGATGGCCATGGAGGAAGGTGGTTCTTCATGGAAGGGATTCCAAGATGTTATCAATTATGCGTTAGAGCGTACGTAACACGAGACATAAAATCGAGATATATTATTTTTTTCTGAATATAATTGTCTCTCGGCCTAGAAAATATTATGTATAGTTCGGATGATGTGATGATGGTGTAGATTACATCACGTTATTACGTTATTACATTATTGTTAGATGTGCAGTGTTGATTACATCATGAAGTTGATTCTTAGAACCAAAAAATATTAAATATTTTATAAGTTTATATGAATAATGATTGTCCGTCAAAACTTATAAATCATGTGAAATTATTCCTGACAGCTTGGAATCTTATTGTATGATGAGGCTAATGTGTTTATAGTGTATTCAATTTATAAATCTGAATATAATCTAATGACAAAATTATGACAGCTTGACTTACATGAACTAATATTGTATCTTATTCACTTAGCAATACCAACACGGCTCCATGGATGTCTCCTCGCGATTTCTTTAGATAAATTTAGATATAATTTACACGGTGAATTTGTTTTATTGGATTTTCTTTGACGATAACTGTCTGATGATGTAATTAATTTTTTATTTTAGGAGAACCAATAAAAGATCAACCTACTTTGTTTATATACGGGCAAGTGGAGCAGCGGTACTGTAACTTTAGGAACATAATAGATTATAATAAACCCATATCCTTGGAATATAATTCATCTTTATCATATGTAATAGATTATGCTCAGAACTTTATTTGTGCCTTATTACATCCCAAATTAATATTAATATATACATTGTAAGCGTGCAATATTTGCTCACCAAATTGTGTCTATTACTTTCTCTTATTTCCTTCAATCTTTCAACCCTAATAATCTTTCAACCCTAATAATCGCCTTTCACCGATGTTGATCATCACTTTCCATTTCTTCCATAAAGCCTGATTTGCTCACAAACATTCATTATTTTATAGATTTGATGATAAAGCATGTCCTTAATGTCTCGCAAGCTCTGATTTCAATTTTATTTCTATTATTTTTTCAAATTTTTTGATGTTATTTTTCTTTTATATTATTCATAGTTTCTTAGATCTATATACTTAAATTTTTTTTATTTGTTTATAAAATCTACAATCCTTTTGTTGGGTTAATATATATATATATATATATATATATATATATATATATATATATATATATATATATATATATATATAGACTCATATTATAATTATTTTTTCTCCAATGCTAGATACATTGTTTGTTATACCTATGATTTTTTTGTTAGATATATACTATAATATTAATTTTTTTCCTAATTGCTTATTTCTGATTACTTATGTTTCTTTTTTTTTTATTTTTGTTTTGGATTTTTCTTTTTTATTTAAAAAATGGTGTTCGATAGACATTTATGTGCCTTAGCAATGTCGTAATTGGGCGATATTGGGCTCATGAGATTCCTCAACTATGAAATTGTCGTTTTCAAATTTGGCTTGACCTTCCAAATATTTTCGAAAAAGCTTCCAAATGTTGGCTTGATATGTTTGATTTGACTTGACAGTAAATTTTGATACAATCGGCCATCTCGCTGCTCGAGCCATTTAATCCATGTTTGTTGAAATCGAAGTTCTAGTTAACCTGTTATCAAAGCTTGAACGTTTCTTGTCCATGCCGCTAGATTTATGTTTGATGACAAAATTTGTTGATGTGTTCTCCCTCTACTTTTCAATTATTTGTTATTGGATTTTCTACCATACATTAAATTATCACTCTCCCGCTGCAAATTTTCATTCACATAACAATTATTCGTATTATTATTTTTTTATTATTTCTTGTAATATTTTTGTAAGATTATTATTATTAGTAAATATTATCACTATTAATAGTAATAGTAAATTTATTTTCATTAAAATTTAATTTCGTTTTATATTTTTAAATAATAATAGTAATCATTTTAGCGAAAAAAATAATAATCATATTAATTTAATATCATATAAATAGAAATTGTAGTTTTATTTTCATTAAAACATAATTTCAGTTTATATTTCTAAAAAATACTAAGGCTATAGATTTATTATTTTAAAATCTATTTTTTTTTTAAATTTTTTGTTCCTTTTTTAAATAAGAATAGTAATACTATAAATATTTTAATTTTAATTTATTTTTATTTTCGGTTTATTATTAATTAATAAAAGAAATACTATAAGTTTATTATTTATAAGTTTAATTTTTATTTTAGGTTTTTAGTTATTTTAATAATAATATTGATTATATAAATTTATTATTTTTAAATTAATTTTCATTTTTTATTAATAATAAAGTCACTGTAAATTTAGTATTTAAAGTTCAATCCTTATTTCTGGTTCATATCTTTTTACTAATAGTATTATACTATATATTTAATTTTTATTTTTAGTTTATATTTTTTTATTTAAAAAATTAATATTAATATAAATTTATTATTAATATTCCTACTATATTTATTATTATTCCCGTATTTTTTCGAGTACTCATGATTTGTCGAGCCTCGCCGAAAAAGCTTATTTTGTCTGTTTTTTGGAAAACTTGCCAATGCATCCAAGTCTGATAATGCTTCATTTAAATATTTTAAAAAAAATCACGCTTTCTAGCTATAAATTTCTTACCAGTAGCAACTAGCAGCAGAAGAGCCTACTAATCTGGCCTCGACCACCATGAGCTGCCGAGCAGGTGATTGTAGCTTAAACACAGAGCGCCTCCACTTTCTTCTCGTTCCCCTGTTGGCACAGGGCCACTTGATCCCCATGATCGACCTAGCTAAGCTCCTTGTTGCCCGCAACACACTAGTCACCTTTGCCACTACTCCGGTCAACTTAGCCCGCATCCAACCCACCGTTGCCTCCACCCTTCCCATCCGCTTCGTTGAGCTCCACTTCCCCGCTGCGGATTTCGGCCTCCCTGATGGCTGTGAGAGCGCCGATCTCATCCCTTCTGCAGATCTTTTCCTACCGTTCATGAATGCTTTATCCCACCTCCGCGAGCCTCTCGAGGACCACCTCCGCGTCCCCGACCAGGCCGGATGGCCGAAGCCCACCTGCCTCATATCTGACAACCTTCAACATTGGACAGCTGAAGTTGCCACTAGTCTTAACATTCCCCGGCTCATCTTCCACGGCCCATTCTGCTTCTTTCTCTTCTGTGACCTCTTCATCAAGCAACATCACCCTGAGCTTGTGGCCGCGGTGGAGACAGAGCCGAAGGGGTCCATCATGATTCCGGGCCTTCCGCATCCCATTCACATAGACAAGCGCGACGTGATATCAGTTCTGCTGTCGTATCCAGGTTGGTCCAAATATATGGAATCCATCCGGGTGGCAGAAGAATCTGCTGATGGTGTACTTGTCAACAGCCTTCGTGGAGCTCGAGCCATGGTATTTTGAAAAGTATCGCGAGGCCACGGGAAAACCCGTGTGGCCTGTTGGTCCACTTTCTCTCTATAAAGAAGAGCTTGCAGTCAAAGCAGCGCGCGGGGGTGTTTCATCGGTTGACAGCAAGCTTCTTTTCCAGTGGCTAGACAGGCAAAAAGTCGGGTCGGTGGTGCTCGTGAGCTTTGGAAGCCTAGCTCGCAACACAATGGCGCAGCTCGTCGAGCTGGGCCATGGGCTGGAAGCAACACATCAGCCGTTTGTTTGGGTGGTGAAGGAAGCACTAGAGAGGAAGATTCCGGGATTGGAGGAGTGGATAGCAGAGTTCGAAAAGAGGGTAAAGGGGAGAGGAATGGTGGTAAGGGGGTGGGCGCCACAGACAATGTTGTTAGGGCATATAGCCGTCGGGGGATTCGTGACACACTGTGGGTGGAATTCGACGTTGGAGGCAGTGGCGGCGGGGGTGGTGATTGCGACATGGCCACATTACTATGACCAGTTTTTTAACGCACAGTTGGTTGTGGATGTGCTCAAAATCGGAATAGAGATTGAGGTCAAAGGATCGAGATTGTTTTGTGTAGGGGACGATGATGATGAGGCAGTGAATGTGAGGAGGGAGGAGGTTGAGAGGGCTGTGGAGAAGTTGATGGGGGGAGGAGAGGAAGGGGAAGAGAGGAGGAAGAGGGTGAGGGAGCTTGAAAAATTAGGGAGGATGGCCATGGAGGAAGGAGGCTCTTCTTGGAATGGATTGCAGGATGTAATCAATTATTTGTTACAGCGTACGTAACAAGAGACATAAAATCGAATTGCTATGCAATATCTTACATAGAGATATATTATTTTCTTCTGAATATAATTGTCTTGCTATGTAGAATATATTATGTATAGTTCCGATGTCGTGACGACGGCATAGATTTAGATGTGTGGTGTAGATTACATCATTATGTATATATTCTGAATGTATCGATAATTGCATGTATTGCACAATAAACTATGTTGTCCCGATGTCTAGAGTTCTTTTTTTCTCTCCTTAACCGTTATCAAAGCAATTAGAATGTGGTAGAGGGAAGTTGCTTCCAATAACCAAAAAATATTACATAATTTGTCTAGATCAGATCCACCGGACGAGAAACTCCATTCCGCACTGCTGCTGAGTCGTCGGACTTATCCACCTCAGGGATTCGTGGAATTTCCGTTTTTTCATTGCGTTGGGGGAAATCTACCAAAGCTAGGCAGATAGATAGACTCATTTCCCGCTGCTAAGTGCTAAGGGAGAGCAAGAAACTCAAGAAAAATTTGTGTAAATAAAGCTGTATGTGAATGTTAGGTCATATCTAAGTGAATTTATGTTGACATGACCATCTCAACATTATTGTCCACAAACACTTGTAAACTATGTGATATTTTCCCATCTCGTGATCTTATGGTTAGATGAGTCTAATGTGTCTATTATGTTGTCAATTTATAAACCTGTATGCAATTTAATGATAAATTATGACAGCTAAACTTACTAAGATTGTATCTTATTTACTTAGCAATACAAACACGGCTCCATGGATGTCTCCTCACCATTTTTTTTAATAAATTTAGATAGTCAATTTGTTTATTGAATTTTCTTCGACGATAATTCTCTGATGATGTAGCTTGGTTTATGTTGTCATTAATTTGTTATTTTATTTTATATTGGAGAACCATTAAAACATCAAAAGAAAGTTCAAATTTGCTCCTGGAATTTACGTAATTCTGGCAATCTGTCCTATTTGTGACTCATAAATGCACCGGCTTTGGGTGATTCTCGAAGCTTTTTGAGGAGAATAGTGATCTTGAGGATAACAGAAGAATAAAGTAAGGTGAGAAGAGGATGACAGCTGAAATAAGAGAAGAGAATGAATTATTATTATCCACCACACAGTAAAAAATACAGAACAATGTTTATATGTTAGAGAAATTAAAAAAAAGAAAGAAAAAAAAAAAAAAAAAACCTGTCTTAGACCTCTTTGCCTCCGCATCGTTGGACATATATATATTGTATGTGCGTAATAGTCGCTCTCCAAATTGTGCCTATTATTAGGGGTGTAAAAGAACCGAACACGAACGAATAGAGCTAGTGTTCGTGTTCGAAATTGACATCCTTAGCTTTGATAGCATGCTTCCTCAAAATGAATCAAATTGATCGATATACGCTGTACACATCGCCTAATCCATACTTCCTCAAACGAAACAAATCGAATAAGCGCGTTTATGATTTTATTTTAATATATAAGTATAAGATATTAATTATAATATTATAATATTTATATTAATATAATTAATATTATAATTTTATTATTGTTATTAATAATTTATTATATATTATAATTTATAGAAGTTTAATTAGTTAAAATATGATAAATTTTTATAATATATAATTATTTTTAAAATATCATAAATTTTTTATATATAATTATTTTAAATTATTTTATATTTCGAACAATAATGAACCGTACACGAACGAACACATCACTGTTCGTGTTTGGTTCGTTAACAAACCGAACGAAAAAAATTATTTGCATTTGTCTCGTTTTTTTATTGAACGAATCGAACACGAACTTCTTGGCGAACCGAACACGAAATGTTCACAAACAACGAGCTTTTTTGAAAGCCCTACCTATTACTTTCTCTCATTTCCTTCGATCTTTCAACCCTAGTAATCGCCTTTCACCCATGTCAACCATCACCTTCCAGTTCTTCCATAAAGCCTGATTTGCTCACAAACATTTTTTATTTTATAGATTTGATAATAAAGCATGTCCTTAATGTCTCTCAGGCTTTGATTTCAATTTTCATAGATTTGGGGCGGCTTATTAGAAGTGCGGCGGCGTTTTCGTAACTCTCACGGGCGTTTGTTTCGCGCGTTAAGGATTATGATAGGATATCGCTGAACGCCGTTTTCTGCTTCCCTTCGTTATTTGCGGCCGCCCTTCGGACCCCGCGTTCAGCTTATAATTCGTGCTTATTACCCTCTCGTCACCGATCCCGTCCGCAACATCCCGATCTCCTTCTCTCGAGAAGTCCAACGTCCTGATCTCGTCTCCCCTTCTGTCACGAAACCCAACTCATCTCGAGCCCCTCCCGATACTCACGATTGGGAGCAAGAAGGGCTTCGTCGCTCTTCCGATGGCCTCGAATGGCAATGCCAGCGGGTTCCCACGGGCCTCCGGTGAACTTATATGGCCCAACACTTCCCTAGAATTCTTAGCTGCTGCTGCGATCCTTCCACAGGCTTTTTTTCAAACCATGCCCCAGATCTTAAGTGGTAGGTCTTGATTTTTATTACCTAAATGATCATAAGTTTTTATAGAAGGAAACAGCCAATGAGTTCCAAATTATTTCATTCATTGCTCGTGTTATCTTTTTATCTTCTTCTGTATCGTTTCATCATGAAATTTTCTACGTGTAACAGTTATCTGACCTATTATTGTGCATTAGTATCTTATTACAGTACAATACTGTTGGATCATGGAACCTAGGCAGTGTACTTTGAAAAGGGAGAAGAAAAGGAGAATAATGTCTGGATTTAAAGAGTACATCTTTCAACTGTAAATGATATGAAATTTTCATTTGATTTTTGTATGTTTTATATTATATTTGTCTGATTGAAGAAAACAAAAGGTTAGAAATTGTAATTATATTTATCTTTATTTTATTTCTCATGATACTCACGAGAGCTGGGAGCTGGGACAACTTATACAGGTCTGTTGCAAATAGCATCACTAAATGTATGCAGAATAGTTTTTTTCCAAAGAATACTGACAATAAATCGTTCGAATAGTTCTCCCAAACAATGAAAGTCACATTATCATGATAATCTACAGATTATTAGATTATAAATAATCTACAACTGTCCCAAACAAACCTTAAATGTACTTCTATATATTCTTACTAGAACGTTTTAAATTAAAATGATTTAAATTTTTTTTTTGTGTAATATATTTAGTACAATTAATATTAAAATAAGTAAAACAAAATTAAAAAATTATCACCAATCAAAAATGACTGCAAGGCGCCCAAGTTGGACTTGTGAAGCTGTTTTCTTCATTTATATATAATTGATGAGTAGTATTTCGAGCCAAAACGAGCCGAACACAAACGAACAAATTTTTGTTCGTGTTCAACTCGTTAATTTAACAAACGAGACAAACACGAGTTCTTTAACGTGCCGAGCAAGAGTTGTTCGCGAACAAAGCATCGCTTTGATAGCCTCTAGTTCTTTTTGCCAATCACCTACGAGTCTTTTTAGAGTATTCACAGTTACGAATGCATATCTTATATAAAAAAATAATAATAAATATTAAAAACTTGACCAAGACAAAAAAGTTAAAGTAAATATATTTAATATGTATTTTTTATTTTTTTCATATTGCATGTGTTAAAAAGGAAAATTATTCGGCCAATGGGCTACTTTGTGATCAAATTGTTAATAAGTTTACACTTGATAAATCAACATGAAGTTTAACCAAATTTTTTATACAATTTTATATTTTTCAAGGTCATTTGAGGGGTTAAATGTCCTCTAATTTTTTTGCATGCTTATTGTTGTAATGATAATTTGGGAGTCTAAAATTGTTGAATTAAGTGTTTATTAAGACACTATGTTATTCACATAACAATTATTCTTATTATTATTATTTTTTATTATTTCTCATAATATTGTTGTATGATTATTATTATTAGTAAATATTATCACTATTAATAGTAATAGTAAATTTATTTTCATTAAAATTTAAATTCGTTTTATATTTTTTAAATACTAATAGTAATCATTTTAGCGGCAAAAATAATAATCATATTAATTTAATATCATAGAAATAGTAATATTATTTTCATTAAAACATAATTTCAGTTTATATTTCTAAATATATAGTAATGCTATAAATTTATTATTTTTAAATTTATTTTTTATTTTCGGTTTATTTTTTATTAATAAAAGAAATACTATAAGTTTGTTATTTGTACGTTTAATTTTTATTTTAAGTTTTTAGTTATTTTAATAATAACATTGATTACATAAATTTATTATTTTTAAATTAAATTTCATTTTTTTTAATAATAATAAAGTCACTATAAATTTAGTATTTAAAGTTCAATCTTTATTTCTGGTTCATATCTATTTACTAAAAGTATTTATACTATAAAATTAATTTTTATTTTTAATTTATTATTTTTATTTAAAAAATTAATATTAATATAAATTTATTATTAATATTCCTACTATATTTATTATTAATATTCCAACTATATTTATTATTATTCATTGAATAACAAGTATAAAATACAAAATATTAATAATAAAAATCTTTTTTTTTTGTGTGTGGAAAAAACCGTTTCTTCATAACAGCTTTTGATTACATGGGCTTAAAAAATTTTCCAATTTTTTTTGTAGTACTCAGTGATTGGTCAAGCCTCGCAAAAAAAGCTTATTTTGTCTGTTTTTTGAAAAACTTGCCAAGGCGTCCAAGTCTGATGATGCTTCATTTAACTATTTTAAAAAAATCACACTTTCCAGTTATAAATTTCTTACTAGTAGCAACTAGCAGCAGAAGAGCATGTTGAAATTAAAACTTGATTTTAGTTGTTTTAAAAGTCTAATAAGAGCCTCATCTAGAAGCTTATTCTAGAATGTGTGGTAGGTGTGGTAGGTGTAGAATTATTGTATGGTAGGTGTTGAATTATCGTGTGGTAGATAGGGAATTATCAGAACCATCGGATTAGAATTATGCGTGGCACAATCCTACCGTTAATTTAGGATAGTGCCACTAAGATAAATAGAAGTGAGTCTTTGAGCTTAGTATCGATGTTAAAATAAAGTTAAGCCTTCTTCCATAAATTTCTAAACTTTCGCAAATCCCAAAAGCCTCTCCATTCCAACAAAGCGTAGACGTAGCCTAAAGCGTTCCTTTATAGAAGCAATGGCAAATGGTGGTATGGTTTCTTCCAAGTCCCGATGCTTAAGGAAAGCATCTAC
Source organism: Papilionanthe hookeriana x Papilionanthe teres (assembly GCA_022702705.1). Classification (NCBI taxonomy): domain Eukaryota; kingdom Viridiplantae; phylum Streptophyta; class Magnoliopsida; order Asparagales; family Orchidaceae; genus Papilionanthe; species Papilionanthe hookeriana x Papilionanthe teres. Next base: position 41,896,967 of record CM040421.1, read on the forward strand.
GACAATCGGAGTATCAAGACGAAGGCACTTCTGGAGCGCATGATGTTTGGGAGGTTGTGGAGAAAGGCTACGATGAGCCAAGAGACGAGTCCGCTCTATCCACAACACAAAAGGAGAGCTTAAGAGACTTGCGAAAGAGAGACAAGAAGGCTCTCTTCCTCATCTATCAAGCTTTAGATGAAGATGGTTTTGAGAAGATCTCAAGTGCTACTTCGGCCAAGCTAGCATGGAAGAAGCTCGATGTTTCGTATAAAGGAGAAGAGAAGGTTAAAAAGGTACGACTTCAAACTTTAAGAAGTCAATTTGATATCTTGCATATGAAAGAAGGTAAGATGGTATCCGATTATTTTTCTAGAGTCATTACAATTTCCAATCAACTAAAAAGAAATGGAGAGAAGTTAGAAGATGTGGCTATCATGGAAAAGATTCTTCGTTCATTAGATTCAAAATTTGATAAGTATCACAACTATTATCGAAGAAACCAAGGATTTACAAGCCACGACGATAGAGCAACTTCGGGTTCATCGCAAGCCCACGCAGAAAAGAAGAAGATGAATCAAGATATTGTCGAACAACTTCTCAAGACGAATATTCAACCAACTCTAAAAGATGAAAGCTTCAACAATATTAGAAGCCAACATGGAAGAGGTGGTGGACAAGGACGAGGTCATACTAGCAAGCAAGGGTGGGCTTCCAACAATAACTATGAGAAAGGAGAAAGATCTACAAGAGGACGTGGTCGAGGGCGCTCAAATTCGAGGTACGATAAATCTCAAATTAAGTGCTATAATTGTAACAAGTTCGGGCATTATGCAAAAGAATGTAGAGCTCCTACGAATAAAGATTATGAAAGAGTCAACTACATAGAAGAAAAGAGAGAAGAAGATGGCACGCTACTACTAGCATACAAGGATAATGAAAGAGGTGAAGATAAGTACATGGTACTCGGACACCGGTGCAAGCAACCATATGTGCGGGAGACGAAGCATGTTCGTAGAGCTTCGACGAATCGGTAAGCGGCAATGTATCGTTTGGAGATGAGTCCAAGATAGAGGTGAAAGGCAAAGGTAACATTCTCATCCGCCGAAAAATGGGAAGCATCAATTTATTTCTAATGTTTACTTTGTGCCGAATATGAAGAGCAACATCTTGAGTTTAGGGCAACTATCGGAGAAGAGATATGATATTCACTGAAAGAAAACACTCTCTTCTTAAAAGACAATATCGATAACTCGATCGCTAAGGTGCCAATGTCTAAAAATAGAATGTTCTTGCTTAACATTCAAAACGATATTGCCAAATGTCTCAAGACCTCGTTATAAAGATGCTTCTTGGCTTTGGCATCTTCGATTTGGGCATCTCAACTTCGGAGGACTCGAATCGCTTTCAAAGAAAGAGATGGTGAGAAGCTTACCTCGCATCAACCACCCCGATCAATTATGTGAAGGATGTTTACTCGGAAAGCACTTCGAAAAAGCTTTCCAAGGAGTCAAGTTCAAGAGCCCAAAAGCCTCTTGAACTCATACATACAGATGTGTGCGGTCCAATAAAGCCAAACTCACTCGGTAAGAGCAATTATTTCCTTCTCTTCATAGATGATTTCTCACGAAAAACATGGGTGTATTTCTTAAAACAAAAATCAGAGGTTTTTGGAATGTTCAAAAAGTTTAAGGCAGATGTAGAAAAGGAGAGTGGTCTCAAGATCAAAGCTATGCGATCTGATCGAGGAGGAGAATTCACTTCGAACGAATTTCAAGAATTTTGTGAAGCCAACGAAATACGTCGACTTCTAACTGTTTCAAGATCCCCCCAACAAAATGGAGTAGCGGAAAGGAAGAATAGAACCATTCTTAACATGGCAAGAAGCATGTTAAAAAGCAAGAAATTACCGAAGAAGTTTTGGGCGAAGCGTCGCATGTGCCGTTTATTCGGCTAACCGATCACCAACAAGAAGTGTGTGGGGAAAGACACCACAAGAAGCATGGAGTGGAAGGAAGCTCGACATCTCACATCTGCGAGTTTTGGATGCATAGCTCATGTACACATACCCGACGAAAAAAGAAGCAAGCTGGATGATAAGAGCGAGAAGTTCATCTTCATTGGTTACGACACCAACTCGAAGGGCTACAAGCTATACAATCCAAATACAGGGAAGTCAATCATCAGCAGATATGTCATATTCGATGAAGGAGGAGAATGAGATTGGGAATCACATGACGAGGATTACAACCTTTTCCCATACTTGCAAGAAGAAGACGTAGAGCAGCCACGGATCGAACAAACAAGAGAAGAGCCTACTACTCCACAAACAACATTAACTACAAATACTCAAAGTGACTCATCGCCATCAAATTCAACAGAAAATTCAAGTGAAAGAGTACCACGCTTCAGAGAATTACAAGATCTTTATGAGGTAACTAACAATCAAGATAATCTTACTCTTTTTTGTCTCTTTGTCGATCGCGAGCCCATGGATTTCCAAGAAGCCATACAAAGCAAGAAGTGGAAAGATGCAATGGATGAAGAAATCAAGGCAATCGAGAAGAACGACACATGGGAGCTAGCTTCACTTCCAAAAGGGCACAAGGCAATCGGTGTGAAATGGGTGTACAAAGCAAAGAAGAATTCCAAAGGAGAAATTGAAAGATACAAAGCAAAATTGGTGGCAAAAGGCTACAGTCAAAGAGCAGGCATCGACTATGATGAGGTATTTGCCCCTGTTGCTCGATTAAAAACTATTAGACTAATCATCTCTTTGGCAGCCCAAAATAAGTGGAGAATACATCAATTGGATGTAAAATCTGCTTTTGAATGGAATACTTGAAGAAATAGTTTACATTCAAGCAACCACCGGGATATGAAGTCAAAGGACAAGAAGACAAGGTTCTAAAGCTAAAAAGGCTCTCTATGGGTTAAGCAAGCACCAAGAGCATGGAATAATCGAATAGACAAGTATCTCGCAAGAGAAGGGCTTCATAAAGTGTTCTTACGAGCATGCTCTTTACATCGAGAATGATGATGGAAATGTCTTGGTTGTTTGTTTATATGTTGATGACTTGATCTTCACAGGAAATAATCCAAGCATGTTCGAAAAGTTCAAAGATGCGATGACGAAGGAGTTCGAGATGACGGATATTGGGCTTATGGCATATTATCTCGGCATCGAAGTCAAGCAAACAAAGGATGAAATTTTCATCTCTCAAGAAGGTTATGCAAGGGAGATATCGAAGAAGTTCAAGATGGATAATAGCCAACCTATAAATACCCCTGTAGAATGCGGAGTCAAGTCGTCAAAGTATGATGAGGGAAAAAGAATCGATCCAACGATTTTCAAGAGTTTGGTTGGAAGTTCGCGCTACTCGACATGCACAAGCGCCGATATTCTTTATGCTCGTTGGACTTATCGGTCGCTACATGGAGACTCCAACTCGCTACCCACTCGAAGACCGCTAAAAGAATTATGCGCTATATCAAAGGTACAATTGATTTTGGCTTACTTTACTCATCATCTAACAATTTCAAGCTTCGAAGGATATAGCGATAGTGATTGGGCCGGAGACATGGATGATCGAAAGAGCAAGTACTGTGGTTCGTGTTCTTCATAGGAGATACTCGCTTTCACTTGGATGTCAAAGAAACAACCAATTGTCACTCTTTCTACGTGTGAAACAGAGTACGTGGCTGCAACCTCATGTGTTTGTCATGCAATTTGGCTTCGAAACTTATTAAAAGAGTTAAGTTTACCACAAGAAGAGGCGATCAAAATTTTTGTCGATAACAAGTCTGCAATAGCACTAGCAAAGAATCCAGTTTTCCACGATAGAAGCAAGCACATTGATACGCGCTATCACTTCATCAGAGAATGCATCGAAAGAAAGGAGATACAAGTGCAATACGTGAAGTCTCAAGATCAAGTTATTGATATATTTACCGAAGCCACTCAAAAGTGAAGACTTTATTAAATTGAGAAGTTTACTTGGAGTCACAAAATCAAGTTTAAGAGGGGTGTTGAAATTAAAACTTGATTTTAGTTGTTTTAAAAGTCTAATAAGAGCCTCATCTGAAGCTTATTCTAGAATGTGTGGTAGTGTGGTAGGTATAGAATTATTGTATGGTAGGTGTTGAATTATTGTGTGGTAGGTGGGGAATTATCAGTAATCCATCGGATTAGAATTATGGTGGCACAATCCTAGCTCGTTAATTTAGGAGGTGCCACTAGTATAAATAGGGGTGGAGTCTTTGAGTTTGTATCAAGCAAAGAAAATAAAGTGAAGCTTCTTCCATAAATTTCTAGCCTTTGCCAAATCCCAAAAGCCTCTCCATTCCAACAGAGCATACCAATCTGGCCTCGACCACCATGAGCTGCCGAGCAGGTGATTGTAGCTTAAGCACAGAGCGCCTCCACTTTCTTCTCGTTCCTTTATTGGCACAGGGCCACTTGATCCCCATGGTCGACCTAGCTAAGCTCCTTGCTGCCCACGACACACTAGTCACTTTTGCCACTACTCCTGTGAACTTGGCCTGCATCCAACCCACCGTTGCCTCCACCCTTCCCATCCGCTTCGTTGAGCTCCAATTCCCGACATCGGATTTCGGCCTCCCTGATGGTTGTGAGAGCGCCGATCTCATCCCCTCTGCAGATCTCTTCCTACCATTCATGAATGCTTTATCCCACCTCTGCGAGCCTCTCGAGGACCACCTCCGCGTCCCCGACCTGGCCGGGTGGCCGAAGCCCGCCTGCCTCATCTCTAACAACCTTCAACATTGGACAGCTGAAGTTGCCATCAGTCTTAACATTCCCCGGCTCATCTTCCACGGCCCATCCTTCTTCTTTCTCTTCTGTGACCTCTTCATCATGCAACATCATGCCGAGCTTGTGGTCTTGCTGGAGACGGAGCTGAAGGGGTCCATCATGATTCCGGGCCTTCCGCATCCCATTCAGATCAACAAGCGCGAAGTGATATCAGTTCTGCGGTCGGATCCAGGTTGGTCCAAATATATGGAATCCATCCAGGTGGCAGAAGGATATGCTGATGTTGTAATTGTCAACAGCTTCGTGGAGCTCGAGCCATGGTATTTTGAAAAGTATCACGAGGCCACGGGAAAACCTGTGTGGCCTGTTTGGTCCACTTTTTCTCTATAAAGAAGAGCCTGCAGTCAAAGCAGCGAGCGGGGGTGTTTCATCGGTTGACAGCAAGCTCCTCTTCCAATGGCTAGATAGGCAAAAAGTCGGGTCGGTGTTGCTCGTGAGCTTTGGAAGCGTAGCTCGCAACACAATGGCGCAGCTCGTCGAGCTGGGCCACGGGCTGGAAGCAACACATTAGTCGTTTGTTTGGGTTGTGATGGAAGCGGCAGAGAGGAAAAATCTGGGAGTGGAGGAGTGGATGGTAGAGTTCGTGAAGAGGGTAAAGGGGTGGGCGTCACAGACAGTGTTGTTGGGGCATATAGCCGTCGGGGGATTCGTGACACACTGTGGGTGGAATTCCACGTTGGAGGCAGTGGCGGCAGGGATGGTGATGGCGACATGGCCACATTATTATGACCAGTTTTTAAAAGCGCAGTTGGTTGTGGATGTGCTCAAAATCGGGATAGAGATTGAGGTCAAAGGGCCGAGATTGTTTGGTGTAGGGGATGATGATGATGATGAGGTAGTAAACGTGAGGAGGGAGGAGGTTGAGAGGGCTGTGGAGAAGTTGATGGAGGGAGGAGAAGAAGGGGAAGAGAGGAGGAAGAGGGCGAGGGAGATTGGAAAATTGGGGAGGATAGCCATGGAGGAAGGAGGCTCTTCATGGAATGGATTGCAGGATGTAATCAATTATGTTTTAGAGCGTATGTAACTCGAGACATAAAATCGTATTGCTATGCAATATCTTACATCGAGATATAATATTTTTTCTTGAATATAATTGTCTTGTGATGTATAAAATATTATGTATAGTTTTAGATGTATATTCTGAATGTTCCAATAATTGCATGGATTGCACAATATACTATGTTGTCCCAATGCCGGTGTTCATCTTTTCTCTCTTGAATTCTTATTGAAACAATTAGCATGCGACAGAAAGAAGTTGCCTCCTATAATCAAAATAAATATTACATATTTTGTAAGTTTGTGTAAATAGTAGTATGTAGTGTATGTGAAGGTGAGGTCATATCTAAGTGAATTTATGGTGACATGACCATCCCAGCTTTGTTCTCCATAAATATTTGTAAATTATGTGATAATTTTCTAACTTGGAATCTTATAGTTTGATGAGTCTAATGTGTCTATTATGTTGTCAATTTATAAATGTTAATGCAATTCAATGATAGCATTATGACAGCTCAAACTACACGTATTAAGATTATATCTTATTTACTTTCATCTTTATCATCCACATATATATATATATATATATATATATATATATATATATATATATATATATATATATATATATATTTTCCGTTCAACCTTTATTTTAAGAGTTACCATTCATTATTTTCGTTGTTTCAGATGACAGTTGATCTCCTCCAACTCGATGGACATGACTTGTTAAAAGAAATTTGTTGAAGAGTCATGCTACTTCAAATGAAGCCTTAAATGTTGTTACTTTGTAAGAACATTGTTGTACAAATAACAATGACAAAATTAGTGGAAATTCTATTGGTATTCTCAAGATATTTCTTGATTGGTTTTCAGATAAAAATTATTCTTAAAAGTTTATTAGTGGATTATTACATCCCAACTTAGGAAAAATATATTATATACATTTGCACGTACGTACATCTACCACTAGGATGCGCACAAAAAAAAAAAAAAAATGTCGAGTGGCCTCCACATCGTTTGACATACATATGTTGCACGTACGTAATATTCGCTCACCAAATTGCGCCAGTTACTCTCTCTTATTTTCGTTAATCTTTATGTTTCTTATTTTTTATTTTATTTTTATTTATAAAGATGATCTATTTGATGTATTTTCTATATGTTTTCATTTAAAAAGGAAAAGTAAGCACATAAATTATCTAAATGTTATTTTGTATGTTTTTAAAATACTAAATATGTTGTAATATACCAATATATTCTATTTAAAATAAAAAAATATAAATAAAATTAAATAAAAAACCAAAGTGATCCCAAATGGCACTTCAGTTCTTATTTTATTATTAGATTCATATCATCACTATTCTATTCGTCAAAGAGCCGTGTTCTATTTTCCATTTTACTTAATTTTATTTTTTTATTTTTTTCACATAAAAAGAGTGCTTAGATATCCCGTGATTTTTTTTTTTAATCAAAATGCTACACATTCGAATACCCAACTCTTTATTTGAATTCATCTTTTTATCTTTATTTTCTTAAAGATATTTTTTAATGCTGTGTTAATTAAGCTAATCATTTTTTTCATTACTTAAATTTCAAATATTTTAAATTAAATCCAAATGCATGGGTTGCAATAAATGTCTATTTCAAATTAAATTAAGTTAGTTGTGGTGATTGTTACAAATTTTATTTTTTTGAAAAAGTCAGACCGCAGTCACAAAACCGCCAATAGATGCGGTGTGAAAACGCTGTCTGCAGCGTTTTGAAAATGTATAAGCTGCCAAAACACAATTTACCAAAACAGACTATGTGTATTTTCAAAACGCCACCGCATCAAATAAACTGCTCGAAACGGGCCTAAATGTACTTCGATATCTGCTTGCTAGTACGTTTTAAATTAAAATCATTTAAATATTAAATATTTTTATTGTGTAATATATTTAGTACAATTAATATTTAAATAATTAAAATAAAATTAAAGAATTATCGCCAATCAACAATCACTGAAAGGCGCCCAAGTCGGACTTGTGAAGCTGTTTACTTCATTTAAATAATACAGCAATTACAAAATCTATTGTCATTGACTCATTGCCCACGCAAGAAAGCCGTCTCTCTTTGCCGTGGCAGCTTGTTGGCCAAGCAAGCCCACCCAAGTTGGATCGCCAGTTTCGCTGATTGTCTCTTTACCCGTCCAGATATTAATATTTCCTTAAATTATTAAATATTTAGGGTTATGGGGTGGGATTAAAATAAATGAGCTGAGCTAATCATTTTTCATTTAGCAAACTGCACGACTTAAGGAAATATTAATTTATTTGTGTAATTTGGCTCATTTGAGAAGAGGAAGTCAATTTCGACTTTAACGCTAAATTATACCTAATTAGTTTCATTTAATGTTTTAAATAAAATGCAAAATATTAATAATAAAAATCTTTTTTTTTTTTTTTTTGGAAAAAACCGTTTCTTCATAACAGCTTTTGATTACATGGGCTTAAAAAAGTTTCCCTTTTTTTTTTAGTACTCTTGATTGGTCATGCCTTGCAAAAAAAGCTTATTTTGTTTGTATTTTGGAAAACTTGCCAAGGCGTCCAAGTCTGATGATGCTTCATTTAAATATTTTAAAAAAATCACACTTTTCAGCTATAAATTTCTTACCAGTAGCAACTAGCAGCAGAAGAGCCTACTAATCTGGCCTCGACCACCATGAGCTGCCGAGCAGGTGATTGTAGCTTAAACACGGAGCGCCTCCACTTTCTTCTCGTTCCTCTGTTGGCACAAGGCCACTTGATCCCCATGGTCGACCTAGCTAAGCTCCTTGCTGCCCGCGGCACACTAGTCACCTTTGCCACTACTCCGGTCAACTTGGCCCGCATCCAACCCACCGTTGCCTCCACCCTTCCCATCAGCTTCGTTGAGCTCCACTTCCCGGCTGCGGATTTCGGCCTCCCTGATGGCTGTGAGAGCGCCGATCTCATCCCCTCGGCAGATCTCTTCCTCCCCTTCATGAATGCTTTATCCTGCCTCCGAGAGCCGCTCGAGAACCACCTTCGAGTCCTTGACCTGGCTGGATGGCCGAAGCCCGCCTGCCTCATCTCTGACAACCTTCAACATTGGACAGCCGAAGTTGCCATCAGTCTTAACATTCCCCGTCTCATCTTCCACGGACCATCCTGCTTCTTTCTCTTCTGTGACCTCTTCATCAAGCAACATCATGCTGAGCTTGTGGCCGCGGTGGAGATAGAGCCGAAGGGGTCTATCATGATTCCAGGCCTTCCGCATCCCATTCACATCAACAAGCGCGAAGTGATATCAGTTATGCGGTCGGATCCAGGTTGGTCCAAATATATGGAATCCATCCAGGTGGCAGAAGAATCAGCTGATGGTATACTTGTTAACAGCTTCGTGGAGCTCGAGCCATGGTATTTTGAAAAGTATCGCGAGGCCACGGGAAAACCTGTGTGGCCTGTTGGTCCACTTTCTCTCTATAAAGAAGAGTCTGCAGTCAAAGCAGTGCGCGGGGGTGTTTCATCGGTTGACAGCAAGCTCCTCTTCCAGTGGCTAGACAGGCAAAAAGTTGGGTCGGTAGTGCTCGTGAGCTTTGGAAGTGTAGTTCGCAACACAATGGCGTAGCTCGTCGAGCTGGGCCACGGGCTGGAAGCAACACATTGGCCATTTATTTGGGTGGTGAAGGAAGCAGCAGAGAGGAAGATTCCGGGAGTGGAGGAGTGGATGGCAGAGTTCAAGCAGAGGGTAAAGGAGAGAGGAATGGTGGTAAGGGGTTGGGCACCACAAACAGTGTTATTGGGGCATATAGCCGTCGGGGGATTCGTGACACACTGTGGGTGAAATTCGACGTTGGAGGCAGTGGCGGCTGGGGTGGTGATGGCGACATGGCCACATTATTATGACCAGTTTTTGAATGCGCAGTTGGTTGTGGATGTGCTCAAAATCGGGATAGAGATTGAGGTCAAAGAGCCGAGATTGTTTGGAGTAGGGGATGATGATGATGAGGCAGTGAACGTGAGGAGGGAGGAGGTTGAGAGGGCCGTGGAGAAGTTGATGGGTGGGGGAGAGGAAGGGGAAGAGAGGAGGAAGAGGGTGAGGGAGCTTGGAAAATTGGGGTGGATGGCCATGGAGGAAGGAGGCTCTTCATGGAATGGATTGCAGGATGTAATCAATTATGTGTTAACATAAAATGGTATTGCTATGCAATATCTTACATCGAGATATATTATTTTTTTCTGAATATAATTGGCTTCTGATCTAGAAAATATTATGTATAGTTTTAGATGTATATTCTGAATGTTCCAATAATTGCATGGATTGCACAATACACTATGTTATCCCAATGCCCGGTGTTCATCTTCTCTCTCTTGAATTGTTATTGAAGCAATTAGCATGCGACAGAGGGAAGTTGTTTCCTATAATCAATCTAAATATTACATATTTTGTAAGTTTGTGTAAATAGTAGTATGTAATGTATGTGAAGGTAAGGTCATATCTAAGTGAATTTATGGTGACATGACCATCCCAGCTTTGTTATCCATAAATATTTGTAAACTATGTGATATTTTTCTAACTTGGAATCTTATCGTTTGATGAGTCTAATGTGTCTATTACGTTGTCAATTTATAAATGTTAATGCAATTCAATGATAACATTATGACAGCTCAACCTACATGTATTAAGATTGTATCTTATTTACTTCGAATATAATTCATCTTTATCATCCATATATATAAACATATTTCCGGTCAACCTTTATTTTAAAAATTACCCTTCAATTGTTTTCGTTATTTCAGATGACAGTTGATCTCCTCTGATTCGACGAACATGACTTGTTAAAAGAAATCTGTTGAGGAGTCATGCTACTTCAAATGAAGCCTTAAAAGTTGTTACTATGTAAAAACATTGTTGTACAAATAACAATGACAAATTTAGTGGAAATTCTATTGGTATTCTCAAGGTATTTCTTGATTGGTTTTTAGATAAAAATGTTTATTAGAAGTTTATTAGTGGATTATTACATCCCAACTTAGGAAAAAAATATTATATACATCTGCACACGTATGTACATCCACCATTGGGATGCACACACAAAAAAAAAAAAAAATTATCGAGTGGCCTCCGCATGGTTGGACATACATATATGTTGCACGTACATAATATTCGCTCACCAAATTGCCCCAGTTGCTCTCTCTTATTTCCTTTAATCTTTATGTTTCTTATTATTTTATTTTATTTTTATTTATAAAGGATGCGTGCTAGAAAATTCGCGACGGAAGAGTAACAAATTATCGTCTTAGCGTTGTACGAGAATTCAAGCACGCACGCGGATGAAAATAGAACAATGCTAGTGACTCCGAAGTTTTTTACGTGGAAAACCCGTAAAGGGAAAACCACGGGGCCTGGCCCAGTTGTGAAAATCCACTATTGATTGCTGTTTACAGAAATCCTTCGTCCCACAGACGGGAAGAGGTAATTATATGATGTAGATTACAGCGTCGACTGACAGTGTATGATTGACGGTGGTTCACGATGATCGGCGGTGGTCGACGGCTATCGACGGTGATCGACGGCGATCGGCGAAGATGTAGAGCTGCTTCTTCTTCTCAAGAGTTCAGATTCTCTCTTTTGCTCTCTCCCCTCTCATGTGAGAGTTGGGGTCTATTTATAGGGTTTCGGGTGCAATTAACGCAACTATTTTGATCGGACGGCTCGGAGGGCTCCCTCGATCGGACGACGTTTAAGGAGCATTTGATGGTCTTAACGATGTCTGAATCGAGTGATCTTGAGCTCTTTGGATTCGTCTTGTCGAGAAGCTAGATTCGAGTATGGGCTTGCTAATGTCGGCATTCATTCGACCTTCCAACGTGTCCGATAATCTTCTAAAAGTGGTTTAATGACTTGATCCGGGCTTCGATTTGACTTGGATTGGACTAGTTTTGATATCATTGGGTCCGTTTCATCGAGCCGGTCGAGTTGACTATAAGTTTGCTGAAATCGGAGCTCTGGATGATTTTTTATCAAGATTTGAATGTTTCTTGCTCAAAAGATTGCATCGAGATTCGTGTCATGCTTCGAGATCCGTGCTTGATGATGAGAATTTGTTGGTGTCGTATCAGTTGCCCCCCTATTTTCGGGCGAGATCATTTTTATCGTCCGAAAATATCAATATCTGAAGCTTAGATATGTTATTTCATTATTTCTAGTATAAGAATATTTTTTTATTTTTATATGTTGAGAACTTGAACTCAGCTTAAATGGTTAGTATTTTTTGCTGAATAAGGGAGATCCTGGGTTCAAATCCTGTCTTAGACAGAAAATAAAAAAAAAATTTATCAGACCCAGTCTGGCGGGCTAAAATTGGACCCTCCCGTTAGCCCGAATTTAAAGAGACTGGCTGAAGAGGCGAAGCAGGCCGAAGCTAAAGAAGCCTAACGGTTGGCCCGAATTTGAACAGGTTTGGCCCGAAGCTGAAGAGGCTAAGCAGTTGGCCCGAATTTGAACAGACGGGCCTAGCCATTATTGAGGAGAAATAAATTCAGAATATGGAGAGTTGCTTATGGTATGTAACTTCCAAAAAGCTGTCATTAAGAATTAAGAGGTAACTTTATTATTCTATAAAGTATAATCGGTTTAAATTTCAGCAATTAAAAGTTAAGAGTTACTAATATATAACTTCATTATATTTATATAGTTATACGCATTTAAATAGTAGAGTATGAAAGGATTAAAATAGTAGAATGTGAAAAGTTATTTTTGTATTTAAGATTTTAATTAATTTCACATATAAATGCAAAATTTGAAGGGTTGTAGGAATCCGTTTAATATATATATAAACGGTTATATATAATTAATTTATGTTATATATATATATTTAAATTGCTATCTATAGAAATTCAAAGGGCCTATCTGAATTGTTATACACTGGGCTTCAAAGAGGCGTTTATATATATATATATATATATATATATATATATATATATATATATATATATATATATATATATATTATAAACTGCTATTATTATTATTATTATTTTTTTTTAAGATTTCATTTAATTTTTATATTATAAATGTGGAATTTGAAAGATCAAGGGAATATGAAATGAAAAGTTTTTCCTTTAATGATCCCCATTGATTCTATGTTATAAATGTGGAATTTGAAAGATCAAATGAAAAGTTATTATTATTATTATTTTTAAATGTTTTACCTCATCTCAAGCCTATAAATAGAGGCCATAGATGAGAGGAAAAACCACAAGTGAGGAGAAGGAGAAAGTCATCCTGCGTTGCGGCATAGAGTTGTGGCGAAGATTTGCGGCGCAGAGTTGCGGTGAAGATTTGTGGCGCAGAGTTGCGGCGAAGAGTTGTGGTGCAGAGTTGCGGAAAAGTATTGCAGTGCAGAGTTGCGGAAAAGTGTTGCGGCAACGTTGCGGTGAAGAGTTGCGGAGAAGTGTCGCGACGAAGCGTTGCGGTGCAGTCCCGGCGAAGTGTTGCGGCAAATCGTTGCGGCAAAGTGTTCCGGCAAAGTGTTGCGGCAAACCGTTGTGGCGAAGTGTTGCGGCGAAGTGCTGCGGCAAACTGTTTCGGCGAAGTGTTGAGGAAATGACGACAATTCGAGAACCCCGTTCTACTGAGAATCAGAGGAAAAGTTAGAACCCAGAGGTTGCCGTATCAATTCTGACGGAGAGCGATTTAATCTTTTTTTGAAAGAAGTATTACTTCCCGACCGATATGGTGGTAAAATTGTCAACTTCAAATGATCGAGCGTATTCTCCTCCTTCTGGATACATCGCTGTTCACGAGGCAGCCTTGAGAGCTGGTCTTCGATTTCCACTCGCACCTGAGTTTATTGAAATAAGGAAAGTGTTCGGTGTTTGCATTGCTCAGTTGTCTTGTCGAGTGGTGACAGTAATTATTGGATTGATTGTTTTCTTCAGGAGTCGTGGGTCAATGCTAACTCCGGCAATTTTGGCACGACTGTGCGGGTTTTTTAGTGATACACATGGTCGTATAATTTTTAAGCAAAAGACGTTGGATTTTCGCTTAAAGGAACCAATACGACAATGGTCCGTAAGATTTTTCTTTGCAAAGAATGATTGGGGGCTCCGTGAGAGGCAAGGAAAGTTTCAACCTTTGTCTGTCTCTCTTAAAACTACCGAAGATGGAATATTGCAGATGTTGGGATTTCATGATTTTAAGGAGTTGTTGTTTGAGACGCAATACATTTACGAATTTATGAGTGAGGAATCATTATTCAAGGTCAAACTTTCTTTTCAACCAGAACGGTTTACGGCTATGATATTAAAGAAGTCTAAGAAACGACCTTCCGAGCCAGTTCCTGCAGAACCCTTAAAGCAGCTTCCAACGAGCGATGACTGTGAAATACTGCCTCAAGAACAAAAGAAAGTTAAAGCACCGCGAGATCCCTTGCCAAGTCCTTCGACTATTCGTATTCTTGAGAGTGTCTTATCTCATGAATGTACCAGGCTCCTGGAAGCCGAGAGTTTGGTAAGTTTCTTTTATCTTCTGCTACTGTATTATTTTATATATCTGACCCAAATTTCTTTTCTTTTGGGTGTATAACATGATGGAAATTCATAAGGGCCAGCACTCGGCATCGAGAAACTGGAATTCTGAGTTTGTTAAAATTAAATATTTCTAAGGCGAGTACAAGCGTCGATATGAATCTGAGGTTGAAAAAGTTACATCTCTGGAATCACAATTGACAGAGTGCAGGACAGAACTTTCAACAATGGCAACTTCCCTCTCATTGCAACTTCAGGATCTGGAGAAAACCCGAGAGGGTTTGGTGGAAGCACGAGCCAGCCTTCGCGAAAGTAATAAGAGTGTGAGAGCTCTTAAATCGACTGTGTTAGCCCAAGAAGAGGAGATTCAACTTTTGAAGTCTACAAAAGAAGTTGATGCTTCAAAAGTTCAGCGTAAAGCGGTTGAGGACTTCAAGAACTCGTTAGAGTTTAAGACTATCATTCGAGACCGTGTTCAAGAGGCTCGTGATCGGATGCTTGATGTTGAGGTGAAGGAGCATCAAAAGTGGTTCACCGAGGAAGGATTCATCCGGGGTTTTATGAAGGGGAGTCGAGCGGTGCAACGTCGAACAAGGATTACAGTGGAAGGGCTTACTCCTAGCCAAGCTTCGAAGGATTCTTCCTCAGATTCTGACGGTGAAGACGTAGAGAGCGAACTGAGGAAAGTGCATTTCTATGATGAAGAAGGGGCAGAGGAGAATATTGACGTTAATTAGTGCTCTATTTTTATCCTTTCATGCTTGTAGTGTGTTGCTTTTGTCGCATTGGTTGGACCTTACTAATTGTTGTAATAATGTTGTATGTGACGCATGTTGGTTATTTTGTTCGATTGTTCGATTCCGTTAGCTATTTGCCCCCAAGTACATTCTCTTCCTTTCTATGATGTTGTTGAAATATGTTTTCCTTTTATTTCACAAGTGTATAAAGATATCTCGAAGTTCTCACATGCGGGAGAGTTATCGTGGGGATAAATCACCGAGGACATTCGACTTTGTTGAGGTTATGTATCAGAGTTTTACTTGATGATGTTAACCTGTATGAACAGAGCTAATGAAGGTCCACTGAGACTTATTAGCCCATCCGAGGTTGTTTGCTGGAGCATTGCTCGCTTATAAACCTGTATGGAAGGAATCAAGCGTAGTCCACCAAGGATTGTTAACCTATCCAGAGTTGTTTATCGAAATGCAAACTTTGCGATGTTAACTCTTATGGAAGAGATCAAACCAAATCACCCTGGGATCGATCATGCTCTGATCAAGATATAACCGGAGTTGTGCATTTCTCGGGTCTAGAGCAGAAAGTGACTCATGGATGAGTCGTACTTTTTAAAGATATTCTCTTTTGTAAAATAAAACAAGTATTTAATAAGTTTGAGATACATTACCAACAAACATATTATAAAACTTGTGTGTTACTGATAGTATTTGCGAAGGTTTTCGCATTCCAAGTTCGGGGCGCATTTTCCCATCCGAATCTTCGAGTTTGAAGGTTCTAGGTTCGATCATGGCTACCACGACATATGGGCCTTCCCAGCAGAGGAGATAATTTGTTGCGTTGGGGACCATGACCAGCCGGCTTCAATACTACGCAAGACCAAATCACCGATGGAGATAGGTCGAGGCTTAACCCTTCAGTTGAAATGACGAGCAACTCTTTGGCGGTAGGAAGCAGCTCTGAGGTGGGCCACATCACGTATTTCTGGGAGAAGATCTAATTGTTGTCGGAGCTTTTCTTCATTGTCATCTGAGTTGAAAGTTTTAACTCGTGGGTTTGGAACTCCGATATCAATAGGGATGACGACCTCGGTGCCGAAACATAAGTTATATGGAGTTTCCCCAGTTGGAGTTCGTGCGGTCGTGCGATAGGCCCAGAGGACATTGTGCAACTCTTCAACCCACTGTCCTCCAGCCTTCTCAAGACGAGTCTTCAACCCTTTTAGCACCGTTCGGTTTGTTACCTCTGTCTGCCCATTCGTCTGGGGATGCGCCACGGCAGTGTGCACTAACTGAATGTGAAGATTCTTGCAGAATGACGTGAAGATCCTTCCAGTGAATTAAGTCCCATTGTCAGTGATAATCTTTGCAGGAAGCCCGAAGCGACATATGATATTTTTCCAGACAAACTGTTTAGCATTTGCTTCAGTGATCTTAGCAAGTGGCTCTGCTTCTACCCATTTGGTGAAGTAGTCGACAACTAAGATGATGAATTTACGTTGTCCAGTATCTATCGGAAATGGTCCCATGATGTCTACTCCCCATTGAGTGAAAGGCCAAGGACTCAGAAAAGATGTGAGTTCTACTGGGGGTGCATGCGTTAGGTTGGAGTGTAAATGAAAACTCTCGCATTTTCGCACAAACTCTAACGCGTCTTGCTCGATCGTAGGACAGTAGAAACCTTGTCTCATTATTTTCGTAGCGAGAGCCCTACCTCCAAGATGCTCTCCACATATCCCGAATGAACCTCTCGTAGAGCGTAATCGCTTCGGATGGTGGAAGACACTTAAGGTATGGACCTACGAACGCCTTCTTATACAACTCATCCCCAATAAGGATGAAGTTGGCGGCCATGCGTCTGAGACTAATCGATGAAGTAATATCATCCGACGTTGTTCCGTCTCGGAGGAAGGATATGATGGGGTCCATCCATGATGTCTCCCACGGGTCATCTATGATAGTATCACCCATGGACCCCGGATTCCGGGAAAATGTATCTCCTCAATACACCTTCTTTTATAGAGATATCCAGTTGTTGAATTTGCGAGCTTTGAAAGAGCATCAGCTCGGGTGTTATGCTCCCGAAGTATGTGAATGAGTTGACATGTTTCAAATTGGGCAATAAGTGTTTTTACCAGACCGAGATACTGCACCAGTTGTGAGTTATGAACCTCGAATTCTCCTTCTACTTGGGATGCGATGAGTCGAGAATCGATGTAGATAATCATGTTTTGTACTTCACAATCGATGACAAGTTTTAATCCGACTACAAGTGCTTCATATTCGGCAACATTATTGGTGGTCGGAAATTTTAGGCGAAGCCCGTACTCCAAGATGTCCTCGCTTCTGGGAGATGAGTAATATTCCCGCACCGCCTCCCGAGTTTCCGGATGCTCCGTCCACGTATAGTGTCCATTGGGGTGATTGTGGAGGAGAAACAGGTGGTTCGACAGAGGTAGGTATTGTACATTCTACCACAAAATCAGCCAACACCTGTGATTTAATGCTTGGTCGTGGTATGTAATGAATATTAAATTCTCCCAATTCTACCGACCACTTTACTAATCTTCCCGACGCTTCTGGTTTTTGTATGATAGCCTTCAAAGGGAGTTGTGTGTAGACGCCGATAGTGTGGGCCTGAAAATACGGACGAAGTCTCCTTGCTGAGAATACCGTGGCTAATGCAGTCTTATCCGCCATTGGATAACGACTTTCTATATCGGAAAGAATCTTGCTGACGTAGTATACTGGTTTCTCGATTGAATTTTCCATTCTGAGAAGGACAGAGCTTATTGCGTGAGGTGAAATAGCCAAGTAGATATATAACATCTCCCCTTGGACGGGTTTTGAGAGAAGGGGCGGCGAAGCTAGATATGCCTTAAGTTGTTCGAAAGCAATCTGACAGTCATCTGTCCATTGGAAACCGACATTTCGAGCACCCCTAAGTATCTTGAAGAATGGAAGATACTTGTCTCCGTAACGAGCTAAGAATCGGAAAGAGCAGCTTATGCGACCATTCGGGCGTTGCACCTCTTTGATGTTTCTGGAGGCACCATCTCTCTTAGCGCCTAGATTTTTTCTGGGTTTGCTTCAATTCCACGATGGGTAACCATGAATCCTAGAAACTTCCCCGATGTGACCCCGAAGGCACATTTAGTCGGGTTAAGTCGCAAATCTAGGAGTTGAAAACACTCCTCCAAATGAGAAATGTGTTGAGATGCTTCCAAGCTTTTTACTAACATGTCATCAACGTAAACCTCCATTGTACGCCTGAGAAGATTTCTGAAGACCTTGTTCATGAGACGTTGATAAGTTGCACCGCCGTTTTTTAGTCCGAAAGGCATAACCCGGTAACAATATAAGCCTTTATCTCGTTTGAAAAGAGGTGGCCTCCTCATCTACCTGGGTTCATCCTTATTTGATTGTACCCTGAGTATGCATCCATAAAGTTAAGCATTTGATGCCCAGACGTGGCATCAACAAGTTGATCTATGTGCGGGAGAGGAAAGCTATCCTTCGGACAAGCTTTATTGAGGTCTGTATAGTTGACACACTTTCTCCATGATCCACTAGCTTTTTTCACCATGACGACATTGTCCAGCCATGTAGGGTGGTGTACTTCCCGTATGAACTTTGCTTCAATAAGCTTGTTGACTTCTTGTTCAATAGCTTGTAGGCGATCTGGGGCAAAATTGCGTTTCTTTTGGATGACCGGTTTAACAGTTGGATCTACCTTTAAAGAGTGCATGATTATCTCAGGATCAACTCCGGGCATGTCAGCTGGGGTCCATGCAAAAATGTCTTGATTTCTCTGGAGGAGAGCTACGTATTCTGACCTTTGCTCATCGGAGAGTAAGGAACCAAGTGTTGACCTCATTTTTGATGAGGTCTTCTCTTCTTCTTTTAGTACTTAGGATCTAGCCTTAGGCTTTTCCTTTGACTATCTTAGAGGACTAGAATTGGGACCCACCTTTTAGAAATTCAAACCACTTCTTAACTCCCCGCAAACTCTACAAACTTGATCGTAGACCCCTAATCACCTAGAGGGTTGAAATCAAATGTGGAAGTTTAAAGGATGAGTTCCTATAGGACTCTTTGGCCTTAGGATCGTCCCGGTGGCTCTGGTCTCAGTGAAGGGCCGACTTACACACACACTACACTTATACACTACACCTACACACTACACTTCCACACACCTCCTAAAACCACACCCATACCCAACTTGACCTCCTGACTCATGTAGGTGATTCACATGGATGGTCCTTAACCCCTAAGCCCTTGGCTAACAGGGTTTGGAACAACATAGTGGATACCTCAAATGAGTCCCTTCATGGCTCATGTGGGCTTGATGTGACTTCATGGCTCAACCAAAATGACTTCATTCCACTCAAATTCACCCAATCTTCAATTTTCCAAATTTTCAATTTTTGACCCCCGGGACCCTACACCCGCCTGACCTACCAAAGCCCTTGAAATTACCCAACTTTTTCAAAATCACCTAAATTACCCAAAATTTCTCAAAATCAATCCCAAATATTTCCACACCACTGAAATTGATCATCCATACCCAAAAATACCAAAAATTCCAAGAAAACCTCCCAATACCCTCCAAATACCCAAAATACCCCTCTTGACCCAAAAATCCAAAAATTCAGAAAATTCCCAGAAAATTTCAGAAAATCCCAAATATTCCCAATTTCATTTTGTCCAACTACACCATGGGCCAATTTTGTCAATTTACCCTACTTTTGTCAAAACCCCCAATTTGACCCATTTTAACCCAAAGTGAACCCAATGTCAAACCAAACCTACCCAATTGACCCAAATTCTGGTCCAATTCAATTCTAAACTTCAATTCAACATTCCCAATACCAATCTAGACCAAATCCAAGTTTAATTTGATTGACATTTGGATCCAATTTCACTTTTGGCCTTAAAGCCCAATTTGGACCCATGACCCAAACTTAACCCAAACTCACCCAATTCAACTCCAATTAACCCCAAATCTTTTCCAAATCTTCCTTAACATTCCCACAAACAAAACAATAACATGATTTGCCCAAAATTTAGACCCAAACCTCACTCAAATTCAACCCAAAGCTAAAAGGCCCTATTTTGACCTAAAACCAAACCTAACCCAAATGAGCCCAAACCCCAAAATCAAAGCCCAACCAAAGGTAAAACCTCTTTGAAACACTCTCATAAACATTTCCCAACATTTATTTTACATCAATTTCAACCCTAGCCCAACATTGGCCCAACTTGGCCCACTTGGGCCTATGTTGGCCCATTCACTAAAAGAACCCAAATTCAACCCAATTCAAACCCAAATCACTCCCAATTTGCTTCAAGTCACTCATGACTCATCCATGAGCTAAAAACAACATTTGTTTGGCCCAATCCTTCACAAATTCCCCATCCATAAATTTATTTCCAAACCAAAAGCCCACTTTCTTAAACCTTCATAAAGCCCATCTCCACCAAAATCCAAAGGGGCAAAATCAATCTAAGGCCCATATGACAAATTCTCTTCATCATGCATTCAATTAAAATCATCCCTAAGTCCTAATCCAATGATCAAATAATTCTAAATAAAGCTTCATCCAACTTTCCACCAAAATGTCCAAAATCCTTAAAATCCATTTTTATGAAGTTGACTAAACTTTTCCCAAGCCAAATGGAGCCATGAATGAGCCATTCACAAGCCATATGAAGCCATGAAAGTTTGGCATGTGACCATGCCATTAATGGCAAGAGGAGGGGCTCCTTTCCTAATCTTTCATTAAGCCTTTTTAACCTTATTCATGACACACACTAAACCATGTTTAGCCACCTCATCATGGATAGAGACCATACCATTCTCTCTTGGCTGACCCAACTGATCCTCTCAGCCCAAAATCAGGCCATGGGGAGGTGCACCCAACCCAAACCAATGGATTGACCAAATTGAAGCCAAAATGACCCCTTCCCCCATTCCATTTTAATTCAAAGCCTTTACACATGGCAATTGCCAATCGATCGCACAAACCTCCAGCTCCGACCCACCCTGGACTCGAGGGTGACCCATGCTCGCCGGCCAGCCGCCCGGGTTGCCGGAAAACACCATGGCCGAGACCTCGGGAGGAGCCAAACTTTGGAATTCTACCTCGTCGAGCCGCCCCATGCCCAATGGCCACCATGGTCGTTCTTCCCATGACCGCAGCAGCTCGATCCCAACCCTCGGCCATCCCTCGCGAGGCTCTCCAGCCCACCTCTATTTAAACCCGACCCCCTCACGGCCATGAGAGGAGAGTTGCACAAACCTTGCCGAAACTCGCCAAAATTGTTCCAAACCCTTCTCCACCCTTAGAGCGATTGATCCCAAAGTGTCAATTTGCCCTAATCCCCACCGACAAAATCCAATTTCTCACTCGAAATTCCACCCAAAACCAGGACACTTCTCCACGGTGAGCCAATCCCCAAATTGATTGGTTCTACACCTTCACTGCACCAAGGGAAGGTGTCCACCAAGCAAAAGCCCCATCTCCGAGGCCACCCAGTTGCTCCAGCCTCCAAGCTTTGTGATCTGACTGTGGTCGAAATCATACCTGGACAATTCACTGCACTCGGAGACTTCATCCGGAGCTTCGTCGAGATCCAATCGAAGGTGCAACAACCAACGGATCGAAGCCACACTTCTCCGAGCAAAGGTATGAGCTAATTCTTCATCCCGAGCTTCTGGAGATTCTCCATTTCAAATGCTTTAATTTCAATGCATGATAACCATATAGATGTGTTCGTCTCTTCAAGATGAATCCATAGAGCATAAGAACATAAAAATCCATAGAGTATCGAGTGAGATGTTAGGGATTTAGTGTGGACAGCTCTCGGGTGAGGACACTCGGGGACGATGAACGGATGCCGTCCATTCAATACACGCGCGGACGGACGGCCAGGATCGCATCGGATCAGAAGACGGAACGATACAGCGGGCCCCGGGAGCGCTGAGTCAGATGGCGGCGTCGAATGGGAGCGCGACACGCGCCGTTTCGGAGCTGCCGAGGTTGACGCGGCGCCGCGTGGATAAATAGAAAATTAGGGATTTTTGTGATTTATTTAATTCCCTAAACTTCAAAAATTCATAACTTTGTGTAGAAAAATCAGAAAAATAAAATAAAAATACCCTCTTGCTCAGTGAACAGAGGAGAATAATGTGGAAAAAAATCATTTAATTTCATCAAGTATTTTATTTTTAATAATTTATTTTCTCTCTGCATATTTTTAATTCTCCATGCATTTATACAATTCACCATGGCATGAGACCATAGGGCTTTGAAGCCTCCGAATTTAGGAACATTCCCCGAATTTTCCAAAGTCGAAGCCATCCCTATGAAAAGTTATTGATTTTTCAAATTCATGTTACTCGTTTTGATTATTTTAATTCCAATAAATAGCATGTTGTGAAATAAATTCTAGGAAAATTTGGTGATGTTCCTTATGACCAGAGGACCCTAGGAAAAATAGGTTTGAAGTTAGTTCATTTAAAACAACCCTAATTGGCTTAAACACCCAAAATGGATCTCTAATTAATTAAAGCTAAACATACATCAAATTGACTTGAAATCAATTCTCCACTGACCTTCAGGATCAGAGGAACCCACCATAAAAATTTGAGGTCAATTGGACTTGGTTAGCCCTACTAATTGGGTTGATTAAGCCATTTAGTCATTTTAAACTTCAAAAATTCATAACTTTCAAAATACTTTTTAAAAATTCACCAAATTGGTTTTGGAGCCTCTCTGATATTAGAGGAATTTAAGAAAATTAAAATTTTAATTTTCTAAAAAGTTGATTTTTTAATATTATTTTAATATTTTAATAATTAAAAAATAATAAAAATCACAAAAATAATAAAATTCACCAAAATGTCACATTTTGAATTTTAATCACTTAGGAACAAACCCCATATTTTTCTTAGGTCTATTTAGTGAGATATTAAATTTTAAAGCTCTAGGGCAATTTTAAAATTAAAAAAATATGTTTTCTAGCTTTTTCACTAAAATAATTATAATAAATCATAGAAAAATTAGAAAATTAGAAAATTTGCTTCTCTGATTTCATTGATATCATAGAGATTTTTTAAAAATATAAAATTCATTTTTCAACATTTATTTTATTTTTAAATTAATTAACACTCCAAAATTTAAAATAATTATAATAAAAATAATATAATTCAAAAAATCACCAAAATTGGTCCAAGTGGTCCTCTGGTCATTAGGAATGTCCCCTAATTTTCTTAAGGATAGAAACTTTCCCTTGGTCATGTTATTAAATTTTCCTTGGAAATCTCTATTTTCTACCAAAAATAATTATATAAATAAATTAAATACAGAAAAATCACATTTTCTCCTCTCATGTCTTTATTGACATATGAGTGAAGTCACATAAAAATTTCAAGTTCATTTGAGTTCAATTTAGTGAGTTATGAAATTATTAAGCTTAAAGGGTAAAGTGGTAATTAAAATTTTAACCCTTAATTAAAACTTTATGTTTAATAAAAAATTAACAAGTAAAATATTTGATCTTAATCTGATTTGGATGATTGAAATTTAAATAATTAAAGTCTAGAAACCCATTAAGCAATTTAAAATGATTAAACCTTAATTAAATAATTGATTAAATTTGGAAGAATAATGAAATTGGAATTATTAAAATAGAGATATTATTAGGAAGAGATTTATTCTTTAATTTAAAAATCCCTAAATTAATTATCGCATTAATATTCAATTCTTAATTAAAATCATAACTCAAATTCAAAATATTAAAAGACTTAATCATTAAACTAAAATTAAATTATTAAACTCTTTTAAAATTTCAATTAAAATTAAAAATTAAATTAAATTAAAAATTAAATTAAATTAAGTAAATTAAATTAAATTAAATTAAATTAAATTAAATTAAAATTAAAAGTTGAATTAAATTAAAGATTAATTTAAATTAAATTAAATAAACAAATTAAATTAAATTGAATGAATAAATTAAATTAAATTAAATTAAATCAAATCAAATTAAATTAAAATTAAATCAAAATCAAATTATTTAATTTAACATCAAATCAAACTAAATTGAATTAAATTGAATTAAATTAAATTAAAGATTAAATTAAATTAAATTAAATTAAGTTGAATTAAATATAACATCACCAAAGACATAAAGAATCCGAAATAAATCTAAAAATAACTTGAACACTATTCCAAATTTTAACCCATTAACTTAAATTAAATCATTTGAATACCAATTTACCCTCGAAAGCTTTGGTTATTATAATTCCTAAACAGAACATTAAATGAAATGTTACTTCACTTATAGGACATTCAAATGTCCTAGTTCACTGAGCAAGACAACAAAATTTAATCCCGGACGATTAATTCATTTATATAATTAAATTCATTTGGACTTAAAACAATCCTAGAAATATTGAAAAGATGTTTAAGATTTGTCTTAAGCACTTCCTCGATATGATAGGATGTTTATAAGAACAACTAAACTTAATTATTCTTTGATGAAGAAAATCGTCCTCAAACCAAAACTCTAAGAACCTAGACGTCATAGGAAATGACTAGCTATAGGATTAGGAACTTGGTAGAAAACCATAACCCTTCCCTTAGCTTTACCTAGGAACTTGTTTAAATATTCTAATTGTGTTTTAAGTGCAGCTTGGGATGACTGGGAAGACCCTCCAGGTACGCTTTTATTTTATTGCAATTTACTTTCTTGCAATTTACATTATTGCAATTTCATTAATCGCATCACACTTACTTTTCTTGCATGATAAACAACTCGTTGCATGAAAACCCACACCTTTAGGATAGTCCCTAAAACTAAAACCAAAACTAAGTTAAAAGTCATTGCAAGATAAAATTCACCGCCACAACATTTCAAAATATAAAACAACTCAAAATTTAATCACAAACGAACACAAAACTACAATTACAACTAAATTAAAATGTCCTGTTGGATGATCGGGAATACCTCGGATGATGTAACCTACGTGTTGCTAACGGGATTTCCCACTGTCTAAATGAAAGTGTGGAACTCATTCGATTGAGTTTAGCAAATTCATCCTGACTAAGTGAATCCGATAAAAATAATGATGCCGAAGGATGGAACCGTGGGATCTTAACCGGTGTCGTTATAATCAACTTTAAGATTTGTTTTAATTAAAATATTGAAAACACTTGGAAATTAAGATTTTCTCTAAACCAAAACACTTTTCTCATCCCCCGATTTATGACTTCTAAAACTAAAACCTCCGCAAAAACAAGGAGCTTGGAGCATGGTGGGCAAGCACGGCCATCGTCGTCAAAGAAACTCGAATCTACATCGTAAAACTTTCTTAGAATTAAACAACCAAGCCATAGGATTTCGAGGTAGTTTGCCTAGTGCAACATAAATCCTCAACCTTTTGTTAGGCATTTGCACTCGCAAATTAAGCCCTAACCGGTTTTAGGATTCCGAGGTAGTCGTCCGATACGACATAAACCCTCACATCTTCGAGACTATTTGTATGATTGTGTCATACGAATATAAGTTCTAATTAATTAAAATTGACAAGATCAAAACATCAAATAAATATTAAGACTTTCCTAAATTCAAGCCAAACAATAGGATAGTCGGGAAATTATCGAAGTTCACTTCGAATCGTGATTTCTCCTACCTTTCTTCCTTTGAATTCCCAAAACAAAATGTTCCAAATTTGATCCATTCCCTATCGAAATTCCAAAATTCAATCATTTGAAAACTTAAACTTTGAAATTCTTGAGAGCGAATTATTGATTATTATCGAGAGTTTTCTTAGGTGATTCTCGTCATTTAAGATGTAATTAACTATAGGGGCTTGCCCTTATAGGAATTTTAAAGAACCTGAGTAATATAAACCCCGTTTAATGCTTTCATATTAAGCGAGGAATTTGTCGGCTTATAAAATTGGTTCGCGGACCAAACGGATGTCACAAATCTTCTAGTTTATTTAATCGAACCCCACCATCGAGCAGTGTGTCTATCCTTAGGGATAGATACACGGTTTGTGGTGCGGTGCTCATTTATATAAACTATTTGGGATGTGAGATCGGTTTGATTTCATATCTTAAAATTTTCAAATTTAAAATGATTTTCAAAATCAAATACTACTTTCTAAATTATATATATATTTAAATTAAATTTAAAATTTAAATTCGCCGACAACTTCTGTTAGGCGACCCCCTTTTAAAAAAATAAAACACACGACCTAAAAAAAAAATAAGTCGTACACCAAGCTGCACTGTTTTTGACGGATGTTCATTAGATAGCGGGATATGAACCAAATCTTCTACGGGAGAAACTCTTTGAGATACCTCTTCATCTCAGAGATCAAAGTTTTCGATGCTAAGTGTCATTGACGGGCGAGGCTGAGCTTGTCTGAGATAACATGATTGTGTTATCTGTTGATGTCCTCGTACGATGCCTATCCCTGCTGGGGTTGGAAACTTAAGCTTCAAGTGTAACACAGAAGTCACAATGCCAAAAATAGATTGCAGAGGTCTTCCGAAGATGGCATTGTATGCTGATTCTGATTTGACAATGATGAATTGTACGAGTGAGTTATCCGTCGAGGAAAATCACCAATGACAACGAGGAGATTTATTGTTCCCTCGACCCTTACTGGTCGATTATCAAAACCATATAATGGTCCTGATGCAGGTTGAAGTCTTTCTCTTGTCAATCCCAAACTTAGGAAAGTTGAATAGAACAAGATGTCGACAGAGCTCCCATTGTCGATTAGGATTCTTTTTACGTTATAGCAGGGTTCGCCAATTCCTGTGCTAATGACGAGAGGATCTTGATGAGGGACTTGAACTCCTTCCAAATCAGAATCATCAAAAGTGATAGGGTCGAGGCGTAATTTCTTCTGTAATGGTTCACCCGGTACAGTGATAAGGACTTGATCAGTAAGCAACGGGCCTCCAGCAATTGTTTGAATTTCTCCTATGAATGGGTGACCCCCATTTTGCTGCCTTTGTGTATGTTGTCCCCCAGTAGGAGCATTATCAGTACCAGCTGGTTTACTCTGTACAAATCTACCAAGATATCCCTGCTTAATTAACCTTTCAATTTCTTCCTTGAGTTGCTTACATGCTTTAGTGGTGTGTCCACGACTTCGATGGAAATGACAGTATTGTTCTTGATTTCCCGAGTTAGGTTTTAGGAGGTGAGGCCACTTAATATTTTGGTCATCTTTATTGACCATCAAGATGTTAGCACGTGAAGCGTTGAGTGGTGTATATTCTTTATTGGGTCGATATTCAGTTCGTTGTCCCGCGGGTTGGAGAAGGAGGTCACGATTCTTTGGTTGTTCGATTTTCTCCGTTGTGAAGATTGATTGTTATCTCCGGAGTTGCCTTTGCGCTTTCCCCCAAATTTCTCAAATTGCTCCTTATGTGCGGTGATGGCTTCATCCGCAGGTGATTCGAGCCTCAACACGGTGGACCAGATCAGCGTAAGAACGAACTGTCTCCCGCATGAGTGATGAATAGAAGGGTCCTGGGCGGAGTCCCCCGAGAAAGACTCCCCTAAGCAACTCTGGATCTACTCCTGGAATTTGACGGGCTTCAGTAGATAACCTGCGGAAGTAGTCTTTGAGTGATTCTCCTTCACTTTGACGAATTCCTAAGAGATGGAACGAATCTTTGATGATCCTTCGATTTGCTATGAACTGTTCCACAAATAGTCCGACAAGCTCGTTAAAGGTGTTTACAGTGCCCCCTGATAGAGAGTAGAACCGAGTTCGAGCTTGTCCCTTAAGAGTGGCAGGGAACACCTCACAAAGAAGTACATCAGAGGCACATTGAATGTGCATGATAGTTTGATAATGATCAATATGTTTATAGGGATCAGTTATCCCTTCATATGCATCAATGTTTGGCGACTTGAAACCAGTTGGAATGGGGTGTTGGAGGACTGCATTCGCTAAGGGAGAGGATTCAATGATGTTATGATGAGTGTGGAAGCGATCCTTTTTCTCAATGGGGAACTCTTCTCGGACAAGGCGACGTAATTCGTCACGGATGACATCATTTGGAATGGTAGCGAGATGTGGCGGTGCTAGGTGAGCTGCATGGGATGGATGGGTGGAACTTGCAGTGTCTAAGAGTTCAGCATCACGACCTGGTATGGGAAGTGTTCCTTCATGGGGAGGGGGACCGGTACGACTTCCTCCATGCATGTTTCTCATAGGACGTGGATTTAATGGTGAACGAGTTTCATTCATAGGTGCTTGTTGGGTCCCACGTAAAATTGTAAGATCCGCAGCTGAGCCTCCTCCATTCTTCTCATGCGTTCTTCCATAGAAGGACCTGAAACCCCCTCGTTGGCAGGATAGCGTGTTCCAGGACGGGACGATGAAGAAACATATCGCCCTTGACTACGTGACAGTTCCCTAGAATGATGGGTGTTGGAGTGAGCTACTCCATTGTGTCGAATATCGTTTCTATTTGCCATGTAGGAAATTGAACAAGTACTTCAGTGGTGGGATTGAGACATTTCCCACAGACGGCGCCAAACTGATGCGTGCTAGAAAATTCGCGACGATAGAGTAACAAATTATCGTCTTAGCGTTGTACGAGAATTCAGCACGCACGCAGATGAAAATAGAACAAGCAGTGACTCCAGAAGTTTTTTACGTGGAAAACCCGTAAAGGGAAAAACCACGGGCCCGACCCGATTGTGAAAATCCACTATCGATTCGTTGTTTACGAAATCCTTCGTCCCACGGACGGGAAGAGGTAATTATATGATGTAGATTACGGTGTGGACTGACAGTGTATGATTGACGGTGGTTCACGATGATCGGCGGTGGTCGACGGCTATCGACGGTGATCGACGGCGATCGGCGAAGATGTAGAGCTGCTTCTTCTTCTCAAGAGTTCAGATTCTCTCTTTTGGCTCTCTCCCCCTCTCATGTGAGAGTTGGGGTCTATTTATAGGGTTTTGGGTGCAATTAATGCAACTATTTTGATCAGACGGCTCAGAGGGCTCCCCTCGATCAGACGGCGTTTAAGAAGCATTTGATGGTCTTAACGATGTCGGAATTGAGTGATCTTGAGCTCGTTGGATTCGTCTTGTCAAGACGCTCGATTCGAGTATGGGCTTGCTAATGTCGGCATTCATTTGACCTTCCAATGTGTCTGATAATCTTCTAAAAGTGGTTTAATGACTTGATCCGGCTTGATTTGACTTGGATTGGACTAGTTTTGATATCATTGGGTCCGTTTCATCGAGCCGGTCGGCTTGACTATAAGTTCTGTTGAAATTGGAGCTCTGGATGATTTTTTATCAAGATTTGAATGTTTCTTGCTCAAAAGATTGCATCGAGATTCGTGTCATGCTTCGAGATCCGTACTTGATGATGAGAATTTGTTGGTGTCGTATCAATAAACATGATCTATTTGATGCATTTTCCACGTGTTTTCATTTAAAAAAAAAAAAAAAGTAAGCGCATAAATTATCTAAAAGTATTTTTGTATGTTTTTAAAATACTAAATAGGTTATAATATACCAACATATTCTTTTTAAAATAAGAAAATATAAATAAAATAAAATAGAAATCCAAAGTGACGCCAAATGACACTTCGTGCTTATTTTATTATTAGATTCATATCATCACTATTCTATTTGTCAAAGATCCGTGTTCTATTTTCCATTTTACTTAATTTTATTTTTTTATTTTTTTCACATAAAAAGAGTGCTTAGATATCTCATGATTTTTTTTAATCAATATGCTACTCATTCACCCAACTCTTTATTTCAATACATCTTTTTATCTTTATTTTCTTAAAGATATTTTTTTTAATGTTATGTTAATTAACCTAATCATTATTATCATTACTTAAGTTTCAAATATTTTAAATTAAATCCAAATGCATGGGTTGCAATAAATGTCTATTTCAAATTAAACCTTTATTCTGCTGATAAGTTAGGTGTGGTGGTTGTTACAAATTTTTATTTTTTTGAAAAAGTCAGACAGCAGTCAGAAAGCCGCCAATAGATGCGGTGTGAAAACGCTGTCTACAGCATTTTGAAAATGTATAAGCTGCCAAAACTCAATTTACCCAAACAGATTATGTGTGTTTTCAAAACGCCACCGCATCAAATAAACTGCCCGAAACGGGCCTAAATGTACTTTGATATCTGCTTGCTAGTATGTTTTAAATTAAAATCATTTAAATATTAAATATTTTTATTGTGAAATATATTTAGTACAAATAATATTAAGATAATTAAAACAAAATTAAAGGATTATCACCAATCAAGAATGACTGAAAGGCGCCCAAGTTGGACTTGTGAAGCTGCTTTCTTCATTTAAATAATACAGCAATTACAAAATCTAATGTCATTCCCCACGCAAAAAAGCCGTCGCTCTTTGCTGTGGCAACTTGTTGGCCAAGCAAGCCCACCCAAGTTGGATCGCCAGTTTCGCTGCTTGTCTCTTTAGCCGTCCAGATATTAATATTTAGTAACTAATTAATATTTCCTTATATTATTAAATATTTAGGGTTATGGGGTCGGATTAAAATAAATGAGCTGAGCTAATCATTTTTCATTTAGCAAACTGCACGACTTAAGGAAATATTAATTTATTTGTGTACTTTGGCTCATTTGAGAAGAGGAAGTCAATTTCGACTTTAACGCTAAATTATACCTTTCATTTTTTTTTAAATGAAAAATTTACATAGGTGCCACTCAATTCCAATGTATTTACATAATGTACGCCTACATTTTAATTTATACATGAATGCCTCCTTGTCTTTGAATGAAATTATGAATTTAACTTTTTCTTAAGTTAAAATTTTCATAATTTGATGTGATATTGTATACAAAAGAAGTGTCAGCATGAATCTCGAGGAGATATAATGGTGCAGATGGGATAGGACGTGTCGAAGGGGAGCCCATCGATAGGTGACTTGGGAGTCCAAGTGTCGGATTGAAGGTATCAAAATCAATACTAAGGCAAACGAACAAACAGAACCTGAGCGGTTCGACTGGAAGCAAAGTGTAGGTGATTCAAGCAATTTCTTTCGATGAAACCAATCCATGGGAGAAGCTAACTCCTCCAGTCATATAATTCAATTGTAGGAATCCATCAGTCTCCTTGAACATCATCAAAAATCAACAAGACAAGTCTCAACCTAGGACATCTTTGTCTAGGGACATTTATGTATCAGAGTACGGTGACTTGCCATCTATTCGTTAGCCTAGCTTTGTTCTGTCAACCAGAGCTTCTTATCAAGGATCGAAGATCGACAACCAGTGTTGACCAACTTATCGACACGACCAAGCCAACCGAGTCAACCTTCATGACCCTTTGCCATTAAAAGATTAGTCAATCAACAACATAAAGCATAGCCGATCGATAGTCTCTACCGAACCGGGTAGTCCCGCGAGTCTCATTAACTTAGCTAAACGACAATATCACCCCAACTTAACTGACCAACAACAACTTTGAAGTCTTTGCCAATGCTGAAACTTATAGCAGTTAGGCTATTGATCCATATATATAAAACACCTATAATACTCCACACAGTCCCTACTAAAATGAGAATTATTATTTCCAAATGAGCTGCGTCTGAATTAGCTGCGAATGATGATTTTTTTGGTAGTATTGATTGTGTTTATTATACCACAATATCACCAACATTATCATAAATATTACGAGTCGTATCCACACTATCTTAATAATTCCTCCGCTAAAATATAAGCATAAATATAATTCTAAATATTACACACTTTCTCTATAAATAAGAGATTATTCTACGAATAAAAAAATATCGATATCTTCTAATTATATTTCTGTCTTATTATATATTCTATTTATCGAGCTTGATTCAAGATATACTGAAATTCAAAGGTTATAAAATTTTTTTAGTATTATACATGTAAAAAATAAAATGTCATAAGGACAAAAATAAAAATAAATAAATAAAAACTCATTTCCTACTGGCTTTAAAGTTCAAAGCTTCCCATAAATTTCATACCTTTGAACACAAAGCCATCATCTTCCCTTCCCTGCCGCACACCATGAGCACCGAAGTCAACACCTGCAGCTCCAACCAAAATCGCCTCCACTTTCTTCTCGTTCCTCTCCTGGAACAAGGCCATATGATCCCCATGGTCGACCTCGCCCGACTCCTCGCATCCCACGACACACTCGTCACTTTAGTCACTACCCCGGTCAACTTGGCCCGCATCCGACCCATCGTCGATCGCGCCGCCCTCTCCTCCCTTCCGATTCGCTTCGTTGAGCTTCAATTCCCCGTTGCCAACGCCGGCCTCCCAGATGGCTGTGAGAATGCCGATCTCATCCCCTCCATCGACCTCTTCCTCCCATTCTTAAAAGCTTTATCTCTCCTCCAGGAACCTCTCGAAGCCTACCTGCGCATCCCAGACAGTTCCGCATGGCCTAAGCCTTCCTGCATCATCGCCGACAGTCTTCAACACTGGACCGCTGATGTCGCCCGCTCCTTCGACATCCCCCGCATAGTCTTTCACGGTCCCTCCTGCTTCTTTCTCCTCTGTCACCGCCTCATCCGCCAACAAAAGGCTGAACTTGAGGCTGCACTGGAGGCAGCATCAGGCGAACCCATCATGCTTCCAGGTCTCCCCCATTTCATTCTGGTCCGGAAGCACGAGGTGATCAGTGAATGGCGGTCAGATCCGGATTGGTCCAAATACAGGGAAATCGTTCAGGCGGCAGGAGAATCAGCTGACGGAGTGGTTGTCAACAGTTTCAACGAGCTCGAACCCCTGTACTTTGAAAGTTTCCATGAGGCGACGCGTAAGCCAGTTTGGCCTGTCGGGCCGCTGTCGCTCTATGAGGAAGACCTGGACGCGAAGGCGACGCGCGGGGGGATTTCATCTATTGACAATAAGCTCCTTTTCCAATGGCTAGATAAGCAGGAGTTCGGGTCAGTGCTGCTGGTTAGCTTCGGGAGCCTTGCACGCAACACGAAGGCTCAGTTGGTGGAAGTTGGCCACGGTTTGGAAGCTTCAGGCCGACCTTTTGTATGGGTGGTGAAGGAGGCGGCGGAGGGGCTGGATGAATGGATGAGAGAGTTTGAGGAAAGGTTGGAGGGGAGAGGAATGGTGATAAGGGGATGGGCACCACAAGCAGTGATTTTGGGGCATGTAGCGGTAGGAGGATTCGTGACACACTGTGGATGGAATTCTGTGTTGGAAGCAGTGGCGGCAGGGGTGGTGATGGCGACGTGGCCGCACTTCGGCGACCAGTTTTTGAACGAGAAACTTGTGGTGGATGTGCTGAAGATTGGGGTGGCGGTTGGCGTCGAGGAGCCGACCATGTTTGGGGCACAGAATGATAGTGAGGATGTGGTGAAGGTGAAAAGGGGGCAGGTTGAGGAGGCTGTGGAGAAGTTGATGGGGGGAGGAGAGGAAGGGGAGGAGAGGAAGGAAAGAGCGAGGGAGCTTAAGGAGAAGGCGAGGATGGCCGTGGAGGAAGGTGGTTCTTCATGGAAGGGATTGCAGGATGTAATCGGTTATGTTTCAGAGATGCTGAAGAAGAAGAATTAGCGGAAAAAATTGGTATTTTGAAATTCCTAAATTTAGTTTCTTATAATTCATTTGAAATTTTCAAGTAATTTCCTTTGATTTATTTTTTGTAATAAGAAATGGCAAAGCTAAGTTTAGGGGGGCAAAAAAAAAAAACTAAGAGTTGTTGTTAATACATAAATGCTATTTAATTTATCTTTTTAAAAGAAAATAAATGATAAAATTTTAGTAGTTTAATGTATAAAGACAAATGTGTGATTGTTCTTGTAAATAAGCAATGTAGACTTGATATTTATGTCCATACGACCCAATGTATATGTAGTACATATATGAAGCTTAAACTTTACTTTTTATATTTATAACACTTGAATCAATTTTGTAACCTGAAAAATATCACTATTTTATCTTTTAAAAAAGTTAAATACAGTTTTTCATGCATATCCATTAAGACATGTAAAAATTAAAGTTTAGATAAGTTAGATATGTATATTCATAGAAATTTATTGATATACATGCAAATCTTTCTTTCATTAATGAATGTCAAATACAACATGACTCCAGTTCAGCCATGCAGTCAAATGATTTGATTGTTAGATCTAAACAAAACAGTCACCCGTTGATAACCAAGTTGGACTAACTCAATCTCGTTTTGAGGAGTAGTATCACACTGAATTGAGATGCGGGGGATGCCTAATGTCGTGTTCCCATTAGTTCGATAAGGAGGTGAATTTGGGATAGGCAGCCCTAGCTGTTTGCAATTTGATTTCAAGTAGATTTCCTAAAAGTCTCTACATCCTCTCCACCATATTCCAATATAAGGATGGTTGATCCCAATGCATGTTCCTAGGAACAGAAAATTTGAGGGCATGACCAGGCTAACTTTCAGAGGTGGCCCAGCGCCAAAAGTTATATTTCCCCACCCTTGGTACCAGCAAAATTATCTCCACAGTTTAGATGGCATAGCATTAGCCTTCCTTTTATTCTAGAAGAAAGCATTAGTACTTGATTCCTACCTGTTTTATGAAAAAATAGACAATGATGGAGCTTGGAGATAATTGAGCCAGGGACTAAAGCCAAATGTAGAGATCTACACAATTTCTGTGTTGAATCCATTTAGGACTTAAGGTCTCATAATATATGTGGATTATGCCCAAATCCTACCAGCCTTGAGCCAAAAAGGGAGAGGGAGAGAGAGAGACCCCACCTTTTTTTGTTTTTTTTCTTGACCCTTATTTAAAAGCCTTGTCATGTCCTTTTATCATTATATAAAAATAATAAAACATACATAATGCTAAGTCATGCCAATAGCTTTATGTAATGTAAGTTAGCTTTATGTTATGTCTGGTAGCTTTAAGTCATGCTAACAACTTTATAACATGTCATTTCATTTAGTTCAACTTGTTAGTTCCACAGCTCGTCAGCTCGACAGCTCGGCAGCTTGTCAACTCTTCAACTTAGTGGCTTCTCAGCTCGATAGCTCTGCAACATGACAATTCCTTAGCTTGTCGGTCGACAACTTGACAGCATGATAAAAAAGTAGCTTCGCAACTCGACAACTCAACAAACTTTTTTAGGTGTATAAATTTTGTTCTTTAATTCTTTTATTTCTTCAAAATTCAAGCTTGATAGCTCGACAGCTTGACAACTAAACAAGCCTTTTTTTATTTACTATTTAGTTATTCTATTATCTTATCTCTTTAATAGGCAACTGCAAAAAAAAAAAAAAGTAGAAAAAAATATAAAGCTATGCATTGCTTGTCTCTATAAAATAATTTACTACTTCATTTATGTGAAAAATGAATTCATTGCTATGGATTAAAGCTATTTTGATATAAATGAGTAGTGCATTTCACTGTGTATTTTCTATTCATCCATTTGAAGACTATTAGCACTTTTATAAGGGAACATCTTTGGGACACTTTACCTCTATCTACAAGATTTTTAGGGGCATTATGACTCACCTTTAGATATTTTATAGTTGACTCTACGGTCTTAATAGAGAGAATTTTCTTAGTATTATTAGAAAAAAAGATAATTATCCTTCTTTTTTTTTAGCAACAAGATGATTTGTTTCTTTATAATATAACTAGATTATAAGGGAATTAAAGCAGTTTCATTAAATTTGGTCATTCTTTGCCTTGGGCACTTTGGCTACAACTATCGGGAGTCGTCGTAATTTTTCAACTCTACTTAAGAATGAAATCTCTAGGTTAATTGATTTCATTAACCGAGTTATATTTTGAAAAGACTTTTTATTAAATAATCCCTAATATTCCACTATTGACTTAGGTAGGGTTTAAAAATTTTAGGCAATTTTCTTTTACAATTAGGAAATTTACTTACGCGGGACATGTTCATAGATTTATAAAAACAAATGAGGGCACTAATGAAAAATATACATAACAAATTAGATATAGTAGATTTAAAGAATGTAAAAACGAAAGATTTAAGAATATGGTATCTTTTCTCGTCTAAAGAAAATTCCTCTAATGTGATGTGTAACATCATATTTAAGGGATATGTCCATGCTCAACGCAGCTTTCAGTATGTTGATCAATCTAAGACATGATATAATAATGTAGGTGAGTTATGAACAAATGAGAGGGAGAGAGGGGGGGGGGAGGGGGGGGTCCTCCCTCTTTTTTTTTTTTGTTGTTTTTAAAGTTTGATCCTTATTTATTAGTCGTGATGTATCCATTTATCATGGAATAAAAATATATAAATTTACACTATGTTAAGTCAAGTCTAATTAATTCATGTCATGTCCAACAATTTCTTGTTTTGT
Organism: Papilionanthe hookeriana x Papilionanthe teres; assembly: GCA_022702705.1. Lineage (NCBI taxonomy): Eukaryota > Viridiplantae > Streptophyta > Magnoliopsida > Asparagales > Orchidaceae > Papilionanthe > Papilionanthe hookeriana x Papilionanthe teres. Next base: position 41,933,405 of record CM040421.1, read on the forward strand.
CCAACAACTTTAATTCATGCTCAACAGTTTTAGGTCATGTCATTTTATATAGTTGAACTCATTAGCTCGTCAACTTGATAGCTTGACAGCTCGACAACTCAACATCTTAACTTTTTGCATCTTAACAACTCGTCAACTCAGCAACTTGTTAGCTCAACGGCTTGGCTTGTGGACGTCTTGATAGGTTGACAAATTGGTATCTTGGCGGCTCGACAAACCTTTTTAGTGAATATATTTTGTCCCCCCGATTCTCTCATCTTTTTTACTAACAAAGTTTGACAACTTGGTATCTTGATAGCTTGACATCAAGGTAAGCCTTTTTGGAATTTACACATTGGATAGTTGTTTTTCCTTTTTGTGCTGTCATTTCTTCTCTGTCTTATACTCTAAATTAGGATTTGACCTCACTTGAATGTGGTCGGGCGCAGAGTGTTTTCTCTTTCATCTATCTTTGGTACTCGGCAGTTTGATTTTGAAGAAATGGGTTGTTAATGCCCCATGAATCCATAATGAATATTTCTCTATATACATGTGATATTTTGATGTGAAGTCAAAGTTTATAACACTATACATATAAACACAAAATTTAGATGTGGGATAATTAAATACATGAAAGTGCATGTAAATTGCTCCTATAAAAATTTATATATTTACTATTGAGTATCGTGTCAAAATAGTCCCCAACACCGTTTTAACCTCAGAGTATGAGAATAGTTCCCAAAATTTTTAAATTAGCAACAATGCATATAAATGATTAAAATAATTCAGTTTTAAATAGTCCCAAACTATTTTGGCCCTATTCTTATTCTCATAATAAAACAAACACATGAAAAAATAAAAGATAAGTTCTGCGTCTGCCATTTTTGTTTGGCAGACAAGAAACAAAGTCGTCATCACGCCATGACCATCCTTACTTGGAGCACAAGTTATTCGCCATATCGTATATTAAATCAATATATTCCTGATAAGATAATCAGTACCACCCGTAAAGAACTCCCCCCCTAATCCTTCATCTAAATATTTTGAAATAGCTCATCATTTCCTATTGAACTTCCATTACTGGTGGCAGTGGCACTTAAGCGGTCGTCTCCCCCGCCACCCGCCATGAGCTCCGAAGCTGATGGCCGAAGCTCGGACACAAACCGCCTCCACTTCCTTCTCATCCCCCTCATGCAACAGGGCCACATGATCCCCATGACCGACCTAGCCAAACTCCTCGCATCCCGCAACGTTCTGGTCACCTTCGCCACCACCCCGGTCAACTTGTCCCGCATCCAGTCCATCGTCGACCGCTCCGCCGCTCTCGCCCTCCCAATCCGCTTCGTTGAACTCCCTTTTCCAGTTGCCACTATCGGCATCCCCGATGGCTGCGAGAGCGTCGACCTCCTCCCTTCCGCCGACCTCATCCTTCCTTTCCTGAACTCTGTATCCCTACTCCGAGACCCGCTCGAAGCCCACCTGCGCACTCCAGACCCGCTCGGATGGCCTAAACCGGCATGCCTCATCTCCGACAACCTCCATCATTGGACCGCCGATTTCGCGCGGTCCCTCGACATCCCCCGCCTCATCTTCCACGGCCCGTCCTGCTTCTTCCTCTACTGCGATCACCTCATCAACCGCAACAGAGCCGAATTTGAGTCTGCATTAATGGAGGAAGCATCCGTAATGCTTCCAGGCCTCCCGCATCCCATTCGAGTGGGCAAGCAGGAGGTGATCTCGTTATTGAGCTCGGATCCTAGCTTTTCCAAATACATGGATACCATTCGATTTGCAGAAGAATCCGCCGACGGTGTGATTGTAAACAGTTTCATGGAGCTCGAGCCCTGGTACTTCGAGACATATAGCAAGACGAAGGGCAAGCCAGTGTGGCCCGTCGGGCCGCTTTCACTCTATAAAGAAGAGCTTGAAATCAAAGCGGCGCGCGGGAAAGCTTCATCTATCGACAACAAGCTCCTATTCCAATGGCTAGACGAGCAAGCGGCCGGATCAGTGGTGCTCGTGAGCTTCGGAAGCATGATACGCAACACAATGGCCCAACTGGTGGAGCTGGGCCACGGGATAGAGGCGTCGGGTCGACCTTTTATATGGGTGCTGAAGGAAGTTGCAGAGAGGAAGGTCTCGGGGGTGGAAGAGTGGATTGCAGGGTTGGAGCAGAGGGTGCAGGGGAGGGGAATGGTGATAAGGGGGTGGGCACCGCAGGCAGTGATATTGGGACACGTGGCGGTGGGTGGATTCGTGACGCATTGTGGGTGGAACTCGACGCTGGAGGCGGTGGCGGCGGGGGTGGTGATGGCCACTTGGCCGCACGTCTATGACCAGTTTTTGAATGCGAGATTGGTGGTGGAGGTGCTAAAGGTTGGGGTGGCGGTTGGCGTTGAGGAGCCGAAGATGTTAGCTGCAGAGAATGGTGATGAGGTGGTGGTAATGAGAGGAGAGGTCGAGAGGATTGTGGAGAGGTTGATGGGAGGAGGAGAGGAAGGGGAAGAGAGGAGGAAGAGGGCGAGGGAGCTTGGGAAGATGGGGAGGATGGCCATGGAGGAAGGAGGATCTTCATGGAAGGGATTGCAGGATGTAATTAATTATGTGTTGGAGAATCAAAAATAGTGTAAGTGGAACAAATATTTGGTGTTACATGGTAAGTAGGCCTCACTGCCACACAATAGAATGGTGTTGAGTCTATTTGTCACGTGACGTCTTACCGTCATTTGACTCCGAATGTATGTGAAATCTGCACCTAATATTTTTTCGTGTTAGTGACTCTAAGTAGTTTTTCACAGGACGAAATATATTAATTTTTTGTGATTACGTAAAGTTATGTGTCAATAATGGAGATTGATTGATAAATTATTCTCAAATTCTCAGTGCAAAAATAATTGATGATAGAGTATTTTTATTAGAGAAAAAATTTTTGGTCATCAATTAGATTTATAATTCAATTTAAAGAGAAAATTATAATCGGGTGGCTTATAGAAAATGTGATTGTGGCTATCAATTTTTCATGGGCGTTGTCAGCATTGATTGAATGTCGCTATCAATGTTCATTTCATCATTGAATGATTATGTGATTTTAAATCAAAGTAAGCGGCATTTACATACCACCCCAATGCCGATGTATTTACATATTTAACACCTAATTTCAATTTTTTATATTCATACCACCAAAATATCTCATATCACATTAAAAAAAATCATAATGTTAGCTTTTAAGAGGGAAATATATCTTATGATGCATTGACAAGATGATATATGTATGTAAAAATTAAATATTAGGTGCTAGATATATAAATACATAAGAGTTGAGTGATACGGATGTAAATCTTCCTAATTTTTATTTAACTATTACATTAATTAGTCAACTACACGGTTGCCTTGCATCCTATCGAAGGTGTAAATGAGTCAAATATGAGCGAGTCTCGGCTCGGCTCGGCTCATGTTCTGCTCTTTTAAAAATACTATGATTTGTGTTTGGCTCGTTTACATTTTGAACACAAAAAAATTGTTAGTGTTCGGCTAGTTGCTTAACGAATCGAACATGAGCTGTTCACGAATAAAAATATATTTTGACAATCCTAGTCATACATGCAGTCATTATGAGTGTAAACGAGTCGAGCTTGTGCGAGTCCAAATTTGGCTTGTTAAAAATATTATTGTTCATATTCGGCTCTTTTATATATTGAACTCAAAAAATTTATTTACGCTAGATTAGCTTGCTAATTGAGCCGAGCACGAGCTATTCATGAATAATGAGTTATTTTGACAACCCTAATCACGCAGTAGTAGAATATTAAGGGTAGGGCGAGATTTAAATTTCATTATTTATATTAAAATATTCATTTAAATACAACTTAATATATTTTTATTGCATTCCTAATTTGTAATTTTAATTGATTATAAATATTTGTAGCGTCAACTAAATTATTTAAATATAATACTCCTTTTATATATATATATATATATATATATATATATATATATATATATATATATATATATATATATATATATATATATAATTATTTCGAGCTAAAATGAGCCCAACATGAATAAACAAAATTTTGTTTGTGTTTAACTCATTTATATATTGGACGCAAAAAAAATTATTCGTATTCAACTCATTTGCTTAACGAACACATCTGACACGAGCTGCTTACTGACAACAAACCATTTTGACAGCCCTAATCATACCCAAAAAATTTAAAATTTTATTAAATTAGTTCAAAATAAATATACTGAATAACGTTCACGACAATCAACCCCGGCCACCCAATATATAGGCTTGGGCCCATTCATTTTCCACATTCATTTATTATTATTATTATTATTTTGAGCATTTACATATAGACCACAGAATTTTTACATATCACATATTTACATATAAATATTCATATTTACATCCATATCACTCAAATATTTAACATCATATTAAAAATATCATAATTAAAAAATATATATCTTTCACGCATAGATTTACATAAATTTATAACACTAATGTGTTATTTGTAAATGTAAATATCAAAATTTAGGCGTTAGACATGTAAAGACTAGTGTAGCATGTATATTAATTTCCATTTTTTTCAATTATAGGCTTCTAAAACAAGCGATCAAACCTGACGGAATTGTTCTTTTATAAATTTACGTCGGGTTCCCGTCAGATTAGGTTTGAGCTAGCCTAAGGCTACCCTAAACTCAAGCCTAACCTAAAATTTTGTTTAATTAACTTCGACAGTAAAACACAAAGAAAAAAAATGATCGAAAGAGAGTTGACCACCACTGAGAGCACCGCGAGAAGAAGAGGGCTGAAGGGGCACTAGAGAGAAGAAGAGAGGAGAGGAAGATGCACTGGGGAAGAGGAGAGGCAAAGGGCTTATTTATAAGTTTTAAGAGTTGGAATGCTGGTGGTGGAAACGATTGGCTCCCCTTGATCGATCCCGATGACCGTCGATTGAGGCAGAGATCTCGTGCTTCCCTCTACAGTAGAGGTCCCACGAATTGCCACTGGAGCTCCCGATAGCAAAACAACGCCTCGATAGGCCGGAATCAAGCTAACAAGACCTCTGATTGCTGGTTGTGATCGTGCGTGCTAGCACGCCAGTTATTTTTGTGGTGTGGGGGCACCACAACAGTGTGTGCGCATACGCAGATGAATCCCTAGGAGGAATTTTTATTCGGTCCGAATCGCGTACGCATCGATGCTTCCGGTAGCCTGTAAAAACGCGCCACGTGGATTTCTGGACCCCACCATGGCACGTTTGAAAAAAAAGGCTTATTTATCTTCATTCTGCCGACCCGACCCGACCCGAGCAGAAAAGCATGAAATTTTTACCGCTTTTTTTCCCCGCCAAAGGATAAAGGTATTTTTTGTCTCCATTATCTTTAGGATGCGGAGACTTAGGGTTTTTCTCTGACATACCTTGTCGTGGAGCCGAGGAGTCGAAATTTGATTCTAACCTAAAGTCTAAAGAATGCTACCGTTCGCACAAAAACCACCGATCAAGTCGACATCGAGTTCGAATCTCAAAATATATTGAACGAACAAGATTCTCGACTTAGTTTAGCTGCGACGGAACAAATCCCTCGAGTTGGTAAATTTTATTGTATGCGATGTTTAGTTACGGTTTCATCGTTTTTAAGTTTTATTAAGGTAGTATGCTCGTAGATTCGAAGAGCAACGTCAAGTTATTTTTCTTAAAGAACCATGGTATTTTTTGGGTAATATTATAGGTGTATTCGAGTAGTGTCGGAAACTATATTTGTCAAGTCTTCTTTCAGCAGTATGTGGTGTTATTTTGGTAATTTTGTCGTGGTATTCGAGCAGTTTCTTAAGAGTAACTTAAGTTTGCTTCGATTTCGGCACTTGAAGGTAGCATTCTAGTAGTTTGGTGGAGGATGCGTTTCATTTGTTCTATTTATCGTTTTATTACGCTAGTATGCCCGTATTTTCAAAAGAGTAATGTCAATTTTTCTTTTATAGTGAGACATGGTGGTATTTTGGTAATATTATAGGTGTATTCATGTAGTCTCAGAAAAGTATACTTGTTAAGTATTTTTTTCAGCGGTACGTGGTGTTAATTTGGTAATTTTGTGGTGGTATTCAGGCAGTATCTTAAGAGTAACTTTGCTTCAGATTTCGCTGTGGTTTTATTTAGGTAATTTGAAGGGATACTCTACTAGTTTGGGTGTATTATTAGTGATAAACCCGAAAAACACCAATGCTTTTATATTTATTATTATGGTATTATTGTGGTGCTATCATGATATGATTTTTGTATTATTGGTTGTTAAGTATAGTGATACCGACATTCAAACCCCGATTCAATTGCAGATACCCGAGTGAGACGAGTGCTTCCAATGATCCACTCGGTAAACATATTGCTTCAAGCTCGGTATCAATGATGAGAAGGCGGCACATGAAAAATATTGTGCCTATGCACACATTGTTGTATTCATCGTGCGAAAGGACCACATTGGTTATCGGCCGAATTCAAGGAGGATCAAGACAAGGAGTTTGTTTGTGGTAAGGTCTGGTATGAAGAGAGAATTGAAGGACAATGTATCGGTGAGGTACAAGCGAGCGGATACAAGGACCGGTTGTCCCGCCATGATCCGATATGCCGTTGATGTCCAAGGGAACCGGTCGGTAAAGAAATTCATAGAAAGTCATAACCATCCGTTGGCGAATGTTGGCGACACTCACCTATTGCGTTCGACGAGAAGATGAGTGACATCGCTGCGGATGTCCTCGCATCAATGTCAAAAGCGAGGATTAGAACCACCGATGCGTTTAGCTTCCTAGCCACAGAAGTCGGTGGAGTGGAGAACCTAGACTGTACGAAGAGGGATGCATATAATCTCTTACAAAGAGAGAGAAGATTACACATTGAACTCGGGGATGCTAATTCCTTACTACAACTATTCACTGCACGGCAAGCCGAGGATCCAATGTTTGCGTGGGACGTCCAAATTGATGAGTCAGGCAGTTTGTTGAATTTCTTATGGAGTGATGGGATGTCCAGACTCGATTATGATTGCTTTGGTGATGTCATAATATTCGACACAAGCTATAGATCGAATAAATACAACCTATGTTGTGCGCCGATTGTCGGTGTGAACCACCATCGCGTGAATGTGCTTTTTGCAGTTGGCTTTTGTCGGATGAAACGATCGAGTCCTTCAAGTGGTTATTCAAAGCCCTTATCCGTATAATGAATAACAAGCACCCAATCACAATATTCACTGACCAAGATCAAGCAATGAGTAGAGCAATCCAAGAGTGCTTGCCGCACACTAGACATAGATTATGTCAATGGCATATATACAAAAAATTATCTTCAAAAGTGCATTGTGGTTCGGGAAAAACAAGATAGTACACGATCTCTTTTTTAAATGCATGCGTAGATGTGACTCAGAAGCTGAATTCGAAGAAACTTGGGCCGAAATGATTGAGATAGGAGAACTTTATGAAAATGTATGGTTGGATGAATTGTATAATATAAGGCATCGTTGGTCAACAGCATTCAATAAAGACATTTTCGGAATGGGGATCCTATCTACGCAGAGGAGTGAGTCGACTAATAACATCCGTCATAGTTTCGCAAGCCAACAAGCACGGTAACCGAATGTTTTCTCGGCCCTCGAACATATTGCTAAAACTTGGCGAAGAAATGAGAAGGATGAGGATTTCCGATGCGAGCAATCTGCTATTGTCCCTGCAGTAAAATGCAGCCTCGTTCTGAGGCAGGTTGCTTTACTTTACACGCGGAATTTATACTCGAAGTTTGAGTCAGAGTTTCTTCATGGTTTGGGTGGACTTGCTTTGGAAGGATTTGCCAACAATGATTCAGAATTTCACATAAGAACCTTCGATAATAGAGACACATACAAATACTCGGATTGTGAAACTAGACAGAGCTAATTTGGATATCGCGTGCGATTGTAAAAAATTTGAAATGATGGGGTTACCGTGTGCTCACGCTCTAAGGGTTCTTCAAAGCATGATAACGTGTACAAAATTTCCGAGAAACACATATTACTTCGATGGTGTACACATGCAAAAAGGGACATATACAAAAGTTTGGAATATCAACATCTTAAGGGGTCTCAAATGTTGCCAATCGTCTCGAGTGGTCTTATATATCGCACACATGTTCATAAATTAGCGTACTCGGATAAGTACAAGAACGCAAGGCCATGAAGTTGCCGAGAAGTTTGTGCTAGATACACTAAACAAACTAACACTTGACGCCAATGAAATATTACATGGGAGAGAACCCCAACAAAAGGCAAAAACAACTAAGAAGAAGACCCCATGTAAAGAGAGAAATCCGAATGACCCAAGTAAAGGTGCGTCCTAAAGGGATATCTAATTCAAGATTAAAAGGATATTGGGAAAAAAATATGAAAAGAAAAAGTAAGTTTAGTTTGTTGAAATATTTTTTATTTCTAAAACTTATACTGTCTCCGTCATAAAGTGTCAAATTTTATGTATGAACGGATAAAGATGCCGGTCCAAGTGATGCTACAGTTTTCCAAAACGAGGCAAACTGGTTTGGAATGTCGGCTCCCTTAAGTCAGGTAAATTATAATGTGGACGAGGCTATTTATTTACTATTCAATCTGTGATGTTTACAATTTTTTTATTCATATTACTCCAGAACCGCTCCATCACAACATGACAGAGACATACACAAGCATGCTAATGAATCCGGACGATGAATTCTAGACTCGCTAAAGAATTGTTCTACCGATGCTAATGAACATATAGGATAATTTGTTTGAACATAGTTTTTGATTTTATTGAATGACGTATGCATTGCTTATGGTTGATTTATTCGATTACCTTTTTTGGTCTCCTTGTGTTTTACCCTTTAAGTTGTGTTTTTTATCCCTAATTCGTTGCATTGTATTAATCACGTGATAATACAATCAAAAAACCACCGTAATATTACTTAGATACAACCGCGCTCGAGGCATGATTGGGTAGAAAGCCGTTGTATTGGAATATTCCTTGTTTTATTCGTGGACAACGCCGGTTGTATTGGAATATTCCGCGTTTTACTCCAACTCGTCGACACTACGACCCGAATACAACGCCGATATCATCCCAATACGGCAGAGATAACTCGCACAAAGATCTATCACCGATCTCCAGTTACATTGTGAAAATATCGAGGAATTTTTCGAGTCTGTATTCGCAAACCGTTTCGAAGAAACGATTCAACGTGTTGAGTCTTTTTTTTGTAATTGAAAAAAATTTACATACTTATGTAATACTTAAAAGTTTATAATCAAGGAAATAATTTTTAGATAAAGTTAAACAATTGTTATAATTTTAAAATCACAATCGACTTAAATTTAATAACATATAATACACTCTAAAAACGATCGAATATTACTTAGATACAACCGCGCCGAGGCATGATTTGGTAGAAAGCCGTTGTATTGGAATATTCCTTGTTTTATTCGTGGACAACGCCAGATTGTATTGGAATATTCCGCGTTTTACTCCAACTCGTCAACACTACGACCCGAATACAACGCCGATATCATCCCAATACACCGGAGATAACTCGCACAAAGATCTATCAGTGATCTCCAGTTACATTGTGAAAATATCAGAGAATTTTTTGAGCTGTATTCGGCAAACTGTTTCGAAGAAACAGTCCAACGTGTTGAGTCTTTTTTCGTAATTGAAAAAAATTTACATACTTACGTAATACTTAAAAGTTTATAATCAAGGAAATAATTTTTAGATAAAGTTAAACAATTGTTATAATTTTAAAATCACAATCAGCTTAAATTTAATAACATATAATACACTCTAAAAACGATCGGAATATTACTTAGATACAACCGCGCTGAGGCATGATTGGGTAGAAAGCCGTTGTATTGGAAAATTCCTTGTTTTAGTCGTGGACAACGCCGGTTGTATTGGAATATTTCGTGTTTTACTCCAACTCGTCAGCACTACGACCCGAATACAACGCCGATATCATCCCAATACGGCAGAGATAACTCGCACAAAGATCTATCACCGATCTCCAAGTTACATTGTGAAAATATCGTGGAATTTTTTGAGTCGTATTCGCAAACTGTTTCGAAGAAACGATTCAACGTGTTGAGTCTTTTTTTGTAATTGAAAAAAATTTACATACTTACGTAATACTTAAAAGTTTATAATCAAGGAAATAATTTTTAGATAAAGTTAAACAATTGTTATAATTTTAAAATCACAATCGAACTTAAATTTAATAACATATAATACACTCTAAAAACGATCGGAATATTACTTAGATACAACCGCGCTGAGGCATGATTTGGTAGAAAGCCGTTGTATTGGAATATTCCTTGTTTTATTCGTGGACAACGCCGGTTGTATTGGAATATTCCGCGTTTTACTCCAACTCGTCAGCACTACGACCCGAATACAACGCCGATATCATCCCAATACACTCGAGATAACTCGCACAAAGATCTATCAGTGATCTCCAGTTACATTGTGAAAATATCAGAGAATTTTTTGAGTTGTATTCGGCAACCGTTTCGAAGAAACGATCCAACGTGTTGAGTCTTTTTTTGTAATTGAAAAAAATTTACATACTTACGTAATACTTAAAAGTTTATAATCAAGGAAATAATTTTTAGATAAAGTTAAACAATTGTTATAATTTTAAAATCACAATCAGCTTAAATTTAATAACATATAATACACTCTAAAAACGATCGGAATATTACTTAGATACACTACGTAAAAATCGCACGTCGATTTATCATTGATCTCGGCTTTATCTTGGATATATCGGGGAATATTTTGAGTTGTATTCAAGAAACGGTTTGGAAGAATAAGTCCAACATGTTCGGTCTTCTTTTGTAATTGAAACGATTTATACACTAACGTAATACTTAAAAGTTTACAATAAGGGAAATAATATTTAGATAAAATTGCATAATTGTCAAAATTTTAATATTACGAATTGTGTAATTCTAATACCAGATAGTACACTCTCAAAACGATGGGAATATTACTAGGATACTACCACGCTCGTTCATGATTGGAGGTAAAGCTGTTGTATTGGAATATTCCTTATTTTATTCCTTAACAACGCCGGTTGTATTGGAATATTCCGCATTTTACTCCAACTCGTCGGCACTACGACCGAAATACAACGGCGATATAATCCCAATACACCACGGAAAAATCGCACGTCGATTTATCATCGATCTCGCTTTATCTTGGATATATCGTGGAATATTTTGAGTTGTATTCAACGAACGGTTTGGAAGAAGAAGTCCAACATGTTCGATCTTCTTTTGTAATTGAAACGATTTATACACTAACGTAATACTTAAAAGTTTACAATAAGGGAAATAATATTTAGATAAAATTGCATAATTATCAAAATTTTAATATTACGAATTGCGTAATTCTAATACTAGATAGTGCACTCTAAAAACGATGGTAATTTTACTAGGACACAACCACGATAGGGCATGATTAGATTAGATCAAAAGAAAGCCTTAGTTGATGGAAAAAATAAGTTTGACAACAGATATTTTATGTAGAGGTTCTCAAATGGGATCGAAGTATCCCCTCTTGCATACACTAATAGTCTGTCCTTTATGTTAACAGCATTCATTGTCGCCGATGGACGTAGCTTCCACTTCGGCATTGGTCCTCCGTTCGGCATCCCAATTAAAAGTGCAATTTCATCGAGCAGACAATCTAAGCTCTTTCCCACCTAATTTGAACAACATTTTGTCATGCCTCCAACACCGTAGTATTTGCAGAGTGAGAATATTGTCCCGGGGATACGGAGGCAAATCAAAGAACCGGCGAATATTCGGTCCATCGAGATTACTCATGACGGCCTTCGTAGACTGCAGCTCGACCACATCAAGTAACTCCCTCACGCAGGACGGCCGACATCTACAGACTCATGTTTCTCGAGTTAAGAAACCTGTAGAACAAAAAAAAAGAAAGCCTTAGTTGTATTATTGTAGTTTTAAGAGTTTTTCGAGTTTTGTTCTAGTTGTTTTTTGATTTTATTTCAATTTTATTTCAATTTTATTTCTACGCTCAGTTTTATTTTCGTAACATTTATTGTTTATATGAATATTATTGTGTTTAGATGTTTTGGCTTGCGGTTAGGTTACACACTGGAAGTTCCTCGATTTTATTTAGGTCGTATTCGGATCATATTACAGATATTCGGCTTGTACTTCAGTATTGTTTCGAGTTTAAGTATAATAATGCTATCTGCTAATAAAAATACGAAGGTAGATTACGAGTAGTACCTCGACGAACCGTCGCCGGTGACCATTTCTTGCCGCGAGCCCCTTATTCTTTTTCTTGTATTTGGTCTTCGCGTAGGTCGATCGGATTGTTGCTCCTCATTCGACTCGAACCTCTGTTTCCATCATATCTTCCGACTCCATCACCGTGTTCTCTCGCTTCCATCGACGTAAATTTCGTAAGTCGGATAACGTTCTTCTCTACTCGACTAGAGAACGAAATACTCGAAACCCTAGAAATTTTAATTTTGGACCGGTAAAAAGTGGTGCGTAGTATTCCTCCGGGAAAAGTACTCGACAAGATGTTTCGTTTCCAGTTGTATTTCCTGGGCATTGGCGCCGAATTTCAAAAGGGCAAGACAATTTAAAAAAAAATATTTTTTACCATAGTTCTTGAAAATTTTAATATTACAATCTGCGTAAATTTAATATCATCAAATACACTCTAAAAACGATCTGAATATTACTTGGATACAACCGCTCTCGGGCATGATTGGAGCTAAAGCGGTTGTATTGGAATATTCTGGTCGTATTCCGACGAGCTGGATTAAAAATCGGAATATTCCAATACAACCGGCGTTTTTCATGAATAATACAAAGAATATTCCAATACAACCGCTTTAGCTCCAATCATGCCCGAGCGCGGTTGTATCCAAGTAATATTCCGATCGTTTTTAGAGTGTATTAGATGATATTAAATTTACGCGATTGTAATATTAAAATTTTTATAATTATGCAATTGTTTGTAATTATTATTTTCTTTAATATAAACTTTTACGTATTACATAAGTATATAACTTTTCTCGATTACAAAACAAGACTCGAATTGGAGTATTTAACTCGTTGTATTCAAATTATATCTTCGTCGTATAGTCTGTAGTATTCCAACGAGTTGTAGTAAAACGCGGAATATTCCAATACAACTCGTTTTGTTCATGAATAAAACAAGGAATATTCTAATACAACCGCTTTTACTCCACTTATGGCCGACTGTGGTTGTATCTGAGTGATATTCCTATTGTTTTTAGAGTTTATTAACCTCTATTAAAATTATGCAATTAGTAATATTAAAATTTTGATAATAATGCAATTTTTTGAAATTATTATTTTCTCTAATATAAACTTTTAAGTATTGCATTAATATATAACTATTTTCATTAACAAAACAACACCGAATATGGCTGGACTATTTATTCGAAAATGTTTATTGATACAACTAAAAAAATACCATGATATTTCCACAATGCAAGTAGAGATCTATGATACATCCATCTACGATTTAACTGTGTTGAGTTCCGAGTATATCGCCGTTGATACAACGAAAAAAAATACCACTCGGCGTCACATGACTAAATACAACCCTAAAATAACATAGGTATCGTTCAAATACAACAGAGTTAAGTCGCACTGTTGTATTGTATAGGAGTGCGGAATATCTCTAATACTACCGCGCCGGTTGTATTAGAATATTCCGCGTTTTATTCCAACAACTGGGCGGAACGTTACTGAATACGACCGTAAAACAACATAGATATTGTTCAAATACAATAAAGTTAAATCGTAAAGATGGACGTATTAGATATCTCCGGTTGTAATTGTTGATGTATTCTTGTATTTTCGGAGTTGTATTTTCTGCACCGTTCAATTTTATTTTTGTTATATTTTTGTATTATTATCTTTTTATTCTAGAGTTGTATTTTTGCCTTCATAATCTGTTAATGACAATATTTGATTTTCAAATAAACTGTAATAAAGCATTTTCTCGATGACGTAATAAACCGGAAAAAATACTCTTAGAGCATTTCCTGATTTGATCGTTAAACCTTGCCGGGGTAATTTGGAATAAACTCGTCATAAACACGGTAAAAAATCATCCAATATACTCGCACGGAAGCAAAATAAACTACAATACAACACGTTTAAAGTCCGTATTTCTTCAGCACCGTTGTATTTGAGAAATATTATAAGTGTTTTATACCGTATTTTTTGCGAAAAACATAACTCCGTGATAAAACAAATATTATAAGAAAATAAAACCTAGATGTTACAAAGCGAACGTAAATATAATCAGCAATACAAGCCAAAATGTTATTAAAATCAAACCAAAACATTGCCAACTCCTACATTAAATTAAAGCCGTAGAAAACTTTTACGTTGTCGCTTTCGATGTTACTCGAATAATACTCGAATTACAACTTAAATAAAACTCTAATAATACCAAAAACAAAATTCTCTAAATAAAACGAACTTATAAGACAATAAAACCTAAATTTTACGAATGCGAACGTAAACAATAATTTATATAATCATCTTCTAAATCCATCTTCACTCGCTCTACCCTCATCCAGGAATCTCAAGCACCTCCATGAATAAAAAATCCACCTCATTACTGCGTCGTCTCTCCAAAAATCAAATTTCGGCTCCTCGACTCCACGACAAGGTATGTCGAGAAAAACCCTAAGTCTCCGCATCCTAAAGATAATGGAGACAAAAAATGCCTTTATGATTCTGGCGGGAAAATAAAGCGGCAAAAATTTCGGCAAATTTCGCTCGGGTCGGGTCGGGTCGGCGAATTGAGATAAAGAAGCCTTTTTTTCAAACGTGCCATGGTGGGGTCCAGAAATCCACGTGGCGCGTTTTTATTGGCTACCGGACGCAGCGCTGCGTACGCTGTCCGGACCGAATAAAAATTCCCCTAGGAGGGTGCCGCGTGCGCGGAATAGCACGTGGATTCTGTAACCAAATGCCCTTCTTCCATAAACCCAAAAATTACAATAAATTTTGAGGAGAATATCAAAGCGTTTAATCCATATAAAACCAAAGCTACAAACAATCCTGTTTTCCTAATGATTTCCCGTGCTTCGCAAGGGCTTGGTTGCTTACCCTGTTTCGGTTCCATCAGACTTGCATTGCGTCATTTTTCGACCACTAGTGGGCTCACTCCGCTTCTGATGCGGCCTATAAATCTGCCCAGAATATGCCCCAAAATGCAGCCTAAAGCCTTGAGAGCCATTATTTCATACGGAGAACGTACGCAGTCCGCACATAGCTCCCCCAATACTCATCCAATACCCTCCCAATACCCATCCAATACCCACCTAATAGCCAATACCCAATACCCAACACCCAATACCCATCCAATACCCACCCAGTACCCTTAAAATCCGCACCCAGCGCTGCGTACGTGCTCCGGATGAAATAATTCGCCCAAAGCCGGAGGGTTCATTTAGCACAAAAAGCTATAATATTAAATTTGAGGGGCTTTTACATATATATACCATCTAATTTTTATTTATTTACATATCTAGCACCAAAATTTTATTTTTGTTTACATTTATATAGCACAAATGTTTCATATCACATGAAAAAATATCATCACTTCAAAATCATTATGCTTAACCTCTAATCCTTAAATATTTGAACAATTTGTAATGTGTTTTATGTAATAATAATGAACGTATGACACTGTAAAAGATAGAGAAACAACTCGTCAACTTTTAAAAAAGAGGGATTTGCAACTTATATATACGAGCACATTGTAGCATGTAGTCTTCAGTTACTTGTAGACTTGTTAAAATACAAATAGACAATTTGATGACTTTTAGATTGTTGAGAAATTTATAGCAATGAAACGCAAGAATCGACACAAATTCAGAAGAACACAGAAATTTAACGAGGTTCGACAAAGATGCCTATGTCCTCGGGAGCAAAGCGGCGATTTTCCTTTCAACTCTAGAAAAGAGTACATAATATAATCCTAAGCCCTAGGGTTACAAACAAGACATATTTATAGCCATAAGTGTACAATATGTAATTACAATATTATCCATGTACCATACCGTGGGACGTTGCCCCCGCACCCCAAACCCACATAATAAAACTCCCCCGATTCGCTCGCTCTGCTCTAACATCTGTTCTTTATTTAGTATATGAGTCATACCTAACAAATCTCTACCTTGGCGAATATCCAGCCCATTAGGAGAAAATATATCTGAGAGTTTCTCATACACCAATGTGGGTTGGGCTATCATGCTTCTCTAGCAATTGTGAATATTCAAGAAGTTCAAGCAATGCAAGAACTTGTTGATATTAACTGTCTTGGTCAACATACCAGCTGCATTCTCATCAGTATGAACCTTCTGCAACAATATCTCACCAGACATCAATGTGTTTTGTCATTGCATGGTACACCTGGTTCTTAGTCTAATAAATAGCACATTGATTATCACAATGCAACTATCGGTCAACTTTTTCTTAAATAATTTTGATTAATGGATATATACATTTGATTTTGAAAAAAAATACATTTTAATTTTGAAAATGAAACCAGCCAGATCTCATTCATTTAATAATTTAGATAGTAGAACACGATACAATGAGTAATATACTACCCTGAAAGGTAAACACACCACTTGTTAGTAGGCTCAACCATTTAAACTAAGAAATTTGTGACATTCGTTTGGTTTGTGAAACCTTTTGTGTGACCGAAAATTCCTCTAACTAATATAAAAATTAGATAGGGTTTATTTTACCTGGGTTCCTAATTCCCTATAAAGGGAAGCCCCTATAGTTAATTACATCTTAGGCAACCGAAGTCGTCTAAAAAACTCTTGATTAAGATCAAGGGTTTTTGTCTTCAAGGATTCAGAATTAAGTTTTCATGGTTGGACAAGGAAAATTTAAGTGGGAGTGCCTCAAAATAGGAACAACTGTTTTAGAGTAAAAGGAGTGAGAAGTAGGGGACACCACAGACTCTAAGGAGTACCTCAATGACATCCCTGACTACCCTATGATTTGTCTTTATATATTTGAAAGAGAAATTATAATGCTTTAATCGTGCACTTTATTTAGAGATTAGGACTTACATTCGCATAATATCTGATCGTGCGAATATCCTAGGAAGATATGAGAGTTTACACCGTACTGAACGACGACCTCAAATCCTAACAAGAGTTTAAAGCTTCTATCATACAATATACTATCGTACGGATGCCTAAATGTTAGTGTGAGGATTTACGTTGTACTAGATGAACAACCTCGAAGTTCTATGTGTTATGTTATTTAAGTCTATGAAAGTTCAGTTGAGGCTCCTTCCACTTTCCGTTGTTGTAGTGATCGCTGCTCGGAGATGAGTCATCACTTGATCGCGTCAACGTCTCATCCCGAGAAAATGAAAGAGAGAACACTTAACTAATTTATTCCAAATTTTTGTTATTATTATATATTAAATGAGTTTTAAAATATTTTTTTATTATCATATTAATGTGTATTATAGAATTTTGAAGAAAAGTGGAGATTAAAAGTATTTGTTTGTTATGTGTTATAAGGTTCCAGTCCTAAACATGTATTCAACATTTACTACCATAAGGGATACTGTATAAACATGCTAGAAAAGTGAAAAAGTAAAATCATGAGTGAAGGCAGATACATACAGTTCAGTGCAGTAGAAAGAAGCTCTATAAGAAGGTGGAGTAAAGAATGTAAAGGACTGTGAAACAATAGGAAATGGCTATGCGGTAAAGTGCAGTAAAGTAGAAAATATCAAGACATACCTGGTTTATTCTGTAAATGCTCAAAAGCAAATAATAATTAGCATGTCACAAGTGTATAGTTATTATACAAAAAAAAATTGAAATATAAATAATAAACAGTAAGCATATGAAAATCAAAGTGGGGAAATAAGAATTCAATTTGGGGATAAGCTCAGTTGTAGACTTTATATTCCCTAATCCCACAGGCAACCAACGCGTCAAAGTCTATATATCAATATCAATCAAAAGTCACCAATAAATCATCCTAAAATCGGGCACTTCTAATCCCTACCACTTAATCGATTAGTGAACGAATGTGTAGTATCTGAACTTTTAGAAGTGTAATGTTTTATGTAGTACTGGTGTGTAGCGTTGGTGTGTCATGTCTGGTGTGTAGTGCCTGGTGTGTAGTATGTATACTTTTCCAAGTGTAATATATGTACTTTTACAAGTGTAGTATATGTACTTTTTCAAGTGTAGTATTTGTTGTTGGTTCACAAATTTCATAAGGGCAGAGATAAAATTAACAACGACTCAAATGATGAAAATGACATTTTTAATTGATTACTGATTTAAGAGTTTCAGCTATAAAAGCATGTATAAAGGTTTGCATCATTGTCTTTAAGCCCAAACCTTCCAACTTATAACCAATGATTCATATATCGTCACGTTGTGAATATCTCCATTTGAACCCATGTATCTTCACAATTGATGTTAAATAAAGCATATAAGAATGTTTAAAGGTTTGTATGTCTAGTATTCAATTCCTGTTTGTTTACCTATTTAACTACCAAACTTGTACATTTTGGATTTGTGCCATCCTGATCTTTCATAACTAACCATGAATACCACCATTCCCATTATTAAAAGAGAAATGACATCCTTCATGCATATGTAAGGTGGCATGAATAAATAAAAAATGATTAGGAGTCACATCTGCAAACACATTAAAAAAAAAATGAATGTTTGTAAGTCCTCCAAGTACGATTTATCCATCCCAATAATGGCCATGTGGATTACCTGAGAAAAACGACGAGCCATCCAAAGATGTCACAATGTCACCAAAAAGGGCACACAAATCCCCATATATAAGTTTCTGGAATCCATACAACTATTTAGGCTTACAAGAAGAGTGCTAAATGGCAAACAACATCGAAAGGATTTAATTCCCATAAATTCGAGTCTAACTTTCCCTTTGAGTTGAAGCTCATGTTTTGTATCTAACATAGTTAATATGAGAGTGATGTCAACTGCTTGCAACATCTCCATATTGGACAGTCATATTTTAAAGAACGAGCATGTACATATGGCCATTTGGTTGTAAGACAAAGAGTCACCTAGTGGGCGGGCTCATTAAGAGCACAAATTGCTAAAAACAATGTCCCCACAATTTGAGATGTTGAAATGATAAAGTGGATATTAGAAATGAAATCATATTATTGGCTGCAAATATGGCATACCCTTTACTATGCTCATACCACCTTAGTTCTAATTATGCCAGTCACATCTTTACACATTTACATATTTACCACTTATGTAATGTAAATCGCTTTTGATTTGCAAAATTAGAAATAATTTGAGTGGTGTGTGTGCAAGAATTAAAGTTAAGGTGTGAAATATGTTGATACGTTAGGATTGTGTACTATACATGTAACTAACCCTAAAAGAGAACAATTTACGTATCATCCAAGCTCTCAAGACTTGTTGGAGAAAATGAATATGAATCTGTTGGATTTGGAAGTTTGAACATCAGAACAACTTCATTCACCACAGAACAAAGCCCTCAAAAGCTTGCATGAGAAATATATAGAGTTTGCCATGGATCCCGACGTCACTTTCAGTATTCCAATGAGTGAACACAAATGTTGCACTGGCCTTTTCAATAGCAGCGTAGGGAATGAGAACCTTGAGGACAAATAAAACTAATACGTTCCATGCAGTAACTAGCTGTCGCAAAATGATAACCAACTATTTAATAAACAACTTATGAATGCATGGTGAAATCAAAAAGCTAGCATAGGGTAAGTAAAAGAAAATTAGATAAATACCTCCATACTCTATATAAATGGGTTCCATGCAGTGCCAATATCTACTTACATGCCAACCAATTCATGCCTTCACGTATCCAGCAGCTATGTTTTACTTTCTATATTTATTCCACCCAAATCCTTCATATCCCAAAAGGAATACCACCATTAAAAAAAAAATACATCATTTCATGCATACGGTAAAGTGTTATGTAAACTAAAATTTGGGTACTTGACATGTAAAATTCTCCTCTTTTTTTTTTTTTTTTTGAAGGTGGTATGCATTCTATGCATCTTAATGTATATATGTATTCCTCTTATATCTAGGACAGACCATAAATTGCCTACTTACAGGCCTTCCAAGATATTCATGGCATGTACATCGGCTGCCTACATGCAGGCCTTGCAAGATATTCATGCCACATCTGCTTAAGAATATAATCACAGACTCATTAAAATCATTAACAGAGGAAGAGTACTACATGTTATGTTTATAATCTTAGCGGTACTGCACTGTTATGGGGCTCAAATCTATAGAAGACAATTTATTTGTCCACTATAGAAGCTGAGTATGTTGCAGTATCAGAGGCTGCTAGAGAGATGATATGGCTACAGAGTTTATTGAAGGAATTGGGGAAAAATGTTCAGAAGGGTACTCTCTACAGTGATAAACAAAGCGTAATATTCCTCGCTAGAAATCTAGCATTTCAATCCAAGACCAAACACATTCGGATCAGATATCACTTCATGCGGTCATTGCTAGATGACAACAGTTACTACTTGTGAAAATACATAAGCAAGTTAACCTCATCGATATGTCGATCAAGAAGTGTTACTTTCGAAAACTGAAGTTGTGCTAGACTTTAATTGATCTTTTGGCGTGAAGACAATAACTTTAAGTTGCAGAGGTGAATGATATCACGTTTGAAGAAAGCAGCTTCAGTATAGCTAGATCGATGATACAACTAAGAAGGTGATGCAATCGCTGTCTTGGCCCAAGCCGAAAGAATTGTTGGATATGAAGCCCGTACTACAGCCTCTCCCTCCGCGTAACGCTTCACGCAGAACCGCGTAGCGCCTCCCGCCTCCTCCCTCCGCGTCACGCTTCACGCGGAACCGCATAGCGCCTCCAGTGGAGCCGCATAGCGCCTCCCGCCTCCTCTCTCCGTGTCACGCCTCACGCGAAACCACGTGAAGCTTCCGGCCTCTCTGCCTTCCTAAATAAGCTTTTTTACTTGTTATAAATAAGCAGCACTCAGGCCTGCTAATCCATCCCAAAATCACCTCTTTCCTGCGACATAACAATATGCGCGGGGACCGCCTTGAGTTTACTTCTTTCGACTGAAGCAAAAAGAGGGAAAGAAAAGTTCATTTTTTTTTTTTCTTTTCTTTTACTTGGCTTTAGAGAGAGAGAAAAAAAGTAAAGAATAGGTGAAGAGAGAGAGGAAGAGAAATAGAGATTTCTTGTAAACGTCGAGGAGCTCGACGGTTTAATTCTTCAAAGTAATAAAATCCTCTGCATTTCCATGAGCGTAGGTAATTTGCTGAATCACGTAAATTTATGTATCTTCATTTTTCTTGTGTAATTTTTCGACACTAATAATCGTCGTTTTCAACGATATTGATCAATCAAAGACATGGTTTAATCATGTCCGTGAGAATGACTTGAAATAATGCAGTTGAAAAGTAGTCCCAAACTATTTTGGCCCTATTCTCCTTTAATATTATTCTTATGATAAAACAAACAAACACAATTGAAAAAAAAAGAAAAAGAAAAAAATATTGTAGTTCTGCTTTTGCCATTGTCTTTGTCAGACAAGGAATAAAGCCGTCATCACGCCCTGACAATCATTCCTTAGCACACAAGCTATTCGCCATATTATATATTAAATCAATATATTGCTGATTAGATAATCAGAACCACCCGTAAAAAGCTCCCAATAATCCTTCATTTAAATATTTTGAAATAGCTGATCAGAAATTGTTGGCACTTAGCAGCAACGCCGGTCGTCCTCCCCGCCACCCGCCATGAGCTCCGAAGCTGAGGGCCGAAGGTCGGACACAAGACGCCTCCACTTCCTTCTCCTCCCCTTCATGCAACCGGGCCACATGATCCCCATGACCGACCTAGCCAAACTCCTCGCATCCCGCAATGTTCTGGTCACCTTCGCCACCACCCCGGTCAACTTGGCCCGCATCCAGTCCTTCGTCGACCGCTCCGCCGCTCTCGCCCTCCCAATCCGCTTCGTTGAACTCCCTTTTCCGGTTTCCACTATCGGCATCCCCGATGGCTGCGAGAGCGTCGACCTCCTCTCCTCCGCCGAACTACTCCTCCTTTTCCTGAACGCTCAATTCCTCCTCCGAGACCCGCTCGAAGCCCACCTGCGCACTCCAGATCCGCTCGGATGGCCTAAACCGGCATGCCTCATCACCGACAACCTCCATTATTGGACCGCCGATTTCGCGCGGTCCTTCCACATCCCCCGCCTCATCTTCCACGGCCCATCCTGCTTCTTCCTCTACTGCGATCTCCTCATCAACCGCAACAGAGCCGAATTTGAGTCCGCGTTAATGGAGGAAGAATCCGTCATGCTTCCAGGCCTCCCACATCCCATTCGAGTGGGCAAGCAGGAGGTGATCTCGTTATTGAGCTCGGATCCTGGCTTTTCCAAATATATGGATACCATGCGAGTTGCAGAGGAATCCGCCGACGGTGTGATTGTAAACAGTTTCATGGAGCTCGAGCCCTGGTACTTCGGGACATATAACAAGACGAAGGGCAAGCCGGTGTGGCCAGTTGGGCCGCTCTCACTCTATAAAGAAGAGCTTGAAACCAAGGCGGCGCGCGGGAAAGCTTCATCTATCGACAACAAGCTCCTATTTCAATGGCTAGACGAGCAAGCGGCCGGATCAGTGGTGCTCGTTAGCTTCGGAAGCATGATACGCAGCACAATGACCCAACTCGTGGAGCTGGGCCACGGGTTAGAGGCTTCTGGTCGACCTTTTATATGGGTGCTGAAGGAAGTTGCAGAGAGGAAGGTCTCGGGGATGGAAGAGTGGATTGCAGGGTTGGAGCAGAGGGTGCAGGGGAGGGGAATGGTGATAATGGGGTGGGCACCGCAGGCGGTGATATTGGGACATGCGGCGGTGGGTGGATTCGTGACACATTGTGGGTGGAACTCGACGCTGGAGGCGGTGGCGGCGGGGGTGGTGATGGCCGCGTGGCCGCACTTGTATGACCAGTTTTTGAATGGGAGATTGGTGGTGGAGGTGCTAAAGGTTGGGGTGGCGGTTGGCGTTGAGGAGCCGAAGATGTTAGCTGCAGAGAATGGTGATGAGGTGGTGGTAAGGAGAGGAGAGGTCGAGAGGATTGTGGAGAGGTTGATGGGGGGAGGAGAGGAAGGGGAAGAGAGGAGGAAGAGGGCGAGGGAGCTTGGGAGGATGGGAAGGATGGCGATGGAGGAAGGAGGATCTTCATGGAAGGGATTGCAAGATGTAATTAATTATGTGTGGGAGGAGCAGTGGAAGTGACTCTGAATAGTTTAGTTATATTAGTTTTTTTCTGATTATGTGCGTTATCTGTGAATAATGGGATCAAATTTTAGGTGCGGATTCGGAGTAGTGGCAAGGAGAGGAGTTATGTGGTAAGTGGGCTTGACGCTTTTAACAACGGCGAATGTTAGGGTATGGTGGTGGGATCTACTTATCACGTGGTGTCCCGTCACTCTATTCTTGTCCAAAGTCCGGACCTAAAAAACATCTAGAATCCGGACCTAAAAAGGGCTCCAATAATTGAGATTGATGATAAATTAATCCCAAATTCTTAGTGCAAAAATGGTTAATGAGTCTTTTTATTTTAAATTTTTTGGTCGTCAATTAGATTTATATTTAAAGGGAAAATTATAATGGGGCGGCGTATGGAAAATTTGATTTGTCACTATCAATTGTTTCATGGGCTTTGTCATCATTGAATGATTGTCGCTGTCAATTTTTACTTCTATCTTAAGGGGCATTTACATACCTACCACCCAATTCTTATGTATTTACATATTTAACATCTACAGTTCAATTTTTTATATTTATACCATTAAAATATCTCATATCACATCAAAAAGATCGCAATGTTAACTTTTAGAAGTGAAATATATCTTATCATGCATAGGCAAGATGTATACGCATGTAAAATTTAAATATTAGGTGTTAGACATATAAATACATAAAAGTTGAGTGTTATGGATGTAATTTTTGTTAGAAATTTTCTTTTGAATTTTCCAAATAGATTTTGATCTAATCAAAATCTCTTAGGAAATTTTCACGAGAATCTTTCGTTCACGTTCAAATCAATGAGAAAAACTGAATCGATACAATAGCGGAAGCGTACCTGAATCCATTTGATCGATTGCAAGCAATGATCTTCCAATCTGCGATTTTCCGTAGTTTTCCTTAGTTTCTCTCGTTGATGTGAACAAGAGAATTTTTAGACTATGCAGACGTGACCATTACCCCTCTATTTAATATAACCAACGCTGGTTACAAGACTCGCTAAATTCCACTTCCGCCCTCATCAAATCGAATTTGCACTTACGGTATCCACACTTATAATTTCATGACAAATGCGACTAAAGTCATAAACTTTACTATTAATTAGACCATAATAATTTTGACTTATTAAATAATGACCCAACACATTTATTAATTACATTGTAGTCCCATAATTAATCTAACACTCCCACTGGACTATATATGTAAAAAATAAATAAATGTGTCAACCTTAGAGCGCTCAAAATTTGTTGTCATTATTATAAAGACACATTACAATCTCGTCCATTAATCATATCAATATAGAATCAAAGCTAGCTTATCAGTATTTGTCACAACTAAACCCATCAACAGTCACATATATTAATATAATCAAATGACATAGTATCAATCATGAATGTATGGAATGAAAATTACATGCAAGGTGGTCTGCTCATGTCAATTTTCAACTGGTCCTACTTTACTTAAATGAGATCAAACTTTAACTATACAGAGTGTACTCGAATCGAATAAAATACCAAATTTCGATCGTAAAATATCCAAATATGTTTTGTACACAAAATAAAACATGTAGCCTAAAAATATAAGCTTAACAAACTCCCACCGAATCTAAATTTCCTCTAGCTTTATAACACACATATGAGCAAGATGCTCATGAAAGACCTCGGTATCGACCCTTTGTAAAGGGGTCCGCAATCATGGAGCTTGTTCCAATACGCTCTATGCAAATCCGCCACTCGTATTCTTTCCTTCACAACAAGAAATTTGATGTCAATATGCTTCGACTTGATGAACTCATGTTGTTATTGTAATACAATACTATCGATTTATCGTCACAAAATAACTTTAGTGGTCTTTCAATCCCTTCCATAATGCGTGTACTTAGTGACAAAATTTCTTATCCATATGACATGGTTGGATGCCTCATAACATGCTATATACTCACTGCTATACAATGGATGAAGCTATTAGTGTTTGTTTTCGCACTCCTCCAGGATATAGCTCCACCACTTAACAAAAATATGTAGCTCGATGTGGATCTTCCGTTGTCTCGACATCCAAAGAAAATCGGAGTCGAATACCCAATGATCTCCAAATTATCCGATCTCCTATATGTAAGCATGTAATCTTTTGTTCTCCTTAAGTACCTCATAACCCTTTTCGTCGCTTTCCAATGATCCATTCCCAGGTTACTTAAGTATCCGCTTAAAACTCCAACAATGTACGCAATATCCGGCCTCGTACAAACTTCGAGCATACATAAGACTCCCTATTGTCGAAGCATAGGAAATCTTTGCATTTCCCGAATCTCAAGGTTTCCTTTTGGCACCGATCGAGTCCGAACTTGTCTCCTTTAGCGACAGGGTGTCAATTGGTCTACAATTCTCGCATGTCATATCTTTTAAGCACTTTATCAATATAAACTCTTCGTGATAATCCAAGAATACACCGAGAACGATCTCGGTGAATTTGAATTCCTAAAACAAATGAGGCATCACCAAGATCTTTCATCTCAAAATTATTTGATAAAAATCTTTTGGTTTCCCGCAACATGCCTATATCATTTCATGGCAGCAGTATGTCATCCACATACAAAATCGTAAAAAATATATTTTATCCCACCGAATTTATGATACACACAATCATCAATCGCATTCATTTCAAAACCAAATGATAGTAATCACTTGATGAAATTTGTGATACCATTGACGGAAGCTTGTTTCGAGCCCATAAATGGATTTCGTCGGCTTGCAAACCATATTCTTCGGGTCTCCTATTACAAAGTTTTCTGGTTGCACCATATAGATCGTTTCATCAATGTCTCCATCGAGAAATGCGGTCTTCGACATCCATTTGATGTAGCTCCATATCATAACGAGCAACAAGTGCCATGATTACTCTAAAAGAGTCCTTTGTTGAAACCGGAGAAAAGGTCTCTTTATAAGTAAATCCCTTCCTTTCGAGTAAAGCCTTTAGCTACAAGACGAGCTTTATGTCTTTCCACATTGCCTTCGAATCCCTTTTAGTTTTAAAAATCTATTTACAACCAATGGGTTTCTTTCCTTCGGCAATGGAACAAGTTCCCAAACTTTATCGTCTTCGCATAGACTTATACTCCTCATTCATCGTTTCGATCCATTTTTCTGAATTGGAACTTTAGATAGCTTCGATGAAAGTTGATAGGATCATCTTCCATCATGCTAATATTTTCTTCATGTTCCCGAAGAAATACAATATAATCATCCGAAATAAGCATTTCTTCTTTCCCTAGTGGATCGTCGCAAAAGCACTCGCTCTCGAACTTGTTCTCGAGGTCGTTCAATTTGTTCCTCAAGGGTTCTTGATTTGCAACTCGATCAATGCCAGTGTAAGATCCCGATCATTATCAAAAGCAATTACAGGAATAGGAACCAATTCCTCTTCAACAAGAGTAGTATGGTCTGATTCCTCCTCAAAGACAAAGTCTCTAACCTGATTTCTCCCCCAAAATTCAATATCCTCAAAGAATACTGCAGTTCCCGTCTAAAAAAATTATCTTTAATTTGAGATCATAAAACTTGAAAACCCTAGATCGTTCCGAATAACCAACAAAGTAGCTGCTTACTGTTTTAGGGTCTAACTTTTTCTCAAGTGGCTTGTAAGGCCTTGCCTCACTGAGCAACCCCAAACATGAAAATGCTTTAAACCGGGTTTTCGCCCGTCCAAAGCTCATAAGGTGTAATCGTTAGCTGCTTTAGCTGGTACTCTATTTAGAATGTAGGTCGCCGTCTCGAGTGCTTCTCCCCGTAGTGAATTCGTAAGGTAGAATGACCGATCATACTTCTTACCATGTCTTTAAGAGTGCGATTTCGTCTTTCAGCCTACACCATTCATACTAGGTGAACTCCGGCATACTGTATTGTGGGACAATTCCACACTCCTCTAGGAATTTAGCAAATGGTCTCTGACGTTGTTCACTCGAACCGTCATATCTACCGTAGTATTCACCACCACGATCGATTCGACTTTCTTTATTCTTTTGCTTAGTTGATTTTCAACTTCAACTTTATAAGATTTCGAACACGTCCAATACTTGGACTTCTCATTAATAAGAAATAGGTATGCATATCTTGAATAATCAACTATGAATGATACAAAATATTGTCGACCATTCCTGAAGCCGTAGAAAATGGTCCACAAACATCCGTATGTATCAATTCTAAGACTTCAGTAACTTCTATATGCACCTAATTTCTTCCTTTTGGTATGTATTCCCTTAATGCATTCAATACAGACATCAAAGTCTGTAAAATCAATGGAATTTAGAATTCCATCTGACACAAGTCTTTCAACTATATTTCTAGAGATGTGACCTAAACGCTTGTGCCATAATGCTCCTGAATTTTTATTATTAATTTTTCGCTTAGTACCTCGTGATTCCACATTCATAGTTTCATTATAAGAAGCAACAGTATCAAGCAAATAAAGATTGTCATATATCACAAGAGAACCAGTTCCAACAATATTGGAATTAATAGATAAACTAAAATAAGTGTTTTGAAATGAACAACAATAACCTAATTTGTCCATACAATAAACAGAAACCAAATTCCGTCTAAATGACGGTACAACAAAAGTATCTATCAAATCCAAATAGTAACCATCACATAATAACAATCTAAAATACCCAATTGCTTCCACTTCTACCGATTTTCCATCTCCCGCATAAATGCATCTTTCAGCATCATTTGGTTTTCGGTAGCTCAGTAACCCCGCATCGAAACACTTATGTTAAGTAGTAGCACCGCAGTCTAACCACCAAGTGTTTCTAGGTATCGAAGCCAAATTTACCTCGTAATCGTACCAAAGTTAGAAATGTACCTTTCTTTACACGCCAAGCATGATATTTAGCACATTCCTTCTTCGATGTCCTTCTTTGTTGCAAAAGAAACAACCGATATTTTTCTGAATTTCGAGCTTTATTTTGTTTCTTTCGAGAAGGACCCTTACTCTTAGCAATCTTCATTCTTTCTTTTAGAGCCCCTTTCCTGTAGATGTTTACCGGATGAGCACTATCGCTCTTTCCTCGCTTCAACATTTCTTCCTCTCGCACACAATGAGAAATAAGCTCATTAAGAGTCCATTTCTCCTTTTGCATATTATAGCCGACTTAAATCGACCAAATCATGTGGAGGAAGAGAAATAAGAACTAAATGCACGACTAAGTCATCCGTCAACTCGAGATTTAGTTTCTTTAATTTTGAAGCAATATTAGACATCTCCATGATGTACTCCCTTATATTTTTCTTGCCTCTGAACTTCATTGAAATCAGTTTCTTTAAAAGAATGCCGTTCAACCTTTATCGCTCTTTGCAAAGATTTTCTCAATTTCAAGAAGGAAAATTGCAAGCATCGTTGATCTCACTAGTACACCGCACCTCTAAAGGACTCGTGTATGCCGCGCTTTATGATCATTAGACTCAAGCGATTAGAACGGTCCCACTTCTCAAAGTTCCTCCTATCCTCGGAGGAACTCGCATCCGTAAGAGGAGCGGGCTTTTCTATTCTTAATGCTGGATCTAGATCCATGCAGCCCAAGAACAATGAGAATGTTCTCTTTCCGATCCTTAAAACTATCACCCTTAAGGATTGGAACCGAATTGAGATTAGCAGATACATTAGCAACAACTGAAAAATGAACAAAAGATTTAATTAATAAAATGTTTAAATTCAATTAATGGTAAATCCCAACTCAAGACACCTAATGTAACATTAATATCAAGTCTTCGACAAGCAATTTTAACTCGCTAATGGTAATCTTGTTAGTAATGATCAAACATTAACAATAACGTATATCAAGTAATAAATCTATCTTTGGATCGATTTATTACTTATATATAATTCCTTATAATTGTTACATGTTTACCATCACAAGTGCAGTATGCAGTTCGCCAAGCATTAATTTTCCTTTCGGCCAATTAATACTCGCATGAACCTACATACACACAATATCCATCATTCGTCATGAACTATCTACACATGAGAGGTCACTTTGGCAACATCATGCTTCAATAAGTTCATTAAAAATGATGGACAATTTTAAATACCATTTATTCGAATTTAATTTAAACTTTAATTTAATTTTATAAAATCTTATATTTATAAATAATGAGCTAATTTATAAGCCATAAAGCCCATGATTTACAAAACAAAATTATTGATTTTATAAAATTAATCAATCCTAAATTTTACAATTAATTTACTCATTTTAAAATGAGTAACTTAATTAACTTATTTATTTAATCTACTCATTAAATTAAATGACTCATTTTATTTTCCAAATTAAAATGAGTTAATTAATTAATTAATTAATGAGTAAATTAAAAATTTAAATTAAACAAAATAAAATAAAATCAAGAAAATCAATTTAAAACTAAACAAAATAAAATAAAATTGATTTTATTTTATTTTAATTTTCTGAATTTTTTTTTTATTTTTCCGCGAACCGGGTCCACGGAACGGGTCCGTGAACCAGTTCCGTGGACCGGGTCCACGGAATGGTCCGTGGACCTGGTCCACGGACCGGTTCGCGGACCGGTTGAACTGGCGCGAACAGTTCTCTATTCTCCAACTGAGGCGCCGCTCCGGCGGCGCCCTCCTCCGGCGCCCTCCTCCGGCGCCGCTCTGGCGGCGCCTTCCTCCGGCGCCTATTTCGGCGCCATTTCCGGCAGCTCCCTTTCGCCGCTCGTTTCGATTTTTGCCGAATTTTGCTACCGTCGGAGGACGCACCACCACACCCACCGACGTCGCAGTCCCGCTGCGGCATTCCTTTCTCCGTAGTCCCGCCGCCGCAACCTTTTGCGGGCGAATCCTTCGAGGGTAAAGGCGAACGAAAGGGATAAAAAACACGAAAGAGGAGGGGAATCTCAACAAGAACATGAATAGGAGGCTCTGATACCAATTGTTAGAAATTTTCTTTTGAATTTTCCAAATAGATTTTGATCTAATCAAAATCTCTTAGGAAATTGCCTCGAGAATCTTTCGTTCACGTTCAAATCAATGAGAAAAACTGAATCGATACAATAGCGGAAGCGTACCTGAATCCATTTGATCGATTGCAAGCAATGATCTTCCAATCTGCAGATTTTCCGAGTTTTCCTTAGCTTTCTCGTTGATGAGAACAAGAGAATTTTTAGACTATGCGGATCGAGACCATTACCCCTCTATTTAATATAACCAATGAGTGGTTACAAGAATTGCTAAATTCCAATTCGCCCTCATCAAATAGAATTTGCACTTATGGTATCCACACTTATAATTTCATGACAAATGTGCCTAAAGTCATAAACTTTACTATTAATTAGACCACAATAATTTTGACTTATTAAATAATGACCCAACACATTTATTAATTACATTGTAGTCTCATAATTAATCTAACAATTTTTATTTAACTATTGCAACTAGTCAATGACACCTTTGCCTTGCATCATAACTAGGGGTGTAAATGAGCAGCTTGTGTTCAGTTCGTTAAAAAATATCACTGTTTGTGGTCAGCTCGTTTATATTTCGAACACAAAAGAATTGTTACTGTTCGAATCGTTAGCTTAGAGAGCTGAACACGTGTTGTTCGCGAACAAAAAATTATTTTAACAATCATAGTTATGCATGCAACTGTTAGGGGTGTGAACGAGCTGAGTTTGAGAGAGTTCAAACTCAGCTTGTTAAAAAATATTATTGTTCATGTTATGCTTGTTTATTTATCGAGCTCAAAATATTTGTTTGTGTTTGACTCGCATGTTTATTGAGCCGAGCACGAGTTATTCACGAACAATAAGTTATTTTGACAACCCTAATCGCAAAACAGTATAATGCTAAGGGCGAGACGAGATTTAAATCTATTTATTTTTATTAAAACTTTAATTTAAATAGAATTTAATATATTTTTATTCTATTTTTAATTAGTAATTTTTAATTAATTATAAATTTTTGTAGTGTTATAACCAATTAAATTATTAAAATAAAATAGAACGATCGACGACGAAACGAGTCCTCATCTCTTTATTACTTGTCCTTTCGCTATTGAGATTTGGACGATGTGTATGACTGCTTTGAATATCAATTGGTCCCCTTTGGTTGTTACTACTATTGATGATTTATTCTCTGATTGGCGTAAGTTTGGTAGCAGGTTTTTTCCTTGTATTCCTGTTATAATCTTGTGGTTCATTTGGATTTCTAGGAATGACATAAAGTTCAATGCTACGGCTCCTAGTGAGGTGTCTACTGTTAAGTTGGTTTTGGTTTACTTGTACAAGTGTTTAAGTTTGGCTCTTCCTAAAGAGGATCAATCTATTTTCTTGCTTAAAGTGCTGGAAGCTTTGAATATTCCTTTTAACATTTCTTCACATCACTGTGTTACTGTTAAGTGGGTTAAGCCCATTGTTCCTTTTATAAAGATAAATACTGATGGGAGTTGGACTGATACTGCTTCCAGCGTGGGTGGTGTTTGTCGTGACACTTTGGGTTGTATCTTATATTGGTTTGTGGCTAGGGTTGTTTCTGAGTCTCCTATTCTTACAGAAATGGATGTTGTGATTTTCGGTCTACAGTTGACTAAGAGGTTTGGTTGGCATTATGTTGAAATTGAAACTGATTGCTTGTGCTTTGGAAGTGCATTTGTTTGCAGGAGAGTCATCACTGGAGTCTGACTCTTTCTTTGAAGAAGGTTCTTTTACTTTCTCAGAATTTGCATGTCAAATGGTCGCATGTCATGCGGGAAGGTAACAGGGTTGTGCATTGGGCTGCAAAGTTTGGTTTATCTCTTTCTCGTGTTCAGATTGCTTCTATGGTTCCGGATGCTCTTTTGAAGCCTGCCTCCTTGGATCTTGCTTAGTTTTGTCTAGTTTTGTTTTGTTTGTTTGGGTTGTCTGTGTGTGTCGTGTGTGTTTTTTTTTTTGTCTTTTTTTTAAAGAGGACCTTAGATTCTTATTTTTTGCGTGAGTTGTATTGGTGTGTTAGATAAGACCTCTTTCCCGGTTTTTAAATTTTACTTTTTTGATGAAACGCGTAGATAGCCTAAGTCTCCTTCAACTAAAAAAAGCAAACACACAGATTTACGTGGTTCGGCAATTCTTGCCTACGTCCACGGAGTTGTAGAGGATTTTATTACTTGAGAAAATTACATCGTCAATCGATCACGTCGATTTATAAGAAAGAGGTATCTCTCTCTACCTTCCCCTCTTTCGAAGAGTACAACCAAAAATAACAAACCTGTGATTTCTTTGTTTTTTACGTAAGCTAACAGACGAAGAGGAAGCTTTTAGAGAACCGAAAACCTTGTGATCCTTCTCCTTTGGACGTCAGCCAAGAGCACTGAAGGACTTCACGCTAAAAGGGATTTCCTTCTACTTCCCGCGAATTTTGCTCGCAAGCTTTTCTCCTGAATTTCCTTCTGTCGCCTACCTCTCCTACGTGAGAATCACGATAAAAAAATAAGGAGGCGGAGCATTTTCTGTTTCGCAAAACAACAGGGAGGAGGGGCAGGAGAGCTAGGCTGGAAAATTTAATATTCCATTTTTTTATCATTTTTAATGGGCTCCACTCAACAAATCTCCCACTTGGAGATCGGTATAGAGAAGGAACGAGATAACATGAAGACAGTAATAGTCAGCCAAGTGCCTTATCCATATTGAACCTGCTAAGTACCTTTTTCACATATTGAACTTGCTACTATGTCACTCAACAAATCTCCCAAGTGTCTTATCCATATTGAACCTGCTAAGTACCTTTTTCACATACTCGGCCTGAGAGAGTCTCAACGTGCCTCTGACTCTATCTCTGACAATTCTCATGCCAAGGATTTGCTTCGCAGCTCCCAAATTCTTCATTGCAAAGTACTCTGACATCTGCTCATTCATATTATTGATCTCATCAATACTATCATATGCAATAAACATGTCATCGACATATGACAGTAAAATAATGTAAGAACTATCAAAATGTCATATGTCTGACATAGTAGCAATGATCTGCCTGACATCTGCTGTACCCTGCACTGTGCATGAAATTATTAAATTTCTTGTACCACTGTTTAGGAGTTTGCTTTAGATCATACAAGCTCTCTTCAGTCTGCAAACTGAGTCTTCCTTTCCCTGTACCATGAACCCTTCATATTGGTGCATGTAGATGTCTTCTTCAAGGTCTCCATGAAGAAAAGTTGTCTTCACATCTAACTGCTCAAGGAATAGATCTTCAGTAGCCACCATAGACAATACCATTCTGATGGTTGTAAGCTTCATCACAGGAGAGAAAATCTCAGAATAATCAATATCATGCTTCTATTGAAAGCCTCTGACAACAAGTCTAGCCTTGTACCTTTTACTGCCATCATGCTCACTCTTCTCCCGATACACCCACTTGTTGTGTAATGTCTTCTTCCCTGGTGGAAGATCTGTCAACTCCTAAGTCTGATTCTCTATTAGAGAATCTATCTCTTCCTTCATGGCAAGCTCCTCCCACTTGCTCGATTTTTTATCTTGCAAGATTTCTTCATAACTCTGAGGTTCTCCACCATCTGTCAGTAGGATGTAGTTTAAAGTTAGAGAGTAACGTTGTGGAGAATGTCTTATCCTTTCTAACCTGCGAACTGCAACTGTATGGGTAGACTGTTCTGAAACTTCCTGCGGAAAAATAGGAATGGGTGCCCCGGACCCACTCTCCTCATCACCTGCATCTCTGCCCTGCACTGTGACCTCTAGTAAATCATCAAACTTTACCAACTCAAATTTCTATATTGTTGTTTCAGAAACTGTACTGGCTTGTCCTTGTACATAACCTTTTCATTGGAAATCAAGTTCCTACTCATTATGATCTTCTGATCCTTATCATCCCAGAAACGATATCCAAATATCTCATCTCTATAGCCAATGAAGTAACACTTCTTAGACTTAGCTTCAAGTTTACTTCAAGCATTAGGATTAATTAGAACATAAGAAAGACAATCAAAAGTTTTAATGTGAGAAAATTTGACCTCTTTCCCACTCCAAACCACCTAAGGTAATTCATAGTTTAATGGAATGGATAGCCCCCTGTTGATCAAGTAAGTTGAAGTGTTCAGTAGGTGGTATTCTGGAGTGAAATCTCAAACTTCTGGCCCGCTCATTAATTGTTCTGTTCATTCGCTCTGCAACACCATTTTATTGTGGTGTTCTTGGAATGGTCTTCTCCATTCTGATGCCCTGAGCTGAACAATACTCCTTGAACCCACCATTATCAGACCTCAAACATTTCAGCTTTAAGCCCATCTTTGTCTCAACCATAGCCTTCCAAGTCTTGAACACATTAAATACATCAGATTTATGCGTCAAGAAATAAACCCATACATTTCTTTTGTGATCATCAATGAATGTGACATAGTTACGAGAGCCTCCAAAAGATTCCACTGGAGAATGTCCCCACACATCAGTGTGTACTAGATCCAGCTTTCTTGTCTTTGGCGTCCTGCCACTTTTCAAGAAACTGACATTCATCTGTTTCCCCATAATACAACTCTCACATATCTCAAGATCAACTGACTTTAGTTCTGGTAGCTTGCATCTGGACTGAAGTTCCTTCATACCCCTTTGACTCATGTAGCCAAGTCTGCAAAGCTACAACTCTGTCGAGCTCTCTGTAATAGTACTATCAATACTGTTAATTAAACCAGTAGTCCTATATAACGTATCTGGTTTCTTACCCCGAGCCAGTACCAGTACTCCTTTAGTAACCTTCCAGGTGCTATATGAGAATACTACTGAATGTCCACACTCATTAAGCTACCCAACGTAAATGAGGTTCTTCTTCAATTCAGGAATGTGTCTGCCTTTTGCAGAGTCTACTTGTTCTTGTTTAGAAGTGCAATGTCAATGTCTCCCATTCCTACCAAATTTAAAGCTTCTCCAACTGCAAGATATACTTTTCGAAAGTCAACTGGAACATAATTTCACATCAATTCCCGATGGAATGTTGTATGGAAAGAAGTCCCTCAATATAGTATACAGTCATCAATAGAACTGTGAACTGTCAGCAGTAATGCATCCTATGTTTCTTCAGTTACCACATTTGTACTATCATTTTTTGTCGTCTTGAGATTCCTCCAGTTCTTCTTTGTGTGGTCAGTTTTGCCACAATTCCAGCAAGTTAATTTCTAACAAGGCCTTGACTTGCTCCTGCTTCTGTGCTTTAATTTTGATCTTCCTCTATTTGAGTTCATGTCCTATGATCTCCCTATAGACTCAACATTTAGTGTTTAACTCAAACCTGAGATCTCGCCAGAATCTTTCCTGTGAACATCGTTAACCAAAATCAAATAACGAATATCATCATATTTTAATTTAGATTTACTTGCAGAATTGCTAACAATCATCCTCATAACTTCCCAACTATTTGGAAATGAAGCCAACAAGATCAGTGCACGTACCTTATCATCAAATTCAATTTCGACATACGATAATTGATTTGGGATAGTATTAGAATTATTCAGGTGTTGTGCAACTGACATACCTTCCGTCATCTTCAAATTGAATAACTTTTTCATCAAATATATCTTATTATTCGCCGATGACTTTTCATACATACCTGATAGGGCTATTATAAGATCTACAATAATCATTTCCTTGACGACGTTGTGTGCAACGGACCTCGATAGGGTCAATCAAATAACCCCCAGAACTTGTCGATCCAACAAATTCCATTCAGCCTCTTCCATTCTTTCAGGTCTTTCTCCAATAACGAAAGATGAAGTTTCTTCCCATATAGGCAGTCCTCTATCTGCATCCTCCAATAACCAAAATCTGTTCCATCAAATTTCTCTATCCTTGAAACCTTCACTTCATCTGCAGTCATTGTCTTTCCTCAGATCTGAACAAAGTTGTGATACCAATTGTTGTGGTATATAAAATAAAATAGAATGATTGACGACGAAGTGAAAAATAGAATGAAAAATTCACATAAAAAGCGGGCACATATATTTACGAGATTCGACAATTCTTGCCTATGTCTACGAAGTTGCAAAGTATTTTATCACTTGAGGAAAATACACCGTCAATCGATCATGTCGATTTACAAGAAAGAGGTATCTCTCTCTCTCTCCCTTCCTCTCATTCGAGGAGCAGATGAAAATAGCAAACCTGCAATTCCCATGTTTTTGACTAAGCCAACACACGAAAACCCTGTGATTTTCTCTTTCGGTCGCCAGCCAAGAGCACCAAGGATTTCACACCAAAAGGGATTTCGTTCTGCTTTCTGCAAATTCCACCCACAAGCTTTTCTCTTGGATTTCTTTCTATTGCCTACCTCTCCTACGAGAGAATCGCGACAAAAAAATAAGGAGGCAGAGCCTTTTCTGTTTCGTGAAACGACAGGGAGGAGGGGCGGGAGAGCTAGGGGGGAACATGTAATCTTCCATTTTTTTTAATCATTTTTACCGGGCTCCACTCAACAATATATATATATATATATATATATATATATATATATATATATATATATATATATATATATATATATATAAAATAGAAAAGAATGATTGAAACCGTCGATCAAACTTTAATGCGCTAACTCCCATCGGGTCTAGTGAGCCGGCGTGGTATGTAGATAAATTCAAGTATATATATATATATATATATATATATATATATATATATATATATATATATATATATAGACAAAATGAAGTGGAACAAGAACGAACAAAATTTTTTTCGTGTTCGGTTCATTTCGCTTAACGAATGAATCAAACACAAACTACATAATGAGCCGAACACGTGCTGTTGGCGATCAGAGAAGCATTTTGAGAGCCCAAATCTTACCCACAAAATTTAAAATTTGATTAAATTAGTTCAAAATGAGCGCATTGAGTGACGTTCACGACCCTTAAACCACCCCGACCCAATATATATATAGGCTTTGGCCCATTCGTTTTCCACATTCATATATTACTTGTTTTTTTGGGCCTTTAAGCGTAGACGCACAATTTTTATCATTATATATTTACATATAAATATTCATATTTACATGTATCATAATTAAAAATATCATAATTAAAAAGTAAAATGTATATTTTCATGTGTATATATCAATTTGAACAATTTAAAAAAAATGTCTTCGATATGAACTTTATCTCTCATTTGAGAGGATATATATGTCAACAGTCAATAATTTTGATATGATTAAGCCTTTATATTTTCAGATATTAAGACATTCAAATATTTTCATCGAAGTTGCTATATCATTAAATTTAAAATTGAGAAGGTGTGGCGTTACCGAACAAATTTAATGATCAACGTACGCTTCTTTACGAATCTCCAAACACAATCTTTTTTCTTTAAGGCTTATTTTCTCGGGTTCTCGATCTCCCCATTGATACGAAGAATGCTTAATTTCATCACTAATCATCACCCGACATTCAACATCACATCAATTGTTGATTGATTAATGCGTGTAAATTATCTATGTTTGGCATTTATCAATGATCGCAGTTCATTATACATTGTGAAGATCACCTAGAATTCATCAACCGTATTTTGATATTCCCATCAACAACCTCCAATGTCTACCGATGATCAATATATGTCATTTGTTCACACGTGTTGTCCTGACCGACCAAACTCCTCTCATGCCAGAAGAACAAGCATGTCTGGCATTTGCTAGCTATTGACTCTCATTGTTGCTTCATTACTAAAATCTACTGTTTAAGTTTTAAGACTGCTCTTCATAACCGTTTGATCTTCCTTTGCATCAAGAGAAAGATTATCTACACACAAACAATGCTATTTTCCCAAGGATTTCCCGTGCTTCGCAGAGGCATGGTTGCTTACCCTGTTCCTGTTCCATCAGGTTCGGTTGCATTGCGTTTTTTTTCGTCCAGGAGCTGTGGGCTCAACCCGTTTCTGATGAGGCCGAGCAATCTTCCCACGATACGGCCCAAAATCCAAACCAATGCCGGAGGGTTCGTTTAGCATTTTCGAACACAGGGAACGCTATGATATTAAATTTGTCGGGCATTTACGTACATACCATCTAATTTCTATTTATTTATATATCTAACACCAATTTTTTTTATTTTTTAAATTTATATAACACAAATCTTTCATGTTACATAAAAAAAATATCACCACTTCAACTAAAATAAAATAAAATACATATTTCGTACACACAAAGCTATAAGGCCCAAAGCCTTTTTTGTTCCCCGGAGAATCCAAATATAGGACCGGCCGGTGTTGTCAACCGGCGATCTTATCGAACAATGTTTTGAAAGGAATATTCACAAAACTTCTTGTATCAACGAGAATACTACCCACTTGGTAGCTGTTGATCAGCATTGTGACAATGATCACCTCATTGTTGGGGTTCCCCTTCGGCGAGAGATCTACATCTATCAAGATAATGTGTACGTGGTTACGTGTACACGGGCCGATAGAGTATTCCTCTCCTGAACACTGTCTCTTTAAGCCGGAGAGTCGGGTTCCTCTCCCGAAGATGGTACGTATTATACCTGATACGTGGACCTCATTCACCTAGACAAGTTCTTTTTGGAGGAGGCGGGGTGCTGTTGTTCTTTTGCTTCAGCTTTACCCTATCGTTGTGTGTGTGCACCAAGTGCAACAAACTATTTGAGCTTCCTGGCATGGATGAGTTCTTCGATCGGGTTTCCGAGGTGACAACAATCCTCTGTATCGTGACCATGGTCACAGTGGTACTGACAATATCTATTAGGATCCTGTAAGGCTGATGCCACATTTAGGCGTGGGGTCTATTTGAAGTAGTTCTTGTTTTGGACTGTCTGAACTATTTCGGCCATTGGCACGTTAAGGGTTATCAAACCATGCATTTCTTTATCAACATGTGGTTGCTCATAATATTTAATCAACCGTTGATCAGAGTGTTGCTTTCGGTCCTTTCTCCGCTCATCTCGGGATTGAGAGTTATTTTTTGGGTGACTGGTGGAGGACTGATTTTCATTTGTTCTTCGTGGTTCACACAATTCTTTCCACTTCTTTGATAGGTGGTCGGATGATTTTAGCTTACCCTTCGAGGAGCCTTAGAGGACTTCCTCGGCTAGTATATTCTCGTTCTTCATCTCCAATACTTCTGCAAAATTAGTAAGTTTAAAGGTATTGAGGTCATACCTGAACCGTTTGCTCAAGACTCCTCACTTCAAAGTTGTTCTGGTTATTTCAAATTTCATATTTCTAACTTCCAGCAATTCGTTATGGAAGTAGAAGATACATGCCCGTAGGCTCACACTCTCCCTTTTTGATGTCAAGCAAGGTGTCCGAGTCTTTTTCTCAGTTTACGCACATTTGAGAAGTATGAAATGAAGAGTCCTTTAAATTTGTAATATTTGGGATGGTTTCGATAGGCAGGCCGTTAAACCATCAAAGGGTCGATTCCTTTGAGGCGGTTAGGAAGAGGTCGATTCCTTTGAGGCGGTTAGGAAGAGGTGACATATTTTGAGGTCGTCGATCTGGAGCAAACAGATTGAAGACTCGAAAGATGCTACGTGGTCGATTGAGTTGTGTCTTCTATTGTAGGAATCCAAGCTAGGGATTCTTAGCTTGGACTGTGACACTGATTCTTAGATTTGACGAGTAAAAGTCCCTCTTTCAAGTGTCTGAACAGGCACTCACATCCGCTCTTCCCATCGCCTGTTCGCTGCGCAGTTGGGTATGTGTCGATGTGTTGGGACTCTTCTTGTCCTTCTATTCGATGTTTGGGGACCTAGGATGGGCAGGTTCCCAAGCGGGGGCCATTGGGGACAAGCCTCTTGGGGTTTAGCCTCTAGGCGAGGCGCCTCGTCATTCCTCTGGGTCATTAGTGCTCGGGAGACCTTGAATTGCGCCATCATAAGGGTCTTTTGGGATGTTTGGTTGTGTAGCGTCCTTGTCGGGATCCATACGTGCTATCTTTCTCTCAGAAGTTTCTCCTTCATAATTAGCCCCGCTTCTCGTTTGGGGCACGTCACACTCACCGCACCACCTTTCAGGATGTTGGACCCCATTTTGGTTTTTGTGAACATGTCTCGAGAGTTAAAGTACAGTGAATGAGAGGAAAGAGAGTTGAGTGGTGAAGGATTTATTTTCAAGCGAACCGTGGGAGAGAGTCCCCTTAAATAGTATTTTTGTCTCATATTTATAGGAGCATATTTTGTACAATTGCATGAATAAGGGAACAATTATGAAAAATGTTCTTAATATGATTGATGCTCTAATTAATTATATGAATTTTCTACCATATTTGTATTACAAATTGAATTTTAACATAGTGGTAATCGGCGAACAGAATGATTGAGTTAATCGGTCGAGTGGCAACTGTTCCTTCTGAAGTGTGTGTATTTTCGGCCAGTCGAGGCACTCGGTCGTATGACAATCTCGCTCACCTCGATTCGATCGACTAACTGTGGTCGGGAGCGTCATGTCTTACTTGTCGTTCAACTCGAGTCTTTAAGGGTCTGTGTCTCACATACCTGATAGATTTGTCGTCTCGGTTGGATCTCCCTATATTGCACGGTCTTGGGCAGATCTTGTTGCTTCCTTGGCAAGGTATCCGACAATACTCGTTACCGGGATGATCTAAGCCTCACTCTCAGTGGATCTCGCCGCTACCGAGCAAAGAACCATATCCAGAGCTTATAAACTTCAAATGTTTTGAATCAATAAATTTTTGTATCATTGTTATTTTTAAAAAACAAAATATGCACTTTCATTCATAGCTAAAAGTAAGTTTCCATGTTAGATATGTAAATACTAAAAAATTAAGTGGTACGCACGTTAATCTTTCTATCTAATTAACAATTTTTAAAAACCTAAACTTTTTTTAGTACCTCATAATTATAGAAAACTATATATTTTCAACATACAATTAATATTAAATATGCGACGGCCGACGCATAACATTTATTTGCGTGACGAGACAACCCAGACGTAGATAAATTGCTTGCGTTAAAAAAAATTATCGAGTTTCGCAAAAATTCATTTAAATTACAGATTTGACCCTGACATAGAGGATATTTGGGTAGATTTCTAAATTTCCCTATTTATTTATGGTAGCTTGCCGTCTAAGTGAAGTATGTGCAGAATAAAAATTTTGTTGGGAACAAACGTAGACATTTGTCATGTCTCCCATATTAGATGATGGGAAGGAGTAGTCATTTATTCCAATGGAAGACAACTCTTGCTTGTATTAATGATGTACTTCATGGCATCATTGTATAGATGATATTAAGGGTCTGTTTGGGGCAGCTGTAGCTTATTGAATAATCTGCTGATAAGCTGATTAAAAATATTCTGCTGATAAGTTAGGTGAGGTGGCTATTACAAATTTTTATTTTCTTGGAGAAGACAGATCGCATCCAGAAAGTTCTCATCGCACCTAAATATGTGCGGTGTGAAAACACATAAGCTACCAAAACGCAGTTTACCCAAACAGGCTAGGTGCGTTTTCAAAACGCCACCACACTAAATAAACTGCCCCAAACTGACCTTAAGTGTACCCCTTCAATAGAAGATAATATCTATGTCTCATAAACACAGGCTTCTGAATATAATATGTTACTCACGTGCCTCATAACCTATCATCAACAATGCTTTTAATTTGAGTTCCTCATAGCAATATCTAGTAATCTCTTGGAAGGTCCTTCCTTCATAGGGTTTCGAAACCTCTTAAATTGCCTTATATCATTGAGTCTACTAATTTTTGTATCACTGAAAAATTAAATTTTCTAAAGTATACGCCGAATTAATCTTATTATAAAGATAAATAGTGTTGTATCAAAATATAATAATAATAATTTTTTTTTTTTGTAAAGATAAGAAAAAAGTGATTAGGTTTAAGTTACTCAACCTTTATTTCTTGTTTAACAATCATTCTAGATAAGTTATTTAAATTTATTGCTCTAATACAACTCCCTTTTTTTCAAGTTTTGAATTTCAAATGCTTTATATCTTTTATTGATATAAATTTAGCTGAAATTAGTTCAGATATATTTAAAACTTTTGAGATCTTTAATTGAAAAATTAAGTTTTAATATTTTGTTATTTTATCAATGTTACATATTTTATGTCGTTTATTTTGATGAAGAGTTTTATAATCCTACTAAAGGATAGTCTATGTCAAATAGTGGTTGACAAATGTAAGATTCTAATTTAAGCTATAATGATCATTTAACTTGTTGAAAAATATGGGCAAATATGATAAGATGGGCAGTAAGTTGACAAGTTTCTTTGAAGCTTACAACTAAACTAAAAGAACTATATATAAGGAGAGGTAAATGCATGCATGTTATCTGATAATCAGAGCACAAACTATAATTATTATTATTATAAAACATATGCTCATAATGTAACATG
Source organism: Papilionanthe hookeriana x Papilionanthe teres (assembly GCA_022702705.1). Classification (NCBI taxonomy): domain Eukaryota; kingdom Viridiplantae; phylum Streptophyta; class Magnoliopsida; order Asparagales; family Orchidaceae; genus Papilionanthe; species Papilionanthe hookeriana x Papilionanthe teres. The sequence goes on from CM040421.1 coordinate 41,976,155, forward strand.
TTTGTATATTTTAATGTAAATAGTTGACATTATATATTAAAAGTTCAAATAAAATTTTCATTTGAGTATTGATTTTAATGTCATCATTTCTCAAATGATTAAAAAAATAATGTATATATTTAATATAATATAAAGTCAAACATTTGACACTAAAAAATATAAATAACAGATTCAAAAAAAAATATTTGTGCAATTAAGATGTGTTCTTTTGAATAAAAGGATATATTGGTAACAAATATTTTTGAATTTGTAAATAGTTTTTGCAATAAAAAGTAGGTGGCTAAAATAACAAAGCCAACATTGAGTTTGTTAACTAATATTATAAATTACATCATCCCAACAAATAGCCATCTACTAATTTTTTTTATATTTATACATTCAAAATCACTTAAATAGAGCAATTATCATTCGATAATTAACATAGTTTAAATGGTGCATCGTGATAAAGTGTTTTAGTCAAATTAACATATGCGACAATAATTAACAATAATGATAAAATAAGGTAGTATATTGAATTATGCAAATGGTAATACTATTAATTAACCTACCTTCACAATGCATAAGTTGTAAATATATGATTTATAGCATGTAGAAACAAGTCTATACTAAAAGTCCCATACATTATACAATTTGTAAATCATAGAGATAGCTTGCATTTGGTTCAATAAAATTAATAAAAAATTACTGTGATAAAATGGTGACATGAAATTATCATTTAGAATCGCACACTTGTCAACCACTATTTGACATAGAGTATCTTTTAGTAGGATTATAAAACCCTTCATCAAATTTAGGGAGATTATCATAAAATATGTAACATTGATAAAATAACAAAATACTAAAACTTGATTATTTAATTAAAGATCTCAAAAGTTTTAAGATATCTTAACTAAGTTTAGCTAAATTCATATCAATAAAAAAGATAGAAAACATGTGAAGTTCAAAATCATGAAAATTTTAATAATTAGGTAATGGTATAAAATATATGTAAAGTAACTTCTCAAAATGGTTTGACTTGTAACTTATTTTTCAAGCACTCAAAATCAATCCTTTTCTCTTTGATCTCTCTCTTCATTAATTTCCTTTTCTAACACCGAAGCAATGGCTAGCTAAGAGATTAGAGTAGATATTAGATTCGTAAATTAAGTATCTAGGACAGTGATCTTTTTCCCTCCATTTGCCATCATCTTTTTTTTACATCACTGACTATCTTTTGTTAAAGAAATTGAAACTCTAAATAAAATTTTTTGTAATTTAGCTACTTGTCTGTTATAAAGATTTCCTAGGATAATTTGTAACATCATTTGTTATTAGAAAAAATGAACCTAACAAAAATTATTGGCTTTTTTCCTCTTATACTTCTATTTTTTAAGCTAAAAGGCCAATAAATTTCAATGATGAATTTTTAAGGAAAAATAAACGCTATTTTCATGATTCTCTCTCAAAAAAAAAAAATAATAATAATAATAATAATAGAACACAAAACATCCATATATATAATCACCCGCAAATTAACAACAAAATCTTACATGTGCAACCATCCCATATGTTGGTTGTCCAGCATACTCTACGTCAAATTGGCTCAAGGGAGATTTTAGCATTTTTTATGCTCAATTTCAAATCTAAGCACATATTTCTCAAACTTTTCAAGATTTTTTTGAAAGCTTAGATCTATTTTTGATATTTTAGATTCTTTTTTCCCTTATATTATTAAGGCTCAATATAAATTGTAATATTAAATTTAACTATAGAAATATGATATTGGGTGATGATTTAGGGGACTTTTATCTTTTAAGTATGTTGATGACATTTGAAGCTTCCATGCACGTAATGTAGTCAATATAATATAGCTAAGTGCATAACCCATATAAGAGGTGCATAATGAAATTTAATAAGTGATTGTAATAAAAATTTAATAACATTATATTCTCTCCTTAGAAAAATGGTTTGACCAAAAATAGTTTAATACTTATATTTTTTGCCATCCAAAAAAGGGTTTACTATTATGATTGTAAAATTCCTATTTATTAAACATAAAATTTGATGTAAATCTTGTATCTCAAATAATTTTAAAATTGAACTAATTTTGTATTAGACTCCCAAATATTATTTGAAGACTCAAATGAACTCTAAACTCCACAATTTAATTATCAGAAGAAATGTCGTCTTACAATGATTGGAATGCTATTGCAACAGTTGAGTATTGTATAATTCATTTAGTTATATTTAAGCTTTATGGAGTCATTACAAATTTTACAGGCCTCTAATTCAAGACTATTTATAGCATATCATTAGTCTCACTAACTTAATTAATTTAATATATAAAAATATATTATTCTAGTTTCCTTTTTTGGTAGTCATAAAATTGATCCACAAGCTTTTCACAAGCATTCTTATCAATATGAAGTTAGAATTTGATCCATCTACTCTAGTCACAAATATTTTTATTTCCTAATTTAAGCCTTTGCAAATTGCCAAAGTGTAACAATTGCCATAGCCTAACATAATTGAATTAGTCAAACAAGCTGAAGAACGAGTTTGATTGATTGCCTTTACAATCAAGGGAGCTGGCATTATAAGTGCAACCTATTTTCCACACAAACAATGAATATATAAAATCATAGGAACTCCCCCAAAAAAATAATAACGTCAATATAGTGACAAAGTTCATATAACTTTCATATTCATATTGATAAGCTACAAACTATTAAGCATTCTAATCACAAAAAAATAAAAAATAAAAAAATAAATCTATAAAGACTAATACTCACATAAAAACCAGACAATTATTATGTATTTACATATCTAACCCCTAAACATTCATATTTACAAGCACATCACTCAAAACTTTAACATCACATAAAAAAATATGTCACCATTACTATATTTAATAAAAAAATGAAATATGCTTTAGACTTATATGACACCAATATATTATAAGTATAAATTACATCAAACTTGGGATATAAGATATGTAAATACATAAAAATGGCATGGCTTGCATTGAACTTGCCCTATATATTTATTTACACACCCAAGAACACGACCATTATCAAACTAGCAAGCCATGACTTTAAAAGACACAGTGATACTACTCATCAAATAATTCCTCAGAGCCAGCTACACGAAACCCGCGGCCATTAATCTCCCATTTAATTCTCATTCAACCTCTCATTAACTCCTCCAGTTCTCGGTAGGTCAAGCTTTTACCACCCTCCCTTCCACTCCTCCTTCCTTTCTTCACCTTCACCAAACAGATAACAGAAAGGAAGACATCTTGCTGAAGAGGTGCAAAGTTGATGGAGATGGATGAAGATATCTGCTGCTTTCAAACTTTATCGTCATCACATATGGTGCAATAAATAAAAGTTGGTTCGAAGCCTTCAGTAAAAGACAAAGCATGTCTCTTTCCGCCCCTTCATCTGAAGCTTCTCTTAAGAAAGCTCTCAGAAAGCGCTGAAACTCATGATATTGATGAAGCCGCCCGTGAGGAAGATGAAGATGAGAGACCTCTCTCTTCTTCTTCTTCTTCTTCTTCTCTTCTTTCTCTGCTTGCTCGACAGAGGTGCAGCAGCGAAGAGGGTTTCTTCTTTAAGGCTTGCAAGAATACGGAGGCATTTGGATAGGATTAACAAGCCTGCTGTGAGATCCATTCAAGTAAAAGACGATCAAAATCTCTCCTTTTCTTTTATTTGTACAGTGTTTTTTGTTTCTATCAGTTTGTAGAGATGAGAAATTTGTATTTACAGAGCCCGGACGGAGATATTATCGACTGTGTTCACAGCCACAAGCAGCTTGCGCTAGACCACCCTCTACTCAAGAATCATATAATACAGGTTAATGTGCAATACACTGAATTTGTTGTCTTTTTAATATATAAGAACAGTGAATGTTAGATGATGAGCTGACATTCACATTTTGCTATTGTATATATATTAATGAATTCTCTTAAAAGTTCTACTCAATTTGTTTGGTAGCATATTATTAATAGAATTTAAATCCAATCAAACATAAAAAAACTAAAACTCAAAGTTTAATAGTTATTTATACTCATCATATTTTTTATTGTGATTTAGAGATTGCCATCACAAAGACCTGCGTACTCCGGCGGGCGGCCGATGAGCAACTCAACAATAACAAAACAAGCATGGCAAAATTGGCACCATGTCGGGCACTGCCCGAAGGGCACAATCCCGATACGTCGGAGCTCCGTCGACGACGTCCTCCGAGCCAAATCACTCTATCACTACGGCAAGAAGCGGCACCATCGATGGCCACTGAACCCCGACGCCCGATCAGCCTACGCACCGGATGTTGTTAGCGGCAATGGTCATGAGGTATGAAACCATTTCTCGTATCACATAAAGAGTGTTTTTGCAAGAGGGAAAGGGATGTAAACAAAGTTAGGAAAGTGATGAGATTTTGGTTGGAATATGATTGCTGTTCTACCCTTTTAGAAAGCAGAAGAGTAATAAAGATGCAGATGTGAGGGGAGTTGGGGATCTGCAAAGGCATTAAATTTTATAGTGATGGGGAGGAAAAAAAGGTATTTTGAGTGTTAGGGTTTATGAAAATTGGTTTCTAGGGTTTTTATTGCTTCCCTTTTTTCTTCTTTTACAAGCAAAGTAGACTTGGAGGAGTAAGTGGTATTCATTGAATGAACTCAAAGGCATTGAATACTTTGTTGAGGCCATGATTATGATGATGATATATATATAATTTTTTTAAGGACATCAGTTTTTTATGCAAATAAATTAAAATACATAATGTGTGGTTCAAGAGTTAAACTTTTTGCATCTTAGGGTATGTTTGAGGCAGCTGCAGCTTATTAATAATCTGCTGTTAAGTTGATTAAAAATAATCTGCTGATAAGTTAGGTGCGGTGGCTATTATAAAATTTTATTTTTTTGAAAAAACTAGACAACAGCTAGAAAACTGCCACCGCACCTAGATAGGTGCAGTGTGAAAAAGTTATTTTCTGGGTTTTGAAAGCACATAAGCTGTCAAAACTCAGTTTATCCAAACATGTCAGGTGCGTTTTCACAACGTCACCGCACGATATAAACTGCCCCCAAACGGACCCCTGAGCAAACTTTTAATGAAAAAAATATCTGAACAAAATTCTCTTCCAATTTTATATTACTGCAAGAGATTGAAAGCATTTGAATTTAACATTTCATTGACATGGGAGCTAATTAATGCGCGTTTAGGGAAACGAGCTTTAGGTTAATGAAACGCGGGGGATCCAATGCAAATTAGGGTTCGTTTCCATTTTTTATTTATATTTATTATTTAGAATTAAAGAGAAAAAATTATGACATGGAATGAGATTATGGGCGCAGCATGCAATAGCGTATACGGGAACAGATCAGGAATTGTACGGAGCGAAGGCGACGATTAACGTATGGGAACCGTCCATTGAGGTTGGGAACGAGTTCAGCTTATCTCAGATTTGGGTGCTATCAGGCTCTTTTGACGGCTCTGATCTAAACAGCATTGAAGCCGGCTGGCAGGTACTTCCATCTCATTTGAATCTATATATATATATATATATATATATATATATATATATATATATATATATATATATATATATATATATATATATATATATATATATAATTTTCTAAGGAATGGCCGGAGGTTATTATACGAGCCCCGACCTTCCCTAACGTGCCGTCCCCAGCTAGGTTTGAGGGTTGGCACGATGTACAATATTCGAGTATCACACTCTACAAATGGGGAGATTCGACACGGGACCTGAGTTTACTTGCGACTTTTAGAGAGGTTATACTACCAATGACCAATGGAATGCACACTTACATAATATATATATATATATATATATATATATATATATATATATATATATATATATATATATATATATATATATATATATATATATTTTTTATTGAGATTTTTTCAAGAAGAAGATCTATTTTTTATAGAAATGATAGGCTTTTATGTAGTTGCATAAGAAAATAAAATATATTATTTTTTTATGGAAAAATATGCCTTATTTTAATCTGTGCAATTGATATATCGGATCCAAATGCCTAAGATTGGTTTAAAGTCATTTACTTAAATTAAAAATATTAATAATGATAATCTATAATTTTAGATAAAAATAAAAATAATATCAATGCATTACCCGTTTAAAAAGCTTGTTCATGAATTATTATATTATTTTTGAACTTTTTAATCTCTGATTTCATTAATCTATATAAAACCAAGGGGCATTTACATACATATTAGACTTTGATTTTAATACATAAAAAATACATAAAAAATCATATTGTATGCAGTCATATATTAAATACAAATCATCCATAAAAGCATATATATATACTTTCATGTAAATATAGCAGCTTCAAATAATAAAAAAATAATAATTTTGTTTTTGTGTAATTTTTAATGGTTTAATAAAATTCTTAGTCCTAATAATATAATATATATATCTATATATATATTATCTTAAGCATGTGCATAAACCTTAATGTGGGCCGACTACTATGGTTGACATTCAGGCACATGCCACTAAATGAAGAAAGGCCACTTATATCTACACGCACAAAAGAGCTCATGCGAGGAGCACCTTTGTGCAATCTGCATGGGCCCACCCTCCATTGAATAGCATGCCAAGTTTGTTGCTAAAATAAGTGGTGGGCCCTAAATTAGTGCTTGCAATAACTATTAATAATTTGTAATGTACAATAGTGGAGCCCTCCCTACGCTTAACATTATGCTCATCTTATTTTAGAATTATTAAAATTATTCTTTAGTGAAAGATCTATATACATGCCACAAAATTCCTATGTATTTACATATATAACACCTACATTATAATTTTTTTTTTACATATATTTCAAAGCTATAATATAAAATAAAAACTGCAATAAATAAAGCTGAAATTTTTTATCTAATTATTTATAGTTTTATATGCTGGCACACTATGACACAAAATATAGCAATCAAGTTAGGCCCCAATTATTCCATTCGGAGCACGTACACAATGTTGGGTGCATATTTTAAGGGTACTGGGTGGATATTGGATGGGTATTAGATGAGTATTGGGATTTTAAGTGTACTGGATGGGTATTGGATCGATATTGGGTATTGAGTATTGGCTGTTAGGTGAATATTGGATGGGTATTGGGAGAGTATTGGATAGGTATTGAGGAGCTGCGTGCGAACTGCGTACGTTCCCCCTATGGAATAATAGCTCCAAATTAGGACCACTAATTTAAAGATGGGAGGATCAGCGCAGTCAAAGAGAACTGCAAACATGAAAGTGGGGAGCGGACGGCCCAGATCAGCCGCAATTAATAGTGGATTAATTGCATCTGTCACCCACAACTTTCGTAATAATTACAGCAATATCTTTTTTCTGTTGCACTGGCGAACATAATTATGATGTTGAATATTCTGAAGCCTTGTATTTTTTTCTAGTCAGGTCAGCCCTGAGCTTTATGGAGACAGCAGGCCCAGGCTCTTCACTTATTGGACGGTGAGGTCTCTTCCCTTCCTCTTGAGGAACAGTTTACCGCATGAGTTTAGTTTACTGTTTCTTGAGAATATTCTATACATATTATAATGTCAAGAAAATGTCAAAATAGTCTATTAACTATTCAGTCATTTAGTTCCAGAATCTGAAATAATCCATCAATTAAAAGAGACTAGGGTTTCTTTTAGCAAAAAGTAAAAGAGTTGGGATTAATTTGACATTTTTATAGATTTTTAAGATTAAAATGATCTCTTTCAAGGCAAAATATTATATCCGGACTATGCACGTAGAGGTACGAGCGGAGCCTAATCCATGAGAGACGTGGAATTTCGCAATAACATGCAATAACACGGTAATAACACGAAGGAATATTCCTCGTGTTACTCCGCGATTAGCGGTGTTCGGCGGAATAAATCGGGGAATAATGCGGAATAACATGAAGAAAATTCTTCTTGTTATTCCCGTGTTATTCAGCGTTATTGTGATGGTATTGTAACATCACCACAATAACATCAATACTACGCGGAATAACACGAGAATAACGCGGAATAACACGGAAGAATATTCTCGGTGTTACAATACTACCGCAATAACACATGAATAACGCGGAATAACACGGAGGAATATTTCCCGTGTTATTCGCCTAAGCTACACGTAATCGTGAAGAACACGAGGAATATTCGCTTCGTGTTATTCCCGTGTTATTGCGCGTTATTATGGGATTCACGTGTCTACCGATGGATTGAATTCGCACGTACCTCTACATGCGTAGTCCTGATGTAATATTTTTCCCTCTTTCAAAGAGTCTGAACAGATTTGATATTATTCACTCTCTGAATACTGTCATGGTGTTTGGTGCTATAGAGTGATGCCTACCAAGTAACAGGATGCTACAACCTTCTCTGCTCTGGATTCATACAAACCAACAATAAGATAGCGATCGGCGCTTCCATATCTCCGATCTCATCGTTCAATGGCAACCAATTTGATATCAGCATCCTCATTTGGAAGGTAAACCTATAAAATTTCAAAATATAGTAACGTTAATCCACAAAAAAATGTCAAATCTAGTGATATACTTTAGGAAATTTGCGTATATAGCACACAATTCATATGTATTTACATATGTAACACACAAAGTTTGATATTTACACTCATAACACTTTGTTGTTACAAGCGTATGCATCAAAATGTGTATTTCAATTTTAAAAAGATAATGATGGTGTTATTTTTAATCTGAGATATTAAAGATTTGAGTGGTATGAATGTAGATATGAATGTTTAGATGTTAGATACTTAAAAATATAAGGATTGTGTGGTATGTATGTAAATGCCCCTATAATCTAAACTAAACATATCCACACAAAATGAGCTCCAGGATCCAAAGCTGGGAGACTGGTGGATGAGCTTTGGTGATGATATGCTGGTTGGGTACTGGCCAGCAGAGCTCTTCACTCACCTTACAGATAGAGCAACAATGGTGGAGTGGGGAGGTGAGGTTGTTAATACTCGTTCCGACGGAAGGCACACTTCGACTCAGATGGGTTCGGGTAGGTTTGCAGAAGAGGGTTTCGCCCGATCCAGCTATTTTCGAAACCTCGAAATTGTTGATGCAGATAACAGCCTAAGCCCGGTTCAGTCTATCACTACTCTTGCTGAAAACCCTAATTGCTATGATATTAAGAGCTCTGCCAGCTCTGATTGGGGCACTTACTTCTACTATGGTGGACCTGGGAGCAATTCCAGGTGCTTGTAATTGGTCAAACACCTTGCATGCAGCTCTTGTTTACAATATCAAGTTGATTTTTCTCTCAAGCCTATATTTGATATTAATGTATTAAGGTGTTGGTATATGTTGTTTTGGTGCTGCAGGTAGGGGGTTCAAGTTGTTGTATTGTTTCTATTTTTGCTTAGTTTACCACTAGAGTTTAATGCTACACTTGTTATAGGAAAAGAGTTTAGTGTACTAACTGCACAAAATTTAAACAAGTGTAATACCCATGAATATTATTTTGTATACAGATTTAAGCCTAGGGTGTAAACTTGTATTTAGTAGGATCTGATTGCTTATTCTTCTAAGTAAATTGGGTGATTAAGCTATACATGGCCTCTGAGTGAATGTGAGGAACTTTCAGTAAGAGGAAATATGAATGAAAATAAATGAATAAAAAATGTCAGGAACTAATTAATTTGTAGCATTTGTTATTCAATGCACATGCTTATTTGCAAGTTTCATATAAACTATTTGTAATTGCAAATAATTTCTTTTCTTTTAAGCTATTAAGATTAAATTTTATACAAAATCAATTACAACTAAAACTAACCATTATTATTTTTTTATTTTAAGAGAAATTATACATGTCCACCCTATCAGTTAAAAAATGTAAAGCCAACTTGAATTTTCCTATCAATTTATTAAAAAAATAATTAAAAAAAGTTACTGAAAGATCTATATAGGATATAGTCCGTCAGTATTTGCCTGATCGTCTTAGATATAAATATGCGGCTTATTGACAGAGTCTAATTTAAGTAAACTGTATATAAGGTTTGCAGTCTATTATGTTGTAAATACTCACAATAGGCATTTCCATAAAATCCTTCGCATCGGAAGTCACATAGCCTTGCTCAAGTAATAAGATTGCAAGCCACATCTTTAATGCAAAAGCTTATAGTATGGTTAATTGGATTTCTCCATCCAAGATAAGAGTAAGACCAAAAATAGTCAGGGATCTTGACCCCTAGAGATTATGGGCTCCATTCTTAAGCATCTTTCCAACAAGTAAATGATCTTATATAACCCCTATTATTATATTAGATTTAAGAAGGGTTCTAGTCTTGATATATGATGAACCTTAAAATAGAATTAGGTTAGAGGCAAATAGCCTTAAATGTTAGTTTGTGAGATCCTTACTGTTATTGAGGAAGCATAAATCCTGCAAACTAAAAAGTGAATCAACTAAAGCATAAATATTCTCCTTAAGATATTAAGTCTACTCCCACTAGAATAGTGTCTTGAGCATTTTAAGAAATCAGAGTTAAATATTTCTAGTGTTTCCTCCTTTGGAATTCAAATATTCTCTTATCAGGCTGAGCCAATATATATCAATCAATATATGCCGCATTCCTTCTCCAGTTGGTGGCAGGGTCACTGTATATCCCATCTGGTGAGGGTTCGATCCCCGCCGTAGTGCGTGGGGGTCGAATTACAGACACATGGTGCGGGATTTTCATCATAGATTCTGAGTGCATGGGAGATTGATATTTGGGACTCTGGGTCGAGTGCGTCGGTTGGCCGAGCCTTTCCTCGGTCGCAGACGCCGCACCTCTAGTCGAGCCGCGTATGCTCCCTGCTGCACTCGATCATATATAGCCGACGGGTAAGAGTCTCTCTCTCTCGCTCGCGTCCATGGCATGCAGCTACGCTGCCGCCGTTACGGCTGGCAGCTCTAGTCCAACGCAGCATTCCTGCGTCTTTCCGCAGGAGTTCCATGATGCCTTCGAACTTGGGAATGAAAACTACAAATTCATTCGAAAGTTGGGCCGTAAGAATGGCAAGCCTGCACTTTTTCTCACGGAGGAAGACACAAATATTCTCGCATCTTCATGCCGTCTGGTTCTGGTGGAAAAATTCCTGTACGGACGTCCAAAAATGGACACTATACGCCATTTTTTCGACACTTTGAAGCTTGCGGGACCCTGGAAAGTTGGCTCCCTTGATGGTAGACATGTTCTGATTCATCTCACAACTGATACGGACTATACTTCTGTTTTCTCCCGCAAAATGATAAAAATTGACAACATAATCATGAAGGTTCTCAAATGGACGATTGATTTTGATCCAAAGGCTGAATCTCCTATTTTACCAGTATGAGTCACGTTCTCTGGGCTTAAATATCACCACTTCAACTACGAGATTCTCTTCTCACTTTCCAAATGGTTTGGAAAACCGTTACAGGTGGATAAACCGACCTTAGAAAACACTCGTCCATCGGATGCTTGCTTCTCGGTTGAACGTGATGTTACACGTACCGTATCCTGATGAGCTTTGGATTGGATCTGGGCATACAGGGTATTGACAACCAGTGGAGATGGGTCCTCACCCTCCTTATTGTTCGCATTGTTCAATGTTTGGCCATAGTCTTACTGCTTGTTATAAGCTACACCCAAATTTAAAGCCGCAAGCTCCCTCGATGGAAAACACTATCGGTTTGGCCTCCCACCCCCTACCTCCTGAGTTTTCTATTGAAGTGCCACCTGCAATGCCACCTAACTCTTCTGCTAATGTCCCACGGGTCACCGAATACCAGCCAGAAAATCTGGAGGTCCCTCCAGTGATAATAGTTGATCCACAGGATGTTAATCTCATTCCTGACACTAGTAAGGCAACTGATGCGGATATTAATATTCAATCCAAAGAATCGACTTCTGTTTCGCCTTCTGCTCCTTCTGTTCCTAAGACTACAGATCATACGCCTCTCCATGATAGGGGGGGGGGAACGTGGTTTCTCCTCTAGTTCTCCACCTACTTACGGAAGACCCACATTTTCAGGGGGAGGAGATAGCTCCCCCTATTTCACCTCGTGCAGTTGAACCAGTTACTGTTGCCACTAAAGGTTTGGAGTTTGAACGGTTTGCACGCAAATTCAGCAGGAAGAAAGGAATCCCCCAAGTATTGAACAAATGTCCTACACAAGCAGTGGAACCCACAGTGACCTCTCCATTTCCTCTCATTGATGAGACAGACCAGTTTTCAGATGAAGAATAGCAAGTTTACACTTCTTGAAAAAAGAAACAGAGTGACTATTATATTTAGCTAGGAGACATAGCAGATGATATTCAGGTCTCCAATGGCAATGAAACAATACTTTAAAACTTGCTTTCTAACTTCCACTCAAAATCCCAAGGAAGAGGAAAGACTAGGTGATCTCCTCCTTAGTCTTTATTATTTGCATATTTGCATGTTTTATTTCTTTGATGTCTTATGTATCCTACTCACTTTAAGCCACCCTTATATTTTGTAACTTAGGGGTAGGACTTCACCTGTTGGGTCCTCTCCTAAAAAAACTTTATGTTGTATCTTCCATATTTCAATGAAATTGGTTTTAGGCCTTTCCTTATATATATATATATACATCAATTGATAAGCTATATCAAATCTTTAAAAATCCAACATGGGGATCATACATGAGAAATAACTCCTAAAATGTAATTAGTTTTTTCAGGAACCCAAATCACAGTTTAAAATAAATTATATTTAATTTTTGCAATATTTAATGAAAATATAAAATAAATATTTTAAAATCAAGTGTTTTTCATTGAACCTTTGAGTTTTTTCTCTCCAAATGATTCCTCCTCCCCACATGAAGTCACTTGAAATCAAATGCTTACACAAATTTCCCATGAATATTTTTCGATCCAGATCAAAGTCCACATATTTGGCTGTGAAATTCCTGAACTTAGCTATAATACCCAAAAATATGGAGTGGTTAGAAAGAAAAATCCATGCATATAACCTGTATGGCATACATAATTTAGATAAAGATAGGAATTGGAAACAAATAATTTATATTCATTCAATAGTTACGAATTACAAACTAAGGGTCTTTAGTAATAAAAATAAGTTTGCATGGATACAACTAAAATTTAAATATAATCTTACCCTATCTTGAAACCAATTTAAATACTATCCATATAATCAAAATTAATTTTAGCCAAAGAGAATAATTCAACCTAATAAATCAAATCAAACAAACACAATAAAATTCAATTATGATTTAAAAGTGTACTAAGATTTAATAGAGTTCTAAAAAGAGTTGAAACCTAGTTCACTTCAACTCCCTTGTAACCGTATTTGACAGCTTATAAATAGCATAATACTAACTAGGCCTTGCGAGTTGATTTAACCCTAATTGCATTTGCTTCAAAACTTTTTCCATATTTATCTCTTTCAAGGCCTACAACAATCCGCACCTGTGTCCCAATAGTCTTTTTCAAGACATATCATGCAACCTTATTTATGTCAAAACTACTGTCTCTAAGACCTATGATATCACAAGCTCGCTTATTTTGTAGTCATACCTCCTTTAAGATGTGTCACAATCTGTTTCCTAATGTCTTCCCTATGATCGATATTACAACTTTGTTTGCATTATGATAGTTATATCAAGAACTGCATCACAACCTTTCTTGCATCACCCCTATCTCTCAACATAATATAGATTATGTCACAATCATCATAGCATCAGAATCTGTATCACAATAATCATCTCCAAAGCACTAACAAAGAGGCCTCATCACAAGATCTACATTATATTCATCTCTAAATAGATTTACGTGAAGCTAATATCCAACAAGCTTGAACTAAAGCCATCTTCAATCGAGATTGCATTATGTCCATCTTCGATTATATCGTAGTCCCTACCATCACATAAATTTAACAATTGACATAGGTGAAAATTACCTCCACACCTTTAACCTTGCCATTTCTAATTTCCCAAAGGCCAGATTATATTGAATTCCCTTTAATTACTTAAGAGTTAACCCAATATTTAGCAAAATTTCTACAACTAATAAATGTTGTTTGAATGGGTTAGGACCCATGAACAATTTTCTCCTTTAAAGTATTTTTTACACAAGGAAAATCTTGTCACACTCTCTATTTACTTGCTTGATTGTCTATGATATCGTGAATAACAAAAGCAATTAATATTCAATCGTTTGAACAATTTGACTTCTTATATGTAACTGTTTGGTTCCCTTTAGGAAACTTTCTTACTTTTATAAACCATAACATGTTAGAAACCTTTAATACTCCCTACCAAAACTTTCATTATCATTTTCATGTCCAACCTTCAATGAAGTTGGCACAAAAAACAAGCCATGGTACCTTTATAGGGAACAAATTAAGATTGGAAGCAACACATGCCAGAATCTATAAAGGATGATCACCATATTAATATTCTAGACATTACTGTAGTTGAGTAATACCCTCCCCTCATCAATAATAAACATGTTAACAGATGATGTGTGCTTTCCATCAATGCACAAGGCAATTGCTGCAAATTAATAGCAAGCGTCAATTGCTATCATTAACGATGTGAATATCATATTCACTCGTCAATATAAAGTCAAATCCCTCATCAATATCAAGTCATACAACTTCAAACAGCCGAAATGACCCCTCTATAGTTTGTTTGCATTGCTTGTCCTCAAATAACTTCATAGCTTGCTCCATAACTGATCACATCACTCACTCTAAAAGCTTCATTAACAATTAACGATCGATCGGGTCACTCACTCAATTTTATGTAGCTTATTGTCTCCAGTCAATTACAACACTTGCTCCTCCTCAAACAAGTTCATCATTAATACAACAAATGGTGTTTTTGCACCACTTCATACAGTACCATCACTTAAGACATCAATCTTTCTCACGCCTGTACAAATAATCTTGACGATCACTCCTAAACTGGTCACATCACCCATGCCAACTCATTAGTAGATATGACAATATAGTTAACAAGGTCCTACTAGAGGTGAGTTGCAAATAACAAATCACTCAAAAAAGAAGAAAATTTGAGACATCCATTCGAGAATCAAGCTCATCACTCCATAAATGCTCTTAGGCTCTCATAATTGAATTGAGAGAGCAATCAAGGAAACTCATCTTTGCATGAAACAATGTCGAGAACACTTGACTTCAACTGCCTGTAGAATGTCAGCATTGATATAAGATTCTTTTAGGGGTTACATTTCTCTGTAAGCTCTACAATCCCTTTACATGAACTATTCACCATTGGACAAGGCTATAACTTCAACTTCAAAAAGACAATGTCAACTTAAGGTTAATCAAATTTATGCAATTTCAAGTAGGGTTTCCATGCGTGCAAGAAATCAATTGATCCTTCGTGAATTTGATTCACCTTGTTCCATAATACATAATGATTTTTGAGCAAAACAGTGACTTTCAATTTGACTTTCATATTGGATTACAATTATCAAGCACAGCTCTAATCATAAAACTTTCAAGTTAGTTAAAATCATTAATTGGCTCAATTTTACCCCAGTTAGGAAGTCTAGTTATCATGAAAGGCTAAAATTAGGCAATCAAAGTGAATGTTCAAAATCCTTCGTGGATATGCATGTTCTTAGAAAGTATTGATGACATTCATAAGGAGAATCCCTCGAGTCATAGTCATATGGTGGTTCAATGGCTTCAAGATGGATTTATTACTCTCAATTTGTTAACACCACCTAACACTATGTAAGCAAACAGGTATTCTTAGATAAAAATTTTTATCCTTCAAAGAAGCCTACAAAAGTTGCACACTCTGTTTTATTTCATGCTTAACAAGCCCATCCGGTGACAAAGTTCAGGTCCAATGCTCAGCAAATTACCACAAAGCTCCCTATGCATATTGGATCCGTGAAGATTCAATCATCTAATTGTTTAACAAGGCATTCTCCGAGAAGCTCGGCAAATTAATCAAGAACTAATTCATGATTAAGACCAAAATACCAAATTCCTTTGAGGAAGGAGAAAGGAGGATGGAGCTTTTCATTGAGAGAATACTATTCAACCAAGCATATGGATTCAACAACACATCTAAAAATTCTTTAAGAATTTACTGATGTATAAAGTAGAAAGAATTGAAAAAGAATAATTACTCATCATTTGTATGACATCAGCAATCTAAATGATAATGCCACCAACATTATGACTTTGTCACATCTCTTATGAAAGCATAAAGTTAATCTCTTGAATTTCAACATAAGTATTCATCATCCGCTTTCTAACATATGTTGTAACCTCTATCTATAACAAGTTGTACAATTGTTGACGTCAAAAAAAAAAGTAGTTTAATTATATCTAATTAACTTAATTAATATTAAGTTAGATTTCAAGACTCGTGTAACTATTCCCACACAATCACACCGAGTTTGCCTCAAAATAAAAAAAATAAAAATAAATATCGCAAAGGAACTGGGGGATTGGGCGGTTCTCAAACTCTCTTTCTCTCCTTTGTTTCACCTCTCGTGTAGTAAATCACACAAGAGGAAGCCCCCTTTGAAGCTCGGCATCCCTGCAATAACCCAGATTTGAACAACTCCTTGCACAAAAAGCCGAGCCGGCATGAAGCCACAATCCCCTCATTGTTCTGCACAAACCCTAGTCATGCCCCGCTCTCCTTGCGTAACCTAAATGTGTGATCCTCTCTGTAGTGATTGACACCCTCTCTTCCCTAACCCGCATACAAGAGCCGCATGCTTGCATCCTAGTGTCGCTCCGTCTCTTTACATCAGGACTCCGGATGCATCCGGAGTCCAATGGAGGGGCGCCACGTGTCAAATGGTGGGCCCCACAGCCATCGACAACAACGCCAGTGTCTTGCGATGGGGCCCACTTAACACGCAGGCCCAACCATTGGCACGTGTTAAGTGGGCCCCACAGCTTTTGACACCAATGTTAGTGTATTGTGGTGGGGACCACTTAACACGTGACGCCCAACCATGAGGACTCCGGAGTCCTGATGTAATATTTTTTTGTTCACTAAGTCGCAAAACCTCTCCTGTTCATAAAATCCGAAAACAAGACTGCACCACTCGATTTCTCCTCTCAAACGGCTCAAATTGCTCGCAAAGTACTGCTCTTCCATATCTTCCTCCAGCCATTTCACCTCCCACCGGCAGAAAATTGGTAGCTCTTTTTGCTGCTTTCCTCCCTTACAGGCGACCAAGGCCACCACCGGCAACAACAATATTGACGCCAAGCTCGTGTTACTTGGTGACATGGGAGCCGAAAAATCCAACCTTGTGCTGCGTATTGTCAGAGGACAATTTCTCAAATTCCAGGAATCAACGTTTGGAGCAGCGTTTTTTTCACATATGTTGGTTTGAATGATGCCATGGTGAAGTTTGAGATTTGGGACACCATAGGGCAAGAAAGGTATCACAGCCTCACATCCATGTACTACAGAGGAGCCATGGTGGCCATCATCCTCTAAGATATCATAAGCAAGAATTCATTTGACAAAGCCAAGAAGTGGGTGCAAGAGCTGCAAAAACAAGGGAATCCAAGAATGGGAACTGCACTTGCAGGAAATAAGGCAGAATTTGGAGGACAAAAGAAATGTGACATTGGCGGAAAGGCATGCCCTTCAAGTATTTTTTATCGCTGCTATGCTTCCAAAGCTTCTTTTATCGGCGAAAGAGGCGAGAGAGTTTCTTCCTCTAACTGACAGAGCCGCGGAGCCCTAAATTCTCTACCACGATCTATCTCTGCTCCCATTCGGCTATTGATCCACAAAAATGGCCAATTTGGCATCAGGAATGGCAGAGCATGACAAGTGTAAGATAAAATTCCTTGAATTGAAGGCAAAGAGAACCCACCAATTCATAATTTATAAGTTTGAGGAGAAGCTGAAGCAAGTCATTGTTGAGAACGTTGATGAGTCTGCGCTGACCTATGAGGATTTCATTGCTAGCCTTCATGCTCATGGATGTTGATATGCAATCCATGGCTTTGACTTTGTGACTGAAGAGAACTGCCAGAAAAGCAAAAACTTCCTTACAGCATGGACACCCGACACATCTAGAATGAGGACCATGATGATTCAAAGGATAGGCTTAAGAGAGAATTGGATGGTATCCAGGTTGAATTGCAAGCTACTAATCTTAGTGAGATGGGCCTTGACATCATTAATGGTCGTGCTAATTGAACATACTAAAAAAGTAAAGAGCCACATGCATCTTAAAAACTGACGGAGTAGAAGATCTTTTCAGGCCGAAAATGCAAAAAAAGCGAAAAGCCACAAGCGTCTTATTGACCAGTGGTTTATAAAATCTTTTCTGGCCATAGTATCTCACAACACTGACTAGTATGTCTTATAGACAAATGGCAGGCAAGCACCCCGATGCAGCCCTCTAACAAGGGACGATGGCAGAAGACTCCGAAATTTATAGTAATCATAGATTTGTAAAATAATTTAAGATTTAGACTTTGTAAACTGGCAAAAAATTAAATTATTTGAATTTCTAAACAATAATAAAAATAATAATATTTGAAATTGAATTGTCCGAACTTGCAAATGATTTTAAATGTTTGAATTCCTTAAATTTTCAAATGACTAAAATTTGAAAGAATTGGGGAGCTAAACCTTATTTGAGGCTAAGCTGAGGGGGCTAAACCTAAATTGAGATCGAATGCCAAATTCTATAAATTGGGGCTTGAACTTAAATATGAAATATCAAAATTGGGGGCTGAACTTGACTTTCATATGGAACATAATAAATTAGGACTAAGCTTGCTCGGGTCAAAGCTTAGGATATGATACATTGAATTAAACGTCAAATATCATAAATTGGAGCTAAGAAGTTTAAGACATGAGTGCCATTTTTAAATGTTAAAATAAAGAATTAAATTTTCAATTTCATCACTGGATTCGCAACATGTTTGCTAGCGAACATAAGGTGGTTTTCGAAAGATCAAAGTCAATATATAACAATTAATGTATATATATTCAGTTAAACTGTCTTGAGATACCAAGAGCTACAGCTGAAATGACTAAAAACACATGAATTTAAATGCCCGCATGTTCTTAAACCAAAAGATTAAATGTTTAAATACGATATTCGATGATATTTTGTGGGCTAATTGGCCCTCTTATATATAGGATAAGATTGTAAGTCCCACCCAACTAATCCGATAATTTTAAAATAAATGTTCAGATCATGAAATAAGAGTTTACAAGTCCAAATCACCACATTAGTCTGATCCTCCTCCTCATAAGGATTAGAGTTGACGAGTCTAAGTAATTTTGAAATAAATGTCTAAAACTTGAGATAAAACTTTATAAGTCCAAATTCTAAAATAAAAATTTACAAATCTAAATCACCAGTCCAATCCTTCTCCTTATAAGGACAAGAGCCGACACAAATCGTACCCTACAAGTCTAAATTAATAAAACTAAGTGTCTCGCCTTCAAATATAAAAGCTTTAAAATGTTCAAAACCCCGATGATGACAGTGTTGATCTGAAGATTTCAACCAAAGGGGTCAACCTTTAAAATCAAACTTTTTTAAATAAGCAACACGTAAGTTAAAATAAATCACTTAAAAGCCAAAAATAAATTCAATCCACCTTTCATAACAGTTTGTCAAGGGTGAAACGTCTGATTGACTTCAGCTCATAAAGAGTGAACGTCATATCGAACGTATCAATATATTCACAATGAAAATAATTGCATGCCAGTAATAGCCTGACTTGAATCATATGTTCGAATTGATTCGCCATCAAATGACACCGCAAAGTAGTGGTTACAACCAGAACCCTCTAACCGAGTAGTTACCGTCAAATGACACCATTATATTACAGTCACAGCTGCAACCTGTATGTTTCCCAACAACTTTCTACTATTTAAGTTGTGAATCGGGTACAATTGATTGACATAAAGGCATTTGTTAGCAAAAGTCAACTTAAATTTGCCCCTTTAAACAAATATCTCTTGGACGATGCAACCCATAGCTGCTGATAAGAATCCTTCTGTCAAGTTGAGTCAACTACCTTTGATTAAGTAGATCGGGGACTACGACGACCGGGAATGACGGAACCATGGGATCTTAATCGAGTTTTGTCTTCATTCCTCCATCATCAACGTTAAGCTTCAAGTGACGAATTATGCAAGTTAAATCCTAAGTGTGTTGTTATTATATGTTGAATACTCAATTCTTAATGACTAGCCTTAATCTAAAATGTTCTCCCGTCATCGGGAGAGCTAATTAATCATAGAGACTTGCGTCTATGGGAAACCTCGAACCCCAGATTAAAAAATTCATCGCAACATGAGAGCGAAATCTCTGGGTAGTGTGTCTTATCTATTATTCAATCTGTCTTCTGAAAATTTGAACCTCCAAAGCTATCCCAAAAGAAAATAAAAACAAAATGCAAAAAGTTCATGGGGACCGGTAGTTAATTTTCAGAGCCCACAACAACAAATTATATCCCATCCTAAAAATAAATAAATAAATAAAAAGTATAATCAAGAGAAATGACTTAGAGTCAAGTCCTAAAAATAAATAAATAAATAAATAAATAATATAATATAATCAAGAGAAATGATTTAGGGTCAGGTCCAATGAGAGGTTCGTATTGACACCCAACGAGCAACCGTCTCTTAAAAATTTTCAATTAAACTATGATTTACAAAATAAGCATTCATGGAATAAGAAATATTTTTAACTTAAGCGATGCATCTAAAAATTAAAGCAGAATTATTGAGATCATAAATATTCATACGAAATTAAGCACTATTTCATGAAATTGCCTTTTCTCCAATAGAGTACTTATGCAAGTGCCAGGCATGACTCTATCGCCAGACTCGACCACAAGCAGGGGTGGTTCAATCGATCTATCTACTACAGGCTAGCTCATTCAAAACCATGAAAGAGACTCCTCTCATCAGATACTGAGCTGGTAACTCTGGGGCCTTGGGGAACTTATCCAGTCGGCCTATCTTCAAGTCAGTCGATTCGAAAGTTGGTTGCTAACTTCACTTCATTCAAGGTAAGAACGGATAGCATAGCTACTGCATTAGGATTAGGTCCGTAGGAGTCAGGCCAAGTATCTGTTAATTCCCGATTCCTACAATAGATTCAGGCTATCTCAAAAAAATTGGAATTGAAAATGCGGGAGTTTTGACATTACTAAAATGAATCTTTTCTATCTCTAGGCAACGAGCGAAAGAAGTCATTGTTCTGAATTAGCAGAATCTAGTTAGCTATTGTTGTTGATTCCCAATCCATTTTTTTCTGGATATTCACACCTGAGCCGCGCCACCATAACTCAACACCGTCAATCTCAACACTTTTTTTATCATACCTCACCTCATGTAGGAGCCAGGAAGAAAAAGGGGCAATCCGAAGGCGGGTAAGATGGAGAGCGGGCTTAAGTGAGCACTGAAGCTCAGAGTCGAGTCGAAAGCTCTGATAAAAAAAAGATTCGACTGATGAGCCATTCTAAAATACTTAACCAAAATATTTTAATGCTTAAATTTTGCTCGAATATTAAATAGGAGGCTAAGCAAACTCAAAATATCATGAAAACACCGCCAAACGGACCATTATGTCATGATGAATCCAATGCACCAAACCTGCCCAACTCAAATGTCCAAAGGCCCTTCAACTGATTGATCTCAGGGAATTATAATGGGGTGGTTCAATCTTCCTTCTGTATGACCTGAGCTTCACACTGCAGATAAAAAAATAGCAGATGATAACAGCCATATCATCCTCATTGCGATTGCGTCGAGAGGCCATCAAATTAGTCCTATGTAAGCTCTCATCTCATTAGATGGCACAAGCACTCGTTACTATGTATTTAGCCTTGCCAACTTCTTTGATGTCACAACCTGAACCTATACAACTCTTTATATTGAGGTGGGCTGCACCGTACCAATTTTACAATAGCCGATTAATTACACAATGCCTATTCGAAAAAAAAAAAAAAAAATCTTCAATATTTTGTAAACATAGTCATTTCGATACTAATTAACAATGATTTAAAGGATTAATATCTTTTCTTCAAAATTATTAAACTATGCCACAAAAAGATAATAAAAATAATAACTATGTCATAATCTTTCCATCAATAGAATATATACCATCCTGACTGAAAATAAAAGGATCTAAAACAATAAACATGCCTAAAATCATGGACTCAATATTATTCGACATTAATTTCGAAATATGACTACTTCGTCAATCCAGATGCTTTTAATAATAAAATAAGTCTTTAATAATTAATTCATTTAGATTCCATTTCTTAGTATTTATTATTTAGAAGAACAAACTTTACCATCATTATATGTATTGCATCTTATTATTTATGACGCGTGTTTGTCCAAATCCTGTACATTTTTCAATAACAAAAATATTTCACGTTCATACTATATTATATCTGTAGGCATCATAAAAACATAAATCTAAGGAAAACCTTTTCTAAAACATAAAATAGCACGCAGAAGAATGTGAAACAGTGAGATGACAACCAAGGCATAAATTTTTCAAATTCTCTCAGCAAAGCCTAACAAAGAGCTCAACGTTTTGATTTATTATTTTTAAACCAGCAGGCCACCGCGAGAGATCACCCCTCTGCTGGATTCCAGGGCATAATGGAATTCATGAAAATAAAAATATTTCGTAAAATATTGCAGAAGTCACATTCATGAATCTTGGAATTTTGTTCTTTTATAAAAAAAAGTGTTTTGCTCGTCTTAACCACCCAATGCCTACAATTAAACAAATGCTGTTAGCTCTTGATCCCAAGTTTTCTAAACCTTCTTACGGTCTTCCATTGGTGCAAAAAGTCTGAAGATTCTACTCTTGCGAATTTAATGCGAACTAAATAAATGTTGAAAGCAAGGAATCCAAAGTGGCTGAAAGAGTGTGAGAGAGAGATAGAGAGAGAAAGAGTGAGATGAGAGAGAGAAGAAGCAATGGTGAGAGATAATTCTAGGCAGCAAAACTTGAGAATAGAAACTTTTTTTTTATTTTTAATTTCATTGTTTTAAATATTTTACGTGCAATTTAAATTCATGACACGGATGTTTATAAAATTTGATGTACTGCTATTTAAATAGGCAAATTAATATAAAACTCATCTTAGTCAACGCTGGATTCCCCATCCTTACCATGCTCAATTATTAGTTATTTCAATCAAATATATAACATTCTAGACTGAAAAATGTACTAGTCCAGATAATAACGTGTTCGCCCAATTAATTTAATTCAGATTTAAGTGCCTTATTTTTTTTGTAAGAAATTAACTTTATTGAAAACTTTTTTGAATGAAATGCATTATTTGTAAGTTAGAAATAAAGCACTTGTTTATAGATATAAAAATGTATCACAAAATGTGAATCTATTTTGTATGTCATATCATAATCCAATCTTAGTTAGCAAATTCACAACTTAAATAATCCACAAGCATAGAACTTAATTATTCAAATAAAATCTTTTTTGCAATTTATTATAAATATGAAGAACACATCAGTATATGTTAAACTTTAAAAGTACAGCAGATGATATAATTAAATCTAATGAAGTATCAAGAAAAAGATATGAAAGTTAAAGGAGCACTGCTTCTGCATGGTGCGATATCTGTTTGCATGACACGGCTCACTGTGCTATATGTTTCAGGCCATTAAAATATCCATGAGAATCATCAAGGTCAAATTGTTTATTTCTGATCTATAACCTTCCTGATGGTTCATTGTTCAACGCTCCCTTATTTTTTTTCATTCCACGTGTCATGTCGAAGTATGCCTTACCATAGCCTATTATAATGCTATATTTTGTTTATGTTTTCTGGAGTAACAACTGTCACTTGAATACTCCTCTAATCAACAAATAGCATTAATTCATTAATTTATTAAAATCTCATATTAAACCAAGTATTCTCTTTAAATTTTGAGCATTAAAGTTACCTTTTGTGTATTAAATCATGCGAGTGGAATGCATTTATTGGTTTAAAAAACAGGAATGAAACTTGGGTTCAGAAAAAAAAAAGGCATGAATTCAAAATCCAATAGGTTCAAATCCCAAAGCAAAGATGTGTGAATCTCAACAGGTAATGAAAAATACATAACATGCGTTTTGGACCAAGTTCAATGGACCAAATTCAATGAATGTAGGTCAAGTAGAAGGTGATCTTCTTCTTTGTGTAGTTACTCTACACCACCAAAAGAGTTGGTGTTTTATTGAATGGGTGGCGGAGCAGGTGTACACTGAGGGGCCAATGCTCATACCCCAGGACTGCCACACCGATGGCCTTTATTAGCTCTAGAATGGTCTCAACTCACACGAAATAATAATAATAATAATGAGCAAAGTGTCAAAATAATCTCTCGACTTTTTAGGCCATTTTAGCCCCTCAGTCTGTAGAAGTGCCAAATTAATCCTAGGCTTCTTAAATTAGGGCCGAAAGAGTCCTCTATGAGAACTATTTCGGCCCAGATTAAAAAAAGTGCTGGGATTAAATTGACATTTTTATAAACTCTGGGACTAAAATGGTCCCTTACAAAAGTCTGAGGACTGTTTTCTGACAATTTGCTCTAATAATACTAATCTTGGGCATTCTAAGATCCACGTTGACATATCTATTTAATGCAAAACTTGAAGAAATCACCGTCGTCGACAGGATCATGCTGTCAACCCTATCTTCCCCATATAATTTGTTCCTTTACTGAAGTCATTGGGTTCAGCAGAGGACCTGCAAAGCTAGCCAACGGCCCTTCCAATGCGAGTGCCTCCACCTTGGACATAATGTCCGAGGTCAATTCTAAGTGATTTTTTAAGGACTGAGCCGATACAACCATGAATGGGCCACTTTGAGAACTCAAAATCATCTTTAACTTGGTACAAATATAAACCTCTAGATTTGTCATTTTATTTTTTACACATAATTGTTGCTCTGAGAAAGCTCAAGAATATTGAGAGCATCCAATTCTCACGATCCAAATCTCTAGACTTTTGCCTCCAAACTTCCTCAAGTTTACTTTAGTGATCAAATAGATCATTATTTTTGTTCCGTATAATTCTTAACGTCAAAGATATCTCAAGCTTGGCTCAGCATAATGCTCTAACACACACATAAATAGAAATGTAAGATACTACCAATTTTTTGATGTGTAAACCTAAAAAGTGAAAATACCATGGGATTTGACCAAGTCAAAATAATCCGCTGGAAAATTGAAAATACAGAGGTCTACTCTTCTCCTAAATTATGAAAGATGATTACAAATACTTACAATCACAGATTTATAGAAGTGGTTTAGCTATAACAATAATAATTGGGCTACAATAATTGCAGTTGGAGATTACAACATTCGTAGTTGACGATAAAAATTATAATTGGTGGTTGCAATAGCCTTAGTTGTCTGCAATAGTTGTTAGTAGTGGTTATTCACCTGCACTTCTCTTCAAGAGTTTTGATTTAGTTGTCAGCTCACTTCTTATTCTCCTTCCGCTTCAAATGAAGAATTATTGCCCATTATAATTTTTAGAGAATCATTTTGATTAATTTAGCCAACCTTCTAAAGCACTCTATCGAACGATCCATATTGATTCCCTTGATCACAAATAAATTTTCCAACATTTAAGTGGCTATAATGACCTTGAAATTAAATGATATTGGGCTTATTGGATTCTTCGTCGAGTCATTAGATTTGATTGAAAGCATGTCAATTTTTTACATCATTTTATCTACTAATTAATGCACCAGAACCTTTGACTACAGTTCAAGTGTTTGACCTTGGCTTATTTGAACTCAGATTGGATTATTTTTAGTGTTATTAGACTTGTGTTATCGAGATGCTTAGTTTAATTATAAATTTGTTGAAATTAGAGTTTAGAAGATCTTAAGTTTGAATTTGGAAGATGCTTTTACCCAAAATGCATCGAGATTCATGCATGATCATATACATTTTTCGACGACATGATAATTCACAAAGTTTCTTGAGCCTCAAATCTCCTGTACAAATATAATCTCAAGTTGGTTGTTGACTCCTACTTTTTGAACTGATGGTGTGGTAAACTCAAATTTCAGACACAAAGATTCAATTTCAAATTTTGAGGGTCCTCGCATCCCTTTCCGCCACGGAATTGAACATTTTAAGTAACCAATAATTTCTAAATTCTCCAAGTCATTTCTTCTAATTAATGAGTTCCCTTCAATGTCATAGTGTGCCGAGAGCTATAGAGGTACGACTGGCATACTGAGAGAATATTTGTACATCACCACTTAAGATTATATCATATGAATGAACATTCCTAAAAATTGCATCTCCCACACAAATTGTGATTTTCAGTTGCAAACAGTATGGTTTTGGAAGATATCTGCAGAACTTTATGAAAGCCAAAAAGTAGTGTGGTTGCCATATATTTTCAAGAAAATAGGTAGCAAGAGGAAAGCACAGGAACACACCATAGTGAAGTGATGGGACAAAACTAATATGATAAGAAGTTCTTCAACAGGAACTTGGAGATTATAGTTAATAACAAAGACCGCAAAAAATGGAATTAAAAAGGAAGGAAATGATTAATTATATAGTAGATAAAGAAGTATTATTATAATGAACTGAAAGAGCTAGAAAGATCTAAAAACACTACTGAATTGTTGAGGTGCATGATGCTGTATTGCTGCGGCCATGACAGATATTTTCATAAAAAAACTAATGAGCATACACAGCAAACGAATTACAAATAAATGCGTTGAATCCATTTATGTAGCCAAATAAGCCAACCGATCAGCATTTTAAATATATACTTACTGAAGAAGCAATGTAAGCTGCAGAATAGTTTGGCTTTGTTTATAGTTATCAGCCTGATGTATACAATTAGGAATTGTTATGTTCATGTCATTAAAATAATAATGTATATGCCTTGACTACATTATATTTTTTATAGGAGTTTTGATGTGCCAGCAGTGTGCATGATCCAGACCTCATTGGATTAAGAGACTTCTTCTGGCCCTGAGAGGGCTTGCAGAAATAGTTGATGGGCTGTTGTTATAGGTTTTCTTTGTGAACCATAACAGAATGTACGACGGCTAGATGAACTCCCAAGAGCAAGAGTAAATCTTCTCAGGACAAAGGTATGTTAAAAATAGGTGCAACGGTAAAGTATTTTTTGAAAGCCTGGAAGGATTTTTCACAATCATCATTCTAATAAAATTGTTTTCAGTTTCAAAGTGATTTAAAAATTGGATCTTGCTTTTTCATTAATTGGGAAATAAAACGGCTGCACCAGGTAAGCTCACCTATGAGCTTTCAGCTTTCTCAAACACTTTCGGGACAAGTTCTCTGTTGGATTTGTTTTGGGTGTGAAGTGCCCGTAAGAAGCTGTCGGTCGCCGAAATCGAAATCTCGTCGCCCGCTTCGAAAGGACGCTTCACTATAATTTTAAAAAAGAAATATGAAGTCAAACTGACACCATATTTTTTTATAGTTTAAATAAAAGAGCGATGCACCTTAAGTCATACATTTACCCCGAAAGATAAACACAGGATTTGAGAGTGAGGCTCGATCAAATAAACTAAGAAATATATGGCGTTCGTTTGGTCGCAAAGCCATTTTATTTGTTGACAGATTCACTTATTTAATATGAAGAATTAAATAGGATTTATTTTAAATTTAGGTTCGGAAATCTTCATATAAAGGCAAGTCTCATAGTTAATTACATCTTAAATGACCGAAATCACTTAAGAAAACTCTTGATAAAAATCAAAAAATACTATCTTCAAGGAGGTCAAAAGAATAGGACTTTTCAACGAAATAAGACAGAGAGGTGTGTAAAGGGAATTGGCTCAAGTTTGGAACATTTTATCATAGAATCCAAAGGGAGAGAGACTAGGGGATGTCGGAGGTCCGAAAGCGAGCCTCGATGACTTCCGAGCTATCCTACGGTTTGATCGATGAAGACACGCTTTCTTTGTTGAAGACGATCGTCTTGCCCACCACAGCTAGCTCGAGCTCGCTTCTGTATGAAGAGGTTGAGTTTTCAAGATGACGAGTTAAAATGTTCAATCAGGTGACCATATGGTCGAGTTCTTCTAAACATCCTATGCAAGTAGGTTTAAATGTTGTACAGTGTATAGCAGGGTATGTAGCACAAGAAAACAATAAAGCATGCAGTAGAGTACAGTACAACGTGCTAAAAAGAACAGTAGCAGGTACGAAAAGCAACACGCTGTAAATGTAAACAAACCTGTATACCTGGGAGAGCCGTTATCGCAGTAAGCTGGGGTGCATCTTGCAGGTGAAAGCCAAGTAGAAAAACAGAAATATCGTCCAGAAAGCTCGATAAAAGACGGCGAATGACTCACAAAAGAAAGCTCGAGAAAATGAATAACAAAAGTCATCAAAACTTCAGGAAAATCCTGAAAAAAAAGGACCACGAGTGCTTCATCAAAATCGTATGAAAAACCCGAAGAAAACCGCAAGCACTCAGGACGGGGCTAGGCTCAGAACTGTGTAGTACTGCTCGAAGGGTCGTCGAAGGCTACTCAGTCAACCGAGTGTATAGAGCCCGCCACTCAGCTAGAAGGGTGTCCTACTAAACCTAACTCAGGAGGGTGTTCCTCAACCCAAAACTGATAATTGACAAGTGGACAACCAGATTTAGATTTGAAAATTTGTGTTTTTAGCATGCACGTGAGTTTCAGGCATACAAAAGAGTTTAATTTTTGATAGAAATATATTTTTTTACTGCAAAATGTAGTATTGCATTCCTATCAGATTTTCTTTGAAAGTTAGAATTGTCCACGAGTTGATTATTTTGTTGGGTGTAGGATCACTAGCAATCCTAATAAGGTACGGATGCCCCGCTAGCCTTATAGCGGTGAATGATACCGTCATCCTACGGTTCACTGGGGCCCTAGAGCAGATCCCGGTGTCGTAAAATGGGATATCATTCTACTCTATCACAGGCGTGCCTTTAGCATCATCACCGTCATTGCCCCAAAAACAAAACAAAACCAAACTCCGAGTGGAGCGGAGAAGACGTGTCAAGCAACAAGGAGGGGAAAAAAAGACTAAACCACCTTCGAATTTGAAGGGTTAAAACGGCAGATGGGTTAATCTAAAACTCCCCTAAGACATGTGATAATAAAGCATTGAAAGCAAAACCCAAACTCCTTGAATCGACCCCGAGAGTGTCACTTTCTCGCTTGGGTGCAATTATATCAAAAGAGTGTTTAGAAACAAAATCCGAGAAAATCGTTCAAGGCCTTTAAAATCAAACAAAGAGTAAATGGCTTGGGAAAACACTGGCTGCTAACCTTTCCAAACCCATGCTAGAGTTAAACCTTCCCAAACTTTAAAGACATCAACATTTTTTTTTTTTTTTTTTTTTTTTTTGCAATCTTTCCTCACAAGCAAGCTAGAGAGAATCCATATCACCACAATAAATTCCATAGGCAAGGGTGACTAAAAAAAAATAAAACCACCATTTGGCTCGGGATCAAGTCAACAACAACAAAAAGATCTCCAAACTCCCAATGAAAGGACAAACTTCCAAATTTATAAGAGAGTGAATGTACAAGTTTCATAAAATTCATTTAACTCCAAGCTCGCAACAAAATGTATGAAGGTATTCATCAAATAGCCATGGGGTTTAAATTCACACAAAGTCACACTGAACCACTCAAAACATAAAAGCCGAGCCACCACACTAGCCAACGAGTTAGCCGATTCCAAATTGAAAACGAGCTCCAACACGACTAAAGCAAAAAAAACACAAAATTTCCAACCCAAGCCAAAATAGAATCAAAACCCGAGCCACCATTAAGCACCCAGCCGAGCCAATACCAAACTGCAACCCGCCCGAAACGAAGCCAAGACAGGGAACTACACCACAAGGACAAAATCGAGCCACTGCAGGCCCAACCCGAGCCATAACAAGGCTGGGGACAAGCCTAAAAATCAAATTACAACATCCCCAACTCGAAGCCAAAGCAAAAGGGGAGCTAAGGGAGCCGACCCGAGCACATGCAGAACCAAACCCGAGCCACAAGCTAGGTGGAAACAAGCCCGGCTCCCAATTAAAGCAGGGAGACAGCAAGACTAACAGGAGACCGAGTCACACAAGACCAAAATCCAAGTCCCAAATTGAGCTCAAAACAAAGAATATAGCAAGGCTCAACAAAACCCGATATAAGAATGAATCCAGAACACCAAAATAGACTCTCGAATAGGAAATAAATCAAACCAACTGAGTTCCCAAACAAAGCCAAAATAAATCTCTCAAAACATTGAAATAAGAGCAGCAAATATACATTGAAATAGCCTCTCGGGTAAGGGCTAAGCTAAGCCAACTGAGCTTCCGAATGAGGTTAAGATAAGTTATAATAAAGTTGAAACCACACCTAGCATGAGGCTAAAATAAACATCTTCATATGCTCAACATATCAAAATATAAAGCCTCTATACATTTATGATGAGAATGAACATGGGGTTCTTTCAAATTGAATTAAAACTTCACCCTAGCATGCAATTTTTATAAAGGAAAGCCATAAGGAGCAAGAAGTGAGTTGCACACGTATGTAAAATCAAGTAAATGCTTCCATGTTTCATATCAAGCTAAAGTGAGCAAGGAACATCTCAATACCCAACTTAATATACTTGCAAACAAGACTAACCCTTGCCTTGAACACATGCCTTTTGATACATCAAAATTAAAAGGCTAGCACTTGCTTTAAACAAGGATGAACATAGAACTCTTTCTCCATCACTTCTAGCATGCATACACATATGTATGCTCTTGGAACAAATAAAGTTTAAAATTTTAAAACCAAATCCTCCATACACTTGCAAAGGGAAACTAAGCTTGCCTTAAAATCATATTTCCATGCTTTTGGATGGCTCTAAATAATAAGAGATATAGAAGAGAGCCCATCTCACAATATATAAGCATATAACAATTTTGAACAAGTGCTCAAATCTATCCTTAGAACATGCTCAAATTTTTCTTCTCATGCTTCAAGCAATAAAACACTCCAATCATTTGTATAAGACCACAATAGCATGCCATTAGAGAATGAAAGCTAAGAATCATCGTTTCAAGCAATTAGATAAGGCATTCTGTAGCATATAAACACCCCACCGAATCAATAAACAGGAAAAAAACGCACCGGCAGCAAGGTTACAGGTACCTGGGGCCAAACCGAAGAGGAGAAAGGGGTAGGGAGAGTTACCAGCTCGTGTAGAATACACAGGAAGCAAGACAAAAGCTCAGGAAACAATCCAACAGCACCTCCCCCTTCTTCACAAGAAATTCGGGCCCACCCTAAACCATCCCAGAATGGGGTTCTTATAAGCGAAGGGGGAAGAGGAGTGCCGCTCCATACCTGTGGAGTCGAGTAGGCTCGGGTAAGGTACGAGAGAATGGGGGAGAATGCCGCAAGGAGGATCGGGCTACTTGAGCACGCGCCGCAGGGATAACCCTCGCGCAAGAAATGTCGTAGTGATGCTGCAGGGATGAGAATAAGAGTGATCGCGAGAGGCTCGAGGAGTAACAGCCGCAAAGAGAGAACAATCGAGCGCGGGAGAGGCATCGAGCAAAGCTTCCAGGGAGCTCACGTGGGAGAGACGAAGTCAACCGAGCGGGGTAAGTAGGTTTTAGGGCTTAGGTTTAATTTAATACATATTTATTATTATTTTATTAAAAATTAAACCCTAAATCATAATTTTAATCCCCGACAGGCCGTCGTCACAAACTTAACGTCAATTTTAAGTGAAATCGACCTTCCGGACGCATCGGTGCAGTCCGTTCCGTCGTCCGAGGTCGTCTGGGTAACCTCGTCGACGGTCGCGTCAAAATTGCGTCGAAATTTAGTATCGTCGCAAAATTTTAACACAAGCACGATTAAAAGCGAGGTCAACATTCTCCAAAACAACTTTGAAGTTATCGGGATTCACACCCGTAGCTCAGTAATTTGTTAGAATGGGTATAAAACATATATTGAGAATGATCGATTTTTGTATTGTATTTGTCGAACGAGGAGAAGGTTTTAGTCAGTGATGTGTTATCCCTCTCTTTGAATTTTGATCAAAATATCTTCGACATATATTTCCATGCTTCTTTTTTTTGGTGGAATAGTGTTCAAGAGTCTATGATAAGTTGCTCCTTCATTTTGCCAAGTCAAAAAGAATGAATTTGTAATGTATAGTGCCTTAATATGTGATGAAATCAGTTTTCTCTTTAGTGATGGTATGCATTTTGATTTGATAATATCCTGAGATTGCGCCCATGAAGTTTAAAGCAAGGAAGCCGGCTACATGATTGACCATGATGTCAATGTTGAGAAAGGGATGGAAATACTTTAAGCAAGTATTAACGAGTAGAGTGAAGCCAACATACATTTGTTATTTTTCATTTGATTTGTTAACCATTACCACATTAAATAGCCAGTTAGCGTGTGAACCTCTGTGGTGAAATGCTCTAATGAACTCGACCTTTAATAATTTCTAGGCTTCCATCTTGATAGCAATTTAAATTCTTTGGACAACTTCCTCTTATTTTATTTGATGACTAACTTAAAGGGGTTGACATTGAGTTGATTCCTTGTGATATTTATATCCAATCCAATCATCCCAAATGACCACCAGACAAAGAAATTAAAGTTAGAACGTCAGAAATGAATAAAGGGAATGAAAGATACCTTAGCCTTACCTATTTCTTTCTAGTTTCTTCTCATTGGGTCCCTATCCTTAGAGGTTTCTTCAAATTCATCAATTTTGGACCTTGAATCTCATGGTGGTTTGCATAGTAGTAGGACAACCTACTTTCTCTCATGATGGTCAGATGCTACAAGATTGAAGTTGGTCACCTCGCACTGAAATGACATTGCTATCAGTAGGAGCTTGATGACAAGATATGTGATACGCTCCAGAACCAAAATCAGTGGCGAAACATAAATAGATAGATGAAAAACTCAAATGAGGGCTGCTCTTACGAAAAACAAAGGAAAACAAGCAAGATACAATGATGATTTACTTTTCGAGAAGTAGATCGGCTCTCCCACAACTCTAGACGTCAGTAGGAACATTACTAAAGAAAAAGAAAACAACAACCAACAAACATATGCAAATTCTCCATAATAGAATCCTCCCACATCATTTCAAACTTTCTTTTTCAACTTTCCCTCCAAACTCCTTTAATTTCTCCTCCTTTAGTATGTGATTAAGCCCTTCATGGAACACACATGCGCTCGACCTCCCTTTGTTGTGGCAAATTGCCACTCGGCTTCTTCGTGTGGATCAGACCGGCCCGCCTACTATTGTGGCGGGTCGGTTGGACAGCTCTCGATCGGTCCAGGAGGGACCAGTCTACTTACGGGCATAAAACTACTCCCCTCCCAAAGAAGTCCTTTGTCCTCAAGGTGGAAAGATAGAAACTGTTTGTAGATCACCTTGTAAGGCCCCCTGTTGCTTTATAGTCTGGCAGTCATTTCCACTTAACCAATACCTCCTTTGCTCCCCCCCTTGGCACACTCCTCGATCTCTAGCAGCTCCTGAATCATCTCCAAGTCCTCCTTCAGCATCGATGATAGTGTTAACGGGGGTATATGATCTCCAATCGCACGTCTCAGCTGTGATATATGAAAAACCAGGTGCAATACGGACGATGGCGGTAACCTCAAACGATAGGTCGCTACCTCGGTGCATGTCATCACCTCATAAAGTCCAAAGTATCTTAGTGAAAATTTCTTGCTTCTCCTCTTCGCTAACATCTTCTATTGGTAGTGTCTCAGCTTCAAATAGACCATATCCCATGGTTCAACATGCACGTCTCTCCTGCGTTCATTCGCTTTCATCTTCTTGCTTTGTTGAGCTCTTAGTAGATGTCCCTGAGCTCTACTAGTATCTTATCCCTCTCTAAGTGTTGATCAATATTGGATACCAGTGTAGCACTATGCTCATAATCTAACAAGTGGGTGGTTCCCGCCCATATAATATCTTGAAATGGGTGGTTTATCTTGTGGTGTGGTATGAAGTATTATATAAAAATTCAGACCATGCAATCCACTTGACTTATAACTTCGGCGTATCATATATAAAACAACACAGGTATATCTCCATGCTCCTATTGACCCCTTATGTCTGCCCATTGATCTAGGGATGATATGTGGTACTTCTCTTAAGGATTGTCCCTTGCAACCCGAATAACTCCTTCCAGAAGTGGCTAAGGAACACCTTGTCCCTATCCGATACAATCGATTCCGATAATTCATGCAAACATATCACTTCTCGGATAAACACCGCCGCAATGGATACCACAGTATAGAGATGTCGTAAGGAAATGAAATTTGCATACTTACTCAAACGATCCACGACCACCGTGAAACTTTCTGACCATGACAACTTCTCAATAAAATACATCGTCACTTCTTCCCAAACCAAGTACTTCTGTCTCTGTAACACATCAAATTTTGCCACCAAGTCCTCTACTTCTCTGTGCATCCCTACCCAATAAAGCTCAGCTGCTAGATGACTATAGGCCTTTTGTACCCCTAAGTGTCCCCCAATTGCGCTGTCGTGAAAATCTTATAATAAACTAGGTAGCACAAATAGCCCATGGTGGAGCAGTTGTTGCTCCCTAAATGCATATCCTGGATGATTGTTCGGATCTTATAGTAACTCGACCCTTATCTTCTTCAGCTTCTCATCTCGTTCGCTCTCTTGTCTCAAGGCTTCCCAATCTAAGACAGCGTCGACTTTCTTGTTCTTCAATCCTAGCCGGTACTGGACCTCGAAATTATATGCCAGTATCTTGGATATCCATCCCCGACGCTCCTCAGTCACCATCTTCTGCTCCAGAAGATAATTCAAACTCAATTGATCTGTCCTAATCAGAAAATGTCGTCATAATAGATAGGGTTGCCACTTCTAAATGGCTATGAAAATCTCCATCAATTCCCGTTCATATACTGACTTTAGCTCGCTCTGGCCTTAAAGACTTGGCTGAAGTAGGCAAATGACCACTGGTCCTACATGAGCACTGCTCCGAACCCGCACTTTGACGCATCTGTTTGCACCACAAATGATTTACTAAAATCTGGAAGTGCTAATATCGGAACGCTAGTCATGATCCTCTTCAAATGTTCAAATACCTGTGTTGTTGCTTCACCCATTTAAAAATGTCTTTCTTCAAACTGCTTCGTCAGTGATCATGTTATTGTGACATCTCCTCTTACGAACTTCCGGTAGTAGCCGGTGAGACCCAGGAATCCTCTCAACTCCTCAAAACTTCCTGGTAAAGGCCAATCCACCATAGCCTCAATTTAGGGTTGATCCACTGCTACTCCGTTTAGATCACCACATGCCTTAGCTTAGGATATGTAGTTAAGATCTAGAGCTTTTGGTCGAGCTCAAAGGGTTTAAAAGCTAGTAAGAGAAATGGAACAAGATTAGGTGAGGATGGACCTAAGCTTTACCGAGATACTGTGAATGATCTTTAAAAATTATGTGAAGGCAATGTGAGAGATTAGAAAATAGTTATTTTTATTCAAGAAAGTAAACATAAGCCAAATTTGTAGATGTCCCATACTCCTTAGCTCTTGGACATTTAAGGCAACATTTTAGAAGAGCTCCACATAGCAATAGGAGCAATGCCAACACTTTTGGGCAAATGAAAAAAAAATCAACCCACATTAGGAGACACTTCGATGAATAGAAATCTCTGGAGTAACTTACTTCTACTTGGTGGATTATAACTTAAAATTTCAACTCTGTAGTGTAGAGTTTTTTTTAGATCCAATGGAGTTGATGTACCACCAGCACAAATTCCACAGATAAAATCTCAAACCAAAGCACTGCATCAAGACCAAGGCTCATCATCAGGCACAAGCCTCAAAAGAATGAATAATGGCCAGCCTCTCCTCACTCAAATTTAATTTTGGTGAGTTTAGTAAACCAAAAAGTCCCTCCCACATCCTCATGCCAACCCCCCATAAAAAGGAACGAAGATAAATTGAAGATTAAAACTACTCCACCTTCCAATATTGGCCTAGATGAATTTTTCTTGCATAAGAAATCTATATTTTTAATCGTTCTAGTCTATTTATTTTTCATTATTTTTTAACCATATCACAAACCCATATAATTGATTGTAATTGGCTCCCATGCTAGAACGAAAAAAATACATGATGATTTAAGATCCAAAATCCAACCATATTTTGTTTCCAAGATATTAATGGGGAGAATCAAGCAATTAAGTAATCAAAGCTTGAAGTCGGAAATCCATGAATCAATAAAGTGGCCCTCCTTTATAAAGAATTTAAGCATTTTTTTCATCACAAGAAATTGTAATGAAAATATTATAAATATGTAATGATATTTTTAGTCGAAAAAGAACTTTAAAAACATTGGTTGTATACAATGAAAAGTGAAGTTTGGTGGCTTACTCCTATGTTTCCTAGAAACAGTGCTTGTATTTCTCCTTTTAGTAATTATTCTCAGAAATAATATTCTTATCACTTTAACTTATGCCGTGTTGCATATCTCAAGTCATGGGTGGCCCTCTATCTTAATCAATTGAGTTTCTTACTTCGTTTCAAAAAAAAATTTTCCCCAAAAATTTCAAAAACATTTCAAGTCACCAAAGGGCATCTAGTTTGATTGTATAAGAATCTAAACATACAAAATATATAGTGATGCAGAGAAGACGAGCACAATAAACCTAAGCTATGAGTTGCTTACATCAAAGAACCCAACACAAATGTTCTGCTTTGTTTGAAATTAAAGCAAAAAAGTGAATAAAAAGACATGATAATAAAAAATGGAGGAATTGAACTGAAATTTATTCCGCACCCCCTCTTTAGTGTATAAAAAATAAGTGAAAAATGGCACTATTCCCTTATCTTTGGTTGAAGAGATATTGAATTATTGTTCTCATATGTGAAGGGGCCATACAGCCGCATCAATGATGAATTGGAAAGAGTGATCGAAAATATGCATTTGCTCACGTATTTGTTAAACCTCATTCCAACCAATAACACTGAAAGCAGGAGTAAAATTACAAGACAAATTGCATTTACATTTCTCCCAATTCCTTCAAACTAAACAGAGACAAAGAAAAACAAGTAACATCTGAAACTTAGCCGCTAAAGACGAAACAATTGAAAATAAACTTATAATGTCAACATGTAAAGAACCTCCGAGCTATAGAAATACTCATTTTCAAATATAAGAAATAAAAACAGAGTAGAGATTATAATGGGATTACCAAGCTCCAGCTCTTTGATTTGGAAGGGTTTCGGTTCATCCCGCAGAAGCATATTCGCTGCAAGAGATGAAATCGCAGTGGAACTTTGCCTGGTTTGGAGATTCACCGCCGCGACCGCGAACAGTAAATCGCAGACCGGCGCCAATAGTGAAACTTCTGAAACACATTAGGGCTGGAACCAGATCAAAGCGGAAGAGAAAGGAGCAGTAGAGAAGAAATTGGCGGAACGAAATACGAAATAATGGGAATAAGACGTTGCTCGCGTACTTTATTCCCGTGAGACGTTAAGAAATTGGATATTTACATATATATAATATAATTCTTATATATTTAGTTAATTACATATTTAGGAACTAAATTTTAATTTTTATATTATAATATTCAAATTTTTTATTCCGATTTAAAAATACTACTATTAAAGAATGAAACAAGTTTTTTTAAACATATATAAATTATTTAAAATATTAAAATTAAATTTAAATATTATATATATAAATCTTATGTGGCATCCATTTGAATCTTTTAAAATTTTATGGTATTATGGGAAGACGCCATTCTATTTTTTAAACAACTTGCGGTATATATAATGTTGCAAAATATAATGTAATCGATAGTATAACCGTAATCTTTCAAGAAAGAACATATAATGTAATAGTGTTACTTAAAAGCGAGTTGTTATAATAAAAGAACATATCAAGGATTTATTATGAAAGTTATCATGTCTGAATACGTATGAAGTCCAATCAAATGACGCCGCGTTGCTTGGCATCTCAAACCGCGGAATAACATGGGGGAAATGTTCATCCGGTGTTATTCTGTGTTATTCAGGTGTTATTGTGTTATTATAACACCATTGTGAGTTCAGAATATCACATGATAACAGTGGAGAATATTCTCTCATGTTATTATGTGTTATTCTATTACAATAAAGCATGAATAACACATAATAATACAAGAAGAATATTCTCACATATTACTCCGCGATTTCATGATGGATTATGTGTGGCGTGATTTGATTGGACTTCGGACGTACCTCTACGTCCGGAGTCCAGACAGAATAAGAGTTCATCTATTACAGACCTGAAAAACAACACCGAAGAATAATTCTAAATAAAACTTTGTAGGTAGCTAGGTGGCCACATAAAATGAAGTAACTTCCCTGTGCTGTAATTTTTTCTCAGCTTTCATAGGAGATTTGAGTTTAGAAGTTGGAAGCAGCAAAGAAAACTCCAACTATAGATGAATAACATAAGACATCGTTCGAGAGGAGAAAATTGAGAAGAGGAAAGTTAGAAGTGTCAAAAATTGATCCGATATGCCAACACGACTCTAACTCAACTTGAAAAATTCAGATTTGGGTTAACCCGAATATTTTTTGAGTCGAGGTTGGGTCAAAGAATTTGACGTGTTTATTATTCAGGTCGGGTTTGGGTTTGATTAGATTTTGGTATTTTATCTGTTTGTTTGAGTATGGTCTTGTTAGAGTAATATGAAATAATTGCTGGGGGATCTCTGCCATAACGATTTGGAATGGGGAGAAACATGTAGAAGTATGTTTAATTGTATTATACAAACATTTTGCCAATGACAAGAAATTTACCCATTCTGATGAAGATCCATTACAAAACATCTTAAGTATTCCTCCAATCTTCTGTTCGTAGCCTTTGTATGCCGATCTGATTTCAGATGATATGAAGTAGTGCTACTTAAGTTGAATAATTCTTGCCAAATTTTATTTAAAAGAAGTACGTCATGATCGGATACTATTATTATTTGTATTCAATGCAATTTACAAATTTTAGGTGTTAGATATGCAAATACATAGGAATTGTGTGCTATCCCTAACAATTAATAGCAGGGATTGCTTCAAATGTTAATAGAAATCGAGACAATGATCCATCCAGCAACAACAACAAGAGGAACTAATTAGTATAGACATTAACTTGTGACTTCAAAAAAAACATAATTGGAGTATGTAAATGATCAGTTGATAAGTAGGTTATAAATTTATGCGGAAGACATTAAGGGTCTGTTTGGGCAGCTGAGCTTATTGAATAATCTGCTGATAAGTTGATTAAAAATAATATGCTTATATGTTAGGTGCGGTAGCTATTATAAATTTTGTTTTTTTTTTTTGGAAAAGCGAAACAGCAGACAGAAAGCTCCCGCCGCACCTAGGTAGGTGCGGTGTGAAAACGCTGTTTTCAGCGTTTTCAAAATGCATAAGCTGTCAAAACGCAGTTTACCCAAATAGACCAGGTGCATTTTCAAAATTGCCCCCGCACCAAATAAATTGCCCCAAACATACCCTAAGTTAGGGGTGTCAATACCATCAACAAAGAATGAAAAATGGCCACTTTGAGGCAACACAAAATCATAACCAAAATAAGCTCCAAATAACTTTGTTTTTTGAATGACCTTCCCAAATTACAGCGTCAAGCTTGGCATACTATTGAGCATTGAGTAAGGCATACATACATATAGAAATTTCATTACATATAAACGGCACATGTATGTATATATATGGCTCACCATATTAGCTCATTGGCTTCATATTGGTTATAAAATGATGAAAATTTGAATCAAGTTTGCACCCTTTAGACTAACAGATCTCTTTGAGTTTATTCCAACAATAATTTTACTGCTATCACAAAACATGATAAAACTGTTCAATATCTTCTAATAAGATTGGGATTTATGCGCTCTGTTTTAGCTCTCCCCAATGCATATAATTTCCATATCTTTGAAGCCATCATATGTGTAGAAATTTCTTCACATTCCTCCTTCCTCTATTTCTTCTTGTGTTGCCTAGTATTCTAAGGCTTTGCCTTGCTATATCAAGCTCCCTCTCTTTTCGTTCCCCTTCTCTCTCCATGGCTACAAGCTTTGTTCTAAGTGCTTGCAATGCCTCCTCCTTTGCTTTTAGCTCGCCATTTAGAGTTTCTACCATAGCTCCATGGTCAAATCCCCAACAAAGTTGGCCCCCTACAAAAAATCAAGAAAAGAATATCAATTTTTTCTTCATATTTTTATTGAAACCTAGCATAGCTTTAGTTAGTCACACTCACTGTGGTGGTCCTCAAGGGGAGTAAATGGATGCATAAATTACTAAAGAGCAAAAGGACAATGCCACTAAATGTTTGGTAGGTCATTTCATGTGATGCTATGAGAATAAATTGGATGGTTAAAAAGAGCTTGAATAATTACAACTTGTTCTAAATTATTAGCTCTGATGTCTTCTAATGTTCGTTTTACTTGGAGCCATCTGTAATATATTCAGTACATCAATTATTGCAGAAAAGAATATTAAATTACCTTTTATAATAGTTTGAATAGTTTAACTAATTTTGAATAAATCTATCTATTTTTATAATATAAACATTAAGACAGATTTCAGATTTAGAATTTTTTTTTTTGTTTTCTGTAAGTTAAAAAAAAGGGGGCAATTACATCCATACCACAAAATGCATGAGTATTTATGTATCTAACATCTAAACAATGATATTTACATGCACAACAATCAAATCTTTGATATCACATCAAAAATATCACGAATACTATCTTCTTAAAAGTGAAATATGCCTTTTTCATGCATGGGTTTAGGGTCTGTTTAGGGCAGCTGCAGCTTATTAATAATGTGCTGATGAGTTGATTAAAAATAATCTGTTGATAAGCTATGTCCGGTGACTATTACAAAATTTTATTTTTTTGGAAAAGTTATACCGCAGCCAGAAAGCTCTCACCGTACATAGATAGGTGCGGTGTGAAAAGCTGTTTTCTGCTTTTTGAAAATGTATAAGCTGCTAAAACGCAGTTTACCCAAACAGGTCCGGTGTGTTTTCGAAACGCTACCGCATCAAATAAGCTGTCCCAAACGGGCCTTTATAGTGTCATAAATGTAAATATATTAAACTTTGGTGTTTGATATGTAAATATATAAGCATTGTGTGGTACGCATGTGAATTTCCCTTGGAAATTATTCCTTCCAAAATTGAGAGATCTGTCTTGATATGTGATAGAAAATATCTGGAGGGTAATAAATGTTATTAAAAAAAGTTCAGTTGTTAGATATGTAAATATATAGGAACTAAGTGGTATGTATGTAAATGTCCTCTGAATTGTCCTTATCCTCATCCTCAGTTCAGTACAATTTTTTACTCCAATTTAACTCAAGAATTATCTAAGCTATGAAATTATTTTCTTACCATATAATAATAATAATAATTATTATTATTATAATCAGCTCAAAGGATAATATTGTTCTTCACTTAATAAAGACCCTCCATTGGCATCCAAAGCTACCATTCTTCACTAAAAACAACCCTATGAACATGCCTACAAATAATATTTTTATTCAACCAATGTATTGACAATGAGCTAAAGTTAGGCTTTTTTTAGGGCTCTTATAAATTTATATATTCTAAATAATAATAAAAAAAATTAATCATGTAATATCAGCCAAAAATCTTCAAAACAATATTTTACAGATTTAATTAATAAAAAAGTTCTAATTTTTTATAAAAAAATATAACAATTTTGTTTAATCTTAAAGATCAGATTGAACAAAGAAAATGAGTAAAAAAAAAGAGGAAAGTACCTTCATTTGTCCTCAAGATGAGTTCATCAAGCTCAGTCTTGATAGCCAAATAGAGCTGTTTCCACTTCTCCATAGCCGCCTCCTTCCTCGCTTGCTCCACCCTCATGCGTTCAACCATGTAATCTCTCTCGACCCTCACCGGCGCCGGAACCAGTGGTGGCGCAGCAGTCGTCGTCGCCTCCGCCGCAGCCGCCTCAAATCTCCTGACTTTATCTTCTTCCTCCTCCACCTTCCTCCTCAGCATCGCCACCTCCTTCCTGTGTTTTTTTCTCTGCAAGGAGAATAATTGCTGGCCCTGCTCCTTCTCCATTGTTATCTCCTTTATCCTCTCTTCTAAAATACTGATTTTGGCTCTCAGCTCTCTTGGCTCAACAATGTGTTTAGTGTAGCATTTGCTGACTGTGAGCCCCATCTCCTTCTTCCTCCTTACTTTCTTAGAGGACTGAGGGGCTGCGGTTTAAAATGGTGGGTGGGGTGGGTTAATGCGAGCTTGTGGTGGAGAACTAAAGGAAATTAATTAACGCATTAAGCATTAATGGTATATTGTTAAAATTTAAGATATGTAGTTATTGATTAAGCTAAGGGAGCATTTACTCACATGGTACCAAATTCCTATATATTTAAATACATAAAAAAATAAAATTTAGTTATTAGATTATTTTAAATGGATATTCCAATGGGTTGTGGAATAATTAAGAGCACTGTGATAGTGATTAGTGTTTATGGGAGAAAATTTATTTTAGTTGGGGAAAAAATTAGTTTTGTTGAGCGTGGCCTCAACTTTTCTTAAAAAAATATTTATATGCATAAAATCATTATGGAAAATGCTTTGAATTGATAAAGTATGTTTGGACGGATTTGTTTGGCTGGAAGAATTAGGAGTATATTGTAATTTTTTTTTTGAAGGAATTTTAGGAAATAAAATGTTTGGTATAATGAAAGATAAATTCAATAAAAATAAGAATGAATTTGAATTTTACATATTTAATTTATTTTGGTTGAATTTAGAATTTAGCTGATTGGGTCGAATTTGAAATGGACACCGTGTTGTATTGGCATTTTTAGTTTTATTATAATTAGGGGTATTTTTGTCTTTTATTTTTATTCACTTGTATGTTATAGTCCTCTTCTATAATAAAGACTTGGGATTCATGATGGTTGTATGATGAGAAGTGTTAAGTTGTAACCTCAAGCTGTTTTTATTTCTCCTCATCCAGTGCTAGTGAAATCTCTCATCCCGTGGCCGTAGGTGAATCGATTTAACGTTGAATCATGTAGATCTTTTATGTTTGATTGTTGTTGTGTGAATTTCTACACTTCCGCATTGTTTTCACATAGCAATTGGTATCAAAGCGTGTGATTTTCAGTTTGAGAGTCGATGACAATGATTGGATTGTGTGTCTTGGCGTCGACAACAACAAATTTAGCATGTGTTGCCGAAGTTTTTCCAGCGGGTGATCCGACGTGCAGATTAGAATCAGACTAACGGCTTTGACACAGAGTTCGAGTGATTGCAAAAATTCGCAGGAGGCCTGGTGGAGAAGAAAATTAAGCAAGTTTGATGACAAATAAAACTTTGGCATGTGGCTATGTGAGATGATGAATACACTGTTTTCTCTGAATCTCGAGGAATACCTACATAAAAAGGAATGTTCTGAAGATATGTCCAAGAGAGAATGGTCGGAGAAGAACATGGGTGCTAGTGGCTTGATCCAAAATTGTTTGACTCGGGAAATCCAATGTGAGATGATGATGGAGATTTTTGCATGGAAATTGTGGGGGATGTTGGAGAACAAATATCTCACGAAGAACATGAAGAACTATCTCCAAATGAAGCATCGATAGAGTTTACTATTGATGAGCAATTAAATGACCTCACATAGCTATTGACATATCTATTAAGTTTGGATGAGGAGATTAAAGATGAAGACAAAAAGATGTGGTGTTATTGGAGAGGTATTGCGTGAAACCGCAGGGTTAGTGTTATTGCAGTAGTATTTCCACTGTATTATGGTGTTATTGAAGTGGTATCGCAGGGGTCTTGAGGGGTATTGCAGCAACGGTGTGGAGGCGGTATTATTGCGGGTGTTATTTGAGTTGTATAATTGTGTTATTACGAGATTTTTTTGCCCCGAAACTATGGTGTAATGCATGTGTTTTTCAGGTGATATTATTGGAGGAGTAATTTGGCAATATCGCAGTGTTATTTGGAGTTTGCGGCTGTAGTTTGCAGATGGTTTTAATGAGAGTTTGCGGCTGTGGAGTGGGGTGTTATTTAAGTATTATTGTGGTATTGCGCCAGTGTTAGTTGGTTGTTATGCAGTGTTATTGGCTCGGGTTTAGCCCAAATCAAGTCCAAAATAAACCTAAACTTATTTCCCACTTCAATTTGACTTATAGAAACATGGAAAAAGATAATTGATGGTTTGGTGAATTTTGGTGGGATCATCATGAGGGAAATTGGAGTCTGAATTTGGTAATTGTTGGTGAATTGTGAGTCAATTTGGTAACTTTGGTAATTTTTTGATTGAGTTAGGTGGTGAGGAGGTATTATAGTGTAAGGTGAGTGTCTAAACCATGAAGAGCCTCTCTAAAGCCTCATAGTCCCATAATAACTCATTTTGGCGTCTTCATATGTTGGTCCTAGTCATCTATACCAAAAGTTGAGGACTTTGGATCATCCATATTAGTCTT
Source organism: Papilionanthe hookeriana x Papilionanthe teres (assembly GCA_022702705.1). Taxonomy (NCBI): domain Eukaryota; kingdom Viridiplantae; phylum Streptophyta; class Magnoliopsida; order Asparagales; family Orchidaceae; genus Papilionanthe; species Papilionanthe hookeriana x Papilionanthe teres. The sequence continues at coordinate 42,020,731 of CM040421.1, forward strand.
CAAAAGAGTTAAGAAGTATTATGAATTTCAAATGAGTGGGGTGAATCAATTTGAAAATTTTGATGGTTTTGGATATGTTAGGGAATTTTGGGCGATCAATTGAGTGTGTGCAAGACCAAGCCATCGAGCATTGCCCTAAAGGCAGTTGATCTTATGGAAACTCATTTTTAAATCTTCATATGTTGGTCCTAGCCATCTCAAAATAGGAATTGATGGCTTGAGACCACTCATGTGAGACTTCACAAAAAGTTTCAAAAAGTGGTTGAAATTTATATTGGGGTGGGTCCCATTACTAATTCTCTAGGATAGTCAATAGGAATATCATTTGGCTAGATCCTATGCTCTGAGAATAGGAAAAGGAAGACCCCAAAATGAGTTTAACCTCGTGTTTTTTTATCACTTATAACATTGTAAGGTCAGATCTTTGAATAGCTCGATGTGAAGACTGCGTTCCTACACAGAGAATTGCGAAAGGAGATCTATATGTTACAGCCATTTGTATATACAGTATCAAAATATTTGGTTTGCAAACTGGACAAGTCTTTGTATAGGTTAAAGTAGTCAAAATGGTAGTGATATAAAAAAATTATCAGTTCATGAGGGGACATAAGTACACAATGAGTCGATATGATCATTGTGCATATTTTAAGAAGTTGGTCAACGATAAGTTCATTTACTTGCTTATATATTTTGATGATATGTTAATTGTATCCGCTAGACAGATTAAGATTGATAAAATGAAAAATCAATTGTCCAAACATTTCGAAATTAATTAGTTGGGTGATACTTTTAGAATTCTTGACATGGAGATTCTTACGGAGAAGGAACCTAAAAGGTTTGGCTCTCACAAGGAGCTTTTGTTCGGAAGGTTCTAAAGAAATTTGGGGTTGATGACTCAAGTAAGGCGGTGAGTCTACTCATTGCATCTCACTTTCAGTTGAGTTCAGATCAATGTTCTAAAGATGATATTAATATGCAATCGGTTCATTATGTTAGTGCAGTGGGTACATCGATGTATGTCATGATTTGTAATAGATAAGACATTGCACAAGTAGTTGATCTTGTGAGCAAGTTTATGCATGTTACATGAAGGAGTCAATGGTTGAAGAGTATTCTGAGGTATCTGAAGGATACAGTTGATGTTGGTTTGCTATTTGAGATAGGCAGTCATCCAATGCAAATTTGTGTGTAGACTATACTAACTCAGACTATGCAAGTTATATGGATAAACATAAATCTACGACTGGCTATTTATTTACATTGGCAAGAGATCCAGTCAGTTGGAGGTCAGTTATTCAGTCTATTGTTGCTTTATTTACTATAGAGGTTGAGTACATAACAGTCACGGAGGCAATGAAAAAAACAATATAGATGTGAGCTTATTGGATAACTTGGGAGTTGATCAAGAGTCTTTGACGGCGTTTTGTGATAGTCAGAGTGCAATTAGGGCTGGCAATTTGGCTCGTTGTTCGCGAACAGCTCGTGTTCGGCTCGTTAAGTAGCTCGTGTTCGGCTCGTTCGTTAAGCCTAACGAGCCGAACACGAACAAATTTTTAAGCTCGAAATGTTAACGAGCCGAACACAAACAATTGTTTGTTTGCTCGTTTTCGGCTCGAATTGGCTCGAAATAAAAAAAATAATCATATAATTATTTATATAATAATTTATTATATATATTATTATATATTAATATTATATATATATATATATATATATATATATATATTTAAGTTTAAATCATAGCTAGCTTGTGTGGTAGCGTGGTTATCTTCTTGTTTCAATTCATTTGGTCAGGGTTCGAATCCGGTGCTTAGACATATATTTTTCCAATTAATTTTAACGAGCCAATTTCGAGCCGAACACGAACACACCTTTCACGAGCCATTTCGAACACGAGCCGAGCTAATTTCGAACGAGCCGAACACGAGCCAAGCCTGAGCTCGTTCAAGCTCGGCTCGTTTACAGCCCTAATTGCAATATTCTTGACAGCAAATTATGTTCATCATGCTCGTACCATACAAATTGATGTGAAGTACCACTTTGTTCGGGATTTGATTGAAGAAGATAAAGTTTTGTGGAAGAAAATAATATGAAGGAGAAATTAGCGGACATGCTCACGAAGGTATTACCAGTCCATAAGCTCATATACTGCTTAAGTATGGTGAATATAAGAGCTCAGGATTGATTGCCCAATCCGACATTTTGAAGAACTATGCAAAACTTGATCCCTTTTAGAGGGGGTACGTTGGCAACCCTCATGGTGCAGCTAAATTGGAGTTTGGAGCTATTTGGTCATCTCTTATTTATATGGAAGTAAGAGATGCGGTGGAGATTGTTGTATAATGTTGTTTTTGTCTTTTGTCTTTAATTACTTGTATGTCATAGTCCTCATTTATAAAAGAGACTTTAGGTTCATGATATGTGTACGGTGAGATGTGTTGAGTTGTAACCTCAAGCCGTTTTTCTTTCACCTCATTTGGTGCTAGTGGAATCTATCTGCTTGTAGACGAAGGCAAATCGATTTAACGCCAAACCATGTTAATCTTTTGTGTTTGTTTACGCTTCCACATTGTTTTTGCATAACACACCAATCATTAACATAAAATGTTATCGATCGCCCTACCCACCACCGTTGTCGGCCGCCTCAGCTTATCTTTTGCTGCCAACGTTCATGCCATCATACTTGCCTATTATCTATGTTGGTCGCCGCAGCCTCCTGCTTACTCAGATCACAGCCAACAAACACCGCTCTCGGAAGTTGTCAGTCGTTGTTAGTCACTAAAGTCAATTATCGACTGTTGTCATCAGACACCACTGACCAATAATGTCTTTTATTTTTTGGAATTCATTATTTTCAATTATTTCAAACCAAATAAAAAAATATACAAAATTCTTTTAATGACCCAAATAATTCACCAAAGTATTTCAAATAAAATATATTATTTTTATATTACATCATCATTTTGTACTATTATTTTTTTCATCAAACAATACTACAAGACATTGTATGTTATCAATATCAAAACATAATTGATAGAAATTTATTTTTGAGTATTTTTCTTAAAATTATTTCTTTTAGATTGAGATGCCTCAAATCAAATAACTTACTTTTGCTCACTAGCAAATAACATATATATTTGTATCAAGCTTATAAATGTTTACAATAAGAAATGCGAGATTGATTGGTTCAATAGTTTTACTCTCATTGTGGACTTCACTTTGGAACAAGTCTCTTTTTTTTTGGGGGGGGTGGGGGGGTCAAAATGTCCTCTTAGATCGAATATGGGAGAGACTATAACAACAAAGGCAAAGTGTTAGTTCATGAGGGCCAAAAAAAACAAAATTACTCTGTATATATTTTGTAATAATTATCATAATTACAAAATTATATTTTTTCTAGAGCTAGATTGTAAGAAAATAATAATAATAATAATTAACAGGACAACGGTAAAATGTCAGAAACGTCAACTTTTATTTCTCGGCTGCAATGTTCCATCGACAAATTTATACGGGCTAACTGTACCAATGTTGTAGCCATTATGATAGATCAATTTAATGGGCACTACTAATTGTTGACTTGTACAGATTGCATCGTACTCTCGTATTATTGAGATAACGGCATTTATAGAATGATGCTGCAACAGAATTTAAGAATTTATCGCAGCCGTTGGCTTTAAAATAGATTGGGATGGTAGAACAGTAAAACAATAACGGTAGTACAATAATTGAGATATTAAAGATAAAAGTTTATAACAAAAGATAATCTTTTATTAAAGAGAGAATTTATTTGAAAAAAATAATATATAAATGATGGAACATTTGTTGGAATAGACCAAAAACTTCCATTTTATTAACAAAAACAACAACACAAAACAAATATGAGATTTTATAATACAAAAACAATGTAAGACCTAAAAAGATAATAGAATAAATCAGCCTATTTATTTCATTTGGTAAGAATTCTCAAATTGCATAACCAATTTGATTCTTAAACATCAACAAAATTAGTTTAAAATGTGTAGACATCATTTATTTATATTGATCATTTGTACTTAAGTGCCTAATAAATGAAGAAAAGAGATAATTTCATACAAACCACATGAAACATTGATATTTATAAATTAATCATCAGATGATTTTTTTTTTTTACTACCAAAACAATGTATTTATGTTTGCCACGATCAAACTATTTAGAATTTGATAAAAATGGAAAATATGGGTTTGGGTTTTACCATGAATTTTGATATTTGAGTGAGAATTTGAAAAATAGATGAAAGAGAGCGGTTGATTTATAAATAGCAAGTTTCGTGTGGTGTGTATGTAATTGTCCCATGAAAAAAAAATGAATATCAGTCATTAAATTCTTCAAAAGATAGGTCGGCTAAGAAGTCATATTTTGACCCCAAAATATTGTTGTTCAATGAGTCAATATCAGTAATAGGATTAAGAATATGTGAGCAGTCACATAAATCTTCAACATTAATCGCACCCTACAAGAAAAAAATATCAAAATTAGAAAAATAGCCCCTTTTTTGTCAATTGTATCAATTTTCTGATAAAATATATACATAAAAATTTCATTAAAAAAAGTATTATTTTGTTTTACTTTTTTTGGAACAAGCATAATTATGGCTTGCATTCATAGGAGTGATTTTATACAACTAGGAAAAATCATAATTTTATTTAATATTTCCTAACAAATTCCAAGAATATAATTATAAAACTCATAATTTTAGTAAAATATCGATAAAATACCAATCAAATAAATAAATAAAAGATGAAATGTCATTCACCTCGGTATGATCATCATTATGATGATTAATGTTGGTTCTTGATATCTCTACTAGCCTTTCATTCTTTGCAAACCTCCCTTTAATGCGTGGTCTGCTCTCTGCGATAATTTTCCGACAAACGTACTGTAGTAGAATTGATAATCAATTTCTAAATGTAAAAAAAAAAATTGATATGAAACTAAAAGTAGATATGCTTTTAGCATTTGTATATATGTTGCATGATCTAAGTTAGAATACAAAAAGTAACACAATGTGATAGGTTTCAATGTTATTTATATATTATAAAATATGTTTAGGATATATTTATGAAGGGATTTCAACATATATTTCTCTTTAAAATAACACAAATACTGAAGTAGTAGTATACCTGAATTTTCCTGTTAAAATTTCTTTTACTTCTTTTTTGTCTGTATCTATTGATCTTCTCATTCCTTTCTTCAATAGAAATACTCTTATTCCTGAACGTTGATGCTTTAAGAAGAGTCTTGTCGAGTACAAGTGAGATTGAGCTACTACACCCCCAACTAACGAATTATTGTGTAGTGGTAATTGTTGTTGTTGTTGTTGTTGAAGACTGCTTTGCAACAACTATCAGACACATAAAATAAGTAAATACTATATCAAGTTAGTCTTTGTACAATTCATTTTCTCTAAAATTTAGTAATAGACATAAATATTTCCTCTAATACATGACTTATTTTTTTATTTAACATGTTGATAACTCAAAAAAAAAGTATCACTTTTAATATGTTTTTAAATTATATTTTGGTATTTTATTATAATTGGGCTAAGTAAGTTAACTATGTTTTATGGATTTTAGTGTAACAAATAATAATATTAAGGTGAAAGCTGAATATATATATATATATATATATATATATATACAAAAAAATTCATATTAAATATATAACATAAATATTTATTGATCCTTAGTTTTTAAAAATTGAAAAATAATTCTAACTGCACCAAAGATAACTTTTTTTTAAATTCATGCTAAAAGATTTTTCAAATATCAAAAAGCTCACACCAAATATATTAGATAAGTTTAATAATAATAATAATAATAATAATAATAATTTTTGTTCAATCATTAGTGTATTATTTAATTTTAATGTTGCTTTTTTCTCATTATGATATTTCATTTAGACTTGCTTACCTTTTATTTTAATTTCTTCATCTTTAAAATAGTGCATTTTATTGACATATTGACATATTTATTTTTCAAACCCAAACTATTCTAATATATATATATATATATATATATATATATATATATATATATATATATATATATATATATATATATATATATTGCATGAAAAAATATATTACCTGAGTATTAGTGGAGCCATAACACATCCGCTGGAATGGTTCACGTTGGTTATAAAGTCTTGTTGTCATGTTTTGATAATCAAAATTTGGCAATGGCCTCTGTGATGATATTGGCATTAGCATTGGTATTGACGGTGATACTGAAATATTTCTATCTAGAAAGAAGCCCTGCACTTGGCCATCAATGTGTGTTGTTATATTTGGAGATCCTATTATTGATGTTGAGGGCATATGTATCAGATTGTGTTTATTATCATCATGGATAGTTTGAGGTAATTTTACTTGAAAATGATCAGGTGAAAATGTCACATTTCCTATCATGGAATTTAAGGAATTAGATTTTAATAGGCTTTCATTATTTGCATGATTGGGCCGGGCATTATTAGAGCATGAAAAGACATTTGATCTTTGATTATCTTCAAGAAACTTCAAATAATCGAGCAAAGCATCCTGCATTTTTTGAAAGAAGAGTGTAATGAAGGATTCAGAAGAAAATAATAATCAACATAAAATTATAATAAATATGAAGCATTAAGTAGAAAATTGAATTAAATCATTCAAATTTTAAGCAATTACTTATGACAAAATTCAAGCTAATAACCATCACATGCACGGATTGATTTATTTTATGTCATGCTAATTTATTTATTTACTAATATTTTTTTTGTATGTGACTTCTTAAGATTTTGATTTGCAGCACACATAAATTTATTCTTTAAGTATCTTTAATGTACGTGTTTTTTGCAAAATAAAAAGTTCATAAGAGATTCATATATTCTCATGAAGTTGATTCTTGTCGACACATTGTTGAGAGATAGAATAATCAATAAGAAAAAAAATTATAATGGGATATATTTATTAAATTTATTATCATGATAAATCCAAAAACTCTAGAGTGACGTGAGTGTAATATAAACTTTTTATATATTTATTTTATCTCAAAACAAATACTATAAATTTAAAATCCATTTTAATTTATTTTTAATCAAGATAACATTCATTGCCAGTGGCAAAAAATTTTCATAGCAGGTGCAAAATACGATTTTATTTTTCAAAATTTTTTTTAATCTTTTTCATCCGGGTTGAAGACTAATTTTGATGGTATTTATATTTTTTTGTTAGATATATTTTATATTAAGAAAATAAAATTGATAATGATAAAAAAAAAACCTAAAATTTGTAAATTGTAATATATTTGGAAACCCATTAAAAGCAATGGAGGATTTGAAAAAAAAAATTATGTGAAGAGGCAATAAGTATTTGAACTTCTATCCTCATAATCAATATTTCTATACCATTTTTTATTATTTTATTTTGTTTTATGTATTTTTTATTCTTTATTTAATTAATATTATTATTAAATAAAAAATTCTTAATATTATTTACGATTTTTGTTATTTTTTTTGTTTGATTATTATTATTATTATTTTAAGTTAAAAACAGCTAAAAATGCTGTCAAATATTTATAAAATATTAATAAATCTAAATGCAAATAAAATATCTTGAATAGCTAAAAAAATGGTGCAAATATTAAATAAATATTATAAAAAAATATTGATGTGCCAGCAATAAACTTTCATCATTCGGCACAAATCCGTTGCATCTGCAGTATATTTAAGCTAAGCAGAATTTTTCAAATCCTATAAATTTGGACTTAATAAATCGTGTGTGGCACGGCAGAGCTAATCAGAGGCAACGGAATAAATCTGCCACACAGTCAAATTTAATAAATCTAGATCTACTTCCAGGATATGACGAAATGTGAAGAAAAAAATAACGGAAAGCGAGCAAACACAATTTAGCCGAGCATTGAATTATATATATTGTGTTTGGCTGAATTGAAATTAAATCCATGACAAAATCATATTAATAATTTCCTTCTAAACACTGTCTTATGATATATATGATGGAATAATATTAGAAAATGATATTTAGACGCATTGATTTTGCATATTTAACACACAAAACTAAATTTTTTTGTCTTTATAATATTTAAATTTTGAAATCACAAAACGTCACAGTCATTCCTTTATGATTGAAATATAATTTTTCATACGTATGTAAATGATTTAAATATAAGTATGAAAACTTAAATGTTTGATATGCAAATGCATATGAATTGTATGGAACGTATGCAAATCTTTCTCGTAAAAATTTAAGAAAAATAAAAAAAGGATTTTGAATTACCAAATCAAGTTGTTCTTCCAAAAAGGAGGAGGAAAGTCATCTTGAAAATTTAAATGTTTGTTCTCCGATTTACGGGTTTCTCTTAGAAGCTTGATTCAAATAATACAGCTTTGTCTCCTTTGTAAGTGAGAGGAAGTAATGGCTGCAAGAGGGAAGACGATTGATTTGAGATAATAAGAGCAGATATTATAAGCTTTAAAAATAAATAAGAAGGGATCAGCTCTAAAAATAGAAAAAAAAATAAGAAGGGAGAAGCTCTAAAAATAGCATGCAGCCATTTTAAGGATAGAGAAAATGAAGCATGATATTATAATCTCTAAAATTAACATAAAAGGTGGATTCATACTAAGTCATGTATCGTTGTTTAATTCTATGTGGAGTTCTTTCGACTTCTCACACAGTCTCTTTTTTAGCCGGCTCTAGCTATTTATACCAACCTGAATTTTCTAATTACATGTATGTTTCCACTTGCAGGTTGCAGTTAAAATTGGAGATTTATTCGACTATTTAGATATTCTTGATCTTATTATTGATGTCGTCTCATTCAACAACAATAATATTTTGAGGTCAGAATACGACCCCTTAAATATGTTCTTGCCTTATGAATAGTTCTCTTAAGAAATAATATTCATTTATTCATTTATTAGACAACTCAATATAAATAATGGAAATAAGGCTGATTTATTATCTTGTCATTTCAGGTTTTATATTAATTTTATATTAATATAGAATCTCACTTTTATTTTGTTCAATAGTTACATTAATGAAAAGAACTTTTATATTATTTTTGTAGCAACAATTTCAGTTTCTCTATTAAATGATATTTACGTGCTATAATTGCATCAAAAGAGTACAAAATTGTTATCCACATGACAATAGCACTGAGAAGTGTGTGCTATAACTCATAGAGACATATCTAATGCCTAAACATTACTTTATATGATTATACTATCCAAATATTTCATATTACACCCTAAAATATCAGATTTTTAATTTTAAAATGTGAAATATATTTTTACTTGCACAAATTAAAAGTAAAAATAGAAGTTTAGGTTGTATGAAATTAAAAATAGATAGGTAAAAACATGGGACTTGATCATTTGTATGTATATATAACTCTTCAAGTTAAATAAGTGTACCTTATGCATGGTTTATAGTGCATGCACGTTGCACTCTTAACATGCTCTACTTTGATTAAGATTTTAAATTAATTTAATATCCAAATGTATGTGATATTTTTTCCTCTACAAAATCACTAAAATTGTTTTGATAAGTTAATATGGAGCATTAAATAGTTTTCTGAAAGTATTAATCCTTTTAAATGCTAGTTTGACACCATAACATTTCTCTCTCTATAAAATCTAGAAAAATTTACTCTCATACCACGTAGTTCTTGTGCATTCTTAACATTTTGGTGTTAAAACCTATACATGAATAATATATATTTCACTTTTAAAAAGTTGGTGTCCTTATAGAGGCCATATAGTTTTGCAAGTTGCATGTTCTCTCTCTCTAGTGCATAATCATAAACTTTCATATATATCATGGAATTATTAGACATAAACAATTTATTTAATAAAGTTTATGTTAATTGCACGTGGCATTTTTTCTATTTGATGTCGATCAGGGAGCTTAATTGATTTATTAGGCACCAATTGAGCTTTGGTGCAACCAGAGGGGTTTGGGCTCATTCGGGTCTCTTGGATAATGCAAAGAATGCTTGGGTATCCTGTTGATTGGGCTTTAGCCAGATTCGGAATGAGCCAAACCCTGACTATGAGATTGGGCCTGGTTAGACTGCTTGGCGAGCCCATTCGGTCCAAATGGCAAATTTAGTTCGACCTAGAGAGGATTGACCAGTGTAACAGCTGGAGGTATGCAATGAGCCAAATGAGCCAATTGTGCTTTTTAGAAAGCTAGAGTGTGAATGTATAGAAATAAAAAGAATAAATAAATAAAACGTAGATTCTTACATATTTCTATATCTAATATCTAAATTTAAATAGTTACTCATGTAATATTTTAATCATTAAATTACATCAAAAAAATTATTAATATTTATTTGAAATATATATACTTATACATATATTTTGACTTAATTGAGATATTACATGTTATACAATATAATATCGACGCTTAAATGATAGACGCATAATTATATAAAAATTATGTGGCTTATAAATCCTTCAAAATTAAAATTTGTATAGTGAGGAGTCTATATATATATATATATATATATATATATATATATATATATATATATATATATATATATATATATTGGGGGAAAGAGCACATATGGCTCCTTACGCGTTAATATAAAAAGGTTTAGTACAATATGGGGTGGGGAGGCCGATCCCCGACTAATAAAACCCAAAAAATACAAAATCCATGCACCTCATAGGGTTCGGCCTCTCACGTTACAACTCACTCAAAACAAGATAAGCACCAAAGAGCATAAACCGGTGATGGAGTAACCAAAAGAGGGAATAAAAACAAAATGACGAGTAGAAGGAAAAAGGGAAAAAACAAAATAGTAGCAGGAATAAGGGACAACGTAATAAAAGCCATAGAGGTAAACCACAAGTTCAAGAAATGGGCTTGTAAAGTGCTGAAACCCGAAAGCGAGAGAATAGTGGCAAGCGGTCGGTTCCCAACAGCAATGATCCGGATAGGTAACGGAGAGCGGTGTATAGTGCTTGGAGCGGGTAGATGTGTCTTCAGTTGCAGTCATCAGCAATGTCCAGAAGGTAGCAAAGCAGTGTATAAATCTGAGGCGGGTTGATGTGTCTTCAGCTCCAATAAAGGATTGTGGGAGACGAAATAGGAAAAAATAGACTGTTGCAAACCCAGCTAATAAACCTGCACACTAGTGCAGGGAAATGCAATTCCATAAAAGTAGAAACATGAAGAATTAAAAAACTAGCAAAAGTGCGCAGTAAAATATTAATCAGTATCTTATATAAGGTAAGCTTAAAAGGTCACTGTGAACTAATCTTGCAAGCTGCACTGGAGGGGTTAGTGCCCACGGTAGGTGTATCAAAAGCGTGTTTAGCAAGCCGATCGGTGGGGAGTTACCTTCCCTGTATATAAAAGATAGCTTGACCTGCATATAAGGGGTAGTAATAACATTCCAGATACGCCTAAATAGGTAAATGAGTGACCAGGGGAGGGGGGTTTTCTTGTGAAAGAGTTTTAAAAGCATCTCAGAGTCAGTTTCAACATGCAAATGGGTGAATTTAAAGCATACAACAATTTTGAGAGCAAGCAGTAGTGCTCGACCTTCGGTACACAATGGTGTATCGGCTTGACGAGTGAAGAAAAATAGGATATAACCTTACCGAATGATCCCTAAAAAGACCACCGGCACGGAGCAAGTGGAGGTCCAACGACCATCAATGTTGGCTTTGACCCATCCGAGTGTAGGGGGAACCATCTAACCGAACGGGCACACGCATTTTAGGCGGATCCGAGTTATGAGGGTATAATTTTATGGCTCTTTGATAGTATGCCCAAATGTTAGAAAACGTAACGACGAGGTGTGGGATTTTGACCAGAGTGCTTAAAAGCATTCCTGGCCATCCACACAAACCACAGAACCACCAAAGGAAAGTGAGTTAAAGATTTAATAGCATTTGTGGCAATCTTCCAGACCTTCAAGATAATAATAATAGAAGAGCAGTTAGGCCGGTTCACATCAAGAGAAGTGGCCGAGCATGTTCCAAATAGCCTTAGTGTAAGTACGAAGTGAAAAAAGTGTGACAATAAGTTTCCTCATCTTGCTTGCACGGAGGACAAACAGAAGCTAACCTTAACCCTTTAAGCTTTAAAATGTCATCCGAGTGGCGGTGAAGATGAAAATAAACGCCAAAGAAAAAAAGAAATTGATGGTGTGAACGGGGGTTGCCGGAAAATTGTTTTCCGGTGCCAAGTGGTATGAGAAGTGATAGAATTATAAATGTATTTGCTCACGAGACATGGAGGAAGGCTTCCTCCGAGATAGGCTTATCTCTATGTGCCTGCTTGAATGGGGATACGGTTGATAAGTCGACAACATCATTGCCCACTAGTTGACAAAGTTTTGAAAAATCCCGGTGGCCCTCAAACCAACAATCGGCCACTGAGGTGCCATCCGGAGTTAGGATGATGGGGAATATGATCCAACGAGAGGCATACCCCGGCAATCTTTCCAAAAGGAAATTTTACCATCCCCCAAGTCCCAAATTAGGAGATCGGCGGCTAAAGTTCTAGCATTTAGAATGGCCTTCCAAATCTTAGAGTCCCCAACCTTCCAAAAAATAGTGGAGGGGTGGGCATAGGAGCAATATTTAGAATGCATGAAAATAGCCCACAGGGACTCACCCTGCCTGAATTTAAACCAGAGTTTACACATGTTAATTTCCAGTGTGAGAAAGAGCTTTGAAACCTAAGCCCCCAGCATATTTGGGCTTACAAAGCTTCTTCCAAGAGAGCCAGTGTCTCTTAGCACCACCACCTTCCCAGAGAAATTGATTGAAAATATTTTCAAGCAGCTTAAGGGAGCTCTTTTTAGCATTGAAAACTTGTAGAGCATATAAAGGAATACTATGAAGCACAGCGGCTAAAAGGGTTAAACGACCACCGAGTGGATGGAAAATGATTCTTCCAATCCATAATTCTCCCTTGCACCTTATCAATAACATCATCCATTTGAATTTGTTTACATCGCACTCTTATTAAATTAACACCAAGATATTTAAGAGGCAGTGAGACTGTTTTGAAATCGGTAAAACTAGAGACCCAGCTTGTATGAGTATGAGATAAGTGTTTGCTAAAATAGATATGACACTTATCTTTGTTAAAGGTGAGGCCGAGATAAAGCTTCAAAATGTGTCAATACATGCATAAGTTTCTTAATAGGCTGGTTTAGAAGCATTGGAGAATACAATTATATCATCGGCATAAGCAAGGTGTGAAACGGTGCGGTGAGCTCTATGTGAATACCTCATGTGTATGTGATGAGCCTGATAGTGCTCCAGCATCCTAGATAGATAGTCAAATGCCAGTATGAAAATGATAGGGGAAAGGGGATCACCCTGTTTTATTCCCCTTTGTGCAGAAAAAAAAACCATAAGAAGAGCCGTTAACCAGTACACTATAATAGGTGTTTGAGAGCCACCTCTTAATCAAATTACAGAAACTGATATGAAAGCCTCTAGCCTTGAGAACATTAATAATGAAATCCCAGTGTAAAGTATCAAAAGCTTTTTTTATATCCGGTTTCATCACAAGGTTCCCACCCCTGCATTTTTGTCTAAATCCTCGAGGATTTCTGAGCGATAAAATATTATCCGTGATATCCCTACCCTTGACAAAAGCGGATGATAATGACTGATTATCGTTGTTTAGGTGAGGTTGTATTCTAGCCACCAAAATTTTGCTAATGATTTTAGAGATGACGAGTGGTGAGAGAAATGGGTCGAAATCGGACCGATGTGATTTGTTTCTCCCCTTAGGAATGAGTACAATAAGAGCAGCAGAAAAATACTTACATAGATCATCTCCCATGAAAAAGCTTTGAATAGCCAAAACAACCTCATTTTTAATAATATCCCAGCATTTGACATAAAAGGCAGCAGAAAAACCATCAGGGCCAGGGGCTTTATTAGGGTTGATGTCTTTAAGGGCATTAAAAATCTCTTCCTCAGCTGGAATATCTGACAGCTGCAAGGAGGTAATAAGCTGCTTCTCAGAGATAAAAAAATTGTCATTTATGGAGGAAACATGCAAGTGGTTAGTAAATAATTTAGAGAAATAATGGGAAGCATTTAAACCAATATCCTCAATTTCGGTTAACTCAGCACCATCTTCAGTAATGATCTTTAAAATGGTATTATGGTTAAGTCTGTTTTTGATTGAAGCTTGAAAGTATTTAGTGTTTCTATCCCCATTAATGAAATGAATTTCATGAGCTTTTTGTTTCATAAGGTCCTCTTCCTGAGTAATGTCATTGAGAAGAGTCATATGTGCAGGAGATAGATCTTGAACAGTGTCAGGAGTAGTGCTTTCTGCGGCTTCGAGGAGTCGACTAAGCTGTTGGGATTTGGCAACTCTAGTGTGAATGTTACCAAATACCTCAGCATTCCAACGTTTTAACCCAGCTGACACACATTTATGTAATTGCCAAACGATATACCAAGGAGAGCCACATCTAACGAGGCTTCCACAAATCTTTAATTAGATCAAAAAAGGTGGTGTGAGTGGTCCAGATGTTAAGGAATTTAAAATGAATAGTACTAGGTTTGGAGTGAAAAGCTAAGGACGGTAAGATAGGATTGTGATCGGAGGAAGCGTGGCTCGAATGCGCACCCTGCCGATATTATAATAGTTAAGGAAATTAGCATTACCAAAAAATCCGTCTAGCCGTTGGAACAAAAAACCTCTTCTCCAAGTAAAACGATTGCCGAGTAAAACCTAAATCATAAAGGTCGGCGAGTGGCAATGTCATCACGAAACGTTTGTATGAGTTTAGTGTCCACTCTCAGCACCACCTTTTCTTTCAGCATAAGACATAATCATATTAAAGTCTCCCCTCACACACGAATTATCATGAATTGTGGACCCCATGATAATTAATTTATTCCACAACAAATATTTGTCAGTGAGGAGAGTGCTAGCATAAATGAATGTAATCCAAGCTGTTAAAAGAACCGGCGGTGAAATAAGCGAAGCACAAGTCGTTTATCATCATCAGTTATTTGTAGATGTAAATGTTTTTTCCAAAAAATCCAAATTTTGTTATTATTGTTGATAAAATGAGAATAATGAGGGAAAGAAGATAGAACTTTATCTTTGTGAGTAGAAACCAGTGGTTCAAGTATAGCAAATATGTCAAGATGATGGACCCTACACAAATGTTTAAGACGATTAAGGGAGTTAGGGTCAGCCACTCCCCTAATGTTCCAAATCATTATGTTAAACATGATGCTTACCACCTCTTCTAGTAATCCTAGACGAGGGGGGTAATGTTTCACCTTCAGATATACTGGTTTCAATTAAGTCATCCAAATTTTGTGGTGTGTAAGAGAATTTTTTCCCTTTTTTCCTGGTGGACTTTTGAATGAGCCATTCAGTCTCCACAGTATTAGTGGCTTCCAGAATAGGGGAGGAAGGTTCAGAGGAGTCATGGACAGCTTTCTCTTCAAGCATGTCAGATAAAGTATTAGGAGGAGGAGGCAGACATAATTGAGTTGTCTTTTCCAGGGAATGGTCAATGTTAGGTGAATCAGATTGGGTTGAAGAGGTCCCTGGAGCAATGATATGTGGGAGTGATATTGGTAAATGAATTTGAATATTTTGGTCATCATCAACAGAAATTAAGGTATGATTATTAGAGCTTGAATTGCAGTCATCATCAACATTGGGTAAAGGATTAAATGGAGCATGATTAGCGGGGAGGTGGGAGGAGGGCCATCTAGAGGAAATGTAGGTATGGGGATTACAGGGTCTTGTGGAGGAGGGTCACGTGGAAGAGGGTCTATGGGGGGAGGGGTGACAAGGATAGGGGGGATAGTGGGAGGTGCAACAGTGTTTTGTGTAGTAAGAGGGGGTTCAGCAGGATCAGAAGGGTGAGTGTTGAGATTAGAGGTTTTGGGTAAATCCTTTGGCTTTAGATATGGTGAAGCCTATAACGAGATCGAGACGAGTGGCCAAACATGGCACAGTGAGAACAATAAGGTGGATGTGATCCCATAACAACCTGTTGCCAGTACCCCGTGTGTGAGGAGCCAATCCATACTTCATCAGGGTAAGGCTGGGTGATGTCCTGTTCAACTAAAAAGCATGCATCCGAGGGCTTAGCACGTTCAATCGTGGGATTATCAACCCTAAGGGGTGTACCAAAACCTTTTGCTAGAGAATATAGGATGTCATGATTAAAAAGGTGATACTTATAATCCGGGAATTTAATCCATACAGGGATAACAGGAGATTTCGCTTTAGGATTAAAATCAACGCTCCATTTTAAAATCCGCATATAACGATTGTCTATTTTTAGCACTTTCCGAGCAAAAACATTTGTGTAATCAACGTCGTTGGTGAGATCGATAAGAATATGTCTACCATCAACAGATCCTATTTTCCAGGAACCAGTGAGTTTGAGTGAATCAAATTCCTTTCGAATGATGTCTAGTTTTGGATGTCCATAAAGAAACTTTCCGATCAACACAAAATGGCAAGTTGAAGCTAGGATGTTAGTCTCCTCATCCAAAAGATAAAGAGCGGGTTTACCGTTTTTTCTGCAAAGTTTCTTGATGAAACTATACTCGCCTCCTCCGAGTTCCCAAGCCTCATGAAAAGCTTGGGGAAAATAGCAGGAGTGGTTCTTTGAAGGCGGTAAAGAGCCTCCGGTGACGGCATTGGCATAGTTTCGTTCTATCTAAGAGGAAAAAGGAAAAAACAGGAAACTAAAATAGGGGAAAGAGATCACCACGCCCGGGCGACGGCGATCGCTCGGAAATCGCCATAGAAACCCTCGAGTCGAACCCTAGCCGTCATCGCGTACTTATATATATATATATATATAAAGGCTGCTAATTAGTTGAATCACTTGGGGTTTTATTGTCATTAAATGTTATAATTAAGTATAATACAATGTTTTAATATTAATTAGTCTGTAGTTAAGTTACATAAAAAATACTCGAGTATAATACAATATTAACTCCTTATGTAGTGACCATAAATGTTATTCGGCATGGCAGTGTGACACTGCCCAAAGGGGCACCTAATCGGCTTTTACTCTTTTTGGACTTTTACACTTGGGCGACTAACTGTGCCCACACATACCCAATAAAGGATCGGAAAAGAGGAGCAGTCTAGAAAGAAAAAAAATAATGCCAAAAACAATTCCTCACATAACAATTTTTAACTCAAATATATTTATTTCTTATTGTTATTATTATGTGCCTAATATCTTTATTATGACCCCAACTGACGTATTTATGATAAATTCAAGCTTGTTAACTACTACTAAGCACTATATTATAAGGATATAGTTGTGCTGAGTATCCCACGATTACAGATAAATAAACCTAATGAGAGAAATAGAAGAAGAGAACAAATGGATAAGCTTTTATATTAGAGAAGAGATAAAGGTGTGGTTATTCAATCACCTTCATTTAGTCTTTGCCTTCAAGCTAACATCAAGTAATTTATTTAATCTTACATTCAATACTCTTTTATTATTTTTAATAATTACAAAAAGGGAGAGCGAGTTTATTTGAAAAATATAAGATATAAATCATTGAACAATTGTTGCATTAGACTAAAAACTTCCATTTTATTAACCAAAACAACAACACAAAGCAAATATGAGATTTTATAATACAAAAACAATATGAGGCCAAAAAAGATAATAGAATAAATCAACCTATTTGTTGCATTTGATAAGAATTCTCAAATTGCATTACCCATTTGATTCGTAAACATCAACAAAATTAGTTTTAAAATGTCTGGACATAATTTTTTTACGTGAAATGTTGATCATTTGTACTTGAGTGCCTAATAAATGAAGAAACGAGATAATTTCATACAAACCACATGAAACATAGATGAAAGAGAGTGGTTGATTTATAAATAGCAAGTTTCGCGTGGCGTGTATGTAATTGTCCCATGAAAAAGAAATGAATATCATTCATTAAATTCATCAAAAGATAGCTCGGCTAAGCTGTCATATTTTGACCCTAGAGTATTGTTGTTCAATGAGTCAACATCAGTAATAGGATTAAGAATATGTGAACAGTCACATATATCTCCAACATTAATCGCAACCTGCAAAAAAAAGTTATCAAAGTTAGAAACATAACCCTATATTTATTTCTTTTTTTTTCAATTATATCATTTTTATCAAGATTATTTTTATCTATATATAAATATGTGGCATGCCTTTTCTTAATTTTTTTTTAATTGAGTTTAGAAACTATTTTATTAAATATATTACACTTTTGTGAGATAATATGGTCAATACTTACAAAATTTTTTATTAGTCGCAATTTCTTAAATCGTGACTAACTAATATCATCTTATTATTTTTAACTAATATCATCTTATTAAAGCTTATTTAAGATAGATAGTTATCGTTACAGTGCCCAACGTGTTGCTAAAGATGTTGTTTTCTGATAAAATATATGTTATATAAAATTTTGATAAAAAATATTTTTTTGCAATATTTTTTTGAACATAGCAAGAAATATATGTTAGGAAAAATCATAATTTTTATTTAACTTTTCCTAACAAATTCCAAGAATATAATTTTAAAACTCATAATTTTAGTCAACTATTGATAAAATGCCATTCAAATAAATAAATAAATAAATAAAAGATGAAAAAGGATGAAATGTCATTTACCTCAGTATCATCATTATTATGATGATTAGTGTTGGTTCTTGATATCTCTACCAGTCTTTCTTTCTTTGCAAACCTCCCTTTAATGCGTGGTCTTCTCTCTGCGATAGTTTTCCGACATGCGTACTGTAGTAGAATTGATAATTAATTTCTAAATGCTAAAAAATACCAATTATATGGCACTAAAAGTAAATACGCTTTTAGCATTTTTTTATATGTTGCATGATCTAAGTTAGAATACAAAAAGTAACAAAGTGATAGGTTTCAATGTTATTTATATATTAAAAAATATGTTTAGGATATATTTATGAAGGGATTTCAACAAATATTTCTCTTTAAAATAACACAAATAATAAAGTAGTAGTATACCTGAATCTTCCTGTTAAAATTTCTTTTACTTCTTTTTTGTCTGTATCTGTTGATCTTCTCATTTCTTTCTTCAATAGAAATACTCTTATTCTTGAACGTTGATGTTTTATGAAGATTCATGTCAGGTACAAGTGGCATTGAGCTGCTACACCCACCAACTAACGAATTATTGTGTAGTGGTAATTGCTGTTGTTGTAGAAGACTGCTTTGCAAAACCTATTTGGCACATAAAATAAGTAAATACTTTTCAAGTTAGTCTTTGCACAATTCATTTTCTCTATAATTTAGTAATAGACATAAATATTTTCTCTAATACATGACTTATTTTTTTATTTAACAGGTTGGTAACTAAAAAAAAAAACATCACTTTTAATATGTTTTCTAATTATATTTTGGTATTTTATTATAATTGGGCTAAGTAAGCTAACTATGTTTTATGAATTTTAGTGTAACAAATAATAATGTAAAGGTGAAAGCTTAATATATATATATATATATATATATATATATTGCATGAAAAAATATATTACACGAGTATTAGTGAAGCCATAATACCTCATTTGGAATGGTTCACGTTGATTATAAAGCCTTGTTGTCATATTTTGATAATCAAAATTTGGCAATGGCCTCTGTGTTGATATTGGCATTAGCTTTGGTATTGACGGTGGAACTGAAATATTTCTATCTTGAAAGAAGCACTGCACTTGGCTATCAATGTGTGTTGTTATATTTGGAGATCCTATTATTGATGTTGAGGGCATATGTGTCAGATTGTGTTTATTATCATCATGGATAGTTTGAGGTAAGCTTTCTTGAAAATGATCAGGTGAAAATGTCACATTTCCTAGCATGGAATTTAAGGAATTAGATGTCAGTGGGCTTTCATTATTTGCGTGATTGAGTCGAACATTATCGGAAGCATGAAAAGACATTTGATCTTTGGTTATGTTCACGAAACTCCAAATAACCGAACAAAACATCCTGCATTTTTTTTAAAGAAGGGTGTAATGAAGCATTCAGAAGAAAATAATAATCAACATAAAATTATAAAAAATATGTTGAGCACATAAAAGATATGAAGAATTCAGTAGAAAATTGAATTAAATCATTTAAATTTTAAGCAATTACTTATGACAAAATTCAAGCTAATAACCATCATATGTAGGGATTGATTTATTTTATATCATGCTAATTTATTTATTTACTAATATTTTTTTGTATGTGGCTTCTTAAGATTATGATTTGCAGGACACATAAATTTATTCTTTAAGTATCTTTAATGCATGTGTTTTTTGCAAAATAAAAAGTTCGTAAGAGATTCATATATTCTCATGAAATTGATTCTTGTTGACACATTGTTGAGAGATAGAATGATAAGATTTAGTTTGTGCATGTGTCGTAAAAATAATCAATAGGAAAAAAAATTATAGTGAGATATATCTATTAAATTTATTGTCATGATAAATCCTAAAATTCTAGAGTGGTGAGTGAAATATAAACTTTTTATATATTTATTTTATCTCAAAACAAATACTATAAATTTAAAATCCATTTTAATTTGTTTTTAATCAAGATAACGTTCATCGTCGAGTGGAAAAAAATTTTCATAGCAGGTGCAAAATACGATTTTAATTTTCAAAAAATTTTGATGGTATTTATATTTTTTTCTTAGATATATCTTATATTAAAAAAAAAAATTTGACAATGATTAAAAAAAACCTAAAATTTGTAAATTGTAATATATTATTCTCATATTTTGAATGAGTTGAATGATTATATCATACTCCCCAAATGAATTCTTCAATTGAGGGAGAATCATGGTGGCTTTTTTTTCATTTAAATTTGAGGAATTTTTATGAACATGTCATCTTTGGAAACCCATTAAAAGCAATGGAGGATTTGAAAAAAAAATTTATGTGAAGAGACAATAAGGATTTTAACTTCTATCCTATAATCGATATTTCTATACCATTTTTTATTATTTTATTTTGTTTTATGTTTTTTTATTTTTAATTTAATTAATATTATTATTAAATAAAAAATTATTAATATTATTTACAATTTTTGTTATCTTTTTTTTTTGTCTGACTATTAAATGAAATGTATGCAAATCCTTCCCGTAAAAAGATATATCATAAAAATTTAAGAAAATTTAGAAAGACATTGAATTACCATATTGGGTTGTTCTTCCAAATATATAAGGAGGAAAGTCATGCTCTAAATTTAATTTTTTGTTCTCCATTTACTGTTTTCTCTCAGGAACTTCAGATTTAAATAATGCGAGCTTACAATACGTATCGAGATGCGTGTTGGAGTCTTCCAACAATTGCTTAAGATGGCGAGTGTCAAAAATTCGATTTAACAAAAAGAAAAGAAAAATGTTGCTCGCACATTTTATCTTTTCTCGAAGCATGCTTGATATTCATAAGCAGAAGACATTATTTGTATGGTTTCGCTCGATCAATTTATTTAAGTTAAGGTTACGAAACCGTGCTTTTGGTTTATCTCGTTAAGTCCTTTCACAATCACATTTTTCTTGCGTAAAACTTATACTTTAGAAACTAAATAAATAATAATATTAATAATAATAATAATTGTAAACAAAAAATTAAAATAAAAAATGTTAATTTAGAAACCTTGATCATTTTTCAATTGAATATAGCCTTCCTTCAGATGCAATATGGTCAAAATCTGAGGCGCGTGTAGCTCTTTTGAAGAAAGGTTGAAAATGTTCACTTAGATAAAGTTAGATTATGCATTACTGATGTGAATATCAGTGCATGATTTGTCATAGGAAATTACGTGGGTGTATATATAAATGCATGGGAATTGTATGGAATGTATATAAATCATTCTCATGAAAAAAATATGTCATAAAAATTTAAGAAAATTTAAAAAGACATTGAATTACCATATCGAGTTCTTCCAAAAATGAAGGAGGAAAGTCATCTTCAGAATTTAGCTTGTTTGTTCTCCATTTACGGGTTTCTCTTAAGAACTTAGATTTAAATAATGCGGCTTTTGTCTCCTTTGAAAGTGAGAGGAAGTAATGGCTGCAAGAGGGAAGACTGGATTGATTTGAGATAAACAAAAGTGGAAGAAGTAGAGGGAAATGCTGGAGAAGGAAATAAGTGGCTCGAAGCAATAGAGAGAAATAAATAAAGTTTAGATAGAAGGCTCTAAAAATAGCATGCAGCAATTTTAGGAACGAGAGAAAGTGAAGGCGAATTTATACTAAGTCATGTATTTTTGTTTATTTTTGTGTGGAGTTCTTTCAACTTCTCACACAAATTTTCCTTTTTAGCCGGTTGTGGCTATTTATAAACATTTCATGGTGAAAATAGATTTTTTTAATTTGAAAAGTTTAGCAATAATATTTGCTTATTATCGCAATATTTTTTTAAATTTATTAAGAAAAAGTTTATCTAACTTGAATTTGATTACCATAAATAAAATTTATTAAGAATAAAAATGTGATTGTGACTTGTGACAAACTAAATAATTACAAAATATTTTTTTTCCTAATTCAACCTCAATTGAAATAATCATTCGACACATTAATAATATTAAAAATATGTTGGCAAATTTTTTGTTTTTTTAATCATTATATATTTCGTTTTTAATATAAAAATACATAACAAAATAATTTTAAAACCATCACTACCTGCCTTACTGTCTAGAGCTCGAAAAATAACAGTTAAAAAAATTTGTTGAAAAAGTTATAATATGCCTCTTCTCTGGAATTAACCTTGATTAAAAAATTACTGAAATGAATTTTAAATTCAATGTATTTATTTTGACATAAATTAAATATATAAAATATTTACATTATGTTCATCTCATTATAGAGCTTTTAAGGCATGCATGTCATTGCAAAAAATGAATCTTTTCATATCTCTCTAAAAAGTATAGATAAAAACCCATCTCATAAAGACATGAATCTTTACTACTTTGTATAGAACTCTACCTACATTAAAGAGGTTGAAGGAATAAAAATACTATTAATGTACATGGCCAAAAAAATCTAATACCTTTAATGTCTCAATAGAAAATGTGACATTTTCATCTCATTTTCAACAAAGTTTACCACAATCTATCCAAGACGCCAATGTTTAATATTTGACATATAAGCACTCGACATCAATAATAGGATCCACATTTAACGTGGGCTAAGGGCAGGGCTTCTTGTCAGATAATATTATGTCAATCCCAATATCAATGCCTATGTTAACACCATTGTTACCATCAATACCTTTGTCAAATATTGATTATAAAAAATATATGACAATGAGGCTTCGTAACCAGTATAAATATTTTCGACAGGTGATTTATGGCTCCACTAAAACAATGGTAATATTTCTTTTCAAGTAAAAAATATAATTTGTGTTAAATTTTCCTTATTAAGAAGATCACTAAAAATGATTTAGTTTTATAAATTTAAAATATTTTAATGGCACTTATTAAAATATTCCTTTAAATTTTTTTTTGTTATTTATAAGAATAGTTTGACTATTAAAAATAAAATTGTGAATATGACACCAAAAAATGTGATATTTTAAGAATGAAAAACTTAGAATAAAAAGGTAGGCAATCCAAAATAAAATATCATAATGAGAATAAAAAAATAAATCAAGATGAAATTGAAATAATACACTAAATGTACTATTTTTTTTAAAATTATCTAAGATAATTGAAATGAGTAAATTTATGAATCTTATTTGGAAAAACCTTTTATCATGAACTATATTAATGTTATCTTATGTGCATACTAGAATTATTTTTAGTTTTTCACAAGCTAATAGTCAACAAATACTTTTATTATAGAATTTAATATGAATAATATTTTAGGGTCTGTTTGGGGCAGCTGAATGGTAGTCAGCTTATTCAGATAAGCTGTTTATTCATATAAGCTGCTGATAAGCAGCTGATTCGAATAAGCTGTCTGTTTGTTTGGTTTGAGTGTTTTGAAAATAGCTGATTAGCAGCTGTTTATGGATAAATGACTGTTATGCCCCTGAAATGAATAAGTTGTTGAGCTGTTTGGTTTCTGCGATTTGAAAACTGCTTATATGCAGTTGTTTGTAGAAAAATAACAATTTATGTTACTTTTTTCTTAAAAAATTTTATTAAGTATAAAATCTTATTTAAAATTTAACGACAAATATTTTTAAATAAAAAAATTTTTCATTTAAATATTTACTTATATACGATACGATTCTTATGTAAATGCTTGTGTCATCCTCATCTCATTAGCCAATCCCTTTCAAATGTACAATTGTTACGACGTGACATGAGTATTATGGACGGCGAGTCGCATCGACATAATACTTCGTTCGGACTTTCTATGAGACACTGTAGCTCATTTTCACTGTAAATATATAATTACAGAATAAAAAATTAACCTAATTATAGATAACCACAAGAGAATGCATAAAATATTCACAAATCGATTAAAAAAAATTCAATGAATTACTTCAATGAATTGCTTCACATCAATTCAAGGTTTTCATTGAAGCATTGGCTATGTTTCCCTTCAAAAAAAAAATGCATCAGTAATAGCCAAAACATGTGGGATTGATCAACCTTAACACTTTTTTAATTGTTATGGAATGAAGAAAGAAAAAAAATCAGTTCTTAAACAAAATTGCCTGCAAGAAATAATAGAATGTTGCAACATATTGATGTTTTAAATGCAAGGGTAAACCAAGTCGAAGGTGCCAAAATTATCAAGGCCTCAAGACAAAGCAAGCAATGCGGGAGATCTAGCAAATCCACTCTAATCCTCCCTGAGCTTCACATGAATCACTTTCAGCCATTGAAGCTATTATTAGGAAAACAAACAAAGACCCAATGGATTTATTCCAGGCCATACAAAAAATCTAAAGTAATTGCAAGCTCAGCTGTATGATAATATTTCCGTCTTATGTAAGCCATACCACTTTTCAAGTAATAATAATAATTACACAATATTCTTTTATGTGTTACTTGAACAGTAGAACTGTTAAATAGGTTCCAACAAGGCAACCAGATAATAAAATTTTGCTAACTTCAAACTAATTCCCTCAATATTAAAATTGCAACTCTCTATCCCATTACGACAATGAACTCAAATTTAGGTTGCCCTGTTTCTCCTAAACCAAGTAATTGTTTCTCCAAACCAAGAAATTAGGTCCCTCCTTTGGATCGCACAAAAAAAAAACAAGAAAACCACATCAACAAATATGTGGATTCTTGTTTGAGCAGAGGATGTTTGATTAACTTTTAAAAAGTAATATACACCAGGTAGGGTAGCATAAATGAATTCAATGGTATGTATGTAAACTTTCCAAAAAAACACTGCCAACCGTAAAATACAAGTTCAACAAAATTGCCATTTGTTAAAAGATGCAAAAAAAAAGAAATCAACAGGTGCATACTTTAAAAATGGAGGGGCCTAACTGCTTATTGAGCTCAAAAGGGATATATGTAAACTTCCCAAAAAATAATAAAACAAATAGCTCAGTAATTATAAGAGCAGATGGGGTCAAAGTAAGGATGGCCCAACATGTGAGTATTAAAAGTTAACCGTAGGTGTTAGGCATGTAAATACATATAAACTGGGTGGTATATATGTAAATTCTAAAGCAGCAAGGGTGTTGAGGCATGGGTCTACGAATAGCTTGAAACCTTTTGGAACCAGGATAACTTCAAAATATATGAATATTTCAAAAAATTTCATTCAGCGTTTTGGAACTAGGACAACTTCCATAACTAATTTAAAAAAATTCATTTAACTTTTTGCTGTTCAAGCAAGATTTCACAACTACCATGCCAAAGAGTTTCCAAATTTTAATACCGAAGTACTCGACGGTAGTATTGCGTATAAAGGATGATGTGAAAGGCAAACACTGCCATGAGAAATTTTACGTACAGCGACCAAGCAGTGAAGCTTGTATCAATTTGGCATCTATGGAGTGACCTCCTACTGTTGATCAATTTGGCAATAATTATAAAACCAAAGCTGTCATATCTATTTGCACAAAATAATCAAATGTACATTTCAACTATGATTTTGAAGAATCGGTTAGGGGAAAGAAGAATATAGATAGCCCTTTGAAGAAGCGAGTAACCTCAAACACAGGGCCATCAAGCTGCTTGCTATATCGGTTAGGGAAAAGGTAGCAACTCACTCAATGCCATTCAAGTGTGATTTTAAATGTTTTGAGAGAGCAACTCACCCAATGCCTTTCACCACATACTCCAAATGATCTTTTGTACTGCAAACTATATTGTATACACAAATCATTCCTTTTTTCCTTCTAATAATGATCTAATGCATTGCGCGTCTCGGGCTAATACTTCCAAAAAATATAGCTGTTAATTTTAATAAACTGTTCAATAACCAAGGGGTGTTCTTGGCTTTAGTGCGAGAAAAGCTGCTGAAATCCGGTTGTTTATTCGAATTTAATGAAGAGCACAAGTATTCAATGTTTCTATTTTTACTTGTATTAAATCAAATTCAAGAAGTATAGAAGTCATTCATCCTGACCCAATATTTCTCCTCCATCACTGGATTAGTTTTGAGTTCAGAGGTTTTGTTATGTCAGCGTGTGTTGTAAATTTCTAGGTTCATTATTCAGATATGTATACATGCATACAGCTTTTTGTGAAGTCAGAAATTTGCTGAAAATTTCATTACAGAATTTTAACATTACACCAACATATAAGTAAAACCAAATAATCAGAAAAGAGACACTGACAAATTACGTGGTTCGGTCGAAGTGACCAACATCCACGGGAAAGAGCAACGAAAGTTTTTTATTACTTCAATACGAAATGATTTACAATTATTACATGAAGTTCTAACCACTTGCCGGTGCAATTCACAACACTAAAACACCTTAAAGATACAGTTATTACAAATTCCTTTTCTAGTAGAGTAAAAACTGCACAATTGCAGTAATTGAAGACAAAGTACACTTTAAAACCATTTCCACCTTGCCAATAAATCCATTCACAGCATGCAGTACGCAGTAAAAACATTCCAGCAAGCAGTAAAACCATTCCAGCAGGCAGTAAAACCATTTCCAGCTTTCCAATAAGTGAACATGTAGCAGTTATACTAGGCAGTAAATATGTAGCAGATGATATGTAGCAATAACAATATATATATAAGCATTGCATACCATTAAATATGCGAGCGGTAAATATGAAGCACTTTTAAATCCAAATTATAAGTAGAAGAAAGCTAGTTATAACCGTAGGGTATCAATGGAGAGAAATTAACTTCATGGAGTTAAATTACGAACAGTGAAGGAAACGGTCCTCTTCAAAACAGCGGTTGCCTTAGAAAACATAAGGCCATCCATGCTTGTTTTAAAGACGAGAACAACTGATTTTAAAGCCAATCCATGAAATCTAATACGAGAAAATGAAGAAAAAATATGAAACCAACTATAGAAGAGAGGATGAGAATTATACTTGCCATGAATTCCACTATAGAGTATGCATAAGAAACTAACAGTATATTTAGAATTCTCAATATAATTTTTTCCCTCTTTAAGGATCCTTCCACTATAAGGAAAAGAGTTTACATGCACACCACCCAATTCCTATGCATTTACATATTTTATTCATGAAGGAGGATCTCGTCCTCGCGAGTCGAAATCATGAAGCGGATCTGAATAATTTCGAAACAAGTTATTTTAGTAACAACGAAGCAGCATTTCCTATCGAAATCATGATGCGAGAATAAAAGAGAAGAGAGAAATTAATAAGGCTGGCACATCAAATTTAAGATCATTTAAAGCTGAAGTTTCAGAATAAAATAGCAGCTATTCCCTATCATTATTTTTCTTCCCCAATAAGCACCATCCAACAAGTGAAGATGCTTCAAGCCCGTCTTTGAATGTCCATATGGAACCCCAAGAATTCAGAAAAACTGAAACATCCATCGTTCTCGAAATTAGAAAAACCGGAACATCATAAGATCTACAAACATTGAACAGTAAGGCTACCCACTTGTAATTTTCATGATCAACATAACAAAGAACACAACATATGTTAACCATATTTCCTTTCGAAAAAAGAGCACTTCCAAAAATTTCCAAGCAAATGAAGCAAATATGCTTGGAATGCCCTTTAAACCAAATGTATTTACTCCAATTGGAAAGGGACCAGCTACTATATTATCAATTAAAATCTTTAATTTTGATAAGATCATGTAGACTTATCCATTGAAAAAACGAGCATTACCAAAATTTTCACATAAAGACCAGCACTGCAAGCCGGTGATCAAAGAAGAACATCGGATTACTATTTAATAGTAATCTCAAAATTAATAGCTCTTCCAGTTTCACCCCAAGTTGACACAGATTTTACCAATAAGGAGAAATCTTACTTCTAGTCCTATATCATAAGGCACTATAGTGTTCAATACACCATGAAGCAAGAAGAGAAAAGAAGTTGTAATGCCTTAGAATGATTTTTGACTTGCACATAAGATCGATAAAATCCAAATTTGGAATATCAAGTCCTCCAACATGCTTCGGTTTAGAAGTAACCTAAGCAATAGTATGAAGCTCTTTGGAATTGCCGCTATTATAGAGAAAATTATTACAAAGATAAGTGATTTTTTTCTAATTCCTACCACATAGACTTGAACCAATAGGCCAAGTAACTCCGGACGAAGTTTTCAAGAGTTGCAATTTACCGGCATAAGAAAACGAGTTAGATTGAACTCCACAAAAAATTAACCCCCTCAATAGCAAAGATACGTTAAGCCAACCAACAAGCAAAGGATCAGCAATAAAGCCCAACCCCTCCATTGGACAATTGAACAAGAGTTTAAGCTGCAAAAGGTAAAGGCATTAAAAGCCATATTTCCAACAAGCATTCCTTTCCACTTGCCTCGGGTTAAAGGCTAAAGCGATCGAAGCGAGATATTATGCCTACTTTATTTTAGCATGAGCATAACAAGGCTAAACTTCTGAAATAATGAAAAAGGTAAAGGCATTAAAAGCCAAATTTCCAACAGCATTCCTTTCCACTTGCCTCGGGATAAAGGTTAAACTAGCATTTATAAGCAATTTGATTGTAACATTTATGTCTGGTTTTTAGAATCCTAGACATGTATGCAAAAACCAGACATTGGCTTGCAGATGTTGGCTCAAGCTGGCTTCATTCATCTCACAAGATAGGAAAAGATTTCACACCGACCTCGAGCTGGTCTGCTGGTGGCTTAACACCATGCTCAAATTCTTTGATATTTAAGCAAGTATGCCAGAATTTGGTCAATTTCTTCTGCCCATTTTAAGCCAGCTCAAAAGTTATACAGTTATTATAATTAAACCTGTATAATAAGAATTTTCATTATAAAATTTTAATCACAGATTCAAATTTTGAAACAAATTATACATCTTGATTATTCATAAACAAATTTAACGAAACATGCAAGCAACTTATGTAATAGAAATTATCGGCATTTACATACGTACCACATAATTCTTATGTATTTACATATGTAATATCTAAACGTTCAACTTTACATGTATGTAACTCAATTACACCATCTAATGAATTTAAAATACATAATAATTACGTGGTTTATATGTAAATTTTCCTATATTTTACAACTGTGAATGAAATGATGAGCTATCATGTGCTTCTCAAATGCAACAGAATTAGGATTAACATAACGGTGAAGAAGTATGGTTTAACAAATGACTTTAACGCTGCGAGGAAGAAGAGCTCAGAAATGATGGCTTCTTGAT
Source organism: Papilionanthe hookeriana x Papilionanthe teres (assembly GCA_022702705.1). Classification (NCBI taxonomy): domain Eukaryota; kingdom Viridiplantae; phylum Streptophyta; class Magnoliopsida; order Asparagales; family Orchidaceae; genus Papilionanthe; species Papilionanthe hookeriana x Papilionanthe teres. Next base: position 42,050,543 of record CM040421.1, read on the forward strand.
GAATGAAATTAGAGGAAAGCTAATGTACAACACCATAAATGTTAATGTAATAAATATTACTACTTATCTTTTACTCTGATAGCAAATAGGAACACCTCCTACCTAATTATATTATATTTTTTATGCATCAATCCTGATTCTGATTCTGCACTAGCAGTTGAGAGGCTACTCTGATAGCAAATTTCACTGGTTTAGTAGGCAAGATAATACTGCAACAATCCTCAAGGAATAGGCAATAAGCCTTCATGCTTGTTCTATCATAAAATCCACGATAAAAGAAAATGTTCCTCCATTATAGAGTAATTGAAAGCTCAACATTACACAAACATACATAGCACTCAAAACATTGCAATTCACAAAACAAAGAAAAAGAGAAGTAAATATTTAATTCAAGTAAGGTGTATTAAACATGAAAATCAGAAAGTATTTTTCTTATAAGAATATATTCAACATATGTGGGTGACATATTTTGATAATCTTTTCAATAAAGTTCTTGAAAATATGATCAAACATAATGATCTTAATACCGTTTATTTTAAATAGTTGACCGAGCAATGGGCTTAGTCAACTATTGAAAAATAAATCTTACATCATTCTTGTCGATAGCAAAGGAGCCTCATCAGCGGGGGCTTATAGGATAAAGGATGAAAAAAGCACCATAAACAAAAACAAGATCAATTTTTAGGTTAAATTCAAAGGTTCATTCAACTATTGAAATATAAAGTGGTCTTATTTTTCACATACATAAGATATTGAAACAAAATCAGTACAAAGTCACATAAAATCGGTTCGGGAGTCGCATATCGCATACGTGATACGCTCCTCAAATCGGCCATCTTCGATGCACGCTTCCGCATCCTGTGTAACAAATTCTTCATACTTGTATGACGTCCTACAGAGTAGAATCCCCAAGATGAGAATCGTATTCATCAGAGGGGATATGACTCTCGTCAGCGTCAGCCATGTTGAAATCTGTATCGTACCGAGAGGGATGCCGTCTAATGAAATTGTGAAGCGCCATCGTAGCAATTATGATGTGTGTCTGCTTTTGATATCGGTACGGCGGCATATCGCGCAGGATGACCCATTTGTTCTTTCAAACGCCGAATGTTCTTTCGATCACACCGTGCAAAGAAGAGTGTCGCTTGTTGAACATTTCTTTTACGCCGGGCGACGCCACTAGAACGCTCGAAATCCGGGATGTGGTATTTCGTATCCGGGTATGGCTTTAAATACCCTCTCTGCATAGAGTACCCGGCATCGACCAAATAGTATTTCCTGTTATGATAGTTATTGTTATGCACTGATAAGCATATATAAGTAAGGCTTATTAAAAATCATATCTTGCCTGGAGGCGGTTGAGGAAAACCCAGCGATCTATTCGTAGTGGCATACGAGAAAATTCGACTGTCATGTGCACTCCCTTCCCAGCCCGCCATAACATACGTGAAACACATGTTGAAGTCACATACCGCTATGACATTTTGAGTTGGTGAACCACTTCGACCAATGAAAGCCACCTTATCCTTACTGGCTACTCGAGCATGTACGTGAGTACCATCAATTGCACTATGCGGTTACGTTCTGCATATGTTAGAAGAATTTTTTTTTTGTATGTACGTAAAAAAAATAAAAATTACCTTGAAATAAGGCATGTAACGGGGATCATTTAAAAATTGAACTGGGGTATGAGCAAATGATGGATCCTCTGGCCTGACGATTTTAGTAGCTAGACTAGCAAGTGCTTCTATGCCTTTGGAGAAATAGCGGCTGATAGTCTCGGATGAATGCTGAAACCTCTCCATGGCAGCTCTAACTGATTCATTCTGTGACAAAATATATAGGGTTATGGCCAGTACCTCTCTTCGTGATGTTCTTGAAGAACCTTGAAGTCCATGGTTTAGAGATAACTCGTGAAGTAGATCTAAAAATATCGGGACAGACATTCTAAATATGTTCTTCGAAACGAATTGGATGTCCGAAAGCATCTCACCAACCCATTTGTCCCCGACATAGGTGGAGGTCATACGGGGTAAACGAAGGCTGCTTGATCGATAATACTCCAGCAATATTATGGCAATAGCTGCAGCCAACGCCATTCTCTTACGACGTTCGTGTTGTGTATTCATGCTAGAACAAGGAAGAAATTAGACGAATCAAACCGAGCTACAATTAAAATAAAACTCCAAATGCATAAAACGCTAATAATTAGCTTTTGAGTTCGATCATGAAGAAGTACGGTTAACAAGAAAACATAAGTTCGAATAACGAGTTGCGTACACAACATTAAAGAGTACGATACGGAAGACAAGAAAAACATAAATAAGCTCGGTCATCCCTAATAACACACGAGATATTCGACGCGCATCTACGGTTCCATCGCCATGAATATCCGTACGCGTGTTGAATCCTCCAGGTTTTTTCATACAAATTGCATAGAATTGTACGTCGCAACCACTTCGGGGATAGAAGACAAAATCCGAATACTTTCTAAGATAACGCGATCGGGAGGCTGGAGGCGGCGGTGGTGCTCCAAAAGCGTCGATGAGACGGTCGAGCTTATCCAACGGAATATTGTCCTTTTCTTTCTTCTTTCTCCCCTGCTCGGGCCTCTTCGATTGTAAGCTTGACTCACCCATCTCCATCCGGTTGACACTATGTATTTCATCGTCAACATACTGCTGGATCCGAGTGCGGAATCCTCTAGAATTCCGGTAAACCACTGTCGACTAGAGTTTGATCGCATAATTCCGTAGCCACCACCCCTCTAAACATTATGTCCAATTTTTCTTCCAACTACGGTTCGATTCGGTTCGTTTGAATTTTTTCAATGCTTGCACTGCTTGTAATGAGAATGTTGAGATTGGGGTTTAGGGACATAATAGCTTAAATGAAAAAAAATATTATAATCGATGAGAAATGGAGTAACAATTTTGCAAACAAGAAAATCTCACCTCGATTTTCTCGGCCCACCAAGGATACGAAGCATTGATTGTCCGTTTAGCGGGATCCCAGCTCGGCCACGTATATCCATGCTTGACCCCTTCCACGATTTCCGGTCTTTCTTCGATTGATCCCATTTGTTTTTAAATTGTACTTTTTCGTAATCTCTACCTGTCTGCTCTTTGAACTTCGAGCTATATTCAGCCAACCTTCCTTACTTGAAATGGGTGGATGGCACATTACGGCGCTGATCTCATTGATGCGGATGCTTGCGAGAAAATGTTCGTACCCTCCTTATCATATTATTGCGAGGTACGGCCTCATTTTCCCTAACCATTGCTAATAAAACAATGCGAAAGCTACACTGATACAAGCATGAATTCTATTTTGCATACATAACATCCAATACATTCAAAACTAAAAAGCTAAAGATATTGATGTAATCTTCACCACCAAAAGAAAAAACAATACAAGATGTGTTTAAAATTGAAACTAATTCTTGGCAAATTTTGAGAAATGAAGGGATAAGACAGTATTCAAATATCTGTGTTTAAATTAAGCAAAAGCTCAATGTACAAGAGAAGGCAAAGTCAATGCTACATCTTTTGCAATGCTAGGAAGGGTAAGCAAATAACTTATAATGGTTATAGGGGTAAATAACTTGTTTAGAATGATAATAAAGAAATCAATTGATCAATCCTAAATTTTGGTCAAAGCTAAAATAGAACAAATTTGTGAAATCTTACATCTTCCTTAATAGAGTTATAAAATTTGATTGAACTTTATTATTTATCAAAACAATGATGAAATCCAAGTTTTTTTGCATTCAAGAACAAATAGAGATGAATCAAATGACTGCAAAAGTTTTATTGTCACACTTTAGAAATGACAAAAAAAACTGGAATAAAGAAATGACAAATAACTTAACACTTCACATTCAAAATTTTAGTCGCAATACACAAGAAATCCCTCATGAAACCTATCTTAAAATAAAGCAAAAAAACTCTTATGTGGGAGGCACAACAAACTGAGTGATGCAAATTTGGAGAGAATACAGACAAAAAACTATTAACACAAAAAACTCTGATTCATAGAATGAAAACGAGATAAAAAAGATGAAAACGAGATAAAAACTCGATTCATAGAATGAAAACAGTTCAAGTATAATAACTCTTATTATATTCAATTAATTTATCTGATTTTGTTTTATGCTTGATTTTTAAAGGATTTCATTGGATTGTAAAGTATGTTTGATTATATTTTGAGTATATTTTTACATATTTTTATGAGCATCATAAGTTAGAAATTAAATATTTCTTGTTGGATTTGCCTTTCTTAAAGATTTGTAACATCTATGTACAACTGAGTTTTATAAAACAATTCAGGGTTTGTTTTACAAACTGTAATAATCAGTGTGTTTTAGATGTATTAGTGGGGATATGCTCATTGAAGATAATTTTATGTTTCTAAAGACTTTGGAATGAGAGGGGCATATATACATTACAACTACAATAAATAAGAGGTATTAAATATAAACAATAATTTTTGAATCCTCAGTCATGGATTCCAATCTCAGTCTACATTAATTGGGAACAAGGAAAAACTACCTCTAATCTTCTCATCCTACTTGTTCCTTTTTTTCTCTTGACTAGCTATTCAACTTTCTTTGTATCTTTACTCAAGTTCCTATACCCTAAAAAATAAATCACAATTTAATAATTTCAGATCACATTAAAAATATCATTATTTTAATTAAAAATATATATATATTTTTTCTTAGGAAGATAAGATGATTCACAAGTAAAAATTACAAATTACGGGTTAGATAAGAAGTGGTATTTGCACGCGAATCTTGCCATCTTAAAATGCACAGATGCGGATGCGTTCAAATTTGGGCAACAGGAAGAACCAAGTAAGAGGAGGGGGTGGGGAGCCTCTTGTTGGCATTCAAATTCTAAAGAACACTTTAACAACCGACCCACCTAGAAGGTACTATTGGCGATTGTTTAGAAGAAAACAAAGCAATACAATGGAAATCGAGTAAATCCAAAACCTAGATCCAAAACTCGTACCCTCGATTGGCTGCAGAAATGGAAACAAATTTCTCCAGAAGAATATGAGTGACAGGTAGGAGTACTGCGGAAGAAATTTACCTTCGATCTCCTACTGTGGAAGAAAGATCAGTGAAATACGATGGATCTCGGGTTAGGAGTACAACATAGGCAAGAACTCGCGATCTAGCCGAACAGGGAACGAGATGCTGCGGTGGTGCTCGACGATCTCGCCGATTCTCCGAGCGGATGCGGGATGGTGCTCACCGGTGATTGCGAGAGGGAGGGGGACGCGCACGAGCAGTAGAAGGGCACCCTTGGAAAATAAACTCGAAACCGCGCGATAAGCTAAACACCGCCTGCTTCCGACTCGAGAGGATAAAATTATTAAGCGCGGTATGGGCGATGGGATTAAGCGGGTCGTAACGTGTTATTCAAACATGGCTCCGACTTAATCAAAACGCAACTGCCCTCAATAAGCAACCCCAAACACCTCCTACATCTGTACCGAACCGCGGGAGCGTTGCCCCCACACCGTCAACCCACATAACGAAACACCCATGATTGGACAGATGCTTCTGCTCCACATCGCTCGCGAGCTCCGCTACGCTCGTTCGCTTCGCTTGCTCGCTTCGCTCTGCTGACTCGCTCCGCTCCCCTAGCTCGCTCCGTTCCGACCCAGCATCTCTCCCTTATCTGGTTTATGAGTCATACCTAACAAGAAGAGACAAGGTGCAGCTACAACTTTGGTGTGGTTATTCAATCGCCTTCATTTAGTCTTTCTCTTGAAGCAACATCAAGTAATTCATTTAACCTTACAATCAATATTTTTTTATTATTTTTAATACTTACAAAAGGAGAGAGACTTTATTTGAAAAAAATAATATATAAATGATGGAACATTTGTTGCATTAGACCAAAAACTTCCATTTTATTAACAAAAACAACAACACAAAACAAATGAGATTTTATAATACAAAAACAATATAAGACCTAAAAAGATAATATATTAAATCAACCTATTTGTTTCATTTGATAAGAATTCTCAAATTGCATAACCAATTTGATTCTTAAACATCAACAAAATTATTTAAAAATGTCTAGACATCATTTATTTACGTGAAATATTGATATTTATTTACATGAGAATTGATCATTTGTACTTAAGTGCCTAATAAATGAAGAAAAGAGATAATTTACATACAAACCACATGAAACATTGATATTTATAAATTAACCATCAGGCGAATTTTGTTTTACTACCAAAACAATGTATTTATGTTTGCCACGATCAAACTATTTAGAATTTGATAAAAATGGAAAACATGGGTTGGGGTTTTACCAAGAATTTTGATATTTGAGTGAGAATTTGAAAAATAGATGAAAGAGAGGGGTTGATTTATAAATAGCAAGTTCCGTGTGCTGTATGTAATTGTCCCATGAAGAAAATGAATATCAGTCATTAAATTCATCAAAATATAGGTCAGCTAAGCATTCATACTTTGACCCCAGAGTATTGTTGTTCAATGAGTCAACATCAGTAATAGGATTAAGAATATGGGAGCAGTCACATAAATCTCCAACATTAATCGCACCCTACAAGAAAAAAACATCAAAGATAGAAAAATAGCCCCTATATATTTTTTTCAATTGTATCAATTTTCTATAAAATATATACATAAAAATTTGATTAAAAAAAGTATTATTTTGTTATACTTTTTTTCTAACAAGCATAATTATGACTTGCATTCATAGGAGTGATTTTATACAACTAGGAAAAATCATAATTTTATTTAACATTTCTTAACAAATTTCAAGAGTATAATTATAAAACTCATAATTTTAGTAAAATATCGATAAAATACCATTCAAATAAATAAATAAAAGATGAAAATGATGAAAAAGATGAAATGCCATTTACCTCAGTATGATCATCATTATGATGATTAGTGTTGGTTCTTGATATCTCTATCAGCCTTTCATTCTTCGCAAACCTCCCTTTAATGCGTGGTTACGCTCTCTGCGATAATTTTTCGACAAACGTACTGTAGTAGAATTGATAATCAGTTTCTAAATGTTAAAAAATAAAAATTATATGAAACTAAAAGTAGATACGCTTTTAGCATTTGTATATATGTTGCATGATCTAAGTTAGAATACAAAAAGTAACACAATGTGTTAGGTTTCAATTTTATTTATATATTATAAAATATGTTTAGGATATATTTATGAAGGGATTTCAACAGATATTTCTCTTTAAAATAACACAAATAGTGAAGTAGTAGTATACCTGAATCTTCCTGTTGAAATTTCTTTTACTTCTTTTTTGTCTGTATCTGTTGATCTTCTCATTCCTTTCTTCAATAGAAATACTCTTATTTCTGAATATTGATGCTTTAATAAGAGTCTTGTCAGGTACAAGTGAGATTGAGCTGCTACACCCACCAACTAACGAATTATTGTGTAGTGGTAATTGTCGTTGTTGTTGTTGAAGACTTCTTCACAACAACTATCAGACACATAAAATAAGTAAATACAATCTCAAGTTAGCCTTTGTATAATTTATTTTCTCTATAATTTAGTAGTAGACATAAATATTTCCTCTAATACATGACTTATTTTTTTATTTAACATGTTGATAACTCAAAAAAAAAAAGTATCACTTTCAATATGTTTTTTAATTATATTTTGGTATTTTATTATAATTGGGCTATGTTAGTTAACTATGTTTTATGGAATTTAGTGTAACAAATGATAATATTAAGGTGAAAGCTGAATATATATATATATATATATATATATATATATATATATATATATATATATTACAAAACAATTCATATTAAATATATAACATAAATATTTATTGATCCTTAGTAAAATAATTCTAACATGCACCAAAGATAATTTTTTTTAAAATTCATGATAAAAGATTTTTCAAATAAGGTTCAATAAGCTGACGCCAAATATTTTAGATAATTTTAATAATAATAATAGTAATGTTTTGTTCAATGATTAGTATATTATTTAATTTTAATGTTACATTTTTCTCATTGTCATATTTCATTTAGGCCTGCTTACTTTTTTATTTTAAGTTTTTCATCTTTAAAATAGTAACTTTTATTGACATATTGACATATTTATCTGTCATACCCGAACTATTTTAATATATATATATATATATATATATATATATATATATATATATATATATATATATATATATATATATATATATATATATAGCATGAAAAATATATTACCGAGTATTAGTGGAGCCATAATACATCCATTGTAAAGGTTCACGTTGGTTATAAAGTCTTGTTGTCATGTTTTGATAATCAAAATTTAGCGATGGCTCTCTGTGATGATATTGGCGTGAACATTGGTATTGACGATGTAGTCGAAATATTTCTATCTGAAAGAAGCCGCACTTGGCCATCGATGTGTGTTTTTATATTTGGAGATCCTATTGCCGATGTTGATGGCATATGTATCATATTGTGTTTATTATCATCATGGATAATTTGAGGTAAGTTACTTGAAAATGATCGAGTGAAAATGTCGAATTTCCTATCATGGAATTCGAGGAATTAGATGTCGATGAGGCCTTCATTATTTGCATAATTGGGGCTGAAATTATCAAAGCATGAAAAGACATTTAATCTTTGGTTATCTTCACGAAACTCCAAATAACCGAGCAAAACATCCTGCATTTTTTTTAAAGAAGGGTGTAATGAAGCATTCAGAAGAAAATAATAATCAACATAAAATTACAAAAAATATGTTGAGCACATAAAAGATATGAAGAATTGAGTAGAAAATTGAATTAAATCATTTAAATTTTAAGCAATTACTTATGACAAAATTCAAGCTAATAATCATCATATGTAGGGATTGATTTATTTTATATCATGCTAATTTATTTATTTACTAATATTTTTTTATATGTGGCTTCTTAAGATTATGATTTGCAGCACACATAAATTTATTCTTTAAATATCTTTAATGTATGTGTTTTTTGCAAAATAAAAAGTTCATAAGAGATTCATATGTTCTCATGAAATTGATTCTTGTCGACACATTGTTGAGAAATAGAATGATAAGATTTAGTTTGTGCATGTGTCGTAAAAATAATCAATAGGAAAAAAAATTATAATGAGATATATTTATTAAATTTATTGTCATGATAAATCCTAAAATTCTAGAGTGAGGCGAGTGTGATATTAACTTTTTATATATTTATTTTATCTCAAAATAAATATTATAAATTTAAAATGCATTTTAATTTATTTTTAATCAAGATAATGTTCATTGCCAGTGGCAAAAAATTTTCATAGTAGGTGCAAAATACGATTTTAATTTTCAAAAATTTTCTTAATCTTTTTCATCCGGGTTGAAAACTAATTTTGATGGTATTTATATTTTTTTCTTAGATATATTTTATATTTAAAAAATAAAATTGATAATGATTAAAAAAAACTAAAATTTGTAAATTGTAATATATTATTCTCATATTTTAAATGAGTTGAATGATTATATCATACTCCCCAAATGAATTCTTCAATTGAGGGAGAATTATGGTGGCTTTTTTATCATTTAAATTCGAGGAATTTTTTATGTGGAAACCCATTAAAAGCAATGGAGGATTTGAAAAAAAAAAAAATTATGTGAAGAGGCAATAAGGATTTTAACTTCTATCCTATAATCGGTATTTCTATACCATTTTTTATTATTTTATTTTGTTTTATGTCTTTTTTATTTTTTATTTAATTAATATTATTATTAAATGAAAAATTATTAATATTATTTACGATTTTTGTTATCTTTTTTTTGTTTGACTATTAAATGGAATGTATGTAAATCCTTCCCGTAAAAAATATATCATAAAAATTTAAGAAAATTTAAAAAGACATTGAATTACCATATCGGGTTGTTCTTTCAAATATATAAGGAGGAAAGTCATGCTCTAAATTTAATTGTTTGTTCTCCATTTACGGTTTTCTCTCAGGAACTTCGATTCGAATAGTGCGGCTTACAATACATATCGAGATGCGTGTTTGGAGTCTTCCAACAATTGCCTAAGATGGCGAGTGTCAAAAATTCGATTTAACAAAAAGAAAAGAAAAATGTTACTCGCACATTTCATCTTTTCTCAAAGCATGCTGATATTCATAAGCAGAAGGCATTATTTGTATGGTTTCGCTCCATCAATTTATTTAAATTAAGGTTACGATACCGTGCTTTTGGTTTATCTCGTTAAGTCCTTTCACAATCACATTTTTCTTGCGTAAAACTTATACTTTAGAAACTAAATAAATAATAATAATAATAATAATTGTAAACAAAAAATTAAAATAAAAAAAGTTAATTTAGAAACCTTGATCATTTTTCAATTGAATATAGCCTTCCTTCGGATGCAATATGGTCAAAATCTGAGGCGCGTATAGCTCTTTTGAAGAAAGGTTGTAAATGTTCACTTAGATTATGCATTACAATGTGAATGTCAGTGCATGATTTGTCATGGGAAATTACGTGGGTGTATATATAAATGCATTGGAATTGTATGGAATGTATATAAATCATTCTCGTAAAAAAATATATCATAAAAATTTAAGAAAAATTAAAAAGATATTGAATTACCATATCGAGTTCTTCCAAAAATGAAGGAGGAAAGTCATCTTCAAAATTTAACTGTTTGTTCTCCATTTACGGGTTTCTCTTAAGAACTTCAGATTTAAATAATGCGGCTTTTGTCTCCTTTAAAAGCGAGAGGAAGTAATGGCTGCAAGAGGGAAGACGGATTAATTTGAGATAAACAAAAGTGGAAGAAGTATAGGGAAAGCTGGAGAAGGTAATAAGTGGCTCAGAACAACCAGAGAAATAAATAAGCTAGAGAGAAGCTCTAAAAATAACATGCAACCATTTTAGGAATAGAGAAAGTGAAGGAGAATTTATACTAAGTCATGTATCGTTGTTTAATTTTATGTGGAGTTCTTTCGACTTCTCACACGCAATTTTTCTATTTTAGCCGCTTATAACTATTCATATAAATTTTATGATGAAAATAGATTTCTTTTAATTTGAAAAGTTCAAGAAAAATATTTGCTTATTATCGCTTTATTTCTTTTAATTTATTAAGAACTTTTATAATTATTTTTGTAGCAACAATTCCAGTTTCTCTATTAAATCATATTTACGTGCTATAATTGCATCGCGAGAGTACTAAATTGTTATCCGCATGTCAATAGCACTGAGAAGTGTGTCCTATAACTCATAGAGACATATCTAACGCCTAAACTTTACATTTTACGACTATACTACCCAAATATTTCATACCACACCCAAAAATATCAGATTTTTAATTTTAAAATATGAAATATATCTTTACATGCATAAATAAGGTGTTAAAAAAGAAAAAAAATAGAATTTAGGTGATATGAAGTATATCTTTTTATGCATACATAAGGTGGTATGAAATCAAAAATAGATAGGTAAATACATGGGACTTGATCATTGGTATGTATATATAAATCTTCCCAAGTTAAAATAGTGTACCTTATGCTTGGTTTATAGTGCATGTCACGTTGCCCTCTTAACATGCTATTTTGATTAGGATTTGAAATCAATTTTAATATCCAAATGTATGTGATATTTTTTCCTCTACAAAATCAATAAAATTGTTTTCACAAGTTAATATGGCGCATTAAATAATTTTCTGAAAGTATTAATCCTTTTAAGTGCTAGTTTGACACCATAACATTTCTCTCTCTATAAAATCTAGAAAAATTTACTCTCATACCACGTAGTTCTTATGCATTTACATGTCTGATACTTAACATTTTGGTGTTAAAACCTATACATGAATAATATATATTTCCCTTTTAAAAAGTTCTTATGCATTTACAATATAGTTTTGCAAGTTGCATGTTTTCTCTCTTTAGTGTATAATCATAAACTTTCCTATATATCATGGAATTATTAAACATAAACAATTTATTTAATAAAGTTTTGTTAATTGCACGTAGCATTTTTTCTATGTGATGTAAATCAGGGAACTTAATTGATTTATTAGGCACCAATTGTACTTTTGTGCAATCAGAAGGCTTTGGGCTCATTCGGGTCTCTTGGATAATGCAAAGAATGCTTGGGTATCATGTTGATTGGGCTTTAGCCTGATTAGGAATGAGCCGAATCCTGAGTATGACATTGGGCCTGGTTAGACTGCTTGGAGGGCCCATTCGGTCCAAATGACAAATTTAGTTCGACCTAGAGAGGATTGACCAGTGTAACAGCTGGAGGTATGCAATGAGCCAAATGAGCCAATTGTGCTTTTTAGAAAGCTAGAGTGTGAATGTATAGAAATCAAAATAAAATAATAAATAAAAGGTAGATTTACATACATACTAAACAATTCTTACATAAAAAATACTTGAGTATAATACAATATTAACTCCTTCTGTAGTGACCATAAATGTTATTCGGCATGGCAGTGTGATACTGCCCAAAGGGGCACCTAATCAGCTTTCAATCTTTTTGGACTTTTATACTTGGGCAACTAATTGTGCCCACACATACCCAATAAAGGATCAGAAAAGAGGAGCAGTCTAGAAAGAAAAAAATAATGCCAAAAACAATTCCTCACATAACAATTTTTAACTCAAATATATTTATTTCTTATTGTTATTATTATGTGCCTAATATCTTTATTATGACCCCAACTGACGTATTTATGATAAATTCAAGCTTGTTAACTACTACTAAGCACTATATTATAAGGATATAGTTGTGCTGAGTATCCCACGATTACAAACAAATAAACCTAATGAGAGAAGCAGAAGAAGAGAACAAATGGATAAGCTTTTATATTAGAGAAGAGATAAAAATGTGGTTATTCAATCACCTTCATTTAGTCTTTGCCTTCAAGCTAACATCAATTAATTTATTTAATCTTACATTCAATACTCTTTTATTATTATTAATACTTACAAAAAGGGAGAGCGAGTTTATTTGAAAAAAATAAGATATAAATCATTGAACAATTGTTGCATTAGACTAAAAACTTCCATTTTATTAACAAAAACAACAACACAAAGCAAATATGAGATTTTAAAATACAAAAACAATATAAGACCTAAAAAGATAATAGAATAAATCAACCTATTTATTGCATTTGATAAGAATTCTCAAATTGCATAACCCATTTGATTCTTAAACATCAACAAAATTAGTTTTAAAATGTCTGGACATAATTTATTTACGTGAAATATTGATCATTTGTACTTAAGTGCCTAATAAATGAAGAAACGAGATAATTTCATACAAACCACATGAAACATAGATGAAAGAGAGTGGTTGATTTATAAATAGCAAGTTTCGCGTGGCGTGTATGTAATTGTCCCATGAAAAGGAAATGAATATCATTCATTAAATTCATCAAAAGATAGCTCGGCTAAGCAGTCATATTTTGACCCTAGAACATTGTTGTTCAATGAGTCAACATCAGTAATAGGATTAAGAATATGTGAGCAGTCACATATATCTCCAACATTAATCGCAACCTGCAAAAAAAAAATCAAACTTAGAAAAACAACCCTCTATTTAATATTATTTTTTTCAATTGTATCATTTTTATCTATATAATATGTGGCATGCCTTTTCTTAAAATTTTTTTAATTAAGTTTAGAAACTATTTTATTAAATATATTACACTTTTGTGTGATAATATGATCAATATTTACTTCCAAAATTTTTTGTTAGTCGCAATTTCTTAAATCGTGACTAACTAATATCATGTTATTATTTTTAACTCGCATTTTTTTGTATGGGTAAAATTAATTTTTAATTATCAGCACATTATTATTTTTAGTCAAATTTAAAAAGGTGTACTTATATTTTTAAATTTGACAGTATTTAAGATAGATAGTTCTGTTTCTAGAGAAGGTTATGATTAAAGCTTATTTAAGATAGATAGTTATCATTACAGTGCCCAACGTGTTGCTAAAGATGTTGTTTTCTGATAAAATATATGTTATATAAAATTTTGATAAAAAATATTTTTTTGCAATATTTTTTTGAACATAGCATGAAATATATGTTAGGAAAAATCATAATTTTTATTTAACTTTTCCTAACAAATTCCAAGAATATAATTATAAAACTCATAATTTTAGTCAACTATTGATAAAATGCCATTCAAAAAAATAAATAAATAAATAAAAGATGAAAAAGGATGAAATGTCGTTTACCTCAGTATCATCATTATTATGATGATTAGTGTTGGTTCTTGATATCTCTACCAGCCTTTCTTTCTTTGCAAACCTCCCTTTAATGCGTGGTCTGCTCTCTGCGATAGTTTTCCGACAAACGTACTGTAGTAGAATTGATAATCAATTTCTAAATGCTAAAAAATACCAATTATATGGCACTAAAAGTAAATACGCTTTTAGCATTTTTATATATGTTGCATGATCTAAGTTAGAATACAAAAAGTAACACAAAGTGATAGGTTTCAATGTTATTTATATATTAAAAAATATGTTTAGGATGTATTTATGAAGGGATTTCAACAAATATTTCTCTTTAAAATAACACAAATAGTGAAGTAGCAGTATACCTGAATCTTTCTGTTAAAATTTCTTTTACTTCTTTTTTGTCTGTATCTGTTGATCTTCTCATTTCTTTCTTCAATAGAAATACTCTTATTCTTGAACGTTGATGCTTTATGAAGATTCATGTCAGGTACAAGTGAAATTGAGCTGCTACACCCACCAACTAACGAATTATTGTGTAGTGGTAATTGTTGTTGTTGTAGAAGACTGCTTTGCAACAACTATTAGGCACATAAAATAAGTAAATACTTTTCAAGTTAGTCTTTGCACAATTCATTTTCTCTATAATTTAGTAATAGACATAAATATTTTCTCTAATACATGACTTATTTTTTTTATTTAACATGTTGGTAACTAAAAAAAAAACATCACTTTTAATATGTTTTCTAATTATATTTTGGTATTTTATTATAATTGGGCTAAGTAAGCTAACTATGTTTTATGGATTTTAGTGTAACAAATAATAATGTAAAGGTGAAAGCTGAATATATATATATATATATATATATATATATATATATATATATATATATATATATATATATATATTACAAAACAATTCATATTAAATATATAATATAAATATTTATTGATCCTTAGTTTTAAAAAAAATTGAAAAAATAATTCTAACATGCATCAAAGATAACTTTTTTAAAATTCATGCTAAAAAATTTTCCAAATAAGGTTCATAAAGCTGACACCAAATATTTTAGATAAGTTTAATAATAATAATAATAATAATAATAATAATATTTTATTCAATCATTAGTGTATTATTTAGTTTTAATGTTGCTTTTTTTCTCATTATGATATTTCATTTAGGCTTGCTTACCTTTTTATTTTAAGTTCTTCATCTTTAAAATAGTACCTTTTATTGACATATTGACATATTTATCTGTCATACCCAAACCATTCTAATATATATATATATATATATATATATATATATATATATATATATATGTATATATACATATATATATATATATTGCATGAAAAAATATATTACCTGAGTATTAGTGGAGCCATAACACCTCCGCTGGAATGGTTCACGTTGGTTATAAAGCCTTGTTGTCATATTTTGATAATCAAAATTTGGCAATGGCCTCTGTGTTGATATTGGCATTAGCTTTGGTATTGACGGTGGAACTGAAATATTTCTATCTTGAAAGAAGCACTGCACTTGGCTATCAATGTGTGTTGTTATATTTGGAGATCCTATTATTGATGTTGAAGGCATATGTGTCAGATTGTGTTTATTATCATCATGGATAGTTTGAGGTAAGCTTTCTTGAAAATGATCAGGTGAAAATGTCACATTTCCTAGCATGGAATTTAAGGAATTAGATGTCAGTGGGCTTTCATTATTTGCATGATTGAGTCCGACATTATCAGAGCATGAAAAGACATTTGATCTTTGGTTATCTTCACGAAACTCCAAATAACCGAGCAAAACATCCTGCATTTTTTTTAAAGAAGGGTGTAATGAAGCATTCAGAAGAAAATAATAATCAACATAAAATTATAAAAAATATGTTGAGCATATAAAAGATTTGAAGAATTTAGTAGAAAATTGAATTAAATCATTTAAATTTTAAGCAATTACTTATGACAAAATTCAAGCTAATAACCATCATATGTAGGGATTGATTTATTTTATATCATGCTAATTTATTTATTTACTAATATTTTTTTGTATGTGGCTTCTTAAGATTATGATTTGCAGCACACATAAATTTATTCTTTAAGTATCTTTAATGCATGTGTTTTTTGCAAAATAAAAAGTTCATAAGAGATTCATATATTCTCATGAAATTGATTCTTGTTGACACATTGTTGAGAGATAGAATGATAAGATTTAGTTTGTGCATGTGTCGTAAAAATAATCAATAGGAAAAAAAATTATAGTGAGATATATCTATTAAATTTATTGTCATGATAAATCCTAAAATTCTAGAGTGAGGTGAGTGTAATATAAACTTTTTATATATTTATTTTATCTCAAAACAAATACTATAAATTTAAAATCCATTTTAATTTGTTTTTAATCAAGATAACGTTCATCGTCAGTGGAAAAAAATTTTCATAGCAGGTGCAAAATACGATTTTAATTTTCAAAAAATTTTGATGGTATTTATATTTTTTTCTTAGATATATCTTATATTAAAAAAATAAAATTGACAATGATTAAAAAAAAACCTAAAATTTGTAAATTGTAATATATTATTCTCATATTTTGAATGAGTTGAATGATTATATCATACTCCCCAAATGAATTCTTCAATTGAGGGAGAATTATGGTGGCTTTTTTATCATTTAAATTTGAGGAATTTTTTTTGGACATGTCATCTTTGGAAACCCATTAAAAGCAATGGAGGATTTGAAAAAAAGATTTATGTGAAGAGGCAATAAGGATTTTAACTTCTATCCCATAATCGGTATTGCTATACCATTTTTTATTATTTTATTTTGTTTTATTTCTTTTTTATTTTTTATTTAATTAATATTATTATTAAATAAAAAATTATTAATATTATTTACGATTTTTGTTATCTTTTTTTGTTTGACTATCAAAATGGAATGTATGTAAATCCTTCCCGTAAAAAGATATATCATAAAAATTTAAGAAAATTTAAAAAGACATTGAATTACCATATCGGGTTGTTCTTCCAAATATATAAGAAGGAAAGTCATGCTCTAAATTTAATTGTTCGTTCTCCATTTACGGTTTTCTCTCAGGAACTTCATATTCAAATAATGCTGCTTACAATACTACTAATTCTGTTGAAGATGATATTAATTTACAAATTCTTCTTCCTCCAATTGTTGTTCTCATGGAGAGCATCCAAGATACAGCTCATACTGTTCCACATCATAAACCTTCTCAGCTTTCTTCAAAGACCACATCACCCACCATTTCCTGCCCAGCTCCCCATACTGACCCCTATGCAAATTCTGATTCTGATTCTGGAACTAATAATAAGCAGATTATGGAGGCTACCTCTGACATGGAAGCAGAATGGATCATTCAAAAATCTAATAGAAAAAAGAAGAAAAAACAAACTACTAATATCAATATGTCCTTTAATGATGAAAGCATAGACCCAACGTATTCTGAAAATGAAATTTTGCCCCCTTCTACCCGATCCACTAGAAGGGGTAGCAGACATCATGTTTAATATTTTGTTTTGGAACATTAGGGGAGTGGCTGATCCTTCCTCCCTTAAGTGTCTTAAGTATCTTTGTAGGATCCATCGTTTGGAGATTTTTGCAATTTTGGAGCCTTTAGTCTCCACCAATAAAGAAAAAATTATAGCTGTTTTTCCTCAATATTCTCACTTTAGCAATACTAGTAACAAAATTTGGGTTTTTTGGAAAAAGCATATCCATCTTCAAGTTGTTGAGGATGATACTCAATTTATTTTAGCACATTTTCAGGCTGATATTTTCAAAGGGCGGGTTACTTTTGTTTATGCAAGTTCTTTACTTGCTGAAAAATTCCTTCTGTGGAATAAATTAATTGTCATTGGTTCTATGATAAATGAAAGCTGGTGTGTTGGTGGTGATTTTAACATGATTTTGTCTCCTGTTGAAAGGAAAGGTGGCACAAGGCCAAACTCCACGCAGATTCAGAATTTTTGTGAACCGGTTTCACAAGTCGGGTTGTTTGACTCGGATTCACGGGAATCCTTTCACTTGGAGACGTGGCGGGCTTTTCCGGAGACTTGACAGATTTTTTGCTAATTCATGTTTTTTTTAAATTACTACCATACTTCTCAGGTTCAGCATTTAAGTCATGTTTCCTCTGATCACAATCCACTTTTACTCTCTTTAAATTTTCATACAAAACCAGCTTACCCGTTTCAATTTTCTAAATATCTGGTCTTCACATCATACTTTTCTGACACTTATTTCTAGTCTATGGAAGCCTGGCTGTGGTACTCCTTGGTTTGTGTTGTGGCAACTGCACAAAAATGTTACTGCAGGTTTAAAGAAATGGAATTTTGAAGTCTTTGGAAATATACATACTCGAGTTCTCAAATCTCAACAGCTGGTTAATAATTTGGAAGCTATGGAAAGTATGAGCCCTGAGATAGCTGATGAGCTCTCCCATGCTCACTCTACTCTTTTGGAGGAGATATCTCTGGAGGAAGATTTTTTGCAGCAAAAATCTCATGATACTCAATTTAAGCATGGTGACAGGAACACTAGTTATTTTCATGCATCTATTAAACAAAGACTTAACTCAAATTCAATTATTAAAATCATCACTCAGGATGGGCAGGTTATTACCGATGCTGAAGAGATTGGTCTAAATGCAGTACATTATTTTTCTAATCTTTTCTCTAATGCAGGACATGTTTCTTCCTTTAACAGTGAACTATTTGCTTCTGAACTTCAATAGATTGCTTCCCTTAAGCTTTCTGATGTACCAAATGAGGAGGAAATCTTTCAAGCTTTTAAGGGGATTAATGCAAACAAGGCATCCAACCCTGATGGATTTTCCTCAGGTTTCTATATTACATGCTGGGACATTATTAAGAGGGAAGTTATTCATGCTATTCAAAGTTTCATTCAAGGAGCTGATCCTTGTAAGTATTTCTCAACTGCTTTTATCGGTACTTATACCTAAAGGTAAAGATAAATCACATTGGCAACACTTTAGGCCTATATCTCTAACCTCTACAATCACAAAGGTGATAAGTAAGATTCTTGTTGCCGAGCTTCAACCACATTTAAATGCTATCATTTCCTCACGTCGATCTCGCCTTTATTAAAGGTAGAGAAATCATTGATAATATTCTTTTAGCTCAGGAGCTTATCGAGGATCTCGACAGGACTTGTAGAGGAGGGAATCTCATCATTAAATTAGATATAAAGAAGGCTTTTGATACTATCAACTGGGATTTTATTTAAAATGTACTTATTGCTAGAGGTTTTGAACATAATTTCTGCATTTTAATAAGGAGATGGCTGGCTAACAATTATTATAGTGTTCTGGTCAATGGCACATCACATGGTTTCTTCACTGCTACAAGAGGCATCAAGCGGTGGTGACCCCCTTTCACTCGTTCTTTTTATTATAGCATTTGACTATTTATCTAGAATGCTTAATCATTTTCATGAAAGGCATAGAAATATGCACTATTATAATAAAGCGGTATTTTGGTGTCACATTTGGCTTATGCTCGATGACATTATTATCTTCTCTAATGCATCCAAACTTGCTATTAGAAGAATCCTTAAGGTTTTGACTGATTTCGAATCTCTTTCTGGTTTATCATTTAATAAAGAGAAATGCCAGCTATTTTTCAGTGATACTATTACTCACTGTAAAAAACATTGGGCCTCTATCCTGTCTGGTTTTAAAAATGTTTTTTTGCCTCTTAAATACCTTGGTGTAAACCTTATAAGAGATAGATGTAAACAAATACAGATGGATGATATTATTTCAAAAATTCAATGCAAAATTAATGATTGGAAGAATAGATTTATCTCTAATGGTGGTAGATTGACTCTCATTTCTAGTGTGTTACAGGCAATTCCTTTATATGCACTCCAGGTTTTCAATGCAAAAAAAAGTTCACTAAATTTTATTGAAACACTTTTCAATCGGTTTCTTTGGGAGGGGGGTGGTGCCAAGGAACACTGGTGTTCTTGGAGGAAGCTTTGCAAACCAAAATTTTCTGGTGGGCTTGGTTTTAAGTCCCTTCCTCACATTGTGGAGATTAATATGAGTAAGCTCTGGTATAAATTCAGGCTTTGTGACTCTCTATGGGCTAATTTCATGCATTCCAAATACTGCAATATTTCACACCCTTCTACTGTCTCATACAAGAAAGGAGACTCGCGTATTTGGAAGGCTATGGTGATGGCAAGAGAATACACTAGCAATTTCATTTTTTGGGAGTTGGGTAATGGCAAGGTTTCTTTATGGCATGATAATTGGGGCATACCCCATCAAGCCCGCACCTCCCAGGACTCTTCTGAACTCTACAATGTTGTTTCTGATCTTTGGATAAATGATCACTGGGATATGGTGAAGTTGAGAACTCTGTTAGGTAATGATGTTGCTATGTATATTAATCAAATTCCCTTTAGTAATAACATCAAAGACAGGCCTCACTGGATGAAGGCCAATACTTGTTCTGCTAGCAAATTTTTGTATCAGGCTAGGAATGTTTTCCCTGCTTGCCACTGAAGTGCATATATCTGGAATACACTGTTTACACCTTCTATGGCCTTTTTTAATTGGTGGTTTTTCTCCTCCTTGCTCCCTTTAGATGACATTCTGAAACTTAAGGGTTTAAGAATGGCTTCTATATGTCCTCTATGTCACCAAGCTGAAGAATCTTCCAATCATATCTTTTTCAATTGCTCGTTTGCTATTGAGGTATGGAGTACTTTGGGTAATTTATTTCACATTAACTGGCCTTCTACTTTTTTTTATAGTGGACTACATAAAGGCTTGGAAAGCTCTTGGCATTGGGGAAGTTTCGTCCTCCTTTCCTTTGGTTATCCTGTGGTTTATTTGGAATTCTCGTAATGCTTGCAAAGCACACCTGAGGAGCACCCCACTTCTCTTAAAACATTAGCTCATATCAAAGCCTATTATCATAGAGCTACTAAATGTGCAGCTCTCCCTTCACTTGCTATTAAAAAACCAATACTGGTAAGATGGGAGCCACCTGAAAGGGGTTGGATAAAAATTAATATTGATGGCTGTTGGAATAGTTTCACTGCTGGGGTTGGGGGTTTGTACAGGGATCATGGTGCCAAAACAAGGTTTTATTTTTCTTCCCCTGTCATTGCTGAAACCCCTTTGCAGGCTGAAATTTGGGCACTGCTTTTTTGCTCTAAAAAATGCCATTTGTTTTCACTTTAATGCTTTAATTGTTGAATCTGACTCAATCTTATTAGTAAGGATGTACCACAGGGAAATAGACATTCCTTGGAATCTTATCTATATATTTAAAAGGATTTGGTCTGTCATTGATGCTTCCTCTCTACGGGTAAAGATCAATTTCATTTATAGAGAAGCCAACAAGCCAGCTGACTGGTTGGCTAAGCATGCCACGGATACACCTATGGTGGGTAAAGTCCCACAAGGACAGCTGGCAATTATTTTACACGGTGATACAATGGATTTACCTTATATTAGGTAATTTTAGCTGTGATGTTTATAGCTTATCTGTTGGAGTTATTGTTTCTCACCTCATGGTTATCTTCCTTGTTTTACCTCCCTGCATCTTTATCATCCCTTAAATTTTACAAGGTCTCTTTTCCTGACTTAATATGCGTTTGTTTTTGGATGGGAGGAGAACGTATTTGCTTTGGTCTGTCACTAACTTTGTTTTGGAAGAAGTTTGGTTTGGCACAGGTTGCTAGTTTTCTTTCCTTTGAATTTCCAGATGGCCTCTTTCCTCTGTGCAGTGCAGGACAGCCGGCTTTACCTTTTGTTTCTCCTATCAGTTTCCCTCTGTAGCGGGCTGGACATCGGGCTCTGCTTGTTTCACTCCCTTTACAGGATGGTTATGCTGAATCTCTTCATCTTTCTTTGCTTCTGTTACATGCAACTTCCGTTTTCTTTTCATTACTGCAGTTATGGTGGTTCTGTCTCAACCTTGGTTTTGGCACTGTTTGTTTGGGCTCATTTGCTCTTATTAGTTTTATTTCTCACTCTTCTTGTTGAGTTTTGCTTTTTGTCAACTTTTTTGGAGCTTTTTGGTGTGAGTTGTAATGGTGGGAGGCTGAACCCCTAGAGGTTGTGTGGGTATTGTATTTTTTGGTTTTGTTTTAGATTGGGGATCCCCCTCCTTGTACCAATTTTTCTGATTAACACGTAGGGAGCCACCGATGCTCTTTCCCAAAAAAAAAAAAATGCTGCTTACAATACATATCGAGACGGCGAGTGTCAGAAATTCGATTTAATAAAAAGAAAAGAAAAATGTTACTCGCACATTTCATCTTTTCTCGAAGCTTGCTGATATTCATAAGCAGAAGACATTATTTGTATGGTTTCGCTCGATCAATTTTTTTAAATTAAGGTTACGATACCGTGCTTTTGGTTTATCTCGTTAAGTCCTTTCATAAACACATTTTTCTTGCGTGAAACTTTAGTTTAGAAACTAAATAAATAATAATAATAATAATTGTAAACAAAAAATTAAAATAAAAAACGTTAGTTTAGAAACCTTGATCATTTTTCAATTGAGTATGGCCTTCCTACAGATGCAATATGGTCAAAATCTGAGGCGCGTATAGCTCTTTTGAAGAAAGGTTGAAAATGTTCACTTAAATAAAGTTAGATTATGCATTGCAATGTGAATATCCGTACATGATTTGTCATGGGAAATTACGCGCGTGTGTGTGTATATATATAAATGCATTGGAATTGTATGGAATGTATATAAATCATTCTCGTAAAAAAATATATCATATAAATTTAAGAAAAATTAAAAAGATATTGAATTACCATATCGAGTTCTTCCAAAAATGAAGGAGGAAATTCATCTTCAAAATTTAACTGTTTGTTCTCCATTTACGATTTTCTCTTAAGAACTTCAGATTTAAATAATGCAGCTTTTGTCTCCTTTAAAAGTGAGAGGAAGTAATGGCTGCAAGAGGGAAGACAGATTAATTTGAGATAAACAAAAGTGGAAGAAGTAGAGGGAAAGCTGGAGAAGGTAATAAGTGGCTCACAACAACCAGAGAAATAAATAAGCTATAGAGAAGCTCTAAAAATAGCATGCAGCCATTTTAGGAACAGAGAAAGTGAAGGAGAATTTATACTAAGTCATGTATTGTTGTTTAATTTTATGTGGAGTTCTTTCGACTTCTCATACGCAATTTTTCTATTTAGCCGGTTGTGGCTATTTATAAAAATTTCATGGTGAAAATAGATTTTCTTAATTTGAAAAGTTTAGCAATAATATTTGCTTATTATCGCAATATTTTTTTAAACTTATTAAGAAAAGTTTATCTAACTTGAATTTGATTATCAGAAACTAACTATATTAAGAATATTTTATCTAACTAGAAATGTGATTATGTGAAACTAAATAACAAAAAAATAGATTTTTTTTCCTAATTCAACTCAATTGAAATAATCATTCAACACATTAAAAATATTAAAAATACATAGAAAATTTTTTTGTTTTTTTAATCAATATATATTTCATTTTTAATATAAAAATATATAACAAAATAATTTTAAAACTGTCAGTACCTGACTCGAGCTTGAAAAATAAAAATTAAACAAAATTGTTGAAAAAGTTATAATATGCCTCTTCTCTCAAATTAACCTTGATTAAAAATTTACTGAAATGAATTTTAAATTCAATGTATTTATTTTGACATAAATTAAAAATATAAAATGTTTACATTATGTTCATCTTATCTTAGAGCTTTTAAGGCATGCATGTCATGGCAAAAAAACTAGTCAGAATATCCTGTAATATTATTTCCCATTGTTTATTTTTACAACACATGCACAAAACGAATCTTTTTATATCTCTCTAAAAAGTATAGATAAGAACCTATCTCATAAAGATATAAATCTTTACTACTTTGTATAGAACTCTACCTATTTTAAAGAGGTTGAACGAATAAAAATACTATTAATGCACATAGCAAAAAAAAATCTAAATATTGAATGTCACATAGCAAAAAAAATACTATTAAATAAATAAGTTAACATAACATAAATTCAATTCATGTTCATACTAGAGTTTTCTTTATAATCATACTAGAAGTTGTAAATGTACTTTAGCTTCAGATAACTCACATGCTTGATTAAGAATTCATTGAAAAATATTATGTTAATTTTTAAGTTGTTATGAGTTGTAGATTAAGAGAATATATGTTTATCATATTTTTTGCAAATATTATAATAATTATCATTCACGCGTGAAGATTTATTTACAAATTTTCATTAACAAAATGCAGGAAGACTTGCTCAATTCACTTGTCCTTGAGTTCTCTCAAGATAACTAGAGCTAAAATGTCACCTCATATTTTGATAATGTCAATCCCAATCATGCATATAGTGAAGTCCCCATAGCTTCTAATACCTTGAACGCCTCAATAGAAAATGTGACATTTTCACCTCATTTTCAACAAAGCTTACCACAATCTATCCAAGATGCCAATGTTCAATATTTAACACATAAGCCATCGATATGAATAATAGGATCCACATTCAATGTGTGCCAAGGGCAGAGCTTCTTGTCATATAATATTATGTCAATCCCAGTATCAATGCCCATTTTAACACCAATGTTACCATCAATACTTTTGTCGAATATTGATTATAAAAAATATATGACAATGAGGCTTTTTAGCCAGTATAAATATTTTCGACAGATAGTTTATGACTCCACTAATACAAAGGTAATATTTCTTTTCAAGTAAAAAAATAGAATTTGTGTTAAATTTTTCTTATTAAGAAGATCACTAAAAATGATTTAGTTTTATAAATTTAATATATTTTAATGGCATGTATTAAAATTTTCGTATCTATCTTGAATACTAACAATTTTAAAAATATAAATATATTTATTTAAAATATGACTAAAAGAAATTATACAGATAAAAAGTATTTTTACACGTATTTAAAAAAAAAAATTCAAACTTACATGTTATATATTTATACACGCAAATTTTCTAATTACCTGGATGTTGCGGTTAAAAATGGAGATTTATTTGACTACTCAGATATTCTTGATCCTATTATTGATGTCGACCCATTCAATAACAACAATACCATGAAGTCCGAATATGACCACTTAAATATGTTGTTTCCTTATGAATAATTTTCTTAAGAAATGATATTCATTTATTCATTTATTAGACAACTCAATACAAAGAATGACTTATTAAACGAAACAACGGTGATTTGTTCTCTTGTCATTTTAGGTTTTATATTAATTTTGTATGAATATAGAATCTCAATTTTTATGTTGTATAGTAGTTTCATTAATGAAAAGAACTTTTATATTATTTTTGTATCAACAATTTCAGTTGACTAATAACTGAAATGTTTCTCTATAAAATGACATTTTCGTGCTATAATTACATCAGGAGAGAACCCGATTTTCATGGCAAAGAGACATACCACCGTATTTTTATGTATTCTTCACATATCTAACACCTAAATATTACTTTTTACCATTATACTACCCAAATCTTTCATATCACACTAAAAAATTTCAGCTTTTTAATTTTAAAATGTGAAATATACATTTCTGGCATAGGTAAGGTGGTATGAAGGTAAATATAGAAGTTTAGGTACTAGATATGTAAATGCATGGGAATTGATCAGTGGTATGTATATATAAATCTTCCTAAGTTAAAATAGTGTGCCTCATCTGCGTTCCCTATGTATGGGTACATTTGAATTTCGTACCTAATATTATCTTCTTGTAGAGGGTCAGTTAGTTTTGCAAGCTGCATGTTCTCTCTCTCTAGTGCATAAATCATCAACTTCCATATATGACATTGAATTATTAAATATAAACAATTTGTTTAATAAAGTTTTTGTTAATTGCACCCGGCATTTTGTTTTTGGTTAACCGCAGAGCTTAATTGACTTATAAGGCACCAATTAATGCACAAGGCTTGGGTTTCATGTTGATTGGGCTTCACTACAGCAATGGGCCCGGTTAGACTTCTTGGTAAAACCATTCAGCCCACATTGCAAATTTAGTTCGACCTAACAGTCAGAGTTATGCAATGAGCCGAATGAGTCAATTGTGCTTTTTAGAAAGCTCGAGTCTGAATGTATAAATATCAAAATAAAATAATAAATAAAGGGTAGATTTATATATATACTAAACAATTCCTACATAGTTCATATCTAATATCTAAATTTAAATATTTACTCATATAATATTTAAAACATTAAATTACATTATATATATATATATATATATATATATGCCTAACCTCAATGAGCCACCATATCCCTCTGCCATGGGCAATCTGATGATAAATTATGGCCCTTACAACATTGATGATAAATTTAAGCTTGTTAACTACTACTACTAATATCTCTATTTCTTATTGGACAGATGTTTCCACTCTACTCCGCTCGTGAGCTCCACTACGCTCGTTCACTTCGCTTGCTCGCTCCGCTCTGCTGGCTCGCTCCGTTCCGGTCCAGCATATGTCCCTTATCTGGTATACGAGTCATACCTAACAAGAAGAGACAAAAGTGCAGCAACATCTTTGGTGTGGTTATGCAGTCACCTTCATTTAGTCTTTGTCTTGAAGCTAACATAAGTAATTTATTTAACCTTACAGTCAATATTCTTTTATTATTTTTAATATTTACAATAGGAGAGAGAGTTTATTTGAAAAAAATAATGTATAAAGAGAAGGCAACTCCCTTGCTGACTGGCTTGCCAAGCATGCTTTCGATACACCAGATGTGGGCACAAAACCCTCCAGGCAGCTTGCACGTTTGCTTCACAGTGATCTTTTAAATTTACCTTACATTAGATGCTGATTCATTTTGTTGATTTTTGTTTTCTGGATTCTTTATCCTCTATGCTTTCTAGCTTTAGCATCTTCTCTCACTACTATAGGCTACAGATTCACTTTGATGGCTTTACAACATTTCATTTTTGAAGTTTTGTTTTCCACACATTCGGTTACTGAGACATGAGGGCACATCTGCTTTGAACAACACTGCGCAATGGATTGCTATTTCTCTCTGGGTCACAGCTGCTGGGGACTTTTCTGGATGCCGCACCTCTATACTTCTGGATCAGCCATTATGCAAACCTTTATCTTCTGGATTGGAGGATCATGCTACTAATGCATATCATTTTATTAATCTCCTATGTTATATTTGATTTCCTTTGTTCTTTTAATGTCGTTTTGATTACACCCTCACTGGAGCCTTTTTGGAGTTATTTTTCAGAGTGAGTTGTAATGTGGGAGGACTGAACCTTATGGGTGCGTGAAATTTGTATTTTTTGGGTTTTCTTAGCTGGGGATCGGTCTCCTGCCCCCCCCCCCCCCCTCCCCCGTTTGTATCGAACCTTTTTATATTAACACGTAAGGATCACTTTTAATATGTTTTTTTAATTATATTTTGGTATTTTATTATAATTGGGCTAAGTAAGTTAAATATGTTTTATGGATTTTGGTGTAACAAATAATAATATTAAGGTGAAAGCTGAATATATATATATATATATATATATATATATATATATATATATATATATATATATATATATATTACAAAACAATTCATATTAAATATATAACATAAATATTTATTGATCCTTAGTTTTTAAAAATTGAAAAATAATTCTAACTGCACCAAAGATAACTTTTTTTAAAATTCATGCTAAAATATTTTTCAAATAAGGTTCAAAAAGCTGACACCAAATATATTAGATAAGTTTAATAATAATAATAATAATAATAATAATAATGTTTTGTTCAATCATTAGTGTATTATTTAATTTTAATGTTGCTTTTTTCTCATTATGATATTTCATTTAGCTTGCTTACCTTTTTATTTTAAGTTCTTCATCTTTAAAATAGTACCTTTTATTGACATATTGACATATTTATCTGTCATACCCAAACTATTCTAATATATATATATATATATATATATATATATATATATATATATATATATATATATATATATATATATATATATTTAAGGGAAAGAGCCCCATAAGCCCCCTACGTGTTAATAACCCAAAAAAGTGTTACAAAACGGAGGAGGTGAGGGAGCCAGGTCCTCACTACAAAACCCAAAAAAATACAGTAACTCACACCTAGAGGTCCCGTTTCCCTTCATCCTCCTCCCACAGTACAACCCACGCACAGTAAAGTTGGTAGCCCATAAAAGATGTGACTGAGGTAAGTAATTGCTAAAATACATATGACATTTGTCCTTGTTAAAGGACAAACCAGAAACCTCCTCAAAATCATTCAATATTTTCATAATATTTCTAATATTAGCTTTAGAGGCATTAGAAAATAACATGATGTTATCAGCATAAGCCAAATGAGTAACTTGAAAATGCGCTTTGTTAAGGTAATAAGCAGAATCATGCACATGTTGAGTATTCAACAATCTGGAGAGATAATCAAAAGCAATAATAAAAATTATAGGAGAAAGAGGATCTCCCTGTTTGATACCTCTTTTAGCAGAGAAGAAGCCATAAGTACTGTCATTAACCAAAACACTGTAGTGGTTGTTGGAGAGCCATCTTCTAATAAGTCGACAAAAATTGGCATTGAAACCCCTAGCCAACAAGACATTAATAATAAACTCCCGATTAAGAGTGTCAAAGGCCTTTTTAATGTCAAGTTTAATTATAAGATTGCCACCCCGACACTTCCTATCCGGATCTTCGAGCGGCTCTTGGGCCGGAGAATATTGTCGATAATCTCCCTACCCCTAACAAAAGCGATTGGTGGGGAGAAATCAAACGATTGAGAATAGGCTGAATTCTAGCCACCAAGAGCTTGCTAATAACTTTAGAAATAACGGAGGTTAAAGAGATATGTCTAAAATGACTCCGGTCGATTTGTCATTCCCTTTAGGGATGAGCACAATAAGAGCGACAGAAAAATACTTACAAAGATCCTCACCAATAAAAAACTTTGAACGGCCACGATGGTTTCCTTCTTCACAAATATAGAAAGAGGAAGTAAAACCATCAGGACCCGGGGCCTTGTTAGAATGTAATGTTTTGAATACATTATAAATCTCCTCTTCAGAAGGGATATCAGTAAGGCAAAGTGAGGAGATATAATGTCTATCATCATTAAATAGATTCCTATCAATACAAGATACTTGCGAGTTGACTAGTAAATAAAGTAGAGAAATAGTTAACAGCACTATTACCAATTTCCTCAGCATCAGTAATAACATTACCATCACTGCCCCTGATTTGACTAATGTTATTTTGAGTAATCCTGTTTTTAATATAAGCATGAAAATAATCAGTGTTTCGGTCCCCTTTAAGAAAATGAGTATCATGAGCCTTTTGCATGAGTAGATCTTCCTCCAAAGCTATATCAGCCAAAAGGTTGCTATGGGCCTGAGCCAGTTCCTGAACCTGCTCAGCAGACATGATATCAATAGATTCTAAAATGTTGACAGTGTTCAAAGAATTAGCAACCCTATTGTGAATGTTGCCAAAAACATCATGATTCCATTTTTTCAAACCAGCAGCCACCTTCTTATGCAGCTACCAAAGAACAAACCAAGAAGTCCCACAACTCAAAGGCTGCCACAAAGACTTAATCAGATCATTAAAATTTGGATGACAAGCCCACATATTTAAGAATTTAAAAGGCTTTCTGGCCGGTCTAGGGTGAAAAGCAATGGTCAATAAAAGTGGGTTATGATCAGAGGAAGCATGACTCAAGTGTTGAACACGAGCTAAGTGGTAACAATTAAGAAAAGTAGGGTTGCCTAAGAATCTATCCAGGCGTTGAAAAAGTAAACCCCTTCTCCAAGTGAAAGGGGGACCAGTATAACCCATGTCATAAAGACCAGCTTGAGACATACAATCACAAAATTTATGCATAGCAGTAGTGTCAATAATAGCACCCCCTTTCCTTTCAGAAGGGGACATGATCATGTTAAAATCCCCCCCCACACACACCAATTCTCATTAATAGTAGTACCTATAACAGTAAGCTTTTTTCCACAACAAGTATTTATCAGCAAGAACAGAACTAGCATAAACAAAAGTCAGCCACCCCTTAAAAGGGTCAAAGTTATAATGAGCCAGTACAAACTGATTATCATCTTCAATAATATGCAGATTAATTGTCTTTTTTCCAGAAAACCCAAATTTTGTTATTACAATTACAATAATGTAAATTATTAGGAAAACATGAAAGAATTTTATCCTTATGAATGTTAACCAAAGGTTCCAAAATAGAAAAAATGTCCAAATGATGAGACCTACACAGGTTCTTCAAACGCTTAAGGGAGGGAGGATCATCCACTCCCCTAATATTCCAAACCATAATGTTAAACATGATATTTTCCACTCCTTCTAGTTGTCCTAGAAGAAGGGGGTAAAGCTTCAGATTCAGAAAAGCTAGAAATAACAGGATCAATGTTTAGTTTTTTTCCTAAATTCTATTTCTTATTCTTTTTCCTATTGGATTTAGCTGCAAATACATTATTGGAGATTTCATTTTGACTGTGTTCATTGTCTGAATTGCTGTCAACATTAAAGGACCTTGTATGAATGCCCTGTGTAGACAAAGGCAAAATCCTAGTTGAGGAGGGATCTAAAATTTGATTAGGTATAGCAGACTGGGTAGGTTCAGTAGGATCTTCGTCAACCTCCAACAGAGGTTCAGTGGAAATAGGGTCAACAGGAACAAAAATTTCATTAGTAACAGGTGAAACAAAGTTTTCTAAACATGAAGGATCACTAATAGGCAAAAGTATTTGAATGCTTTGATCATCATCAACAGTTAAAGATTTTCCATTGGTAGAACTATGTTAGGTTTGAGTATCCTCAGCCAAAACCCCTTCCCTAACCCGCCTAATCAAGATTTGACCATTGTTAACTCTGGGAGGGGGTTCCTCTAATTTACCCAAAGGTAAAATCTGATTAGGGGGGTTAAGGGGGTCTGGTTCCACCAAGCGGTGGTAATTGAGAAGTTTGATGGGGTGGGCCGAGCTCGGTCGAGCACCCCGTACCTCGAATAGGTGGAGCAGGGGAGTGGTTCCGACAATCCTCCATCGGAGGAGCAGGGGGGTCAAGTGGCAAAGAATTCCTGGGAATCTGAGTAGGTTTGAGTTGTGGGTGTAAGCGGTAACAGATCGTGTTAGAATGCCCAAACATAGCACAATGAGAGCGATAAGGAGGATGCGGCCCCATGACAACTCGTTGCCGGTAACCTTTATGAGCGGACCCAATCCATACTTCATGCAGGTACGGTTGGGTAATGTCTCTTTCAACAAGGAAACGAGGCATCGAGCGGGCTTATGACATTCAACAGTAGGTTTATCCACACGAAGGGGTTTCCAAATCCTTTAGCTAAGGAATAAAGGATCTCATGATTAAAAAGATGATACTTATATTCAGGAAATTTGACCCAGACAGGGATAATAGGAGATTCAGAGCGTAGATCAAAGTCTACACTCCATTTTAGGATCTTCATGATCCGATTTTCAATTTTCATTATCTTACGAGCAAAAACATTAGTGTAATCAACATCATTTGAGAGTTCGATAAGTATATGCCTACCGTCTAACGATACAATCTTCCATGATCCAGTAAGTTTGAGTAAATCAAAATCTTTTCGAATGAAATCAAGTTTTGGATGACCATAAAGGAACTTGCCAACGAGAACATACCGACAGGCCGATGTAAGAATGTTTGTTTCCTTGTCAGACAAAAACAGAGCAGGTTTCCCATTTTTCTGGCCAAGCTTTTTCATAAAACTATAGTCCTCACCACCAGATTCCTAAGCATCGTGATAGGATTGAGGAAAATAGCAAGAATGCGACCTAGTCGGTACGATCTACCGCCATTAACCGCATCAACATATGATCTAGCCATCGACCGCAAAACAAAAACAAAAAAGGCAAGAAAACGAGAGAGAGGAAGGAGATCACCCGAGGGAAGAGACGCCGGTTGTCCATCCGAAGCCGAAAGAGTCGCTAACCCTAGCAGAGCTCGGAGCCACCATCGCGATGATGATATATATTATATTCTAATATATATATATATATATATATATATATATATATATATATATATATATATATATATATATATATATATATTGCATGAAAAAATATATTACCTGAGTATTAGTGGAGCCATAACACATCCGCTGGAATGGTTCACGTTGGTTATAAAGTCTTGTTGTCATGTTTTGGTAATCAAAATTTAGGAATGACATCTGTGATGATATTGGCATTAGCATTGGTATTAACGGTGGGACTGAAATATTTCTATCTAGAAAGAAGCTCTGCACTTGGCCATCAATGTGTGTTGCTATATTTGGAGATCCTATTATTGATGTTGAGGGCATATGTATCAGATTCGTTTATTATCATCATGGATAGTTTGAGGAAAGTTTACTTGAAAATGATCGAAGTGAAAATGTCACATTTCCTATCATGGAATTCGAGGAATTATATGTCAATGGGCTTTTATTATTTGCATGATTGGGCCGACATTATTAGAGCGTGAAAAAACATTTGATCTTTGATTATCTTCGAAAACTTCAAATAATCGAGCAAAGCATCCTCGCATTTTTTGAAAGAAGGGTGTAATGAATGATTCAGAAGAAAATAATAATCAACATAAAATTATAAAAAATATGAAGCATTAAGTAGAAAATTGAATTAAATCATTCAAATTTTAAGCAATTACTTATGACAAAATTCAAGCTAATAACCATCACATGTAGGGATTGATTTATTTTATGTCATGCTAATTTATTTATTTACTAATATTTTTTTGTACGTGACTTCTTAAGATTTTGATTTGTAGCACAAATAAATTTATTTTTTAATTATCTTTAATGTACGTGTTTTTTGCAAAATAAAAAGTTCATAAGGGATTCATATATTCTTGTCGACACATTATTGAGAGGTAGAATAATCAATAAGAAAAAAAATTATAATGGGATATATTTATTAAATTTATTATCATGATAAATCCAAAAATTCTAGGACGACGTGAGTGTAATATAAACTTTTTATATATTTATTTTATCTCAAAATAAATACTATAAATTTAAAATCCATTTTAATTTATTTTTAATCAAGATAATATTCATAAAAATCTTCATAGCAGGTGCAAAATACGATTTTATTTTTCAAAATTTTTCTTAATCTTTTTCATCCAGGTTGAAGACCAATTTTGATGGTATTTATATTCTTTTGTTAGATATATTTTATATTAAGAAAATAAAATTGATAATGATAAAAAAAAACCTAAAATTTGTAAATTGTAATATCTTTGGAAACCCATTAAAAGCAATGGAGGATTTGAAAAAAAAAGTTATCTGAAGAGGCAATAAGTATTTTAACTTCTATCCTCGTAATAGGTATTTGTATACCATTTTTTATTATTTTATTTTGTTTTAAGTATTTTTTATTTTTTATTTAATTAATATTATTATTAAATAAAAAATTCTTATTATTATTTACGATTTTTGTTATTTTTTTTGTTTGATTATTATTATTATTATTTTAAGTTAAAAACAGCTAAAAATGCTGTCAAATATTTATAAAATATTAATAAATCTAAATGCAAATAAAATATCTTGAATAGCTAAAAAAATGGTGCAAATATTAAATAAATATTATAAAAAAATATTGATGTGCCAGCAATAAACTTTCATCATTCGGCACAAATCCGTTGCATCTGCAGTATATTTAAGCTAAGCAGAATTTTTCAAATCCTATAAATTTGGACTTAATAAATCGTGTGTGGCACGGCAGAGCTAATCAGAGGCAACGGAATAAATCTGCCACACAGTCAAATTTAATAAATCTAGATCTACTTCCAGGATATGACGAAATGTGAAGAAAAAAATAACGGAAAGCGAGCAAACACAATTTAGCCGAGCATTGAATTATATATATTGTGTTTGGCTGAATTGAAATTAAATCCATGACAAAATCATATTAATAATTTCCTTCTAAACACTGTCTTATGATATATATGATGGAATAATATTAGAAAATGATATTTAGACGCATTGATTTTGCATATTTAACACACAAAACTAAATTTTTTTGTCTTTATAATATTTAAAATTTGAAATCACAAAACGTCACAATCATTCCTTCATGATTGAAATATAATTTTTCATACGTATGTAAATGATTTAAATATAAGTATGAAAACTTAAATGTTTGATATGCAAATGCATATGAATTGTATGGAACGTATGCAATTCTTTCTCGTAAAAATTTAAGAAAAATAAAAAAAGGATTTTGAATTACCAAATCAAGTTGTTCTTCCAAAAAAGGAGGAGGAAAGTCATCTTCAAAATTTAAATGTTTGTTCTCCATTTACGGGTTTCTCTTAAGAACTTCAGATTCAAATAATACAGCTTTGTCTCCTCTGTAAGTGAGAGGAAGTAATGGCTGCAAGAGGGAAGACGGATTGATTTGAGATAATAAGAGCAGATATTATAAGCTCTAAAAATAAATAAGAAGGGATAAGCTCTAAAAATAGAAAATAAATAAGAAGGGAGAAGCACTAAAAATAGCATGCAGCCATTTTAAGGATAGAGAAAATGAAGCATGATATTATAATTTCTAAAATTAACATAAAAGGCGGATTCATACTAAGTCATGTATCGTTGTTTAATTCTATGTGGAGTTCTTTCGACTTCTCACACAGTCTCTTTTTTAGCCGGCTCTAGCTATTTATACAAACCTGAATTTTCTAATTACATGTATGTTTCCGCTTGCAGGTTGCGGTTAAAATTGGAGATTTATTCGACTATTTAGATATTCTTGATCTTATTATTGATGTCGTCTCATTCAACAACGATAATATTTTGAGGTCAGAATACGACCCCTTAAATATGTTCTTGCCTTATGAATAGTTCTCTTAAGAAATAATATTCATTTATTCATTTATTAGACAACTCAATATAAATAATGGAAATAAGGCTGATTTATTATCTTGTCATTTCAGGTTTTATATTAATTTTATATTAATATAGAATCTCACTTTTATTTTGTTCAATAGTTACATTAATGAAAAGAACTTTTATATTATTTTTGTAGCAACAATTTCAGTTTCTCTATTAAATGACATTTACGTGCTATAATTGCATCAAGAGAGTACAAAATTGTTATCCGCATGACAATAGCACTGAGAAGTGTGTGCTATAACTCATAGAGACATATCTAACGCCTAAACGTTACTTTATATGATTATACTATCCAAATATTTCATATTACACCCAAAAATATCAGATTTTTAATTTTAAAATGTGAAATATATTTTTACTTGCACAAATTAAAAGTAAAAATAGAAGTTTAGGTGGTATGAAATTAAAAATAGATAGGTAAAAACATGGGACTTGATCATTTGTATGTATATATAACTCTTCAAGTTAAATAAGTGTACCTTATGCATGGTTTATAATGCATGTCACGTTGCACTCTTAACATGCTCTACTTTGATTAAGATTTTAAATTAATTTAATATCCAAATGTATGTGATATTTTTTCCTCTACAAAATCACTAAAATTGTTTTGATAAGTTAATATGGCGCATTAAATAGTTTTCTGAAAGTATTAATCCTTTTAAATGCTAGTTTGACACCGTAACATTTCTCTCTCTATAAAATCTAGAAAAATTTACTCTCATACCACGTAGTTCTTGTGCATTCTTAACATTTTGGTGTTAAAACCTATACATGAATAATATATATTTCACTTTTAAAAAGTTGGTGTCCTTATAGAGGCCATATAGTTTTGCAAGTTGCATGTTCTCTCTCTCTAGTGCATAATCATAAACTTTCATATATATCATGGAATTATTAGACATAAACAATTTATTTAATAAGGTTTATGTTAATTGCACGTGGCATTTTTTCTATTTGATGTCGATCAGGGAGCTTAATTGATTTATTAGGCACCAATTGAGCTTTGGTGCAACCAGAGGGGTTTGGGCTCATTTGGGTCTCTTGGATAATGCAAAGAATGCTTGGGTATCCTGTTGATTGGGCTTTAGCCAGATTCGGAATGAGCCAAACCCTGACTATGAGATTGGGCCTGGTTAGACTGCTTGGCGAGCCCATTCGGTCCAAATGGCAAATTTAGTTCGACCTAGAGAGGATTGACCAGTGTAACAGCTGGAGGTATGCAATGAGCCAAATGAGCCAATTGTGCTTTTTAGAAAGCTAGAGTGTGAATGTATAGAAATAAAAAGAATAAATAAATAAAACGTAGATTCTTACATATTTCTATATCTAATATCTAAATTTAAATAGTTACTCATGTAATATTTTAATCATTAAATTACATCAAAAAAATTATTAATATTTATTTGAAATATATATACTTATTCATACATATATTTTGACTTAATTGAGATATTACATGTTATATAATATAATATCGACGCTTAAATGTTAGAAGCATAATTATATAAAAATTATGTGGCTTATAAATCCTTCAAAATTAAAATTTGTATAGTGAGGAGTCTATATATATATATATATATATATATATATATATATATATATATATATATATATATATATATATATATATATATATTGAGGGAAAGAGCACATATAGCTCCTTACGCGTTAATATAAAAAGGTTTTGTACGATATGAGGTGGGGAGGCCGATCCCCGACTAATAAAACTCAAAAAATACAAAATCCACGCACCCCTAGGGGTTCAGCCTCCCACGTTACAACTCACTCAAAACAAGATAAGCACCAAAGAGCATAAACCAGTGATGGAGTAACCAAAAGAGGGAATAAAAACAAAATGACAGTAGAAGGAAAAAGGGAAAAAACAAAATAGTAGCAGGAATAAGGGACACTGTAATAAAAGCCATAGAGGTAAACCACAAGTTCAAGAAATGGGCTTGTAAAGTGCTGAAACCCGAAAGCAGAGAATAGTGGCAAGCAGTCAGTTCCCAACAGCAATGATCCAGATAGGTAACAGAGCAGTGTATAGTGCTGGAGCGGGTAGATGTGTCTTCAGTTGCAGTCATCAGCAATGTCCAGAAGGTAGCAAAGCAGTGTATAAATCTGAAGCGGGTTGATGTGTCTTCGACTCCGATAAAGGATTGTGGGAGACGAAATAGGCAAAAATAGTATCGTTGCAAACCCAGCTAATAAACCCGCACACTAGTGCGGGAAATGCAATTCCATAAAAGTAGAAACATGAAGAATTAAAAAACTAGCAAAAGTGCGCGATAAAATATTAATCGAGTATCTTATATAAGGTAAGCTTAAAAGGTCACTGTGAACTAATCTTGCAAGCTCGCTCGGAGGGGTTAGTGCCCACAGTAGGTGTATCAAAAGCGTGTTTAGCAAGCCAATCAGCTGGGGAGTTACCTTCCCTGTATATAAAAGATAGCTTGACCTGCATATAAGGGGTAGTAATAACATTCCAGATACGCCTAAATAGGTAAATGAGTGACCGGGGAGGGGGTTTTCTTGTGAAAGAGTTTTAAAAGCATCTCGTAGTCGGTTTCAACATGCAAATGGGTGAATTTAAAGCATACAACAATTTTGAGAGCAAGCAGTAGTGCCCAACCTTCAGTACACAATGGTGTATCAGCTTCAACAGGTGAAGAAAAATAGGATATAACCTTACCAGAATGATCCCTAAAAAGACCACCAGCACCGGAGCAAGTGGAGGTCCAACAGCCATCAATGTTGGCTTTGACCCATCCAGGTGTAGGGGGGAACCATCTAACCAGAACAGGCACACGCATTTTAGGCAGATCTGAGTTATGAGGGTATAATTTTATGGCTCTTTGATAGTATGCCCAAATGTTAGAAAACGTAACAGCAGGTGTGGGATTTTGACCAGAGTGCTTAAAAGCATTCCTGGCCATCCACACAAACCACAGAACCACCAAAGGAAAGTGAGTTAAAGATTTAATAGCATTTGTGGCAATCTTCCAGACCTTCAAGATAATAATAATAGAAGAGCAGTTAGGCCAGTTCACATCAAGAGAAGTGGCCAGCATGCTCCAAATAGCCTTAGTGTAAGTACAGGTGAAAAAAGTGTGACAATAAGTTTCCTCATCTTGCTTGCACAGAGGACAAACAGAAGCTAACCTTAACCCTTTAAGCTTTAAAATGTCATCCAGTGGCAGTGAAGATGAAAATAAACGCCAAAGAAAAAAAGAAATTGATGGTGTGAACAGGGGTTGCCAGAAAATTGTTTTCCAGTGCCAAGTGGTATGAGAAGTGATAGAATTATAAATGTATTTGCTCACAGACATGGAGGAAGGCTTCCTCCAGATAGGCTTATCTCTATGTGCCTGCTGAATGGGGATCTGGTTGATAAGTCTGACAACATCATTGCCCACTAGTTGACAAAGTTTTGAAAAATCCCAGTGGCCCTCAAACCAACAATCAGCCACTAAGGTGCCATCCAGGTTAGGATGATGGGGAATATGATCCAACAGAGGCATACCCCAGCAATCTTTCCAAAAGGAAATTTTACCATCCCCCAAGTCCCAAATTAGGAGATCAGCAGCTAAAGTTCTAGCATTTAGAATGGCCTTCCAAATCTTAGAGTCCCCAACCTTCCAAAAAATAGTGTAGGGGTGGGCATAGGAGCAATATTTAGAATGCATGAAAATAGCCCACAGGGACTCACCCTGCCTGAATTTAAACCAGAGTTTAGACATGTTAATTTCCGAGTGTGAGAAAGAGCTTTGAAACCTAAGCCCCCGAGCATATTTGGGCTTACAAAGCTTCTTCCAAGAGAGCCGATGTCTCTTAGCACCACCACCTTCCCGGAGAAATTGATTGAAAATATTTTCAAGCAGACTTAAGGGAGCTCTTTTTAGCATTGAAAACTTGTAGAGCATATAAAGGAATACTATGAAGCACGGCGGCCTAAAAGGGTTAAACGACCACCAGTGGATGGAAAATGATTCTTCCAATCCATAATTCTCCCTTGCACCTTATCAATAACATCATCCATTTGAATTTGTTTACATCTGCCTCTTATTAAATTAACACCAAGATATTTAAGAGGCAGCTGAGCTGTTTTGAAATCAGTAAAACTAGAGACCCAGCTTGTATGAGTATGAGATAAGTGTTTGCTAAAATAGATATGACACTTATCTTTGTTAAAGGTGAGGCCAGATAAAGCTTCAAAATGTGTCAATACATGCATAAGTTTCTTAATAGCTGGTTTAGAAGCATTGGAGAATACAATTATATCATCAGCATAAGCAAGGTGTGAAACAGTGCAGTGAGCTCTATGTGAATACCTCATGTGTATGTGATGAGCCTGATAGTGCTCCAGCATCCTAGATAGATAGTCAAATGCCAGTATGAAAATGATAGGGGAAAGGGGATCACCCTGTTTTATTCCCCTTTGTGCAGAAAAAAAACCATAAGAAGAGCCGTTAACCAGTACACTATAATAGTTGTTTGAGAGCCACCTCTTAATCAAATTACAGAAACTGATATGAAAGCCTCTAGCCTTGAGAACATTAATAATGAAATCCCAGTGTAAAGTATCAAAAGCTTTTTTTTTATATCCAGTTTCATCACAAGGTTCCCACCCCTGCATTTTTTGTCTAAATCCTCAAGGATTTCCTGAGCAGTAAAATATTATCCGTGATATCCCTACCCTTGACAAAAGCAGACTGATAATGACTGATTATGCTGTTTAGGTGAGGTTGTATTCTAGCCACCAAAATTTTGCTAATGATTTTAGAGATGACAGTGGTGAGAGAAATGGGTCTGAAATCAGACCAATGTGATTTGTTTCTCCCCTTAGGAATGAGTACAATAAGAGCAGCAGAAAAATACTTACATAGATCATCTCCCATGAAAAAGCTTTGAATAGCCAAAACAACCTCATTTTTAATAATATCCCAGCATTTGACATAAAAGGCAGCAGAAAAACCATCAGGGCCAAGGGCTTTATTAGGGTTGATGTCTTTAAGGGCATTAAAAATCTCTTCCTCAGCTGGAATATCTGACAACTGCAAGGAGGTAATAAGCTGCTTCTCAGAGATAAAAAAATTGTCATTTATGGAGGAAAATGCAAGTGGTTAGTAAATAATTTAGAGAAATAATGGGAAGCATTTAAACCAATATCCTCAATTTAAGTTAACTCAGCACCATCTTCAGTAATGATCTTTAAAATGGTATTATGGTTAAGTCTGTTTTTGATTGAAGCATGAAAGTATTTAGTGTTTCTATCCCCATTAATGAAATGAATTTCATGAGCTTTTTGTTTCATAAGGTCCTCTTCCAGAGTAATGTCATTGAGAAGAGTCATATGTGCACGAGATAGATCTTGAACAGTGTCAGGAGTAGTGCTTTCTGCGGCTTCGAGGAGTCGACTAA
The DNA here is from genome assembly GCA_022702705.1 of Papilionanthe hookeriana x Papilionanthe teres. Taxonomy (NCBI): domain Eukaryota; kingdom Viridiplantae; phylum Streptophyta; class Magnoliopsida; order Asparagales; family Orchidaceae; genus Papilionanthe; species Papilionanthe hookeriana x Papilionanthe teres. The sequence goes on from CM040421.1 coordinate 42,091,209, forward strand.
GCGTTGGGATTTGGCAACTCTAGTGTGAATTTTACCAAATACCTCGGCATTCCAACGTTTTAACCCGAGTCGACACACATTTATGTAATTGCCAAAGGATATACCAAGGAGAGCCACATCTAACGAGGCTTCCACAAATCTTTAATTAGATCGAAAAAGGTGGTGTGAGTGGTCCAGATGTTAAGGAATTTAAAATGAATAGTACTAGGTTTGGAGTGAAAAGCTAAGGACAGTAAGATAGGATTGTGATCAGAGGAAGCGTGGCTCAAATGCTGCACCCTGCTGATATTATAATAGTTAAGGAAATTAGCATTACCAAAAAATCTGTCTAGCCGTTGGAACAAAAAACCTCTTCTCCAAGTAAAACGATTGCCAGTAAAACCTAAATCATAAAGGCCAGCAGTGGCAATGTCATCACAGAAACGCTGTATGAGTTTAGTGTCCACTCTAGCACCACCTTTTCTTTCAGCATAAGACATAATCATATTAAAGTCTCCCCTCACACACGAATTATCATGAATTGTGGACCCCATGATAATTAATTTATTCCACAACAAATATTTGTCAGTGAGGAGAGTGCTAGCATAAATGAAAGTAATCCAACTGTTAAAAGAACCAGCAGTGAAATAAGCAAGCACAAACTGTTTATCATCATCAACTATTTGTAGATGTAAATGTTTTTTCCAAAAAATCCAAATTTTGTTATTATTGTTGATAAAATGAGAATAATGAGGGAAAGAAGATAGAACTTTATCTTTGTGAGTAGAAACCAGTGGTTCAAGTATAGCAAATATGTCAAGATGATGGACCCTACACAAATGTTTAAGATGATTAAGGGAGTTAGGGTCAGCCACTCCCCTAATGTTCCAAATCATTATGTTAAACATGATGCTTACCACCTCTTCTAGTAATCCTAGACGAGGGGGGTAATGTTTCACCTTCAGATATACTGGTTTCAATTAAGTCACCCAAATTTTGTGGTGTGTCAGAGAATTTTTTCCCTTTTTTCCTGGTGGACTTTTGAATGAGCCATTCAGTCTCCACAGTATTAGTGGCTTCCAGAATAGGGGAGGAAGGCTCAGAGGAGTCATGGACAGCTTTCTCTTCAAGCATGTCAGATAAAGTATTAGGAGGAGGAGGCAGACATAATTGAGTTGTCTTTTCCAGGGAATGGTCAATGTTAGGTGAATCAGATTGGGTTGAAGAGGTCCCTGGAGCAATGATATGTGGGAGTGATATTGGTAAATGAATTTGAATATTTTGGTCATCATCAACAGAAATTAAGGTATGATTATTAGAGCTTGAATTGCAGTCATCATCAACATTGGGTAAAGGATTAAATGGAGCATGATTAACTGGGGAGGTGGGAGGAGGGCCATCTAGAGGAAATGTAGGTATGGGGATTACAGGGTCTTGTGGAGGAGGGTCACATGGAAGAGGGTCTATGGGGGGAGGGGTGACAAGGATAGGGGGGATAGTGGGAGGTGCAACAGTGTTTTGTGTAGTAAGAGGGGGTTCAGCAGGATCAGAAGGGTGAGTGTTGAGATTAGAGGTTTTGGGTAAATCCTTTGGCTTTAGATATGGTGAAGCCTATAACAGATCGAGACAGAGTGGCCAAACATGGCACAGTGAGAACAATAAGGTGGATGTGATCCCATAACAACCTGTTGCCAGTACCCCGTGTGTGAGGAGCCAATCCATACTTCATCAGGGTAAGGCTGGGTGATGTCCTGTTCAACTAAAAAGCATGCATCCGAGGGCTTAGCACGTTCAATCGTGGGATTATCAACCCTAAGGGGTGTACCAAAACCTTTTGCTAGAGAATATAGGATGTCATGATTAAAAAGGTGATACTTATAATCCGGGAATTTAATCCATACAGGGATAACAGGAGATTTCGCTTTAGGATTAAAATCAACGCTCCATTTTAAAATCCGCATATAACGATTGTCTATTTTTAGCACTTTCCGAGCAAAAACATTTGTGTAATCAACGTCGTTGGTGAGATCGATAAGAATATGTCTACCATCAACAGATCCTATTTTCCAGGAACCAGTGAGTTTGAGTGAATCAAATTCCTTTCGAATGATGTCTAGTTTTGGATGTCCATAAAGAAACTTTCCGATCAACACAAAATGGCAAGTTGAAGCTAGGATGTTAGTCTCCTCATCCGAAAGATAAAGAGCGGGTTTACCGTTTTTTCTGCAAAGTTTCTTGATGAAACTATACTCGCCTCCTCCGAGTTCCCAAGCCTCATGAAAAGCTTGGGGAAAATAGCAGGAGTGGTTCTTTGAAGGCGGTAAAGAGCCTCCGGTGACGGCATTGGCATAGTTTCGTTCCATCTAAGAGGAAAAAGGAAAAAAACAGGAAAATAAAACAGGGGAAAGAGATCACCAAGCCTGGGCGACGGCGATCGCCCGAAATCGCCATAGAAACCCTCGAGTCGAACCCTAGCCGTCATCGCGTACTTATATATATATATATATATATATAAAGGCCGCTAATTAGTTGAATCACTTGGGGTTTTATTGTCATTACATGTTATAATTAAGTATAATACAATGTTTTAATATTAATTAGTCTGTAGTTAAGTTACATAAAAAATACTCGAGTATAATACAATATTAACTCCTTATGTAGTGACCATAAATGTTATTCGGCATGGCAGTGTGACACTGCCCAAAGGGGCACCTAATCGGCTTTTATTCGTTTTGGACTTTTATACTTGGGCGACTAACTATGCCCACACATACCCAATAAAGGATCGGAAAAGAGGAGCAGTCTAGAAAGAAAAAAAATAATGACAAAAACAATTCCTAACATAACAATTTTTAACTCAAATATATTTATTTCTTATTGTTATTATTATGTGCCTAATATCTTTATTATGACCCCAACTGACGTATTTATGATAAATTCAAGCTTGTTAACTACTACTAAGCACTATATTATAAGGATATAGTTGTGCTGAGTATCCCACGATTACAGATAAATAAACCTAATGAGAGAAATAGAAGAAGAGAACAAATGGATAAGCTTTTATATTAGAGAAGAGATAAAGGTGTGGTTATTCAATCACCTTCATTTAGTCTTTGCCTTCAAGCTAACATCAAGTAATTTATTTAATCTTACATTCAATACTCTTTTATTATTTTTAATAATTACAAAAAGGGAGAGCGAGTTTATTTGAAAAATATAAGATATAAATCATTGAACAATTGTTGCATTAGACTAAAAACTTCCATTTTATTAACCAAAACAACAACACAAAGCAAATATGAGATTTTATAATACAAAAACAATATGAGGCCAAAAAAGATAATAGAATAAATCAACCTATTTGTTGCATTTGATAAGAATTCTCAAATTGCATTACCCATTTGATTCGTAAACATCAACAAAATTAGTTTTAAAATGTCTGGACATAATTTTTTTACGTGAAATGTTGATCATTTGTACTTGAGTGCCTAATAAATGAAGAAACGAGATAATTTCATACAAACCACATGAAACATAGATGAAAGAGAGTGGTTGATTTATAAATAGCAAGTTTCGCGTGGCGTGTATGTAATTGTCCCATGAAAAAGAAATGAATATCATTCATTAAATTCATCAAAAGATAGCTCGGCTAAGCTGTCATATTTTGACCCTAGAGTATTGTTGTTCAATGAGTCAACATCAGTAATAGGATTAAGAATATGTGAGCAGTCACATATATCTCCAACATTAATCGCAACCTGCAAAAAAAAGTTATCAAACTTAGAAACATAACCCTCTATTTATTTATTTTTTTTCAATTGTATCATTTTTATCAAGATTATTTTTATCTATATATAAATATGTGGCATGCCTTTTCTTAAATTTTTTTTTAATTGAGTTTAGAAACTATTTTATTAAATATATTACACTTTTGTGAGATAATATGATCAATACTTACAAAATTTTTTATTAGTCGCAATTTCTTAAATCGTGACTAACTAATATCATCTTATTATTTTTAACTAATATCATCTTATTAAAGCTTATTTAAGATAGATAGTTATCGTTACAGTGCCCAACGTGTTGCTAAAGATGTTGTTTTCTGATAAAATATATGTTATATAAAATTTTGATAAAAAATATTTTTTTGCAATATTTTTTTGAACATAGCAAGAAATATATGTTAGGAAAAATCATAATTTTTATTTAACTTTTCCTAACAAATTCCAAGAATATAATTATAAAACTCATAATTTTAGTCAACTATTGATAAAATGCCATTCAAAAAAATAAATAAATAAATAAAAGATGAAAAAGGATGAAATGTCATTTACCTCAGTATCATCATTATTATGATGATTAGTGTTGGTTCTTGATATCTCTACCAGTCTTTCTTTCTTTGCAAACCTCCCTTTAATGCGTGGTCTTCTCTGCGATAGTTTTCCGACATGCGTACTGTAGTAGAATTGATAATTAATTTCTAAATGCTAAAAAATACCAATTATATGGCACTAAAAGTAAATACGCTTTTAGCATTTTTTTATATGTTGCATGATCTAAGTTAGAATACAAAAAGTAACAAAGTGATAGGTTTCAATGTTATTTATATATTAAAAAATATGTTTAGGATATATTTATGAAGGGATTTCAACAAATATTTCTCTTTAAAATAACACAAATAATAAAGTAGTAGTATACCTGAATCTTCCTGTTAAAATTTCTTTTACTTCTTTTTGTACGTATCTCGTTGATCTTCTCATTTCTTTCTTCAATAGAAATACTCTTATTCTTGAACGTTGATGTTTTATGAAGATTCATGTCAGGTACAAGTGGCATTGAGCTGCTACACCCACCAACTAACGAATTATTGTGTAGTGGTAATTGCTGTTGTTGTAGAAGACTGCTTTGCAAAACCTATTTGGCACATAAAATAAGTAAATACTTTTCAAGTTAGTCTTTGCACAATTCATTTTCTCTATAATTTAGTAATAGACATAAATATTTTCTCTAATACATGACTTATTTTTTTTATTTAACAGGTTGGTAACTAAAAAAAAAAACATCACTTTTAATATGTTTTCTAATTATATTTTGGTATTTTATTATAATTGGGCTAAGTAAGCTAACTATGTTTTATGAATTTTAGTGTAACAAATAATAATGTAAAGGTGAAAGCTTAATATATATATATATATATATATATATATATTGCATGAAAAAATATATTACCTGAGTATTAGTGAAGCCATAATACCTCCGCTGGAATGGTTCACGTTGATTATAAAGCCTTGTTGTCATATTTTGATAATCAAAATTTGGAAATGGCCTCTGTGTTGATATTGGCATTAGCTTTGGTATTGACAGTGGAACTGAAATATTTCTATCTTGAAAGAACACCGTACTTGGCTTATCAATGTGTGTTGTTATATTTGGAGATCCTATTATTGATGTTGAGGGCATATGTGTCAGATTGTGTTTATTATCATCATGGATAGTTTGAGGTAAGCTTTCTTGAAAATGATCAGGTGAAAATGTCACATTTCTTAGCATGGAATTTAAAGAATTAGATGTCAGTGGGCTTTCATTATTTGCATGATTGAGTCCGACATTATCAGAGCATGAAAAGACATTTGATCTTTGGTTATGTTCACGAAACTCCAAATAACCGAACAAAACATCCTGCATTTTTTTTTAAAGAAGGGTGTAATGAAGCATTCAGAAGAAAATAATAATCAACATAAAATTATAAAAAATATGTTGAGCACATAAAAGATATGAAGAATTCAGTAGAAAATTGAATTAAATCATTTAAATTTTAAGCAATTACTTATGACAAAATTCAAGCTAATAACCATCATATGTAGGGATTGATTTATTTTATATCATGCTAATTTATTTATTTACTAATATTTTTTTGTATGTGGCTTCTTAAGATTATGATTTGCAGGACACATAAATTTATTCTTTAAGTATCTTTAATGCATGTGTTTTTTGCAAAATAAAAAGTTCGTTAGAGATTCATATATTCTCATGAAATTGATTCTTGTTGACACATTGTTGAGAGATAGAATGATAAGATTTAGTTTGTGTACGTGTCGTAAAAATAATCAATAGGAAAAAAAATTATAGTGAGATATATCTATTAAATTTATTGTCATGATAAATCCTAAAATTCTAGAGTGGTGAGTGAAATATAAACTTTTTATATATTTATTTTATCTCAAAACAAATACTATAAATTTAAAATCCATTTTAATTTGTTTTTAATCAAGATAACGTTCATCGTCAGTGGAAAAAAATTTTCATAGCAGGTGCAAAATACGATTTTAATTTTCAAAAAATTTTGATGGTATTTATATTTTTTTCTTAGATATATCTTATATTAAAAAAAAAAAATTGACAATGATTAAAAAAACCTAAAATTTGTAAATTGTAATATATTATTCTCATATTTTGAATGAGTTGAATGATTATATCATACTCCCCAAATGAATTCTTCAATTGAGGGAGAATTATGGTGGCTTTTTTATCATTTAAATTCGAGGAATTTTTTATGAACATGTCATCTTTGGAAACCCATTAAAAGCAATGGAGGATTTGAAAAAAAAATTTATGTGAAGAGACAATAAGGATTTTAACTTCTATCCTATAATCGATATTTCTATACCATTTTTTATTATTTTATTTTGTTTTATGTTTTTTTTATTTTTAATTTAATTAATATTATTATTAAATAAAAAATTATTAATATTATTTACAATTTTTGTTATCTTTTTTTTTTGTTTGACTATTAAATGAAATGTATGCAAATCCTTCCCGTAAAAAGATATATCATAAAAATTTAAGAAAATTTAGAAAGACATTGAATTACCATATTGGGTTGTTCTTCCAAATATATAAGGAGGAAAGTCATGCTCTAAATTTAATTTTTTGTTCTCCATTTACTGTTTTCTCTCGGAACTTCGATTCAAATAATGCGAACTTTACAATACATATCGAGATGCGTGTCTAGAGTCTTCCAACAATTGCCTAAGATGGCGAGTGTCAAAAATTCGATTTAACAAAAAGAAAAGAAAAATGTTGCTCGCACATTTTATCTTTTCTCGAAGCATGCTGATATTCATAAGCAGAAGACATTATTTGTATGGTTTCGCTCGATCAATTTATTTAAGTTAAGGTTACGAAACCGTGCTTTTGGTTTATCTCGTTAAGTCCTTTCACAATCACATTTTTCTTGCGTAAAACTTATACTTTAGAAACTAAATAAATAATAATATTAATAATAATAATAATTGTAAACAAAAAATTAAAATAAAAAATGTTAATTTAGAAACCTTGATCATTTTTCAATTGAATATAGCCTTCCTTCAGATGCAATATGGTCAAAATCTGAGGCGCGTGTAGCTCTTTTGAAGAAAGGTTGAAAATGTTCACTTAGATAAAGTTAGATTATGCATTACAATGTGAATATCAGTGCATGATTTGTCATGGGAAATTACGTGGGTGTATATATAAATGCATGGGAATTGTATGGAATGTATATAAATCATTCTCATGAAAAAAATATGTCATAAAAATTTAAGAAAATTTAAAAAGACATTGAATTACCATATCGAGTTCTTCCAAAAATGAAGGAGGAAAGTCATCTTCAAAATTTAACTGTTTGTTCTCCATTTACGGGTTTCTCTTAAGAACTTCAGATTTAAATAATGCAGCTTTTGTCTCCTTTGAAAGTGAGAGGAAGTAATGGCTGCAAGAGGGAAGACTGGATTGATTTGAGATAAACAAAAGTGGAAGAAGTAGAGGGAAATCTGGAGAAGGAAATAAGTGGCTCAGAACAACCAGAGAAATAAATAAGCTAGATAGAAGCTCTAAAAATAGCATGCAGCCATTTTAGGAACAGAGAAAGTGAAGGCGAATTTATACTAAGTCATGTATTGTTGTTTAATTTTGTGTGGAGTTCTTTCAACTTCTCACACAAATTTTCCTTTTTAGCCGGTTGTGGCTATTTATAAACATTTCATGGTGAAAATAGATTTTTTTAATTTGAAAAGTTTAGCAATAATATTTGCTTATTATCGCAATATTTTTTTAAATTTATTAAGAAAAAGTTTATCTAACTTGAATTTGATTACCATAAATAAAATTTATTAAGAATAAAAATGTGATTGTGACTTGTGACAAACTAAATAATTACAAAATATTTTTTTTCCTAATTCAACCTCAATTGAAATAATCATTCGACACATTAATAATATTAAAAATATGTTGGCAAATTTTTTGTTTTTTTAATCATTATATATTTCGTTTTTAATATAAAAATACATAACAAAATAATTTTAAAACCATCACTACCTGCCTTACTGTCTAGAGCTCGAAAAATAACAGTTAAAAAAATTTGTTGAAAAAGTTATAATATGCCTCTTCTCTGGAATTAACCTTGATTAAAAAATTACTGAAATGAATTTTAAATTCAATGTATTTATTTTGACATAAATTAAATATATAAAATATTTACATTATGTTCATCTCATTATAGAGCTTTTAAGGCATGCATGTCATTGCAAAAAATGAATCTTTTCATATCTCTCTAAAAAGTATAGATAAAAACCCATCTCATAAAGACATGAATCTTTACTACTTTGTATAGAACTCTACCTACATTAAAGAGGTTGAAGGAATAAAAATACTATTAATGTACATGGCCAAAAAAATCTAATACCTTTAATGTCTCAATAGAAAATGTGACATTTTCATCTCATTTTCAACAAAGTTTACCACAATCTATCCAAGACGCCAATGTTTAATATTTGACATATAAGCACTCGACATCAATAATAGGATCCACATTTAACGTGGGCTAAGGGCAGGGCTTCTTGTCAGATAATATTATGTCAATCCCAATATCAATGCCTATGTTAACACCATTGTTACCATCAATACCTTTGTCAAATATTGATTATAAAAAATATATGACAATGAGGCTTCAGTAACCAGTATAAATATTTTCGACAGTTGATTTATGGCTCCACTAATACAATGGTAATATTTCTTTTCAAGTAAAAAATATAATTTGTGTTAAATTTTCCTTATTAAGAAGATCACTAAAAATGATTTAGTTTTATAAATTTAAAATATTTTAATGGCACTTATTAAAATATTCCTTTAAATTTTTTTTTTGTTATTTATAAGAATAGTTTGACTATTAAAAATAAAATTGTGAATATGACACAAAAAAATGTGATATTTTAAGAATGAAAAACTTAGAAAAAAAAGGTAGGCAATCCAAAATAAAATATCATAATGAGAATAAAAAAATAAATCAAGATGAAATTGAAATAATACACTAAATGTACTATTCTTTTTAAAATTATCTAAGATAATTGAAATGAGTAAATTTATGAATCTTATTTGGAAAAACCTTTTATCATGAACTATATTAATGTTATCTTATGTGCATACTAGAATTATTTTTAGTTTTTCACAAGCTAATAGTCAACAAATACTTTTATTATAGAATTTAATATGAATAATATTTTAGGGTCTGTTTGGAGCAGTTGAATTGGTAGTCGACTTATTCGGATAATGTTCGTTTATTCATATAAGTTTCATTGATGCAAGCTGATTCGAATAATTCGTCTGTTTGTTTTGTTTGAGTGTTTTGAAAATAGTTGATTAAGCAATGTTTATGGATAAATGATCATTATGCCTCGAAATGAATAAGTTGTTGAAATTGCTTTGGTTTCACGATTTAAAACTAACTTATATGCGATTGTTTGTAGAAAAATAACAATTTATGTTACTTTTTCTTAAAAAAATTTATTAAGTATAAAATCTTATTTAAAATTTAACGACAAATATTTTTAAATAAAAAAATTTTTCATTTAAATATTTACTTATATACAATGCAATTCTTATGTAAATCTTGTGTACCTCACCTCACTAACCAATCCCTTTCAAATGTACAATTGTTCCTGACGTGACATGAGTATTATGGACGGCAAGCCGCATCGACATAGTACTCGTTCGGACTTTACTGCAGACCTGTAGCTCATTTTCCTGTAAATATATAATTACAGAATAAAAAATTAACCTAATTATAGATAACCACAAGAGAATGCATAAAATATTCACAAATCGATTAAAAAAAATTCAATGAATTACTTCAATGAATTGCTTCACATCAATTCAAGGTTTTCATTGAAGCATTGGCTATGTTTCCCTTCCAAAACAAATGCATCAGTAATAGCCAAAACATGTGGGATTGATCAACCTTAACACTTTTTTAATTGTTATGGAATGAAGAAAGAAAAAAAATCAGTTCTTAAACAAAATTGCCTGCAAGAAATAATAGAATGTTGCAACATATTGATGTTTTAAATGCAAGGGTAAACCAAGTCGAAGGTGCCAAAATTATCAAGGCTGAGACAAAGCAAGCAATGCGGGAGATCTAGCAAATCCACTCTAATCTTCCCTGAGCTTCACATGAATCACTTTCAGCCATTGAAGCTATTATTAGGAAAACAAACAAAGACCCAATGGATTTATTCCAGGCCATACAAAAAATCTAAAGTAAATGCAAGCTCAGCTGTATGATAATATTTCCGTCTTATGTAAGCCATACCACTTTTCAAGTAATAATAATAATTACACAATATTCTTTTATGTGTTACTTGAACAGTAGAACTGTTAAATAGGTTCCAACAAGGCAACCAGATAATAAAATTTTGCTAACTTCAAACTAATTCCCTCAATATTAAAATTGCAACTCTCTATCCCATTACGACAATGAACTCAAATTTAGGTTGCCCTGTTTCTCCTAAACCAAGTAATTGTTTCTCCAAACCAAGAAATTAGGTCCCTCCTTTGGATCGCACAAAAAAAAACAAGAAAACCCCATCAACAAATATGTGGATTCTTGTTTGAGCAGAGGATGTTTGATTAACTTTTAAAAAGTAATATACACCAGGTAGGGTAGCATAAATGAATTCAATGGTATGTATGTAAACTTTCCAAAAAAACACTGCCAACCGTAAAATACAAGTTCAACAAAATTGCCATTTGTTAAAAGATGCAAAAAAAGAAATCAACAGGTGCATACTTTAAAAATGGAGGGGCCTAACTGCTTATTGAGCTCAAAAGGGATATATGTAAACTTCCCAAAAAATAATAAAACAAATAGCTCAGTAATTATAAGAGCAGATGGGGTCAAAGTAAGGATGGCCCAACATGTGAGTATTAAAAGTTAACCTTAGGTGTTAGGCATGTAAATACATATAAACTGGGTGGTATATATGTAAATTCTAAAGCAGCAAGGGTGTTGAGGCATGGGTCTACGAATAGCTTGAAACCTTTTGGAACCAGGATAACTTCAAAATATATGAATATTTCAAAAAATTTCATTCAGCGTTTTGGAACTAGGACAACTTCCATAACTAATTTAAAAAAATTCATTTAACTTTTTGCTGTTCAAGCAAGATTTCACAACTACCATGCCAAAGAGTTTCCAAATTTTAATACCAAGTACCTGACAGTAGTATTGCGTATAAAGGATGATGTGAAAGGCAAACCTGCCATGAGAAATTTTCTGTACAGCAGCCAAGCAGTGAAGCCTGTATCAATTTGGCATCTATGGAGTGACCTCCTACTGTTGATCAATTTGGCAATAATTATAAAACCAAACTGTCATATCTATTTGCACAAAATAATCAAATGTACATTTCAACTATGATTTTGAAGAATCGGTTAGGGGAAAGAAGAATATAGATAGCCCTTTGAAGAAGCAGGTAACCTCAAACCTGGGGCCATCCAAGCTGCTGCTATATCAGTTAGGGAAAAGGTAGCAACTCACTCAATGCCATTCAAGTGTGATTTTAAATGTTTTGAGAGAGCAACTCACCCAATGCCTTTCACCACATACTCCAAATGATCTTTTGTACTGCAAACTATATTGTATACACAAATCATTCCTTTTTTCCTTCTAATAATGATCTAATGCATTGCGCGTCTCGGGCTAATACTTCCAAAAAATATAGCTGTTAATTTTAATAAACTGTTCAATAACCAAGGGGTGTTCTTGGCTTTAGTGCAGAAAAGATGCTGAAATCTGGTTGTTTATTCGAATTTAATGAAGAGCACATGTATTCAATGTTTCTATTTTTACTTGTATTAAATCAAATTCAAGAAGTATAGAAGTCATTCATCCTGACCCAATATTTCTCCTCCATCACTGGATTAGTTTTGAGTTCAGAGGTTTTGTTATGTCAACGTGTGTTGTAAATTTCTGGGTTCATTATTCAGATATGTATACATGCATACAGCTTTTTGTGAAGTCAGAAATTTGCTGAAAATTTCATTACAGAATTTTAACATTACACCAACATATAAGTAAAACCAAATAATCAGAAAAGAGACACAACAAATTACGTGGTTCGGTCGAAGTGACCAACATCCACGGGGAAAGAGCAGCAAAGTTTTTTATTACTTCAATACAAAATGATTTACAATTATTACATGAAGTTCTAACCACTTGCCGCTGCAATTCACAGCACTCAAACACCCTAAAGATACAATTATTACAAATTCCTTTTCTAGTAGAGTAAAAACTGCACAATTGCAGTAATTGAAGACAAAGTACACTTTAAAACCATTTCCACCTTGCCAATAAATCCATTCACAGCATGCAGTAGGCAGTAAAAACATTCCAGCAAGCAGTAAAACCATTCCAGCAGGCAGTAAAACCATTTCCAGCTTTCCAATAAGTGAACATGTAGCAGTTATACTAGGCAGTAAATATGTAGCAGATGATATGTAGCAATAACAATATATATATAAGCATTGCATACCATTAAATATGCAGCAGTAAATATGAAGCACTTTTAAATCCAAATTATAAGTAGAAGAAAGCTAGTTATAACCGTAGGGTATCAATGGAGAGAAATTAACTTCATGGAGTTAAATTCTGAACAGTGAAGGAAACGGTCCTCTTCAAAACAGCGGTTGCCTTAGAAAACATAAGGCCATCCATGCTGTTTTAAAGACAGGAACAACTGATTTTAAAGCCAATCCATGAAATCTAATACAGAAAATGAAGAAAAAATATGAAACCAACTATAGAAGAGAGGATGAGAATTATACTGCCATGAATTCCACTATAGAGTATGCATAAGAAACTAACAGTATATTTAGAATTCTCAATATAATTTTTTCCCTCTTTAAGGATCCTTCCACTATAAGGAAAAGAGTTTACATGCACACCACCCAATTCCTATGCATTTACATATTTTATTCATGAAGGAGGATCTCGTCCTCGCAGTCAGAATCATGAAGCAGACTGAATAATTTCAGAAACAAGTTATTTTAGTAACAGCAAGCAGCATTTCCCTATCAGAAATCATGATGCAGAATAAAAGAGAAGAGAGAAATTAATAAGGCTGGCACATCAAATTTAAGATCATTTAAAGCTGAAGTTTCAGAATAAAATAGCAGCTATTCCCTATCATTATTTTTCTTCCCCAATAAGCACCATCCAACAAGTGAAGATGCTTCAAGTCTGTCTTTGAATGTCCATATGGAACCCCAAGAATTCAGAAAAACTGAAACATCCATCGTTCTCGAAATTAGAAAAACTGGAACATGATAAGATCTACAAACATTGAACAGTAAGGCTACCCACTTGTAATTTTCATGATCAACATAACAAAGAACACAGCATATGTTAACCATATTTCCTTTCGAAAAAAGAGCACTTCCAAAAATTTCCAAGCAAATGAAGCAAATATGCTGGAATGCCCTTTAAACCAAATGTATTTACTCCAATTGGAAAGGGACCAGCTACTATATTATCAATTAAAATCTTTAATTTTGATAAGATCATGTAGACTTATCCATTGAAAAAACAGCATTACCAAAATTTTCAAATAAAGACCAGCCTGCAAGCCAGTGATCAAAGAAGAACATCAGATTACTATTTAATAGTAATCTCAAAATTAATAGCTCTTCCAGTTTCACCCCAAGTTGACACAGATTTTACCAATAAGGAGAAATCATACTTCTAGTCCTATATCATAAGGCACTATAGTGTTCAATACACCATGAAGCAAGAAGAGAAAAGAAGTTGTAATGCCTTAGAATGATTTTTGACTTGCACATAAGATCGATAAAATCCAAATTTGGAATATCAAGTCCTCCAACATGCTTCGGTTTAGAAGTAACCTAAGCAATAGTATGAAGCTCTTTGGAATTGCCGCTATTATAGAGAAAATTATTACAAAGATAAGTGATTTTTTTCTAATTCCTACCACATAGACTTGAACCAATAGGCCAAGTAACTCCAGACAGAAGTTTTCAAGAGTTGCAATTTACCAGCAAAAGAAAACAGTTAGATTGAACTCCACAAAAAATTAACCCCCTCAATAGCAAAGATACGTTAAGCCAACCAACAAGCAAAGGATCAGCAATAAAGCCCAACCCCTCCATTGGACAATTGAACAAGAGTTTAACTGCAAAAGGTAAAGGCATTAAAAGCCATATTTCCAACAGCATTCCTTTCCACTGCCTCAGGTTAAAGGCTAAACTGATCGAAGCAGATATTATGCCTACTTTATTTTAGCATGAGCATAACAAGGCTAAACTTCTGAAATAATGAAAAAGGTAAAGGCATTAAAAGCCAAATTTCCAACAGCATTCCTTTCCACTGCCTCAGGATAAAGGTTAAACTAGCATTTATAAGCAATTTGATTGTAACATTTATGTCTGGTTTTTAGAATCCTAGACATGTATGCAAAAACCAGACATTGGCTTGCAGATGTTGGCTCAAGCTGGCTTCATTCATCTCACAAGATAGGAAAAGATTTCACACTGACCTCGAGCTGGTCTGCTGGTGGCTTAACACCATGCTCAAATTCTTTGATATTTAAGCAAGTATGCCAGAATTTGGTCAATTTCTTCTGCCCATTTTAAGCCAGCTCAAAAGTTATACAGTTATTATAATTAAACCTGTATAATAAGAATTTTCATTATAAAATTTTAATCACAGATTCAAATTTTGAAACAAATTATACATCTTGATTATTCAGAAACAAATTTAACGAAACATGCAAGCAACTTATGTAATAGAAATTATCGGCATTTACATACGTACCACATAATTCTTA
The DNA here is from genome assembly GCA_022702705.1 of Papilionanthe hookeriana x Papilionanthe teres. Classification (NCBI taxonomy): domain Eukaryota; kingdom Viridiplantae; phylum Streptophyta; class Magnoliopsida; order Asparagales; family Orchidaceae; genus Papilionanthe; species Papilionanthe hookeriana x Papilionanthe teres. The sequence continues at coordinate 42,106,343 of CM040421.1, forward strand.
TGTATTTACATATGTAATATCTAAACGTTCAACTTTACATGTATGTAACTCAATTACACCATCTAATGAATTTAAAATACATAATAATTACGTGGTTTATATGTAAATTTTCCTATATTTTACAACTGTGAATGAAATGATGAGCTATCATGTGCTTCTCAAATGCAACAGAATTAGGATTAACATAACAGTGAAGAAGTATGGTTTAACAAATGACTTTAACGCTGCGAGGAAGAAGAGCTCAGAAATGATGGCTTCTTGATGAATGAAATTAGAGGAAAGCTAATGTACAACACCATAAATGTTAATGTAATAAATATTACTACTTATCTTTTACTCTGATAGCAAATAGGAACACCTCCTACCTAATTATATTATATTTTTTATGCATCAATCCTGATTCTGATTCTGCACTAGCAGTTGAGAGGCTACTCTGATAGCAAATTTCACTGGTTTAGTAGGCAAGATAATACTGCAACAATCCTCAAGGAATAGGCAATAAGCCTTCATGCTTGTTCTATCATAAAATCCACGATAAAAGAAAATGTTCCTCCATTATAGAGTAATTGAAAGCTCAACATTACACAAACATACATAAGCACTCAAAACATTGCAATTCACAAAACAAAGAAAAAGAGAAGTAAAGATTTAATTCAAGTAAGGTGTATTAAACATGAAAATCAGAAAGTATTTTTCTTATAAGAATATATTCAACATATGTGGGTGACATATTTTGATAATCTTTTCAATAAAGTTCTTGAAAATATGATCAAACATAATGATCTTAATACCGTTTATTTTAAATAGTTGACCGAGCAATGGGCTTAGTCAACTATTGAAAAATAAATCTTACATCATTCTTGTCGATAGCAAAGGAGCCTCATCAGCGGGGGCTTATAGGATAAAGGATGAAAAAAGCACCATAAACAAAAACAAGATCAATTTTTAGGTTAAATTCAAAGGTTCATTCAACTATTGAAATATAAAGTGGTCTTATATTTCACATACATAAGATATTGAAACAAAATCAGTACAAAGTCACATAAAATCAGTTCAGGAGTCGCATATCGCATCTGTGATACGCTCCCTCAAATCAGCCATCTTCGATGCACCTTCCGCATCCTGTGTAACAAATTCTTCATACTGTATGACGTCCTCTGAGTAGAATCCCCAAGATGAGAATCGTATTCATCGTAGGGGATATGACTCTCGTCGGCGTCGGCCATGTTGAAATCTGTATCGTACCGAGAGGGATGCCGTCTAATGAAATTGTGAAGCGCCATCGTAGCAATTACGATGTGTGTCTGCTTTTGATATCGGTACGGCGGCATATCGCGCAGGATGACCCATTTGTTCTTTCAAACGCCGAATGTTCTTTCGATCACACCGCGCAAAGAAGAGTGTCGCTTGTTGAACATTTCTTTTCTGCCCCGGGCGACGCCACTAGAACGCTCAAAATCCGGGATGTGGTATTTCGTATCTGGGTATGACTTTAAATACCCTCTCCGCATGTGGTACCCAGCATCGACCAAATAGTATTTCCCTGTTATGATAGTTATTGTTATGCACAATAAGCATATATAAGTAAGACTATTAAAAATCATATCTTGCCTGGAGGCGGTTGAGGAAAACCCAGCGATCTATTCGTAGTGGCATACGAGAAAATTCGACTGTCATGTGCACTCCCTTCCCAGCCCGCCATAACATACGTGAAACACATGTTGAAGTTACATACCGCTATGACATTTTGAGTTGGTGAACCACTTCGACCAATGAAAGCCACCTTATCCTTACTGGCTACTCGAGCATGTACGTGAGTACCATCAATTGCACCTATGCAGTTCTGTTCTGCATATGTTAGAAGAATTTTTTTTTTGTATGTACGTAAAAAAAATAAAAATTACCTTGAAATAAGGCATGTAACGGGGATCATTTAAAAATTGAACTGGGGTATGAGCAAATGATGGATCCTCCGGCTCGACGATTTTAGTAGCTAGACTAGCAAGTGCTTCTATGCCTTTGGAGAAATAGCGGTCGATAGTCTCGGATGAATGCCGAAACCTCTCCATGGCAGCTCTAACCGATTCATTCCGTGACAAAATATATAGGGTTATGGCCGTACCTCTCTTCGTGATGTTCTTGAAGAACCTCGAAGTCCATGGTTTAGAGATAACTCGTGAAGTAGATCTAAAAATATCGGGACGGACATTCTAAATATGTTGTCGAAACGAATTGGATGTCCCGAAAGCATCTCACCAACCCATTTGTCCCCGACATAGGTGGAGGTCATACGGGGTAAACGAAGGCTGCTTGATCGATAATACTCTAGCAATATTATGGCAATAGCTGCAGCCAACGCCATTCTCTTACGACGTTCGTGTTGTGTATTCATGCTAGAACAAGGAAGAAATTAGACAGATCAAACCGGCTACAATTAAAATAAAACTCCAAATGCATAAAACGCTAATAATTAGCTTTTGAGTTCAGTCATGAAGAAGTACAGTTAACAAGAAAACATAAGTTCAAATAACAGTTGCGTACACAACATTAAAGAGTACAATACAGAAGACAAGAAAAACATAAATAAGCTCAGTCATCCCTAATAACACACAGATATTCGACGCGCATCTCTGGTTCCATCGCTATGAATATCTGTCTGCGTGTTGAATCCTCCAGTTTTTTCATACAAATTGCATAGAATTGTCTGTCCGCAACCACTTCAGGGATAGAAGACAAAATCCGAATACTTTCTAAGATAACGCAGTCAGGAGCTGGAGCTGGCGGTGGTGCTCCAAAAGCGTCAATGAGACGGTCGAGCTTATCCAACAGAATATTGTCCTTTTCTTTCTTCTTTCTCCCCTGCCTGGGCCTCTTCGGCTGTGAGCTTGACTCACCCATCTCCATCTGGTTGACACTATGTATTTCATCGTCAACATACACTGGATCTGGTGCGGAATCCTCTAGAATTCCAAGAAACCCCGTCTCGACTAGTGGCCGATCGCATAATTCCCCGTAGCCACCACCCCTCTAAACATTATGTCCAATTTTTCTTCCAACTCGGTTCAATTCGGTTCTCGTTTGAATTTTTTCAATGCTGGCACTGCCTGTAATAGAATGTTGAGATTGGGGTTTAGGGACATAATAGCTTAAATGAAAAAAATATTATAATCAATGAGAAATGGAGTAACAATTTTGCAAACAAGAAAATCTCACCTCAATTTTCTCGGCCCACCAAGGATCTGAAGCATTGATTGTCCGTTTAGCGGGATCCCAGCCCAGCCCCGTATATCCATGCTTCAGACCTCTTCCACAATTTCCGTCTTTCTTCAATTGATCCCATTTGTTTTTAAATTGTACTTTTTCGTAATCTCTACCTGTCTCGCTCTTTGAACTTCCGAGCTATATTCACCTAACCTTCCTTATCGAAATGGGTGGATGGCCTATTACCGGCGCCAATCTCATTGATGCGAATGCTGCAGAAAAATGTTCGTACCCTCCTTATCCCATATTGCTTGAGGTACAGCCTCATTTTTCCTAACCATTGCTAATAAAACAATGCAAGAGCTGCACAGTACAAGCATGAATTCTATTTTGCATACATAACATCCAATACATTCAAAACTAAAAAGCTAAAGATATTGATGTAATCTTCACCACCAAAAGAAAAAACAATACAAGATGTGTTTAAAATTGAAACTAATTCTTGGCAAATTTTGAGAAATGAAGGGATAAGACAGTATTCAAATATCTGTGTTTAAATTAAGCAAAAGCTCAATGTACAAGAGAAGGCAAAGTCAATGCTACATCTTTTGCAATGCTAGGAAGGGTAAGCAAATAACTTATAATGGTTATAGGGGTAAATAACTTGTTTAGAATGATAATAAAGAAATCAATTGATCAATCCTAAATTTTGGTCAAAGCTAAAATAGAACAAATTTGTGAAATCTTACATCTTCCTTAATAGAGTTAAAAAATTTGATTGAACTTTATTATTTATCAAAACAATGATGAAATCCAAGTTTTTTTGCATTCAAGAACAAATAGAGATGAATCAAATGACTGCAAAAGTTTTATTGTCACACTTTAGAAATGGCAAAAAAAACCGGAATAAAGAAATGACAAATAACTTAACACTTCACATTCAAAATTTTAGTCGCAATACACAAGAAATCCCTCATGAAACCTATCTTAAAATAAAGCAAAAAAACTCTTATGTGGGAGGCACAACAAACTGAGTGATGCAAATTTGGAGAGAATACAGACAAAAAACTATTAACACAAAAAACTCTGATTCATAGAATGAAAACAGATAAAAAAGATGAAAACAGATAAAAACTCTGATTCATAGAATGAAAACAGTTCAACTATAATAACTCTTATTATATTCAATTAATTTATCTGATTTTGTTTTATGCTTGATTTTTAAAGGATTTCATTGGATTGTAAAGTATGTTTGATTATATTTTGAGTATATTTTTACATATTTTTATGAGCATCATAAGTTAGAAATTAAATATTTCTTGTTGGATTTGCCTTTCTTAAAGATTTGTAACATCTATGTACAACTGAGTTTTATAAAACAATTCAGGGTTTGTTTTACAAACCGTAATAATCAGTGTGTTTTAGATGTATTAGTGGGGATATGCTCATTGAAGATAATTTTATGTTTCTAAAGACTTTGGAATGAGAGGGGCATATATACATTACAACTACAATAAATAAGAGGTATTAAATATAAACAATAATTTTTGAATCCTCAGTCATGGATTCCAATCTCAGTCTACATTAATTGGGAACAAGGAAAAACTACCTCTAATCTTCTCATCCTACTTGTTCCTTTTTTTCTCTTGACTAGCTATTCAACTTTCTTTGTATCTTTACTCAAGTTCCTATACCCTAAAAAATAAATCACAATTTAATAATTTCAGATCACATTAAAAATATCATTATTTTAATTAAAAAAATAAATATATCTTTTCTTAGGAAGATAAGATGATTCACAAGTAAAAATTACAGATTACGGGTTAGATAAGAAGTGGTATTTGCACGCGAATCTTGCCATCTTAAAATGCACAGATGCCGATGCGTTCAAATTTGGGCAACAGGAAGAACCAAGTAAGAGGAGGGGGTGGGGAGCCTCTTGTTGGCATTCAAATTCTAAAGAACACTTTAACAACCGACCCACCCAGAAGGTACTATTGGCGATTGTTTAGAAGAAAACAAAGCAATACAATGGAAATCAGTAAATCCAAAACCTAGATCCAAAACTCGTACCCTCGATTGGCTGCAGAAATGGAAACAAATTTCTCCAGGAGAATATGAGTGACAGGTAGGAGTACTGCGGAAGAAATTTACCTTCGATCTCCTACTGTGGAAGAAAGATCAGTGAAATACGGTGGATCTCGGGTTAGGAGTACAACATAGGCAAGAACTCGCGATCTAGCCGAACGAGGAACGAGATCTGCGGTGGTGCTCAACGATCTCGCCGATTCTCCGAGCAGATCTGGGATGGTGCTCACCGGTGATTGCGAGAGGGAGGGGGACGCGCACGAGCAGCAGAAGGGCACCCTTGGAAAATAAACTCGAAACCGCGCGATAAGCTAAACACCGCCTGCTTCCGACTCGAGAGGATAAAATTATTAAGCGCGTTATGGGCGATGGGATTAAGCGGGTCGTAACGTGTTATTCAAACATGGCTCCGACTTAATCAAAATGCAACTGCCCTCAATAAGCTACCCCAAACACCTCCTACATCTGTATCGAACCGCGGGAGCGTTGCCCCCACACCGTCAACCCACATAACGAAACACCCATGATTGGACAGATGCTTTTGCTCTACTTCGCTCGCGAGCTCTGCTACGCTCGTTCGCTTCACTTGCTCGCTCCGCTCCGCTGACTCGCTCCGCTCCCCTAGCTCGCTCCGTTCCGATCCGAAGATCTCTCCCTTATCTCGGTTTATGAGTCATACCTAACAAGAAGAGACAAGGTGCAGCTACAACTTTGGTGTGGTTATTCAATCGCCTTCATTTAGTCTTTCTCTTGAAGCAACATCAAGTAATTCATTTAACCTTACAATCAATATTTTTTTATTATTTTTAATACTTACAAAAGGAGAGAGAGTTTATTTGAAAAAAATAATATATAAATGATGGAACATTTGTTGCATTAGACCAAAAACTTCCATTTTATTAACAAAAACAACAACACAAAACAAATGAGATTTTATAATACAAAAACAATATAAGACCTAAAAAGATAATATATTAAATCAACCTATTTGTTTCATTTGATAAGAATTCTCAAATTGCATAACCAATTTGATTCTTAAACATCAACAAAATTATTTAAAAATGTCTAGACATCATTTATTTACGTGAAATATTGATATTTATTTACATGAGAATTGATCATTTGTACTTAAGTGCCTAATAAATGAAGAAAAGAGATAATTTCATACAAACCACATGAAACATTGATATTTATAAATTAACCATCAGGCGAATTTTGTTTTACTACCAAAACAATGTATTTATGTTTGCCACGATCAAACTATTTAGAATTTGATAAAAATGGAAAACATGGGTTGGGGTTTTACCAAGAATTTTGATATTTGAGTGAGAATTTGAAAAATAGATGAAAGAGAGGGGTTGATTTATAAATAGCAAGTTCCGTGTGCTGTATGTAATTGTCCCATGAAGAAAATGAATATCAGTCATTAAATTCATCAAAATATAGGTCAGCTAAGCATTCATACTTTGACCCCAGAGTATTGTTGTTCAATGAGTCAACATCAGTAATAGGATTAAGAATATGGGAGCAGTCACAAAAATCTCCAACATTAATCGCACCCTGCAAGAAAAAAACATCAAAGATAGAAAAATAGCCCCTATATATTTTTTTTCAATTGTATCAATTTTCTATAAAATATATACATAAAAATTTGATTAAAAAAAGTATTATTTTGTTATACTTTTTTTCTAACAAGCATAATTATGACTTGCATTCATAGGAGTGATTTTATACAACTAGGAAAAATCATAATTTTATTTAACATTTCTTAACAAATTCCAAGAGTATAATTATAAAACTCATAATTTTAGTAAAATATCGATAAAATACCATTCAAATAAATAAATAAAAGATGAAAATGATGAAAAAGATGAAATGCCATTTACCTCAGTATGATCATCATTATGATGATTAGTGTTAGTTCTTGATATCTCTACCAGCCTTTCATTCTTTGCAAACCTCCCTTTAATGCGTGGTCTGCTCTCTGCGATAATTTTCCGACAAACGTACTGTAGTAGAATTGATAATCAGTTTCTAAATGTTAAAAAATAAAAATTATATGAAACTAAAAGTAGATACGCTTTTAGCATTTGTATATATGTTGCATGATCTAAGTTAGAATACAAAAAGTAACACAATGTGATATGTTTCAATTTTATTTATATATTATAAAATATGTTTAGGATATATTTATGAAGGGATTTCAACAGATATTTCCTTTTAAAATAACACAAATAGTGAAGTAGTAGTATACCTGAATCTTCCCGTTGAAATTTCTTTTACTTCTTTTTGTCCGTATTCGTTGATCTTCTCATTCCTTTCTTCAATAGAAATACTCTTATTTCTGAATGTTGATGCTTTAATAAGAGTCTTGTCAGGTACAAGTGAGATTGAGCTGCTACACCCACCAACTAACGAATTATTGTGTAGTGGCAATTGTCGTTGTTGTTGTTGAAGACTTCTTCACAACAACTATCAGACACATAAAATAAGTAAATACAATCTCAAGTTAGCCTTTGTACAATTTATTTTCTCTATAATTTAGTAGTAGACATAAATATTTCCTCTAATACATGACTTATTTTTTTATTTAATATGTTGATAACTCAAAAAAAAAAGTATCACTTTCAATATGTTTTTTAATTATATTTTGGTATTTTATTATAATTGGGCTATGTTAGTTAACTATGTTTTATGGAATTTAGTGTAACAAATGATAATATTAAGGTGAAAGCTGAATATATATATATATATATATATATATATATATATATTACAAAAAAATTCATATTAAATATATAACATAAATATTTATTGATCCTTAGTAAAATAATTCTAACATGCACCAAAGATAATTTTTTTTAAAATTCATGATAAAAGATTTTTCAAATAAGGTTCAATAAGCTGACGCCAAATATTTTAGATAATTTTAATAATAATAATAGTAATGTTTTGTTCAATGATTAGTGTAATATTTAATTTTAATGTTACCTTTTTCCCATTATGATATTTTATTTATGCTTGCTTATCTTTTTATTTTAAATTTTTCATCTTTAAAATAGTATCTTTTATTGACATAATGACATATTTATCTGTAATACCCGAACTATTTTAATATATATATATATATATATATATATATATATATATATATATATATATTTATATATATATATTGCATGAAAAATATATTACCCGAGTATTAGTGGAGCCATAATACATCCGCTGTAAAGGTTCACGTTGGTTATAAAGTCTTGTTGTCATGTTTTGATAATCAAAATTTGGCAATGGCCTCTGTGATGATATTGGCATGAACATTGGTATTGACGGTGTGACTGAAATATTTCTATCTAGAAAGAAGCCCTGCACTTGGCCATCAATGTGTGTTTTTATATTTGGAGATCCTATTACTGATGTTGATGGCATATGTATCATATTGTGTTTATTATCATCATGGATAATTTGAGGTAAGTTTACTTGAAAATGATCAGGTGAAAATGTCAAATTTCCTATCATGGAATTCAAGGAATTAGATGTCAATGGGCTTTCATTATTTGCATGATTGGGTTCGACATTATCAAAGCATGAAAAGACATTTGATCTTTGGTTATCTTCACGAAACTCCAAATAACCGAGCAAAACATCCTGCATTTTTTTTAAAGAAGGGTGTAATGAAGCATTCAGAAGAAAATAATAATCAACATAAAATTACAAAAAATATGTTGAGCACATAAAAGATATGAAGAATTGAGTAGAAAATTGAATTAAATCATTTAAATTTTAAGCAATTACTTATGACAAAATTCAAGCTAATAATCATCATATGTAGGGATTGATTTATTTTATTCAATGCTAATTTATTTATTTACTAATATTTTTTTATATGTGGCTTTTTAGGATTTTGATTCGCAACACACATTAATTTGTCTTTAAATATCTTTAATGTATGTGGTTTTTGCAAAATAATAAGTTCATAAGAGATTCATATGTTCTTATGAAATTGATTCTTATCGACACATTCTTGAGAGATGAGAATGATAAGATTCATTTTGTGCATGTGTTATAAAATAATCAATAGGAAAAAAATTATAATGGGATATATTTATTAAATTTATTGTCATGATAAATCCTAAAATTCTAGAGTGAGGTGAGTGTGATATTAACTTTTTATATATTTATTTTATCTCAAAATAAATACTATAAATTTAAAATGCATTTTAATTTATTTTTAATCAAGATAACGTTCATTGCCAGTGGCAAAAAATTTTCATAGTAGGTGCAAAATACGATTTTAATTTTCAAAAATTTTCTTAATCTTTTTCATCCGGGTTGAAAACTAATTTTGATGGTATTTATATTTTTTTCTTAGATATATTTTATATTTAAAAAATAAAATTGATAATGATTAAAAAAAAACTAAAATTTGTAAATTGTAATATATTATTCTCATATTTTAAATGAGTTGAATGATTATATCATACTCCCCAAATGAATTCTTCAATTGAGGGAGAATTATGGTGGCTTTTTTATCATTTAAATTCGACGAATTTTTTATGAACATGTCATCTTTGGAAACCCATTAAAAGCAATGGAGGATTTGAAAAAAAAATTTATGTGAAGAGACAATAAGGATTTTAACTTCTATCCTATAATCGGTATTTCTATACCATTTTTTATTATTTTATTTTGTTCTATGTCTTTTTTATTTTTTATTTAATTAATATTATTATTAAATGAAAAATTATTAATATTATTTACGATTTTTGTTATCTTTTTTTTTGTTTGACTATTAAATGGAATGTATGTAAATTCTTCTCGTAAAAAGATATATCATAAAAATTTAAGAAAATTTAAAAAGACATTGAATTACCATATCGGGTTGTTCTTCCAAATATATAAGGAGGAAAGTCATGCTCTAAATTTAATTGTTCGTTCTCCATTTACGGTTTTCTCTCAGGAACTTCATATTCAAATAATGCTGCTTACAATACTACTAATTCTGTTGAAGATGATATTAATTTACAAATTCTTCTTCCTCCAATTGCTGTTCTCATGGAGAGCATCCAAGATACAGCTCATACTGTTCCACATCATAAACCTTCTCAGCTTTCTTCAAAGACCACATCACCCACCATTTCCTGCCTAGACTCCCATACCGACCCCTATGCAAATTCGATTCGATTCCGGAACTAATAATAAGCGGATTATGGAGGCTACCTCGACATGGAAGCGGAATGGATCATTCAAAAATCTAATAGAAAAAAGAAGAAAAAACAAACTACTAATATCAATATGTCCTTTAATGATGAAAGCATAGACCCAACGTATTCTGAAAATGAAATTTTGCCCCCTTCTACCCGATCCACTAGAAGGGGTAGCAGACATCATGTTTAATATTTTGTTTTGGAACATTAGGGGAGTGGCTGATCCTTCCTCCCTTAAGTGTCTTAAGTATCTTTGTAGGATCCATCGTTTGGAGATTTTTGCAATTTTGGAGCCTTTAGTCTCCACCAATAAAGAAAAAATTATAGCTGCTTTTCCTCAATATTCTCACTTTAGCAATACTAGTAACAAAATTTGGGTTTTTTGGAAAAAGCATATCCATCTTCAAGTTGTTGAGGATGATACTCAATTTATTTTAGCACATTTTCAGGCTGATATTTTCAAAGGGTGGGTTACTTTTGTTTATGCAAGTTCTTTACTTGCTGAAAAATTCCTTCTGTGGAATAAATTAATTGTCATTGGTTCTATGATAAATGAAAGCTAGTGTGTTGGTGGTGATTTTAACATGACTTTGTCTCCTGTTGAAAGGAAAGGTGGCACAAGGCCAAACTCCACGCAGATTCAGAATTTTTGTGAACCGGTTTCACAAGTCCGGGTTGTTTGACTCGGGATTCACGAGGAATCCTTTCACTTGGAGACGTGGCGAGCTTTTCCGGAGACTTGACTGATTTTTTGCTAATTCATGTTTTTTTAAAATTACTACCATACTTCTCGAGTTCAGCATTTAAGTCATGTTTCCTCCGATCACAATCCACTTTTACTCTCTTTAAATTTTCATACAAAACCAGCTTACCCGTTTCAATTTTCTAAATATCTGGTCTTCACATCATACTTTTCTGACACTTATTTGTAGTCTATGGAAGCCTGGCTGTGGTACTCCTTAGTTTGTGTTGTGGCAACTGCACAAAAACGTTACTGCAGGTTTAAAGAAATGGAATTTTGAAGTCTTTGGAAATATACATACTCGAGTTCTCAAATCTCAACAGCTGGTTAATAATTTGGAAGCTATGGAAAGTATGAGCCCTGAGATAGCTGATGAGCTCTCCCATGCTCACTCTACTCTTTTGGAGGAGATATCTCTGGAGGAAGATTTTTTGCAGCAAAAATCTCATGATAATTTAAGCATGGTGACAGGAACACTAGTTATTTTCATGCATCTATTAAACAAAGACTTAACTCAAATTCAATTATTAAAATCATCACTCAGGATGGGCAGGTTATTACTGATGCTGAAGAGATTGGTCTAAATGCAGTACATTATTTTTCTAATCTTTTCTCTAATGCAGGACATGTTTCTTCCATTAACAGTGAACTATTTGCTTCTGAACTTCAATAGATTGCTTCCCTTAAGCTTTCTGATGTACCAAATGAGGAGGAAATCTTTCAAGCTTTTAAGGGGATTAATGCAAACAAGGCACCCAACCCTGATGGATTTTCCTCAGGTTTCTATATTACATGCTGGGACATTATTAAGAGGGAAGTTATTCATGCTATTCAAAGTTTCATTCAAGGAGCTGATCCTTGTAAGTATTTCTCAACTGCTTTACTGGTACTTATACCTAAAGGTAAAGATAAATCACATTGGCAACACTTTAGGCCTATATCTCTAACCTCTACAATCACAAAGGTGATAAGTAAGATTCTTGCTGCCAGGCTTCAACCACATTTAAATGCTATCATTTCCTCACAGCAGTCTGCCTTTATTAAAGGTAGAGAAATCATTGATAATATTCTTTTAGCTCAGGAGCTTATCGAGGATCTCGACAGGACTTGTAGAGGAGGGAATCTCATCATTAAATTAGATATAAAGAAGGATTTTGATACTATCAATCGGGATTTTATTTAAAATGTACTTATTGCTAGAGGTTTTGAACATAATTTCTGCATTTTAATAAGGAGATGGTCGGCTAACAATTATTATAGTGTTCTGGTCAATGGCACATCACATGGTTTCTTCACTGCTACAAGAGGCATCAAGCAGGGTGACCCCCTTTCACCTGTTCTTTTTATTATAGCATTTGACTATTTATCTAGAATGCTTAATCATTTTCATGAAAGGCATAGAAATATGCACTATTATAATAAAGCAGGTATTTTGGTGTCACATTTGGCTTATGCTGATGACATTATTATCTTCTCTAATGCATCCAAACTTGCTATTAGAAGAATCCTTAAGGTTTTGACTGATTTCGAATCTCTTTCTGGTTTATCATTTAATAAAGAGAAATGCCAGCTATTTTTCAGTAATACTATTACTCACTGTAAAAAACATTGGGCCTCTATCCTGTCTGGTTTTAAAAATGTTTCTTTGCCTCTTAAATACCTTGGGGTAAACCTTATAAGAGATAGATGTAAACAAATACAGATGGATGATATTATTTCAAAAATTCAATGCAAAATTAATGATTGGAAGAATAGATTTATCTCTAATGGTGGTAGATTGACTCTCATTTCTAGTGTGTTACATGCAATTCCTTTATATGCACTCCAGGTTTTCAATGCAAAAAAAAGTTCACTAAATTTTATTGAAACACTTTTCAATCGGTTTCTTTGGGAGGGAGGTGGTGCCAAGAAACACTGGTGTTCTTGGAGGAAGCTTTGCAAACCAAAATTTTCTGGTGGGCTTGGTTTCAAGTCCCTTCCTCACATTGTGGAGATTAATATGAGTAAGCTCTGGTATAAATTCAGGCTTTGTGACTCTCTATGGGCTAATTTCATGCATTCCAAATAGTGCAATATTTCACACCCTTCTACTGTCTCATACAAGAAAGGAGACTCGCGTATTTGGAAGGCTATGGTGATGGCAAGAGAATACACTAGCAATTTCATTTTTTGGGAGTTGGGTAATGGCAAGGTTTCTTTATGGCATGATAATTGGGGCATACCCCATCAAGCCCGCACCTCCCAGGACTCTTCTGAACTCTACAATGTTGTTTCTGATCTTTGGATAAATGATCACTGGGATATGGTGAAGTTGAGAACTCTGTTAGGTAATGATGTTGCTATGTATATTAATCAAATTCCCTTTAGTAATAACATCAAAGACGAGCCTCACCTGGATGAAGGCCAATACTTGTTACTGCTAGCAAATTTTTGTATCGAGCTAGGAATGTTTTCCACGCTTGCCATCGAAGTGCATATATCCGGAATGCACTCGTTTACACCTTCTATGGCCTTTTTTAATTGGTGGTTTTTCTCCTCCTTGCTCCCTTTAGATGACATTCGAAACTTAAGGGTTTAAGAATGGCTTCTATATGTCCTCTATGTCACCAAGTCGAAGAATCTTCCAATCATATCTTTTTCAATTGCTCGTTTGCTATTGAGGTATGGAGTACTTTGGGTAATTTATTTCACATTAACTGGCCTTCTACTTTTTTTATAGTGGACTACATAAAGGCTTGGAAAGCTCTTGGCATTGGGGGGAAGTTTATGTCCTCCTTTCCTTTGGTTATCCTGTGGTTTATTTGGAATTCTCGTAATGCTGCAAAGCACACTGAGGAGCACCCCACTTCTCTTAAAACATTAGCTCATATCAAAGCCTATTATCATAGAGCTACTAAATGTGCAGCTCTCCCTTCACTTGCTATTAAAAAACCAATACTGGTAAGATGGGAGCCACCTGAAAGGGGTTGGATAAAAATTAATATTGATGGCTGTTGGAATAGTTTCACTGCTGGGGTTGGGGGTTTGTACGGGGATCATGGTGCCAAAACAAGGTTTTATTTTTCTTCCCCTGTCATTGCTGAAACCCCTTTGCAGGCTGAAATTTGTGCACTGCTTTTTGCTCTAAAAAATGCCATTTGTTTTCACTTTAATGCTTTAATTGTTGAATCTGACTCAATCTTATTAGTAAGGATGTACCACAGGGAAATAGACATTCCTTGGAATCTTATCTATATATTTAAAAGGATTTGGTCCGTCATTGATGCTTCCTCTCTACGGGTAAAGATCAATTTCATTTATAGAGAAGCCAACAAGCCAGTGACTGGTTGGCTAAGCATGCCACGGATACACCTATGGTGGGTAAAGTCCCACAAGGACAGCTGGCAATTCTTTTACACGGTGATACAATGGATCTACCTTATATTAGATAATTTTAGCTGTGATGTTTATAGCTTATCTGTTGGAGTTACTGTTTCTCACCTCATGGTTATCTTCCTTGTTTTAACTCCCTGCATCTTTATCATCCCTTAAATTTTACAAGGTCTCTTTTCCTGACTTAATATGCGTTTGTTTTTGGATGGGAGGAGAACGTATTTGGTTTGGTCTGTCACTAACTTTGTTTTGTAAGAAGTTTGGTTTGGCACAGGTTGCTAGTTTTCTTTCCTTTGAATTTCCAGATGGCCTCTTTCCTCTGTGCAGTGCAGGACAGCCGGCTTTACCTTTTGTTTCTCCTATCAGTTTCCCTCTGTGGCGGGCTGGACATCGGGCTCTGCTTGTTTCACTCCCTTTACAGGATGGCTATGCTGAATCTCTTCATCTTTCTTTGCTTCTGTTACAGGCAACTTCCGTTTTCTTTTCATTACTGCAGTTATGGTGGTTCTGTCTCAACCTTGGTTTTGGCACTGTTTGTTTGGGCTCATTTGCTCTTATTAGTTTTATTTCTCACTCTTCTTGTTGAGTT
Source organism: Papilionanthe hookeriana x Papilionanthe teres (assembly GCA_022702705.1). NCBI lineage: Eukaryota > Viridiplantae > Streptophyta > Magnoliopsida > Asparagales > Orchidaceae > Papilionanthe > Papilionanthe hookeriana x Papilionanthe teres. The sequence continues at coordinate 42,121,539 of CM040421.1, forward strand.
TTGCTTTTTGTCAACTTTTTTGGAGCTTTTTGGTGTGAGTTGTAATGGTGGGAGGCTGAACCCCTAGAGGTTGTGTGGGTATTGTATTTTTTGGTTTTGTTTTAGATTGGGGATCCCCCCCTCCTTGTACCAATTTTTCTGATTAACACGTAGGGAGCCACCGATGCTCTTTCCCAAAAAAAAAAAAAATGCTGCTTACAATACATATCGAGACGGCGAGTGTCAGAAATTCGATTTAATAAAAAGAAAAGAAAAATGTTACTCGCACATTTCTTCTTTTCTCGAAGCTTGCTGATATTCATAAGCAGAAGACATTATTTGTATGGTTTCGCTCGATCAATTTTTTTAAATTAAGGTTACGATACCGTGCTTTTGGTTTATCTCGTTAAGTCCTTTCATAAACACATTTTTCTTGCGTGAAACTTTAGTTTAGAAACTAAATAAATAATAATAATAATAATTGTAAACAAAAAATTAAAATAAAAAACGTTAGTTTAGAAACCTTGATCATTTTTCAATTGAGTATAGCCTTCCTACAGATGCAATATGGTCAAAATCTGAGGCGCGTATAGCTCTTTTGAAGAAAGGTTGAAAATGTTCACTTAAATAAAGTTAGATTATGCATTGCAATGTGAATATCCGTACATGATTTGTCATGGGAAATTACGTGTGTGTGTGTGTGTGTATATAAATGCATTGGAATTGTATGGAATGTATATAAATCATTCTCGTAAAAAAATATATCATATAAATTTAAGAAAAATTAAAAAGATATTGAATTACCATATCGAGTTCTTCCAAAAATGAAGGAGGAAATTCATCTTCAAAATTTAACTGTTTGTTCTCCATTTACGATTTTCTCTTAAGAACTTCAGATTTAAATAATGCAGCTTTTGTCTCCTTTAAAAGTGAGAGGAAGTAATGGCTGCAAGAGGAAGACAGATTAATTTGAGATAAACAAAAGTGGAAGAAGTAGAGGGAAAGCTGGAGAAGGTAATAAGTGGCTCACAACAACCAGAGATATAAATAAGCTATAGAGAAGCTCTAAAAATAGCATGCAGCCATTTTAGGACCAGAGAAAGTGAAGGTGAATTTATACCAAGTCATGTATCGTTGTTTAATTTTATGTGGAGCTCTTTCGACTTCTCATACGCAATTTTTCTATTTAGCCGGTTGTGGCTATTTATAAAAATTTCATGGTGAAAATAGATTTTCTTAATTTGAAAAGTTCAGCCATAATATTTGCTTATTATCGCAATATTTGTTTAAATTTATTAAGAAAAGTTTATCTAACTTGAATGTGATTACCAGAAACTAAATATATTAAGAATATTTTATCTAACTAGAAATGTGATTATGTGAAACTAAATAACAAAAAAATAGATTTTTTTTCCTAATTCAACCCAATTGAAATAATCATTCAACACATTAAAAATATTAAAAATACATAGAAATTTTTTTTGTTTTTTTAATCGATATATATTTCATTTTTAATATAAAAATATATAACAAAATAGTTTTAAAACCGTCAGTACCTGACTCGAGCTTGAAAAATAAAAATTAAACAAAATTGTTGAAAAAGTTATAATATGCCTCTTCTCTCAAATTAACCTTGATTAAAAATTTACTGAAATGAATTTTAAATTCAATGTATTTATTTTGACATAAATTAAAAATATAAAATGTTTACATTATGTTCATCTTATCTTAGAGCTTTTAAGGCATGCATGTCATGGCAAAAAAACTAGTCAGAATATCCTGTAATATTATTTCCCATTGTTTATTTTTACAACACATGCACAAAACGAATCTTTTTATATCTCTCTAAAAAGTATAGATAAGAACCTATCTCATAAAGATATAAATCTTTACTACTTTGTATAGAACTCTACCTATTTTAAAGAGGTTGAACGAATAAAAATACTATTAATGCACATAGAAAAAAAAAATCTAAATATTGAATGTCACATAGCAAAAAAAATACTATTAAATAAGTAAGTTAACATAACATAAATTCAATTCATGTTCATACTAGAGTTTTCTTTATAATCATACTAGAAGTTGTAAATGTACTTTAGCTTCAGATAACTCACATGCTTGATTAAGAATTCATTGAAAAATATTATGTTAATTTTTAAGTTGTTATGAGTTGTAGATTAAGAGAATATATGTTTATCATATTTTTTGCAAATATTATAATAATTATCATTCACGCGTGAAGATTTATTTACAAATTTTCATTAACAAAATGCAGGAAGACTTGCTCAATTCACTTGTCCTTGAGTTCTCTCAAGATAACTAGAGCTAAAATGTCACCTCATATTTTGATAATGTCAATCCCAATCATGCATATAGTGAAGTCCCCATAGCTTCTAATACCTTGAACGCCTCAATAGAAAATGTGACATTTTCACCTCATTTTCAACAAAGCTTACCACAATCTATCCAAGATGCCAATGTTCAATATTTAACACATAAGCCATCGATATGAATAATAGGATCCACATTCAATGTGTGCCAAGGGCAGAGCTTCTTGTCATATAATATTATGTCAATCCCAGTATCAATGCCCATTTTAACACCAATGTTACCATCAATACTTTTGTCGAATATTGATTATAAAAAATATATGACAATGAGGCTTTTTAGCCAGTATAAATATTTTCGACAGATAGTTTATGACTCCACTAATACAAAGGTAATATTTCTTTTCAAGTAAAAAAATAGAATTTGTGTTAAATTTTTCTTATTAAGAAGATCACTAAAAATGATTTAGTTTTATAAATTTAATATATTTTAATGGCATGTATTAAAATTTTCCTATCTATCTTGAATACTAACAAATTTAAAAATATAAATATATTTATTTAAAATATGACTAAAAGAAATTATACAGATAAAAAGTATTTTTACACATATTTAAAAAAAAAATCAAACTTACATGTTATATATTTATACTAACTCGAATTTTCTAATTACCTGTATGTTGTGGTTAAAAATGGAGATTTATTTGACTACTCAGATATTCTTGATCCTATTATTGATGTCGACTCATTCAACAACAACTATACCGTGAAGTCCGAATATGACCACTTAAATATGTTGTTTCCTAATGAATAATTTTCTTAAGAAATGATATTCATTTATTCATTTATTAGACAACTCAATACATAGAATGACTTATTAAACGAAATAAGGGTGATTTGTTCTGTTGTGATTTTAGGTTTTATATTAATTTTGTATGAATATAGAATCTCAATTTTTATGTTGTATAGTAGTTTCATTAATGAAAAGAACTTTTATATTATTTTTGTATCAACAATTTCAGTTGATTAATAACTGAAATGTTACTCTATAAAATGACATTTTCGTGCTATAATTACATCAGGAGAGAACCCGATTTTCATGGCAAGGAGACATACCACCGTATTTTTATGTATTTTTCACAAATCTAACACATAAATATTACTGTTTACGATTATACTACCCAAGTCTTTCATATCACACTAAAAAATTTCAGCTTTTTAATTTTAAAATGTGAAATATACATTTCTTGCATAGGCAAGGTGGTATGAAGGTAAAAATAGAAGTTTAGGTGGTAGATATGTAAATGCATGGGAATTGATCAGTGGTATGTATATATAAATCTTCCTAAGTTAAAATAGTGTGCCTCATCTGCGTTCCCTATGTATGGGTACATTTGAATTTCGTACCTAATATTATCTTCTTGTAGAGGGTCAGTTAGTTTTGCAAGCTGCATGTTCTCTCTCTCTAGTGCATAAATCATCAACTTCCATATATGACATTTAATTATTAAATATAAACAATTTGTTTATAAATAGCAAGCTTCGTGTGGTGTGTATGTAATTGTCTCATGAAGAAAATGAATATCAGTCATTAAATTCATCAAAAGATAGGTCGGCTAAGCAGTCATATTTTGACCCCAGAGTATTGTTGTTCAATGAGTCAACATCAGTAATAGGATTAAGAATATGTGAGCAGTCACATAAATCTCCAACATTAATCGCACCCTGCAAGAAAAAAACATTTAGAAAAATAGCCCCCTGTATCAATTTTCTGCTAAAATATATACATAAAAATTTCATTAAAAAAAGTATTATTTTGTTTTACTTTTTTTGGAACAAGCACAATTATGGCTTGCATTCATATATGAGTGATTTTATACAACTAGGAAAAATCATAATTTTATTTAACATTTCCTAACAAATTCCAAGAATATAATTATAAAACTCATAATTTTAGTAAAATATCGATAAAATATCATTCAAATAAATAAATAAAAGATGAAATGCCATTTACCTCAGTATGATCATCATTATGATGATTAGTGTTGGTTCTTGATATCTCTACCAGCCTTTCATTCTTTGCAAACCTCCCTTTAATGCGTGGTCTGCTCTCTGCGATAATTTTCCGACAAACGTACTGTAGTAGAATTGATAATCAATTTCTAAATGTTAGAAAATAAAAATTATATGAAACTAAAAGTAGATATGCTATTAGCATTTGTATATATGTTGCATGATCTAAATAAGAATACAAAAAGTAACACAATGTGATAGGTTTCAATGTTATTTATATATTATAAAATATGTTTAGGATATATTTATGAAGGGATTTCAACAGATATTTCTCTTTAAAATAACACAAATAGTGAAGTAGTAGTATACCTGAATCTTCTTGTTGAAATTTCTTTTACTTCTTTTTTGTCTGTATCTGTTGATCTTCTCATTCCTTTCTTCAATAGAAATACTCTTATTCCTGAACGTTGATGCTTTATGAAGAGTCTTGTCAGGTACAAGTGAGATCGAGCTGCTACACCCACCAACTAACGAATTATTGTGTAGTGGTAATTGTTGTTGTTGTTGTTGAAGACTGCTTTGCAACAACTATCAGGCACATAAAATAAGTAAATACTATCTCAAGTTAGTCTTTGTACAATTCATTTTCTCTATAATTTAGTAATAGACATAAATATTTCCTCTAATACATGACTTATTTTTTTTATTTAACATGTTAATAACACAAAAAAAAGTATCACTTTTAATATGTTTTTTCTTTTTTTTTTTTTTGGGAAAGAGCACAGAGAAGGCACGTTTGCTGACTGGCTTGTCAAGCAGAGGTGAATCTAACCTTTATCTACAGAGAAGGCAACTCCCCTGCTGACTGGCTTGCCAAGCATGCTTTCGATACACCAGTTGTGGGCACAAAACCCTCCAGGCAGCTTGCACGTTTGCTTCACAGTGATCTTTTAAATTTACCTTACATTAGATGCTGATTCATTATGTTGATTTCTGTTTTCTGGTTTCTTTATCCTCTATGCTTTCTAGCTTTAGCATCTTCTCTCACTACTATAGGCTACAGATTCACTTTGATGGCTTTACAACATTTCATTTTTGAAGTTTTGTTTTCCACACATTCGGTTACTGAGACATGAGGGCACATCTCGCTTTGAACAACACTGCGCAATGGATTGCTATTTCTCTCTGGGTCACAGCTGCTGGGGACTTCTATGGATGCCGCACCTCTATACTGCTGGATCAGCCATTATGCAAACCTTTATCTTCTGGATTGGAGGATCATGCTACTAATGCATATCATTTTATTAATCTCCTATGTTATATTTGATTTCCTTTGTTCTTTTAATGTCGTTTTGATTACACCCTCACTGGAGCCTTTTTTGGAGTTATTTTTCAGAGTGAGTTGTAATGTGGGAGGCTGAACCTTATGGGTGCGTGAAATTTGTATTTTTTGGGTTTTCTTAGCTGGGGATCGGTCTCCTGCCATCAAACCTTTTTATATTAACACGTAAGGATCACTTTTAATATGTTTTTTTAATTATATTTTGGTATTTTATTATAATTGGGCTAAGTTAACTATGTTTTATGGATTTTGGTGTAACAAATAATAATATTAAGGTGAAAGCTGAATATATATATATATATATATATATATATGGATATATATATATATATATTACAAAACAATTCATATTAAATATATAACATAAATATTTATTGATCCTTAATTTTTAAAAATTGAAAAATAATTCTAACATGCACCAAAGATAACTTTTTTTAAAATTCATGCTAAAAGATTTTCCAAATAAGGTTCAAAAAGCTGACACCAAATATTTTAGATAAGTTTAATAATAATAATAATAATAATAATAATAATAATAATAATGTTTTGTTCAATCATTAGTGTATTATTTAATTTTAATGTTGCTTTTTTCTCATTATGATATTTCATTTAGACTTGGTTACCTTTTTATTTTAAGTTCTTCATCTTTAAAATAGTACCTTTTATTGACATATTGACATATTTATCTGTCATACCCAAACTATTCTAATATATATATATATATATATATATATATATATATATATATATATATATATATATATATATATTTAAGGGAAAGAGCCGCATAGGCTCCCTACGTGTTAATAACCCAAAAAAGTGTTACAAAACGGAGGAGGTGAGGGAGCCAGGTCCTCACTACAAAACCCAAAAAAATACAGTAACTCACACCTAGAGGTCTCGTTTCCCTTCATCCTCCTCCCACAGTACAACCCACGCAAAGTAAAAACTCCAAAAAGGAAAAGAGCCACCAAAAACAGTAAAATTGTATAGAAAACTCGACAACAAAGTGTCCAAAAAATAAATGCCCAAAAACAGTAAAATGACATACTAGTGATTCCATTTTAAGGATAGCATCCGCAAGATCTAGCAACAGTAACAAAGGAGAGACAAACAAACCCGCATAAAACTGGATCCCTGGAGACGATTCCTGGCTAATATCCACGCATAACAAAAGGAGACTTGAGTTGGAGATGTTCCTGCACAAGTTGACAGAAGGAGATGTTCCTGCACAAGTTGAACGACTGCCGCAGGCGAAAACAACACGAGCACCAAAATGGAACGGAGCAAACGATCGCCGCGAGCGAAAACAAAACAAGCATCAAATGAAACAGAGGAAAAAGATTAGCATAAGATGATAAGACAAGCTATTTATATCTGATGTAAGGCAAATTTAAATTGTCCCCGTGAACCAGGAGAGCAAGTTGCAGAGGTGGAGTGTTGCCCACAAAAGGAGAGTGACCAGCATTTTTTTCTAACCAATCTGCTGGCCTATTTCCCTCTCTATGAATAAACGTGATGCTGAATTGCAAAATAGAATTGTCTATAATATACCAAATTCTTTTAAAAAGAATAATCAAGTTCCAGGGTGTATCAACCAGCTTAAAAAATATATCAATAAGTTTCTTGGAATCAGTCTCCATCTGTAAAGAGACAAAATTGAGATTGATGGCAGCTTGTAGTGAAAGTAAAAGTGCCCAGGCCTCAGCCGAGAGAGGACAATCAGCCACCACAGGGGAATGAAAATATGCTAACAAATTCCCCAAATGGTCTCTAAACAGACCGCCTGCAGCTGAGTGAGAAATAGACCAGCTGCCATCAATATTTGCTTTGATTGTCCCCCTCGCAGGTGGTACCCAGTTAACCACAATGGGTCTATTGGAGTGTTTAGTATCTCTATGAAAAAGCCTGAGTGACCTGTTATAATAGGCCAAAATTTTAGAGAAAGTAGCATCAAAGGAGGGATGACATTCAGTGTGCTTATAAGAGTTCCTAGCACACCAGATGAACCACAAAATAACATAGGGGAACAAAATAAAACCTTTCCCAGCCCGGTTTGAATCTTTCCAAACCTTCACATAGTCATAAATAGTGCAGGAATTATTCCAAACCAAACCAAAATCACTGGCCAACCTGTTCCAGATGTGCTTAGAATAAATACAATTGAAAAAGAGGTGAGAAGAGGATTCCTCGGCATTCTTGCAGAACACACACGTAGAAGCCAATCTTAAACCTTTTAATTTTAAAATGTCATCTAAACGTAAAATACAGGAGAAGAACCTCCACAGGAAGAAGGATATAGAAGGAGAAAATATAGGTTTCCATATCCCCTTCCCCCAATCCAACTTACTAAAGGAATGAAAATTTTGATATAAGTGCTTGCTAACAGACTGATGAGGCTGCTTCTTCCAAACAGGTTTATCAACGTTAGTCCTATCTATAGGAATTTGGTTAATAAACATAGCAGTGTCATGCCCCACCAACTCCCTAATCTTCCTCAAATCCCACTGCCCAAAAGACCAGCAGTCAGCAATCAGCAGATTGCCCATGGCAGAAGGATGAGGTGGCTCATTGAGGTTAGGCATACCCCAGTTATCATGCCAGAAGGAAATTTTCCATCCCCAATGTCCCAAAAAATAGCCTTAGAGGCCTCCTGCCTAATTCTCAGGATAGCTTTCCAGATTTTGGAGTCCCCACTTTTCCAAGTAACCATAGTAGGGTGAACATTTTTACAATACTTAGCATGCATGTAATTAGCCCAGATAGACTCCCTTAATCTAAACTTGTACCAAAGCTTACACATATTGATCTCAACAATGTGAGAAAGAGCTTTAAAACCAAGTCCCCGAGTACTTAGGCTTACAATTTTTTCCAAGTGAGCCAGTGCTTTTAGAACCACCCCCTCCCCAGAGAAAAGAATTGAAAATTTTCTCCAACCTCTCAATAGAACTTTTCTTAGCATTAAAAACTTGGAGTGCATAAAGAGGAATGCTATGAAGCACACTGTTCAACAAAGTTAAACGCCCCCCATTGGAGAGAAAAGTATTCTTCCAATTCCTAATCTTACCCTTGACTTTATCCAAAACATCATCCATCTGAATTTGCTTACACTCGCCTTTAATAAGATTAACTCCTAAATATTTGATAGGCAGTCTAGCAATTTTATACCCAGTAAAGTTGGTAGCCCATAAAAGATGTGACTGAGGTAAGTAATTGCTAAAATACATATGACATTTGTCCTTGTTAAAGGACAAACCAGAAACCTCCTCAAAATCATTCAATATTTTCATAATATTTCTAATATTAGCTTTAGAGGCATTAGAAAATAACATGATGTTATCAGCATAAGCCAAATGAGTAACTTGAAAATGCGCTTTGTTAAGGTAATAAGCAGAATCATGCACATGTTGAGTATTCAGCAATCTGGAGAGATAATCAAAAGCAATAATAAAAATTATAGGAGAAAGAGGATCTCCCTGTTTGATACCTCTTTTAGCAGAGAAGAAGCCATAAGTACTGACATTAACCAAAACACTGTAGTGGTTGTTGGAGAGCCATCTTCTAATAAGCTGACAAAAATTGGCATTGAAACCCCTAGCCAACAAGACATTAATAATAAACTCCCAGTTAAGAGTGTCAAAGGCCTTTTTAATGTCAAGTTTAATTATAAGATTGCCACCCCGACACTTCCTATCCAGATCTTCAAGCAGCTCTTGGGCCAGGAGAATATTGTCAGTAATCTCCCTACCCCTAACAAAAGCAGATTGGTGGGGAGAAATCAAACGATTGAGAATAGGCTGAATTCTAGCCACCAAGAGCTTGCTAATAACTTTAGAAATAACAGAGGTTAAAGAGATATGTCTAAAATGACTCCAGTCAGATTTGTCATTCCCTTTAGGGATGAGCACAATAAGAGCAGCAGAAAAATACTTACAAAGATCCTCACCAATAAAAAAACTTTGAACAGCCCTGATGGTTTCCTTCTTCACAAATATAGAAAGAGGAAGTAAAACCATCAGGGCCCGGGGCCTTGTTAGAATGTAATGTTTTGAATACATTATAAATCTCCTCTTCAGAAGGGATATCAGTAAGGCAAAGTGAGGAGATATAATGTCTATCATCATTAAATAGATTCCTATCAATACAAGATACTTGCAGTTGACTAGTAAATAAAGTAGAGAAATAGTTAACAACACTATTACCAATTTCCTCAGCATCAGTAATAACATTACCATCACTGCCCCTGATTTGACTAATGTTATTTTGAGTAATCCTGTTTTTAATATAAGCATGAAAATAATCAGTGTTTCGGTCCCCTTTAAGAAAATGAGTATCATGAGCCTTTTGCATGAGTAGATCTTCCTCCAAAGCTATATCAGCCAAAAGGTTGCTATGGGCCTGAGCCAGTTCCTGAACCTGCTCAGCAGACATGATATCAATAGATTCTAAAATGTCGACACTGTTCAAAGAATTAGCAACCCTATTGTGAATGTTTCCAAAAACATCATGATTCCATTTCTTCAAACCAGCAACCACCTTCTTATGCGTACTGCCAAAGAACAAACCAAGAAGTCCCACAACTCAAAGGCTGCCACAAAGACTTAATCAGATCATTAAAATTTGGATGACAAGCCCACATATTTAAGAATTTAAAAGGCTTTCTGGCTGGTCTAGGGTGAAAAGCAATGGTCAATAAAAGTGGGTTATGATCAGAGGAAGCATGACTCAAGTGTTGAACACGAGCTAAGTGGTAACAATTAAGAAAAGTAGGGTTGCCTAAGAATCTATCCAGGCGTTGAAAAAGTAAACCCCTTCTCCAAGTGAAAGGGGGACCAGTATAACCCATGTCATAAAGACCAGCTTGAGACATACAATCACAAAATTTATGCATAGCAGTAGTGTCAATAATAGCCCTTTCCTTTCAGAAGGGGACATGATCATGTTAAAATCCCCCCCACACACCAATTCTCATTAATAGTAGTACCTATAACAGTAAGCTTGTTCCACAATAAGTATTTATCGACAAGAACGAACTAGCATAAACAAAAGTCGCCCACCCCTTAAAGGGTCAAAGTTATAATGAGCCAGTACAAACTGATTATCATCTTCAATAATATGCAGATTAATTGTCTTTTTCCAGAAAATCCAAATTTTATTATTACAATTACAATAATGTAAATTATTAGGAAAACAGGAAAGAATTTTATCCTTATGAATGTTAACCAAAGGTTCCAAAATAGCAGAAATGTCCAAATGATGAGACCTACACAGGTTCTTCAAACGCTTAAGGGAGGGAGGATGATCCACTCCCCTAATATTCCAAACCATAATGTTAAACATGATATTTTCCACTCATTCTAGTTGTCCTAGAAGAAGGGGGTAAAGCTTCAGATTCAGAAAAGCTAGAAATAACAGGATCAATGTTTAGTTTTTTTCCTAAATTCTGTTTCTTATTCTTTTTCCTATTGGATCTATGTATGATCCATTCATTTTCCATATCAGAGTTAGCCGCAAATACATTATTGGAGATTTCATTTTGACTGTGTTCATTGTCTGAATTGTCGTCAACATTAAAGGACCTTGTATGAATGCCCTGTGTAGACAAAGGCAAAATCCTAGTTGAGGAGGGATCTAAAATTTGATTAGGTATAGCGGATCGGGTAGGTTCGATAGGATCTTCCTCAACCTCCAACGAGAGGTTCGATGGAAATAGAGTCAACAGGAACGAAATTTCATTAAGTAATGAGTGGAACAAAGTTTTCTAAACATGAAGGATCACTAACAGGCAAAAGTATTTGAATGCTTTGATCATCATCAACAGTTAAAGAATTTCCATTGGTAGAACTATGTTGGGTTTGAGTATCCTCAGCCAAAACCCCTTCCCTAACCCACCTAATCAAGATTTGACCATTGTTAACACTGGGAGGGGGTTCCTCTAATGTACCCAAAGGTAAAATCTGATTAGGGGGGTTAAGGGGGTCTGGTTCCACCAAAGGCAGGGTAATTGAGAAGTTTGATGGGGTGGGCTGAGCCTGTTCAGGCACCCCTTACCTCGGATAGGTGGAGCAGGGGAGTGGTTCCGACAATCCTCCATCGGAGGAGCAGGGGGGTCAAGTGGCAAAGAATTCCTGGGAATCTGAGTAGGTTTGAGTTGTGGGTGTAAGCGGTAACAGATCGTGTTAGAATGCCCAAACATAGCACAATGAGAGCAGTAAGGAGGATGCGGCCCCATGACAACTCGTTGCCAGTAACCTTTATGAGCAGACCCAATCCATACTTCATCTGGGTACGGTTGGGTAATGTCTCTTTCAACAAGGAAACAGGCATCAGCAGGCTTATGACGTTCAACAGTAGGTTTATCCACACGAAGGGGGTTTCCAAATCCTTTAGCTAAGGAATAAAGGATCTCATGATTAAAAAGATGATACTTATATTTAGGAAATTTGACCCAGACAGGGATAATAGGAGATTCAGAGCGTGGATCAAAGTCTACACTCCATTTTAGGATCTTCATGATCCGATTTTCAATTTTCATTATCTTACGAGCAAAAACATTAGTGTAATCAACATCATTTGAGAGTTCGATAAGTATATGCCTACCGTCTAACGATCCAATCTTCCATGATCCAGTAAGTTTGAGTAAATCAAAATCTTTTCGAATGAAATCAAGTTTTGGATGACCATAAAGGAACTTTCCAATGAGAACATACCAACAGGCCGATGCAAGAATGTTTGTTTCCTCATCAGACAAAAACAGAGCAGGTTTCCCATTTTTCTGGCCAAGCTTTTTCATAAAACTATAGTCCTCACCACCAGATTCCTAAGCATCGTGATAGGATTGAGGAAAATAGCAAGAATGCGACCTAGTCGGTACAGTACTACCGCCATTAACCGCATCAACATACGATCTAGCCATCGACCGCAAAACAAAAACAAAAAAGGCAAGAAAACAGAGAGAGGAAGGAGATCACCCGAGGGAAGAGACGCCGGTCGTCCATCCGAAGCCGAAAGAGTCGCTAACCCTAGCAGAGCTCAGAGCCACCATCGCGATGATGATATATATTATATTCTAATATATATATATATATATATATATATATATATATATATATATATATATATATATATATATATATATATATATATCATGAAAAAATATATTACCTGAGTATTAGTGGAGCCATAACACATCCGCTGGAATGGTTCACGTTGGTTATAAAGTCTTGTTGTCATGTATTGATAATCAAAATTTGGCAATGCCCTTTGTGATGATATTGACATTAGCATTGGTATTGACGGTGGGACTGAAATATTTCTATCTAGAAAGAAGCTCTGCACTTGGCCATCAATGTGTGTTGTTATATTTGGAGATCCTATTATTGATGTTGAGGGCATATGTATCAGATTGTGTTTATTATCATCATGGATAGTTTGAGGTAAGTTTACTTGAAAATGATCAGGTGAAAATGTCACATTTCCTATCATGGAATTCAAGGAATTAGATGTCAATGGGCTTTCATTATTTGCATGATTGGGCCCGACATTATTAGAGCATGAAAAGACATTTGATCTTTGATTATCTTCAAGAAACTTCAAATAATCGAGCAAAGCATCCTGCATTTTTTTGAAAGAAGAGTGTAATGAAGGATTCAGAAGAAAATAATAATCAACATAAAATTATAAAAAATATGATGAGCACATAAAAAATATGAAGCATTAAGTAGAAAAGTAAATTAAATCATTCAAATTTTAAGCAATTACTTATGACAAAATTCAAGCTAATAACCATCACATGTAGGGATTGATTTATTTTATGTCATGCTAATTTATTTATTTACTAATATTTTTTTGTACGTGACTTCTTAAGATTTTGATTTGTAGCACAAATAAATTTATTTTTTAATTATCTTTAATGTACGTGTTTTTTGCAAAATAAAAAGTTCATAAGGGATTCATATATTCTTGTCGACACATTATTGAGAGGTAGAATAATCAATAAGAAAAAAAATTATAATGGGATATATTTATTAAATTTATTATAAAATTCTATGACGACGTGAGTGTAATATAAACTTTTTATATATTTATTTTATCTCAAAATAAATACTATAAATTTAAAATCCATTTTAATTTATTTTTAATCAAGATAATATTCATAAAAATCTTCATAGCAGGTGCAAAATACGATTTTATTTTTCAAAATTTTTCTTAATCTTTTTCATCCAGGTTGAAGACCAATTTTGATGGTATTTATATTCTTTTGTTAGATATATTTTATATTAAGAAAATAAAATTGATAATGATAAAAAAAAAAACCTAAAATTTGTAAATTGTAATATCTTTGGAAACCCATTAAAAGCAATGGAGGATTTGAAAAAAAAATTATGTGAAGAGGCAATAAGTATTTGAACTTCTATCCTCATAATTGGTATTTCTATACCATTTTTTATTATTTTATTTTGTTTTATGTATTTTTTATTTTTTATTTAATTAATATTATTATTAAATAAAAAATTCTTAATATTATTTACAATTTTTGTTATTTTTTTTGTTTGATTATTATTATTATTATTTTAAGTTAAAAACAACTAAAAATGCTGTCAAATATTTATAAAATATTAATAAATCTAAATGCAAATAAAATATCTTGAATAGTAAAAAAAATGGTGCAAATATTAAATAAATATTATAAAAAAATATTGATGTGCCAGCAATAAATTTTCATCATTCGGCACAAGTCTGTTGGATCTGCGGTATATTTAAGCTAAGTAGAAAAATTCTATAAATCTGGACTTAATAAATCGTGTGTGACAGGGCTAAGTTAATTAAAGGCAACGGAATAAATCTGCCACACAGCCGAATTTAATTAATTTAGATGTACTTCCAGGATATGATGAAATGTGAAGAAAAAAATAACGGAAAGCGAGCAAACACAATTTAGCCGAGCGTTGAATTATAAATATATTGTGTTTGGCTGGATTGAAATTAAATCCATGACAAAATCATATTAATAATTTCCTTCCAAACACCGTCTTATGATATATATGATGGAATAATATTAGAAAATGATATTTAGACGCATTGATTTTGTATATTTAACACACAAAACTAAATTTTTTTTGTCTTTATAATATTTAAATTTTGAAATCACGAAACGTCACAGTCATTCCTTTATGATTGAAATATAATTTTTCATACGTATGTAAATGATTTAAATATAAGTATGAAAACTTAAATATTTGATATGTAAATACATATGAATTGTATGGAACGTATGCAAATCTTTCTCGTAAAAATTTAAGAAACATAAAAAAAAAAGACTTTGAATTACCAAATCAATTTGTTCTTCCAAAAAAGGAGGAGGAAAGTCATCTTCAAAATTTAACTGTTTGTTCTCCATTTATGGCTTTCTCTTAAGAACTTCAGATTTAAATAATGCAGCTTTTGTCTCCTTTAAAAGTGAGAGGAAGTAATGGCTGCAAGAGGGAAGACGGATTAATTTGAGATAAACAAAAGTGGAAGAAGTAGAGGGAAAGCTGGAGAAGGTAATAAGTGGCTACAACAACTGCAGAGAAATAAATAAGTTCTGAAGTAGGTCTCTAAAAATAGCATGCAGCCATTTTAGGAACAGAGAAAGTGAAGGAGAATTTATACTAAGTCATGTATCGTTGTTTAATTTTATGTGGAGTTCTTTCGACTTCTCACACGCAATTTTTCTATTTTAGCCGGTTATAACTATTTATATAAATTTTATGGTGAAAATAGATTTCTTTTAATTTGAAAAGTTCAAGAAAAATGTTTGCTTATTATCGCATTATTTTTTTTATTTATTAAGAAAAGTTTATCTAACTAGAATGTGGCAGTGATATTTGCTTATTATCGCACTAATTTTTAAAATTTATTAAGAGCATTTTATCTAAATAGACATGTGACTATGAGAAACTAAATAATTAAAAAATATATCTTTTTCCTAAGTCAACCTCAATTGATATAATCATTCAACACATTAAAAATATTCAAAATATGCAGACAAATTTTTTGTTTCTTTAATCAATATGCATTTCATTTTTAATATAAATGTATATAACAAAAGTATTTGAAAACGACAGTTCCGATCTCGAACAATAAAAATTAAGAAACCTTTTGGAAAAGTTATAATACGTCTCTTCTCTAAAATTAATCTTGATTAAAAAATTATTAAAATGAATTTTAAATTAAATGTATTTATTTGACATAAATTAAATATATAAAATGTTTACATTTTGTTCGTCTCATTCATCAACGACAATACTTTGAAGTTAGAATATGACACCCCTTAAAAATAAGTTCTTGCCTTATGAATAATTCTCTTAAGACATGATATTCATTTATTAGATAACTCAATACAAATAATTGAACTAAGGCTGATTTATTCTCTTGTCATTTTAGGTTTTATATTAATTTTATATTATTATAGAATCTCACTTTTATTTTGTTTTATGTCTTTTTTATTTTTTATTTAATTAATATTATTATTAAATAAAAAATTATTAATATTATTTTAGATTTTTCTTTTCTTTTTTTTTGTTTGACTATTAAATGGAATGTATGTAAATTCTTCTAGTAAAAAGATATATCATAAAAATTTAAGAAAATTTAAAAAGACATTGAATTACCATATCGGGTTGTTCTTCCAAATATATAAGGAGGAAAGTCATGCTCTAAATTTAATTGTTTGTTCTCCATTTACGGTTTTCTCTCAGGAACTTCAGATTCAAATAATGCAGCTTACAATACATATCGAGATGCATGTTGGAGTCTTCCAACAATTGCCTAAGATGGCGAGTGTCAAAAATTCGATTTAACAAAAAGAAAAGAAAAATGTTACTCGCACATTTCATCTTTTCTCGAAGCATGCTGATATTCATAAGCAGAAGACATTATTTGTATGGTTTCGCTCGATCAATTTATTTAAATTAAGGTTACGGTACCGTGCTTTTGGTTTATCTCGTTAAGTCCGTTCATAATCACATTTTTCTTGCCTGAAACTTTACTTTAGAAACTAAATAAATAATAATAATAATAATAATTGTAAACAAAAAATTAAAATAAAAAACGTTAGTTTAGAAAGCTTGATCATTTTTCAATTGAGTTTAGCCTTCCTTCAGATGCAATATGGTCAAAATCTAAGGCGCGTATAGCTCTTTTGAAGAAAGGTTGAAAATGTTCACTTAAATAAAGTTAGATTATGCATTGCAATGTGAATATCAATGCATGATTTGTCATGGGAAATTACGTGTGTGTATATATAAATGCATTGGAATTGTATGGAATGTATATAAATCATTCTCGTAAAAAAATATATCATATAAATTTAAGAAAAATTAAAAAGATATTGAATTACCATATCGAGTTCTTCCAAAAATGAAGGAGGAAAGTCATCTTCAGAATTTAACTGTTTGTTCTCCATTTACGGGTTTCTCTTAAGAACTTTAGATTTAAATAATGCAGCTTTGTCTTCTTTGATAGTGATAGGAAGTAATGGCTCGAGGGAAGACGGATTAATTTGAGATAAACAAAAGTGGAAGAAGTAGAGGGAAAGCTGGAGAAGGTAATAAGTGGCTCAGAACAACCAGAGAAATAAATAAGCTATAGAGAAGCTCTAAAAATAGCATGCAGCTATTTTAGGAACAGAGAAAGTGAAGGCGAATTTATACTGAGCCATGTATTGTTGTTTAATTTTGTGTGGAGTTCTTTCAACTTCTCACACAAATTTTCCTTTTTAGCCGGTTGTGGCTATTTATAAAAATTTCATGGTGAAAATAGATTTTTTTTTTAATTTGAAAAGTTTAGCAATAATATTTGCTTATTATCGCAATATTTTTTTAATTTTCTTAAGAAAAGTTTATCTAATTTGAATTTGATTATCAGAATCTAAATATATTAAGAATATTTTATCTAACTAGAAATGTGATTATGTGAAACTAAATAACAAAAAAATAGATTTTTTTTTCCTAATTTAACCCAACTGAAATAATCATTCAACACATTAAAAATATTAAAAATACATAGAAAATTTTTTTGTTTTTTTAATCAATATATATTTCATTTTTAATATAAAACTATATAACAAAATAATTTTAAAATCGTTAGTACCTGTCTCGAGCTCGAAAAATAAAAGTTAAAAAAAATTGTTGAAAATGTTATAATATGCCTCTTCTCTCAAATTAACCTTGATTAAAAATTTATTGAAATGAATTTTAAATTCAATGTATGTATTTTGACATAAATTAAATATATAAAATGTTTACATTATGTTCATCTTATTATAGAGCTTTTAAAGCATGCATGTCATGGCAAAAAAATTTAATCCGAATATTATGTTATGTTTTTTCCCTTTGTTTATTTTTATAATACATGCACAAAATGAATCTTTACATATATCTCTAAAAAGTATAGATAAGAACTCATCTCATATAAGACATGAATCTTTACTACTTTGTATAGAACTCTACCTACATTAAAGAGGTTGAAGGAATAAAAATACTATTAATGCACATAGCCAAAAAAATCTAAATATTGAATGTCACATAGCAAAAAAAATACTATTAAATAAATTAATTAATATAACATAAAATCAATGCATGTTGTAAATGTAGTTTAGATTTTAACTCACATACTTGATTAAGAATTCATTGAAAAAACATTACGTTATTTAAAGTTGTTATGAACTATAGATTAAGAGAATACATGTTTATCATATTTTTGCTAATATTGTATTGATTATCATTCTCTTGTGAAGGTTTATTTACAAATTTTTTTTAACAAAATGCATGACGACTTGCTCAATTCACTTATTCTTGAGTTCTCCGAAGATAACCAAAGCTCAAATGTCACTTCATGCTTTGATATTGTCAATCCCAATCATGTGTATAGTGAAGTCCTCTTTCCTTCCGATACCTTGAATGGATCGATAGAAAATGTGACATTTTCACCTCATTTTCAACAAAGCTCACTACAATCTATCTAGGATGCCAATGTTCAATCATTGACATATAAGCCCTCAACATCAATAATAGGATTCACATTCAATGTGGGCCAAGGGCAATGCTTCTTGTCTGATAATATTACGTCAATCCAAATATGGATGCACATGTCAACACCAATGTTAGCATCAATACCATTGTCAAATATTGATTATAAAAATTATATGATAAAAAGGCTTTGTAACCAGTATAAATATTTTCGGCTGATGATTTATTGCTCCACTAATGCAGAGGTAATATTACTTTTCATGTAGAAGATATAATTTGTGTTAAATTTTTCTTATTAAGAAGATCACTAAAAGATGATTTAATTTTATAAAATTAAATATTTTAATGGCATGTATTAATTTTTTTCTATTATTTATTTCTTTTTGTTAAAGATATTAAAGAGTTAATTTTATGTATCAACATATTAGCCAAAGATTAATCATTCATGAAGAAAAATTTAAGAAGTTACTATGGCTCTAAAAAACATCACATAACTATTTACTAAGGCCTAAATAATAATAATAATATATATATATATATATATATATATATATATATATATATATATATATATATATATATATATATATATATATATATATATATATAGGAATCATTTGGATATTCAAAATAAAAAAGTGAATATGGCACAAAAAATGTGATATTCTAAGTATGAAAACTTAGAATAAAAAGGTAGGCAAGCCAAAATAAAATATCATAATGAGAATAAAAAAATAAATCAAGATGAAATTGAAATAATACACTAAATGATAAATCAAATTACTATTATTTTTAAAATTATCTAAGATATTTGAAATGAGTAATTTTATGAATCTTATTTGGAAAAACTTTTTATCATGAACTATATAATGTTATCTTCTTTGCATACTAGAATTATTTTCAGTTTTTTCACAAGCTAATGGTCAACAAATACTTCTATGATCCTATTAAATTTTAATTATTTTTTAATTATTATTTTTTGAAAAATCTTTTAACATTCACCTTAACATTACTATCTATCACACTGAAATCCATAGAATAAAATGATGAAATAAAATTTTAAAACCTTAACTCAAACTATGAAAAATCTTAATGAAAATGTACAATTAATTTTCATTTAGTTGCCAACATATCAATGAAAAACAAATGTCATATGTGGGAGGAAATATTTATGTTTTTTCACCAAGTTACAAAAGATGAATGATACCAAGACTAATGCAAGATAATATTTACTTATTTTCATATGCATAAACAAAACAACAACAACAACAATAACAACAACTAGTTGGTAGATGTAACGATACAATCGCACTTGCATCAGACATCACTCCTCATGAAGCATCAATGTACAAGAACAACAGTATCTCTATTGATGAGAGGAATGAGAAGATCAATAGATACAAACTAAAAAAGCAAAAGAGATTTCACAAAGAAAATCAATGTATATATATTACTACATCACTAATTGTATTATTTTAAAGAAAAATATCTATCAAAGTCTCTTAATAAATAAATCCTAAAAATAATTTTTATATGCATAAATGGCATTAATATTTATCACCTTCTCCTAACTCTCTGCACTCTAACATAGAGCATCACATGCATGCAGGTAACTGCTCTTTTCTTTAACATTTAGAAATTGATTACCAACACTACTACAGTACTGAAGTCAGAAAACTATAGCCAATAGCAAACCACGTATTAGACGGAGTTTCACAATGATTGGAAAGTTAGATCAAGAGATATTTAGAACTAGCACTAACTGTCATGGTAATATCAAGGATACTGAGGTAAATGTTTCTCTATAAAATGATATTTCCGTGCTATAATTGCATCAGGAGATAACCTACTTTTCAAAGAGACATACCAACACATTTTTATGTATTTTTTACATATCTAACACCTAAACTTTACTTTTTACATTTTGCTCTCCAAATCTTTCATATCACACCCAAAAATATCAGCTTTGTAATTTTAAAATGTGAAGTAT
Source organism: Papilionanthe hookeriana x Papilionanthe teres (assembly GCA_022702705.1). Classification (NCBI taxonomy): domain Eukaryota; kingdom Viridiplantae; phylum Streptophyta; class Magnoliopsida; order Asparagales; family Orchidaceae; genus Papilionanthe; species Papilionanthe hookeriana x Papilionanthe teres. The sequence continues at coordinate 42,142,203 of CM040421.1, forward strand.
ATATTTTCATGCATAGGTAAGGTGGTATGAGTAAAAATAGAAGTTTAGGTGTTAGATATGTAAATATATGGGAATTGATCAGTGGTGTGTATATATAAACCTTCCTAAGATAAGGTAGTGTGCCTCATCCACATACCCTATGTATGGGTTACAGTGCATGTCACGTTGCACTCTTAATATGCTACTTTGATTAGGATTTGAAATCAATTTTAATATATATATATATATATATATATATATATATATATATATATATATATATATATATATATATATATCCACACCAAGAACAAATTATATCATCTGTCATGAATTCTAGAGGGATAATATGGATCTCGAGATAATCTTTTGAGTAAAAAATGATCAAATCTTGATAAAAAGTCTTTTTGAGCTCCAATTTCAGCAAACTTAAAATTAAACTGACTGACTCAATGAGAAAACCCCTATAATATCAAAATTAGTCCAAGTCAAGTCAAATCAAGCTCAGATCAAGTCTTTAAACCACTCTTGGATGTTTTTTGGACATATTTAGAAGGTCAAACGAATGTCGAATCTAGCAAGCCTAAAGTTGAATCGAGCGTTTTGATAAGACAAATCCAGCGATACCAAGATTACTCAATTATGAAATCGATAAAGTACTCAATTGCCCATCAAAAGCCATCTGAACGAATGAAGCTATCTGGACCGTCCAATCCAAGTGATTCATATTATTGCATTAATGACACATAGAATACTATAAATAAATTCACATCCTCTCATAAGGGGAGGAGAGCTTGAGACTCGAGAAAAAACTTGAATCTTTGAGAATGAGGCGAAGTCCAACACCACTCCTGCCACTGAAGACCACCGCTGACCGTCGTCAATCACAGTCGACCCAGCGCCGATCGCCTTTGACCACTCCCAACCGTTGTCGACCTCCAACATCAATCACTGTTTGTCGTCCTCGACCACTGCTGATTGCCATCGATCACTGTCAACAGTCTTCGAAGACCAACTGTCGGCCTCCATCGATCGCCATCGGTCGCCGACAACTTCTTACAACAAGTTAATTCTTGCACTGACATTGTAACTTCAAAGATTGTTTGACTCTCTCGCGCCAGTGAAACGAGGGACAGAACATGTAATATATAGTTTATAGTACATTTCTTCAGTTAGGCTAGGCCCTGTGATTTTTTTTCTTTATGAGTTTTCCACGTAAAAATGTCATTACTAGTTATTTTCTCTCTTCTAAGTTTGTGTTGAATCTTTCAGGCTTTCCGTTACCTTTTCTGGCAAGGAACTTCAATCGTTGGCTGGCTGCTAAAGGGAGAGTTTAAGTATTCAACATATATATAGAATGGAATTATTAAACATAAACAATTTGTTTAATAAAGTTTCTGTCAATTGCACCCGACATTTTATTTGTTAGATGTAGACCAAGGAGCTTAATTGACTTATTAGGCACCAATTAACGAGCTTTGGTGCAACCAGAAGAGTTTGGGCTCATTTTGGTCTCTTGGATAATGCAAAGAAGCCTTGGTTATCCTGTTGATTGGGCTTCAGCCTGATTAGGAATGAGTCGAACCCTGACTATGCATTGTGCCCGATTAGACGGCTTGGCGAGCCATTCGGTCCAAAAGGCAAATTTAGTTCGACCTAGAGAGGTTGAACAGTGTAAACTTCTATCCATGACCAATTGGAGGTAGGCATTGAGCAAATCGTGCTTTTAGAAAGCTAGAGTGTGAATGTATAGAAATCAAAATAAAATAATAAACAAAAGGTAGACTTACATACATACTAAACAATTCTTACATATTTCTATATCTAATATCTAATTTTAAATATTTACTCATATAATATTTTAATCATTAAATTACAAAAAAAATGATTAATATTTATTTGAAGTATATATCCTTATTCATACATATTTTGACTTAATTGAGATATTAAGTGCTATATAATGTAATATCGAAGCTTAAATGTTAGATGCATGGATATATAAAAATTATGTGGCTTATAAATCCCTCTAAATTAACATATGTTTAGTTATGAGTCTCTCTCTCTCTCTCTCTCTCTCTCTCTCTCTCTCTCTCTCTCTCTCTCTCTCTCTCTCACATGTAAATCTCTCTAAATTAAAATAAACGGTTTGTACTGTTTGGTTTGCGCGTTTCAACTACTTATCCAATAAGCCAGTTTTAAATTCTTTAAAGAAGCCGATCACGATAAGGGACCTGTGATTCGGATTATCAGCAGCTTATGAGAATAAGCTGAATAAGCAGCTTCCCTTTGAATAAGCTGGATAAGCATAAACCGCCCCAAAACAGACCCTTAGTCAGGCTAAACTTGGTTAGTCCGACGATCAATTATGCAAGGTCGCTAATTAGTTAAGTCGAGTGATGATTGTTATTTGTTAAAAAGCTATCTAGTTTTCATTACATGTTATAGTTAAGTACAACATAATGTTTTAATCTTAATTTGTCTATAATTTAAGTTACATAAAAAATACTTAATTAATAATACAATTGATGCATGCTAAAAAATTAGCAGCGGTAGAGTACTGATCTATCATCCTAGTATTGTACAAATTTCATCACACACTTTGGTAAAAGAAAATAATAAATAGAAGCACCATAAGCTTTTACGTGGGAAACCCGAAAATGAAAAAAATCATGATTCTTGCCTAGTTGAAATATTTGGCGATGGTAATTACATGTACAACTCCTTATCCTATAGGCGGAAGAATGGTTACACGTTTTCTCGGACTACAATGTCTGTGCATAGAAGAGTTTGTTGCTCCGCTGTAGGGCGCAGGAGGAGGCCGATGGTGGTCAACAACAGCCGACGGGTGGCGGTCGGAGTTGTTCGAAAGTGGTGACGACCTAAGGCAGCTGCTGCAAGCAGCAACTTGAGTCGGCAAGAGGCGGCTTCGACCGGAGTTGATAGTGGTGCTTGGAAGCGACAGCGGACTGAGGCGGCGCCAACCAAATTTGGCCAAAGGCGGTGGCGGCCAAAGTTGGCCAAAGGCACTAATGTCTGGAAGCGTCGGCGACTATCGAAGCAGGCAAGGTCGAATTCTCGGTGACGGATGCTGGGTTGTCGTTCCATAATCTGGAAACTCTGGTCTTCCTCTTGCCCAGAGTCTAACTCCCCTCTCATGATGGTGGTAGGGCTTTATTTATAAAGTTCAAATTGTAAATAAGGAAGGATTGCAGATGACTCTTGATCGAACGACCTGGTGAGATCTCCTCGATCGGGCGAAATTTGATGGAGATTTGAGTGCCTTAATAATGTCGAAATTAAACGAACTTGGGCTCATTGGATTAGTCTTGTTGAGAAGCTCGATTTTACTGTTGACTTGCCAAATTTGAAATCCGTACCTTCCAATTATGTCCATAAAGCTTCAAAAAACAGTTCGATTGCATTACCAGAGACTTTATTTGACTCGGATTGAACCAATTTTGGAATCGTTCGATTCGTCTCGTAAAACTGGTAAATTTTATTGTATGTTTGCTAAAATCAGAGCTCTGTATGACTTTTAATCGAAGTTTGAATGTTTCTTCCTAAAAAAATTAGAGATTTGTGTCATACCTCAAGATTCGCATCAGATGATTGAAATTTATTCAATGCTTATCAATAATAACTAAAGTTTTTATCATATGTAAATGTTTCATCTAATAAGATAATAATATCAATCAGCATATTCAAAATACTTTATAAAATAAGATGTGGAAATACCATGCATCTGATTCCAAGTTGATATCACATAAATGCATTGCTTTTCTAAGTACTTGATGATGAAGATATTAAATATCACAAGGGATAACTTGTTCACTTATTCCTCATAAAGCTGTTGGAGAATAATATTCAAATCACCTTTTTATATAAATTAAATATTTTTTCTTGTGTAAAACTAAGAAAATAATCAAAACTGAAGTTCAAGTAATATATATATATATAATGACTTGAGCAGCTTCGCAGATGTAATGGACAATATGAGATGGCCACCAAACAATATTTTTTATTAATTCAGAACTAAAATTTCTCAGATTTGTAGATGATTTTTTGTATTTTTTATTTTTTTTATACTAAAAATTCGACAGAATCTTTACTTTGCATCGTTTGACAAAATTCATTGCAGCACCTGCTCTCATCTCTCTGCTATATTAACCACTAGAATCCAAATATGAAAAACTTAAAATAAGACTTGATAACTTCTCCTCCATGACTACAGGCTCAAGCCATGATTCTCCCTTCCTCAACATTCAAGTAGAAAGGAATCCGTCTCCTTCACGGCTATCAGAGCTTAGAATGAAATCATGGCCAAAGTAAGGCTCCTTCTCTTCCTTCTATATCAGAGCTTTATTTCTTCTTCTTCTTACACACTTCTATATTAGATGGGGCTGCCCTCCTGGAAAATACTATCTGAAGTTTGACGCAGAAGAAATATGTTATTTTGTCAAGGGGAAAGTTAGAGCTCACATGAAGGGGATATCAGAGGGTGTAGAGTTTGGAGCTGGAGATCTTGTTGTTATTCCTAAGGGGCTTAGCTGCACCTGGGAAGTCCTTGTAGCAGTTGATAAATACTATAAGTTTCAGTGATCTCCTTCTACTGTTGTAACTATGTTTCTGTGGTTTTAGAAATGATGTAATATTTGTTCAACTGCGTCAAGATTGTACAATTTCATTGTGATTTCTCTGGCCTCATAATTATGGAGTTGGCTAAAGAATAGTGGAAGAATACCTCATAAAGGTTAGAATAGTAATTTTATAAACTGTATCCGCTCAACCAAAGTATTCTTATCTTTCTAATGTATTCATGTGGATGTAATTTGATGTAATTTGATGTAATTTGATGTAATTTGATGCTTTGACAAGTATGATATTCATTAATTAGGATGGAGACACCATCCTCATCCATTGCCTTCCATATTTCATTAAAAATTGAAAGAAAATTGTTGTGGGTCCTAAAGTTTGGCAACTCGCTTTCGCTTTGTTCTCCTTGTCTCAACATTTATTCTTCTATTGAGTGGCATATGCTTTGAGTTAAGTGGGAATCAAAGATAAACATGTATGATTTAGGGTGCGTTTGAGGCAGCTTCTGTTTATCCTAACAAAATATTTATTTGAAAATGCGGACTGCAGGGCTTGACCTGCGTTTCATGTTTAGTGTAAAAAACCAACTGTGTTTTCGATAAGCTGCGAAAACGCAGTTTTCAAACGGTAATGCTGCGTTTTCAAACGCCGCCGCAGCAGATAAGCTGCCCCAAAACGCACCCTTAGATTGTAATGATGGGGAAAATTAAGTTATATAAGAAAATGTTAGTCATAAAGTCATGCTTAGGATCATAAATAACTCATAGATTAAACTCTGGCTCAGTCCTAAATTTTTTTTTATTCTTTTTTTTTTTATCTCTAAATTTCTAAATCTTTATATAAACATTCCTTAATCCATTATCAAAATCACATTAATTTTATTTTTAAGTATGTTAGGTACTTTATATATTAAAATTAATTATCTTTAGAAAACTTATAGTTCAAAATATTAACCCTTTCTTTAATCAATATAAATCTTTCCTTTATAAAGGATCATATTAATTAAAATTTGGGTTTACCTAAGTTGCTCCAAGAAGTCATAAAGCTTGTAAATCTTCTCAATTTAAAATTTCTTAACTAATTCCAGTAATCTTACATAAATTTGAAGAACAAAGGGGAAAAACAAGCTCTAAGAAATTCTTCTCTTCCCAAAATTAGTCTATACCCGGAACTCAAATTCCAAAGGCTTGTCGTCATGCGTGGTCATGTGCTATCACTTCACGTGCTCACTCTTTACTCTCTTCCTCACTCGCATCCATCACCTCTGTCTCTCTAGCCAACTTTCTTTCTCTCCTCAATCTCATTTGTTTTTCATCTCTCACATTTTTCCTTCTCATGGTCATTTCTCTTAAAAGTGAGTAACACCAGCCTTACCTTAGAAGTATGAAATTCATTACCATAAAACATAAATCTATTTTTATTTATTTGTCATAAAGGCTCTCACAATAAGAGTTTATTGAAAGTGCGACAATATCAAGAATTCAATACTTGCATGACAACTATCATGCAACAAGGCATTGATAATGCAATCCTCTTTCGATTATTGCCGCACATCTTACCATCATGTGTGACAATAAGTTGTGTGTGAAGAAGATGAGAACTTTGAGGCAATTTTATCAAGTTCAAACCTATTCAAGCCCTCCCTCCTAGTATGTTCACATAATGATGTTATATAAATGTCTTTGACTTTGTGGGCAAAGGCAATTCATTTGACTGTAAGTTCATTTTTTAGTAAAATTGGTATTCAATTAAGCCCCATCAAGTTGCTTCAAATCCTTGTTTTTCCTAAGATTTGTGATTAAATTGATTAAATTTTTATGACTCCAACAATAATGAATCTTTTGGCATACAAAATTAAATCATTTGATACTAATAATTAAAATAATAAGGATCCATTACCATTCTACATAAATTCATTTTATGAATCAGTTTTTTTATTCGTCCATTAATATTAAAATAAGAAGCATCTCTTTTGATTTTAAATATTGGTATCCAAAGCTTAGTCTGTAATCATTTTATAAACAATATAACGTTTAAAATTTAATTGAAAATATTGGTTAGTCAGATTATAATAAATTGTATGACTATTTTATTGTATTTTTCCAAAAAAAAAAATTAAAGTTTCATTCAGCAATTTTGTGCAGTAGATGTATGATTAGCTAAACAAATTATTCTACATTTCCATGCGAATGAGTTGAACTAATGTTTAAAAAATTCAACATTACTTAATAATCCTTTCTCAAAAGAAAACTAAGTGATCTAATCACTCTATTCGAGAGTGTTGTACTTGAGGAAAAACCGGCCTAATTAACACGGGGGCAAGCGGAAGGATTCGATGTTTAGTGCGACTCTAGACTAAAGTACTGATGAACGCTTCCCACTTCGCAGCCCTCGACCACTGCTCTTAGGCTGTTGTTGACCACCATCGACCGCTCCCCTGCTCATTACAATGGATCTTTTTGTTGGGTCATGACGTACTCTAGAGTAATTAAGCACCCAACGAGTAGTGACACACCTCAAAAATTGTGCGACGATATACACTGAAAATGGTGTAACAACGCACTCCAAATATGGTGCAACAATGCTCCCCTCATGATATGGTGCACCAATGTTCCCCGTAGACGGTGTAACGATGCACCACGAAAATGGTGTAACATAATGATGCACCTCGAAAAATGTGTAATAATACACTTCAAATACGATGCAACGACACAACCTACATAATTGCAAAGATGCATCACAAAGAAAGTGCAACGACACACCCTGAAAACAGTGACAACACACCTCACAATAACAGCTTATAACCGTCGTACTCAAAATACAATGACTTTATCTAGACTTTTAAAGTTCTCTGCCCGCATCTAACTACTACGATATATGTGACCAACTATGACCAACTTAGTCTACCTCATGCAGCTCCCAACTTCGGGCTTTGAGACCATGGATATTATTACAGCTCCCCATTACGGTCTATGTGACCAACTACGACCTATGTCCGCTACGGCCTATGTGAACAAATACGACCTACGTGGTCCACAACTCATATTGCTCCCAACTTTGGCCTCAACAACCTACAGACATTATTATAGTTCCCTTCTACTGCTTATGTGACCTATTGTGGCCTACGTGGTCCACACTCAGGAAGCTCCCAATCTTAGCCTCTACGGCCTATAGGCATTATCGTAACTCACTACTCAGACCTATGTAACGAACTACGACCTACCTGGCTCATAACCCATGCAGCTCTCAACTCCAACCTCTGCGGCCTATGTATGTTATCACAACTTGCCATTATGTCCTATTTGACCAACTATGATCTATGTGGCTCATGCAGCTCCCCACCTTGGCTTTCATGACGTACAAAAGTTATTACAACTCCTATCTACTTATTATGCGACCAACTACGATCCACGTGGATTACAAATCATGTAGCTCCCAACTTCGGTCTCTACAAACTTATGAACGTTATTACAACTCTCTGCTATGGCCTACATGATCAACTATAGCTTACATAGTCCATAGCTCACCACTATAGTCAATATGACCAACTACTACCTACATGGTTCACAGCTCGTGCAACTCCAACTTTTATGACCTATGGATGTCATTGTAGCTCACCACTATGGCTTATATGATTTATTTATGGCCTACATGGCTCACAGTTTTGGTGCCTTCATAGCAGTTAACTACGACTACTATTGTACATCAACTTTGTATGTAAATCCTAAACCCTAAACCATAAATCATAAACCCCATAAACTCTAAACTCTAAACCATAAAACCCTAAAACCCTAAACACTAAACCTTGCTGTCGGAGGCGGCAACTTCGTGATCTCGGAGGCAAAGATGAGACAAATCTCTACTTACAACTCCTAGCTTGAGTTGCTAAAAGGTGAACCTCTGCTAGTTTTTACTAGTTCCAACATGGCTCAAGAGCTCAAGCCCCAAAGCCAATTTCAGAGAATTATTCCGATCCATAGCCCTTCTTCAACAAATCTCCCATCTCATTCCAGATCTTCACCACTGCCACGTGCCTAAGCAATATTAAGGATTAGAATGAAAAAGACTCTATTTTTTTATTTTATTTTTGAAGAAACTCGGTAAAAGGTAACAGGGCTTAACGAGTCACCTTTGAGCTCAATCTATTTCATCTCTCCCAACTTCTCCATTCTCTTCCAATCTGCGGATATATTTCCAACTGGGAAATGATATGATATCCTCCAACCTTCTCTCCTTTTCCTTCTCACTCCCTCCTCAGTGGGCTCTTCTTCTCTGCCCAAAGCCTAACCCTGCTTCTACTGTTTATCCCTCTTCACTGCCGCCTTCACTACACGCTCGCCGCTTCCTTTGTCGCTGCCGGCGCAGGTACTCTTCCTCAGACCCAAACGCCGAGTCCGTCCGGGCCGGTCGGTTCGGATTTGGGGACAAGCCCCGCGGCGGAGAGGTGGGCGGAGATTTCAGGCAAGGCGGCCCACGTAGATGGTGGTCTGACGGCAACCCGGACGGGGACTTCAAGGAAGATTTTGACTCTGTTGATGATGAGGAAGAGGATGGTGAACAGCTATGGGATAAAATATGGATATTCAAGGTAAATTTCTTAGCTCTATTTCAGTTTATTGAAATTTTCTTTCTGGAACTATTGCCTGTAACACAAATAGTTCTGTTTAACTTGTTCCTTTGGATTAAATGAACTTCCAAAAAAAAAAAAATTTCTTGTAATTATTGAAAAGTTGTACTTGTAGGAAATTCTATCGTTCTAGAAGTGAAATTTCTACAAACGGCTAATTTGCTACAGTCTTGAGACATTATGGAGTGTTTTTTGGGATTATTGATCTGAATAAATGAAAGATCATGCCATTATGGCCCTTAAAAGCATGCAACTGGTGATGTATTTTGATTTTCTTATATGCCCCTGACAAAAAATAATGAGGATCAATTGTGTTGGTTGTTTGATTATGTCAGAAGAGGGTGGTCTGCATTGTGATATATATTAACTAATGTAGGCATGATTTGTTCAGCTTCATATTTAGGAATCTATTCAATGTCTTTTAGAAGCTCATGTTCATATTCATGAGTTTTTATCAGAATTTCAAGTTTAAATATCATCTTATGTTCAAGTTGTAAATAAATTTTAATGTAGATGCTGATTCAAATTCAACAATATCAAAAGTATCCAATGGTAATAATAAATTTTCATGTAATTAATCTTCCGAAGGAGATTCATGAATAATCTTTTTTTAATACAAGAACACATTTCAAGAATACATTTTCAAGTTATCATGAAGTTCCCCGGTAGGACAAGGGGCATTTTTTTAGTTTATTTGGGTTGACATCCTGCTCTAAGCCGAGATCCCTAAAAAGACTCAAGCGTCGTTATAATACAAGAACGCATTTTAAGTTATCTTAAAGTTTTCCCCTACAATACAAGGGAGGCATTTTTTTAGCACATTTGTGTCGACCTTGTTCTCAAAGTAGAGATCCCCAAAAAGATCCAAGCATCTCTGAAATTTGTTTTGCAACATAGAAGACATTCTTAATCATCTGGGGTCAACATCACCCTAAATGCATAGATCCATTGGACATATCTACCAATTGTTGAAATCACTCCTTTGCCAAATAAGGGGGACAATTATTCGAGGTGGCAATAAGTTCCAAGCCAAAAGTCCATTATCTTGGTTGACATCGCGCTCATGGTTGAGATCCCTAGATGCATTATAAACTTACGTAGTTCCTTTTTGATAGACAAGGGACAAACATTTTGAAGACACATTCAAGTTAAAATCATGCCCAAAGCTGAGACTATTGACCGCCCTAAACACTGAAGTCCCTTCTTTATCAGACATGTGGCTAATCTTTTTTTGGGTTAATATCAAGTTCAAGGCCGAGATTTCCGAGCCAAAAGGGTCAATATCATGTTTAATACCATGACCTTCCTTCATTTAAGTTGATATCAAACTCATAATCGATATCCCCAAGTAACTAAGGTGACATCATGCTTTATGTCGAGATCCCTGAGAAGATCCAAATTGTCAATGATAAGGTTGTGTTCAGTTTGACAATCCAAAAAATAACAAGTTTCAAAAAAGTTGTGTAAGATGATTCTAAAGGTCAGAGGTTCATTTTCAAAACTCACCAAGATTTAAAATGTCAAGCGAGAAAATCCGTGAAAATCTACAAACTTCGACAGTTAAGTTGGAGAAGTATAACTTCTCCTCTACACAAGTCTAAGACTTGGACGAGGCTTGACTCAACAAGTTGATATTTGGCAAAATTGTGTCTTTACCTAACAAGCCAATGTTGTAGTGAAAATTCTCGTTTGTCAGTTTGATGATGGTAAAGCACAAGACTATTTATTGCCCGAGTCTATGACTCAGAGGGAGGCCAGACTCATCAAACCAAAGGTGGCCGAGTTACTAGTTTTTCACTTCACTACCAATCATGGTCGTAGTGAAGAGTCCTGTTTGTCAGTCTAACAACAACGAAAGCATAAATCTATCGAACTTAATAAGGTCAAACTATCAAGATTCATCAAATTTTCTCAACTGATCTAAGAGTGAAAATTAAAATCAAAGGAGATGATCTTTGCTCATAGAGACATCAAGCTAGTCTTCACGAGAGCAAATTCCTTCAATATGTTTGAACAAGCATTAAGCTTTGATTGAAGGAATTCCTTTTTTCAACATGTATGATGAAGCGTGAAGTATAAAACAAAAGCTCAAGTTTTGTATCAAATTCAAAGCTGGCATCAAATTTTTATTTGGTATAAAGACAAATAAACAACATATATTTATTGAGTTGACATTGAGCTTTATGCTTAGATCCTCAAATATATTTATCTAGCATCAGACTTTCTCTTATTATCAAGATAGAGGGCCACTTGCTTATTTGAGTTGACATCGAGCGCTAAATCGAGATTCCCAAGCATTTTAGCTAGTGGCAGACTTTTCCTTGTTAACAATATAGGAAACCACTTATTTCATTTGGATTGACATCGAGCACTAGGCCGATATCTCCAAATATGTTTTTTTTCTATCATTTGGGTTGACATCAAGCTTCACATCCATAAACTCAAATATATTCTATATTTATAATGTGGGTTGACATCGTGTCTGATGTGAGATCCCTAATTGAATTTTTTTACCATATTGGTGCCAAAGTTATACTCAATTAATTTAAGCAAAAATGAACTTATCTTTAAGCAAATTATAGAAAAGACAATCTCAAAGTAGGAGGTTCATCTCTCAGACGTGCATAATTTAGAAAGTCAAATGAGAGAATTTTGAGCTTATGATCTTCAACAGATCAAGTTGGAGAAGCACAACATTGTTTATAGCTCAAATCCAGGACACAAGCATGTTTTGAAGGTTGGACTTAACAAACCCAAATATGATCGAGCTACTGACAGCTTTTCTTACTCAACAAGCCATAAAAAGAGATCATAGTGAAGAAGCCTCTGTTATTTCCATCTAATGACAATAACTGTCTTACTAAAGCTTATCTAGCCTGATAAGTTAAGTGATCCAAGTTTTAAGATTTTCTCAACTCATTGAATGAGTAAGGCAAAACAAGTAGATGAGCCTCGCTTAAGCTTCACAGGAGGAGGAGTTTATTAAATTTATATCAGCAGGATATGACTTTGGTCATTCCTCACTCCCTAATAAGTTAAGAAGAATCAGGTAGATGTTATCGTCAATCCCCACTTGAAGAGGGGCCATCAAATGCAAGCTAGTAGGAGTCACTTTTTGTTGCTCCTCACTCTCACTTACAAGTTATTATACAAGCCCAACAATAAGTCCAACAAGTTGTTCGAAGAAAACATAAGCCAGAATAAATTATATAAGATATTTTCCTGGAAACTCTTTTGTAATAGAAGAATGCGTTTCTAACTACTCATAAAATCCTCCATAAGACTAGGTATTTTTTAAATTTATTTGGGTTGATATTGTGTTTGATGTGAAGATCCCTAAATTTGTTTAATCTCATAATGGTCTCCACTTTTGGGACTGACAACAAATTTTATGGCTTAGATCCCCAATGGCAGGGGTTCACATATATTGAGATCTCATTTCGTTTGAGTAGTCATCGTATTTTAATGCCGAAGTCCCCAAATATTTGCTTAATAACTTTGTTATCAAATAAAATATATGTGAAAATTTAAAGATAGAGTTTTCTCTTTGGTTGACTAAGATCTAGAAGATTCGACTAAAAAGACTTTAAGATTTACAATCTTTAATGAGTTAAGCTGGAAAGATGCAAGTTCTACCATAGCTCAAGTCTATGGCACAAGTGGGTTAAAAGGTCGGACTCAACAAGCCAAAATATGGCTGAGTTGCTGACAGCTTGCTTCACTCAACAAGCCATAAAAATCACCGTAGTGACGAAGCAAGTTCTTTTTACTCAACAAGCCATAAATACGATCGCATTAAGAGAGACCTCATTTTGTTAGTTTGATGATAAGAGTTGTCCAGCTCTTAAACTCATCTAGTTTTATGAGTTCAATTGATCTCGATCCAAGAGACTCCCAATAGATTGATGGATTATAGTTAAATCCAAGAGATAATCTACACTCAAAAAATAGCTATGCAGTCAAGCTAAAATATTCCTAAACATACAAGCTTCAAAACCTTGTGATATAAGAAAGGAGAATCCCAAGTTTATGTGCTTAAGCTTATTAAGTTGAAGAAGCACAAACTCCTTGTATTCTTAGTTTAAGACTCAAGCAGGTCCTGAAGGTCGGACTCAACAAAACCAAATATGGTCGAGCCGCTGACAACTATCATCACTCAACAAGCCATAAAAATCGTCTCAGCGAAGAAGCGCCTGTTTTGTTAGTCTAATGACAAAGACTGTCAAGTTTCATGAATATTCAACTTGATAAGTTCAAGCAAATTAGATCAAAGAGATTTTCTTGAGTAATCAAAAAGTTATGAAAAATCAAAGAAATTATCATCGATCAATAAAGCATCAACCGAGCTTCATGGCCTTTTCAAATAAAGAAAGCCTTACTTTTTCAAATAGTTTGATCAAGTACAGGACCCAAACTAGAGGAATTTTCTTCTTCATTAATTTCGACAAAGCGCAAAGCAAAGAACCGAATAATTTATCCCATATTCAAAGCTCGTTTCTGAGCTAAGGGATTTCAACCGCTAGTAAGTTCGATAAAGCACGAAGCACATGACTGACGCTCCTGCCACTTACTTAATAAAAGTCAAAAGCCTAGGTCATTGGCATGAATCCTTCAGCAAGTCCACCAATACACAAGATAGGACTGAAGGTATGTTTATTCACCTGCAAGTCTTTAGAGATAATTCAGATAAAGTCCTTCAACAAGTCCGTCAAGTCACAAAGCTAGGACCGAAGGTATGCTTATTCACCTGACAAGTCTGTTGAAGCAATTCAAGTCAATTCCTTCAATAAATCCGTCAAAACACAAAAGCTAGGATCAAATGTTTGTTTATTCACCTGACAAGTCCATGGAGGCAATTCAAACCAATTCCTTCAGCAAGTCCACCAAAGCATAAAACTAGGATTAAAGGTATATATGCACTCACCTGAATAGTCCGCAGTGACAATTTAGGTCAATTTCTTCAACAAGCCCGTCAAAACACAAAGCTAGGACAGAATATATGCTCATTCACCTAACAAAAATCTATAGAGACAATTCAAGTCAGTATCCTCATCTTCTTGAGAAGTTCATAGAGTAAAAGTAAAGCACAAAAGAAAATTTCATTCTCCAAGCCAAATGACTAGCAATTAAGCGGCGATGCAACCATAATTGGTTTATAACACTATAAGTTTGTATATTCAGCTCAAAATTATACTTTTCAATGACATCCAATTAGTATTCCCAAAGATCTGCGAAGTGAAATCCTCAACTTGACATCCAAATATGCTTTTCGAGATCCGTGGGTTCAATCAATTTGCAACAAACATGATCCGCTTTAGCCACACACCATATTTGCTGGGGGCATTTTTTGATGTTAAAAAAAAGACTGTTGAAAATTACGAATATTATTAATTGAGTAAAATTATACTTAATTAATTCCAAGTAAAAAACAATAAACTTTGCATGACTTTTTTGTAACTGCTTCCGCTTCAACATTCGGTTGCCTCCTCCCACTTTATTCATTTGCTCGTTATTTCTACTTTTTTTTAGGTGCACTAAATTCAGAGATGATGAGAAGTTCTATGGCAAGATCCTAAGCTATAAAGGGAGACATACCTCATATTTGCTGGGGGGGGGGGGAGGGGGGCATTTTTTGATGTTAAAAAAAAGACTGTTGAAAATTACGAATATTATTAATTGAGTAAAATTATATTTAATTAATACCAAGTAAAAAAAAATAAACTTTGCATGACTTTTTTGTAACTGCTTCCGCTTCAACATTCGGTTGCCTCCTCCCACTTTATTCATTTGCTCGTTATTTCTACTTTTTTTTAGGTGCACTAAATTCAGAGATGATGAGAAGTTCTATGGCAAGATCCTAAGCTATAAAGGGAGACATACCTCATAAAAATGTGATCAACACTGCTCTCGCATAGCTTTAGTCTGAAGGACCAGTTAAACCACAAACATCTTGCCCTCATCAACTAGAAGTTAGTACTCGTGCATCTCCTCACCATCTTCCAATACCATTGTCCAATTTTTCTATTTCTCCTAACTTAGTAAAAGAGAACTCTAGTAATAGGGGAACTAAATATAATGTGCCCAAACCCATGGCATCTGAAACAATTCCTAGCAGACACTATGTTGGGAGTACCGTTTCTCTCGAGCTTCTTCCCTCTATGATCAACTCTATCATATTTTCGGATAGTTTTCACACCTTCCCAATTGCACTCTCGTTGCTTCCTTTTATTGTGGTTGACTTTTTGAATGAAGGCAGGGTCCTAATCTGCTTCTACTGTTTCTCCTCTTTCAGGGTCAATGTATAAACATCACTCAATGACCAGTAAGGCTGTAGCTGAGCGACATGGATGATGGTTGATTTCAGACCTCCCAAATACTTGTCTATGGTGTTCTCTTCTAGCTTTCTTAACTAGCATTTCAACATGAGCTGCTCAAATTATGCTATGAACTCGTTTAATGAAAACTCCTAATGTAAGCAATGAAGCATGTCCTGACAGTAGTGTGGGAGTAGATACTTTCTCTGTATCTCCCTCATTTTCTCAAAAGAAGTGATCTTATTCTTACCTTTTCTATGTCTCACTCTCATATTTTTCTACCACAAAACACACTTTCACTCTATTGATTCATCTTTGTGAATCCCCCTTCCATTGTATTCCTCTCGAAGCCAGAGAATCCTTCATCTCTGTTATTTTTCCTTAGCTTCGTTCTCCTTCTCCAGTTCGAAACCTGTGTCACGAAATCGTAAATCATCCCCCCCCCCATTTCATCCTTATCTCTGTCATTTTGCTTTTGTTCTTGTCTACTTGAAACTGCAAGCCCCTGCACTTCCCCATCTTCCTACAATCTGCCCCTCTCCAAATCAAATCGAAGCCCTTGCTTACATTCTTTCCCAATCTCTCACAGCCGCTTAGAACCTTTGAGGGACGACCAAACACTCGTGATATGGTCGTGATTAGAGCGCAACAACGGGATCGTGGCCTACATAAACCAGAAATTCCCATCTTTCTTCTCCTTTCGCACTGCTCCCAACCCAAATCACGCATGTTGATGGAGGAAGTATCAATGTCTTTGTTGCTCCACTCTATGCTCTATGCCCTGTGCCCTAGACCGAACCTTGAAGCCTTTGCTGCTGCTCCCTAGCCCGAAGCTTCAACGCTGCTGCGAGCCATCACTTAATATGATCCTCCTTGCGATGCCCTGTGCACCTTCTTCTTCGCTGCCGCATCTCGCTATGCTTCTCTGCCTTAACCAAAGTCGAGCGCACCTATATTTTTTAATTTGAGCCACTTAAATGCAAAATCGGTTTTCTCCTATTTGCAATTTTGCATTTTTCTTTATTTTATATTGTATTAAAATAAAAAAAAATCAAAAAATCAGAAAGCTATGTTGTAATTTTATTTGGAGACTAGATCGTCGTCATTTTGATTCATCGCCGCCAACACCAACTGGGCTCGAAAATATATAGAGGTGGGGGCAATTGGGAAATTTTTTAAAATGTTCATTCAAGAAGAGCACAATTTCATTAGGCGGGGAAATCACAAACTTGTCTGGAGAATTATTTTTAAAAATTAGGGTTTTAAAGTGTCCATTCATAGGAAAAGCGAGTGCCTTTTCTGGGAATGTCGCCTCGTGATTTGACACTTTATGCAGGTACATCGAAGGCCCGTCGCATCTTTTGAGATCGCGTTTTAAATATTTTGTTTTTCTCTCCAGTCACAATATCCCACGACATTGGCTGAAGAGTCTTTTGAGATAACTGAGAATGCTGACATTCTCCTGTGCCTCCTAAATGGTAGTTAAGCTGGGAAGCTGTCAGAATTTTTCATGATTTTGACTTATAAATAAGTTAAAATAAATCACTAAAAGCTAAAAGCAAATTTCATCCACCATCCACAACAGTTTGTCGAGGGTCATAAATTTCTGACTGGCTTCAGCTCACAAAGAGCTAATGTCATATTAACTATGCTCCTATATTCACAATCAAAGCAATCGCATGTCAGTAAGAACGTGGCCCGAGTCTTCTGCCTGTGTTGTTCTGCCTCCAAATGCCACCACAAAGTAGCGATTACAAGTAGAGCCCTCTGACTGGATGATTGCCACTAAACTACACCATTATTTATGGTCATAGCTGCAGCCCGTTTGTTGCTCAATAACTTTTTGCCCTTTTAGTTGTGAATCATAAGAGTACAATTGATTGACACAGAGCTTTATGTTAGCTAAGATCGAGTTAAATTTATCCTCTTAGACAAATATTCACCCCAGATGTACAAGGATCTTTTGAACGACGCAACACATGGTCATCGACAAGATTCTTTCTGTCAGGTTGGGTCTACCTCCTCTGACTAAGTAGATTAGTGACCAAAGTGACTAGAGATGACAAAATCATGAAATCTTGATCGGATTTTGTCTTCATTCCCTCGAGATCTGTTTTAAGCTTCAAGTGATGAATTGTACAACTTATCTGTCTATTGTTATTATATGTTGAATATTCAATTTTTAATGACTAGCCTTAATCGAAAATGCTCTTCCATTATCGAAAGGAATAATTAACCATATGGGTTTGCGCCTGTAGAAAACCTTAAACTCCAGATCCAAAAGTCATTGCTAAATGAGGGCGAAATCTTTGGATAGTGTCTTATCTACAATCTAATATTCCTTCTGAAAATTCAACCCTTCAAAGTTCTCTCAACAAACAAAAATAAAAACAAATACAAAGAGAGTTTCAGTGTAGCGATTTGAATTTTCAGAGCCCACAATAAAAAGCTGAAAAAGAGAGTAATCAGTATTGGAAAAATCATATATTAAAAATTGATATGCCAAAGCAGAAGATTGAGATGAGAGCCACATCGATACAAATTTCCGTATATTAATTCCCATGAGATAATCAAAACACTAGAGAATTCATCTCTTTCTCGAAGGCACCAACATCTTCTTAGCTATTTTACATCTATAAAATCAACACGCACAATTTGCATTTTGAACAATTAAAAGATTTCAGATTTGCTTGACAATGTAATTTAGAACCACACAAGGCGCTTTCCCTCTATACATTTTTTGTATGCATTTAAGCTGCCAACATGTTCGAGAAACCTGACGTTGATCAGCTTTAGAGAGAAGTATAAACTACATTAAAGATGCATGATGTTTCGAAAAACATTGATTCAACTTTAATTATGCATGTATAGAAATGTTTTTTCTTTAATTTTTTTATTTTTTATTTTTTTATTTTTTTGGCTAGATAACACTTAAACTTCGATTTTTACGTACATGCCATTTTACCTGTGCATGAAAAAGTGCGTTCCACTTTTGAAAAGTTAAAATGGTGGCTATTTTGATGGGATATAAAAGATTTGGGCGATACATATGTATAAAGTAGAGTTTAGGTGTTAGATATGTAAATACATATAAAATGGGTGGTATGCATGTAAATGCCCCTTTTTATTCTCTATTTCAGTATAACCTACCTAACAATAAAATATACCGATTGCATGATATCTAGTGCTTAAAGGGTCTAGCTGCATTTCAACACAAAGGCAAACCCCTTCATTGCATGTTATTCGAAGGTGCAATAAAGTAAAATCGGGCATGACAATCTTTAGAAGCAGGCTGCCATTGAACGCAATTAGACATCAGATAGGTGAGTGTTTGCTTACAGACTTGATGAAGGTTTATATGTATAGACAGTCAAAGGAGGAAGAAGCTGCGGTAGAATCATACAGGAAAATGAAATAGGGGAAGGAAAACACAGCACTTCATATTTTCCTTGACAGTCATACAAAGGGAAATACAAATGTATATACACGTAATAGAGGAGATTATCTCTGCCTTAGGTAGTTATGATGTTATACCTGCAATGATAAAGCGGCGGTCCTACTGTACGACAGGTGGAGAAAATATTAACATATAACCAGATGAATAATACTGGTATTACCCCCCTGCAGGCTGTGGGTTTCAGTGATGATCTGAAGCTTGGAGCGAAGCTGTTGGAAACGTGGATAAGTTTGTGATTTGGTAAAGATGTCTGTTGGTTGATTCTGGGTGTGTATATAATGTAATTGAAGATGACTGGAGTGGTTGTGTCCTCAAATGAAATGGTAATCAATTTCGATGTACTTTGTCCAGGCATGACAAAATGGGTTATTTGCAATAGTCATAGCAAGAGTAGTGATGGATGGTTTTGGTGAATGCCCAATTCAGCAAATAGACGATGAGGCCAGATAAGATCTACATTTGTGGCTGCCAAGACCTTGTATTCAGCTTCCCTGGAGAATCGGGCAACCGTTGATTGTTTCTTGGTTGTTTACGAGATTGGCATTTCACCAAAAATGTACAAAAATCAGTGACAGATTTTCAGTCAGATGAATCGCAGAACCAATCTGCGTCAGAGTAAGTTTGGAATGTGAGAGGAGCACGCAAAATTCTGAGGGTGAACTCGATTGAGCCTTTTAGATAACGTAGTAGGTGTTTCAGAAGCTGATAGTGAGAGATGAGCGGTTCATGTATATGTTGGCAAAGAACATTTACTACAAAGGCAATGTCCAGCCTTGTGATTGTGAGGTATTGGAGGGCACCGGCGATCTTCCAGTATTCAGTAGGGTTAGCAAAGTGTTTCGGAGGATCAGCAGTTTTACCTTTTGGCCGATAGAGGTGCTGCTACGGCTTTGGAATCTAGCATTGTCATGTCCTGTAGAATTCGCTGGAGGTATTGCTATGGAGACAAAGACATGGATTCTTGCGTGCAGTTCACATGTATTCCCAAAAATTTGGATACTTCACCCATATATTTAATCTGGAATGTAGAGTGGAGCTGTTGTATAAGGCTTTCAATGGCAGTGGTATTATTCCCTGTGATTGCCATGTCATCTACATAGATTAGGATGAAGAATTGATGTGTGGGTGTTGAGGAGAGCAGCAGCGATGGGTCGGATTTGCTGATTTGGAAGCGCCGTTTGATGAAGAATGCAGAGATGGTGGCAAATCATTGACGAGGCGACTGTTTTAGGTTGTATAGTACTTTCTTGAGTAAACATTTGTGATTTTGGAATTCAGGATCTTTGAAGCTTATTGGTTGCATATATTTGGTGTCTTCAAGGTTCCCATGCAAAAATGCGTTAACAACGTTGAATTGGAGTAATGGCCACTGTTTGTTGAAGGCAAGGGTAAAATTGGTGTGGAAAGTGGCCATTTTTGGCAACCGGACTGAATGTCTCGGAGTGGTTGACCCCAAATTCTTGTTTATTGCCTTGACAAAGCGAACCTTATATTTAGCCACTGTCTCATGGGGTGAAGCTTGGTACGATATGTCAAGCGACACCCAAGAGCCACCGTCCCCTCATGGTGAAACTTAGTACGATATGCCCAACGACACCTAAGAGCCACATGGTTTGGAGGAGCGGAACTAAATCCCTTGTAGCTTGTGCTTGTAGTACATGGAATTCCTCGGACATGCCTTGTCTCCAATTAGGTAGTTTGGCTGCTTGGGTGTATGAGGTCGGGTCAGAGCTTTGTTGGAGTTGGTGGGAGAGATTGAGTTTTTGAATAGGTTTGTGTGTTCAGTTTTTGTTCGGTGAGCATGGGATGGGGAATTTGTGGTTGTGAGATGCTGGTGGATGGAGAAGATGGGATAGTGGAATTCTTGAATGGAAAAGTATTTTCATAGAATATAACATGCCGAGATATCAGAATTTTGTTTGATTTGCAGTTGTAGTAGCATTTAAATCATTTGTGTGTGGGGGAGTAGCCAAGGACTACACAGAGTAGAGTGAGGTGCTAGCTTATGGGGTGATGTGCATTTGAGCCATGGGTAGCAGCAACAACCAAACACTTTTAGATGAGAATGGTTGTTTATATCGTCGTTCAAAGGGAGAAAGAAAATTGTTATGCTTTGAGGGCATACGGTTGATTAGATAGAGTGCTGCTTGAAGTGCATTCACCTAAAATTAAATGGAATGAAGGTGTCATGAAGAAATGTTCTAATGGTTTCGATTAAGTGATGATGCTTGCGTTCAGCTACACTGTTTTGCTCTGGTGTATAAGAGCAAGAGAATTGGTGGAGAATGCCTTTGTGTGATAAGTAACAATGGAAGGTGGCATTATTGTATTCCCCACTGCCATTGGAGTGGCGTATACGAATGGTTGTCTGAAACTGAGTTTTAATTGTCGTTATGAAGAGTATGCATTTTTGAGTTGTTTCAGATTTATGAAGCATAGGAAATAACTAGCAAAATTCGGAAATCATCAATGAAGACATCATAATATCTATGTCCTTGATCTGAGAGAATTGGGGAAGATCCCCATACATCCGAGTGAATAAGTTGGAAAGGTAAATAAAAAGGCAAAGACATTGAAGGAAAAGGTAATTTGTGACTTTTTTTGCAATCGAAACATTCACATGACAATGAGGTTATTAAAATTGCAAAGAAGGATTATTCTTGGAGATGCAGTGGAGAATTTCTGATTGAAGGCATCCTAGTCGCTTATGCGAGAGGAGAGGAGCTTTGATGGTTTAGCAAGAGCTTTAGGAGGTGCTTCCAAACGAGAAGTGGGAGTCGTGGCATGGATTGGGTACAACCCATTCAAACTATCGCCCCGAAATATTACTCGATTTGTCCGAGCTTCATAAATGTGGAACCGACAGAATTGCAGATAATGGAAAGATTATTATCATTGGTTAATTTTATTACAGAGAGGAGATTATGAGTTAAGGAAGGGAATGCTAATTGTTGAAAAGTATAAGCTTACACTCAGGAATCTGAAGGATACCATTGCCATAGTGTTGAACAGGAACCGATTGTCCATTTCGGACGAGTATTTGTTTATTTTCAGTGGCTGGCGTGGTTGTTTGAAGGTGATTGAGATCAGATGTTAGTTGTGTCTTTGTATCGATATCGAGAGCCCAAGGTGCGGTAGAAGCTTGTAGGACGCAGTTGGATGTCACATAGCCAAGATTTGAACGGCGCCAGCAAGCAGCGGTAGAGTGCCTGGTCTTATGGCAAATTTGATAGATTGTGGGAGATTTAGACGGAGATCTTCCACCTTTAGTTCGCTGATATGATTGTTGATTCTTGCCTTGACCGCGAGGTGCATTCCAATTTTAATCGTGTGTGGTCTAATGGGAATGTTAAATGTTGGAAAGTATAAGCATACGCTCAAGCGTCGGAAGGATACCATTGCCATAGTGTTGAACGGGAACCGATTGTCCATTTCTATTTGTGCATTTTCGGTGTCTGGCGTGGTTGTTTGAAGGTGATTGAGATCGGATGTTAGGTGTGCCATTGCGCTGGTATCGAGAACCCAAGGTGCAGTTTTAGCTTGTAGGACGTGGTTGGATGTCACATACTCAAGATTTGAACGGTGCCAAGCAGCAGCAGCAGAGTGCCCCGTCTTATGGAAAATTTGACAGATTATGGGAGATTTGGACGGAGATCTTCCACATTTAGTTCGCTATTTGATTGTTGATTTCTGCCTCGACCGCAAGATGCATTCCAATTTCAATCGCGCGAGGTCGTGGGGATTGGTGGCTGATTCTTCCTAGAGGTTATCATTCATTTGGTTGATCTTTTCCCTACACAGCAATGAGCAGATGTTGTCTACGTCCATAGGTTGTAATTGAATCCAGATGGCTGTTTTGATTGATTGATATTGTACCGGAAGTCCGTTAAGTGTTGAGAATCGCGTACTCGTTATCAAGATGGCCTCAAGCTGCGGTGATGTTATTGACCACTGTTTTGATTTTGGATAGATACTGTGTCATGAATTGATTGTTTATCGACATAGTGTGGAGCTCTTTCTTAAGCTGGATTAATTGAGATCTGTTAGTGGGTTGGAGATGCTAAGAGATCGTCAGTCATACTTCTGTTGTAGTAGGTAGATGAAGGATGTAGGGTAAGATGGCTAGTGATATAACTGAGTAGAGAGCAATCACTATGTTTTTATCCACGAGAATCCACATAGTTTAACAAGGATAGAGGCCAGAAGTGATGAGTTGAGGCAGGCAAGGATTGCTTGCATCTTGTATCCCGAAAGTCCAACAACAACAACAACAACAACAACAACAACAACAACAACAACAACAACAAAGCCTTGTATCCCGAAAGTCCATTGGCAAAAAATTTTTTTGACGATTTGAGCTTTTCGCAAAAAATTTTTTTGACGATTTGAGCTTTTCACAGGGGGTAGTTGTATGATATTACTCATGAGAAATTTGAGATTTAGGTGGAATACCAGGAATGCTGCCTGGATTTCTGATGTTTGCGAGGATGCCATTGCCTATGCTGCAGTGTTCGATACAAAGAGGATCGAAGCTCGTTAGAGCAATACTTGCTCCGATACTGTATAGACATTCGAAGGAGGAAGAAGATGCAGTAGAATCATATCTAACACCTAAACTTCATTTTTTACATTTATGCCACCTTACCTAAAACATGAAAATGTGTATTTCACTTTTTAGAAGTAACAAAGAGGTATTTTTTGATGTGATATGAAATATTTAGGTAAATATAAAAAATCAAAATTTATGTGTTAGATATGTAAATACATAAGAATTGGAGGATGTAAATACATAAGAATTAGAAGTAACTAAGAGGTATTGTGAATTGCACTTTTTAATCTCTAAATATAAAAAAATCAAAATTTATGTGTTAGTCCCTCGTTTTTGTTATTTGTTGAATTCTCAATTTAAACTGTTCTCTTGAACCCTCTGGATTATGTATGAACCTATGAATATCAACGCGATATGATAAATCTCAAGAAATCTGATGAAGCAGTCGGTCTTATTTACTCTAAATTACAGGTTTTTAAGTCATATGGCTACCTGCTCCCTGCCATCATTGCATCAATCCTTCTTGCCTCGGGTCCAAAAGCTTTCCTAATGGCATTAGCGCTACCTTTGGGGCAATCTGCAATTGCCCTTTCCATCGAAAAGTTATGGGGTGGTGGAAAGGAAGAGACAAGGACTAGTCCAAGGAGTAGAAGGAAGAGGAAGCCATTTCCGGCCTCCTCCAATGATTTCAGAAAGCAGGAACCGGACGAAAGCGGCGTCGAGAACGAGCGAAGAGCATTTTATAAGTCGTGGGTAGCGACAGAGAATGGTTTGAATGAATCTCGTTTTGGAGGATGGGATGAGTTGGATCAGCGGAGGAGACCGGCAAGGCGGCCTTCGCCTCCGCCTGGAGCCGAGAGCTCGTTCAAATCTGCTCCAGGGGAGATGGGGAAGTTGTCAAAGAAGGGAAGGTACAGAGATGCTCCTCTGTTTCTAAGGCTCTTGATTGCAGTTTTCCCCTTCCTAGGATCATGGATTAAAATAATATGAAGCAGTCGCTGAATTTGGGTTCTGTTTGGAACCTGTTGTAGAGTTTATAACAATATTTGTAGAACTATTGTTTAAAAAAAAAAGAAAAAATCTCTTTTTTTTTTCTTTGTCCTTTTTACCATTGCTTTCTAATGGATTTATTTATAATTTTTTCTTAATGTGAATTCAAGGATTATAAAACTTAATTGAAATAATCAATTCTGATATTAATTTGTTACTTGATTGAGAAGGCAATACTTCACTTTCCTATACTCAAGTAGCAATAACCAATTCTGATATTAAAGCCCTGTGACATTATGTCAAACATAAACATAAGCATCAAATGTAAATGATTAAGAAATAAATCAATTAAATAATAAAATCCAAAGCTAAATTGCAAATTTCAATAACAGATGACTACTTGCATGTTAAATAGAAAATTGAAATATTTATTGAGCGTTTAAAACGATAAAGAAATTAAATTAGTAAACAAACTTGAATGCAACATATAAAATTTTAAAGAATAATATTTATTTGTCCATATATATATACAAAATTTTTCCCTATTCGCCCATGACTGCAAAGAAACTGAATATTCCATGTCAAAGAAACATAAAAAATAATGCACCAAATCACAGTACCAACAGCAAACATTCAAACTCAGCAAAGTAGCTCAAAAACTACAAAGCATAACATATAAAATTGCAAAACATTTGGGATCACAAAATCACCAAAATCCAACTAAATTAAAACTCAAACAATAACCCATTAGTAAACTATATCAAGAGATTGGGCCTGGAAGCCTTGAAGGCAGTCTTGAGCTTCCTGGATGGAGGCCTCACACCTTCTTGAACACAAGAGGAAACTTAATCTTCAAAGTCATGGAACTGCTTCATACTCTCGCTCTTACAGAGCTTCAAGGGTTTGTGATGTTAAAAATTTGAGTGGTATGCATGTGAATATGAATGTTGAGATGTTAGATTATGTAAATACATAAGAATTATGTAGTTTGTGTGTAAATTTCACTATCTTAGAAAGCCTGAGAAATGAGAATATACTTCAGCCAAGATATTGTAATCAAATTTTTAAAGAACTTTCTGAGTCCAATAGTATTTATTACTATTCATTCAACAGTGAGTTCCAGGCACTTCTTGGGGGTGCATTTTACATCCGTTGATTTATCCAAGAAAAATCAACATATGAACATTTTATAATAAGCTTGTTATCCAGTCAGGCTAAACTGAGAAGTAGATGCCACCCAAGCTTCAACCAAAATTGAAGTCATATGCGTGAATTACTCCAACTTACCAAATCTATCAGTTCAAATTCATTTAGCCTAACAACCTGTCTTTAACATGAATTATATATTTTAGAAATTTTGATTTTCTTATATAATCTGTCGGATTTAGTCCAATTGGAATGTGGATTTTAGGGGCTGTTTGGTAATAGAGTTAGAGCGGGTATTAACCTGGATGTAGGCTAAATCTTGTCAAACGATCATTTTGAACAAAATAAAGCTGTGGATTTGATAAATCCAGATCTTATGGATTTCGGCCATAAATTCCGGATTTACTAGATCCCGTGAATATATGAATTTATGAAATTTATAGGATTTACGGGAGAGAAACCAGAATGTAAGAGGAACTTTTCAAACAGCTTCGAATAGACTTACCGGATTTAAATTCGTTGTCAGACAATTTTTCAGGAAAAGTTTTCTTGGGCCTCAGGACACTGTTTGAGATTTAAACTAGCAGTGGGCAATCTGTCGATTCAAGCTCGCAGTTCGCCAGTGTCCTGAGGCCCAAGAAAATGTTTCAGATTTAAAGTCGCAGTTCCCCTCCTCTGAAACTAACTTAGAACAATGTTGTTCTGCTTTAATGTTGGCATGGAACATGTTTTCTAATTTCATGCATTCATGTAATCTACAGAAAATATATTCATTATGCTTCTTAATTGGAGTGCCGAAACCAATTACACCAATACTTCTAGCAGGAAAAGAAGACTATGGTACAAAACCAGAGCCACTGCTAGATACCTGAAAGAAAGTGCAAGGCATTTATTATGTAGAATTTGTAGCCATACTCATGATTGAGGGACAAAAACTTGAACTGTATAAGATCATACATTTGTTAGCAACCTCAACAGCAACTTTTCACTTGACTTAAAGCTTCCATCTGAAAATATAGATTAGTTAATTGAAGCTGCAAAAGTAGTATAAAATCTACTTTCTTTATTCTTGTGTTGCCTATATGATAAAATACAGAGTTTATGGAGGGTGTTTGCCGAGATTTTGGAGCATGATCTTCATCCAAGTTGAAGTTTTTAATCTCTGAGTTAAATCCTGACATAAAATTCCAAATACTTCTTACAGATTTAAGTGGACTCGACTTAAATAATACCAAACATAAATTTAAATTTAACATTGCTGGATTTAATAATTGAATCATATATTTCAAAAAAATGAAGCATACCATTCAATAAAAACATGTAAAGTTCATTCATTGATAGTCCTAATAAAATTAGTATTTCAATGTGAGAATGAACCAGAGCTAGAACTTGGTCGTTGCTCTTCTGCAACTTCTTCAATTCTCTCAGGAAGTACCTATTCAAGGAAAAAGGAGAACCAAATCAACACAAAAATTAATAAATCTCAACAAAACTTTAGCACTAGACAATTAAACGGGCCTGCCTACCAGAACTTAGATTTAACCCTAACTTCATTAGTAGCCTACAACTTCATGCAATAAATCTTTGGTTGTTCATCGTTTGGCGTTGGGAGGGCATTACGAACCACTTGGTACTGACGAAACTGTCGAACTGCGATAGGAAAAGTTTTCTCGTTTTTGGGCCTCAGGACACTGGCGAACTACGATAGGAAAAGTTTTATGAACTCGGCAAAACGGGTGATGAACCCCGTGGTCAATCCGTCAAACCACCTTGATGCGGTCGATCTCAGCATCGTAAAGAAGAGCTTACACTTGAGGGCATCAAAATTTTTTAATAGCCTTATGGACAATTCTAACGACGCAAGATAGTCTTTGGGTTCCGATCGTCCTTTATACCAAGACTGGCATCTTCAACTTTTTATGGGGGTTCAACTTTGAAGACTTGTAGGGAGGAAGCGTTCTCCGGCTACCTCTATACTTTTGTCCGCATCGGTCGATTCCTCTCCTTCATGGGGGCGAATCCGACGTTGTCCACCTGTAGGTGGATCCCCCTTCTTCCATTGTTGGCTGGCGGTTCCTCTTGAGGGGGGTTGACTATTTATTATCGTGCTAGCTCTCCTTCTGGAACTGAGACGGCTCTTAGGGCAGCGACCGCCCTAAGGACTTATGCGAACTGTCCTGACATTTGGTTGTTGATTTGAGTTTTCAAGTCTTGCAGCCTTGTTGCACAAATTATTCCATAAACTATTAGGTGCATGCTACTTCTCCTTCGTTCCACTAACTAGAATCTCCTTGTTGTTGTTGTTGGACTCCTCTTCTTGTTGGCGGTATGTTTCCACGCTCACCGCTCCTAAAAGGATGTTGGATCAAAAAATGTCCGGGAAACACACCCAAATGGAACATGCTATTAGGAAGTGATTAAGGGGGAGTGAGAGAAAGAGAGAGAACAGTAGCAGACATATCAAAGGTTTCATTTATTCATAATATGAACCCCTATTTATAGGCCTAAGACCCAATACTACAAAAGTACGTATTAGCCCCCTTATTATTAACTATTATGGGGCGATTTTTTAGTAATTAAATAGTTATTTGCATATGATAAAACCAGGGGTCGATTCCATCGATGAGAGTTGTTGATTGCCTGACAAGCCTTGGTTCGGTCAATATATAATCTAAAAGGGTGTTCCCCATCAATCGTCCTAAAGGTTGATTACCGCCCTACAGAATTTTCTCTTTGCATCTTCTCTGTCGATCGTTCGGATAAGGTGTTTCCTTCACCAATACTCATTAGGAAACGATCATCATCTGCATCTACACTTGATCGTCCGCATCTTCTTCTTGAACCACTCATCTGCTTTGAGATTTGTGCTAACACATTTTTATGTATACACTTGTAAATCGATGTCATCACTGAATTCGTTTAGTCCATTCACATATCTCCATAGGGAAAAATCAACTTTTGTTGGAGATCCAATAAGGTTTAAAATTGATGCCCCACAACTCTTATTGACCAATGGCTAATCCTTCAAAAGGTCTTTATCTACATCTAATCTTTGATTCATGACCGAAATTCTAATGGCGGTATCTTGAAGGAGTTTTATTTTGGGAATACAAAATTCATTTGAGGATTGTTTGGTTAAAAGTACTTAGAATACAATTTGTTTCTTTAAATGTAATGTAGAGTAAACACAATTATTTGGGCATATCTAGGATTGTTTGGTTATAGAGGGAGGTTGTGGCCTAGCCTGGGACACCTAGAGCAGGCGCAAAGAAATCAGATTCATAAGTGAGAGTGGGAAAGCTATAGAGTTAAGCAATTATTTTGGAATTTCTTCGGTTTGGGTGAAATTCAAATCCATGAAAATTGAGTTGTTGGAGGTTTTAAAATAAATGCTTTCCAAATGTAAAAAGCTTATAATAACAAAACAAATAGCCCCATCGGTGGAAGAATACTTTTTATCATGTTCTATGGCAATGTTGCTTTTGGTTAACTTTGAGAAGATATCCGAAAGAATACTCAAGGTGATGCACATAACGCTAGAAGTGCGCTCACTTGCATCTCTAGCCCTCCCAAAAGCTTTAACGAATTTTCTGCCGACCCTACTTAGTGGAATTAAGTCTTTGTTGTTGTTGTATGATCAAATACTTCATTATGTAGATAGAAGCTAAAACGCTCTTAAAGGGAGTAGGAAACTTCAACAATTGTTTAAAATTTCGTATGAATCTATATAATATGATGACATGATTATATAAAGATGATTATCAATTATAATGATTTCTTCCAACATGAAAATGAAAGAAATGTGTCAAAATCAAGGAATTCATCTCAAATTTGGCTATTGCATCATCAACTCAGGTAGAAACTGCTAATAAACTAATACTGACTCTTCTTAAGATAAAATTGAAGGTGCCAAAGGAGATGGGCAAAAACACCACCAATTATTCTTTTGGATCTTGGAATTATACTCTCCTCTACCATTGGACAAACCCTACTCTTACCAAAATACAACTTGAGAATCAAAAAGTTATGGTTGCTCCAAACTTCGAATAAGTCCATCATTGGAGATACTCTAGAAAAGCAGTACTTTTATTGAGGGACTTATAGAGTTCAAACATCTCTTCATGAAGACCTTAAGCAGCTCAATCTATTCAGTAGAATTATAACTCTCTTTCCATTAACTTTCCCAATCATCTTTAATCATGGTTTTATCTTTTAATCTATGCTTTCCAAATATTAACACGTCCAAATTCCATGTAAAAAGTGCTTCATAGCATTTCAGATCATCGTTGCATTAACCACTAAAAAGTGTCTGATGTCCCATAAAATTTATTTCAAGTCTTGCTCATTATGCAGTATTCCACATGGTCACCAAATTTATCGGCTAGTTTGTCCTTCTTGCCATTCAGTGTCTCTGATACGACGAATTATTCCATCCGGAGCACGTACACAGCGTTGGTGCGGATTTTTTGGGTATTGGATAGGTACTGGATGGGTATAGATGGGTATGGATAGGTATAGATGTGTATTGAAAGTTGGGTATTGACTATTAGGTGAGTATTGGAGGGTACTGGATGGGTATTAGGAGGAGATGCGTGCGTTCCCCGTATGGAATAATGGCTCCTCTGATACACAGTCGACGAAGACAATGTTTACAATCGACGGGTTAAATAAAGTTAAGGAATTAAGCTGGAAGATTTGCCATCAAGAGAACTTGAGATGGAAGAGAGAGAGAGTTGTAAAAGTAGTTGCTTTTCTGTCAAGGTGTTCATCTCAATAACAATAATTAAACTTAATTATTAGCTGAAAGTTTAAAAGTGCCATCTAATAATTTCATCACCTCTCAACTCTTCCAGATGGGATATAAATGGATCTTTGCAGCATCTCTTGCTCTCCTGCAAGTTGCTTGGTACAGGCCTTTGAAGCTGTCAGCTATTAAGTGACGCTAGCTGGTCCTTAATGCGGTCAATTAATCAGTTTATTAGGCTCGACTTCCAAAAACCAAGCTAATATTGTGTTTTCTATCGTAATGTTATTAAGACCAAAAGTTGCACGGCTAATGGTAGAGAAATATTGATTTAAGTCGGTATGTTATATAATAGAATTATCATAATAGTCCCCAATTATTTTAAAATTAAGCTTTAATAATACTAATATCACTCTATACAGATTATTTCAGCCTAAATAAAGAATAGATGGACAAATTTAAAATGACCTCATAGAAATAGAGCTAGAATAGAGTTAAAGTAGGTTTGACAAGTCTTTATGACCCCTCAAAGAAAAATTAAAGTTCAATCAAAGCCATCATAAAACATAGATAAAATAAAATATATTGCTTAAATAATTCCATCTATGAAAACATTTTAACATAGAAAATTTGCTTTTTTATGTTTATGCTACCCAAGTCTCATACCATATTAAAAATACCATCATCTTAGCTTATAAAAAGTGAAATACATTCATTCATGCATAGATG
Organism: Papilionanthe hookeriana x Papilionanthe teres; assembly: GCA_022702705.1. Lineage (NCBI taxonomy): Eukaryota > Viridiplantae > Streptophyta > Magnoliopsida > Asparagales > Orchidaceae > Papilionanthe > Papilionanthe hookeriana x Papilionanthe teres. The sequence continues at coordinate 42,173,331 of CM040421.1, forward strand.
AGTTCGTATGTACATAAAAATTAAAGTTTTGGTCTTAAGTATGTAAATAGAGGAGAATTAAGTCGTATGTGTGTAAATCATCCTATACATAAACCATTTCCCATATAAGTGGCACTGACGGGCAGGCAGGTGGCATCTATTAAGCCATAGGTGCCACGATTTATCTATTGAAAGATCAATAATACAGGAAGTATAGAAAGGAGCATGGCTGTCCTGTGGAATAGTTTAAAAATTCAGTTAAAGCAATATAATGTTTCATTGATACATATAACTAAACAATTGCATTAGCAGCACTAGCAATTCTCGGCCACAAATCCGCACATTCCTTTCCAATTGGTCCAGTAATTGCAGAACCTGTAACAAAACAGGATCGAAATGAAATAAACATAAATACATATTATATATATATATATATGAACCAGAGCTCAAATTAACTAATTACCCTTCATTTCTCCCTTCGGATTCACAATCACACCAGCATTATCTGCAAAGAAAAGTACAAACATTAGGAAAAAAATAACAATTAGCAGAATTGCCTTGAGATTAGTGAATTGATGTAAATAGAAACAAAGAAGCAAAATAATCACTGGCGTCTAGAGAGGCCTCCAAATTGTAATATGCATTGGGATGCATACATTCTGTAATTTGATTGACTAAGAAATTTCTAAAAAGAGAAAAATCATGTCCCAGGAGACAGGTAACACAATGAAAAAGATTAACATCATGCTGTTTAATACTGGTCAATATATTATATGCTTCCTTACTGTGAATGATTACAGCATTAACATCATCCAGAAAGCAATGAAGCAACTGGCAAGAACATCATTACAATTGGTTGGTACAGATTTATACAAAAATATCATCCTGAAAATGAAGAACGTCAATTTATTAGTATGCCTTTTCTCAGTAAATATATACTTTGATTAGGGCTTTTTACTAATATTTTACTTCATATGAGCATAATGATCATATGATGATACAACTGAAAAAAGAAACAATATTTAGGCCATATTTCTTTCTCCAATTTAAGCGCGTCTTCTGGAAGAAACAATATTTAGGCCATATTTCTTTCTCCAATTTAAGCGCGTCTTCTGGAAGTAACATTAAATTTGAAACAAAGATGCATATAAACACAATGCCTTAACTTTAGGTAACAAAAAATGCAAAGTATCAATTCAATCATAAAACTGACATCTCCAAATATGCAAAACAACAAATATAGGTCAAAGTGGGCCAAATTAACATACAACCCAGTTAGGCAACACTATCATTTTTATTTTTATTTTTTCCTTTCAGGTGCAACAAAAAATTGTATTTCACCCCGTCTAAGTGACGCTCCAACTGAACAGCAATATCTCAATAATGTCTATCTCATGGCCAGTCCCAAAAGGTAATAGCAGCAATGCCGCTCCCTAAGGCGATGGAATATGAGATCGTTGAAGATGGAGGAACTTGCGAACCATCAACATCTCCAAGCTCTATATATGCCGTTTACTTAGGAATATGCAAACATTAAGGGTTTGCTCCAGCAAGTTGAAGGAAGATTTCCCTCCGTCACGACAAAAACTCTGAAAACTGTTTAACACATCAAAATCGGTCTACAAATGCAGCCCACCGTACCAAGCTCTCAACCAAAAAGTTTTGGTTTTCAGGCATTTGCATTTAGTTGTGTGGGTTTACATACTAAATACGCTTAACAAAAAAACGGCCCGCAACAGCAAACTAAGTGTGTTGCTCATCTCAATAATGTTTATCTCATGGCCAGTCCCAAAAGGTAATAGCAGCAACGCCGCTTCTTAAGGCGATGGAATATGAGATCGTTGAAGATGGAGGAACTTGCGAACCATCAACATCTCCAAGCTCTATATGTGACGTTTACTTAGGAATATGCAAACATTAAGGGTTTGCTCCGGCAAGTTGAAGGAAATTTAACCCGGAAGATTTCCATCCGTCACAACATAACCCCAAAAACGCTCACCATGTTTAATTGAGAAAGTAAATAATTCAAGAATCAAATACACCAGCCGCCACAAAAAAATGTGCATACAAAACACAATCATACAATACATCCAACTAGGATAAAATAAAACAAAACTTCAATGCCAAATGCGATAATCCATAAAATAACCGATTAACGAAATTCAATTGAACAGAAAATCTTCCAGAAAAAAAAAATAATAATAAAATAAAGACATCATGATCGAAACTGTTAACAAAATCTAGTCAAGATTATACCCTCAAAGTACATGTAGACTCCATCCTTTCGGCGCCAAGGCTTGCGCTGTCGTACGATGACAGCGGGCATGACCTTTTTTCTAAGATCGGGCTTTCCCTTCTTGACGGTAGCCATAACCATGTCACCAACACAGGCGGATGGGAGGCGGTTGAGGCGCCCCTTGATCCCCTTCACAGAGATTATATAAAGATTCTTCGCACCAGTGTTATCAGCGCAGTTAACTGTTGCTGCAACAGGAAGACCCAGCGACATCCGAAACTTATTTCCGGCGCTACCTCCCCGTCCTGAGAACATCGTCACCAACAGACAATGAATCGTGCATTACAACCAGAAGAAGGAACATATATGAGGTCGAATGAGAGAAACAGAGATATATCTAGGAACGCTAGACATTCAGAAAGACGGATGAATAAGGGCTTACCTCGCTTCGACATCTTTGACAGAGAGAGACGGAAAGGATTGAGGGTTAGCATAGTCTTATATAGGGGTTTCGCTAGGGTTTTCGTTGTATTACGAATTTACGAAAATGTCCCTATGTGCTAGAGATTGCTAGCGTTATCACATCAGTCTATAAAAATAATATTAAAATTTCTTTCTAAGTATCTTGCATCAAGATCTATGATATTCAAAATATGATTGAATTTTAACAAGCCACCCGATCGATGCTCTCGTTACTTAACCGATCACCTTCTTCTAACCCCATCTCTCTATTCATATTTACCACCAGGGCTGTCAAAAAAGTTCGTTATTCGCAAACAGTTTGTGTTCGATTTGTCAAGAAGTTCGTGTTTGATTCGTTCGATAAGTAAATGAGACGAATACAAACAATTTTTTTTGTTCGGTTTGTTAAACGAACCAAACACGAACAGATGATGTGTTTGTTCGTGTTCGATTCGTTATTGTTCGAAATATAAAATAATTTAAAATAATTATATATAAAAATTTTATGATATTTTAAAAATAATTATATATTATAAAAATTTATCATATTTTAAATAATTAAATTTTTATAAATTATAATATATGATAAATTATTAATAACAATAATAATATTATAGTATTAATTATATTAATATAAATATTATAATATTATAATTAATATACTATACTATATATTAAAATAAAACCCTAATCGAAACCCTAAACGCCTTATCCAGTTTGCGTCATTTTGAGGAAGTATGAGTTACTTGATGTGTACGGAATACCTGATCAATTTGCTTCATTTTGAGGAAGTATCTTATCAAAGCTAGGGCTGTCAAAAAAGCTCGTTGTTCGCGAACAGTTCGTGTTCGGTTCGCCAGGAAGTTTGTTTTTGTTCGATAAGCAAACGAACCAAACACGAACAGTAATGTGTTCGAACATTTAGAACACGAACACTAGCTTTGTTCGTTCGTGTTCGATTCGTTTACACCACTATTTACCACTCAATTTGTTTGTGCTTCCATCAAGCCACCCTCCCGCCGACCACTGCTCCAGCCGCCTTCGGGCGACCACTTGGTACCAATCAATCACCTGTCTCTTATCGATCATCTTAAAATTACGGAAGATTTACATATGTACCAAAATATTATTATATTTGAGTATTTACATAAATACCACTAAATTTATTTTGAAGCAAGCCACTCTTCGACCAGCAACCACGTTCAGCCAATCACTAATCTAGTCGCCCCTGGTTGACCACCTGCTTCCACCCAATCACCTGCCTCCGATTGGTTGTATGTCTTCGACTGATCATCACAAATTAGGATAACTGAAATACCTAAGCGATTGAAATATCCAGGCGACTAACAATTTTGAGAGATCGAAATAGGTAACAATGATATTCTATCTTTTTTTTTTCTTCTGAATCATGTATATCTAAATATTTCTGATTATGTTTTCCTAGGTCAGACAGAGACTCGAGGAACTTGAAGGGATCACTGGTGTCTGCATCTAAGCTGACACTTGGGGAATACGAACTGGCCAAGCAAATCAAAGACTCTCATGTGAAGTGAGCAAATCAAAGACTCTCCTGCGAAGTGAGCAAATCAAAGACCCTTCAGAGACGAGGAAATCTAAGTCTCTCATCTGGGGCGGGCAAAAACAACGACTCCCCTCTGTAGCGAGCAAATAAAAGACCCATTTTCGAGGTGAGCAATTGGAAGTTTCCCCTCTAGAGTGAGCAAATCAACAAATGCCAACCTTTATCTCGGAGCAACCATCCTAAGCAAATAGTTTGATACATGTAAAATGCTAAAATGAATGTGAAAAACAACAAAAACTCTCTCATTTGTTGCATGTTGGTAAAGGTTGCAAAACATTTTTATGTGTTTTTCTTAAAAACAAAAGTACCAAAATAACACTATTAACTAAGTGACAGAGGAAGCCAATAAAACCGATCAAATGTCTCCTCAACTAATCGAAATGCCAAATAGCTGACCGACAACACAAAAGGAGAAAAAATTGACCCGAAAAGTATCAAAAGAAACTTCAAGGTCAAAGAAAATAGAGTGCTATTAGTGTTGAAATCAAGGGAGTATGATTATCTCATTTGCTTTTTTGACATTTAACTTCTCTTATTCGTATCGCGGATTCACTTAGAAGAAGTAAGAGATTTGGGGGAATTTATTTATGTCCTAAAAATGTCGACAGTAGCAGAGACCAGCCAACCACCTCATTAGCGCAACTATGCCGGCCGACAGACTGGCTACATCGTTGGATGAAACGAACAACAAAAATATGTCAGATATACAAAAATATGTGAAGGACTAGACCTAACTATTCTTTAAAGACAATAATAGCTGGATAACGCTCGGGAACAATAATAATCAGTAACTCCTCAACACAATAATAATTGGTAACTCTCATGAATAATAATAACTGGTACATCCAGAGGTATAACAACTTGTATCTTTGAAAAGCATAATAACTTGTAACTCCTAAGAATAATTATGTAATTTTCTAAATTTCACATATAATCTATAAATTAGATGATCTTTTTCAAGTAAATTGGAGGAGACCATTAGGGTTTTTCAGTCATTTAAACATTACTCTTCTCTTCTCTTCTCTTCTCTTGTAACAACTTCTTTCAATATACAAAATAACTTTGAGAGCTTGGGGAACACCCCCACTTTGACCCGCTAAGGGGCAATCGTAATGTCACTCGTTCGCTCTATCTCTCTCTCTCGCTTTTTTCCTCTCCCTCGGTCCATATGCTTTATGCCTTGGACATTGTCTACCGAACAAAATTGGATTCAACATCTACAACTTAAACTTTGTTTTCTATATTTATGTCACTCAAAATTTTCACATTAACTTAAAAATATCACTATTTTAACTTTTTATAAAGTAAAATATAACTTTTTATGTCTCAGTATGGTGGTATTTATGTAAAAATTGAAGAATAAGTCTCAGATATATAGATGCATAGGAATTGAGTGATATGTCTGTTGCATGTAGATATTCCTTAATTTTTGTTTGAAAATTTATGCACACCACTGTACTACGCAAGTCTTTATGTATTTACATGTCTAGCACATAGACTTCAAATTTTATATGCAAACCACCGTACCTATACATGAGAAGATGGAGTTCACTTTTTAAAAATTTAAACGGTGGTTTTTTTTATGTGATATGAAATATTTGGATGATATAAATGTAAAAAAATAAAACTTAAGAATTAGATATGTACATACATAGAAATTTTTTGGTATGTACGTAAATGCCCCTACCCCTTTTTCTATATTTATTTTTGTATGGTTTTGTAGGAAGTTATTTAGCTATTTGCAATAGTTATACTCCTAAAAAATTATATATATATATATATATATAATTTATAGTTATTTATTTATCATATAAATGTTGCAATACCAGTTATTTATTTATCATATAGTAGTAATTTATCATGGGTGATGCAATAGGGGTTATTCTATATAAACGACATAGGTAGTTAAGAGTAAGGGATAGCCAACCCAAGAAGAATATAATACGAACGTGCCAACACTCCAACATGACAGCAGTTTGATCAACACATGAGCAAGCACACTACATCAAAATGTTATAGGAAGAGCAGTTGAAGGAATGAGTCTCTTATTTATGTTATTTTGTTTTTATACAGTACTGATGGTGATGAATACGTAAGATTTAATATATCTTATTTGCGTACACAATGTTTAAAATAGGATGATTATCGACTCATTAAAGGGTAATAAGGCTGAGCATTCCAAATGGTTTAAGAATTGACTTAACCATCAAACAATCAATCAAATTAATGTTGGCAAGTATGGCAAAATGGTTGTTTAAGGGACTTTAAAGGGTTTAATGTAGAGCAATTGGTTTGGTAGAATTTATCCATGTTGTATTTGTTGTTATAGATTCAACTCCAATGAAGAAAGTGGACATATTGGAGTTAGACAACCTAAACAAACTAGTAGATATGAGACAAGCAAATTAGGGTAATTTTAAGTACAATTGCATATAGTCTTCATCATGCATGTCCAATAAGAGTAGATATTGATATTAAGTTACCCTAGAAGTTCATATCCTATTTCCAATATTTTTTTTAATTAAGAAATTTTTTTTAATAACATATTGTTTTTACTATTAATGAATGATGGTCTATTAAAAATAGTGACTATTTTTTATAGAATTTTTTGTTGCACATATTTATGTTGAATTTTGTAACATGTAATATATGATGGGCCGCTCTTTATAAATATATTGTTATGATAAAATAATTATTGTAAAATACTTTAAGATGGGTATTTTGTCATAAAGATCAATGGATTTGGTAATCATAAATGGACAACTAATTTAATTGTCATCGTATAAATGATGAATTATATCATTGGATCATTATTTTTTATTAGTAATTCATTGATAATCTATGGTCAAATAAATAACATTTAATCTATTGATATAAACCAAGTACGGTGAACCACAAGTGAATCATGCAAGTATGTGTGTCGTATAATTACTATACGAAATTGATTTACGTGTATCGATCTTATATGGAGAAGAGTAAACCCCAATTTGAAAAAGGTTCTAGTCTAGGATTTGAAGTGCTAGATCGAATGTTTGAACTTTGGTTTCTGGTTAAAGTGACTACCTTAATTCTTTTACAATGATAAAAGTTAGGTTAACTATGTGAGATAAAGAGTTTACGAGGTTTATAGTGCTGACGAGTTCTCTCTTGAATTGATTATGTGAAAATGTAAGTTTATACTAGTGATTCAAATTTAAGTGTCAAACAAGAGCATGATCTTCCTTGGCCCCTCGATAGCGTCTAGTTTGTTCTCTAAATCAGTGAACAACCCATGAATATGAATCTCCCTAATTTGTTTGAAGAATCTAGAGATAATATCTCCAATCTGTTAAATTCATATGGTTAATAAAATCGTTCTACTTAGCTCTCTTCTAATTTTATAATCTCACGATAAGTTTTAACAGCCCACCTGGCCAGGATGAATTTAAATCAAGTTTTCTAGATTAACACAAAACAATATGTCAATTCTAACAAGAACCATACCATCAATTTAAACATATCATTCCTATTCTTTTAATTTAAAGGATAAATGTAGATATACTCGCTATGCATGCTTATAAACAACAATTCCAACTTCTCATTAAAAGAAAACATCCACAGTACAATGGTTTTGCAATGAAAAAAAATCTAAGAATAGTCAAAAGTCAACTTATCAATTTTCCTCCACAAGCACCAATACAAGTCACAGTGTATACTCACAATCTCTCTTTCTTACACTAAAAGACTTTGAATTCTTGATCATTCAAGTGCTCTTCTCTGATCTCTCACTCCTAATGGGTGCTTTCTCTCTGAAATGACTTGGAAGAACAACAAAAAAGTCCTACATCTATCATTAGAATCCTCTATACTTTTCATGGTGAAAGACGTGTCTTAATCGTTAAAACCACCAAAGCGCATAAACTAACTCATAGACACTGGTCTGCAACACTTAAACGCTGGCCTGCAGAACTAATTTTGGGGCATCGAGCACTTAGGCTCCATGATGTGGCTCTTAGGTGCTCCGACTGTAGTGCCTACTTTCCTCTTTCTCTATATTTTAAACGCTGGGCTCCTTTATGAACTTGATCAATGATACCTATTTTATTTTCTATCGTGGAACCTACTTTGTGTGTTCCCTGTCTGGTGAACAAAACTTTGTTGGAAGTCATCTCCTTGGGTGTATAGGCACTAGTCCAGCCATTAGCACAATCTTGGGTATTTCCAGCTCCACTGATTCTCCTTTCTGAATCCTACAAAGCACATCACAAATCTTTCAAAAAGCATAAAATAACATAGAAAAGATTGAAATAAAGTCATCAATACTATACACTTTCTTTGCACGTCAAAATTTCTCAAACTTAACCATTACTTACCCTCAAATAATTCTAATATCTAAAATTTATTCCTTTCAAGGTAAACAGTGGCAAGTGGTGGTTATAGATCTAGTGCTTACTAAGCAAGGAATGAAAATTATGTAAATATCAATAAACATTTATCCCCTTTGAAGTGAGAATGCAAAAGTTGGTCTCTAACGTCTTGATCTATAAAATAATGATCTTAATCCATAAACTCATCCCAGAGACAGTTTCTTGAAGGTAAACTACTATAAAATTAAAATCAACCATAAAATTCAACTGTCCGTTCAATGAACTTAGTTTTTTCTACTTTTCATTTTTATAAGTACAAAATCATCACTTCTCTCAATGATGGGAGCGCTTCGCAAGTTCATGAAGATCCCAATTGATAAAGAAAGGAATTATAGGAGAGAGTTTCAAGGTGCTCGAAGAGGAAGACAATAGAAGCAGAGGTGTCATATCAAGATAGAAAGGTAGCGATGAACTATCACTTCTCTCAAACAAAGCAATGTTCTTTTTCGTTATAAGATTTAGACAGAGAACACAAATTGTAGAGGGATGACCCAACCCAATGGTAGATCCGTCTTTTAGCATGTTAGAAATAAAGTTATTGATGATAGATCTTATATCTGTATATAGAGTTGTAAACGAGCTGAACACGAGCGAGCCCGTGCTAAACATAAGTTTAGCTCACTACTGTTTGTGTTCAACTCATTTATATTTTGAATATAAAAAATTGTTCGTATCTGACTCATTTATTTAGTGAGCCAAACATTGGTTGTTTGTGAACAAAAAACTGTTTTGACAACCCTAGTCTCGCATGTAGCCGTTAGAGGTGTAAACGAGTCGAGCTTGAGCGATCCTAGGATCGACTTATTAAAAAATATCATTATTTGTGTTTGAGTCGTTTATATATCAAACTAAAAAAATTTGTTCATGTTTGACTCGCGAGTTAAACACGAGTGACGAGGTGTTCATAAACAAGAAATCATATTGAGAACCTTAATTGCACAATCGTAAGATGTTAAGGGCAGGACAATATTCAAAATTTATTATTTATATCAAATATTCATTTAAATTGAATTTAATAAAATTTTATTCTATTTTTAATCAGTGATTTTAATTGATTATAAATCTTTGTAGCCTTGTAGTCAATTAAATTATTTTAAAATAATACTATATATATATATATAATGTGCCGATCATAAACAAATAAAATTTCGTATTGAGCGCAAAAAAATTGTTCGTATTCGACTCGTTTGCTCAACGAATGAATCAAACACGAACTATTTAACGAGCCGAACACAAACCGTTTTGACAGCCATACCTTTAGATAATCCCCCATGAATACAAGAATTTATAACATCTCTCTATCGGATCACCTCACTCAAATCCGGCGAAGGAATGAGTTTGGAAGAGATAAAATGGTGCCAAAACTTAGAATCAATATTCAATACAGAAGCAAGAATGTTGATTTTTCGCTTATCCTGAACTTCCCACTCACCCTGTCTATCGACGAAATATTGCATCCGAATTCAGTAGGCACCCTGTCTATCATCTAGATGCCTTATGACTTCCTGAAGCTCAAGATCGAAAGACATGAAATTGGAGAAATAATTATTGGGTAAATCAAAAGGATTAAATTCATCCTTCCAACAACATCATAATTTATTCTCTTGGCACATGTTAAGAGTGCACACTTCTAAAATTCATCCCAAATTTGTTTCGTGAGGATTCATTAGGGCAATTAAATCTAAATCCATCATAGTTTTGTGTCTCAAGCATAGTAGAAGTCAACAAAAGTTATGATCCATTTGGGGCAGCGTATTTGGTGCGGTGGCGTTTTGAAAACGCACCTGAGCTGTTTGGGTAAACAGCGTTTTGGCAGCTTATACGTTTTCAAAACTCTGAAAACAACATTTTCAAAACGCTGAAAATAGTGTTTTCACACCGCACCTACCTAAGTGCGGTGAGAGCTTTATGTCCGTGTTCTGACATTTCCAAAAAAATAAAAATTTTTAATAGCTACCGCACCTAGCTTATCAGTAAATAATTTTTAATCAGCTTATAAGCGGATTATTTAATAAGTTGCACCTGCCTCAAACAAACCCTTAATCTAATTTTGGCTACTCAATTATAATCATGCTCTCAAATTCTAAATTCTTTAGCTCTCACTCAATTCGAGAAATGTCTTCACCCTTTGAAAACATAACAAAAGAGTGAGGACTCTTAGGGCTGTAAACAAGCTGACTTTAGCGAGCGCAGTCTTAGCTCGCGTTCAACTTAATTTTGTTCGAAATTAACTCGTGAATAACTTGCTCGTATTCGACTAAAAAGTGATTGCTTTAAATTAATTAAAAAAATAGATGTTGGGGTGCTTCATTCTAACTTGCGCAATTTCTATCCAATGAATAGAAGTACTTGATTTAAATTTATATATAAATCTATATAAAGTGTTATTATATAAATAATATATATAATCTCTTTTTTAAGAGTAAAAACGTAACAAATATGATCGAACAAAGGGTTATTTCTGTTTAGCTCGTTTATAAATCGAGTTTATAAAATTTATTTATATTCGACTAATTTATTTAATAAATAATTCAAATAAGGGCTACTTAAAAATCAAACATAAAGTATTTAGAAACAATTAACTTTTTTTAGCAGCCTTAATGAAGAGTAATAATATCATAGATAATACATTAATATTGAAAAATCGGATACACTAAAGAAATGCTATTTTACGAAGGAGTAAAGGGTAATAACGTAATCAGACAGACCGAACCGGAATATAAAAACGCAAACTCCACATAGAGGCATCTCAATCTGTGGTTTTCTGCCCTCCTTCCTGCCGCCGTTCGTCGAAATGGTGATAACCCTAATCTTCGCTTCGAATTTGACGTTATAAGTGCAAATCCCGCTCCTTCTCATTACTTTTACAGGGAAAAGGTACGGGATCTTTCGGTAAGAGAAGGAACAAGACTCATACGCTGTGTGTGAGGTGCGGCCGAAGGAGCTTTCACCTTCAAAAGAGCACCTGCTCCTCCTGTGGCTACCCAGCTGCTCGCATTCGCAAGTGTAAGAAACTAATCCTAGTTTATGCTGTGCTTAAATGCTTCCTGCTGTAAGTGTCATGCGCTTGCGCTATTTTGTTATAGTTGGTCCATGTTTCGATTGAATGTTTAATTTATAGATCTTATGGAAAGCGCGACTGTAAATAGAGATGAGACTTGTTGAGATCGCCTTTGTTGTGGTGGTTTTCGCTCTTTTCAATGTATTGATTCTATTTTTAGGTGCCCATTGAAAGTTGAATCCGTGTTTTCTCGTCTTTGCTGTGTAAATTGGCTTCCTGATACCACTGGACTATGAAACTTGAGACAAGATTCGTATGATAGCAGGGACAGATATAGGCACAATAAGGATTGTGTTTGCATAGAATCGCACTCTTGCGGAGAAATTCACTTACATGCGTTTATTACTTATTGGAAAATTAGGGAAAATAATGGTAAGGTTTGATAGTTATTCAAATAAAGTTATTTTCTTTCTTCTATAATGTTTTTATTTTATTTTGCAACCCTTACTGATTATAAAAAAAACACTGTTTGATATTACATTTTTTGTACTCGCTGTTCTACGCACGTGCGTGAGATGTAATAACTGGAACAAGAAGTTATGTATAAATGTAATTCGGGTTGTCTCCATGCTTCTTTTGTCAGCTTGGTAACATGCTACTGAACGATCGAAATTTATACTGTCAAACTCCTAATTCTTGGCATTTAAACATCAATTTGCTGAGTATGAATTCATTTTTGATGATTTTTGTTTATCATCTTGTTTGTTGAAACTTGAAGTTATTAGTAGATGCAGCTCCTTAGAAAGTAAATAAGCATACATGTTCCATGATATTGCTATTTTGAAAAGTTTTTGAGGAGCATCATGCTTGTTGTGGAAGAGAAATGCATTTTATTATGGAGGAAGAATTAAAGATTGTTTCAACTTCTATAGATGATTCTTGTTAGATGACTGACTGGTTCTTGGAAATATTTATTGCAATTTGTGAAGAATATATTAATAGTGATCATTAAGGGATTCTTTCTTAGTCATTCTACTTCATGTATATTTTGTATCTTGTTTTTGCCTTCTAATTTTTTGGCATTTGGCATATGAAATGTGTTAGAAGATGCAACTTATCCATTTTTATTCTTTGGGATGGTGGATGTCTTAGTTTTGTAACTTTTATTTAAGTTATGATCAATGATTTATTTTGAATAAGGTTCTTGGAATTATTTATTGCAAGTTGTGAAGAATATGTTAATAGTGATCATTAAGGGATTATATTTTTATTTTACTTGGTCTATATTTTGAACTATTGTTTTTGCCTCCTAAATTTTTGGCATGGGCATATGAAATGTGTTAGAAGATGCAACTTAATCATTTTTCTTTTTCGACTTTGGGATGGTGTATGCTTTAGTTTTGTTACTTTTATGCAAGTGATGCTCAATGATTTCTTTTGAACAAAATATTATTTGCATGTAACATTTTTATGGATTATTTCCATTGTTTGCATGTAAGTTTTTTAATCATTTGAGTTGTTCAACAAACATGTTATTAATTTATTTTTAGAGTCACTTTTGTAATGCCTTTATGTTATTATTATTGTAGATTTTTCAGTAATATTAAAGTTTTGTTTTCTTATAATGAAATACCTTTAGGTAAATTTATTGGTTTTAGCAATTGATGACTTGGTTATAATCTTACCTTTTTTTTATTAATGTAACATATAGAATAATGACTTTTAAGCTTTTAGTTTTTTTATACTTCTTATTGATAAAAGTCAACTAATCTACCTAACTACACCTTTGAGTGAGGATATTTCTTTTCCCTACATATTGTCATGGATGTATCATCATCATTAACTTCATCCCGATTATTTACATTTGACATCATGGATCTTAAAGTTTTTATTCATTCCTATTGCGTGTTGTTTAAGGTTTTAGATCTATTCCTTACAAATCATTTTAAACAACTTTCACCCAAGCAATTTTTTTCTTTTTTAATCTGTATAGTTATTTTTAGTAACTTTAATAATGCATTTTATTTAATTTTCTGCACATGTTTATATCATCTAAGCAAAGTTTTAAAATATGAAATCAGGAATTGATACATTTTTTCTTTGCGAGGCAAAGTGTAAGCCTAAAAAAAAAATATCATAAAATTAAACATGATTCATAAGTATTACATTTGACAAATCATAAATCTTAATTATTAAACTTAAAATTTAAATATGCTAATAAATTTTGGTACTTCACTTAATAATCACATGCGTATGATATTCTAAAATCCTAAATATAAAGCATGTTTGAAATAAGTTTTCTATATTATACTTCAAATTTAAATACCAAAAGAATTAGGATCCACCATTGTATCATCATTATTTTTATAATCTTCGGAATAATCATTATATGCAATAACTCTATCACCTCAAATTTTTTGTTATCATTTTCAAATTCTTCATAAAATTTCACAATTTTATTTTATCTTCTACATTAAATAACATTTAATTCAATATAATTTTAAATAAAATAATAAATTAATACATAACAAAAGGTCTATTTTGGACAACTTTTGGTATGTTTTGCTTTTCAATCCGCCACTACAGTCGGTTTGAGGAATTATTTTTCTGATGTTTTCTATAATTTTTTGTGATGAAAAGCTGTTTTTTTTAAGCTGATCTATTGTGTTGGCTATATTAAAGTTGTTGTTTACTTTTTTGGGGAAAAATATATATAATTCATTGCAATTTTTAAAGAGTTTTTCTCTCCACCACAACTTTACAACCATATTTTTTAAATGCTGCTGCCACCCGGAATATAATCTAAGTAATCCATTATACTTTAATTACATAATTAAGTTTATATTTTTTTAATCTCCCCCACTTTGCTTCTTTCTTTTAAATGATTGTGAAGTAGAAGCAGCTCAGATTCAATCTCTTTAATCCCTTTCAATGTTAATATTGACACCTTCTTTAATATCATCTTTAGAATCCATTTCATCATCTTCAAACTCAAATCTTTTTTCTTCTTAGGCGTTGTCCATTCATCATCAGACATAATATCATCAATATTCGAATGATCTATTCTATTATTACCACTTTTTTTTGTTTTTGTAGCTTCAAGTGTCAATCTTTCAAATTTTTATCGAATATAACATAAACTAACTTTTTTGTTCAACTTGTAGCCAATCGATTTGTTCTCTTTGTATGAAATTGGTTGATTGTGCTTCAATTATGCTTATATGTGGTTGTTGAACAAGTAATACTAAAAATTTTCTCAGGAAATGCATTGAGTTCAGGCACCTCATCTTCAAATTATGCCCATGCCTAGCATAAGATTAAATAAAAAGTAGCAATATATATTGAGATAATAACTCTATATATAAACAATATACTCAGATTTAAAATTATAGATAGATGAAATTTACCCGGTGAGCTTCTCTTGTAGCATGTTTGAGCTGTTCTAAATTCAAACATTACATTCTCCAAATGATAATCTTGAAGTTGATCATCAAATATAAGATAGTCAACTTGAAGAACGATTCTATCCATGAATGCATATATAATCTGGCTTTAATCTCATTATGCACATGAAAGTCTTTGTCATAATGAAATTAATGATTTGAATAATATTCGACAACATGTAAATGTTGATGTAGCTGACCTTTTTTTTTATTGATGATTTCCCATATTTGTTTTCAATGTTATTTCTTGTCCTCCTAAATCTTTTGTTATTTTTTCATTTGTCTTGTTCATAGCTTCATAAATAAACCCATAGCAAGAGCCCTATCACTATTATTTATTTGCAATACTTTCACTAAAGTTCTGTAATCTTCAGAGCATAACTAGCAGATTGCTAAAATTAATTCTCTCATAATAATCTTCTTGAATTCTTTCCTTTTGATTTTTTCTTTTTACCCAATAACTTTTATCCCATTATTTAGAAGCAAACAAAGCCTCCAAAGGCTGCCGCAACTCTTTAAATCTTTGCGAAGTCAAATAAGCCATGACAAATCTTTTAAATATTGGCAAGATACGTTTTTTTTTTTTTTTTGAATTTCTTCATCAAAAATAATATCCATGAATTGTTGTAAAAAAGTTTACTTGCTATTTTTGCTTTCAAGCAAAGTAGATTTATGTTGCAACAAATGTCCTAATTTGTCAAGCATAAAATCCAGACTATTAACAACATAAGGAGTCTAATAAAATTTTTTCCTTCTCTCATTAACATAATTCCTGCAGCTTTATAGGCACTTATATTAATTATATTAACTTGAACAACTATGTTCTCCCCAAATTTTCAGTAATCATATCAATCATTTTAAAAAGCAATTATTCTTCTTTTACAAAGGCCGATATATAGACAGATTTCAAAATATCATCCCATAAGAGTTGTTACTAAGAAAATTTATAATTCTTTGTCTGGTAGCAGACCAACTATCTGACATTATGTTAATTTCTATCTCAACCCATATCTTCTTTACTTCAACTATTCTTGTCGACCTTCTCATCCAACATCCAAGTTTACAGTTTATTAATGTTAGAAAGATAAGACCCTTGCCTACAATTTCCAACAGAATGAAACATTTTGATTCACGAAGGACTCTTAATCTTATTAAATGAGAATCCATTCTTAAAAAGATCATGTAATATTTAATCGTAGTCTATTTTTATATTCGTTGGTAGAAGTTGGAGGAGGAATTATTTGAGAGTTAATATTTTTATCTTCATCACATTCACAAAACATTTATCCATTTGTCATGGAGTTTCTCTATCAAAAGAAAGTAAATGATTTCCACTGTTGGAACCATTATATTGAGAGCCAAAATATGAAACATTTCGCTTTTATTTCTTCCATATTTCTTAGTGCTGTTTCTTTTGAAGTGATTTTTTTTTCTAAATACCTATATATGAAATGTCTTTCTACATGAAAGTTCTTTGTGATATGAAATTTCGATTGCTTTGGATTATGAAAACTTGGAAATTTAAAAGTTTCATTTATGGAAATCATGAAACTTTGATTGCTTTGACTTAAGAAAACTCGAAAGTTCAAAAGTTTCATTGATGAATAAAATCATGAAACTTCGATTGCTTTGAATTATAAAAACTTGAAAATTTAAAAGTTTTATTTATGGAAATCATGAAACTTCGATTGCTTTAAATTATAAAAATTTAAAAGTTTCGTTTATGAAAATTATGAAACTTTGATTGCTTTAAGTTGTAAAATTTGGAAGATTTCATTATGGTAAATATTAAACATGCTTAAATAGTAGGATGTATTAAATATGTATGTCATTTAGATGTTTATTGTTGCTATGGGAGGCTTGAGGAAGATTGTGAATTCCAAACCTTTTTATATCTTCATAGTTACGATCATACAGTTCATATATTCAAATTGAGTGGGTTATTTCTCATACCAATTTTTCGATGCGCCTTTGCGAGATAAACTCGGTCGTGGTAGGAATATTGGATGATTACAAAAATTACTTAGTGAGCGAACGAAAGAAATGATATCAAACTTTGCGTCGGTAAACAATTTCTCTTTTTCAGGTGATGTTATATGGATCATTGAGCGGGGCTATAAGATGGATGTTTTGTGGGTTTGAGCGGTGATTATAAATGTATCTAGGTACTCAAGAATAATATTGCAGCTTCTTGCTCGATGATTACGAGAGAGTGTAGAGTGGCGTACTACCCGCTAACATTGGGTAAAGAGAGCAGCCCTAACTTTCAAGGATTGTTGGTGGTCTAATGCCCCAAAAAATTTACTGACTTATGAACTGTCTCATTTACAAAAATAAATGACCTCTTCCTATATGAAAAAATTATATTTGGGGTGATAAAATAAAAGTTTAAATTATCTTTATGACTGAAAGGATAAGGAATTTTAAGTCTTGCTTCTGACAGTTCATATGTCAGTCCTGTGGGCCTGACTGAGAATTACCTTCTCTCTGATTGTCCTGTTAGCAGCCTTATGTGTTGGGTTTCTCGTACATGCCACTAACGGTTGCCTACGAATGTCCCTAAAAAATTGTCAAGACTTCAGCCCTGATTCTGAGCTTCCCCTTTACCAAAATCCTTATACTCAACTCTGATCTTTCATATATATGCTACCTGATCTTTTTTTACAGTTTTGCTAATAACTTCTGGTTTTATTTAATCTGTCACAATATTTGCATGTTTTACTTATAATTCTAACCCCTATTAACAGAGGCGTCGAAGGCGGTAGGTACGTGCTATTACTTCCTTTTTTTACTGCACTTAATCTTTTATTGCACTTTACTGTACATATTTTGTTTATACTTGTGACATTATTATTCTGTGTTTTACAATACCTATAAAAGACCTCTAGGGTAGATGACAGTAGGTCACGTGTTTAGGAGGAAAACTACAACAAGACTTTGTGACTTAACAATAATAACAAACATCAACTCAAGTACACATGCCAAAATCACAAGACTGCATAAGAAGCCCAGAGCAAACTTTTCATGAAGCAGGGCAAGGATGCAAGCGAACAGAGGACAACATCAAACGTTGGTCAACACTAAACATGAATCGCCAGAAGCTCTTCAACTAATCACAACATACTCATAGGATTCTGATCTAGCAAGACGTAAGTCCTCACGTTAGGTATTTATACGATCGTATGTTGTGCGATATAAGCCCTAACTCCTTTTTATGATTCCGAGTTTGTCGTTAGGTACGAGATAAATGCTCCAATATTCTTAGGCCACCTTCACGATCATATATCGTGCAGATATAAGTTCTAAAATTCTAATAAATAACAAGAGTAAACATCAAATAACATTATTCAAAAGTGCAGAGCCAAACAATAAGGTAGTTTGTGAAGTCTATGGGATCTCCTCAGATTCTGTGACGTCCTCCTACCTTTTGCTCATTTGGATTCTCAAAATAATTGTTCCACATTGAACTCTTCCCACTTGACTTTTCTGTGTCCAATCGTGAAAATTAAACGTTGAATTCTTGAAGACGCAATCACTAATTTTAACCAAGAGTTTTCTGAGGCGATTTTGGTTGCTTAAGATATAATTAACTATAGGGGTTTGCATTTACAAATAATTAGGAATTTAGATACTCTAAACCTCATCTAATCTTTATATTAGATAGGAGAATAGCCAGTCTTAAATTTTGCAGATCAAAATAGAGTCATAAATTTCTTAGTTTTAAATGATTGAGCCTACCATCAAGTGATGTGCTTATTTTTCGAGATAGTGCATTGTGGTATTGCGCTCAATTATCTAAACTATCAGATATATGAGATCTATTTAATTTTATTTTAAATTAAAATACTATTTTTTAAATCAAAATTACATACATATTAAATTAGACTATATATTTTTAAATTCTGAAAATTTGGCGGACAACATATCGATGTTCCTTTCTTTTTTTCTCCACGCTTCTACATTAATTGTCTTGTAACAAAATTGTTTCCATGATTTATCTTCCTAGCATGAAACCAAAATTGTTATCCAAATTTATTCTAAATTGTTTTTCATTAATTGTTCCCATTTATTATTGTATTACATTTAATTTTGAACTTGTCTATCCTTAGAACAATCCTGAGTATCACTTTTACTTAATTATTGGTGCTAAAATGCCTCTTTTCCCATGGATACGGAACCTTGGCATTGTGTAATCCCCCAATTATTTTCTTAAATGAAAATAATTTGGTTGAGTTGTATTCGTGTGATGTTAGCAATTACTGCAATGTGCAATGGCTTTTTTGTTGAACTATTATTTAGGGCTCTGTGTTTGATGTTAGTATTAATAGTTTTGTTTGGTACTTTTGCCTGAGGTCCACTACGTGGTGTTATTATTGCCTTGCTTCAAAGGAGGAAATATTACATACGAATAGTATAGATGCAGATTAGTGGTATTACCACAATGCCACCACAATACGAATAAATACACATCCATCTGCATCTACACATAATATTACTTCGCTTCAAAGCCTGCAGTGAACTAATACAAATAATAAGTTAAAAATCCACTTCAAGTTCGCTTGCCTAAACATTCAAACTGCTTATTTTTTGCAGCATAAACCAGGTTTCTATAATTTAAACTATTGTTTGTATGATCTGATATTTTTCCTTTATTGCTATATCGATCAAATAAAAAACATTCACCATTTTGAATTATGAATCAGACAATTGGAGTATCAAAGCAATCAGGAGGAAAACTACTGGCACAGGAAGAATGAGGTATCTTCGCCATCTTCCTCGTAGGTTCAAGAGCAACTTCAGAGAAGGTATTATATACAGTTCATTTGCATTTAGTAGCTGCCTTAGTCGGACTTTTTTGTAATATGCTAAATTTTACTATTGCAACCATGAATCGAACAAAATCCGAGTCATCTATCTGATGTATAAAAATACTTTGTCTGCAGGAACCCAAGCTGCACCCAGGAAGAGGGCAGCTGCTGCTGCTGCTTCTGCTGCATTTTAAGCTTTTGCTGATTTTGACATTTCAGTCTTTTTTGAACCATTATCTTGGTTTTTTTTGTGGTTCGATTGGTTTCAATTTTCAGTTTAACTATTATCCGAATTTGTTTTACTCTTCTTATTTATTGGCCATATTTATTTTCTTTAGTGTTGTGATGAATGACAAAGTTTTCTTTTATTGTTTGTCTAATGGGGCCACTGATAATATTGGATTGAATTGCAGTTGCCCTGCTATTGGTGGTTTGAGAAGACCTAATTTATCTCAGCATTTTTTTTTTTCTCAAATTCTGCTGCTGTTATCTTATTGGTGGCTTGGATTGTATGTTTCATCTATGCTCTCATATTCTGGTTTATCTCTCCTTTCTGCTGGTTTTTATGATATTCGCAGCCATTTATTTAATCTATGCTGGAGATTCTGTCCTTCAACAAAAACTAGATTCAGAAGTTCTGCTTACGAAATTTTATTTTTGTTTATGCATTTTAGGCTTTTAGTATTTTTTTTATTCATTGGGTCAATGGTGCAGATGTGGTAATTATTTTATTTGTTATTTTTTTATAGATATCGTTAAGTAAATCACAACATCTGACTGCTATAATGAATTTTGATTGTTTATAGTTTGTGGATTCTGGATTTATCATTCTGAGTCCATGCTAGCCTTATGTTTGGCACTGTAAGTTAGCTAAAGATTTGTATTTATGTTTAATTTTAATTCAGTCGAAACCCGAATCATGTTAAACTAGACTGATTTATTTTGATGTATGCTTTATTTGTCCGAAAAATGATTCAATTTTGTCTGTCACTTTTAGCTTGATGCTCATTAGGTCTACCCAACCTAACCAAGGTTGATGTTTTCTTTAATAAGAACTCATTGTAGCTGCCTTGTTCATTCCGATTTAAACCAAATTCAAATATAAACTCACAGTTTTAAGTAGTTTTCAGTCATAGCATCCCTCTTCCCAGGAGCATGACTGGTGGATATGAGGGCCTTCTCATTTTGTAGTGGAAACTGATTTTGTGACAGCAGAGTTAGGGCTATTTTCTGTAGAGGCAATTGCGTTAAAAATACCCAAAATTTTTTTATTTATAAGATGATTATTCAGGTCATCATTTTGAATTATTGAATTCTTTTATTTACATGTCATAAATAAATATAATTGGGAATTTGGATAGAATGAAGATTATGGGTGAAATTTTATTATGAATTTTCATGTTTGAGTGAATTTAAAAAAAAAAAGTTGGTGTATTATTTGTAAATGGCCTTTTTTTATTCATTTATTTTTTATATTTATAGTGAAAATATGTTCTATATACCGTGCATGGCAGAGAATGTGATTTACTCTATTTTAGAAAATAGTAAAAAATATTGATACCAACTAATTTAAGTTGATACAAACTAAAAAATATTCACAAAATCTCTATTAAAATGAAAAAAAAAAAGCAAAACAAAACTAAACAGAGCGTTCTTTCTACATGGAAATTCCTGCCCATAGGTATGCTTAGCCAACTGATCCAGGCCCAACAGAAAAAAAGGCTAGTTTTAGGTAATTCCAATTCTGAAACAATACATTACTTTCTAAATATTCTCCTAAAACATATTTCTTATATCTCTACCATTCTTAGTGTTGTTGGATTTGGTTCGAAGAAACTGAACACTTTATCTTCGGATAGCCATTACAGTCCCCAACTTCATTGAAGACGCCTCCTCTTTTACGATTAGCTGTGCTATGTGATGTAGCTTCGCCGGTAGGGGTGTTCCTGTACGCTTTTATCACTTTCAGATCAACAGTGTTAGTAGTATTGAGTTGAATCCTAGTCTTTAAATTTGAAGGTCTTCGTATCTCAACTCTGTGATCGTTGTGGAGGTTACTGAAATATGAGGAACGTATAGTCAAAGAGGCTGTTCTATTTCCAGTTACAGGGTTGTGATTCTTACTCTTTCCATTGTTATCTGTACAAGGGAAGTGGAAAATTAGTGTTGATTTACCTGAAGCATCAAATCAATTCTTGGTTTGGAAACTCTAGTGATTGTAGAAGGAGAGGAATGGGGGTAAGAATCCTTTTGGGTTCATTTTATTTTTTATTTTAAATTTGTTTTGCTTATATTTTAATTTGAAACAAAACATGTTAATTTAATTAAAATATGATTGTTTTTAAAAACATTTTAAACGTCTAAAAATTAATTTGAGCTTTTTAAAAAAATATGTTATTTTATTTTTATAAATAAAATATAAAAATATGTCAAATATATATTTAGAAACTTGTTTTTAATAATAAAACGAGAAAATATGTCAAATATATATTTAGAAACTTGTTTTTAATAATAAAAGGAGAAATAAGAAAAAAAAACGTGAAAAACAAAATTTCTTTTATTTTAAAAATAAATTTAATTAGTGCGTTTTTTATTTATTCTCATTTCAGAAAAAATAAATTAACCTATTTTTAAAAACACTTAAAATATCTGCAAAATTATTTTGAATATTTTTCAAAACTAATTAAATATATATTTAGAAACATGTTAAAAATAAAAAGAAAAATAAGAAAAAAAAAACAATAAAAATAAATTAAATTACTGCATTTTTTTTTATTTTCAGTAAAAAGAAATAAATTAATCTATTTTTAAAAACACTTAAAATATCTGCAAAATTATTTTGAATATTTTTAAAAAATAATTAAATATATTATAATATTATTTCAAATAAAAATACAAAGAAAATTAAATTAAATTAAAAATTAAAATAAACAAAATGATCCCAACCGGCCATTTTGCTAACCTGATGCTTGCTTTTTTGCTGGGCGTCTCCTCTCTTGAATTCTCTTATTTTGAGTGCCAATTATGTTATCATTATCTGGACAACACGAAAAAATAAAAAATAAAAAATAAAAAAATAAAAAAAATAATAAAAAAACAAAAAAGCGCTTGTAATTTTTACAATCAGAAATATCAAAGAGCCAAAACAATAATACTGAACAATTGAGCGACCACTCAAGGACATACTACTAGACAAATATCTCATTTTTAGTGGATTCTAATGGTACTTCACCTTAGGACTAATGGGTATCAATTGATGAGCTTTAATAATAACTCAAGAAAAAATATAATTTTGTAACCATAATCAAACGCAGATCTTCAAATCTAGAAAAACTAGAATAAATGAAAGCTAGTTATGACAAGTCATTGTATTATATATAAATTTGTTTAGGTTAGGGATTGTTGGATAAAACAAATAATGCTTTCATAAACAATGAAACCTATCATATGTGGCACCAAAAACACCAAAAAATTCAGTATAATCCAACATAATGTAAACTGAAGATTACTCTATCTTATGGTATCTTGTACTGCATGCATGGAAATCAACTTTCACATTCATAGCGCGGGATTTTGTTGGCCTTCTCCCAAATTTAGAGACACTTCTTGGAACTTATTAACTCCAATACATAACATAACGGCTATATTGTTTCAATGAAATCCCTCTTACACAGATATTTTGAGTATTTTTCCAGCACTTAATGAATGAATAATCTGAAATAGTCGATGCTTTTCAGAAATTTATCCACCAAATTAAGAAAAAATTCAAATTCTCATCTAAAATGTAAATAGCTCAATCTGGATATAAAACAGAAAAGGGTTAAAAAAAAGCTTTAGAAGTATGTGTATATAGGTACCTGGGCTTGACAAGACTGCGCGAGGCCGAGGAACTGAATCAGCCCAAATATTGCTTCTATCTTCTTTATCAACACCCTTTACAGTCTTCTCTGTTGATCAATCTAAGCAGCCTTAATAAACTTTTTCCAATACTTAACAAGAATCTCATAAGAACTTAAGATTTTAGGAACTTTAAAAATCAAAAGCTTACTGACCATTGAGTATGGAAGTTGAAGGTGAATGCTCAATTTTGGAATTTGGACGGGTATTTCTTGTATATGATTTGCTAGAATCAATGTTGCCCTTGTTGACTAAAGACAAGAACAAATGAGAAGGGTGTGAGCAAGGATTATGATAAAAATATGACAAAAGCATATTGAATTGCTGACACTAAAGTGGTGAACTCATCAAAATTTTGATAATAATAATTATCACATTATGCCGAGCTTTAGAAAGAAATTTGAAATCTTGGACTGAATTTAACGGAGTACATCTTCATCCAAATTTTTGTAAGTGACTGACATAAAGTTTATAGAAAAAAAAGTAGAGAAAATCTGAGCCAGAGAAGGTTAGAGTTTACAAAAGAAACTTACTGTGATCTGAAACAGCAGACGTTGTAGGCCTCTTGTGCTCTAAGGTGAGGGATTCAATAACTCTCAACAGACATGCTGCTGCTACCTCTTGTCGTGCTTCTACTTCTTTCACCTTCAGTCGTGGATACACTTTCGTTTGCACAGATGATTAAGATTTTAAAAATCAATAACATTGCATTAAAAAATTGCAGAATTGATATGAAATGCAATTTAAGCTCTAATGTGATAATTAAAAGTATACAACTAATATGAATAGGAGATATTTGAAACTGAACAAGTGATGAGAAAATAGTCTGATCATGAAGTTTTTTCATGGGAGCCTTCAAAAAGTTAAATCTAAGAAAAGAAAGGCCATATCAAACCAATATAACACATGTGGTTAACGTTTATAAGTAAGAAATTCTAATAATTTTTAATATTGATGGAGTCTTCACATTAATGATGGTGGATACCAAAGCTTACAGCACAAAATTGTCATATTAGTAAAGGATAATGAAGAAGATAGTGAAGAATAGAATGTAATGGCGCGATATGGGAAGTCATATAGTTATGAATAAAAGTACTTGTGACTAGGGGTGTAAATGCGCCACACACGAGCGAGCCCAGGCTCAGCTCGTTTATATTTCAAGCTCAAAAAATGTGTTCGTGTTCGGTTCGTTTGCTTAGCGAGCCGAACACGAGCTGTTCACGAACAAAGAGCTATTTTGACAACCCTAATCACTAAGCCATAAGATGTTAAGGGTCGTGGCAAGATTTAAAAATTATTATTTATATTAAAACATCATTTGAATCTAATTTATTAATTTTTATTCTATTTTCTTAATTAGTATTTTTAATTGATTATAAATCTCTGTAGCCTTGTAGTCAATTAAATTTTTTAAAAACATGACTCATCAAAAAATATATATATCTACATACATATCTACTTACACACACGCGCGCACACACACACACACATACACACGAAGGTCAAATATACTTGTAACGGCTCCTATCTTTCTCGGTGTTCTGTCGGAGTAAGTTCCTTAAATGGTTCCCGTGCCCTTAGGCTTCTATTAGGTAAAAATTAATTGTATTGAGATGCTATTGAAATGAATACTATTTATTCATCACACATGCATATATTGCAAGTAATATTCCCTCTTTTATTGGAGACGGGTTTGTTTACCTTTAACATACGTAGAGAACAAATTTATAACTTTCAGTGGTCTACTTCCAACCAACAATTAATAATTAATAAAAAAATATATATTTACATATGTATTACTCAATTCTTATATATTTTATATTTACAACAATCAATCTAAATTTTATATAACCAAATGAAAATTTAATTTGATTTAAACGGTTTCGATTGTTAACTAATTGAAATTTAGTAACTAATTGGAGTTGGGTTTTGAATAAATATCAATAATTACATATCTTGCATGTCTAATTGATGAATAGTATTTCGAGCCAAAACGAGCCGAACACGAACAAACAAATCTGTTTTTGTTTTCAGCTCTCTAAGTTAGCGAACGAGCTAAACACGAGCTTTTCACGAACAACGAGCCGTTTTGAAAGCCCTATCTGTCACATGTAAAAGGTTGTTCCAATAATATTCACTTGGCGATATATTATTTTCTCTTTTGTTGGAAGTAATTGTTTGTACTGGATGGAATTAGAGACTATAGGTTTGTAAGGGCAAGTGCAACTATTTGAAGAACCAGCTGTGAAGCTTCTGAAGAAGAAGCTGCTGTTCAAAAAGCTCCGGTGGCTATTACAAAATTTATTTTTGAAAAAGTAGGGTCACAATTTTCTAAGAGCCACCATGAGTAGCCAGATATAGTAGGAAAACACAGCTTTTATCTACAGCTTTTTGAAAACACGGGCAAAAAATAATTTTGCCAAATATGAAAAACTGCGGTGCGACATTATGCCACGCCTCAAACGCACCATAAATTTATTGGGGAAACTATCTCGTAGTGCCGACAAGAAACTTGGATTTCAGCTTTATTGACTTCTTTCTTTTGCATTGTTCTTATTTTATAATTTTATATTTGGTTTGCATGTGAATAATTTTACCAAAACTCATACAATCTGTCTTTTTCAATTGTGATCTAAGTTTCAGTTATTCTCTTTTTTGTTGAATGTAATTGTTTGTACTGGACGAAATTGAAGACTAAGGGTCTGCTTGGGGTAGTTGTTGTTGTTTGAAGAACTAACTGTGAAGCTTCTTCTGCGGTGCCTATTACTTTATTTCGTTTTTTTTAAAAGTCAGACTACATCTTTCTAATAGCCACAACAGATAGTCAGATATAGTAGAAAAAAACAGCTTTTAGCTGCAGCTTTTTGAGAACGCAGACAAAAAACAGTTTTACCAAATCACTGTTTTAACACATCATACTGCTGCCCCAAACGCATCCTAAACTTATTAGGAAAGCTATCTAATAGTGTCGACAAGAGACTTAGAATTCTTCTTTATTGACTTCTTTGTTTTGCATTGTTCCTATTTTATAATTTTGTTATTGGTTTGCATGTGAATAATTTTACCAAAACTCATACAATCTTTCTTTTTCAATTTTGATATAAGTTCCAATAATTTTGTGATTTTCTATGATCCTAAATTTTTATACGAAATTTCTATTAGATGATAGTTAAATTATCTTTGTATGTATTTATGCATGCATTTTTCTATCTACAATTTTCAATTGTGATCTATGCCCCAAGTGATTCGTGATTTTCTATGCTCCTATATTTTTATGCAAAATTTTTATTAGATGATAGTTAATTTATGTTGTGTTTTTATTAATTTTTAATCTAAAGAGAAGAACACTTATTTAAGTTAATGGTATGTTACGTGTTAATATGATTTTGTACGTGTGATTTCATACATTACATCATATAACTGCATTAGGAAAAGGCAAATCTTAAGACATCCTACATTAGGTTATATAAATGAGAATTAATAAATGAAAAATGTCTTCTCTTTCAATCTCCCCCTAAACTCTTTACTTGTCATTTTCTTGTACTCCAAAGTCAGGCAAGTTTCCTTCTGCCATGAAAAGCTAGGCTGGCTATTTGGAAGATGGAGAGCAAGCAAATCAATACCCAAGAAATCAACTCGGATTATAGTACATACGATTTATTAATCAAAACTTCATTGTATTATTCCACTCCATTCAATGAAAATTTTGATTTGCTCAAGTTTTGATCTTTGACGCTGGCATATGAATGTTTAGCAAAATTTTATAGCTTATTTCTCTCGTCTTCTATCAAAACCCCATTGTTGTGTGCACTATCTCAAGCCCTATGCTCACCATGCGCATATCTATGCATTTTGTGTGTTCAATTAACCCCCCAGGACCCATGTCACACTTGCATACCCCGAACGATATGCCACACGCCTTCCAACTTATAATTGATGTTCATCCCACTGCACCACTGCTCACTCTTTTGTACGCAAATTGATATTTTAACATTCAACCACGCCTTCCAAGTTGCTGCCATCAAATCAATAATAGCTGATCGACCTTGACTGGTTCACTGTTGTTCTATTATTGATTATTTTGTTGATCTCACTTAGTATCTTTGAGAAAATTTTTATTTGTTTTCTTTTTGCCACTAGTTATTTTTAGAAATAACATGAAACTAAAAGTCCAAACTATCCCCCAAGTGCTTATTACATGAAAATCATCATGAAAAAAAGAAACAAATGGCATGAAAGTGAAAAAAAATCTTAATTAGTGCAAATGCATAACATAACAAAGATGATTACCACGGTAAGAAGCCCATTTGGTGATTACAGGGAAATCTATCAGAAGGAAGCATCTAAGCTAGGTAATCATTCCTCATTATAAAATCATCCAACTCTTTCCTTTGATTTTTTAGCCTTCAAATACTTTCATCCCCAGTCACAATTTTGGCCTCCTGGATCGAAGCTAAAGCCCGTTACCTTTTTCCTAAAAGGGATGGCAGTCTTTTGGTTTGCACACTAATGATTAGGAGTAGGTATGGAAGCAGTCTGTCTAACTCTTTGTTGTTTTATCAGTATAGTAGTACTCATGGATTGTCATTAAGTTCCTAAATTAGGATGAGGCTTCTCTTCTTCCCTCTCCATCAAGTGTAGAGGCCAACCTCTTATATTTTAGGAGGACTAGTTGGCTAACTTATTATTAAGGGGTTAGGTGAATCCTCAGAAAATCTTAAATTTTTATTTTCTATCACAACGTTTCTCTTTATGAATGCCTAGATAAGGCAAAATGATTGGGTGTCAGCACCCACTATTTATTTCTCTCGAACCTTTCCCTCTCTATTCAGAGGTGGAATTATTATTAAAATTGTTGGGAAGGAACAGTTAACTTGTTTTTATCCCTAGTATTTACTCCTCATTTGAAGACTTCTAGATATCTCCTTTTCTCTTAAGGGAAGAGGTCGTAGGACCCTATCTTCCCTCTAGTGTTCAAGAAGAGAGAGGAGCAAAAGAAGTTCAACTACGATTCATTGTATTTTTCTTCTTGATAATAAACTCCAAAATCCAGAGATTACCAATTCATTTTTACAGCTTAATAATACAAGGATATGAAAGAATGGGATCTATATAGAATCAATGACCAATACCATATACCTTTGAATTTTGAGTTGCTTCTTCCTTCCTATACAAAGAGCGCACCTATCTCATAAAATTCTTTCCACACAATCTATAGTAAACAATATGGCTGCTGGTTGAACGCACAATGATGAAAGTCATCTTGGTCTGGTGGTTGAGAGCTTTGTCTTTTAACCAAGAGGTTCTGGATTCATGGCCTTGCATATATGGTGTGCGTGCATTTAGGTTTGTGTGAAAAAAAAAAAAAAAAGGTTGAACACACAATGGCAAAATCTCCCCATCAGACCATTAAATCCTCATGTATATGTGTAACAACCAGAACTCTCATCCATCGAAATATCGTCTGTTTGGGTTTAATAGCCTCACAATATTGTCTAGTGAGGACGCTAGTTACAAAATGATAGTTTGATTGTCATCCCAACGTTGAAAAAAAAATCTCTTTTTCATGTGGCTGAATCATACATTTATCGATCCACCACCAATGATAAAATTCATTCTGATTAATCCTCTTGCAGTGATCTAACAATTTCATGAGATCCAGCTTCTATTTCCATCAAAGCGATTCTTTGCTATTCAAGAAGAGAATGGAAGGATAGCCGTTTGGCACTCATTGACAAATGACGAACAGTTCTCTCTCTTTGAGTTTGACCATGAGAGGAGATCAAAACCAGAATGAAAAAAAAAAAATAATCCCTATCAAAAGTAAAGCTCCACGCTGAGGTATCATCATCTATAAATAATAATAATAATAGTAGAAAAAAAACCCTACAATGGTTACAAGATAGCTTGAACTGAAAACATGATTTGGGGATCTAATGTAACTTCTGAGAATTAAATTCTACTGCGTAGGTAAATCTCATTCCATCATTATTATTGCTTAAAGTCAAACTTTAATCATTCATAACATTAGACTGATGTAAGGATTTCTTCTCTCATAACTTTCAATACTAAAATAAATGGCTTAATAGCATGTCAGATATTAACAAAAATTGATAGTCACACCTCAAACAGTTGGAAATCTTACTTAATCTAAATTCATTGCAGCAAAATTTGAAAGATTTATTGAATCCTTCTTGTAGTCAAACCCATATAATATAAAATCTCCTGCTTCAGCTGTGCACTAAACACCACTCCCAAACCTCAGAGCAAAGACCAAGATTTTCATGGGGGATTTCCTTTCACAGAGAGAAAGACATAGAGAGAGAGAGAGAGAGAGAGAGAGAGAGAGAGAGAGAGAGAGAGAGGCGCTGCTTACTGATTTCAGAAGAACTTATCCTGAGCTCTTTCACTTGCGGCTCCAGCGTCTGCTTCTTGGAGACAGTAACGTCAACGCTGCGTCGCAGATGTACGCAGATGTAAGGGGGAGGGCAACGGGAAGAATAAGAAAGCAGGAAGAATTAGAGTCAAATGGAAGAAAACGCACGCTTGTCCTTACAAATGCTCGTATCTCTGTCCAATCGGTCTCTGTCTTGCTTCGCTTCTACAAAACGCGAAGGTCAAATATGAGTCATAACGGCTCCTATATTTGTCGGTGTTCTGCCGGAGTAAATTCCTTAAATGGTTCCCGTGCTCTTAGGCTTCTATTAGGTAAAAATTAATTGTATTGAGATGTCATTGAAATGAATATCTTTTATCCCCTCATGCGGATTCTATAAGTAATATTTCCTATTTTAGTGGAGCCTGTTTCGTCTACTTCCAACTAGGGCTGCCAAAAAAAGCTCATTGTTCGCGAACAGTTCGTGTTCGGTTCGTCAGGAAGTTTGTGTTCGATTAGTTCGATAAGCAAACGAGACAAACATAAACTGTGATGTGTTTGTTCATATTCGATTCATTATTGTTCGTAAATATAAAATAATTTAAAATAATTATATATTATAAAAATTTATCATATTTTAAATAATTAAAATTCTATAAATTATAATATATGATAAATTATTAATAACAATAATAATATTATAGTATTAATTATATTAATATAAATATTATAATTAATATATTATACTATATATTAAAATAAAATCCTAAACGCCTTATTCGGTTTGCTTCATTTTGAGGAAGTATGCTATCAAATCTAGGGCTGTCAAAAAAACTCGTTGTTCGCAAACAGTTCATGTTCGGTTCGCCAGGAAGTTCGTGTTCGATTTGTTCGATAAGCAAACGACACGAACACAAACATTTTTTTTTCGTTCGGTTTGTTAAACGAACCAAACACTAACAGTGATGTGTTCGAACATTTCAAACACAAACACTAGCACTGTTCGTTCATGTTCGGTTCGTTTACACCCCTACTTCCAACTAACAATTAATAATTATATATATATATATATATATATATATATATATATATATATATATATATATATATATATATATATATATATATCACTCAATTCTTATGTATTTATATTTATAATATTTCAATTTTCAATTTTTACATACCTTAACTTTTTAGAGGTGAGCATTCAGTCGGTTTGGATGAATCGATTTTCAAATTCATCGAACTGATTGGAACTAAAATCCGAAATCCAAAAAATCGAATCGATCTAAATTTTATATAATCAAATAAAAATTTAATTTGATTTAAACGGTTCTATTTTTAACGAACCAAAATTTAGTTACTAATTGGTGTTGGGTTTTAATAAATATCAATAATTACATATCTTAGATGTCTAATATTGATTTAATTTAATTAATCATTTATTTATTTATTTTTATTTTAAGGTTTTAGGTTTGCTTAGTTAAATAAAATACAAAAGTAAATTAATAATAAAAAAATCAAATACTGAAATTCTGGAAATCAAAATGAATCAACCAAAATTATTGGGTTAGATCCGGTTTTGACCAAATAATGCATACCTTTAGGCATTATTTCACTTTTTAAGAATTAAAATAATGATATTTTTAATATAATATGGAATATTTAAGTGACGTAAATATAAAACATAAAATTAAGATGTTAGATATGTAAAGACATAAGAATTGGGTGTTATGTATGTAAGTGCTTCTAAAATAAAATTTATAATTTATTTTAAAGTTTTAAAGTTATTTTTTATAAAAATAGCTTTTGAATTTGTAAAGTAAGGATTATTATATTATATTTTTTTAATTTTTTTTATTTTTATTTTTACTAATAGTGGTAGTCCTAAATTTATTAGATTTTATTATTATTATAATCTAATTGCTGGTTCGAATCACAAGTCAATAAGAGTTCAGGAGGAACATCATGTTACTACGAATGGGCCCGAAATTTTGAATGGGAGACAGGTGCCGTTAAAATAAACTCCGAGATTGATTTTATTATGAAAAAAATAATAATATTAATTCATATTAATATTATAATAAAATAATAAATAAAATAACTAGATACAGCAATAATATTTTTTTTTAAATAAAATGTAAAATATCATTATTAAAAAATTTTTAATAATTAAAAATAAATTTATAAATTTTAATATATTTTGAGTATACTTTATAGTTTATATCTTAAAAGCGAAGAACATTAGTTAATCATTTCACTTTAAGATTTAGAATTGTTTGGGACAACTGCAGCTTATTTGCTAATAAGCAGCTGATCCGGATGAGTTGCTGATTAACAGATTATCCAAATAAATTGTTTAGTTGTTTGGTTTGAGCTATTCGAAAAAAACTGATTTACAGTATATAGTTGTTTATGAATAAATGATCCTTCTGCCCCTGTTAAGTAATGTTGTTTGCAAAAAACTGTTTAAGGTATAGAGAATAATGTATTTCCAATCGAGGATTTCTTCAACTGTGGCAATAACATTGATTTGGCTTTAATGACATACGAGCATTGATGTGTGATTTGGTCTTGTATAATTATGTTGTGAAACCATCATCTAGTAGTATAATTCGAAATCTACTAGTTCACTGTGGCTAACATTCTCTAGTGTTTCATAACTCATGACAAGAATCAAGGTTCACTGCGTGTGTTAGTATGACGATATAAATAGTAGAGCAAATTGAGAATGCTAAGGTTCGGTCAATGAGAAACTAGATTGGGTTGTTGACGAGGCCGCGATCATCCCTAGACACATTTTTAGAGAGACAAGAAATAATCCAGATCAGTTATCCTTCAAATTCACTGGCCCAAAATAATTTGAGGATCTCTGATTTCCAAGTAGGATGATTTTTAGGAATTTAGTTGTGTGTGATCATTTATGACCACCTTATCAATAAGAAAGACACATTCACATATCCAAAGGAATCCAATAGATTCATAGAGATCCAATATAAAACCATAAAGTTTCAATTCAACAACTGAACCGCACATATTTAGCATCTAAAACAAAATCAAGATAAAACACCCTACAAAATCCATAACGTAACAGACCATTTCAGACAAACAAGATAAGCAATAGAGAGACCAGATAAACACCGATCATGATTCACCAGAATCTAGAGGGAAGAAAAATAAAAAATAAACCTCTAATAAATCGATAAAAAAACGAGACAATGAAGGTCTGACAATTCCATATCTCAAATCCAAATAAAATTCTCCAACATCGAAAAACAAGCAAAGAAGAAGAAGCTATGGTGGGAGAGAGAGAGAGAGAACTTGATGATTGTCATAAAGCCGGAGGATGAAAGGGAGCCACAGCTTCTTGTGCGCATGCTCTGGTCGAGCCGAAATTGAAGGAGAGGGAGATGAGAGAACTCACGTGCGCGAGCTAGGGCAGCCGGACGAGAGAATCGTCTGCGAAAAGAGAGCAAGGCAACAGAGGTGCCGGTCTCACTGAGATCGATTGTAGAGCTACGCGGGAATGAAAGCAGCGTAAAACATTGTAAAGGAACGCGGGCACAGAGTCGATCCCGCGGTCATAATCCTACCAAATATTCATCGTACCCGTTTCCGAGTCAGCCGATCAAACACAAAAAATAAACACGTATTCAGCATGTTCAAAATGCCAAACGCATAAATAAACTCTCCCAAACTCAATAAGCCATTTATTGAGCAGAACACGAGCCACTTCACAAGTCCATTTTCAATTACCCTGCTAAGTTTGATTATCATGAAGAATGACAAGACATTTATACTAAACATTAACTCTTAGTGTCTCTCTCTCTCTCTCTCTCTCTCTCTCTCTCTATATATATATATATATATATATATAGATGTAGATGATGCATGCTAGAAAATTCGTGGCGGTAGAATAATAGATTATCGTTTTAGTGTTGCACGAGAATTCAACACACTAAGAAAAATAACCAGTAGTGACACTAGAGGTTTTTACGTGGAAAACTAGTAAAGAAAAAAACCACGGAGTCTGGCCCAGTTATAAAAGTTTACTATTAACGGTATTTTTCAAGTTACAGACTCGACTGACGACATATGATTGGTGGTGATCGACTGTGATGGTCGACAGTGACTGATGACGATCGGCAGACGTCGACGATGGCCGGCGGTCGTCGACCGAGACCGATAGTGGCCTAAGGAGGTCGGCGGGCATCGACGACGGTCGGCGGTCGATAACGGTCAGTGGTGGCTGATGGTGATCTTCCAGTTAGTGGCAGTTAACAATGGCCGATGGAGATCGGTGGGTGTTGACGACGGCCGACAGTGGTCAACGACAATCGACTATGGTCGGCGTCAGTCAAGATAGTTATGGACTTTAGATCCTTTTCAGAAATTCAAGTTCTATCTGAAGCTTCAAGTCTCCTCTTCATGTGAGGGGTGATGCTCTATTAATAGTGTTTTTGGTGCAATTAATACAGAAATATGAAACATTTCATCAGATGGTTTCGAGAGCTTCCTCTAATCAGACAATATTTAATGGACATTTGAGTGCCTTAACGATGCCAGAATTGAGCAATCTTGAGCTCGTTAGAATTTTCTTGTCGAGACGATCGATTGGACTATGAACTTGCCGGATACGACATCTATTTGACATTCCAAATGTATCTTGAATTCTTCCAAAAGTAGATAAATGACTTGGTTAGAGCTTGATTTGACTCGAATTTGTCTAAATTTGATATCATTAGATTCTTCTCATCGAGTCGATCAGTTCGACTATAAGTTTGCTGAAATCGGAGTTTTGGATAACTGTTTATTAAAATATGAATGTTTTTTTGTTCAAAATATCATCTCGAGATCTGTGTACATGCTCGCGATTCATACTGAGATGATCAGAATTTGTTAGCTGGCGTATCAATATATATATATATATATATATATATATATATATATATATATATATATTGCTTTTCTTATTATCTATTTATTTTTTAAATTTAAGAAATCTGCGTTTGTTTTTCAATTTCCCATTTAATGATGATTGATGATTTATTAAATAACCAACTGCAAAATATGTATTATCAATGTTGAATTAATATTTTAGAGGGTTATTTCGTTGATAATATTAGGACTATAGAGTAAATCAAATATAAGAATTTTAAAATTTCAGATATTTGCATAAAAGAGAAAATAGATTCAAAATATTTTGTACATGAAATACCTTCTTTTTGCTCATTTTAAGTGTATTACAAAATCAAGTGAATTCGTAAAACAGGTTGCTTCCAAATAGTATTGCACGACCTTCGTCCTCAAGAAAATTTATTCTGTTCGGAGTTCGGACGTGAGTTGCATCCATACGACGGTTGTGATACAACTATGGTCGGCTGTGATCTCCGACCTTGACTGTATTACAGCCGTCGTCTGGACGCAGCTCTGTGTCCGGACTCCGGACGAAATAATTTTTTCGTCCTCATTGCTTGCCTACTTCTTAAATTCCACCAAAATGCGCACACACACATCTACACATGACATCTATCTCCATCCCAACTAATTGAGAGAATATTACATAAGAATGGATTAGGTGTATTTAGGGTGTACTCAAGTACTCACTTGAGTACACCCAAAATACCCCCCATCCGCACGTATAGATGAACCGTGTATAATACTTTTTTCTTGCTAACCATTCTCATGAATGTCTTCGTCAACTTCTATCTCTCATTAACATAATTTTTTCTTGTGGCCTTCTGATAGAAACAATATCTCTTGTGGCCAAGATTCATTCCTTTTTTTTAAAATAAATTATGTTTTCTTTGGTCAAACCACACAAAAAAATGATCTCTTAAATTTTATATTATATCTATTTTAAGCTTCATTTCAAATTAATCATCAATACTAAATGGTTAAAAAAATCAATGTTTGTAACATAATTATGAAAAACATATTATAGTTTATGTGTTTTCAATAAATTTTATTATTTGACATGAATCTCGAAGTAATTTTTGGAGCAGGAAGTATTTTAATTCGAATTAAAGATCATTAAGGGCTTCAATTTTAGCAAATTTATAGTCAAACTGACCACGTCAACAAGAGGAACTTAATGATATCAAAAATGGTCCAGTCAATCTAGATCAAGCCATTAAATCTCATTTGGAGGCTCTAAATCATTAATTGAATTGACAAATGAACTTCAAATTTCATATACTTTAGTCAAATCGAGCATCTCAATGAGATGAATCCAACGAGTTTAAGCTCCCTTAATTATGAGATTATTATGGTTATCTAATTATTTAAAAAAAGCCTATGATTAAAATGGGTCAACATGGGCTGTTTCATCAGATGGTTAGAGAAGTTATTCATCAAAGGACCAAATGCTCTGCCCTAAAGGCTATATATAGAAATAATAACTTCACTTGAGAGAAGAAGGGAAAAGAGTCAAATTACAGTGTTATTCTAGATCAAAGATCTTGACACCAAATTATTGTGTGTTGAAAGATTTGTGACAGTAAAGTGATAATTTAACAACTTAATATTGCACACAAAAAAGTAGGAGGAGACACCGAGATTTTTTCCTTGGAAAAACTTTAAAAAAAAAAGAAAAATATCATGAGGCCTAACCCAATTAAATTAATAAACTATAAGATTGTAAGTACATAGGTCCACTATTTTTCTGAATTAAATAAGAAAAAATTGCATGTTTATAATTATAGATTTACATTTGTCATCCAGTTTTAATAGCTTTAATTAGGATATAACAAAGCTTGTTTTAGCGATAATAACAATAGTGGGTCACAAATGTCTTAACTCATTATTATAATGGTAAAAGTTTTCCACAAATACTGGAGTCAATCACCACGATAGTGTTAGTTGGCCACATAGGCTATAGTTGAAAGATGTAGTGGAAGTTAGCCACATAAATTGTAATTGATCACATATAGTTGGGGATTGCAATAACAATTAGCTAGATAGGTCATAGTTTGTCACATAGCCTTAGTTGGAAGATGCAGTAGCAGTTAGCTACAAAAGTCATAATTGGTCATATAAGCCGTGGTTGGTAGCTACAATAGCATTAGTTGGTCTGAAAGGTAGATGTGAGAGCATCAGTTGGCCATAGGGACCGTAGTGTAAGGTTGCATTTATCGCAATTGAGCACATAGACTATAGTCAAAGGTTTCAATGACAACAGTTGACCACACTAGCTATAATTGAATGTTGTAATGCCAACAATTGATCACATATGCTACAAGGAAAGGCTGCAATGAAAATAATTGGTCACATAATTCATAATGAAAGGTTGCAATAATATCAGTTGGCCGTGAAGATTGTAATGGGATGCTGCAATGACAATAGTTGGCCATACAAATCGTAGTGTGAAGCTACAATAGTATATAGCCATATAGGCGATAATGAGTTGCTGCAAAAGCATCGGTTGGCCACAAAGACTGTAGTGGAACGTTGTAATGAGAATAGTTAGTCATGTAAGTCATACTGAGAAGCTACAATAGTAATTAGCCACAAAGGTCGTAGTGGCTCACTACAAGAGCGTCAATCGACCCACAAAGGTTTTAGTGGAATGTTGTAATGACAACAACTAGACACATGACCAAAGTGAGAAGCTATAGTAATAACTGACCACATAAGTCCTAGTTAATGTTACATCGGTTGGTAGCTGCAATTCTTCTCTCATGTTTATTATTCTATGTCAAAGACAACACTTGTCGATATACATCGTTTATAAAATTTTAGAAGTCTAGAGAGAAAGTCTATGCATTCTGGATACGTCGATCGTAAGCAGTTGTTGTCGAAAATTATTGCTAGATCTTCAACATTACGTTCTTTGTTACACTGTATTCGAAATATTTCGTAACATCATATTTGAAATACTTCATTACACATTATTTTGGATGCTTCATAAGCAAACTGAGTTCGCCAACGATGAAGAGCAGAGAGTGTCTGGTAGTGGTCCATGGTGGTTGGTAGTCGGCACTAATCAACAATTAAGTAGGCCGAAAGTTATCATCATATCTTCAATCCATAATAACATTGCAATTCGACTATTTCTCATCCCTTCAACTGAAAAGAAGATATTTATTTATAACATTTCTCATAACCGTCTAATCAGATGACCCATATTAAACTCCCTTGACTATTTGAGTTTTTTTTTAATGATTTGACGATATTAACAACCTTAGAATTAAGGGAATTACAGGTTGAAGGGATGAGAAATAGTGGAATTGTAATGTTCTTCGTAACGATTTGAGGGTCGTTAACTTTCACTCGTCAAGAAGCTCAATTTGAATATAAATAAATCAAATTTAGAGTCCATTTGACCATCCAATTAATGATCTGAAATCTCTAAATGTACTTTAATGGCTTGGACTAGGCCTGATCAGACTAGGATTGGATCAATTTTGATATCATTAGGTTCATATTGTCGAGATGGTCAGTTTGACTATAAACTTATTAAAATCTGAGCTCTGTATAATCTTGGATTTAAATTTGAAATTATTTTAAAATATATTGAGATTCATATTAGCCAAAAGCTCTATGGTACATTTCAACCGGAAATAATTTTAATTACCTCATTTGCTTTTTAGAATAATTTTATTTTCAAAATATAGGCTCTAATGAATCATAAATCCCACCATCTTATCCATTTCTCCCTACTCTTTTCCCCTCCATTGGACGAAAGCCTCTCCACGTCACAATAGATAGCCTATCAAAGTCATCAAGTTTCTCTATTCACTGGAACAAAGCCACGCCTCCACTTTCCCCAATCCCATCTCTTCGCCCCAAAACCTCCACCACCACCGACGTTACCGCCGCCGCCGCCGCCATACTCCACCCAAAATGACAGCCGCCGCATCCGCAGCCGCTGCCGCCGCCACGGCAGTGGGCTCATGCTCCACCACCATAGCTCGCCGGCAGCTTCGCTACAACTTCTTCGTCAAAACCATGGCCGCTCGAGCTCCCCCATTTCCCTCTCTCAGGCATTTCATCGAACAGATCTCGATCGTCGCTGCTCCCCATGGAAGAAAACTTCCAGGGATGACGGCGGCCGTTGCGCAGGAGGAGGCTGCTGCAGTGGCGAAGGAACAGACACTGAAAGCTGAGGAAGAAGATGAATCAGCGGAGAGCACCAAGCTTTATTTTGGTAATCTACCTTACCATTGCGATAGCGCGCAGCTGGCTGGAATGATACAGGAGTATGCAAGCCCTGAGATGGTTGAGGTAAGAAGAAAATAAGAGTAAATTACTATTCTTTCATATTGTTGATGTTGTTCATGATTTAATTTTTCATTCTTGGATTAATTTGCATTATCTTTTTTATTCATACTCATTTCTATACTTTAAATTTAATTATCTGAGTATCTGTGATGTTAAAATATATATACATAATATTGTCATTCTGGTGTGAAAATATTGACGTGGGTCCTTTTCAGATAATCAGGTAATCAGATTGCCTCATTCTGATGTTTTAATGGTTGTTAATCTTGAAAAATTAGTTATTCTTGCCTTCTTTTTCAGGTGCTATATGACAGAGACACAGGGAGGAGCAGAGGTTTTGCATTTGTCACTATGGCTACTGTGGAAGATTGTGAAGCTGTCATCTCCAATCTTGATGGAAGTGTTGAGTACTCCTCCTCCTACTAACTATACAAAAAACAAACTTTATGGATTCTTTGCATAACAAAGCTATCTCTTGATTCTCTAAAACTTCTATTTTTTGGAAAAAAAATTTCAGCAATATGGGGGTAGAACACTAAGAGTTAACTTTTCGAACAAACCGAAGCCCAAGACACCGCTATACCCAGAGAGCGAGTTCAAGCTCTTCGTGGGCAATCTCTCATGGTCAGTTACCTCTGAGGCTCTGACAAAGGTGTTCGAAGAGTATGGAAACTTGGTTGGAGCTCGAGTTCTCTATGACGGCGAGACCGGTCAGTCTCGTGGCTATGGCTTTGTCTGCTACTCTACGAAGGAAGAGATGGAGGCGGCCATGGAAGCCCTCAATGAAGTGGTAGGTAGCTTAGAATTTTTCTGAATTACCATATTGTTAGACACTTAGGAGATAGATTTATTCCTTGGCTGTAATTTGCATGTTTGATTTCTTTTAGATTGGTTGGTTAACTCATTTTGAAATTTAGAATGATATAATACTCGAATTGAACAAAGTTTTTATGGTTGCTACCAGAAATAAATGATTCACTTTAGATATAATATATTTCATGCACGAGTAAAATATTTCACTTGAAAATAAGTTATTTCATACTAATATAAGATAGTTACTATGTTTCTTGTGTTTGTAGGATTTGGAAGGAAGGGCTATGAGGATAAGCTTGGCTTTAGGGAAGAAGACTTGAATGTATGAAGATTTGATGTTGTACAAGCTATGTATTATGTTTTTTATTGATAAACCCTGTGGTCAAAATAAATAATATTAAAGGTTCTTTTTGATACTTTAATCTAAGATGAATTTATTTTTTGATCAAGGAAATTGAACAATTAGATATATATGATTGAATGCCAGGAAGCATTGTTTAGATAACTTTACTCTTTGTTTATTTGTTAATAATTGTATTATCAAAATTAGCTTTAAATGACAGGGATAGCAGATGGAAAAAAAAAAACGAGAAAAGGCTGAAAATAATTCAATCTATCTATGCATATCATAGATGTAGCTATATATTGAAGGGCTTAAGTGGATCTCTTCTACATCCCTCTTATTTTTTAATGATAAGTCGCCACCTAATTGCATGATTTGAATTTCAATTGAGGTTGAATGATAGGAAAGACTTCAAATTTTGAAGGTCTCATATTACACATAACTATATAAGAATTTACTCAAAAATATTATGGCAAGGGTCACCCCAGCCCTCCCTAGTCATTTTGCAACTCACTTATAGTATGCAACAACATCCACAGATATATGAATCGTTAAAGATGGTTCTATGGTTGCCCATAATTTCATAGAGGAGCGGATCTTTCTTAAGACACTATCTTCTCATCATTAATTTTTAAGGGTGTGGTGTTGATGGCCTTCCATATTGTTTGGAGGCATAATCATTACATAAAGGTTCAACCTTTGTGGGATGGGTGTTTTTACTTGGTAACTAGAGTTAATTAAATTTAGTCAACCAAATAGTTAGTATTGCTTAAGCGCTAGATTGAGCATTCTAAGTTAGCATTGCATTAAAGCCAACAATCTGATCAGTTAACTTGAAATTACTTTTGATCTTTTAAGAATTAATCATATGTAAATATTGAGGATGATATGAAGACATTTCAATATGTCTACTTAAGTAATAGAACAATAGCTATTAGCCATACTTGTAAACTCAATTCAAAAGTTGCCTTTATGAGTGTCACTTCCAAATGAACAAGTAAACTTCAAAATATCCAAGTACTTTGAACTGTTTATGAGACATTTTTAAGACCTGAGAAACCATTTATCATTAAACAATTTCTCTTGGAAAATATCCATGAAAAGCCATCAAATTGCATTCTCTCAGTAAAACTAAAACCTCCCTGAACTTTGCTCTCATATTGTTCAAAATACTTGCTGTAGGAAACAAATGAACAACCCTATATTTTTAACAAAAGGTAAAGAATAAAAAAGAAAAAAATATATAAACAATCTTCACGAGTAGTCCATCATGTTGGTCTTCTCTACTATTTCAACCAACCTTTCCCAAAAATAATAGAACTAGATGAATTCATGGATAATACAACACCACGATCCACTTTTAGCATTAAATCTCACCTTCATGGATAGTCCATTTTCATGAATCCAAGCACACTAAAGTTTGTTTCTCGCCAAAATTAGAATAATTAAATTCCCAAAAAAATAGAATTCATTCATCCATCCTTTCATAATAATTATTAAAAGATTATATAAAGACTTACACGTATCATTAATCTTGATATAATATGAGAATTTTAACGAGTAAACAACCACGTAGGGGTCAAGATTCATGAATGAGATAATTAAGATTCATCTATTTTGGAGGTTTAGGTAATAGAATTTGGAAAAAAGAATAGCAGAAATTTGGAGCTTGAACTGACAGAATTAAGAAAAAAAAGTATGAAAAATTATTTTTCTTTTAAGCTATTGAAATTTGACTACCTCTATAAAATATATATATATATAAATGATGAAGTAATGACAAAAATACCAAAATGTTAATATAGATGAAATTAGATTGAGGTTGGCTTCAGAAGATTTCTTTGATGATTGTCAATTTAATGAGATTTGTTAGGATTGGCTAGCTCATGATGTTATGCTTAATGCCTAAATTCATACTCTCCACCTTTTAGAAAGATATTATACTTAATAAAGTATATAAAAAGATTCTTACAAAAATCTTTTCAAAATGCTCCTACATCATCTTTCCCAATATTCATCTCCATAAAATAAGCCTTAAAGCATTAGCAAAAAATATGAACTCCCATCAAACCAAAATTTTCACAATAAAATAGAATATTATAACTGTAAGATTAACTTACCAAGATACCATATTGATGTAAAACAAAAATGATGACCTAGACTTCAATTTTTTTTTTTTTTTTTTAATAAAAGGCATTCATTCCAAAATAGCTATTACAAGAATATATATATACTGACACAGTCACACGTAAAATGAATTAAAACGCACAACGGGAATTCTAGTGGGTGATCAACCATGTGAAGGGGGTTTACAATGACCGTGAGAGATACTTGAAGAATAAGTTGATTTTCAAAACAAAAAAAAAATGGTTATTTTCAAGGATAAGATGAAAGGGCTTTGTTATGCATGGAAAATAATGCATTCACATATGAGGAATTTAGGATTTAGATCTTGAGAGAAGTATCTTTTTCAAGACTTTAGGAGGGTATAGATGACTTAGTTTGAGAAATATGTTCTAGGCATTCTTGGTTCGCATTGAGCTAATAAAAATTGGCTACTTATATATAAAAATTAAATATAAATAATAAGAAAATAATTAAAATATCAAAACATGATTATATAGAAATTTAGGATGCGTTTAACTATAAGAAAATCCAACTAAAATTTAGGTGATCATAGAACAATTCTCATGACTTATTCTTAAAACAACGCTCTAGAATGAACCCTCTTCTCGAAAGGGTTGAATGCTTCTCCAAGCCTTCGACAAAGTTCTCAAAATAACTATCAATCTGCTCAACATTGCAAAAGAGATGCACTACATATCCTCCCAAACACTTCAATAACGTCGAATGTTATCCATTGTTGCATTATATCAAACATTTACCTTTTGTACGCGACAATTCAGACACGAATACCCTTCAAAGTATACATCAGCCAGACATGTAGTTCAGTCTAATATAAGTTGAATGCAATATCTAAACTGTTTCCCTTTATGGGAAGTACAGTTATTGCAGCACCTAGTATTCTAGAACCATAATGCCATTATAGAACCTCAATTGTTTAAGCCAACTGAGAAGCCACATAACAATCTCTCTTTCTTCAACTTCAACACTTCAAGCTGCTCCATTTAAGTTGTCGGAGGCTTCTATGAGAGAGTGAATATCATGAACGTTGGCGGGGCATGAGGTAACCAGAAGATATGCAGCCGAAACCCTACTCTCTCCTCCACGCAAAACATCAGACTCACATCATAAATACCCTAATCCGCTCCTTCGCCGCCACCGCCGCCGGCGGCGGCTTGTCCCTGTACCTCCGGCGTGCCAAGCTTATCGACTCCCTCCGCCTCCGCCTCCGCCTCCACTCCCACGACCCATCTTCCCATTTCCCCCTTCCCTCCTCCCCTCTCCTCGACTCCTTCGTCGCCGCTCGAGCCCTCCGCTCCGCTTCCTCTCCCGAATCCGCCCTCTCTCTCTTCCGCTCCCTCCTTTCTCTCCCTTCCTTCTCCCCTTTCCCCCACCCTTCCCTCCTCCATTCCCTCTCCCGCCGTCTACCCAACCTTCTCTCCCTCCTCCCCGACCTACCCCTCGCCCCACTTCACCGCCTCCGCCTCTTCGCCGCCACCGGTGATCTCCAATCCGCCCTTCAAACCTTCTCCTCTATGCGTTCCGATCCTAATTCTCGCCGCCGGCATAATAGGACCCACCCCTGCACCGAATCCTACAACCTAATCATCGGCCTCTACGCCGCTGCCGGCGATCACTCCTCCGCATTTTCCACCTTCTCCCAGATGCTTGCCGACGGCGCCATCCCCAACTCGAGAACCTATACCGTCATCATCGATCATCTAGTTCGAGCTAACAATGTTGATGCCGCCATGGAGATATTCCACCTTCTTCCCTCGATGCGCGTCCGTCGAACATGTAAGCAGTATAACGTCCTCGCCGACGCCTTCTCCTCCTCCGACCAATTGGACCGCCTGCTGAAACTTGTCAAAGAGATGAAATCCGATGGCATCCTTCCCGGCCGCCCAATGCTCGCCGCTATTGCTAAGCTTCGCGCCGCTGGATATGTTAACCAGACGGAGGAGTTTGTCGGAGAACTAAACCCGGATCAGAGGATCAGGTACGCTGTGGATTGTGCTGAAGAAGAAGACTGTGAGGAGGAAAACGAAGAAGAGGAAGATGATGAGCGTGTTAAGCTAAAGCCATGGATGGATCCTGCCGCCCTCGCAAGAGCTCTGGAGGTCTGGGATCCAAGCGACGTCGCTCTCTTGGAATCCGCCGGCTTCATCTGGTCCACTCGGCTCGTCTGTAAGCTGCTGAGATCGTTCCGGACGGCGAAAACGGCATGGGAGTTCTTCTGTTGGGTCGCTTATCAACCCGGCGGATTCTCCCATGATCGCCATACCGTTT
This sequence comes from Papilionanthe hookeriana x Papilionanthe teres, assembly GCA_022702705.1. Lineage (NCBI taxonomy): Eukaryota > Viridiplantae > Streptophyta > Magnoliopsida > Asparagales > Orchidaceae > Papilionanthe > Papilionanthe hookeriana x Papilionanthe teres. The sequence continues at coordinate 42,218,312 of CM040421.1, forward strand.
CCAGGATGATCTCCATCCTCTCCCGCGACGGCCACATCGAACTCGTTGATCGCCTCCTTACCAAACTCCAATCGGAGGGCATCCTCCTCCCCTTCGCCACCGTCCGCCTCATCATCGACTTCTACGGCCTCTCGAAAAAAGCTGACGCCGCCATCAGAATCTACAGCAGCGCTGCCGCCATTTGTGGACCCCTTTCCCGTCTCAACCTCATGCTCCTAAGCTCATCTCTGCTCCGCACTGTCGTCAAATCCGGGAAAGGTCACGACGCCATGGCTCTACTGGAGGAGATGATGGGGGAAGGCATTCTGCTGGACATCCAGACGTTTTCGGGGTTGATGGCGTATTTTGCTGGTGAGGGTGATCTGAAGAGCGTGCACAGGCTGTTTGGGACGGCGAAGCAGTGCGGACTGAAGCCGGATGCGTTTATGTATGAGGTTCTGATAAAGGGTTACTGCAAGCAGGAGAGGGCGGTGCTCGCGTTGAAGGTATTCGACGAAATGCTGAGCTCGGGAATGGTGCTCAGTAAAGGAGCGAAGGGGATTCTGGTGAAAAGCTTGTGGAAGGAGGGGAAGCTGCGGGAGGCGGCGATGGTGGAGGAGAGATGCGAGGAGATCGGTGAGCTGCCGGCGGTGCTGCGGGGTCATGTTTGGACCGTAAGTGCGGCCGATTTTGATCGACTGTGCGCTATTTATTCTTGCGGGTGTGTGAAGAGTGGCGAGGTGTAGGAGGTTGGCTAATTAGATACATAGCACAAGAAGGAAGTAAAAAATACACTTTGCATGGTCTTGCACCCATCTATTAGAAAATATTACATCAGTACTCCGCACATAGAGCTATTTGTGGAGTCCAATCAAATCGCGTAACGTGGCGCGTGGTAAAAAAAAATTGTCCGGTAATGTAGAAAATATTCTCCCTGTGTCATTTTGTGTTATTCAATTGTTATTGTGTATTATTAATGTGTTATTGATGTGTTATTGTGTTATTATAATACCGGGAATATTCTCATAACAGAATAACACCTGAATAACACACAATAACACATGAATAACGCGGAATAACACGGAGAGAATATTCCTTGTGTTACAGGGCAAATTTTTTTTCTACCACGTGGCGTGATTTCAGTGGACTCCACACGTAGCTCTACGCGTGGAGTCTGGATGTAATATTTTCTCCATCCACTACCGTATTGGTGAAAAAACTGTCATGTGCACATAGGTTGAGCTTTCAAAGAAGAATGAATTTGCATTCTAGCAAATAATGATGATCATCTCTGATAGTTATTCCTTCTCAGATTAGCTTAATTATTCCTAAGTGAGATAAATCTAGATGCTTCGGTGAGTGAACTCAGTTCAATTACTTTAACAGGTGAGCTCAATTCAGCGCTCATGCAAGTGGCTTAGTTCATGAAAATGATATGATTCCTCGACGAGTCCTTGCAAGACTTTTTGGCCTCCCTATTAGAAAGTATAAAAACTCTTGTATTTATGTAAACACACTACTGCAGACAATTATTTGTTCGCAGCCACATGCTAATACTTAAAATGCTAATTGTGTATGTGTGTCTATATTTTTCCAGGCAATTTTTATTTTATGCACTCTTGGCAGTCTTAATTCTAGCCATATAGCACAATTTTGCTCAAACTGAGGTATATCACAGGAGCATTGACTGGTTTTAGGCAGAATTTAGCCTAAAACCCGCCAAATTGATTTGTGAGTGTTTGCAATCCTATTGGTCTGATAAATCCCATAAAATACAAGTTCAAATTAGTGAATTATCATTTAATAAAATATGAAACTTTTAAATTACAATTCAATTCTAAAGCATAATATCCGCACATATACATACCCTTAATAATGCCTTAATAATACTGCTTAATCTCCATTAAAGGGAAAACTAGAGATGACGATTAAGGCTGAGACCAGTTGCCAGCTCTGAACTCCTTATAGAAGCTCGATCTTCTTGAAATAACAAAGAAAACTGCAGAAGAAGAAAAAAATGGTGCAAAATATAATTTTTAAAGGTGCATTGACATACATACAGCACAATTCTTATTTATTTACATATCTTACATCTAAATATTAATAATTACATTCATAACATTCAAACCTTTTAACATTTCATCAAAACGATCACTTTACTAATTTTTTAAAGGTCAAACACACCTTCTTATGGATAGGTTTATTGCACCAAGGTGTTGTAAATATAAATATAGAACTTTGTGTTAGATATGTAAATCCATAAGAATTTTGTGGTACGAATGTAAATTTCCTATTTTTGAAATCATTAAAATAGCTTATAGAGCTAAATGGCTAAGTTTAGTTGGTACAATTTGATTTTAACAGCGAAGTAAAATAGAGTACCTGGGATTGCAGGGATTATGTAGTCTGACTGCTGCAGAATATCAGTAAGCTTTTTCTTCTCATTAACCTTTCTCCATTCACCAGAATCTGATAAGGATATGTAAATTAGGAACCAAACCCCTCTATCAAAAAATACACAATGCTTTTCACATGCACAATAATAAGCAGAAATAATGATAAAATGTTCATATAATATTTCTGCATAGAACTGAAATTTCCTGCTAAAAAAGAATAGATAACAAACTGTCATATTTACATACACACCTCTCAATCTCTATGCACTTACATATGTAACATCTAAACTTCACTTTTTAAATTGATATCACCCAAATATTTCATATCATACCAAAAATACACATTTTCATTCATAAGGTATGTATGTAAAAATTGAATTTTGGATGTTAAATATGTAAATATATAGGAATCGGTGGCGGGGGACGGGGTTTCTAATGCTGGGGATGTGCAAAATTATTAAATTGCCTAAACTACGTGAGAAAAAAATATTAATTGAGTGGTATGTATGTAGATCTTCCATCAGGTAAATATAAATCTGTAAAGAGAGTGCTATAGAATATATACTTAATGAACTTGGAATTTTGGGGTGATCAACTTCATCCTCATCAACGTTATAGCCACATTCTGCAAGTGAAGCGCCAGTCCCCAGTAGAAGGTACTGAAGCACCTTCGTCTTTGAAAGAACAACTCCCGTATTAGCCTGCAGATTCAATTATCAGAAATGAAAGCAACATAAACATTAGCAGATCCGTGTATTGGATTATATTTTTCAATCATGTATTAAATAGGGGAAAATATTCCCTGAGGTTTGGGTTATAAACTTAATATTGTATTTTTTTTCTTCTTTAATGTTGAGCGCAGAAGAACAAATCTCAGAGAATTTGATATAACTTTCAAGATCTTTATCAACTTAAGTTAGCAAGCATCGCAGTATTAATTAAACACCACGCCATGCTTCCTTAGATCGTCAGCATAAAAAACTTTATAAAAAATTTAGTGAGATCTTACATCTGAAATTTTGAGGACTGTTGGTGATAAATGTTGTATCCTGGTGGCTTGAAATTAGTGTTGCAGTGTATGCATGTGTAAAGGGAAAAGAGAGGGAGAGGGGTAGAGATATATAAAATAATATTCAGAATATCCATCAGTCTTATTAGTGCACCTTCCACACATTCTTGCGCATGCCAAAACCAATCTACATTCTACCACCTATCAATGAATATTCCTCTCAACCCTCCAAAATAATCATTTTTCGATCCAACTACTTATACGGTGGAATTCTGAAAAAAAATATATGAAGAGTTGATTGGAAACAGTTAACGAAACTCTTCGATGAGTTTTATTCTCTTCTTATTTATGTTTATTTCAGTTTATGTTTGAAATATTTCCTTTCCATGTTTAGAGTAGATATATTTGGTAAGCTTGTAAATTAGGAGGGAATAGTTGTCTCATATATATAAACTCTAGTGGAAGATTGTTAATAAGATTCAGGAGAGAATTTTCTTCTGTGTTTTCTTTATGGTATCTTCAGTCGCCAGAGCTTATCCAGCTGCCATCCAGCACTGGAATCCGCCCTGAAACCATTGACCGGTCTTCTTGCGGGCCGTACACCAGAGCTTCTCCCTGCAGACACCTGACACCTTGCAAGTCCTCCGATGGAGTGTTTCCTTGCAGCCAATCTCCTACTTTCCCGTAGCAGAACTACCTCCCTGTAGCCTGCAAACCCTCTGCAGTATTGCTGCTCCTTCCCGTACCCTATAGGCCCTCCACAGTTTTGCTGCTCCTTCCCATAGCTGCTCGTTCCTGTATTATAACTACTTCCCAAGCAACAGAGTAGCCAAATGAGCAGCCAGCAGATGTTGAAGTAGAACTACTTCTTGTATCCAGCAAACGTAACCTACACACCTCCTCACTTGCAGCAAGCAGCAAACAGCAAACAGCAAAGCAAACAGCAAACAGCAAACAGCAAACCCCAAACAGCAAACCCCAAACCCCAAACCCCAAACCCCAAACCCCAACCCCAGCTAGCGAAACTGTGGGAGTCCTTGTCTCTACAACAAACAACAGCTAGCAAAACACAGATCTGCAGAAAACGATAAACTAAAAAATTCCTCCTCTCCTGCCGCAAGAAGCAGAGTAAAGCTAATGATAGTACAGCATGAAGATGTCTATCTAAAACTTAGTTATGAATCAAAGATCAAAGATTCTGTCCAAACAGCCCCGATACTCACTTTATCACAAATCATAAACTCAATGGTCATAATTTCCTTCAATGGATCAAGTCCGTGTTTATATAATTGTGGAAAAGAAAAGGTGGAATATTTCATGGGAGGGCACATTTCTTGAGCTCACTAGTCACAACCATTGCTCATGAAAGATTCAGAATTATATAGTCATGTTCTCGTTAATCAATTTTATGATCACAGAGGCTAGAGAAAATTTCTTGTTTTATACTACAGCACAGAAGAGTTGGGAAGCAGCTCTTGAGACATACTCCAATTCCAAAACTATTGAAGAATTAATGGAGATTGAGACAAAATCGCATCGGATCTGCAAAAAAGAGTTAAGCTCAACTTGATAATTCAACAGACTTACAAAGTAATGGTTATAGTTAGATATGTATGATACTTAAGTATGAAAGTGCCCTCAAAATGTTATGATATATAAAATAATAATGGATAAGAAAAAGATGATCAAGTTCTTATTGTGTCTAAACAAGAACTTTGATGGTTCAGAGGAAGATTCATGGGGATGAAGTCTCTCCATACCACTTGTTGAAGTTGGAAGAGAAAAAGTAGTAACAAGCTCATGATGGCAGAAAGTGTGAATTCATCTAGCACTGAAAGGTGTCTTGTACACGCACAACTCCTCACATGAGTCGAAGCTGAAAAAGAATCGTCCCTCGTGTAAACATTGCAAGGAAATTGGTCACATATGACACAAAGGACAAGTGTTGGAAAACTTGTAAATTAGAAATCCGGACAAAGAAGAAATGACTAAGGTTGTAATAGAGTCGAGCCAAGCCGAGCATACCATAGACTTAACTTGGTTTGGTACAGTTATAAGTCGTTCATATTCTGCTTGAGTTTTGTGTCGAGCTTTCACATTAGTCATATTTCACGATTATAATTTGTTACTGACAAGTGAACGAGTATTTAAATGAGCTAATAATTCAAATGAATATCCATATTTTTATATTAAAATTTCAACAATTTAATAAATCTAAAAAATGAACAATTTAATGAATTAGATAAAAAAATGAACTAACCCGCTTAATCTCATCCAGTGCATAAAATAGATATTTTCTCGCATTAATGCATTTGAAGATTGAAAAAAATATAAAACAACAACAACAACAAAGCCTCAATCCCACGAAGAGGAGTCGGCTACATGAATCTTATTTCTCCATTGCATCCTATTTTCATTTAATTCTAATAAATTAAGATCATTTCTTATACAATAAGCCCAAGTCTTCCTAGTCAACCTCTACCTTTCTTAACATAAGTCGAATCTAAAACATCTACTCTCCTAATCGGATCATCAAATAGTCGAAGTTTAATGTGACCAAACCATCTAAGACGACTCTCTCTAATTTTGTTCGTCACCAGAGCTACACCAACTCTATCACGGATATATTCATTTCACATTGTCTCTTAAGTGTAAAGCCACTCATCCACCTAATAATTCTCATCTCGACAACACTTAATAAAAAAATGAGCAAAAAAATCATAATGAACTTGTACTATCAGATAACTCATAATACAAAACCTTACATCTATTGATATAATAATATATTAATATTGAATATATAATTAAATAAATTCTAGTTAATCAATTTTTATTTACATATGTCGTATATGATAAACTATCATCAGAACTAATATCAAATATTTAACAATTTACTTGTTTAGTATTAAACGAATTTGTTCATGATCATAAATGAACAAGTTTGGTTATGTCCATATTTAGTTCATTAAACCTTCAAACTTTTTAAAATATTCAAGCTTGTTTATTGACTAATTTAAACGAACATGATCGAGTCTTAATTGAGTCAAGCTCGATTTGTTCATCAAGTGCATTAGTTCATTTACAGCCCTAGGATGGACCAAGGCAGCAAGGCCCATGCTGCTACTTCTGAATGGTCGGTCGACCCTAGTCCCTTCACCAACGATAACCTTTAGGTGTTGAGAAATGACTTTCTAGCACAACTGATCGGCATACTGACTTGATGATACACCAAAGTATCATATTCTGCTATCTCACTAACAATGGAAGATTTCGACCTTGGATAATAGATTCAGATGCTCCTGATCAAATGGTTGGAGGCATCATGCTCTCACCCACTACAAAGAATTCACTACTTCCAAATTTGTTAGACTAGTTGATAGATCTCAATCCAAGATTGTTGATAAATGAGAAGTGAGAGTCTCCAAAGATATTCAGCTTTCATCTGTGATATATGCTCCCCAGTGAAATTGTAACCAACTTTCTATTAGCAAGCTTACTCATGACTTGAACTGTACAGCTGAATTTTATTTTAACTCATGTGAATTTCAAGTAGTGAACTTTGGGGAAGACGATTGACAGTGTTGAATTGCATCAATGTTTATACCGCTAAAAAAAAAACATTCTCTTAACACACAAGTGTCTTATCCACCATCCTAGTCCCATGTTCATGAGTTTGTTGTGTCTCAGTCTGTTGCAAGTCAAATTTTATTATGGTATTGTCGACTGAGTCACTCAATTTTCATTATTTTGCAAAATTGAACACCCGTCTATTTATTAATAAAAAGCTAGAGTTTTATCAGTGTGAAATCTGTCAATTATTAAACATACTCGACATATTTATCCCCTGTCTCAATACAAACCCTCACATTCATTCTCCATCAATCATAGTGACATTTGGGGACCTTCAAAACTGAAATTTATCAATGAGATCAGATTATTTCACTTTTATTGATGATCACACAATAGAACCAGTTGAATAATCCCCTTAAAGAAGAAATTTGAAACTACACAAATATTTCAGTCCTTACATAACATAATTTATACTCGGTTTCAATACAAAATTCAGATTCTCAAAATTGATAATGCAAAAAAAATATTTCAACTATATCCTTGAAACCTATCTTGAAAGAATTTATTCTCATTCATGAGAGTTCCTGTATTGAGACCCCACAAAAAAATATGATATCCAAGAAAAATAATATATATCTCCTTAATATATCTAGGTCTATAATGTTTTGTCACAATATCTCAAAAAAATTTTGGGGAGATGTCATGCTTATAGCTACCTACTTCATTAATAAAATGATAAGCAGGGTCCTTAGATTCAAAACTCCTCTAGATGTTGTGATAGAAAAATAGCCTCATGTCAGAGTCTTCTCATCTAATCTCTCTCTAAAAATATTTTGTTGCATCTCCTTTATTCACATTCACCTACCAAACTGCACAAAGCTTGACTCAAAGTCCATCAAATTTATCTTCCTTGGGTATGCTTCTAATGAAAGGGGTACAAGTGTTATTCTACATTACAAGAAAAGGTTATAATTCTATGGATGTGATTTTCTTTAAAAAACAAGCCAATTACCCCATCTGATATTTAAAGGGAGAATCTAGGTGAATATCAGACTATAATAATGCTTCACATAAAGTAAAGAACGCAATGAAGCTATGATACCAAGATCATTGAGTGCAAATCATTGGGATGTAGATGCAAAAGCAAGAAGGGCAACAAATAGTGAGTGAAAGTAGCATACAAAACAATTTAAAGAACAGTATAGGAGAAGGCCAAAAAAACAACCATCAGCGTGCCGGCATGCAATATGATTGTTGGTGGCTAACAAGCAACCGCAATGTATGGATTAGGCAAGCTAGTGGGTAAACTGAAACAGCAAGTACATGAGCGAGCGAGAATATGCAGGCTAGTGACGCATAGTCAAGCAAGCGACAAAGTATGGGAGATAAAGCAACAAAACAAGTGGTGGCGAGGTGTGGTGCAAGCTAAATAGGCTTGTGAATTGGGATTCAAGCGGCAACTAAGTTTCCCATTCTCTAATACTATATTGAGAATGATTGAATTTGGTGTTATTGACTAGATATAACCAGCCTATTAACATCATATGGAAGGTTGCAAAAGAGAAAATGCATAAAAGGAGAATATATCCCAAATTATTAGGATATTTTATCGTATCTCCATAATATAATAGCTTTTCAATAAGGAATGTACCTTATATGCCAACAACCTGCAGGAGGACATATTTGCTAAAAAATTGGAAACGAAACTTGTTCATAAGTTAAATTCATAAAGGGAGAATGTTAATTGTAAATGAATGCACCTGACCAAATGATATGCCCATCTAAACATAAATAATATGCTCATAAGAACTAAAACAACTTCAGCGTCCCCCAAAGCAATTATACTTTCTTATATATTCAAACTATAGAAGAAATATCTTCATAAACTTTAATTTAAACCTGATAGAACAATTCAATAGCTTCACGGGTGTAGGCATTCTCCTTGTCCCATGTTAGTGTAGAAGAACCTTCTGAATACATGTTTGAAAATTAAGAAAACTTCAAACATTCAAGAAATCAATATAATTGCAAAATTTGTTCACACGAGAAGGATATCATATCAAGGTGAGCTGAAAACATATCAGTCTCGCAGAATTCTTCAATGAAATCGCTTGACATAACTTCAGGGTAAAGAAGAAGAACTGGCCAGTGTAGGTTGCCGCTTCTATCTATCTTTGGCTTTTGCATTCCAGTAAGTTCTTCATACAAAGCTTTACCAAGTTTTAATCCTCTAGTTTTGAAAGCAGAGGCTAGTTCCTGTACATTTCACATTTAGAATACATATTAATCGAGTAACTCATAAAACATATACATAGCAACCAAGTAAATAAAAATAGTTATGTTTTTAGGTTCCATTTGGGATCACTTTTGATTTTGTTCTCTATCTTTAGTTTTTAGTTTGTTTAGTTTATGTTTTAATTGAAATTAAATATGTTTGATATGTTATAATATGTTTAGTTATTTTTAAAAACACTCCAAACAACTTTTACGTATTTTGACTATTTTTAAGAACAAGTTAATTTATTTTTGAAAATAAAATAATAAAAAAGAAAAGAATACTATGCAAACATGTTTTTAAAATAAAAATGAAAACAAAAAAAAATAAAAAACAAATGTGATCCCAAATAAGTCCTTAGTGAATGGCTAACCTCGGCTAACTCCACAGCCTTTAAAATTTGAGTTTTGTGATCCTCAACCTCTTTTTTTCGTGAATCAATTTGTTCGGACAATTGCTTCATCTCCTCGTTGGTGGGAAATTGTTCTAGACCCCTCTTACAGAATGATTCAGCTTCTATTAGCAATTCTAATGAGAAGGCTGCCTTTGCTCCACGATAGTACGCCTATTTCATAGGTTTGCTCCATTATTGACATCTTCAAATATTTATCAAGATGTAAATCAATTCTATATTTAAGAAACATATAAACATCATCAAGAGAATAAGCATAGAAGCACGCCAAAAAATAATTATTTTATACAACTGAAGCAATTAACCCTTGAAAAAACATAGTTAGCCTGCACAATATTCACAACTCCAACTTTGGATTTTAGTGTTCTGTCAACATAGCTTACTGGAATCAAAGACAACCAAGAGAATCACCAAGGTTCATCTTACATTCAAGCCAAAATGAAATAAAATCCTTCAATCAAGATGCAATTACAGGGCTAGAGCCTTAAATAAATGGAAATACATAACATGAGAAATTTACCATACCATTTCTAATGCTGACATGACCTTCAAATCTTAGAGCCATTTTGATGAATAATGCTTCACACCAGAGAAATTTAACAATTGATTCACTTCCATGTCATTGTTTGTATGGTGATTGGCTTCTTACATTTGTCCTAATCTTTGAACTATCCATCCAAAACATGTATGACCATTATGTTTGTTTAAAAACGAATAAGGAGCTATTTGTTTAGCTGAATTGTATGACAATTGACATCTTACATTCGTCCTAAACTTTGAACTACCCATCCAAAACATGTATGACTATTATGTTTGCTTAAAAAAGATTAAGGAGTTATTTGTTTTGCAGGAAAATGAAGACAGCGTAAAAAAAATTTAGTATAATTGAATTTTGATGTATTTAAAATATTTTAGAGTTAATTGGTTCAATGTCAAACATGTGTGTGTATTTCCATTATTTTTGTTTGATTGAAGAAAAATAAAATAAATATAAAAAAGGGGCAGGCGTCGGCAATGGTCGCCAAGTGACAACGATGACACTGGGTGGCAGACGACGATTGGTAGGAGGCAGATAGTGATGGTTGTGGCAATGGCGGACCATGAAAAGTAGATGGTGATGACAAATGGTGACTGGCGGCCGACAGCAGGCAAAGGCCGACAATATTGTTTGGCGGCAAATGGTGGGCGACCAAGAAAGGTTCACTCTTGCGGTGTATTCACTCAAATTTGGATGAATCCCAAATACATTTGAAATAAAATACATAATGAATTTCAAATACTTCAAAGTTTTACCCTGCATTATGTATTCCTAAACCAAACACCTAGTGTAAAATAAATGGATGTATTTCTTTTAATTTACACCCTTTTTCACAAAACCAAAAGGCCTCTACGTGAAAAGTAGATAAAAAATTTATGTAAGTTTTAAATAGGTCTGAATTATGAGTTTAAATATAACTATATTAGAAATTAGGCATCTCGTAAAGCTAAACTATTTAAGAAATAAGAGTTTTTGTAAGAACTTTTCTAATGGGATTTGAACTCTTGATTGTGCTTAGAGCACAAGGTTCTACCACTTGGTCAATTGACTAGTGATTGGGGACCATTACATAATTCATAAGTCCATGGTGATTATCTTTACAAATTGAGGTTAAGGAAAGACTCTTAATAATTTGACATAGAAGTACTACAATTTAAAATCTCAAAAGGTTTTGATAATTTGTTTTTACATAACATGATTTTTTTTTTCTAGAAAATAAACACTTGTTCATAAAATTGTACAATCCTTTGCAATCCTTGCAAGGTAGAAACACCAAACTGGAAAGACACGTGCATTCTTCATCAATGAATTAGTTCATGCAAAATCAAATGCTTAATCTTATGAAACCTCTATAAGGAAGACCATATCCGAGACAAAGTTTCTCTTTGATGTATAATCTGTTCTATTAAGCTGCTGGCTAGAACCATTTGTATTGCTTTCTATGCTTCAAGTTATACGTAAGATTTATTCAATGAATTATATCTAATGCTCTTATTCAAACTTACAGGGTTTCAAACATATGAATGCTTGAAGCATCTGAAGATTGCTAAGGATCTTATACAAAAACCAATAGTCTGAAGATGAGTTAAGCGTAGTTGTAAAATATCACATGACCACAGAAGTTGCTTATCATTCACACGTAATTCATCTAAAATTAATCCTCAAATTCATCTATCTATTTAAAATATTAAAATATTGGCTAATAGGTAAGCCATAATCAAGATGAGATACATTAAGAATTTTCAAAACAACTTATTTGTGCAACCCACTTGGCATAGTGGTTCGGTACTTTGTCTCCAACCACAAGATTTTTAGTTAATAACCAAGCACATATAGAAGTGTGCATGAGTTAAGAAAAAAACATAGCAATGTGTTAATCATTTTGATAGTAATTGTTTGGGGCAGCTGCAGCTGTTTGACGAAGCAACTATGAAACTCGTGTTCAATAAACTGTGGTGGTTATTACATTTTTTTTTTTTTTTTTTGAAGGACAGACAACAATTTTCTAGCAAACACCGCAAGTAGCCAGGATTGGTGGAAAAACCCAGCTAAAAGCTGCTACTTTTTGAAAATGCAGTTAAAATGCAGTTTAACCAAACAGAAGAAACTGATGTGCGGCACCACACCGCCAAAGCCCCAAGTGCAACCTAAATTAGTATGCATGTATATAAGCCTTGTATGGAAGTCAGGGATATTTGGTTAACAGATAACCTAATTAATCATTCTTCCGAAACTTTACACCAAGTGCTTCTGAACCTTTCCCTTTTCTTATTTCTCAAGCTAACAATTTAGATCATTGTGATTAATGAGAAAATATGGATGCGCAATATAAACACATTAGGGCTCGTTTGTTGTTCAAAATTCTAACACATGTTTTTAAAACCAATTAAATTTCACAAATGCATCATTTGGTTGGATATAATTAGATAATAACATTGATTTCAAACGTCACAAACCTCCCTAAAAATCCAACGAAAGCGATTAACAATTATATATATATATATATATATATATATATATATATATATATATATATATATATATATATATACATATATAGATTTACAAAGCAGCAATCAAATGAACCCTTACGAGAATAGGAGTTTGAAGATCTACCTTAACATTAGTTGAGCAGAGTCCGATCGCCTCTTCAGCATCAGCAATAGCTCGTCTGTAGTTTCCTAACATCAAATTCACATGGGCACGATTCGAAAAGAGGACCGATTGATCTGAATCGCTCAAGGAATTCTGAAGGATGGCCCTGCTGTAGCAATCGATAGCATCCGAGTAATGCTTCTTCCCCATCTTCACATGCTTGTTGCCCAGCTCCTGCAGTTGGAACGCGATTCAATTATGAAACAAACATCAAAACAACTTCCTTTTGCTCTGTCGGGTACGCAAGGCAATAGTAATCCAGGAGAAGGGGATTCACCTTGAGTTCGATGGCGGCAGACTCTTTGAGGGCAGCAATGGCATCCAAGTCATCCCTTTCTCTATCTGTGAGGGGCTCGGAGCCCGCAGCCATCAACAGCGCCATCCGTCCGCTCTCTTCGAGAGATGAGTCGATGGATCTCAGAATATGAAGGAAAAAATAGCTTCGCGAATCGCGGCTCCCTCCCTAAACCCCAACTATATATTAAACATCTTTACAAAATACTAAAAATATGCTTTTTCACACCCGGCCCAAAAAACCTATAATATTTATTAGAGTTTGCTTGATGTATTTAGATTAATATATTTTGTTTGTTGTTTCACTTAACAATGTCTTCTGATATGAATTTCTAATATTTTACTCAAAATTAGTTGTTTTGGAGTTTTCATTTGTTTCTTTCACGGAATGAGCGATTTTTTGTTTATTTATGAGAGAATAATAAAATAGAAATACAACAAATTATAAACATGATGCCACCAAAAAATACGTAATTTATAAGGTCGGTATCATAGTAATAACACTAGAACATCATATTAATATCATCATAATACGATAATAATATCACAATAACCACAATAATATAATCAGAATATCACAATAATGTTACCTGAATATCACAAAAATACCGTCAGAATATCACTAGAATGTTGCAACAAGAATACTACTAGAATACTGCAAGAATATTTATGTGACATTTTGGCGATACTATAGTGTTATTATTTTGGTATTATTGAGGTATTGTGGTGTTATTCTGGTAATATTATCATGATAAGCTTGTGTCATTTTTGTGAAATTTGAGTTTTATTTTGATGGTATTCTAATGATATTATGTGGTATTATTGTAGTATTATAATTTTATTATTGTGATTTTATGGTGGTATTCAAATTATTTTTTAGTTGTATTATTGTGGTATTCTTTTGTTATTTTTATGATGTTCTAATGATATTATTGTGTTATTCTCATGGTAATTTGATTGATATTATTGCGGTATTTTGGTGTTATACTTGTGATATTTTGATTTTTTATTGGTTGTACTCTGGTGGTGTTTTTTTTTTCTTTTTTTTTTTAATGATGGTATTTGGTTTTTTATTGGTGATTTTTTGTGCTTTTAGTGGTGTTTACTGTTTTTTGTTTACTTTTGGTGTTATATACTCTCTGTTACTCTTATATTTTAGATCATTTTAATAAAACTTTCTTGAACAATATGTAGGCATTCGTAGTTCATCAAGCCAAAAAATGTGGGTAATGATTCAATTATGGATAAATTGCTTGGTACCATTGTGCAGTATGAAAATGATGCTTTATAAATTAGATTGTGATTGAACATATCATATTACAATGTGAGTTATTGGCCAAATTAAGAGAAAATAAAAAAATAATGATTTTTTATGTGGTAAAGCTAGTTTCAAAAAGGGGAAACTCATCAAAAACACTGTGAAGTTTAAAAATCAAAGGCCATAACAGGTTGTCCAACTATGATTCGATATGACGTTGATGTTGATGGCAATTCAAAGGTTAGAAAATTTATTGAACTTTATTATCATTTCCTAACCGAGCTAGTTGATCGGCATCTCTTGAGATCTAGTCGAAGCATCAATGGCATTAATGGAGACGTGCTCAAATCAATGACAAAAACATATATTGAAGCTATTAATGCATTCAACTTTATTGCAATAGAAGTTGGTAATTTGACATTTTCAAAAAGAGATGCATTAAATTTTACTCAAAAGGAAAGAAGAGTGATGATTGAAAATGATGACAACGATGCTTTAATTTAGTTATTCACAGATATGCAATTGAAGATAGTACGTTTGCATAGGATTTTCAGACTGATGAATTGAGTAGGTTGATAAGCTTTCTTTAGAGCGATGGCATGTCAATGGTTGATTACAACTATTTCAGGGATTTCGTAAATTTTTATATGAGTTATTTATTGAATAAATATAACAAAAATGTTATGCTTCTTTTGTTGGGTAAATCACCACCGGAAAAAATGTCCTTTTTGGGTATTTTTTTATCCGAAGATTTTATCAAGTTCTTCATTTTGTTATTTAAGACATTTATTCGTATAATCGATAACAAGCGTCCATTAACAATCTTCACTTACCAGAATCAAGCAATGACAAGAAGCATAGAAGAATCATTTTCACGCACTTTTCATAGATTACGCTAATAACATATATTCAAGCAATTAGCTTCGAAGCTATATTGTTCCATGAGTAATAAAGTAATGAGCGGCCTGTTTTATACATGCATGAGTCAATGCGATTTAGAAGAAGAATGTGAACAAACGTGGGCAGAGATGCTTAAAAAAGGGAACTTCTATGATAATGATTGGTTGCATGATTTGTACTGCATTAGGAAGACATGGTCAACAATATTTAATAAATCTTTATTTTGCTTGGGAATTCTATCCACACATTAAAGCGAGTCGACAAATAATATTTGTCATAATATTTTCAAGCCTACAAACACCTTAAATGATTATTTTTTAGGACTTGAAAATTTCATGAAAACATGGAAACTAAATGAGAAGGATGATGACTTTAAATGCGACCAATCTTCAATCATTATCGTTGCTAAAAAATGCCCTTTGCAGAGGCAAACCATTGCATTCTATACAAAAAAGATAGATTAATTTTTTAGAAATAATTTTTGCATTATGTCGACAGGCTAATAGTAGAAGAATCCAATAGAAGTCATTTATAATACAACAACAACAACAACAAAGCCTTAATTCCGCTAAGTGGGGTCGATTACATGAATCCTTTTTCTTCATTGTGTCCTATTTAGTGTCAAATTTTCGTTTAATTCTAATAAATCAAGATCATTTTTTATGCAATAAGCCCAAGTTTTCCTAGGCCTACATCTGCCTTTCTTAATATAAGTTGTATCTAAAACATCTACTCATCTAATCGGATCATCAGGTGGTCGACGTTTAATGTGACCAAGCCATCTAAGACGACTCTCTCTAATTTTATTTGTCATTGGTGCAATACCAACCCTATTACAAATATATTCATTTCGCATTTTGTCTCTAAGTGTAAAGCTACTCATCCACCTAATCATTCTCTTCTTGAAAACACTTAACTTAGCATTATGCTTCTCATTTAAAGGCCAACATTCAACACCATAGAACATTGCAGGTCTCACCACCATCTTATAAAATTTTCCTTTCAGTCTAAGATGTACTTTTCTGTCACACAATAGGCTGGACGCATTCCTCCACTTCAACTAACAAACCTGAATTCTACTATTAACATCCCCATCTATATCGCCATCGCTTTGAACAATGGACCCGAGATATCTAAATCTTGCACACCTTTTAATAATTTAATCACCCAAAGTTACACTTATGTTACTAGAGATACTATTACTAAAATTACATTTCATGTATTCAATTTTAGTTCTACTTAAACGAAGACATTTAAACTCCAATGTAAACCTCCATAACTCAAGTTTTTCCTGGGCTTTTTCTCTCGTCTTATCCATGAGGAGGATATCATCAGTAAAAAGCATACACCAAGGTTCATCCACTTGTAAATGCCCAGTAAGACCATCCATAAATAAAGCAAAAAGATACGGGCTTAAAGCCGATCCTTGATGTAAACCAACATAAATAGTAAAATATTTAGTTAATCCTCCATCAGTTCGAACACATGTAATAGCTCTAGTACACATATCTTTAATGACTTGAATATAAGTCATATCAACACCTTTCTTCTCAAGGACTCTCCGAAGAACATCTATAGGAACCTTATGGTAAGCTTTTTTTAAATCAATAAAAATAAAATTTAGATTCTCCTTATTATCTCTATACTTCTCTATCAAACCTCTCAATAAATGTATAGTTTCCATAGTAGACCTGCCATAAATCCAAATTGATTATGAGAAATCTTAGTAATACGTCTTAACCTATGTTCAATTACCCTCTCCCATAATTTTAAAATATGACACATCAATTTAATTCCTCTATAATTTACACACTCTTGTGCATCTCCTTTATTCTTAAAAATGGGTACCAAAATACTCTTTCTCCACTTCTCATACATCTTTTTAGTTTTTAAAATAATATTAAAAAGTTTAGAAATACAAGAAACCCCCAAATCACCTAAACATTTCCACACTTCAATTGGGATATCATCAGAAGTCATTCAGAATATGGCATCAAAATTTTGGATAATAGAAGAACGAATAAATATTGGACAATTACATTTGACAAAACAATTTTTGATGTAATTTGTTGTTGCAAGGAATTTTAAAAGATGAAATTAGTATGTGCCCACTGAATAATAGTTATCGACAAGAAATTTGGCTAAAACACTTTATAAATATTTTATAATGTGATGTTATTCAAATGTCAAGTGTGATTTCTATTTTGGAAAAAATTATCAAAATTTTAAAGAATTGCAATTGAGGAGTGGTTTATAAATTGGTGTGATATTTCAGATTCACATTCATAAACATTCATATGAAGATGCTAAAAAATATATGTTGGAGTCACTGAAAAAAATGTTTGTCGATGTTGACTTAAAATTGAGTTGGATATCTCTCGCATTGATTAAAAGCTCAAACAGATGAAATACCAAGAAGAAAGAATACGCTGTAAAACTAAAGGATACAACAAAGATGGTACGAAAGGATATTTCTAATGTTAGGTTAAAGGGACATTAGAAGAAAAAGAAAAGAGCTAAAGGTAAATATTATATTATGTTATATAGAATAAAATTGTTTTATATAGAACATTAATTTTTTATCAATATCACTTACTAGTTAATTATTAATTAATAATTAAAGGTTTCATATAGTAGGAAAATAGAATGAATCTATATCAAACGAAGAACACAACGTCTCCCTAATTACTATATGTACTTCTGTAAGATAGGATTGTGTCACGTAGGTATTATATTGACACGATTTCGTAAGAATAAACTTAATTTTGTATTTTTTAAATTTTTTGATGATGACTAGTTTAAAATTACATCGATTCTTCACATCCTCAAGTGCACCACAACCAGTGCAGACTTATATTAGTAAGAAATTCTTCACATCTTCAAATGTACCACAACCAGCGAAAACAATATTAGTTCAATGATAGTTTTCCTTAAATGAATGGAAGAATTTGTTTTATTATTGGTAACAAATAATAATAATGATGAGTTGTTATTGGGAGCAAATAATTTGCATTATATTTTGTCCTTGGAAACAAATGATTTTGATGTCACATAATTTATAATCCTGTACATGCATCATTGTTTAAAAACATTAACTTTGTAGCACTTTTATAATATCACTCTAAATACCACCAACATACCACCACAAAAGCACAAGTATACCACCAAATTTCAAAAAAAAATCACATGAATGCCACTAAAATACAATCAAAATAGCACTTAAATACCATAATTATATCACAATAATACAACCAGAATACCGCAATAATGTCACAACAATTCACTATAATTTCAACCAAAATATGACAAATAGAATACTATGAGAATATTATAAGAAAACTACCCAAAATACCACCAAAATTCAACAAGAGTGACATAATAATACAACTGCAATATGATAAGAATACCACAAGAATATCAATAATATCACCATAATACCACCATAACCACGTGAATAACACCATAATAGCAATAGAATATCGTGAAAATACCACTAAAATACCGCTAAAATCGAACAATACTACCACAATAATACTACAAGAATATCATCAAAAAATCGCCATAATACAACAAAAATACCACAAAAATACTACAAAGATATCAATAGAATACCACTATAAGGCTTCAACAAAGAAAAATTATAGTATTTTTGTGGTAGTATTGTGGTGGTTTTATGGTGGTATTATTATGATATTCTTTTAGTATTATGTTGATATTATTGTTATATTATTGTGATATTATAGTGATATTCTGGTGGTATTGTAGTTCTCTTGTTGAATTTTGATGATATTCTCGTGGTATTCTAATAATATTATTGTGATGCTATGATAGTATTCATATAAACTTCTTATGATATTATAGTAGTATTTTGTGATATTTTAAATATATTTTTTTGGTATTTTTGTAGCTTGTTTAGTGTTATTCTGGTAGTAAATTGGTAGTATTCTTGTGATATTTTCATAGTATTCATGTGAAATTTTGGTGCTGCACTTGAAAACAGTGTATACCTAAGTCTGTAAACACATTGTACATAAATAAGTAAATATATACACTTATCTATAAACAGTTATAAATAAGTCAAAAAATTGCTGCCAAAAGCAACAGTTCTCTTCGACCTATATGTCAATGCTCTAACATATGCATCTACTTCCTTAATTTATACAAAGTCACATTATATACATAATGTTCATGTAGTGTTGATGATTATGAACAATTTTCTAATATTAAAACATATTTAGTAAACATATTTGGCTCTAAAGCATGCCATGCTGAGCTTCCACGCTCTGTAATATTCCTAATTTATTTTCTTGGTGCCTAAATTTTCATGCATGTGAAGACAAACATTCCATAATCAATGTTGTTCTTCTATGTTAGTGGTCCTATACGCAAACTAATTGGCCATGTTTGTGGATCTGTCTCAAATGCAGAGTAGACAACTTTAGTAATGACTTTGACCTTCAAAATAAAAAAAAAATTGTGTCTACTAGTTTAAATTTAAAATTAAATAAATGAAAAACATTTTGAAGAATGTGCTAAAGTATTTTCTCACAATATCATGACATATTTATTTGTGAGTTGTTTGGGCAGTGAGTCATACAAAAATCAAATTTTCATCTTCAACTCTTTAACTAGTAAAGTTAAGTGTGGATCATAGATTATTAAAATCAGCAAAATATGTGTTTTGTGAACTTTTTCTTTCGTGATGTGACTTATAAAAATATTGCTCTCAATATTTTGTTGGAGATAGACCTTCAAAATTATTTTAGTTTATGTTATTTACATATAGTAAAGGTATAAATTATTTATGAATAATATAAACTATAATATTGTGTTTGTACTAACCTAATATATTGGAGATACATACAGAGAGGGTATGTATAATTTAGGAGTTTAATTTATTTTCCCAACCAGTAAAAATGCAAATTATCAATATGCTTGTTGTCCAACTCTTGATTCCTTAACAGATCATCGATCGAAAAACGATTTATTACACACTTTTGTTCTTTAAAGAAGATTGTATCATATCAGTAGTAACAATATATAAAAGAATTGATATATAAATATATTATTTGTTAGAGGTAATTATAATTTGTAAATAAATACTTATCAATTATCAGTGAATATTTGACAACATTGATCAATTAACTCTATCATACGCAAGGATATCTCATCCTCTACTGCGAAGTTCATAAGTGTCTTTACGTATTTATTCTTCATATTCAAAATACATAAGTCCTTTAGAATATAGTGCAATATAATAGTAAACTTTAAAATTAATATACCATATGTAGTAGTTATGAGCAAAAATTCTGCAAATCATCTTCCCATTTTCCTCCTCCATAAGAACAGGAACATTGTTCCCACTCTCGAGCTCCAAAAAATAAATTTCATTTGGTTCCTCTTTCTTTTCTTCCTTGACAAAAGTAGATTTAGGATCTTTAATGCTTCCTTAGTATCCTCTTCTTCTACCACCTTATCTTCTAGCTTGACCATGGTGACCTTAGTTTTTTTATTCTTAATTGGAAATTTCATGTAACGGGATTCCAATTTTCTCTTCTTTTGTTTTTGTCTTGGTTTTACTTATCAGACTATACTTCTCAGAAAATATATGTATAATAGTTTTCCTTTATGTTTTCTCTCGATATTTGATATTTTTTTTCCAATTGGTTACTTTATTTTGCAACTCATTCATTCGACAATCCCGACTTCTAAGTAACCGAAGAAGTTCTTCATTTTATATTCCTAATTGATGTTTGGTTGGAGTTAGAGTTGGAGATGGGGGTTGAACCTAAGAATGAGGAGTAGATGGTTCTTCATTCTCTGTAGCAGATAGTGCAGGGAGTGTGTATTGGGTGGTGATGTTAAAAGCAACTGTGAGAGGGCAAGATGTTGGGCACCCGAACTTTTGGGTTATTGGAGAAAGAAGTAATTGTTTGTCACAATCACCCAAATGTTTTTAGAAATGAGGTTTAGATCTCCTTACATTATCTAATGTTAGTTCAGAGAAAAAAATATCCACCATCTTCGTACTATAGAGCCTCATTTTAGACCACCTAAGCATTCAAGGCATTGCTTAAGGTGAGGTTGGAGTGAGGATGAATATGTGATCGTAGAACAAAAACTTTAAAAGTAAAATTCATTAGGTCACTTGCCTTAAAAATAATAAAAAGATTGTTGTTATAATAGTCATACTAATCGTTAACTAGAAGATAAAGTCATTCATGTATCCAAGAGTTTGATTTTTCGAACAATGACATCATTTTGCTCAACCAGAAAACTACAAATGAAATATAGTCACTTAAAAGATAAGAAGCTATTTGCATTATCCTCAAAACTGTACAACAAATGGACACATTGTAATTACTCGATGAAAAAGATAAGTTTGTCAACAAAAAACTATATATGCAACTCTAAAAAGGGTGTTGAACATTGTGCTGAAACAACTGTCAACAAGTCATTCTTTATTTTGAATGGAAATTACAAATGAAATGATAAATTTAGCTGAGTGCATGTTTTCTCCATAATTCAACATGTTAGTGAGCAGTGTCATCTTATGTGGATTAAAGCTTAAAGTTTTTCCACCTATTTTAAAAACCTCATGATCAATGTCCCAACATTGCAAAATTTAAAGGAATAATGAATTTTCTTGTTGGTAAGGTGGAACATGAAAGAATTGCATAAGATATAAATCTTTCAAAAAAATTTTAGTTTTCTCATAAATTTTACAAAAACTGCATCACAAACAGATCCAATAACTCAAGTCATCATATGCATGTCAATACTATTAGTTTCATGACGCTGCAAGAGTGTTAAATAGTAAGTGGATAAATATTACTGGAAGAAATCTAACATGATAAATGTTTTCTCTAGTCAAATAAATTGAACAATACTATAATAATACAAAAAAAAAAAAAATACGACCATGATATCACTAAAATAACACTATAATTGTCACCAAAATACACTAGAATACCATCAAAATGCTACCAATATCACACAATAATACCACCAACAAACCACCATAATACTACTAATAAACCACTTGAATTCAACAAACAAAACACCAGAATACCACCAACCACCAAAATACCACAAAAAAATTACAAATAACACATGAAAATACCACAATAATACTACTAGAATACTATCAAAATACCACAAGAATACCACCTGAATCTCACCACAATACTATCATAATACCACCATAATACAACTAGAATACTACAAAAAATATGTAATAATATTCTGGAGGTATTCTGGTGATATTATCGTGGAATTATTGTTGCGTTCTTATTGCATTGTAATATTATTATAACAATATTCTGGTGGAACTTTGGTGGTATTATGGTGATGAAATTTGATGGAATTTTTTGTGGTATTAATGTGATATTCCATTGATGCTATGGTGGTATTACGAGGGTATGATATTCTAATGTCTTAATAGTGTTTTTTTTTTGTTATTTTTTGTGATTTTTTTGTGGTATTCTGGTGATAAACTTGTGGTATTGAAGTTGTTGTGTGACATTTCGATGAAATGTCGAGCTCCGAAGTCTTTATGAATGACTTCAATACTTAGTACGCAACTCTAACAATCACGAGTCAGCGTATTGATTTTGTAGAGCAACGTCGAAGATAATAATCATAAAAAATGATTGATTTAATTATACAAGTTGATGAAAAAAATAATTAGATTATTGATTCTAATATAACTTGATATGTTTGTCTTTTTTTTTATAAAAAATTGCTATTTGAGTTGCTTTGTGATTGGTTGATTACATTATTATGCTTGAAGTGATTGATATGCTTGATTTATGTGCATCCCTCATTTATTTTGTTGGTAAATGTAACTTGGTGGGTTGAAAAATATCTTAATAATTTTCTTCTTATTTTTGTTGCTTGGTGAACTGTGGTTTAGGGTTTAGTTGATATTTTTTAAGGTAATGTGAAGTTAAAGCTCACTCCTTACATACATACAATCAATAAGTAGATTATTAATCTCTTATTTTAAAGTTTTAACCCTTAGGTTATCATAGTTACTAGAATACAACTAAATATATAAATTTAATAGAATACATTTTAAATATTATATTAATAAAACTAAATATATAAATTTTATGCCTTTAGCTAAATGTCACCCAATGAGTAGGGCTGTAAACGAGCCTAGCCTGAGCGAGCTCAGGGTCGGCTCGTGTTCGACTCGTTTGATATTGGCTCGAGCTCGAAATCGGCTCGTGAAAGGTGTGTTCGTGTTCGGCTCGAATTAAATATTCTTGTTCGTGTTTGACTCGTGTTCGACTAAAATCGCTCGTTAAAATTAATCGAAAAAAATATACGTAGTGCGATTCAACTCGACAAATAAGTGAAAATAAGACATATAGCACATTCTGCATAACGATTATGATTTAAACTTAAATATAAATATATATAATATATTAATATATAAATAATATATATAATAAATTATTATATAAATAATTATATGATTATTTTTTTATTTCGAACTAAATAGATGAACACGAGCGAACAAAAGTTGTTCGTGTTCAGCTGTTATAATCGACTTTAAAAATTGCTTAGCTGTCATTCTTACGAACGAGACCACTAAATACTACTAAATTTGATGCTGTTCAGCGAACAATGAGCTTTTTTGACATGAGTGATAAAAAACAAAATCGTCAAAAATTGGTGAAATATAATGACCATTAAATCAGATCGTTTCTACCAAAATGCCCCGTCAGATCTTTATGGATTCTCAAATCACAGTCGTGCAAAATTCAGCACCGATGAAGGACATTTCCGTCATTCAGACAATACAAAACAAGCTTGTTAGGGTTTCGGACGCGGTTCGTCTATAAGAGCAATTGCTATTCTGCTTTCGTCCGACGGACGAGAGGGCAGAACGAGAACGAAGAGGTAAGGAGAGCCATTGACGGACGGCCTTCTATTGGTGAGTTACTTCGTCCATCTACTCTTTCTCTCGTCTTCCTCCGATCTTTCTCGTATGTTCCTTCGGTATTTTGTTTATTCTTTTGAATCACAGCATAAGAGATTCTTCCTATTAGATTTACCTGCTGTATTAGTAGATCTGTCAATCCTACAGTTCTTAGTTATTTGACATTTGGTGCTACTTGGATTGAATTGTTTTAATCGTCTAGGTTTCCTTTCTGCTAACCATGGTGAGGATTACAACTCATCTTGATAAGGAGAACTACTATTTCTTTCATTGGCGAGAGAAAAAATTGGCCCCAAACCTTCCAATAGCACCTAAGCTTTAGTCAACTGCACTTGTTACCGTCACCGGAATTGAGCTTTCTGCGGACATTAAACGCAGAGGAGTAATCCGAGTCATGGTCACCAAACCTTCCCTGACCATTTCCGCATCAATTCAAGTAAATCTTGGAAGATTTGCTTAAATACTTTCTGATTTACGAGTAATAATTATTCCTTGAATTGCCAGTATAACACCAACTTGATTTATTCCTTGAGTTGCCCACACTATCTTCGTGCACCAAGGAGCAATGTTGAAAGGAATCAATGATGAATTACTTGGACAGGCACTTAATTTGAGTAATCCCCAAACCTTGTGCCATGTTTGCAATGTTGGTCCCATAGAAAGGTGAAATTTGGTTTATGTGCATGGATACCCCAAGATTACTATAAAACATTGTTTCCCAATAGCATGCTTAGAAGGCACTTTATAGGTTGAAGGCTCACACATTTTTTACAAAGCTGATACCGCCAAGTTCACATATGGCCCACAAATTAGAAAGAAAAAGCTTTCAAAACTAGGGAGGGTCTCTATGAATAGCAAGCCTTGCCTTTTTCACTCTGGCAATGCTTCAAGCATTTTCATGGATTTAATGGACCAAGTGATAGAGTATTTTATCAGCCAATTCACTTTGGATTATTTCATTGACATTTTAGTATATAAAAAGCTTAGAAAGATCAATTGGAACATCAAAATCAGATCCTCACTATGCTTGAAATTGAGAACATATTCCTAAATTTAAGAAAGGTGAATTCGTTGGTGAATAAATATTATTTTTAGGATTTCTTGTTAGCGGCCAAGCTATTTGGGGAGATGAAAAAAAATCAAAAGAATATTTTGAATTGGACTGTACTTCCAAACATTCATGATGTACAAAACTCCATAGACTGGTTGTGTTTTATTGTTGTTTCATAAGAAATTTAACGCTATCATGTTGCCACGAACTTATTAACTCAAGAACATGAAATTTTATTGGGGTGATGACCAGGAAGCAAGTTTCTCCATATTGAAGGGGAAGTTGAAATTCACACTAGTGTTTATTTTTTTATACATTAGATATATCTTTGAAGTTGAAGTTGAAGTTGATGCTTGTGTGATTATAATTGTAAGTGCACTTTTACAAGAGGACAAACCTATTGAGTGTATGTGCAAGATGCAAAATGACCACAAATTAAACTAGATGATGTATGAACAAAAACTCTATGGGAGCAATATTCAATTAAAAGGAGTTTGTCTTACTCAACTACCATTATGCCTTCAACTATATGTATTCTCAAAAGAACCTATTATGGGTGCATGCTTCTTGGGTGATCCTCCTTTAGTATTGTACATTCTCTTTTAAAAATTGAGACAAACACTTAAATTGCATCTTAGATGCTCATAGAAAACATCTACCCGTCACACGTTAGGTTAAAGTTATTGTGGTCAAAGCTCTCAAAGAATAGGCTGCTAATGATGAAGACTTTGTGATGCAGAGCTTCATATGGGGGCTGAACTGGCTGTTGAACCAATTCAACAAGGGGCCGACTAGTCCTTTGGTCTAGCCTAGGGTTGTCGCCTAAGGGGAGGGTTATTCTCCCTCCTATTCATCTACTACTATCTAGATGTATTTTTTTTATTAAGGTTTAATTTTTGGCCTAGAGAATTCTGTCAGGACAGCCTTTGACATCCCTTTTTTCTTTCTAGGTTTGTATCTGACGAACTCGCCAAAGCCAAAAACTGATTTATTTATAGCAATTAAAAACAAATAATAATTATATAAATGATATTATATAACAATGCTAACAATTAAAGTAACAGTGGGAGGAATGATTGTCTCTAAAAGTACACTTCAAAGACGTTATAGTTTTTAAATATACATAAATAGGCCTTAGATTAATGCTTAATTGCTTGCAGAATATACGAATCAAATCTTGATGTCTTAATCACAACGTTATGCATTTAATATAATTTTAATGCAATTAATTTTTTATAATGCTTCGGTTATTATGATGCCGAGTTGCAATTTTAGGTTAACGCAATACAAGTAAAATAAAAAAAATACTTCCAGCAACTCGTGTAAACCAACTTTTTTTTGTCAAACTTTGTTCATTAAAAAATATACCAAATACAATAAAATGTCAAGACAGATGCAATATTTAAATCATGTAAAAATATAGGGGAATTTACATACATAGCATGAGAAATATTAATATTTACAGTTTTTGAATACAAAACATTTTGAATACAAGAATAGTAGCCCTCTGTCTCCTCCATCATCCACGTTGTAGTTCTTCCCCTCTTCCATGCACTTGAAACTCTCTCGCCCTTCTTGCTCAAGATCACATCTAGAGGCACCTGAAGCCAGAACCCTCCATCCAACTTCCTTGCTCTAGCCGAACATTGTCCTTCATCCACTCTAAGTCTCAAATGCCTTTTGAAACCTCGAAGCTGCGATTGCTGTCCCAAATGCCTTATGAAACCTCGAAGTTGCGATTGCTGTCCCACGTATGCTCGAAGCCTTAATGGTTTGAATGACGACCCTCTTGCCTAGAGCCACAAGTAGTTATTCGGGCGGACCACACCTCTCTGCTCAAGTCAAACATTGTCCCTCATCGGTTCGAAGTCGAAAACATCATCCTACAACTGCACAAGCCGCAATGTCCATCTCACACCGGCTCAAAGCCTCAACTTCCTGAACACCGTCCCTCCTCTATTAAAGCCTTATTTTTTATCTTCCTCCTTCGTTCACAGTGACCGCATGGTGCCCAAATCTTCTAGGCAGTGGCCCGCCTCCATGGACTGCTCCCCTTTAAATTTTCTTGTGAATTAAACTGCATTAAAACAAGATGCCCCTCATGCTGCCCTCTTTAACTTTGAAAAATCTTTATTTCATCATATTCAATTTTTGATTGTTTGCCAAATTTATTAAAATATTTTATTGAACTAAGATAAATGTCATCATTCGTATGGTGCAAAACAGGGCAAATACAATAGAATACATAGGCAAATCATACTATTAGCTTAGCTATTTCATACAATTTACATAGGATGTCATGAGCAAGATTACAGTAGCTAATTGGAGATCTTCTTCTCTCTCCCATGTTTAGATTTTACCTCAGCAGATGGGGTTCCTTTGCTCCTCTATGCATGTCTCCATTGTAGTCGCTCGAGCAAGCTAGAGAAGGTTTTGTTGGTTTAGGGCTTCGACTGATAAGAGAAAAAGTATTTATATATTAATTATAAAGCTTGTAAAATGTCTTTCCTATCCCTACTGCTTATTACAACTTTCCCATGTAAAAGGGCTATATATTTGGATCTCATATGTTGTCTTATGTATGATAGAAATAAAGTTTTCTTTTCACTTCTCTTTTCTTCCAGCTTCTTTCCCGCTTTCTTATTTTTTTCTTCCCTATGCACATTTCATCTTGGTATCGGAGCAACAATAGTTCAACAACACCATGGATTCCATCTCCTCAACATTAACATAAGCAAACCAACAAATCCACAACATCCTTCAACAAGAAAAATGAGATAAATACCCACATCATTAAAATTCTTGATATCTTATATCAAGATGTGACCAACACACCTTTAACACAAAAAAATTATCTTGTATGGAATGTACAAATCTCAAAATTTATCCTAGCTAATAGTTTTCTCTTTTCTACACGACACTGCTCCAATCTCTTCACGATTCATTTAAGCTGAGACTGGAAGCTCAATTGAAAATTAAGATCATCTCTGATGAGAACTCATAGACAGAAACCTCACCGCTGTTGTTTTCTCCACTATTTCTCCCTCAATTTTCCCATATGTTTTTCACCTCAGCAACACAATCAAAATTTGGCACACATTAGAAAAACGATTTTAATCCTAAAACAGATCAAGAGTCATTCAACTTAAGAATGAACTCAACAACATTACTATGGGAGCCAACACGATGTCTCAATATACTACTGTCATCAAGAATCTAGTGGACAATGTTGCAGCCGCAAGTTCCTAGATCAATGAGGATATAATTCTGTACATTTTAAATGACGTACCTCCAAGCTGTCAAGGTTTCAAGACAAAAGTTTGAACACAACTGCACCTGATAAACTTGGAAGACATTTACTCCTTTTGTCCTAGCGAGGAATGTAATTTGGCAAATGAAACAACCAAAATCATTCAACATTCAATTCTATCAACATATAAAAGAAAAGGAGGGTCTCGACATCCAGAAAATTCTAGCAAGGATTTCACAAACAATGAAAATCAAGCCAACGACATCATGCAAAAACCAAGAACCATATGTCAAATCTGTAACACAAAAGAATTATTTAGTCACCCAATGTTGCCACAAAACTAATCTTTAATACAAAGCAAACCCTCCCTCTTAAAGTTATTGCTCTCACAACTCAACTCAATGCCCATCCCCAAGAATGCGTTATGATTACTGGCGCAACTGCCCATCTCACCCCTCATATGAGCAATTTACTATAACCAGTTTCCTACATAGGCTTGAACAAAGTAGAGGTTGACATTGTTCAAAACACTGCCATCACTAGTGTTGGCAATGACATCCTTCCAATCCTTGATAGTAAGCTAAAACTATCTCCCATCTTTAGAGCATCTAAATTATATAATAATTTTATATCTGTTAAGATGCTACAAAAGATAACAATTATCAAGTTATCTTCAGTGGGAACAACTTTCAAATTCAGGACTTGACAAACAAGAAAATCTTTCTTACTAAAACAATTTATCATGGGCTTTAACCAATCACAACCTTTGACATCGGTACAAGCTCAAATATATGACATCAAAGATTGGGGCACCCTCACAAGAAAATCATGTATCAAGTGCAAGTAAAAGGAAAATTAGAGTAAGGAGATCTAAACCAATTATTGTGGTTCAACATCAACACCTACATCCACATCTTGAGTATGCCATTTTAGAGTTCTGTTTATTTCTCTATTAGCTATGGAAAGAGAGAGAAACTTCTCTCCTCAATAAGTGATGAAAAAATCTCCACACGTTATCTTGCACTCCAAGTAGAAATATTAATATTGTTAATTAATGTCAAGTTCACATAAGCTTCTTTAGATCAAGAGATTTCCCACAAACACAAATCTCTAGCTCATAAAGTGGCTACACCTTCAAATCTAATGATTATAATGTATATAGAAGAAGATTACTTATTTGACAATACTTATATAAAAAATTTCTTTTAAAATTTATAAATTAAATATCAAAGAATTTATCTCATGAAAATTTTCTTTCAAGTTCTCTCACTAATTATAACCTTATCACATTTATAGTCTGAAACATCACATTTATAGTCTGAAACATCATAATCATTATTTTATAGTGATTCTATGGTATGATATATATCATGCAGTATAAAATATTATGTTTAATTTATATTAAATATCTATTATTTTATTATTTAAATCACTGATATATACTATTTGTCTTAACATACTCTATATTCAAATACACATATGACTAAGAAAATATAAATATATTTCATCATTTTTGGCTCCAACTAAAAAAATAAGGGTCTGTTTGAGATCATTGTCTATTTTCTATTTTTATTTTTGTTTTTAGTTTGTTTTTTTTTTGTTTTGTTTCTTGTTTTTTGCATTTAGAAAATGCATTTAATACTATTATGATTTATATATTTTTTAGAACAAAAAAAATATAAAACATATTTCGTTTGGTATTTTTTTTTATAAAACGGTTTAGTCCACGTGCGCTAAGTATCAAGCTTTGCCGCCCATAGCATATACGACATCTTCCTTGCTCCACCCAACACTAAACATTACATGTAGGCTGGCGGCGGGCGGCAAGCTGCTAGCCACGAAGCCTCACATAGGTAAGTCTTCGAAAAATATGTTTTTAAATCAACAAGAACATAATTTCTGTGTTGATGTTTTGAAGACAAGTCTTATTCAACTTATAAATAAAATTTAATAAAAACAAAAAATGTTAAACAAACACTATTTTTGAGTTTTTTTTTCTATTTTTTGTTTTTAAAAATAAAAATTTGAAAACACAAAGTAATCCCAAATAGGGTGTAGAAATATATTTCATCACTTATAGCTCCAACTTTGTTTTTTTGATGACTGCCTTGATCTTTCAGCCTTACCAAACTTTTTGAATTATTGTTTATATGAAGAAATTCTTTAAGTGTGAGCTGCCAGTTTCTAAAAGTTAAGTATGTTTTTTTATTCCAGTGTGCAAATAATCGTTGCTTACATAGTATTTTGATTTATCTTTAATTACTTGATTTTGATATGGTATATTTAGTACTATCTTAATAATTTTGAAAGCTAATTTTATGACTAGTTGATTCATTGGCATTTCATGATTTTTGGTTCGATCTAATTTTGATTTATTAAAATTGATTGTGCTGCATTTAATTATATTTTATTGTTTATTTCGGGTTATATTGGCATATTCGTTTATTTTCTCTTTAACTCTTCAACGTTGTAGTAGGCTTCAAATAATATATTTAGTTATTTTTCCTTCTATTTTATCAATGTGTTTTCTATTTTATCAATGTGTTTTGTTTAGTAAAGAGCTGCGTGGAGCTTGATCGACGTCAACATCTCGGAGGATCGATGGGCAGTTTTAGGGTAAGCAAGAAAAAATGAGTAACAATCACACTTTTCCTCTATAACATCTTCTTCAGCTTCTCTCCTCCTAGAATTTTTTAATAGTTATTCTTCCCCGAAAATATTCTCATCTTTCTGCTTATGAATAAGATTATTTAAGCGTATTTTATATTTTAACATTGAAATTTATCTATTTTGCTTCTGATTGCAGTTTCATCAGTACCAAGTGGTTGGCCGTGCCCTTCCGACGCCAAGTGATGAACATCCAAAGATTTATCGCATGAAGCTATGGGCTACTAATGAAGTTAGGGCTAAATCCAAGTTCTGGTAGGCAGGCAGACCCACCTTATCGTCTAGTGCTAAAGTTTTGTCGACATTTAATAATTTTTTTGTTGATTTGGTTCTCGTTTTTTCCTTGAAATAGGTACTTCTTGAGAAAATTGAAGAAAGTGAAGAAAAGCAATGGCCAAGTTCTGGCTATTAACGAGGTTTGTTTTTGTCTGATGCTCTCAGTTTAATTGTCACATTGAAACACTAATTTCGTTTGCACTATTGACGAACCTATTTTACTTTTTGTTGTTGTATGGTAAGCTTTATGTTTTTGTGATTATTTGATTCAATAGAATTTCACTAATGCTTTAAATTAGAATATGGACTATGCTTACTTTTAATGTTACCTTAAAGACTGTATCAATTGCTTTCTCTATGCAGATTTTTTGTTTTTTTAATAATATAGCTTTATGATTTTATTTACCCTTTTGGTAATATGCCTCAGTTGGGGTTCACTCATTACATGCTGATTGGATTTCTTAATTCATTTTAGTTGTTGGCCGAATTAAAAACATTATAGCGGTTATTCTACTTTGAGAGAATACAGACTCATAAGATTATTCCATCCCTCGCTCAAAATTGTCACATTTTCCTAGGAAGATTTACATACATATCACTCAATTCTTATGTATTTACATATCTAACATCTAAACTTAAGCTTTTACATACACACCACCTTATCTATGCATAAGGTGTATTTGGCTTTTTAAATTTTAAAATGAAGATATTTTTAATGTTATATTCTTCTTTCATTCATTGTTTTAACAATTTTAATTGATGCTTACTTCCTCATGTTTCTATTTATCACTACTAGTGTGAATCTGCTTTGCTCTGTATAAATGTTCATTTTTGTTCTCTTACAAATGAGTTAACGGCAGTAGTTTCTTTTTAATAAATTTTATTTGCGCCTATGCTATTTATAAGAACAACTACAACAATCATTTTTTGGAGATAACAAAGTTGAAAGCAAAGATTAATAAACTGAATTTACAAGAAATACATATGCTATGGCCAGATGATACACTAGGAGATCAGGCAATAGCCCAAAAAAGGAACAAAAATAGTGATTTAAAGAACTCTGTATAATTGTTCATTTTTGTTCTCTTACAAATGAGTTGAATCTAAGTAGTTTTTTCTTATAAAGTTTCTCTCTGCCTATAACATTGAGAGGAACAACTACAGCTATCGTTTTTTGGAAATAGTGAGGCTGAAAGCTAAGCATAATAAATTGAATTTACAAGAAATACATATGCTATGGCCAGATGATACACTAGGAGATCAATCAATAGCCCAAAAAAGGAACAAAAATAGCGATTTAAAGAACTCTGTTGAGGCTTGAGTAGTTGTTCTGAATAATCATTGCTCAAAATTAAGTTACTATTCTCACCACTAACTTGAAGCGAAATAGTAATTCCTATCATATTATCATATAAGAACAAAATATCCATCATTTAACAACTGCGAGCTGCCATAAGAGCAGATAAAAATCACAAAACCAATAACAACACCTAAGGGAACAACCTTAATAGGCTATCATGCATACAATGTGAACTATAGAGGCACGGGAACCATAACAATAATTGAAGATGAACAACATTAAAAAAAGAAACCAACGGAAAGCTGCAAAGAAAGAGGAGCTCTTATTAGATCATCCCAAGGAACAAACAAAATCAGCAAATGTTTTATCCAATTCAACATTTTGCTTTACGTTGTTGTATTCGATGTACACTTCGTGTGTGATCTTTTAAAAATAAGCTGTTGGTTATTTAAGTTATGAATATTATTATTTATTTCCATCCAATGGTTAAATAAGATAAAGAAAATTGTTAGAAGATATAATTTCTTGTTAAAGTTATAGATTGGTTGGCTAAATGAATTCAACTAATAGATTTGGTAACTTCCAGCACTCCCACAAATTGTATAGTTTGTGCTTTCAGTTGAGTGAGTCAACGGCCTAGCCTACTAAGTAGATGATTGCAATCCTTTATAAGGGATTTGGAAGGGGAAAGAGCGAGATCTAATAGTTTACCAGGAAGAAAACTGCATTTGATGTCAAGGATCTCACTCATTTAAATGATGTTATGGTTTAGACTTAGCAAAGCATAGTTTAATCTCGTTGAATTTGGGTTCAAGCTTAAGAATAATGTAAATAATTCCCTAAGAATTTATGAAGGGTCTCCAATGATTTTAGGTTTGGATTTGCCACAAATAAGTAAATTTTAAGAGGATTGATGTAAATATCTTTTAGAATATCTTTTCATTGAAGATTTCTACATCAATATTTATCAGTAAGTAGGAAAAAATATCTAGAGTAAATCTAAATAGGAAGCTGGGAAAGAGATATCTTTGTCTAATGTTATTTTTTGAGTCGATGTACCTTGTACTCACCGTTGATAATAATAAAGAATGATACATCAA
Source organism: Papilionanthe hookeriana x Papilionanthe teres (assembly GCA_022702705.1). Lineage (NCBI taxonomy): Eukaryota > Viridiplantae > Streptophyta > Magnoliopsida > Asparagales > Orchidaceae > Papilionanthe > Papilionanthe hookeriana x Papilionanthe teres. The sequence goes on from CM040421.1 coordinate 42,252,192, forward strand.
TAGTGGATGCCTTAATTTCTTTAATGAACATGATGAGATTAGTTTTAGTGACCAGTCCCTTGTAGAGTTATTCTCTTGCTGTTAAACGTCTTATAGTCGCCAATCTTTTCAAGGAATTTTATTTTTTTAATTTTTTTTAATATAGTTAATATTCAAATCCTTAGAATAGAGGATCAAAAAAATTTGGAAACAAAATCATCCAGTTTGTTAAGGATAAATAGAGGGGCTTTGATTTGCATGCTAGAAGACAGAGCAAGGCGCATGTTTTGCTCACTTTGGGCAACAAAAAACTCCTTTCTACTTCTGAAAAAGTTGATTAGATCTAAAAATTTTTACTTTGATACACAAAATACGAAGGATCACCACTAACATAAATTCTTTATGTAATTGTGTATCATAAACACCAAGAAGCCCAAAATATTTGGTCCAAGAGAAAGAAATATCCAAGTTGGGAAATTCCAAAAGGCCAGCTTGAAAAATACAATTATTGAACCCCATCAATTTCCATGAAAAGGGGAGTTCCCACATATTTAACCATCAACAGATTTGATGCGCTTGAAGTCCCCTATCATCAACCAAGGCAAGGAAACTGAACTAGCTATTTAAGTGAGAGATTCCAAACTATTCTTTTAATGAATGCATTGGAGCATGGTAGGCAGTCAAATGAAATTATTTTGAGCCCAAAAAATAGAGCCAAACAATGAATTAGCTGCGATTGAGAAATGTTTGAGATTGAAATTAGATCATGGAAGTGGCTACTTAATCCAGATTCTCCCACACACAAAAAAAGGAGCATTTGCATGCATACCACCAAATTCCTATGTCATTACATATTTAACACCTAAACCATGCATTTTACATTTATACCACCCAAATCTTTCATATCACATAAAAAAAACCCACCATTTTAACTTTTAAAATATAAAATAAACATTTTCATGCTTAGGTAAGATGATATGTATTTTAAAATTGAAGTTTAGGTGTTAAGACATGTAAATACATAGGAATTGAATGGTACGTTTAATCTTCCAAAATATTATTATATGCATAAATGTGCATCTCTGTTCACAGCCACAACTCAATTTTGGTCAGTGCTCGGGTAGCATCTACTTTTCAGCTATAACTATCAAATTCTAAGTATTAGAAATGTAAATACATAAGAATTTTGTGGTATGTATGTAAATTTACCTTTAAAATATTGATTTTGCATACATTTCAATTTTTTTTATAGATATTTGAAAAATATCCTACAAAGATCAAGAACTACGGCATCTGGCTCCGCTACCAGAGCAGGACTGGCTACCACAACATGTACAAGGAGTACAGGGACACGACTCTGAACGGCGCAGTCGAGCAAATGTACAACGAGATGGCGTCCCGCCATCGGGTTCGTTTCCCGTGCATTCAGATTATAAAGACTGCAACTATTCCCTCGAAGCTATGTAAGCGCGAGAGTACGAAGCAGTTCCATGACTCGAAGATTAAGTTCCCTCTTGTATTCAAGAAGGTGAGGCCGCCATCGAGGAAGCTCAAGACTACCTTCAAGGCTTCCAGGCCCAATCTCTTCATGTAGAGAAGGCTGGACGACTGTGGTTGGTTTCTTTGCATGAAGTTTATTGATGGGTTATGTTTGAGTTTTAATTTGGTTGGATTTTGATAATTTTGTGATCCCAAACTTTTTGCAATTTTATATGTTATGTTTTGTTATTTTTGAGTCACTTTGCTGTAGTTTGAATGTTTGCTGTTGGTACTTTTGATATGGACTATTCACAGCTTCCTTTGCAGTCTTGGGCTAATAGGATATATAACATATTTTCAGGTTCATCTTCTCGTTTATGTTTATTTGAATTTTGAGCTGTAGTATAATTGATTCTGCAAGTATAAATCACTCTATTATTCTTTATATTTATTTTTAAGATCCTATCTTATTGATTATGAGGCGTTTCATTTTTAATCATATTTATCTATGATATTTATATTTATATTTTATTTTTACCGTCACATTAGTAAAAATGAAGTTTAGGTTTTAAAGAAAATTAAGAGTGGAAAGTCTATCGGACCAGAAGATATCTCAATGAAAGTGTGGACATATTTAGGAAATTTGGGAGTTTTTTGGTTTACTAAATATTATCATTTTAAAAACTTAAAAAGATACTTAAAGAGTGGAGGATAAGTATTTTGATCCTCTTTTTTAAGAGTGAGGGGATGCATGAGTATCCAAATTATAGAGGAACTAAGCTGAAGTGTCATGTGTGGAAATTATGAGAGATGGTAATTGAACATAGGATAAGATGTATTACAACGTATTCTCATAATTAATTAGGATTTATGTTGGGTAAGTCTATTATTAGAAGTTATACATTAATTGAGAGGTTTGATGGAGAAGTTTAGAGTTAATAAGAAGGATTTACATTCAATTTTTGGTTTCAAGAGATATCCTTTGAAGAGTTTTTGAGAAGAAATGTGTTGATATGACTTATATTTCATTAAAGATATGTATACATATGTATACTAGAGCTGTTACTTGTGTACGAACAAAAGGAGGATTGACAAAATATTTTCCTATTTTTTGGGGGATTTTATTAGGGATTGACTTTAAGCGAATATATTTTTTTGCATTAGTTATGGATGGTCTTACTGAACATTTATTGGAGAATGTACCTTTTATGTGTTTTTTGTTGTTGATATCTTTCTCGTGGATAAGATGAGAGAAAAAACTAGGGAAAGCTTGAATTATAGGTCTACATTGGGGTCTAAAGGTCATCGTTCAAGTAGAATTAAAGCTGAATACATGAAATGTAATTTTACTAGTAGTAACTCTAGTGATAACAATGTAACTATGGGTGATCATATTATTAGGAGGTGTGAACTCTTTAGACGTTTCGGGTCTTTTGGTCAAAGTGATGGTGATATTGATGGAGATGTTATTAGTAGAATTCAAGTTGGTTGGTTGAAGTGAAGGAATGCTTTGGGCCTATAGTGTGATAGAAAAGTATCATTTAGATTGAAAGGAAAATTCTATAAGATGGTGGTGAGACCTGCAATGCTCTATGGCACTGATTATTGGCCCTTAAAAGACAAGCACAAAACTAAGTTAAGTGTTGCAGAGATGAGAATGATTAAGTGGATGGGTCGCTTTACACTTAGAGACAAAATGCAATAGCTCCAGTGACAAACAAAATTAGATAGTCGTCTTAGTGGTTTGGTCACATTAGCGTCGACCATCTGATGATCCGAGTAGGGGAGATGTTTTAGATTTAACTTATTTTAAGAAAGACAGAGGTACATCAAGGAAGACTTGGGCATATTGTATAAAAAATAATTTTATTTTATTACAATTAAATGAAAATATGACACTAAATAGGACACAATGGAGAAAAAGGTTTCATGCAACCGACCTCACTAAATAAATATTATTTAATTGATTTGTTTTTTTATTATTTAAAATTGAAAATAAAATATTAAAAGGTTAAATTTTTGTTTGGCATAATGTCACAGGTTTTTAATATAAGAATTGATTATTGTTACTGTTTATTGGGAAGTAAAATATTGCCTTTTCAATCTGTTACCAAATTCAATCATCACAGTCAAAAATAAAGAAATTATCATGAAAATTTCTAATCATTTTTGCTCAAATTAAAATTTATAATCTTGAACTTAACATTGCGAAAAAATTAATATATATATATATATATATATATATATTTCAACTTAATTTTATACTCATCTTAAAATGAATCTATTTTTTTAATTCATCTGAACCAAAACTTAAATATTTATCCTAGTATTTTTAATATGATAATCAATTTAGTCAAAAACGGCTTCCTCTTCCTTCGACTCCTTGGACTAGTTCTTGTCTCTTCCTTTCCACCACCCCATAACTTTTCGATGGAAATGGCAATTGCAGATTGCCCCAAAGGTAGCGCTAATGCCATTAGGAAAGCTTTTGGACCTGTGGCAAGAAGGATTGATGCAATGATGGCAGGGAGCAGGCATGCATGTAAATCTTCCTACTAACAAACACAGGAATTCAAGGCAAGTCTGGATCTCTATATACATTTGCTTCAGTTCCAAACGAATCTTTGATTAAAAGGCCATGAATTTTAAATTTGTGGTGTTGAATGCATATTTTGATGTATATCCAAGCTTAAATTACAGAAGTCACTCTCTTATTCTTCCATGTCTAGTTCAACAAACTTTGCTGCTCATAGTCACTAGATACACCTCTGCAATCTTGAAGCTAAAATGAGTACAAGTTGAAAATTAGGAAATAAATAAAAAAAAAAAGTTGAAAGCTGAATGAGAAAATGGGCATAAAAGAACTTTAGAACAAAATCATATCTTACTGAAACAAGACATTTCATCATACATAATCCCCACAATATCACCAAGTATCCATTGATAAAAGATTGGGAAACATCACAAAAACATTGTGCACAGTTCTTCAATGGTAAAAAACAAAGGTCTCAAACATTATTTATTTATTTAGTTTCACTAAAAGTTATAATCAGCCACTCATCTGGGGAACACTAATTTCACCAATTTACCAACATGCACGCACCGAAAGGAAGAAAGAAAGCATTACTTACCTTGCTACACTATGTGGATTCTCGTGGATCAATACCTAACGACTGCTCTCTACTTAGTTATATCACTAGCCAGCTTACCTTACACCCTTCATCAACCTACTACAAGGGAACTATGGCTGACGATCTCTAAGAGTCTCCAACCCACTAACAGATCTCAATTAATCTAGCTTAAGAAGGAGCTCCACATTATGACGATGAACAATCAACCCAGACACTGTGCCTATCAAAAATAAAATAGGTGGTCAATAAAATCACCGCAGCTTGAGGCCATCTAGATAATGAGGATGTGGTTCTCAACACACTTAACGGACTTCCGGTGCAATATCAATAATTAAAAATAGCCATCCGGATTCAATTGCAACCTATGAACTTAGACAGCTTCTACTCATTACTGTGAAGCGAAGAAATCAACCAAATGAATGATAACCTCAAGGCAGAATCAATTACCAATATTCAACTAGCTCTCACGACCACACGCGGTCTCACGGTCGAGGCAGAAATCAACAATCAAATCAACGAACTAAAGGTGGAAGATCTCCGTCCAAATCTCCTATAATCTGTCAAATTTCCCATAAGATGGGGCACTCTGCCGCTGCTTGCCGGCACCGTTCAAATCTTGATTATGTGACATCCAACCGCATCCTACAAGCTTCTACCACACCTTGGATTTTCGATACCGGCATAACGACACACCTACCGACCGATCTCAATCACCTTCAAACAACCACGCCAACCACCGGAAATGAACAAATACTCGTTGGAAATGGACAATCAGTTCATGTTCAACACTATGGTGATGATACCCTTCTGACTCCTGAGCGTAAGATGTAAAAAAAAAAGGTCTCAACCACTTGTTGACCTCAACTTTATGAGGTCTATCTTTTTCTCTCTCTAGAACTTAGGATATAGCTTTAGAATTTGTTAGGTATGGCTCATATACCAGATAAGGGACAGATGCTTCCGCTCCATTTCGCTTGCGAGTTTCGCTGACTTGCTCCAGCATCTGTCCAATCGGAAGAGTTACGTTATGTGGGTTGGGGGTGCGGGGACAACGCCTCCATGATGACAGTATAGGGGTAATTTTATAATTACATATTATACTCTAGGGTTATAAATAGATCCTGCTATAACCCTAGGATCTATTCTGTATTTTGTACTGATTTTCTGGATTAAAGGAAAAACCGCCGCTCTTCTTCCGAGGATGTGGGCATCTTTGTCGAACCTCGTTAAATCTCTGTGTTCTTTTGGACTTGTGCCGATTGTTGTTAATTTCTCAACAGAATTTCTTAGTGGCTTTGCCGACTAGTGTTGGTCCAATTAGAAATTAAACAATTTCTTGGCTCGTTGTTTCATGTATTTGATCTTAAATCATCAACCAAAATGTTGAGTTGATTAAGGTCAAATTACTGAAAAAGACAAACACGTTTACTATGTTAGCATGATTTTTCAAATGATATAGCAAAAGACAAGAATGTGATTACTATGTTAGCATTATTTTTCACGACATAGAATTGAGATGCCATGGAGAAACAAGTTTAAGTACTAGTAATTACTGCAATTCAAATCATCAATGAAAACTAATTAAAGTTGCATTGTGAATGATGGATCACTTTGGTTGACTTTTGAAGTGGATTATCAAGATCAACGAATTTAAAATTTTATGTATCAACTCGATAAATTTTGAAGCACTTTAACGGAATTAAGGATGTGAATAGGCTATCATTCATTTTTAATTCTTTATTTTCTTTGTTACCTGCTCTCTAAGTTTCACAACTCAATGAATACCTATTCCTCTACCTTTAAGTGGGTGAGGAGGTGGTTAGTTTAGTCTTTGTTAAAGAAAATAACAAAATGCAAGAGCATATGTACTATGTTAGCATGATCTTTCACGAGAAAGAATTGAGATGTCTTATCACGGAGAAACTAATCCTAGCGCCAGTGATCACTGTTCAATTTACTTCATTAATGTTTATAGGCTCATTCAATCCAAGTCATCAATCAGCCCAATGAAGTTCAGATGTTATGAGTCTAGCTCTATTTTAAGATGTAGGCGTTCATCAATTTCTCGGTTGACTACACACTTTTGAGAGTTGAAGATGGGATTGAGACTTAAGAAAATTGTTTTGGTTCTCTTTGTTGAGAATGCTTTTATATTCTAAGAAGATGGAAGTGGAATAATGTTAAAAGTTTAACAAGAATCATTCTTATATATGATGTTTGAATTCACTTCCAAGTAACTAAAAAGAATGCGAACCACTCCGTCCTACAATGCAAAAATTCTCTTTTAAGTAAAAAATCAAGATAAACTAAATTGAGTACTTCTTTCAGACCACGTTTTATATTTTAATCTATGCTTTTCATTATCAACATATCCATATTCCATATAGAATAAGTGTTTCAGATCATTGTTGCATTAATCACTACAAAAAGTGTCTGATGTGCCATAAATTTTATTTCAAGCTTTGCTTATTATGTTGGATTCGAAATGGTCACCAAATTTATCAGCCGTTTTGTCCTTCTTGCCACTTGGTGTCTCTGATACAAAGTTGATGAAGAAAAGGATGATCAGTGTTTACAATCGACATGTTAAATAAAGTTAATGAACAAGCTGGAAGATTGGCCACTGGAAGTTCAGAGAACTTCTAACAATAATTTCACTAATTATTAGTTGAAATTTTAAAGCATTACCTCTTACTCTTGCAGATGGTATTTAACTGGAGCTGTTTACCATCTCTTGCTCTCCTGCAAGCGGCTTCCTACAGGCGTTTGGGGGCAGCAATGTGGTGGCGGTGCTGTACTTCATTCTGTGATGTTTGGCAAAATTATATTCTAGTTATTTTTTCAAAAAATTGTGGTGGGAAACTGTGTTTTTATAACCTGACATAACTAAATGTGATGACTGAAACTGTGGTATGACAATATATATATATATATATATATATATATATATATATATATATATATATATATATATATATATATATATATATATATATATATAATTAGTTATCATAATTTTTTTGAGCAGCAGTTTCTTCTGCATCAACTTCACAACTATTTCTTTAAACAGTTGCAGCTGTCCAAAACAGACAGATTCTTAATGTGATCAATTAATTAGTTTATTAGGCTTCATTTAAACTACCTCTAGACAATTTAAAAAAGGCACACTAAAAAATGTAACACGAGAAGTAAATAGTGTTTTTCTATGATAATGTTGAAGTTAATAGTAATGCCAAACTAATCCCCAACTATTTTTAAATTGAGCTCTAATAATGCTGCATGGAGACTATTCCAAGCACAATTAAATTATCTAGAGGCTATTTTAACACTTCTATAAAATATGGAAGACTTCGGTATTGGATTTTACAATTATTAAATATTTGGGACATTTACTTATATAAAACCTAATTTCCATATAGTTACATCTTTCTTACCAAAATTTTACAATTCATATTTATAACACACAAATCGTTCTCTCTAAACGGGCGATTACCAATTACCTATTTATTTGCCCACCTTTTCTCAAACAGGTTTTCGATTCCTCTGTATAGATACTTGAGTATTTCAAGACATTACAATAGAAATTAAATATCTATAGGGGTTGTTTGGTGGTGGGATTTAATTAGGATTTATCAGGCATTGTGATTTACCTTCATTTTGGCATAAATCTGTTGCTCAGAAGATTTAAGGGAATTAGACAGGTAGAAAAAAATATTGGACGAGGCTTTTTGTCAGTATGCTGCTATGGCAACTTCTTCAACTTCTTTTTGTTATAGGGCTTCATCAAAGGATTGAAAGGAGGAGAATGACAATGGTATCCAGTGCTGCAATCCCCAGGATTTGTTAGATTCATTCACTGCTTCTCCTTTGTTGAGGGTCATTGGTGGAAGATGGAAGGGGGAGAAGTTACTAATATATTGTTGTCAGCTATCTAATATCCACTCAGCATCATCAGCAATAATGAACATGAGACCCCCACCACAAATTTAGAATACTAAGAGTGAATTCTAGAGATTTTTAGGTACAAAATTGAAAGAAAAACTTGCTATTTGTAGCTAGTGAAGACGATGGAACTGGTGCAAATATTAAATATTGTCTTTTTTTTATGATGATCCATTAACCAATTACGAGGTGAAACATGACGATCATTTAACATCAAGTGCTACTTCTATTAGCCATAAAGTTAACAATGAATATTCACTTCTTACAGTCGAGATATTACTTATCTTTTTTTCTAGGCGAAGTTTCATCACAGTCATATCACGTACTCAAGAAACTCAGCAAAATTAATTAGATAGAAATTATTTGACCATTCAGATCTCCATCGTTGATATTCTTATTAAAAAAAAAATCATAGTTCAATAATGATTTCTTAATTCAATGTTCTCCCTATTATAAGAATAGATCTAGGGAGTTAGTATTCTTATTCATAGAAGTCAGAGTTTAGCAATGATTTTATTATTCAACTATCTTCCCATTCTATGATGATTTGAACTGATTTAGAGCATACTATAAATCTTTAATTAATTAAAATTATTAGAAGTTAATTAATTCACATTGAACACTAGAAAATTAGAATGGAGAGCATATTAATGAATATAAAATTTTTTAAAAGGAAAATACATCTTTTCATCACCAAAATGTTATAAATATAAATATAAAATTTTAGAAGTTAGATACGTACATATAAGTTGTGGTTTATATATATATACATGTATATATATGTATGTGTGTGTGTGTGTGTGTGTGATTTTTAAAAAAATATTGTACTTTAAATGATGCTGAAATCTTTAATTTCCACAGCAAGAAACTCTAAATTGATTGATATACTGATCTAAATCATTATATTATGGAGAAAGCATGCGAGAATATTGCTGAATCACACAGTGATGGCTATACCTGGAATGTAAGAAAGAGAAGCAGTGTTAATGCATCAGAGAAATCAAGTTAAATAAATTAATAATGATATAAAAAACAATACTACAAGATGGAGCTCAACCTAATTTACTTTATGAATAAATATTACTTGCGGACATAATAGGTGCAAACTGATGGGTATTGGAGTGATATTGTGGTCAATACCACAACTCCGCACATGCAGATGCCACACGTAATATTCACTCCCACTTTACAGACAGCTTTACACATTTCAAAGCCAACAAAAACCTGTAGAAGATTACAATTCTTTAACAGAAATAGTCCTGCACAGCACCATAATTACAATTAAATCTGGAACAAGTAAAAATACTGTAGAAAAGAGCATGAGATCAACTTTTTTCTTAAATCCGGCATAAATATCCTGTTGCTGCTACTCGCTGCAATCTTCAATCTTGGAAACCCTCCAGTTCATTCTGAGCTTCATTTTCTTATTCTACCTTCTGTGAGAAGTTACAAACAGCTCGCTCAGAAAACACAACAGAAATGCAATACAAATTAAAGAGAAGTAATATCACTAATATTTACTTTTCAAAAGTAAAAAACATAATAAAAGTGAGATAAACCTATCAATGACATGTACCAAAGTTTTACAAATGTAAATATGAAAGTGTAGGGGTACATGCTTATGCACCGAAGTTTTATAAATGTAAATATGAAATTGTAGGCATAAGATATGTAGATACATAACAATTGTGAAATTTTCTGACTAATAGGTATTGCATTGGGTGATGAGCCTATTTTGTATATATCTTTTCTCAGAACTTGTGCTCAAATAATCTTTTGTTTAACTTTTTTCTTCATCTTTAATAATTATTTTTTCAATTAGAGAATAAGTTCTTAGGTTGTCTTTTAAGATTTCACGGTTCAAATCATGAAAGCTAATAAAACTAGCAAAAAAACATTAGCAACTTGTGAGTACAAGAACTATAACTTCTACGTTAACACTTCTAATATGCTAAAAAATAAATAGACTTATTGTTTGTTAAGTTTCGTGTATACTGAATGAATAAATTATTAAGTGAAGGATTTAAATTTAGTTAAATGTTAATCTTACCGAGTTATCCTGGTTATGTTGTTGGTTAGCATAGGAATGGGAAACTATTCCTTAAGTACATTGATGAAAACATTATATCTAATGATTAAAAAAACTAATCAATTTATGCTTCAAGTGAATGTATTAAACCTATCAAAGCATTAGTTTTATATGCCTGATAAAGTAAATCTTGTGCTTTGTTTCTTTGTGAATGTACAACAAAAAAAATCTAGCAAAAAGAACAAAAAATGCTTTTGCTTGGTCGGGCACCACTCTTAGCCAACAGCCTAATTACAATAAATTCTAAATTAATAATTCCAGCTACAAGGAAATGAATGGCTACCACTAAAAAGTTATGATTAGATACGTTAATATTCATCCAAAAACCTTCCTCCAGACAATGCATACAAGCATTAAGTTTCAAGGAGCCCATGCCCTTGAGCTTTTCAAATCCATTAAATTTTTAAGATTACATTTGTGACATCCATTATTATACTTGCATGACACGCTTCTCATGTTCTTTACTATTTTCATCTAATGCTCTCTCCAACTCCTCTATACCAATCCCCTTTGCTTTCACATCATAAAACACATCAACTCTCCCTCCCTCCCACTAGCTAGCACACTCGCATGCACAATTGCATTGTGCACACAAATCCATTTCCTTTATACCAACCATTCCCTACCAATAAAACTTATATTTCCCATTCAAAAAATTGAGAAATTGTAATTTATGTTTTATTTATCTCATTTCATTTTTGGATCCATTGTCCTCCCTTCTCCAGTACCCTTGCTTCCAGCTGCCGGTCTCTCCCCCCTCTCCCCGTTTCCCAAACCTTCGACACCCTGCTGCAGCTCCCGCAAACCCTTCCCATTACTGCAGCACCCCTCTCCAATCCTCCGCCTGCTGTCGCATCACCCTAAGCAGTCAACACTAGTGCTGATCAGATGGTGTCCACCCCTGCCACTCTCACCCTAGAGGGTGTTTGTGTGTTTTGTGCTATTTTATTCTTATTCTGAAGAGTGGTTATTGTAACCTTTGAATTTCAACAATAATATTTTATTTTTATTGTGGTTTGAGTTAACTCTGATATCAGTTCCTTTCCAAATCCAATGCTCCTAATTCTTCTCTATATTATTTCCTAGTGGTAAAAATAACATGCAATAACGTGAGCTGGACGCACAGCTGTGCCGTACTTAATTTAGGAAAGGATTTGGAATTTGAACCTTAATCAATTTCATATCAGCTCAAATTAGAAAAAGCTTGATCAATAAGCAGGTTCAATTAGAAACATAGACAATCAATGATTAGGGATATAATCTTGAGTGATCAAATAAAGTGCCAATGACCATGAATTAGACATCATATTGAGAGAATCAAAGAGATTGTGTTCTTCAATGTTTTAATGGCCCAATAAAATTGCTTAAAGAAATCAAATAAATAGTTGTCAAGCAACCATAGAAGCGACAATCATAAAATAGAGATCAAGGCTCTAGAAGCTAGATAATTAGATTGAATTTTAAATTACAATAGGACAATAAGGAAGTTAAACTTTTAAACTTCTTTGGACATTTATATAAAAATTTAAATTCGGTTTAGACATTCCTCCATGAATTATCATTTAGTTTGCACTTACATCTTTTCTTATATATAGGATGTCTTTCTTGGTGGAATTTAGTTATATGTGGAAAAAAACATGTTCCCACAATCATTGCCTACAAAGAGGTTCAAAATTCAGAAAAAAATGAAATGAGAATTCTTCAAAGCTTATTTTAAACTTAATATCATTTTCCTCTTCTTCCTCTCTGTTTAAATGGTCCAGCCCAAAAGGCCTTATTCCAGTACAAGGAAGGCCAGCCCCTTTGTTGCTGATTTTCCTTGAACTGGAACCGCTACGATGAGCCTGCTGCTGCTGCTGCTTTGCCGCTCTTACCGCAAAACAGAACTTTGTACAGCCACTTATTACTTTCCAAGGTATGTAAAACACAAAAACAGAACTGCAAGAGCCTGTTCTTTCTGTATTTTACCTACACACAGGAGTATTAGTTGGAACAATGACATTTAGTGGATAAATAAGTTATATCAGCATGTTTTTCTTCAAAAATTACATTCATTTGCTTGTATAAGAATCTTATTCAATCTACATATGATGGTAATGTTACTACAAGATTTTTATAAGCTTAAAAGAGATGTACTAACTTGAACGGCAGCAGTCTCGGCAGTATCTACTTCCACAAAGACATTTAAAGGCCTTAATCGGATGTTCGCGGTCCTTAAAATCAATCCCATAATCCTGTAAATCAGTGTACATATAAGAAAAGAGCTTCCTTCAAAGACAATGCATGTAAAGTGTTAAACATAGCAGAAACCATAAACATGCAAGAAATGTTTCAAAAACAAAAAAAAGAAAAAAAGACATGCAATCAAGCAAGTTTGAATGTAAGTACACATTCCCGCAAAAATATAAATGCAAACAAAAATGCATATTGGAAGCCTGTCAAGCGACCCATATGAATACACAAATGTACATGCAGGATCAAGTACAAAATAAGTTTAGAGAATGAGAGAAAGGTGCTCTAATCAAGATGAGGAATTTTAAGCGTGGAATTAAAGATTTCCAGCAAAATCCAATAACTGTAAATAAAATTAAAATCTCAATCAAAACCTCAAACTTTCGACATGAAAAAAGACTGTGCTAAGAAGTCGGACAGGACAAGTTCGTAATGAGATCTCTTCAAAAACTGCAAACATAACAACTCCGCTTGCAGAAAGTAAATCCGCCCAAGTTCACAAGTATTTTATTTTTATCATTAGGATTAGGCGTTTTTCATTAAATAGATAATAATATGCAAATGTATTTCATCTGAAGATACAAATCATCCAACAATGCCAGAAACTACGTGAAATTGTGAGACAGGCTACTTATGGCAGTCCATAACGATCCACTATCTGCCTTTGCGGTAACCTACCAAGTTTTATGAGTACCGTACTTTCATCTACGTGTAAGGAACTTGCTATCATGCCCGATTTGTATCAAATACAATAAAAGTAGTAGAAACCGCATTTGTAATGCGATGCAAATTTAAATATAAGTGTATAAATCATATTTCTAAATACTGCCTTCAGCCAAAAATTTGCCTGCTCTGGCAAATTCTATCTTCTTTGTAAACATTAGCTTGCATGATTGAGCTTAAAACACTTTAAACCAACACTTTGTTACAAAAGGCATATTCCATTTCTTTCTTAGCCCGTTCTACCTACAAAACATATAAAGCGCTTCCTCCCTGATTCTACCATGGGCATTTGGAGCGCCCTTCATTATGACAAATACGGTCATGACATCCAAAAATTTATTATAATCACGTTTACAATATAATTCAATAAGCTAGCAAAAAAAAAATTGTTGCAGCTTGTATTTAAAACAAACCAAATTACTTGATTAAAAGAACCACAATTACCATAAAAATATGAAGAAAAAAAAGAAACATAAAATGACAATTTAAAAATCGCTTTTGTTGCTACTCACCCACGTTAATTCCTCGAAAGCTTCCACCTTTCTTGTAGTAAAATAAGCGAGCTGCATATTTTGATGAATGAAAAATAAATCATTCTGCTATAACAAGAACTTTAGAGATATCATTTACAAGGATTTAGAAATATCCTCTATAATAAAAACCTGCAAAGATTTTTGAAATTTGGAAGCACATACATGACAATAATTATGATCTGGTGTCTCCCACTCAACAGGGACCTCAACCAAATTAGCATCAAAGCATCTGAAACAAATGCAGATAAGCATCTATGTTAAAATGAATAACAAATCAACAAAAATATTATTATGAAATGAAGTACAAGAACAAGGAATAGCCAAGAATAAAGGGTGGGGATGATTTTCTAAATAAGGTATCAGTAAAGCAAGAAAGCAGGCAAGAAATACGGATAGCAACATACAATGCTAACTTCTATACCCCAGTAACAAAACATTGACCACAAAATTTTGCCAAATGATAAACCATGAGTGATAGAAGTGCACACGTTTTTTAAAGATCAAAACACAATTTCCTGCAAAGATTAGATATTTTGTCATAGAAGGAGAAAAGATTCATGCCATAATCACAAGAAATAAGTTTTCAGATTTAAATGGAAATATGAAATGCAAGAAGAATTTTTATGGTAGGTCAACAAAAGTAAAGATTTGAGTGGATTTGTGATAACTTTGATTGTTTAAAAGAAATAATTAAGTATATAAGAACCGGGAAGGTAAAGAGAAAAAAAGAAATTGAGAAGGAAAGATGTATAAATGCCAAAAGAGAAGGGCGGTGACAGTAGACAAAAAAAAGGAACGTCAAAAGAAAAAGTGAAAGAAATCGATTCAAAGAAAGAATGACAAAAGAAAAGCCATGTCTTTATTACATTATCGGCCATCTTTAATTACACCATGAAACCTATTATTCATGATACTAAAACATGAATCCAAGGTGTCTGACTGTATTACATTAGAATAATGATAATCATATCCTAAATGAAACTATTTTACCCTTGATAGGTAATAAATGGTCGAATAAGGAAAACCGACATAAATGCTTGATTAAATATGACTATTTGGCACAAAAAACACTAAAAAATGTACATGAAAATAAGCATAATGCTGTGCATCAATTCCTGTTTCAAAGAGTTGAAATTATAGTAGAAAAAGAATTAATGGTTCATCACTGTACAATAGAGCTTTAAAATCTATCCAAAATAAAGACGTGTGTAGACTTTCCATCTGAAGAAACGGAATTGAATGGAAAATCAATTGCTAAGGAGGAAGATATGAAGAGCAAGTACAAACCCATCATCAACACTGTTGGTAAGAAGACCTCATCATAGATCCTCAAGACCATCATCTCAATTTTAGAGCATTTGAGAGGGTCTCAACCTAATGCACAAACTGTTAGACTAAAACTAATTAGATTGAAGTATTGGCTATTTAAAAGTTTTTTTTTTTATTTGGGCTGACTAGAGCTATTACTTATGTCCGAAGAGAAGGAGATTGAACTAGTATTTTCCTATTTTCGTTAAATTACATTAAGGATCAGCTTTAAGCTCACATCTTTTTGCTTTAGTTATGGATGTTACGAATGTACATTTACAAGAAGATGTACCTTCGTGTATGCTTTTCGCTAGTGATATCCTTCTCGTGGATAAAAATAGAGAATGAGTAAAAAAAAAAACTTGAATTACAGAGGTCAACTTTAAAGTTTAAAAGCTTTCGTTTGAGTAGATCTAAAACTGAATATATGTAATGTAATTTTAGTAGTAGTAGATCTAGTGGTGGGTATATAAAAATATATGATCAAGTCATTAAAAAAGTGAACGATTGAGATATCCTAGGTCTATTGTTTAAAGCGATCGTAATGTAGATGGGGATGTTATTAGTAGAATTCAGGTTGGATGGTCGAAGCGGATGAATGCATCGGGCCTATTATGTGATAAAAAATTATCACTTAGACTTGAATGAAAATTGTATAAGATGGTGGTGAATCCTATAATGTTTTATGGCGCAAAATGTTGGCCTATTAAAGAGAGGCGGAAAACTAAATTAAGTGTAGCTTAGATGAGAATGCTTAGGTGGATGCGTGGCTCTACACTTAAGAGATAAAATGTGAAACAAATATATACGTGAAAGAGTTGGTGTAGCTGTAGTGGTAGACAAGATTAGAGAGAGTCGCCATAGAAGGTTTGATCGCATTACGTTGATCATCTGATGATCCATTTAGGAGAGTAAATATTTCAGATTTGACTAGTGTTAATAAAAGTAAAGGTATGCATGAAAAGAATTCGGCATGTTGTATAAAAAATGATATTAATTTACTAGAATTAAATGCAAATATAACACTCAATAGGACACTAGACAAAAATGATTCATGTAGCTGACCACACTTAGTGGGATAAAGGCTTGTTGTTGTTGTTATTGTAGTTGTTGTTGTTAGTGTTGTTGTTGTGGGTTTCTAATTTATTGATGCTACTTAGGTTGGATTCGATTAAGACTAATCGCATTCGGTTGGGTTCTATTAGATATAACTAAGATTTGATAAATAATTTACAATTATAGATTCTTCGTTATCTAGTCCAAGCCCAACTAGAACAATAAATCGATGTAATTTCAACGAAAATATAAGAGGAAAAAAGAAGGAAAAAAAATAAAGACATCATTCATCGTAGCTTAAAGGGGGAAGCAAAGTATAGGAGTGTGCTGATAAATCCCCTTTGGCACAAATAGATGATATGAATGCATCACCTATAAATTGCACACAACCATATCTAAATATGTGTTTTCTTCAATAATCATTCAAATAATTTTATGTATGACTCGGCAGTAGCAAGAGGACTTTTTCTCATCACCACTACAACGGGGAGAGAGAAATGTTGTGGGCTACAACAGAAGAAGAAAAGAAGAGAGATAAAGTGGAAGGAGGGGAACCAACAACAATATTGAAGGACAAAGAACAAGAAACCCATTCAAATAAGAATATTCATTTCGTTCATCAAATGTTGTCCATTCCATTCCCTAAGAGATCTATTTATATGAGATGAACAAAAAAAATGTTTAATAATTCCTAAAATAAGATAAAGAAGCTAAAAAACAAAATAAACCCTCGACAGGACAAGTAAATACAACTTTATCAAAACATCTTGACAAGGCAACAAAGCCTTTTTGTGGGAATAATATAAGGATTAAGGCGATAAATACATAAAAATCAATTTGCACCAATACCGTCCATGGAATAGTAACATTTTTTATGAAAAATAATTCTCGAGTCATTCAAATAATTTTATGTATGACTCGGTAGTAGCAAGAGGACTTTTTCTCATCACCACTACAACGGGGAGAGAGAAATGTTGTGGGCTACAACAGAAGAAGAAAAGAAGAGAGATAAAGGGGAAGGAGGGGAACCAACAACAATATTGAAGGACAAAGAACAAGCAACCCATTCAAATAAGAATATTCATTTCGTTCATCAAATGTTGTCCATTCCATTCCCTAAGAGATCTATTTATATGACATGAACAAAAAAAATGTTTAATAATTCCTAAAATAAGATAAAGAAGCTAAAAAACAAGATAAACCCTCGACAGGACAAGTAAATACAACTTTATCAAAACATCTTGACAAGGCAACAAAGCCTTTTTGTGGGAATAATATAAGGATTAAGGCGATAAATACATAAAAATCAATTTGCACCAATACCGTCCATGGAATAGTAACATTTTTTATGAAAAATAATTCTCGATGTTGCATGCATAATTAAAAAACCTATTAAAGTACATGGTGTGATAACGCAAAAATAAAATACATTAAGAAAAAGAAGAATGGGAGAAGTAGTTAAATCACATTAGGAAGACAAAAGACAAAGGAAATTGCATCAGCAATTCTTTAATGCTCTAGTACAATTTGATGAAAAGCAAGGCAACTTAAATTATGATTGAGTTTTATATCCTAAATTTTTCACAAGGGAAAAACCTAATGATAAGAAAAAATCAAGTATGTAAAGAGGAGGTAGATATTGAGAAGAATAAATGAATGAATGAATCAAGAACAGGGAAGCAAGGGTACCGAGAGAGATATTTACAATCTCAAGAATAAGAGAAAGTGAAATGAATTAATCCTAAGAGAGAATGAAAAATGAATGGTTTTTTCTTATTCCATTATCAACAAACTTCAATTATAAATTAAAATAGTGAGCATATTTTAAAATACTCACTAACCCTACAAACAATAAATAATGTCAAGCAAATATGAAATGATAGATATGATTATACACATCTGAAATGACTATCAACGCCTTGCATAGTCAACATGGCTACACTAACAAACATTAGATTTTATATTTATAAATTAAAATAAATATCTCACACTGCATCAACTTTGAGTGAACACACACGAACAGAAAATTTGCTCTTTCACTTGCATTAAAGAGATAAATAGGCAGCTTTAGGAAAAGGCTTTCGATAACACCCTTTAAAAAGGAATACAAGCCTAGGATTCCAATAGTTATCATTCATCATGACAGGCAATGATAACTTGGAACTTTAGAAAAGAAAAGGAAATATGATAATAAATCTTTAACAATCTTTCAGGCATGCAAATGGCCTCCAGAAGATCATCCACTGAGTGGTGTTAGTTATTATGCCACTAGATGTTATCCTTAATAGCCTTATTCCAGCTCTAACGCTCAAAATCATAAAGATGGGAATTTACCAAATAGTTACACTGCAGGTAATACATATATTTACAAGTGAAAATAAAAAACAAAACAAAAAGAGAATTGTTGAAGAATGAATAATAAATCTTGAACTCAAGTGCATAGGAGAAATGACAGGTGTTTTGGATAGCTCACCTAAAGATAACATAGAAACCAGTTCACTAGTGCCGAACTAGTCCCCCCAAAAAGGACATCATCTAGTCAATATTTTCATTTGATATACAAGTTATATAAAAAAAAAAATGCTATGCAAAAGAAATAATTATTGCAAAAATACACCATTCATCCTAGCCATAATAGTCATCTAAGATATTGCGGAATGAAATTAATGGCAGCTACACTAAACAACCAAAAATACAGTACCTGTGATTAACAAATCTCCCAACATTTCCATAAAAAGTAGCATCTAAACAAAGTGCTTCTTCATTCCTCAATCCCTCTTCTGAACTCCAATCAGCATTCAATACTAATGTGTAGCTATGCCCTGCACTACCATACCCTTGCGCAGTTCGATCACAAAGCTCTTTGCTTGTTAAAACCTCTCCGACATATTCACAAACAAATGCTCCCCTAGGCAATTCTTCGAGGGTCCGCAGCCCCCATCCTTTACCATTAGCAGTATAAAAGACCTGAAGCACACAACAATTATAGATAGCAGAAGAAAAAAAGAACAACAATGACAGGAAACTTAATATCAGCAGAATTGTAAGAAATCATAGCATATCCATAAAATTATGAACAATGACAACAACCTGCAATTTGCGCGTTATACCACGCTGAACAACTCGATTGCCACATTGCTTGTTGCATCCGCACTTGCTCCAGCATTCTTTGATAAATTTCCTAACATGACGTCCTTTGCATGCAACAGGCTTATACCCACTCTTGAACCTCCCAATAGGGCAATTCTTATAGTAGACATAATTTTTTTCCATATAGAAGTTCATATTAATTAATTCAATTAGAAATTCCTTTTTCAATAAACCATCTAGTGTGTAGACAAATTCACCACCTGTTACTCGTGTGCATGCACATGGGATTAAGGCACTCAAGCAATTGCCAAAACAGTTTATACAACAGTCGTCCTCACTAATTTGAGCAAGGCAAAAATTCACATGAGCATTTTGATAAATAGCATTACTAGATATGTAACGGAAGTAAGGGGGGGTCTCCTCACCATTGAATTCATTAACAACTGAAATTTTCAATCTTTCTTCTCCTTTTGCAATGTCATGCATATCATGTCGGGGCAAGGATGCAATAACAACATTCTCATGAAGGGGCCGGAAGGCTACACAGTGTGAAACATTATTGTCTGAGGACTCTGAAGCACCATTTTCCTGTATTTCATTATTCTCACCATCAATATGCAAGCCTGATTGTAGACCAATCATGCTTCTTTGAGCTTCCAAGGAAACCAAATTTGGTGAGCCATTGAAAGACCTCCCAGTCACACTACGATGAATAACAGGTGTCTGACAACTTCCCAACGATTCATTCGGAGGAGACAATTTGGCAACATCTTCCTGCAGAACGCACAGCTCAGCAGCCAAAACACTAGCGCTCTGGCATGTCTTTCAATAGGTTCATAAGTGAGAAATCAGGATGAATAATCCTATAGGATTTTAAACACCTATCCTCGACTATTTTGAAGACGGATTTTATGCTAGGCATTTTCAAATTCTGGCAGTCAAAGCTAATGATCAATGAAAGTTTTTACCTTTACCATGTTTGAGGAAACTAAGTTAACATTAGTTGAAAGCTCAATTTGTACATCATTCCCTTTGTTAGGTGCTAGTTGAATGTTGAAGACATGTGTTGGACCATTCAAAGGATTTGCTCCAGAAAACCCAAGATTCCTTGCTTCTCCACTGGCTAAGAAAGATAATAATAGAACAGTGAAAAAAAAGCAATAAAAGCAAGTCAGCATTGCATTACAGAACAAATGTCGAGATTTTTAAAGAGGAATACAAGACGCAACATATACTGTAAAAAGTAAAAGAATGATGAGAAGTGCGGACGCTGATAAAAAATAACAGGCTATTTAATAGAGTAGTCAGATATGAGCTAATAGATTTAACCTAGTTGGAAAAGCACTAAAATTCATTTTGTGATAGTATAACCAAGAATACCATAGAAGATATGTTTATCCCTTTAATTCACAGCTAAAACAGAAAACGAATTGAAAAAAGACCCAAACTGTTAAGGATTAGTATAAAGATGTTACACAACAATTCAAGTCATCAAACATGTAAATAGCACATAAATTTTATATGTGGGAAGCAAAGAATTAAGGTCTGTGCTCAAATAAGCAACTGAACTTGGTAGTCTTTATCTGAAAATGGGAGTGCTTATTCGATGGTTTTAGTAATATCTGACAACAGGATGAACAGTCAACAGAATCAAGACAAAAAAAAAGAGACTAATCTGATGAAAGATGCCCATAAATATGTTCATACTAGTTTTAAGTGAAAAAATAGTAACAGAAATAAAAATTTCTGCAGACAGCCAAATTCAATTTATACATATAAAACTCAACAGGTGATCCTTTGGAAGTGTTCTATTTCTATTAGCTTTTATTCCGTCTAACTGAAAATGTGGTCTTTGAATATAAAATTTTCTCGGACAAAATCAAACTGCAGAAAGAATAATAAAAATTTTCAACAGAAAATCAAACAATAAACTCCTATCAGTATTAAATATTCACATTTGTAAGGTGCAAGCTAAACAAACAAAATTCAGACTAATTCTAATCAACTATTAATTAATATGCCAAAATTGATTCAATGAAACATCTAAGTAAAACCATACTCAAAAGCATAGTAATAGCAAATTAGCAATGCAATTAACAATACTATATCGATATATTAAGAATGCTGGCCTAATAAAGATCGCTAAATTGAAGACATTGTGGCTGGTTTCTCCGGTGTGTTGCTAATTGATTCGTGAATTAACTTGCTAATGTGAGGTTTCAAAGTTAGATTGTCTATGTGATGTGTAATGCAATTATAAAGAGACTTCTGTGGGAGATTTTAGGCAGTCAGGAGTTAAATTTATTTAGCTATTGAATTTATGGTGTAGAACCTGCTTAAGGAAATAAATAGGGAAAGGAAAACTGCAAGAAGAAAAAAGTATTCTTTGTCTCTCCTTTTTTTAATCACTACTACAAATGCAAGTCATTATTCTCTGGATCAAATAATAACAAAATTAGAAAATCTAATAGCAGAACGAGTTAAATAACAGGCAATAACAAAGCTTTGCTCAAACGTAGTAATGGAACAGAATATACATAAATGACGGTGTACTTCACCACAGGAACACCGTGTCAAGTTGCCATTGCTTCAATGGAGCACGACTCGAGTGAATAAGCTTATATATTGGCATCATCAGAAGGATGTTATGAGTATATATCAAAGACGTTGACATAAGAGACTTGATAAGATTAGGTGGCAGATTTATACTGTGGGTGTCATCGTTGATGCGCTTAAGTATGGCAAACGGCTTAAATTTTGTAGACTCAATTGGAAAGGTGTCAGGTGCTAGCCATAACAAGATCGTCAAAATCAAATATCTTGTGGCATCAGCTGAAGTTGCCACCCATCAGTAACTATCAGTAACTTCTGCAGCTGACGTGGCTACCCATCTGTTTTATATTTACAATTGGAAACTGCAAATCCGGATCAAACTTCAACTTCAGCCGCAGAAGCTACAACCTTGCTCTTACATTTGGGAAATAATACAACATCCAATGTATGATTGGGTACTTTTGTATAAACATTGTTATGCTATCCCATTGTTATAGATGGTCTTGAACAAGGTAGTGAAGCATATTTCCAAGGGTATTGTTGACAACTTTAATTATCTGTCCATTCGTTTGTGGGTGAAGCAATACTTAACAGAACCATAGTTCACATTTTTTTTCAAAATTTCTCTAAAAGATAATTGACAAATTTAAAATCGCAATCAAAAGTGAGACTTCATGGAGGTCTATGCAGAAGAATATTTTTTGTGAAAAAGGAGGCGAGTTAAATGCATCATTTTTTAGAATCAGCCGACCATGATCATTTCAGCTCCATTTTTAGTTTTTGCTTAGCCAAAAATAAAGTTCAAAGTCTTCCAAAATAAAGCCAACAACTAAAGAAGAGTATATAATCCAGTATTTGACTTGTACTTCTATAAATTTGATAATTTGAACATTTCTCTACAAATCTGATGACATCTCTTCATAGTCGAGGTCAAAAGAAACATTCCTGAAATTGAGCTCGTCTTTTCACGTCTTTTCACGTTCTACAAGTTACTATGCCGTCGGCATGCAAGGCTTTGAAAGGTTATACCCTTAAGGAGGCATCCGGAATAAATAATTGTTTCCCTTTGAACAAATATCCGTGTCAAAACGAGTAAACCTAAATTGAGGCATGCCTATGCACAACATGAGGAAAAGTCTCAATCTTTAGTATGTAAATTTTTTATGGATTCAAAACCCACTAAGAGGATGTTTGGTTTGTTGAAAAGGTGATGCAATATAAAATGAATGCAATGCAGAAGTAATGTATTCTATGTGAAATACTTTAAAGTTACTTGGTCTGTTGTAAAATAAATGAATGACTTTTTTCTTTTTTTTTTTTTTGGTTTGAAGTAAAAAAGATGATAATGTATTTCAAAGTAGGGCATATGTCGGTGGTTGTGAGTGGTAGCAGAGGAGATCGATAGCGGTGACCAACGGCTAATGGAGGGAGGCAGCAGTGGGTTGTGGCAGTGTTGGCTGGTAGTGGCAGACGACAGAGGAGCGATGAGCGGCAGGCAATGGCCGACAAGGAGATAGAAAACATTTTACAGTCAACCATGTTTTTAAAATTCAGCCAAATTGGACGAATTCCAAATTAAAAAAAAAAAAATGAACTCCCTCCTGAATCCCAAATAGAATGATATTTTAAATTGAATTTCAATTTTTTCCGAACAAACAATTGAATTTCCAAAACCCCTACATTAAGGATGCAATGAACTCCTAATGTTGTCGACCAAACAACCCACAACTCAAATTGTAGTGTGCTCAAAATGATAGTTCACCTACTAACAACATCCAAACCCGATTTTTAGCAACAGACTTGTGTTAGCAGAAAGATGAATTTCTACGTGAATAGAAACCATTGTACATGCATGCAATTAAAAAATTATTTAGATTTAAGCAATTGTAATGCTTGATGTCCACTGCACAAAACAAAATTTTGGTAAAACAAGATTGGTTCCTACCAATTGAGAGCACGAACAACTACATATAGTTCTTGTTGGTAAACTGTGTAATTTTGTCTGGCGGGTGTTGACCTTATTTTAGTGAGGTCTTGGTTTCTTTCTCCTAGAGCCTATGATCTAGTCTAAGACATTCTTATTGACTATCCTGGAGGACTAGTAATGGAACCGACCTTACATAGAACCTCAAACCATTTTTTGACCCATTTTTGTGAGGACCTCACATGAGTGGCCCTAAGCACTCAACCTTTACTAGCAAGAGCTGAAAACTAACATATGGAAGACCCAAAAATGAGTTCCTATAGGATTTAAAGGCCTTAGGGATGCCCCTTTGACCTTGAACGACATGATCACACACATCCACTGCAGTTAAACTTAGACTCGATCGTCGACAAACTTGTCTGAACGACCCCAGACAACGAAAAGAACAACATGAACACATCCGGAACGTCGATTTTACTCGGAAAAGACACCCATATTGTTATGGTTCCGTGCACGAGCAAACAACACAAAAATCGATGCATATAAAAATTTAATTAAAGGACGCGGGTTTAGGCTCAACCCGGGTTCAATTCGGGCTGAACACGACCCAATTGTACCAGGTTTAGCCGATCATGTAGTTCTTAATTTGAAAATTTAAATTAAACGCTCAAACTTTCTTTAATTGAATTTAATTAAGCATTATGACCTTCTAGTTAAGCCCAAAACACAAATGGTAATCCATCAATTGCCCGCCTAATGCCCTGTAATGTACACTTTGAAAGTTCGGCTATAGAATTCAGCTGGGCTCCTCCTTCCCAGCATTCGACTCCTTCCTCTCTCGACCAGTTCCCCTCGCCTCGCCCTCTGCACCGAAGTCCTCGCCTTCCTCTCATGCTCGCCTAGAAATCTTCGCCCCCTCCCATTTGGCTCTCCTTCCCTCTGCACCGAAGCCTTCACCTTCTTCTCAAGCTCGCCCAAAAACCTTCGCGCCCTCCCGCTCGGCTCCCATCCCTTTGCATCGAAGCACTCGCCTACATCGCCTCTCACATTCGGCGCTTCTTCCCTCCGCATCGAAGCACCATCCGCTCACCTCTCCCTCTCTACAACATAACCTCCTCCCTCATTAAACCGAACTCCCTCTTCCCCTCTTCCCCACTTCCTCTCGTCGCTCCCACATTTCCCTCTTCCTTGCTCGACCTGCTCTGCCTCTCCACCAACAACTCCTTTCTTTGGCTCCATCCTCGTTCTCACGCACAAAACACTCGCATGCCCTAGCACCGGCCCAAGCTACTTGTGCCTGAAGCTCCCTCGCTCACAGCCTCCCTCTTCGACCCGAAGCCTCTCCTCGCCGACAACAATGATCGGCTACCTCTCTTCCCCGTCGACAAACTTTCTCTACCGACGACAGCAACACGGTTCGACTCCCTAATCCTCTGATCGTTCACTTCACTATGAGTTGTTTCAAGATCCCAAACACAAATTTATATTTCCTTTAGATTTTATTTCTTTTAGATTTTATTTCTGTCCAATTTGTGCTCCAAATCTCTTTGTTGTGTTTCGATCGCTAATAGTTTCTTTTTTTTATATTCGGCTTCTATTGTCTCTCTATCTCGCTAAGGGAATCAATTAATGGTTTGATTCTTTCTCTTTGTTGGCCAAAGTTGAATGGTGAAGTGTGTTGTGACATACTGTCTGCTCCCTTTAGGTTTGGATAGTTAACGCGATGGATTTTATTCATGTTGTATATTTATTGCTATGTATATTATTGAAACTTAGGACATTGCAGTTAAATTTGTGACATGCTTGCGAATCGATTGGAGCGATATTAATGAAGGCTTTTCTAGTGATGCTAAATGACAACAACATGTTGTAGCCATTTAAACTTTTAAATTACCGAAAACATATAAAATGAACTTTTGATACTTGCAGGGCCATAACAACATTGCGGTTGCTTTTATGTAGGATCAACTTCTATATTTTTATTGGCATGCCTTTCAATTGCTCTCATAGTTGATGTCCTTGCAAAGAAATTTTATAGTAGGTAGAGAGCCGGATTCTAGATGATTTGGGTTAATGCAAGTAAGTGTAAGCCAGTCATGCTCTATGAACAAGGTTAACGTATATAATATATTATGGTTTCAATTTTGCATCTAGTCCCATCCTTCACGATGTTTGATCAAGCAAGAAAAGTCAAATAAGCAATTTACTTCAGCTCAAGTCACTCTTTCCTTGGAATTTTTACGTACATACCACGCAATTCTCATGTATTTACATATCTAACTCCTAAACTTAACTCTTATGTTGCCACAAGATATTAACAATTCATGCCTAAACTTCAATTTCTTGCATGTATGTCACTTTACCCTATGCATAAAATGGTGTACGTCACTTTTTGTAAGTTAAGACGGTGGTATTTCTTAGGCGATTGAAAAAAAAAATATCGGGGCGATATACATATAGGTGGTAGAAATGTAAATGCATAACGATCGTATGTAATGTATGCAAATGCTCCTGGTGTATCTCACTGCTATCTTTATGCATTTCATTGGGATGGATATTTGGACCTCTTATTCGCTTTCCAATTTTGCACTGGAGGATAAGATGGGATGTTAAAGTGGATTGGTGTTCGAAATTGTTGTCTTTGCTCCCTATATTTGTCGACTTAGGGGAAGGTTTAAGAATTGCTTTTGGCCATATATGCTTATTGTTCTAAACCGATTACTTATTTTCTGAGGTCAGTCTTACTTGTTTTTCGATGATACAAAATGTTGTGTTGGCTCGTCATACCTGCTGTTTGGAGGCTTTAAAATATACTTTTCTTGGGCCAATTAAAATGCAGCTCAGAAAGAATTTGAATGCTTTTCTTGACACTATTTTGAAACAATTTATTGGCTGATTTTGAACCTTTCTTGGCACTATTTTGGCGCATTTTGTTGACTGATTTTGAAATTTTCTTGACGCTAATTTGAGGCATTTTATTGGCTGATTTTGAAGCTTTCTTGACACTATTTGGGGCATCTTGTTACTGATTTTGAAGCTTTGTTAGCGTTGTTTTGAGAGTGTTTTGTGAGTCGATTTAAGAGTTGTTTGGACACTGATATGAGCCAAATTGTTCAGTGCTTTGTGGAAGACTTGAACTTTTTTTTTTTTGTCGGCTCACTTACGGCTTTGCCCCCTCGCCTAAGGTTCTAAGGTTGTCGTTCAGTACGACATAAATTCACCTATCTTCCCGAGTTATTTGTATAATTGAGTATTATGCAAGTGTAAGTCTCAAATAATAAAATTAGCATGATTGAACACCTAAATAAAATCGTCTCCAAAACACAGCCACACAGTAGGATAATTTAGAAAATCGCTGAAGATTTTCCTCAGAATCTGTGACGTCTCCTACCTTTTCATTTCTTTGAACTCCCAAAATAACTGTTCTCATTTGGTCATTTCCCATTTGACTCTTCCTACAAGCAAACTTTAAAACTAAACTTTGGAATCTTGAAGATAGAACCTCTGATCTAAATAGAGAGTTTTCTTAAGTGACTTCGATCATTTGAGATATAATTAACTATAGAGGCTTTCCCTTATAGGAAACTTGGAACCCAGATAAAATAAACCCTAGCTAATCTCTATATTTCGCAGGGGAACTTGTCGGTCACATATAAAAGGTTCGCAGATCAAACGAGTGTCACAAATTTCTTATTTTGTATGATTGGGTCCATCGCCGAGGGATACACTTATCTTTCGGGAAGATGTATTATTCGCTGTATCGGGCACGATTATGTAAATTATTAAACGAATGAGATTAATTCGGTATCATCTTTCAAAATTAAAACACACTATTTTCAATATAAAAGATTATATACCTTTTATATTAAATTAAATTATTTTTTGAAAGAAAGGAAAAAAGTTGACCGACAGCGGGCTAAGCTTTTCACTAAAAAATGAAATGGGTAAGGACAGCGCCTATTCCTATTGTTGAAACATTGGCGTCAACTTAGAAAGGTTTATTGAAGCTTGAAACAACCAAGATCGAAGCTATATTAAGAGTTTCATACTTTAAAGTTGTGTTGTTGCCCCGCTGCTCCAACCAAAAATTTTGGATTTCAAGCAATTCGTCATTGGGGCCACAATTATGCTAAACGATAGATGAATCAAGATTAAAGTTAGCAAATCTATAAATACTACATCGTTCAAATAGAGATGTGGGGATCGACTATTTTTGAACGGTCAAGATTTTATCTAGGTTCATCAGAATTCTTATTGTCATCATAATAAACCAAAGAAATGCACACTATAAGTAGCAAACTTACACTACAATGTTAAGATAAAGCTTGTGAGTTCTTTAAATCTTAAAGATTTGAGATAAACATTGTATTTGATCATTAAAGGAAGTTTGTATACAAGTATAATTTCAAACTAGACAAAATAAAATACTCCTACATAATTTTTTAATCCCTCATTCATGAGCCGCACGAAAGTATTAAGTGTGTTACATAAACCAAAGAGCACAACCTTCCGTTCACACAATCAATCTCATTTTTCAAAAGTTGTTTTCCGTTCATCTCCAGGTGGAATCGATATATGATGATATCTGCTTCATAAGTCAAGCATGGAAAAAAAAAAATTGCTCCTAGTTTATTTAGCATGTCTTCTAATCTCTGCATTGGAAATCAATATTTAATATTAATTTTGTTGATTGCTTGATTTTTAAAAGAGATCTACCCGCTACTATCTTTTTTAGAACACGGAGCGTCAATATTGCACGAGGACTTAGATGATGTTGAGTTAATTGTTTCGTACACAAAATACTTTCTAACAATAAAACCGGCAAAATATTTTTATACAAGCTGATATCTTTCTTAACCTAGCTAATTTGTAAGGTTGTGCGTTCTTATGGTTTTAAGATGCAATGCTTAAATAAAGAATTGAGAAATGATGATCACTTGCATGTTGATGAGTAAATCACAAAGTCTGGCGTGAATGGTACAACTTGTCCAAGATATAGCATGTTCTTGGGATGTTATTGACTAACATGGCGCTAGAAGAATTTTTTTAGAAGATGCACATAAGAGTTTCCTCCTCATCCCCAACCATTTCCTCCATTTATGTTTTCACGTGTATCCAAGTTATTTTCTTATTGTTCATTGCTTGTTTCCTCTTCCATAAGCTGAATTTGCTCATGTGTTTGATATTTGTTTGATTTATGTTTAGGTTGAAAACTGCAAAGCACTTCAAATTGGAGGGTTTGGAGTATGGGTTTTCTTCAACAGATTTTTAACCTTAATGGGAGCTTTTTCTCCAGCTGTTGGAAAGGATTTAGGTGTTGATTGGGATTGAAGAGAAGAGCTCTACTTAGGCATTGGATTAGCAATCCGAATGCCATATTCAAGATGTTCAAATGCTACTCATCAGAACATACCACCTCATATGTCGGCTTGAGAAATAGACCAAACTAAATTCAATTCTAGTTTACCTTAAGTTGCATGTTCAAGTCTGTCGATATATATGATGACAAATTGATTGTATTATTCAATAAGATCATTTCACACAATAAGTTCATAGAAGTCTTCAGTGTACTAGATGACAGAGTTAGAACCTTAGGAATAATGTTGGTACTGGGATATAATATTTATTCAAGATAATTAGGTAAAGATTGCTCCTTCATAAATTGTTTCATTCTAAAGCACAAGTGAATGGCTCCTCTAAATTCTCGCCTTCACGTCTGAAGGAGCTGCAATCACCATAACGTTGCCCAACCAACATGCCACATACTTATACTTGCTTTTCTGGTAGAATATCAATATACCCGGAAAAGGTTTTCATTGATCGTTCCCAATCTATATAATATTTGATATGCAAATGGTCATAAATAAGGGAATATCAAATTTTACATGAAACTCACCATAATTACTATCATGTTGGTCGACTTCACTATGAGCTAGGGCTTCAACCAAATTATATTTGTCTTCATTAGAATTGGAGAGATCAAAATGTGACCTTACTTCTATGTCATCTTCTGATTTAGGATTCAGCTAGTGTTCCACAAAATTGTGTTGCACATATTGCATTCCAATAAGGTTGATACGGGTTGTCGGGCGTCCAATTTTAAGCTCCTGAATTTCTTTCCGTGTCTCCAACAAAAATTGAACAACAAAATTTGAAGAGCTCGGAGGTGAGCTCTTCAATTTTTTGTGCAAGAGTAGCTTGTGTCATCTGCGATTGTCGTCAGTAGTCGGCCATTTACTTCCTTCTGCCATGCTCTCGTCTCTAGCTTGGATACCACTATGATGTGGAGCCTGTTTAAGGAAATAAACGGCAAAAGAAAAACAATAAGCGGGGAATATTACTCTTTCGGTCTCTCCTCCTTTTAACCATTAATACATTTATATTCATCCTTCTCTGAACCGAATACTAACAAAATTAGAGAATATAATAGAAAATATATTTCTAATAACAAAAAGTAGCGAAGTTGTGACAAAACGTGGTAGTATAGCAGAATATATATCAGCGGTTGTATAATTCCCTAAAACATAAAATTAATTTAATTGTCACAAACACTGAATAATTATAGCAATAGGATACCCAGAATAAATATAAACAAAACAAAACTTTGCAAACTTCACTAGATTTGTTAGTGCAATTATACCTGCAATTTCTGAAGAAACTCTGTTAGGTTCTACCACAGCAGTAGTAACATTACAATTTCTTGAGATATCATTGCTGGTCACATGCATGGGCTTATCTGGAAAAGTTGTACTGACAGCAGTTTCTTGCAGAACTTCAATGTCTGGTTCAATTTTTGGCTCTTTGTAACCTACAACATTTTCTGCTCTGTTACACATGTATTGTTCATCTCTTTGATAACTCGAGCACGCTGTACGCCTAGTTATCCTTGAAATTGTATGACCCAAAGGAGGACTTGGCACTTCAAAATTAATAGCAAGTTGAGGATGTATTTCTCCAACTCCAGTTGTTTCATTTTTTAGTAAGGAGTCCGGTGATAAAAAAGCACCAATTCTTCCATGAGAACATTGAGCCTCCACAGGCTTATCTTTTTCACCTCTTAAGCTAACTAAAGAAGCTTCACCTGATGCCACCAACTTTTTCTTCTTCAGAAAAGTTTCACCATAAGTTTCATGTTCAGTTGTAGATTGTGAAGGGTCCAGATCCTCTACAGCCGTTAGCCTCTTTACAGGTTTTCCAAGTTCATCAGTAATAGCAGGATATTTTTTCTTGGCCACAGGATCCTAATTAAAAAGGGTATTTATTACAACTCAAACCTTAAAGCAATAGAAGGCCATTAAATTCAACAGTTACCACACTGTTGCTCCTACTAAGAATTCCTTGTTAAATTCATTTTCTGACTTCCAGGGTATGCCTACAAACAGCTCAAGACATCAAACAAAACTAAGATACAGATCAATCAGCAGTACAATACCTTTGCCTCGAGACTATCAAGTATTGCATCCGCAAGCAACCTATAACTCTCAGCTTCAATGTACTCCCAGTTATTCCCATAAACTTTGAGCAGTTCCTTCAAGATTTGCTTAGACACCCCTTGATCAAACCCAAGACGCTTCATGGCTTTAACAGCTGCTATTGCTCTTTGCAGCTGAGCGGAAGGAGCCATCCCTTACAATATCTTACACAGAACTATGAAGGAAACAAGAAAAGCTCGGTTGAAGCTTCCATATATTAGTCTCCAAGAATAACTGCATTGACATACAAACATCATGTGTCCTTTCCCCTCCGTTTTTAGGGATACTAAAGCGCGAGAGGGAGGGAGGGGGGAAGACAGTGTTACCTTCGTTTCTTCTATGTCAGACTATTGCTTCCACTTCGCACGCTGCCCTCGCTCCGGTCGCCACCCTCCTGCTCGTAGCCATTGAGCCGGGAGGGTTTCCGCTCTTCGGGCGAGCTTTTGGCGTTTTTACAAATCAGTCCTGTAAAATTTAAAATATAATATTTAAAGCATTTACACTTCAAATTTATATTGATTCCATAATAAAATAAAATTACTTTTTTTTAAAAAATTTGTAAATAATTAAGTATTAATGGGTATTAATAAAGATAGATATGTTAATTAATATTTAATCAATTTTAATGACTAGCATCAATTTAATCAAAATATAAACTTTACATTTGTGATATTTATGATTAAATTGATTAATGAAGATATTATTTTATATAAGATATTTTTATATAATTTAATTCAATAGAATTTATTTTTAATTAATTTAGTATATCCTTAATGTATACTCCATAAATATAAGCATGAATCTCAAAGTTACTGGACGGTCCAAACAATCAAGAACTGATCACACGATTAGGATCAACTGACACGCTATGATAAGGTTTGACCAGCAAGTCAAAACTACAGCTCTGACTGCTCGAAGTGCGTATAGGAGCACCCGACTACAGTTGGTTGACTGACCCTTAGCGAGCAAGATCGTCATATGACCAAGCGCCTTAACCGACTGATACGCACTTCGGAAGGCATAGTCTCCACTCCAACGGGCGCCTCAATCAGCCAAACTCAAACAACTCAGCCCAGCCACGTACCGCCATCTTAAAAATTCAAATTGTAATACAGATATAATATAGAATTTGTATAATTAATTAGAGCATTAATTATATTAAAAACAGTTTTCATAATTGTTCTCTTCTTCCAATAATTGTAAAAAATAATCTCCTATAAATAGGAGACAAAAATAAGAATAAAGAAGACGAACTCGCTCTCCCTTCGGATTCTCTCTACAACAAATTCTTGACCCGCTCTATTCTCTTTTATCTCCTTCATTTTGTTCTAACGCTAGCAGTCTTCACAAAAGACAAATTGGGATCTAACACTTGAACTAATTCTTAATTAATATATTATCATGTGCTAATTATATCTTAATTAACTTATTTACAATTTTAAGCCAAATAGAAATCAGCTTAACTAAATTAATATTACTATTTTTATAAAATAATAAAATATAAATTATTTTTTAATTCACTTGATATATTACCAATTGTTGATTATGATTTAATTTGATACAAATGCATTAAGTAGCAATAATCCAAATATTTAATAATATTATTATAGTTATTAACTTTTTTTCTTTGGGGAAAAAATTTGAAAAAAATATTAACTTGAAAAAAATTTAACTGTACGAAATTATTACTTTAAATAGCTTAATGAGATACTAGTTAGTTATTAATTAGAAAGATCTTACACCAACTATGTCTAATTAGGATTAAATATGCTATGTCAATTTACTATGTATAGCTTTCATATATTTATATCAATATACTCCGTTTTGTCTTAAATCATGGATCGAGTAAATTCTGACATTGGGCAATTTAAATCAGCGGTCTCATGAACGGAAAAAATTTAGATACGGAAAACGTACGCAACATTGCGTATGTCACCCAATACGAGGAGGCCACGTAAGATTTCCCTCCATCTTTATATCATTGCCTTCTCTAGTAAGCTATAGTCACCAAGATTTACTAAATACTATTTGCATCCAACCCCAAACCCAAAGAGACCAAGAAAAAAATGGCAAAACTTTCACAAGAAAGTGCACCAAAAGTGAGAAAAATACAAAAATATAAGAAAATCAGAAGCAATGCAAAGAAGACAAGCATATAGAAATATGTATATTTTGGAGGAATCAATAAAACACTAGAAAAAGAAACAAGACAGAAGCATCAAAAAACAGAAGGGATATTAATGACCCAGAAAGTCCCGAAATGATCATTTACTAGTGCATAGTAGGTCTGAAACAGTAACTTCTCCGATTTTAAAAGAATATTGAGGGGGAGCTCCAGCACGGAATAAGAAAAAAAAGTATGTGTGGACATAATAAGTGTGAATTTGAAGGTATTATAGTAATAATTCGTCATAATACAATAATAATGCCAACACAATATCACCAATTCATACGTATATTATCTGCATGTGTATCTAATAATGAAATGATCGCATTTATTGGGTGGTGTGAATCACCAATACAAAATGTGATGGTTGTATGTAATTTCGACATATGCCTTACTTTTGTTATAGTTGGTTGGAAAGATAGTGCATATGACAGTCGTATATTCACATTTGTCACAAGAAATCATAATTACAACTTTTCTCACCCACCCCCAAGTTTGTTCAACCATTAATCCTATTTGGATATCTTTTTAATCCACTACTAATTATTGTATTTGTGAAAAAAAATATTATTTTGTCGATGTTGGATATTCCTTACAAAGGGGGTATACGAAGTCATTTCCAAATGTCAAATATCACATTCCCGATTTTGAAAGAACAATGTTGCTCGGGACAAGAAGAAAATGTTTAACAAGAGACACTCGTCCTTAATCAATGCAAATGAAAGAACATTTGGAGTTTAGAAGAAAGAATGAGTCATACTGCGTGATATGCCGACATCCAATTCCGAAACAGGTGCAGATTTAAGTTGTCACAATGACTCTCCACAACTATATTCGGTGGTATCATTCACGCAATGACATTGAATTTGGCATGGCTGATAACGATTACTTACATGTCCCGTTTGAAGCATTTGAATATCGCATATGAAATTTTATATCACTGGTATAAGTTGAATCACTTGAGGGTTTCATCCAGGATGACGAAGGTATTGGGGAAATGATTGAATTGAGACAGTGGATTACAAACGTCATCGTTGGATGCTAAATGGACCAATTGTATTTTTTTATTGCTACATTATTTACAATGGATGGTGAAAACTACTATTGTTTGTTATATCGTTGTTATACCAAATCATTTAAATTTTAAATCCCTATTTTATTTCTCGCTCCTTTGAATGTATTATTTCTTAGATAGATGGCCGAAGACGCAACCGTGGATATAACATGGTATACAAATATTTATTGTATGTTTTTTTTTTTAATTTTTTTGGAGGTCAGTGATGAGGCATTCGATTTTAAGGGTTCTTCTAAATGGCCTATTTGTCCTTACTAATTCTTATCACATGTGAAATCCCAATGAAAACAACCAATATCCTCTCATTTTTTTTAATGTTGTCGTTTTTTAGGCTCTTCTGGATGGTTTGTTTTTTATGATATGCATATGTGACACATTCATGTTTTGAAGGCAACCAAGATTCATTAAAGGACTGTTCTCTTTTGAAAGTTACAGATTCGTTAGTTTATGTTGTGTTTTCTGAGACCTCAGGGTTTAGTAAAACTTACAATGTTCAATTATAATTTTTTCCGAAAATATTTCATTTAGGGATTTGTGCTTGGTTGTGTTAAACCTTCATAAACGTTGAATTTGAGGAAATTCAGTACTTCCAATGGATTGCAATGCTATTGCTGACTACCATGCTCTCTTCATACTTTGCGACAGTCACATAGCCAAGAGAGACAATTTTAGAGATGTTAGATGAGATGACAAGAAAACTGTGACTTCCTTAAGTGGGCAGATGCGTTGGAGAAATAGACAGCTGATAGTGATCGGGAGTGGAGAGTTTGTCTGAGGATAGCTTGTCTCGTGGCCTACATCAGTTGTATTTTAAAAACAAAATTATCATATTATTGATTGTTATTTTAGTAGTTTTTTCTTAATTCTAGTAATTGTGCTGCTCACTCTTAAGTGAGGTGCCTATTTTTTGTTTTGTAATGCTAGAATTGGATATTTTTTTAGGATGAGCTAAAATAAACAGTTCTGTTGTAAACAATATTAAAATACAGGAGCATAATAATCATTAATTCAGAAACAACTGCAACATAGTTGTTTTCAAACTGCAAAAAACAAACGGACAATCAACTTATCTATAACAACTTATGTGCAGCAGCTTCCATCCACAGCTGCCCCAAATAGATCTTAAATTTCATCAGACGATTACAAAAGGAGGGGATTAATAAAAAGTGGAGCTCCATCCCTTAAGATGCAACCTTAAGAGGTTGTTTCGACTGCAAGTAGGATTTAAGTTCAATATAATTTAGTAAATCTCATACACCTAGATTTATCAAATCCAAAATAATGTTTGGTTCAATAAGATTAAAAATCGATTTGATGTGTTTGCCATAAATCTCTTTGATGTATTTTTTTCCTAAGCTAAATTTGTTAAAAATCCAAATTTATGTCACAAACTAAACAGAACAAGAAAATTTTGAATTTAAAATGATGTCGAATTTATTTGACCTAGAAATGAAATTTGGTTGAATTTTCAATAAATCAATACTAAATCAATACATAAATCCTACTAAAAATATAATGCAAAGCATTGCTAGAATTTTTCTTCTCTTTTGCATCAGAGATGTTAGTGCAGAGAGGTTACATCCCTTCCTTGTTAAAATAGATTGTGGGCCTATTTCCCAGTTCGACCTCCTTAAGGCAGAGGTCGCAAAATATGAGTTTAGCTTCCTTATCCCACATAGCTGATGAACCAACTTCTTTTATCTTAATCATTGTGTTACTAGCATAGAAAAAACTAAACATAAATATTTCATAGAAGAAGCAATTAGCACAAATCAAGCAAAATTAAAATTATTGTATTTAACCATTGCCCCATAACCATCATCACAACAAACATCACTGCCCCCCACACCAATCACCATTGCCCCTACAATATGCCTACATCAAACACCACTGCACCTGTTGCCACAACCCTACCAAACACCACTGCACGCACAATATCCCCACACCAAACAACACCGCCTCCACACCATTCACACATCATCCCACACCAAACACCACTGCTCCCACAACACCCTTAGCAACAATCATCACTCCACCAGGAATATAAACACATGAGAATTGGGTGATATATTTGTAAATTTCTCTGAAACTCCCATATAAATGCAAATAGATGTCATGAATATAAACACATGAGAAGTCGGCCTTCATTGGAGTCAATTATTTTTCCCCTAAATAATCCTATCATCCAAGCCTCTTTTTTCTCATATATTCTTTTAGAAAAACTTCATCCAAGTAGCATACACCAACCCTATATAATCTAATCATCCAACAAAGTCCATTTACATACACGACACACAAGTCTATTAAAATTACATATCTCACGCAATAGTTTTTATATTCATGCACACAACACTTAAATACACCATTACAACAAAAGCAACATAGGGAAATCGTGGTGAAGCAGTCAAATATGCACGAGTCCAACTGCCATCATCCCTTAAACAGCAAAATATGGACTCTACTATCATAAATGTAAACACATAAAGAATCGTGTGTTGGGTTTGTAAAATTGTAAGTTCACAACAAAAAAAGGAGCACCCAAAATCATCAAATAACCAAATCATGTAATATGAAAGAAAGGAGATGATATTAACAAATGCTCAACCCTCAAATATCATTTCTCAATGTTTTCACTCAAATATAAAAAGGTACGATGGAATCCAATCCATGTTTAACCATCATCATACTTATTTATATTTGAGTGAAAACATTGTGAAAATGATGGAAAAAACCCTATCCAAATTTGTCGGGTTGAGAAAATGTAGCAACCATCATCATCAGTTTGATTACCTCTTCAAGAAACATGGATCAAAGTTGAAGCCAGAGTTTTTAGCTTGATTATGCAGCTTTGCTAGTGAAACGCATGGCCACGTATTGTACGGAAACATGATGTTGTATCTTTACATGAAGGATCCTCTGAGACAGTGATCCGTAAATTTTTTCTTCATAAGGAATGATTGAGAAACAATGAAAATTTTTGCCATTGCTCATCTCCCATCAAACCACCGAGGATGGAATACTATGGATGCTAGGATTTTAGGACCCAATCACATGCAGTTTGAGTTGCAACATGTCTATGACTCTATAAGTGCTTTGTTAAGGACTAAACTCTCCTTCCACCCCTAGCAATCTTCTACAGTGATGTTGAAGAATTAACATCATAGGTTGATATACTAATGATGGTTCATTGATAAAGATTTGTGAAAACATGAAAATGAAAGAAATGTTTTTGAGCCAAGAAATTAATCTCAATTTTTTCTTATTGCATCAACTGACAGGTAGAAATTGCTACCAAACTAATAGTGTGGATCTAAAATTTGAAGACACAAAAGGAGATGGGCGAAAACACAACCAATCGTTCTTTTGGCTCTATAACTTATGCTTTCATCTGCTATTGGACAAACTCTTTTCCTCTTCTTGTTTAGGTCTAAAACACTCTTACCGATTTGAATACAACTTGACAGTCAACAAGTTATGGTTGCTTTAAACATTAAAGTAGAAATCAATGGTTGGAGATACTCCAATAAATGACTATTAATTTTCTTGAGGAGCTAAGGGCTAGGGCTCAGGCATCTCTTCATGAAGAATTTATGAAGATCAATCCATTCAGTATAATAATAATTCTCCTTCCATTAACTTCCCAATCATCCTAAATTGTGGTTTTATATATTTATGATTTTCCATATTAACACATTCATATCCCTCATAAATAGGTGCTTCGCAGCGTTTCAAATCGTTCTTGCATTAATCACTAAAAAGTGCCTGATTTGCCAAAAAAATTATTTCATTTTTGCTTACTATGCCAGGATTCAACGCAGTCACCAAGTTTATCGATAAGTTTGTGCTTCTTTCCGTTTAGTGCCTATTTTCATATTGAGATCAGATGGGTGTTGCAGACACAGAGGACGAAGAAAAGGTCATGGTTGCCGATATTGAGGTTGTTGATGGACCTAATGATGGAGGAGAAATGTTTACATATGACTTGGTAAATATAACGATCGTTTCCATATGTAATATGCTGATGAACATGCTGCCAAATATGCCAATGGAGGGGCATATCCTTCTCATCTCTTATAACACGTTTATTTTGTCTTTTTCTGCGTCTAGCTTTCAGTTATTTCCATTCTAAAATGTTTATATTGTTTCCCATTTTCAAAGAAACAACCTTCTACTCTAACCGCTAAATCATGAATCCTTACACTACTTGCATTGTAAAAATTACAAATGTGCAGGAATCGATACATATTTATATCAAATTTTGTTTCTTGTCGTACTTAAGAAAAAGTGTTTTCACACTTTATCATGGGCATCAAAAACTGAGATGGAAAAGTGAAAGCTGAATTAGTTGCCCTGCCGAGTTGTACTCATCATTATTACAATCATACGACTAATTATTAACCTAAAGTTTAAAGTATAATCTAATAATTTCATCACCACTTAGATCTTGTAGATTAGATTTAAATGAATCATAGTACTATCTCTTGCTCTCCTGCAGGCTACTTACTACAAGCGTTCAAAGTGGTCAATTTTAAGTCACTCAAGTTGCTCTTTGAGGCGGTCAATTAATCAATTTATTAGGCCTCATTTAAACTAGCTTAGCCAACTTTAAAAAACCAAGTTACATGCCACATGAGACCAAATAGTGTGTTAATATGGTAATGTTGTTATTAAGACCTAAAACTGTATGGCGAATGTGCGGTAAATACGGATTAAGTGTGGATGTGATTAGTACACTGATCACTAGAAAATGTATTAAGAATTTCATACCAATTTTATATGAAATTGCACTTTAAAGAAAGGTATTTTCTTTGTGTTATTGCAGGAATGAAGATTTATAAGTACTGAAAGCAAAAAGCACAAAAGAAGCAAATTTGGAGCAAAAAAGACTCAATTTGATAAAAATTGAACTGTCCCACCGACGGCGAGATTTAGGCCGCCGACGACGAGTTTTTCCCGAAAGATTTTTAATATATTATAAGGAGCACGCTGACGGCGCTGACGGCGAGATCGAGCCCGCCGACAGCGAGATCGACGCGGTTAGCCTATCTTCTAGAAGTCCACCGACGGCGAGATCAAGCCGCCGACGGCGAGACAGTTGAAAAGAGCCAAAATACATTGAACTTGGACGCTTTTTGAAGAGGTGCTTAAGCAACCTTTGGAGAATTGACCCCTTCTATAAATAGAGACGAATTTTAGTCATTTGTGTGTCAGTTTTGTGTCATTTGTGTGGAAGTTAAGTGTAATTGAAGAGTCTTTTGAGTGAGTATATAAAGTGTTTAGTGTTTTGGTGTGTTGTCCTGGAAGGAAGAGTCAAATGAACTTCAAGAATCTGTTTGGGGAGAAGAATTGAGATAAGTATATTTGTTATTTGTTTGTTAACTTTAATGAAATCCATGCTTTGTGTTATTTTTCCCATGCATTCTGAGTAGTTTCCTTAGTCTTTCTCCTTGTTATCGAGATTTCGTGAAATGATGAATTAAAGTAGTTGTGCCTAAAAATATGAAAATAGAAATTGTGTTAACCTTTAACTTAAATCTTAATTTACTTTCAATCTGGCCAATTGATTTGTTAACATATGTTGAAGTATCAACTATAATAAAGATTACATCCAAGATTCAGAGAAGTCAAAAGCCTTGGAAGGAGGGTGCAAATAAATAGGGAAATATTAACTATCGGGCGTAGAATTGGATATTTTAGTGTGACAGACTAAAATATTCAATTCGGTCTTATTGTTTGAGAGCTAAAGTGTAAATGTTAGCCCTCGAGCGAGGGAACGTGGAAGCTCGAAGTGGCAGTCGGTATCCTCCCAGCCTAGCCGCAGATTCAGTGATCAAATATAAGACTAGTCAATGTTCTTTGCACCTGGACCAAAGGATAAAGAATATGAATGCTCCTATTTGGCACAATACAATTTAAAACTTATTTAATTCTTCATTCACTTAATTCTCTAAAACAAGGAAAAAGATACTTTTCTTAAATCTTATATTCAACATTTAAGCACTAGTTTATTTTAGTCTAAGTATTCTTAATTTCCGTATACTAGATTAGTAAGTAAGTTTACTTTAATTTGTCTTTGAAATTTTCTAACTTCCCGTAGGATCGATATCTAGGACTCCATTGTAGCCCTATATTACTTCGATAACGATATGTATACTTGCGTAATATCCACAATATAAATCATAAAATTCATAACAGAATCATCAGTATATATTCAGTGCGGATCAAGTTTTTAATGCCGTTGTTAACTTTTTATATCACAATTGTAAATATAAATATCGAAAAATAGATCATACACCATTTATTCTTATTTCTTTGATCCATGTTATTTTTTATCTTTGCGTTTTATGATGGCTTTGATTAACGTTTATGTGATAATTTTGTTATTAAGACCTAAACTACATGACGAATGTGCGGTAAATATGGACTAAGTGTGGATGTGATGAGTACGCTATTTATTCTTATTCTTTGATCCATATTATTTTTTAACTTTATGTTTTATGATGGCTTTGATTGAACTTTGACTTTTATAATAATTAAAATAATAGTAATTTCATGATGATGATAATATTGATCTCTGAGAGTGATGTATCACCACTAAAAAGTTAATTGTTTCCCTCATCCTTTGTATTTTCTACTCATTCACTCATGAATTGATTTTTCTCTTACATAGAATGCCTCAATTTGATTATAACTTGATGTTATGTACTCAAAGTGTAAGATTAATATTATTCATTCTGTTTAGCATCATTAAAATTAGTGGTGTAAGGATCTTGAAAAATTTGAAAGATCATACAATCATATATTGGAAGCGCCAAATTAATTATAATGAATGATTGATTGCATGAATGATATATGATTGAATATAAAATGGCTAAAAAAATTTGAATGAAATAATTTTAATTGCTACCTGTCGAAGTATAAAACTTAAACATAGACTTATCTGCTCATTTTTATATTCTTCACAGCCATCAAAAAAATTAATAAACTCAGTTGATACATATCTCATACATTGTAGATTATTTTTTAGAATTAAAAATATAGCAAAGATCCCTTCAAATACAAGCATTCTACATTTTGAAGACTTCTTTATTTAATAAGGGAGAGAAGTGTCATCCTAACAGCAAATAGATGCGTTGAAAAGGAAAAAGAAAACATCCATTTATATAAAGCTATTCCTATTCCAAAACATCACTCTAAGCCACAAACAGCTGAAATAAGAGATAAAATGAGCTATACTGTCAGCCTTATTTCAATTGGTCACTAGTTCTCCAAACCTTTTCTATTTTCGTTTTATATGCTTACCTCCTTACCTTCATATGCATCTGTCTGTTCAGCGAATATGAGATATGTATAGGCTCTGAATCATATCAATGATTTCACCTGAAAATATGGAAGATACAATTATGATGCAGCATCTATCAAAAAATAAGGAATTAAAGAAAAATAGAATTTTTAAAATTGAGATACTATGCACTGGAAATTCGAAACTTGGCACAACATCTACTGATATCAAGTGATAAGTTCAGCAAAACTTTTGACTAAGCTCTCTCTCTCTCTCTATATATATATATACACACACACACACACACACACACACACACACACACACACACACACACACACTACAAATAAATAT
Organism: Papilionanthe hookeriana x Papilionanthe teres; assembly: GCA_022702705.1. Classification (NCBI taxonomy): domain Eukaryota; kingdom Viridiplantae; phylum Streptophyta; class Magnoliopsida; order Asparagales; family Orchidaceae; genus Papilionanthe; species Papilionanthe hookeriana x Papilionanthe teres. The sequence goes on from CM040421.1 coordinate 42,294,581, forward strand.
GAATGCATATTAATTACAAGTGAAAAAGACTGGATTAATTATGGATCAATACCATCCAAAAAGTTATTAAATATTTAGTTCGAAGAAGTGATAAATTAGAATTAAAAAACTGATTTGATTCTGAAAGCAGATCCCTACTGAAGTGAATGAAGGTGTGTTCTACAACCAAAACCACGTATTTTGGCTCTAAAAGCACCAACAACTCACCAATGGTTGATGTGGTTTTCAAACACTAGAATGTTGTGAAGGTGATCCAATATAAAACCACCCCAAAAATTCATTCGATGAGCCATAGAGATACATACGAAATTGAATCTAGGAAAAATATGCAGAACTCAAATTTTCTGGGAAATATGAATTCAAAGCAAAAAAATAAGGAAAAAAATGGAAAATATTTAACCTGGTCCTATCCTAAAAATGTCTTTCTTAGTCCATGAAAGTCATTGAGAAATTAACAGTTTTCTCTGTGAGCATGACTATTTTTCTATTTGAAGTAAATATATTTGATAGGGATAGTTATTTTAAAACACTCAGAACAACTTATAAGCGTTGAGTGTTTTTAAAAATAAGTAGATTTTTTTTTAAAAATAAATATAAAAATATACGAAAATTACACTAAACAAAAATGTTTTTAAAACAGAAGCGAAATAAAAATAAAATAAAATTGATCCCGAAAAAGCTTTCATTTGTGCATTGCCGAAAGTCAAACTAGCTTCCAAGGACAAAAATGTGACAAGATGAGATGGACAATTACACCAAGGTAAGACTTCAACTTCCAACAATGTTCCAACATGAGCTCCTAAATATAAATATCAGGCGGTATATTTTCCATAAAACAAAATAACATCATGCAAATTGAATTATAAACAATTGAATAATAAAAAAAATCCAACAAACTTACAGTCTTGGTGTTTAGTTTCATGCTGATTGCATCCATGGCAACTATAAGAGAAAAGTGGGAATCAGATTCAATAAACTTGCACTTTTTAATAAGTCTAATACTTAGTATCACAAAAAATGGTTTGTAAAATTAGATTAGAAAAAGGAGAAAAATAAAGCATCACCTGGTCATAGAACACGATTCATTATAATGATTTTCTACATCGCACAAGTGCGTCCTGAACAAGACTGACCTGAAATGCAGAATGTAATGTTCTGAAAATAACAGAAGACATGCAAAATATAAAATATAAATACAAATTTATGTAAAATAAATGGAATAGGAGAGAGGTGAGTAATATCGTAAGTTTAATAGGATCATAAAAGTCAATAACGCCTAAATTAATATGAAATACCAACGGATGGCCTCAAATCAATTATACATATGATTCTTCTAAGATTGTAAATGAAACAAGTTGAGCCGAGTGCTTCATATTCAAACATCTTTATTTATTTTTTAATCAAATTTGAGTTAAGCTTGAATATTACTTGAGTTTCAAATGCTTATTCAAGATTGTTTCAATTTTCTCATCGAGTTTGAGCTGTGTTTTAACTTTATCCTACTCTACCTCATTGTTTTTCTTAATTTATTAGAATTAAATGAAAATATGACACTCAATAGGATGCAATGGAGAAAGGGATTCATGTAGCCAACCCCACATAGTGGAATAAAGGCTTGTTGTTATTGTTGTTGTTGTTGTTGTAATGATTTAAACAAATTCTTCTTACCGATAGTAAACGTAACCATATATGTTTCATCAGAATTGGTAATAATTCTCCCGACATTATTTATAATATTTTATGAATAACCAAAAAGACCTATCTATCTAACTACCTCTTCAACATTATTAAAATTTTAAACTACTAATCAAGAATTTGTTGAAAACTTGTATTATCCCTATTGATTAAAAAATTTACTTTATTAATCTATTCAACTAGTTATTTGCACAATAGCTTCATCAAACTTATACTTTAATCGCAATAAAAAAGTGTCTATGTGCATAAAATACAAAATATTATAAATATAATATAAATTATTAAAAAGCAACCAAATTGTCATTAAATTAGATTTTTTATATGGCACTTATTTGTTGAATAATAAATGAGAATAGTCAAGAAAATAAATGAACAAACATGTACATGTTTAAAGCTTCTTTATTTATCATGTCCAGCTTCTAAAATATTTATTCAAATTTGTTCAATAAACAAACATAAACGAGCTTCATATAGAAAAAAATCGAGCTTATCATCGAGCTTAGCAATACATTTACAGCCCTAGATTCACAAATATAAACAAAATAAAAAACAAAAACTAGGCCACATTTTCCAATATAAAATCAAAACATCAAGCCTCATAATATGAGAAAATGTGTGTTTAAAAATCATGAAGCTCCATCATAAAAGAAAATTTGCTTTGTCAGAAAAAACAAAAAAGTAGATTTATCATGCTATCCCTTACCCATAAGTGCCCCATAAGTCTGTCTCAAGCTAAATATTAAATGAACAAAAAATATGTTCCTCACTCTTCCAAGCATTCATGATATCAAGTAAAATAAATTGAGTGTCCTTTGCAAATGGGTAAATTACCATGAAGGAATTGCAGCAGCTACAAGAATGGAAGGTAGTTTCCATAGCTTATCAGGATGAGATCCCAATAATGATGCCAGATGCTCTAGAATGTCATTTTCCTGGTTCACATGAAGAAACGAGATGAGCCTGTGATAAAAAAAAACAAGTTTAAAAGCTTGTGCGGTCCATAGACAACAGGTGCATTCCTGCGCTACCCTTTGTTTAAATCTCAATAGATATTCAATCAAGAACAAGAATTTACCTTTATGTATATTTTTCAAAGCCAACTCCGTTTTCTTTTTTAGGATCAATCCATAATATACTTTATTATATAATACATTATGCTCTTTATAAAAGAATTTGGGACAATTACATACATAGCATCTGAAACATTGCTATTTACAAATCTAGCACCCTCTTTCAACCATTTTTCAAATTCTCAAACAAACCTCAAAAGCCACGATAAGACCGCAAACCATATTTTTTTTATCAAATTGTCAATGGTTTGATAAGCATAAACTCATCAGCTAGGTAGTTCAAAACTGACACCCAGGTGTTAGATTTTGTAAATAGCAATGTTTTGGGTGCTATGTATATAATAATCCCAAAAAAAAAAAAAATGCCTTGATTCTCTCTTAGTAGTTTTACAAAATAACATTTTTCATCTATCCCTGATATATGTATATTTAACCAAATCATATCGCTTTTAATGCATGAAATTTGATCAACACTCATTCAACTCTTATCGCTCATCTTAATTATTCAGCATCTCATTTCCTTCTTTCGTACTACCAAGCTTATTATACAAATTATCAAAATTTATAGTTTTTATTTTAGTCACTATCATTATGCAAGATTTCTAACTTCATTATTAACATAATAAGCATCAGCGGTACTGAATTTTTGTGTTCGTACATGCTAGCAAGCATGTTACATTCATTGAATTTTTTCTAAATGTTTTTGTGCAAGTACAAGGAAAATCAATTTCATCACTTTGAAATTCGCTATGATAATACTTTTCACAATTAAGTAATAGTAAAAATCTCACCATGGCAAGGTAATCACATAAAGCTGTAATTAAAACACTTCACATATATTTATTTACGTTCAGAGTGTAATGAGATTATGATACAAATGATAAAATTTTCTAATTTTGTTCCTCGAAAGAGTCATTACTACCTTATTGGAATGCAGAGCCGAGCTATATCTTTGAAGCAATTCATGTAAATCCAATAATTTCTTTGGAATGGAGAGGAAATCACAAGGTAGTGACATTAATTTCTGGATCAGATATTTCCATTTGCTTGAAATGAGCCCCAAAAGCAATAACTCCTATAAAACCATGGAAAAATGGGCAGTGTTTAACTTATAATAGAACATAACATGGTGTAACCTCAGCAATTTTAACGGAAAGATAATTAGCATAACGGTGAACCTCCCTCTCCCTCTCCCTCTCCCTCTTTCTCTCTCTCTACATTGGGTTATCATGATTACAGGAAATACTCATTTAGGAAATCTAAAATGTTCAAGGGAAGATCACAAAATCATGGTTTAGATAAAATTGGATTATAAAATTAAACAATGTGAAGCAGTGAGGTGATTGGCTCAATAATACACAAGATATCAACTTCATTGGAGGTATTTTTTATATACCATATACGGCCCCCTGAAAATAAATAAAATATTGTTCTGAATGAAGGACACTGTGTCTTACATACTGGATTTACACATCTGAGATACAATAAACAAACTATTTTAAACAATAACTAATTGGCACGAGACATGGATAACCCTTTCCTTAATTTCTTAATCAAGCAAAGTACAAATAATAAAATAGTATAGCAGATAAACATTAATACCAAAATGAAGTTGGTAGTCATATCAGGCTATGGTAAAAGCCCCTTGACACAAGTATACCAGCTCTCCTCAGACTAAAGAGACATTTTGAAATAAACCTTCTAAATCGTACAATAGGCAGGCACGACGTGATATATATATATATATATATATATATATATATATATATATATATATATTCTTTAAATTGAAAACTACAGTAATATATATTTTAGATTATAAATAATGGTGTTGAATTTGGAATTGTATGTCATCCAAATTTTTGCTCCAATAGAGCCACCTCCAATAAGAAGACAGGAAATGATGGTAAATATTAAAAATACGAAAAAGAGAATATACTTTTAGAGAAAAAAATGGAGAGCATATGAAAAACCGCCTGTCTATATTCATGTGGAAAAAATTTAATAAACATTTACACTAGAAATTTGGAAACCTTAGCAAAATTTAAATCATTCGCTATAATTTAATAACTAGCATTAGTGAGTCCAGCCATAAATCTAAGATGTGTTCAAACAGGAAAAATTTTATGTTACATATATTATTTTCACTTTCCCAAGATATTCGCATTGGAAATTGCATGGTAAACAAGACAAAATATAAGTAGTGCTCATATAAAATTACCATAATTTCAATAACATTATCATAGTAGGGGTCAGTTGAAAACATTAACCCTTCAAAAATCCGACTCCATTGATCCTTGGGTTCTTGAAGAATCAACTCGGCACCTGAAAGTAATTTTATGGTTCTATTGTCTAGCAAATATGAAACACACCTTGATCTCCACTGATTGAATTGGTTTAGCTCCATCAAAATTTGATCCCCACTGAGAGAATACCAACATTTGTTTCTCCAGTTAACTTTAAAAAAAGTTGTTTTCAGCATATTGTTACCCATTCTTAGTCTATAAAAAATGCAAATTCGCAAATATCTACAAAATTATGTCATACGATTAATTCCTGCGGATCATTACAGAAAAAACAAATAACACTACATCTTAGCGACAGTTTCAAGCACATAAGCTAATCTCAACAGGTTGAGCTGAAAATAATCAAACCAGGTAAATTAAAGACAAACTTGTAACATCACACATTTCAAAACCAATGTTATAGCCTATTTCTTGTCCAAGCCAACAAGATTACAACCTCAGTAAGATTTAGGCAGAGAGCACCTGATGCCAATAAAGATAACCAAAGCCAGATATGATTTGCAATATTGTCAATATTTTCGAGTGAATGGGCTGAATGCCTTTTTTCTTTGATTTCATTCCAATAAATAATAGTCTATACAATCTAATTTAGGTATCCTAATAATACATAATAATTTGTAATAATACATATTCCAAATCTAGCTATAAGGAAAAAATATTTAATTCAACAAATTAAATAAGAAAACTCTTAATTCTGCCCGATGTCAAATAATCTTGATTCACAAATATCATTCTTTATAGTCCCCGATAAGCCTGAACAGCTCAAGCTTTGCATCAACAAGAATGTAAGTCTCCATTCTTGCCAAAAGGAATTGTTCATCAATTAACGTAGTAGTATGTATACTGGATCTCAAACAAAGTAAACTGTTTGAATACCATGAAAAAAATTCTAAAATAATGATAATAAATTACTCATGCAAAATTAACTTCTTCTTAGCACCATAAAATGGCTTTCATTAGTTGTCCCCTTTTTCTAATATACATTTAATCTTACAATAGTTCCCATATTATCTTCGTTGTAACCCTAATGAACCATTATTCGTCATTTACAGTCAAGCTTCAGAATAATTAAAGCCTTTCTGGATGCTATTTTATTAATCTAATAATAAGAATCTTGTAATCAAGAACCAAGGCTTACATTAGTAGCTTTCATGTTCCATGTAAATAAAAAAAAAAAGAAAAGAAATTGATAGATTCTCAAAAGAGTTCTAACTAATGGCGAAAGTATAACAGTCTCCCATGTGTTTGGCACTAGAAATCAGAAGAAAATTGGATATAGAAATGACTAAAATTTAAAAAGAAATGCTTACTCTGAAGATGGATCATCAGCAGATTTCCACTGAAACATTATGTTCTCACAACCTATTTTATTCCCTGCAACAATCTCTGAAAAACCATTTAAGCCTTTCTCAATCAAAGCCAAACGAGACATCACTGCCTGCCTATTTAAAATTTCTCGGACGACAAAGAAAGAACTATCAGCACCAACGCCTCCCCTCATTTCATCATTAAACATAAGGTGCGTGTGAAGATTTTTATCTGATTGATTCAAGGATTTAGAGGTATTGGGATCATTCTCTGGTAGCAAGGCTGTAGTCACCTTTTTCAAGCCCATTCCCGCGCCTGCAAGCTCTAGCGAACCCATTCGCAATGCAAGCCTCTCAATATACACTTTCTGAGAATCATTACGTGATTCTGAGAGTTCTTCAAGGTTCATTTCAACAACAGCTCTAAGAAAAGCAACAAAATGCTCATCCTTTATAGGGTGAGTCTGAAGTAAATATTCTAAAACAATTCTTCTCGCATTAGAAAGAGTTGTAGATGGCATATGCGCAAGGCCCTGCCGTTTAGAAGTTAAGAGGAAAAAAAAAAGAAAATTTCAGCAACTCAAATTTGAACAAAGGAAAAAAAAACTACATCTTTGACATTTCTGACAATAAAACATTTGCTGACCAGGGGGAAAAGTGGATCTGATGTGAGATTGAACAGATCTGCATCAAGCTCCTTCACAGACTCCTCGTACTTACCATAAAGCTCCAAGCTTTTCAACACCTGAACAGCACTTAGCCGCATTTAGCAAAAGAAGTAACTCTAACAATGTTGGCACGAAGGAGAATCAACAAAAAATGTCAAATTCATCACTCCAAGCAGAGGGATTAGATTGCATACATTTTCAAAGAAGAGGCCCCATCTCACTGCCTTTTTGATGTTATCAACGTCCCAGATAGCAGGAAGGCCGGAGGATTGGTAGCCTGAGGCCAGAACAAGTATGTCTACGAAGCCTTTGATCTGAACAACTAGATCAGCCATTGAAATGTCGGGATGAGACCAACCCATCTTCTTTGGAAGAGCAGTAAGGACCGACGCTCGGGTTCCTAATTCGAAACCCTTGGAAAGACGGAAGACGCCTTAGCCGTTCAGACTTCCCGCCTTAGGGTAGTTTAGTAATTAACAAAATTATGAAGGGGCATTTACATACACAGAACATAATTTGTATGCATTTACATATCCAACACCTAAATTTCTATTTTTACACACATAGCTCTGTAAGTTTCAATATCATAAAAAAAAAATAATAATAACACTCAAATTTTACAGCTCTGTTCTAATTAAATTTTGAAAAGTAATTTCTAACTCAATATATAATTGATGGATGAATTTTTTATGTCAAAAATTAAAAGACAATTAATTAATAAGCAATTATCAATTTTCTTATCTCGCACTTAAACTTCAATTTTTACATAAATAACACCTTATTTATATATGTGTTGTGTGATAATTTAACGCTTTAACGTTGCACGAAGATCTAACACGAATATATAAAAGTAAAATAGCAGGAGAAGACATCATGTTTTTTAAAATGAAGAAAACTCGAAAAGGGAATAAATTAAGGGGCATAGTCCAGACAAAATATTTCACTATAAATGTGTAATTACAAAGATACAAATTTTTCCCGCAATTGAAAATGACGAGTTACCATGCTACATCAAGTGCAACACATGTCAGTGCCCAATATATATAACACTTCATGAGTCTAAAAAAAGTTGTTATATTCTAAGTACAACTATTGAAAGTATTTTTTGTTGGAACTATTGTCGAATCTTTAATATAGTGTTATTCGCTACTCCAAATGTTAGATACTTTCGTAACTCCTTATTCATGATACCTTGTTACTCCATATCATACTTCGTAACTTTGTATCATGATACTTCATTGCACAACAGAGTTCAACAATGATAGTGAGCGGGGGTAGCCAACGATCTACGAGCGGTGATCGACTGCTACTAGATCCGAAAGTTATCGTTGAATTTTCAGTTGAGAATAACATTGAAATTTAATTCATTCTCATTCCCCTCAAGTGAAGAGAGGATGTTGATTTATAGACTCAATAAAATGGGCATTTTGATCATTCGGACGTAACTCTCAGAACCATGCAATCAAACAACCCAAGTTGATACCTCATGATCAAAAGAAGTCTCTTAATTATTTTAGAGCCTCAATGACCTCAAAATCGAGTGATATAAAGCTCATTGGATTCCTCTCATCGAGACACTCAATCTAACTATAAGTACGTCGAAATTAAAGTTCATTTGACCATCCAATGAATTATCGTAAGCCTCCAAATGCCATTCAATAGCTTGATCCGATCTCAATTAGACTCAGATTAGACCAATTTTGATATCATTGAATTCATCTTGTCGAGATTATATAAGTTTCTAAAATCAAAACTTCGAATGATTTTTAATTTGAATCAGAACATCTTCTGCTTAAGAAAATGACTCGAGATTCATGTCAAATAATGAAATTTCTTGATGATGCATCAATATGAAAATGTTTATTTCAACTTTTAAAACTTAAAAAGGGTGATAATTTTTATGTGATGTGAAAATTTAGGGTGGTATAAATATCAAAAATATAATTGAAGTGATCTATTTATAAATACACATGAATTGGGTGATATGTATGTAAATGTCCCTAATTAAAATTTGATTAGTCAAACAGCTTATGGTAAGCTAAAGATATGTGCCACTGGGAAAATCATAGGGATGTTAACAATGATGATGACAATTAACTTCAAAAGCATCAATATTGACAAATATAGTCTTAGCACTATGTGTAGTATTCAAGGCTCCCTTAAGAGCTCTCTAGTTATACAGATTTCTTTCCCAAATAAATGGAATTTAAACTAGACTTAGAGAGGTTCAATTTCCATATTTGCATGTAGATGCAACAATCATATCAGCAGAAATTAAAAAAAAATGTTCAAAATCATAAATGTTACGAAAATGAATGAAAATTTATTCACAAATAATCTTCTGATTATCAACCATCATATTGTCAACTCCTACTCTCCTCCCCATCTAAACTTAAATAATCAGCCCCTGCTCTCTGTTTCTGTTAACTCACCACTCTCCTCCCCTTCCAATGTTTCAAACAGCTCAGCCTTGTAAACATAAAACTTACAAACAATCAAAAAGAAGAAAAAATTGCAGAAACTTAAGATGGATAGCAGCATATAATAGTAATCAAGATGAGAGGCATTCAAATTGTTCAGAATCCATCCCTTTCTACCACTTCTCTGTGTGATACGTGCCACTAAAGACAGCAGAAAACTACTCAGAAAGTTCCCAACTCCATAAGTAACCAGCGAATATGCAGTACCCAAACTTTTCATGCCCTCAGGAGCTTGATGATAGAAAAAATCTATCTTCCCCGTGACCACAAAGGCTTCACTCACTCCCATGAGCACAAATTGAGGAAGCAATATGAATATAGTAAGAGGCACTCGGCCTCCATTATTTGGATTATCTCTTGCAACTCTCAGTCTCTTTTTTTCCACTAGTGAAGCAACTATCGTCACCGTGGCATAAAAAACAAGCCCAACTCCAAGTCTTTGGAGAAGAGAGATTCCTCTTCGATTCTTAGTCCAAGCTCTCATGATTCTCACAAAGCAACGGTCGTAGAGGAAGATGGTGATGAGCATGGAGATGGTGGTGAAGGAAACAAGGCTGGCTGGAGGGATTTGGAAGTGAGGACCAATGTGGCGGTTGAGAGTAGTGCCTTGCTTGATGAAGAGGGTGTTCACCTGTACATTTGGTTTGCATTTTTCTCAGTACTAGTTGGTGCTGATATTGAGCAATACAGTATAAAAAATATAAGTAAATTTCAGGTGAGAATTTATGGTACACCTGGGAACTTATGATGGATGGGATGAACATGGAAATGAGGACTGGGATCAGTCTTAGCATCTGCTTTGTTTCCTCTATGTGAGTTACAGGGCATAGCTTCCAGGGATTTTTGCTCGTTCCTACTATAACTGCTGCTTTGTTTAGAAACCTGGTTGATAAGTAACAACAATCTAATAAGGTTGGGAATGACAGTTATTTTAGTTGGTAATGATTGTAATGAGAAAAAAATAATAATAAAAGTACTATATAAGTGAAACGAAACAAGCTTCAGGCCCCCCACCCAACATGCCTGCCTTATTCAGAAAAACAATCAAAATATTATAATTCAATTCCTTGCATAAAAAAGAAAAATTGTTTCATCAATAAGAAAACCTCTAGGATTAAATAGAAAAAATGTTTTCATAAGAAAAACATGTAGATGACTGACCTCATTGAATCTGTTGATGGAATTTTAAACCTTTTTTTCTTCATATACTCTTCTGAATCCAATTCATAAAGATTCATTGAATCCTTAGGCAGATTCACTCTAAATTTTCTTATTGAAGCAACCAAAACTCTTGCAATCTTTGTGAAGGGACTCCCTTGAGGCAACTTGTGTCTGTAGAATGAAATCCCAGCATAGAAAATCACCAACGAGATTGCAAGCCCAATTGTAGGGATCCCATACCCTACAGAAAAGCCTACATTGTCCTGCATTTTGGAGCGTAAATAAGTTGAATATAAATGAACACAGAGCAACTGATCATAAGAGTCCCTGAACTTTTTTCGTGTGCCAATTTTAATCCAAAATTTTGTAGTTATACAATTTAGTTCCTCAACTTGTGAAATTTGAATCACTTTGATTGAGCGAGCTATTTATGAGATTATCTTAGACATTATCAGATTAAATAGTGTGATTGATTTAAAAGAATCAAAAAATGGCATTAAAACAACTTTTCCACCATCTGTTTCATTAGAGATAAACAATAAAGTTGGCAATAGGGGATGACTAAACTGAGCATCCAGAAAAAAAAAACACTAGGACGTAAATGGACCATCTAAAAAGTCAAGGTACTATTTTAAATATGGAAGATTTACATACATATCACTGAATTCCTTTGCATTTACACATCTAACACCTAAACATAGACATGCCATCTTACAAAGGATGTATTTCACTTTTTAAAAGTCAAAATAATAATACTTTTTATCTGAAATGAAAGATTTGAGTGGAATAAATATTAAAAATGTAAAATATAGGTGTTATGCATGCAATATGAGATAAATTTGACTTGTTCATCAACTTATCCCAATCAAATATAGCCTTACCTGAACATATACAAGCATGATTTTTGCAAAGAGGGTTCCCAGGTAAGTGCTGAACATCCACCAATTGAAAAAAGAGATTTTATCTGCCCTCTCTTTGGGATTGGACTCGTCGAATTGATCAGCCCCAATGGTCGAAATGTTTGGCTTGGTGCCTGCTGTGCCCAATGCGATGGTGTAGAGCGCACTAAAGAAGATGCCCAACTGAAGCTTCGACGCTGGCTTGCAGTTCCCGGCACCAGCAATGTCTTGTATGTTGCAGGGTGGTGGCTTAAGTGATGGAAATGATACAGCTGCAGTTAACAAGCACATTCCCTGTGTTGCAATAATAGTATGTTAAAGTGCTTACATGTCTAAATCTTCTTTGATGTATATCTAGTTGTTATATATATTAATCAGTTAAAAAATTATATTGGCATTTACATGCATATCACAGAATTCTTAAGTATTTACATATCTAAATCCTAAACATATTTAATTTATGTAATTCAGAAAAAAAAAATAAAATAAAAACAAAGGAAAAAACTGTTGGAAAATATTGATGAAAACACACACAAAAATAGAGAATTTCTATTCCACTTTTAAGGCTCAAACACACAATAATTTCATGTTTTCTTATAGGCACAATAAAAAACTAACTCCAATAACTTACACAAATAACTTCCTAACTCACACAAATAACTTCTTAATAGTAACCACTTAACATATTTAACACATGCAAAAATACTTAATTAATTAATTGCTAAAGACAACTAGATTAACTCAACATTCTCCTCCTTAAGCTTGTTGTCTTTCACTGACGATTTGCACGCCAGTTTTCTTTCTCATTTCCAAGAACTTCAATTTCTCTGAATAGAAGAAATTTCCTCTTCCATTGCTTTTCTCCACATCGAGTCTGCCTTAGCTTCTTCGAGAGTTGATGACTCCTCTCCTCGTGGTCCTTCTGAAAAACTCTCACAAAATATTATGGGCTGCACTACCTCTATTTCATACGGTAACACTTGCTCGTTCTGTATTGCATGGCTGAGAACATCTATTTCGGTCATTAACAGTGCATGTTCATCTTCAATTTGTATTGTAACAAGGTTTGTCCTTTCTCTTCGGTTTGGTTTGAGACACTCATTTGCAAAGTGACCATATTCATTGCAATTGAAACACTTAACCTTATATTTGTCGAAGTTGTGTGGCTTTCGGTCTTCTTTATTACGTTCACCTCCACTTTTGTTGTTGCAAGAAACTTCATCTCTCTTTGCCTTTGGGATTCTTGCCTCCCACTCGGTCTGGGTAAGAAGGAACTGATCTCCACTGTCTCTTGAGTGCAGTCTCCCTTTGAGCCCTTCCTCGAATGTAATGAGACGACCTATCGTCTCTGAAACCGGCATATTCTCAATATCGCCAAACTGCTCAATTGTTTCAATAATTTGGAGAAATATATCTGGAACCGCATTGAACAATTTCTCAACAACTTCGCTATCGTCAAGCTTCGTGCCCAACGAGTGAATCTCACATACCAGCGTGGTAAGCTTCATGGAAAATTCATTTATCGTCTCTGCATTCTCCATTTGTAAATTATTAAGTTGTCATTTCAGTACCTGTACGTGCGCTTTCTTAACACGATCTTTACCAATCCGCATCTCCCTGAGTGCGTCCCAAGCCTCCTTTGTCGTTTGTTTCTCCGCGATTACCATCATCACATCATCTGGCACCAGCTTGAGAAATGACTACCATGGCACGTTGATCTTTGTCATCATCCTTCTCTTCACCTTCGATTACCGACCATACTCCTAGCAAACGTAAGATTATCTTCATCTTAACAGCCCATATGCAGTAATTCGTCTCACATAACATTGAAAATTGGATCGGGATTGAGACTCCTCTTGCCGTTGGTATGATGACTCCGAGCGTCATGTTTCCGTCCATCGTGCTCTCTTAATTCCAAGATACTCCAATTACTGTGCTTCGTAGATTCTATTCCGTTGGAACCGCCTCCCTTGGCTGTCTCGAGCCTGCGCGCCGCTAAACCGCTATCGTGCATGTTCGCGGAACCGTTGTAGCTCGTCCTCTTGAAATCTATTCGTGAAGCGTCGCGCAAAACTGAACTGTCGCGAACTCTTCCTATTTTAAGAATTCTCTCCGCACAAGAATTAAGACTTTCTTCCTGTACCTCTGCACAGTTAAATTTCCTCCGCTTCAGGATTAACTCCCTCGCCTCAGGAATTTAAGTCCAAGGTCTCCGCACTTCCTAGTCCTCCGCCTGTTAAGAAGAGGGAATTACTTCCCTGTCCTGCACCTAACAAGGATTAAACACGATTAAAGAGACTCTTTCAATCACGCCAACAGGAATTAACGAGCGCGAATATTCTTCTCCTTATGCCTTTTTTCCTCCACTTTTGCCTGGCCACGATTTTATTTCTCTCCGCTGAACAGAACCGTATTCCTTGGTTTCCAATCCCTCTGCCCGGGATTAATTACTCCAGCTTAGGAAATTAATTCCTCCAGTAACAGTAAAGAGGAGAAAAAAAAATTCAATCTAGTGCAGTGCAGATCTTGCTTTCTCTGCCCGCAATTAACAGCTGGACTTCCTTTTAATTCTCTGTTAAACAGAGACTTAATGAAATGAGAGGAATATTCTCCCAGATTCCCCTTTCTTCCAAAAGCTGAAGCGGACCTGCTCGTCGTACTGTTCGAACCGTTGCAGGAACCGTCTCCCCACGATCTCGCCGCCCAGCTGGTGCGAACTCCCTCCACGCCGACAGACTTGGGTCGCCGGATCTTCTCCTTCGCGCCCGATCTGCGGTCCTTCTGGACCGACCTGCGCTGAACTTTCGTGATCCTTCCGCGATTCTTCCGCTATCCTCTGCCTGTCGCGGCCTGTGCCGAACTCCGCTCCCGTCTGCTCCGCCCCGAATCACGCGATCCGGTCCGAACTTCTGCAGCGCCGATGCTGCGAACTCTCAGAGCCGAGCGAATCTGGAGCCCTTCGCGCTAACCTTCCTCGCGAACTGCTCCCTTGCGACGAACTCCCTCTCACGCGAACCGTTCCTGTTCCGCGTCTTCTGCACCGCTGCGAACTGCCTTGAACTGCGCCCCGAACTGCTCGACGCCTGAAAACCTGCACGATTCGCGAAACTGCCAAATCCGCGCACATCTTTTGCGCCTGCTGCCCGCTGCTCTGCTTTTCGCGGTTCAGGAAGAGGAAGGCTGCTCTTCTGTTCGCGGTTCAGGAAGGGGAAGCATATTCCCTCGCCGCCATTCCCGAAGCCGAACTCTCCTTCCCGGCAGCCTGACGCGAACTTCACGCGAACCGCCCTCCGAAGCCCTGTGCGAACCTGCGCGAACCCACGTCACTCGCGCCGAACCTGCTTCGCCTCTCCTCGCCTGGAACCTACCTTCAGATTTCCCGCCGAGCCTTCCCCGTCGATCTGAGCTGTCTGCTTCGCCGCTTGGTCTCCCCCGAAATCCCCTCCCGCGAAATTTTTCGCCGTCCAAACTGCCGGCGTCAGTCCACCAAGCCTTGAATTCCTCTTGCCCATCCTTTCGGTGACCACTTGACAATTACACAAATGATTCGAGTCCGGGTTGGCATGTGACACCCTATCATTTAACACGCAGGTATCCTGATACAATAATTTTTCCCGAGGAATGCAAACTTCTCCGAGAAACCTTGCACGAACTGCAGGAGTCAAACCAAACTCCTCACCAGATGTCGACCTCGCTCTAATACCAAATCTTGGAAAATATTGATGAAAACACAAAAAAAATAGAGAATTTCTATTCCACTTTTAAGGCTCAAACACATAATAATTTCATGTTTTCTTAAAAATTAACTCCACTAACTGATACAAATAACTTCACACTAATAACTTCTTAATAGTAACTACTTAATATATTTAATACAAGCAAAAGTACTTAATTAATTAACTGTTAAAGAAAATTAGATTAATTCAACAAGAACGAACAAAAGAAGCCTTGCTGTAAGAAGACCCAAACTTTTTTAAGCAGAAAAGCATCTATAGCAGCTTTTTTTCAGCTAGGTACCAGTAATGAGGAGGATTTACATACATACCATCCAATTCCCATGTATTTACATATCTATCACCTAACCTTCAATTTTTAAATGTATACCATTTACATATGCATGAAAACTTGCATTTCACTCTAAAAGTTAAGACTCCTCGTCATTTTCATACGATATGAAATATTTACGTGGTACAAATGTAAAAAATAAAATTCATGTGCTGGATTAAATACATAGGAAATGGGTTGTATGCATGCAAATTGTGGTCTTTTTCCTTATAATTTTGAAGAATAATAACGGCTCTTCAAGATTGAAATTACCAAGAAATAAACAACAGAGAAGATGGTGAAAGTCCAGTATCGACCGAGATGTGCATCAGCAATGTAAGCTCCGGCGACGGAGAACAGAAAACCAGTGCCCGTCCAATAAGTAACGTTGTTGGATGATGCCACCGTGCCTTGATGGAGCTTTTTTGTCAGATAAACCACCAAATTAGACGATATTCCATAGTACGCCATTCTCTCGAACACCTCATATACTGCAAATAATCAAAATTTTTCATTTCATGTAAAATGAATGAACAGAGAATTAAGTAACAATAATGAATAGAAGAGAGGGAATGATTAATTACCGAATATGAAATAGCAGGCAGTCCATCCACCTCTCTTTGATCTCAGAACTGGCCTTCCTTTCAGATCAACTGAGCCATCCTTTGTGTAATCCGAATTCCCGTTCTCTGAGCCGTTCGCTTCCATTACTCTCTTCCTGCTCCTGCGAAGAACGCTAGTTGAGTGCATATATATAGAAAGAGAGCAGCCTATAGTTGACCACATTAAGGCTGACAATTGTTTTTCTTCCAGAAGCACATCCAAAAGACAGCAGTGGAAATTCAGAGTTAGAGAAGCTTCTTCAATGAGTTGAGAACGGCCATTATCCCCATGAGTGAATATGAAATATGAAATATGCATACATTTTTTTTATTATTATTGTTTTTTATTTAAGCAAGCAGGGCTTAAGTTAGAGGGTTAGTTTGGGCAGCTAAAACTGATTAAAAAGTAATTGTGAAGCTCAGAAAAATAATTTGATGTTCAAAAAGTTATGATAGCTATTACAATTTTTTATTTTGAAAAAGTTAGAACACAACTAGAAAACTCTCACAGCATCTAGCTAAGACTGGTGAGAAAACACACATTTCAGCGGCAACATTTTGATAAAGCTTCCAAAATACAGTTTACATAAACAGATAAAATTGCAACGCAGTATTGTGCCGCTTCGACATTGTCCCCCCAAAACGGACCTTTAGCAACGGAACGTGGCTATAAATCATATCATCAATTTTTTTTTTTACGTCAAATTAAAACAAATTTCAAAATATATTTTGTAATAGTTGTTGTTTCATTATAAGAGGTGTAACTAATTTTATTTTTTAGAGCCGATAAAATCATTAAATATTTTAATTATTTTTTAATATTGGGTAAAAAATATAAAGTTAGGTGAATGGCATAATTATTAAATTATCTAAACTTTATAAGAAAAAAATAAATTTTATGACAAAATAACTTAATCTAGATATAACTCTTATTTTAGACTGGGCAGTTACTTAATTTAGATATAACTTGATTCTGCCCTTATTCATCATGACAAAATATAACATATACATTTCATTAATTATATGTACGAACGCTGCACGTCCATACAACTAATCACCGATTGTCATATCATTTGTCGATGGAGTGTACCACGACGCAATGGCAGGTTAGTTGATCATCTGGACGTGCGGTGTCCGTATAGAATATTTTCTAACGTAGAAATATGGTTCACATCACAGTGCTCACCAAATATATTTTACTAGTTCGCACCTCTTTTTAATATATTAGTAAAGATTCATCCCCTCATCTAAATAAGTCTCATTCTCCCTTCATCCAAATTAGTCTAGAATATTGAATTATATATAAAAAATATTCGTTATAATATAAATTTCTTTGCACATAAATTTCTTTGCACATGAATTAAATATAAAAATAAGTCTCAATCATGCATGTATTTCATTGTTTAAAAGTAAATAATAATAATATTTTTTTATGTGATGTTAATGATTTAAATGTTATACATGTAAATATGAAAATTTAATGGGTATATATGTAAATATATAAGAATTATGTTGTGTCTTTCTAAATGTCCTATTTTTGTTGTCATTTTGGCTATAATTTCGTTGGGATGTCATTTTTGGTTCGCCCTCTCTGATGTCAACCTCTGACCGACGAAGAATTTTAAGACGTCATACTCAAAAATTGAGGCGGAGAAGACATCAAAGGCACGTATCTTATTTAAATAAAACATAAAATTTGTACTTATGTGCCACAATTCAAGAAAATGATAAAATTGTGCTTCTCATAGAGGCATTATTTTTAATTAATTTTTTGGAATAAACCAGTTTTAATAGGCTGCCTTGTTTATTGTTCAGTGTTGTAAGTCCTATTTTATTAGTTTGATCCTCCTCTTGAAAAGGATCAGAGTAGATGTGATTAGGCCTCCAGTTAGTCATCATTCTTATAAGAATTGTAGTTCATAAGATTAGCTATGAAGTTATGCCTTCATTTCCTAGTAAACCCAAATCTCATCTTTATACATATCTATAATGCTATTAATGGCTCTCTCAATAAAAATTCATTTAAAAATAATAAAAAAAATGATGCCACATCTGATTATAAACTTGAAGATCTTTTTATTGATGTGATTATAATTAATTTTTATCCCTAAAGTTAATTTTTTTATATTTGAGATAAAGTTAGTTGACAAGGCTATCAAAACAATATTTCAATTAAAATTCAACCTTGTACTGTTCATGGACAAGATTGACGCGCTAAAACTTACCGTGAAGTAAATATGTCGTACAACGCAAGTATAAGTGTCAAGTAATAAGCGATTTAAGAGTCTGCGTATCGATCCCACGAGAAAAAATGATTAACAATTATCCCTGCAGAAAAATCTCTAGTTTATTAATTATGTGAACATAGCTGGGCGTGATTGTAAAAGAGATTTAAGTCCTAAAATTCTAACAAAAGTAGATCAGGTCGTAGGTATTAGAAAAAAGAAAAGCGGAGAAAATCTCAGAAGTTCTTCAAGAGTGATGAGGCTCGTGTCTTTGTGATTCGAAGATCATGGTGGAATGTGGTGTTCCTAAATATTTTCCCAAGGGATAGTTGTCAACCGGACATATAAACCTTTTCTTTTGTCTATGTATAGGTCAAAAGAAGACTAGAATACATAAATTTGAGGCTTTTCAATCCTCATGACATTCCTCGAGATTGTTATGATCCTTAGAAATGTTGTTGAACTTTTCTTTGATTAGTTTTCTTTAACCATTCTCTCTTTGTGAATGTTGTCCTTTTTTGCTGGGAAGACACGACGAGTCAGACTGTGGTCACAATCACTACTGTTGGAGGGAACTCTGTTTCTTTTTCTCCGAGCATTTTTTGTGCTCTCGAGGTGTCATAATCTTTGATTCCTTTGAGCACATTGTCTGGATTACTATAGGTAATATTGTGCTCCCTGAGGCATCTGCTCTTTGCCCTCCCCCTCGAAAAGGGAGTCGAGCACATCAAGTTGTTCCTGCTGTAGTAGCTCGCGTCGAACCTGGCTCTTCTACGAAGAAGAGGCATACGCCTGATAGCAATGCGTAGCAGCGCCCGTAGGATTTTTCCAGGCTATCGGGTCATTCCTCTGTGTTTTCACGGATCTCCTTGCCTTCGGCAGGTGAGTCTTCACACGACACTGCTGTCATTACTTCGGCCCATGTCGCGGATCTTATGCCTGTCGCCCTAGGTCCCTCTGAAGCCACTCCTGCTCTGAGGATAGGTAAGAGGGCCCGGAAGACCAAGAATATGTTATTGCAAACCCGACAGCAGAGTTCCCTCTGTTGTTCTGGTTTCAGCCCCGAGTGGAGTCTTCAATTCTCCTGGCTGAGAATCAGTCACTGTTTTTTCTGGATACACAAATCATGTCCCCGCCAGAATTGCTAGGAGGCACACACTGCCTCATGACACGGGCTCTCTTAAAGCCGCTGTTCAGGTTGTTTGTTCTATCACGAGTCTTCTAAGGAACAATACTACTAGAGCAGTTTCATACTTACGGGGAAAGGTTCTACTCCTTGCTCGGATCTCGGAGACCTCTAAGGTGGTCATGCAGCAGCTCCTCTACGTTCCTCACCAGCGACGTCCTCATAGTAGGAGACTGACGTCCTCAATATACTCCGTTTTGTCTTAAATCTTGGATCGAATAAATTTTGACATTGGATAACTTAAATCGGTGGTCTCACGAACGAAAAAAATATACATACAGAAAACATACGCAGCACTGCGTATGCCACTTAATAGGAGGAGGCCACGTAAAGTTTCCCTCACGAACACATCTTTATATCATTGCATGCTCTAGCAATCTATAGTCACCAAGATTTACTAAATCCTATTTGCAGCCAACCTTAACCCCAAAGAGACCAAGAAAAAAAATGGCAAAAGTTTCTTAAGAAAGTGCAGCCAAAAGTGGGAAAAGTACCAAAAAAAATGATTAGAAGCAATGCAAAGACGACAAGCATCAAGAAATATGTATATTTTGGTAGAATCAATAAGACACTTGCAAAAGAAACAAGACGGAAGCAGCAAAAAACGGAAGGGATTTTAATGACCTATTAAGGGCCTGTTTGTTTCGGCGTTCTTGTCTTGCGGCGCGGCAAATCGCCGCACTTTCGATCGCGCGGGCTCCGATTCACGAAGAATTCACGGTGCTTCACCGCGAAGTCGAGGGAAAGCCGGCCGCGGGATAAACCCCGCGGCCCCGAATTCATCCAGCTTTTACCCTTCGCCCCGAATTTCTCGCTGCCCTCGCTCGCCCGTGCTCCCGAGCTCTGAGCTCCCGATCCCCTTCTCCGCCCTCAATCTTCTCGCGAGATCAGGACTTCTCCGCCCTAAATCGAATACCTACGATCTAACTGGTATCATTCTCTCTCGAGGCTCTGTCTCCCTCTCCCCCCTCTTTCTCGTTGAAATTTTTGTAGATCCACGATCCTTCCTAGTACATCTATGGTTCTAAAAACTTCGCAATGAATAGTTGTGCTTCCGCGGTTGCTCCTAACAACTATACAAGGATTCATGACAATTTTTAGGTGATCTTTTTCTATCGCTCCTAACAGCTATTTAGGTTTATGTTGTTGAAAAGATTCGTTGAAAACAATGGCTTATTGTGTCAAGGCCCTAAATGCTTTTGGTCTGTTTTATAGAAGTGTTCTTTTGCTATATAGAACTGTTTTTTTGCTAAGGATATCTGGTTATGCTCTTGTTACAGGCGATAGGATGGGTAATGCTATATAGATGAATTTCATGGGTAATGATATCTGGTCATCCAGAGAAATTTCATTTATATGTTAAAGGCCAGTTTCAGTGCACTCAACATAAATGAATTGTCACAAATATTTTTACATTTTCCTGTTTCACTTATATTAGAAATTTTGATTGCAAACATAGGTGGAGATTGCAAACATCGCTCCAAATGCACTGTAATGCGCATCCAGCACCTAATTAGTATTAGAGCAAAAATTATTGTGTCAAATTTTGGTTGGGTGGGTTAGACTTCTTATTTTAGATACTTTCTTACAGACTATAAATGCAATGTGGCTGATTGATGTATGAGATCATCCTTAAGAGTGTGTAACTCAACCTATCTTTCTCTTATAATTTGATGATTATAGATCGATGCTCCTATTTGTACAGTGATGCTGAGCATGAGAAAACTATTTCTAATGCTCATTGTACAGCATTAATGATGATAGAAAACTGTACTTTTTGTGTAAAGTGTAAAGATTGGAACAATAGAAGCTCCAGGCAAGTGTAAAACTGCGAGCAAGAAGCTCCTTCCAGGTTCATATTACATCAAACTGCGAGCAAGAAGCTCCATTTTACGGAGTTGTTTTTCATGCAAAACAATCATATGGTGTATTTTCTGGGGCATTTGCATACATACCACGTAATTCTAATGTCTTCACATATCCAATACGCAAAATTTCATTTTTAAATACATGGATCTCAGAATTTTAACAACATATAAAAAATGCTACTATTATTAACTTCTTAGTGAAATACACATTTTCACTCATAGGTAAGGTGGCAGACAAGTAAAAATTTAAGTTAAGAAGCAGTATTTGGTTTTTTGTTTTCAAGTTAGATCATATGGTTTTGTGCTTTCAAGTTAGATCTTCATATGGTTGGCAAACAAAGATGTGGAAAATGCCATGATTGTTCTGTTTTTACTGCTCTTAGATATTGATATGGTTTGTTTGCTCTGACATATTTCTTCTGGTTTGCTTGAGAGACAACTTAAATACATGGTAATTCAAATACGATTCAAATTATGTATCTGAATGTTATCTAATCAGTGATTTATTATGAAGCAGATATTCAATCTACTTCTATCCATAACTTCATAATCGAACTGCTCATATTTACATCAGAAGATGCTAGCTCATTCCCAAAAATTAATAATGCAATTATTAAGGAATTGTGTATTTCATGTCCTATTCGTAATTGATTAATCAAACAAAGATTGATTTTTATTATAGGTTCATGACTGTATGATTAAAAAGAACATTATTGTGCATTTCTGAGTTGCCATTTGGTTGGAGGGTTTTGGAGTATACTACATCTTAAATTTAGGGCACTTCTCATTTTAGCTTTTACATTTCAAAATTCAAAAAAAGTACATTGAATTTATCAATAGAAAGACAACAGAATTGCATGAAGCTAGATATTCTTCTTCAGCCCTTTTTGATTCCAGTTATGGTTATTCTATTCATTATTAGATAAACTTGTAAGTAGTTTATTCAAGTTGGTTCTATTGTGGTTTAATGGCTTAAAGCTTACATGTAAACTAACCTTAAATTTTTGTTTGACATGCCAATAGTAATTGATGCATGATCATCATAGTTGTGTATTATTATTAATTTTCGATGAGCCTTATATAATAAAAGTTGTAGGTGTTTGGAGTTCTTATTGCATTGGAATTGGTATCTCCATATATTCTGTAACATCTGGTATAATTGGTGTGTAACTTTAGGTAAATTGGAGTTTGAGTGTTTATGGTACTTTGAAATGCTATGTACATGTTCTCTATTTCGATAATAAAGAAATATCATTTCTTTCACGTGGATGTAGGTCGGTTTGACCGAACCACGTAAATTGTTCTCTTTACGTACTTACCTGTATTATTTGGTTAATTGCAATTTATATCTGTCAATGATAGTATGAGTAAAGTTATAACTAATATTTGTCATATTCATAGTATGACTAATAAGAACAAAGAAGTTGCTACTCCTGCACTTTGAGAGAAGGACATAAAAATAATATTCGTGATGTGTGCGTAGCGGAAGTCGAAAAGGGAATAGGCAAATTCTTTTTTAGCAAAGAAGGTTGCAAAACATTGTTACAAATTTTAGGGAGGTCGCGAGGCGAGGATTATGACAATGCTACGACTAAAAAATAAATGGGACCAACTCAAGAAAGAGTGGAAACTTTGGAAGGATTTAAAATAAGGATCCACTGGCTTGAGTCTGGATCCGTTAAGCGAACAATTGCTGCTTCAGAAGCATGGTGGATTGAAAGGCTTGCGGTAAGATATTATTAAATTACTATTTGTAATGTTAATCATTTTTATTTAGGGGGTCTTCTAATAAAATTTCATTATATGTTACAGATTTTTCCTTTGGCGAAAAAGTTCAAATTAGCTGGAATAGAACCAGAATTAGAGGACAAGCTCGACAGGATGTTTAGTGGGGTGGTAGCTACAGGGAAATATGCAGCTGTCCCTAGCCAGACAATTTTTGAAACTACCCCTGAACATGTGGTCGTTGAACTATCAAACGATTCAGCAGAGCTCCGCATCTACGAGCAAACTGAAATCCAGTCAACAAACCGTACAAAGCGCCCCCGAAATGGACAAAAGAGAAAGAGTGTTGCTGCATCTATGAGAGACCGACTATCATACCTAGTGGACACATCTAATGATGCCCCGCACAGAGTTCAGAAAAGCGACGTACATGAGGTGGTTAGGCTTCTTGAGGACGATCCAGACTTTACTGGGGATCGTGACCTTTTCTACTTTGCTGTCGACCTCTTCTGTGATTCCTTGGATCGAGACTTCTTTATTGCATTGAGTAAAGATCAACGAGTAGAATACATTCAATATTATTATAACCGTCGCACCATTTGATTTTATGTCGCACTACTTAAATTTATTGCATCTACTAGATTGAACTACCAGTCATGTATTTGTTTGGACAATTTTTATTAGTTTGACCTGATGTTTAAGCTTTATATTTTCCAAGTATAGTTCATTCATGTGTTTATTTTAGTCCATTGATATTTTCTAAAGACCTTCATTTGGTTTAATTGTAATAGGCGGCTTATATCGTCATGGACCCGAGAGGAAGTTCGACGCCGACGGCGAAATGCGACGGTAAATATGCGGTGCAATACTACAATACGTACGTCGATCGTGAACCTTGTTACACATCATCTCAGATTGGGGACAAATGGATGGTAGAAATGCTTTCAGGACACCCAACGAGATTTCGAAACATCTTCCGCATGTCCCAAGAAGTTTTCAATGATCTTTTAACAGATCTAACAACATCTCATGGACTCAACGGGTCTTCTCGAACAACATCCCGTGAAGTACTAGTCATAACACTGTACATACTATCACAAAACGAGTCTATGCGGGGAGCGATGGAACGCTTCCAACACTCTTCCGAAACAATAAGCAGATATTTCTCAGTTGGATTGATTTCTATTGTTAGTCTAGCACAAGCCATAATAAAACCAACCGATCCAACTTTTGCAAGGACGCCAGTAGAGATTTGCAACGATGACTGATATATGTCATATTTCAAGGTATACTTGTATAATGCAAACACATATTAAGTGACTGCATATTGAAATGATTTTTGTTGTATATAAAGGGTTGCATCGGCGCAATAGATGGAACGCATGTTCATGCTGTAGTGCCGGATAATGAGAAAGTTGCATTTATCGGCCGTTCTGGGAGGACAACTCAGAATATAATGGTGGTATGTGATTTCAACATGTGTTTTACATTTGCATTGGCTAGATGGGAGGGCGGCGCACATGATAGCAGGATTTTTAAAATTGCAACTAGAAATCCAGAGTACAATTTTCCTCACCCACCGCATGGTCAGTTCCATTTGTAATATGAACAGTAGAAATTTTTTTCACATACCTTGCTAATTTAATAAGTATTACAGAAAATTATTATTTGGTCGATGTTGGATACACGATGCGGAGGGAGTACCTTAAACACTATCACGACACGAGATATCATATTCAGGATTTCGAGAGAGCGGTAATCGTACGAGAAGTAGAAAAGAGGTGTTTAATAAAAGACATTCACTCTTGCGAGGCGTAATTGATATGACATTTGGAGTTTGGAAGAAGAAATGGGTCATACTTCGAGATATGCCACCTTATCCGTTTCCCGAAGCAGTGCGGATAGTGTTAGGAACTATGGCCTACACGACTATATTAGGCGGCATCCAAATCGAGGCGATGTTGATTTCGAGCACGTCGATCTCAATGACGAGGTAGTTACGGTTGAAGGTTATGAAGACCACATTGGTCAATCTCTGCCACCGGAGGAGAACGACAGTGCAGCAATTTGCACGAAAGATGGGGAGGGTGCGAACGAAATGGCAGCCCTTCGAGAAGAGATTACTCGCTCATTAGTTGGAGAGTGATTCTGTTGAGCATTGGTATGTTTGTCTTTTACACTCTGTTGAGCACTTTCCTTCACATTAACTGATCTGTAAGAGTAATGTTTGTCTTATGTCTAGCTTGATTATTATCATTTTGTTTGAGCATTTGCTACTCAAATTAATTCAGTTGTATATCTGCTTGCATTTCAGGTAGACATGAGCTCCGAGCATGTCCGTTCTACTCTCGCCGAGTCTTATGTCACTTGTGGCCTCCGGACATCTCTTTTGGTATCACGACAATGCGCAGCTTTCGCACGAAAGTTTTATGCTTGTCCTCGGAACATTCCGAGAGCGGTGTGGTTTCTTCGATGGGCGGACGGTTTGCGGATTCTCGAAGTCCGATGCTTAGGGAGTGCACGAGCCACGTGGAAGACGGTGTGACACGGGAGCTACAGGGAACTCGAAACTAAAATGAACGTTATTATATTGTTGGTTGTTGTTGTAATAGTCACTATGAGTTTTTTTTCACTATATCTTGCTTCTTAGCAACGTGCTTGAGAAGACTCTATGTTCACTCGTAGAAGCTTTATGGTTTTTTGAGATATACGATCGTTATCTTGATGTTTCATCGTTTCAAATCTTGTGCAAAAAGATGATTTAAAACTCATTAATTATTAATACTCTTAATATATATAGATATATAAAAATATGTAAATAAAGACATACTTTTATATATATATAAAATTTTAATACTTTTAAAATATATATAAATATAAAAATAAGTAGATATAAAGCTTATAAATATTTATTTTATTAATTTGAACAATATATTTAACAACAAATGACGCTTAAATTTAAAAAAATAAAATTTATATTTATTAGTTTGAATATTTAAAATATAAAATTTTTTAAAAAATTGCATTTGCAGAGTACGTATATCATATAAATAAATCTAAATTTTCAAACAGTTTTAATAAACGAGGGCGATCGGTCGTTTTCATTTCATGAATTGTTTTCACAATTCAACAGAACGAACAATAGACACATAACAATATTTCCTTCACGAAGCCAATGCATTCATATTCTGACTAGTAGTGCAACAGAACAACTAAACGAACCACTAAGTCTCGACATGATCAGTTACTAGTGCACAGTAGATCTGAAACAGTAACTTCTTTGATTTTGCTGTAAGAAAAGAAAAAAAATTTTGAGGGGGATCAAGGCTCCAACATAGAATAAGAAAAAATATTATGTGCGGTTAAAATATGTGTGAATTTGAAGGTATTATATTATTATTTCGTCATAATACAATAATAATATCAGCACAATACCACCAATTCGTACGTATATTATCTGCATGTGTATCTAATAATGAAAAGATCGCATTTATTGGGCGGTGTGGATCACCAACACAAAATGTGATGGTTGTATGTGATTTCGACAAATGCTTTACTTTTGTTATAGTTGGTTGGGAAGGCAGTTCATACGACAGTCGCATATTGACATTTGTCACAAGAAATCAGAAACCCTCAAGTTTGTTCAACCATTAATCCTATTTGGATATCTTTTCAGCCAATTACTAATTATTTTATTTGTGAAAGAAAAATATTATTTGGTCTGTTTTCGCCATTCTTTTCTCTTTTTTTATTTTAAAAGGAGTCGCCAGCTTGTTAGTCGTCGTATACTTCCCCTATTCGAATAAATCTCCCTCCCGAATCAAATAAGTGATTCGAAGAGGAAAGGAACCGATTAAGAAGGGACATACGACAAAGTGACAAACAAGAGAAAAGAAAACATGGAGAGTCTACGTGCGATAAGCCTCGCGAGGATAAGTCGAGCATGTCGGCCGAAACAAGATCGGGCGAGAGCACCTCGAACCGATATCCGCGAAAGAAGTATCTACGTAGTACTGCCATAACCGGAGAGTCGAGTGTATGTGCTGCTTACGGGGTCGAGAGCACTCCCGGAGGAACGTATTCCTGCGGTTAATTACATCTTGTGGGGATACCCGAGAATACTCTCGATAAAAGGAGTTTCGCTTTATATTATCATAAACGCAGGGTATAGGCAATCGAAAGGGATATTATTCCGTGTAGGAAAGTCTCGACGCTTCGAAGTTCTCGGCGAGCCGTCGAGCGGAGAGTGAGTCTCTCACATCCCGAAATGGGGTCGCGGCTAATCAGGCATACGGAACCCACGGAATAACATAAATAATCTTGACGGGGGTATCCCGACACGTCGAAGCACGTCCGGACCATGAGGACGGAGGACAAATCGTCGTATCCCAGACCGGGCGGCGGCTCGTCGAGCGTCGGGCCGTCGAAATGATATCAACGAAGTCGAGGAGCGAAAGGGCTCGACGGGGGGTAGTTAAAGGAAGGAATGAGTAATCTACAAGGGGTAGAGGTAGCCGAGTCGGGGTATCACAAACCCGTCATCCAAGCCAGATGGGACCCTAAGTCTGCACGAACGTGAAGGTAGTCGACCCGACACATCACGAGATCCGGTCGACGATCCAAGAATCGCATTATCCACGGGGACCTCGGTAGCCCTAAGGTCGAAGGAGGAAACTCTATCCTATGAGCTATAAGTTGGAGCTCCGAGAGGTGGGTCTCACACTGCCGAAGCGGCAAGGATGCCTCGGAAAGAAGAGAAAGGGAGGTTCGGCTATAAAGGCGCGAAACGCTCCAAACAAAAGGACTTACACCCCGTGCGGGTCGGGGAGCGCCCTAACACCCAGGCGCACTGAACGACCACCTATAAAGGTATCTTTGGGCCGGTCGGATTGGAGAAGCACGGGGACTCCTCCTCGGGACATGCGGAAATATGAATGCGATTATTCAGAGCGGTCCTTAAATAATGTGAAGGCACTATTAGTATGACTTGGGTGATAGTCATGCGATACGCAACCTCATTTAAAATCCGGCCGAAAGCGTACGAGAAAGTAAAAGTGCATATTTTAAAATCTTAAATATTTTTAATCCTAAAATTCATTTATCTTGAATATTTTATTAGGATTTTTTTTAACATATAAAGTTTACAATTTTAGGGTCCTTAAAGAGCCTAAATGATATCGCGAAATCCTAGATCACAGAAAGAAACAAGGAAAATACGTACGAGCATGCAAATATGCGATAAAAGCAGAAAGAAAGCACTCATAATAAAATAAAAGATGCCAAAATGCAGTCGGACCGACGACATAATCCAGAAAAAGAAAAATGCGGCGGACTCCGCATATACATGTCCGGTCCTAATTCCATACATCAATATAAAAATGCGGAATTAAGATACGGGGCACGAGCATCCGCTCCAAGTCCCCTCCACGTGGTTCCGGCGCGAAACGCCTCGGAGCACGTGCCGTATCTTATTTCCGCTACAGGACTCTCTAGACTACTAAAAGTACAAAGGAAAATAAAAAGACTCAATCCTGCATGAAAACGAGTGTTAGCGGGGAAAGCTCACATGCAAATGACGTATAATGAGCCATGCTTTATAAATGGGGAGCTAATAGCGCGCAGCAACAAAAATGTCGAAATCATCACTTGCTCCCCCATAGCGGTACTTCGTATGTGTGTATAAATAAGCGTAGCTCCATGCAAAAAGCGCCACTAACACACTACCATACATATGCGACATGCAATCACATCACGAGCAAAGTGCGGGAAGAAGATACTGCTGGGGCAGCCAGTCCATCAAAGAACGATAGCCGGTCATCGAAAAGACTACCTAGCAACCTAAGTCCCAGCTCAGCACACCATCTAACGAAAGTGCACAAACCTAGTCCTAAGTGCGGGGGTAAGTCCGGGTATAGTATGACTTTGACGGGGTCGCCATACCGGCCCCATCCTAAAGATCACGAAGGATCTAAAGGGCGTCACGAAGAGGGGTGACACGAGTTGGATCCAATGGATCCTTAGCACAATCATACTTGTGTCGATCCCGATGACTTAATTCGCATTGCTCATTGGGATCGACCCAACAAGCGATGCTCGTTAAGGCATCGCGACCGAGCACGGGTCACTCTCTAACGAATGGGACAAGCCGTCGAGGAATGGGTAAGCAAACGGTCATGCAAGAAGCCCACATTGTGATTGCTCGGCCGAAGTACGAAACAATCACGACGGGCGCCCAAAAGGGCAAGCACGCACATCATGCGGAATGCGAGGATGCTACATGCAGAGAGGATGCACCAAAGTGGTGAAGGTGGAGTATACCGGTGAAGGCGAGTGACTCGGAAAGAGCGGGCATGCCGGTGAAGGCGGCGGCCGAAGGATGGGTATGCCGAGGAGGCAGGTGACCGAAGGTGGGCATGCACGTAGTGGCGACGGCCGGAGGTGGGCATGCCGTAGCGGCGGCTGGCTTCAGAGCGAATGAGTATGCCGAGGAGGCAGTGACTCGGAGGTGGAATAATTCTCACTAGGGAGAATCATAAAAGTGCGGTGCAAATGGAAATGCAAACACAGAATATGGTGCAACATGCAACCAGATCAACATGCACAAACATACAAACATGCAACATAATGCAATAAGTGGTCACATGCGAAATGCAACAAGATGGAGCATGCACATGCAACAAAACCCCGACACTCGACGGCATGTCGAACTCGTCCTAACGACCTCACATGCGTACCTAGGGTTGACACTCTTGGATGTGCGGCGTCGCGCCTCCGAGCCTTGGCGTGGCTACGTGGAGGGCTTCCCCTCCGATTTCTCGTGGGGAAACTCGCCACCGTTCGTAGGACGGACTAGCTACAAAGCTTTTTCCGCTCTACGAACGCCCCGATCTTATAGGACGGACTAGCTACAAAGCTTTTCCCGTCCCTAAGATCGAACTCAACTAATCCCTCCGAGGAGATTAGGAGCGCCAAAGCTCGGGAAATTGGGATTCAACCCAACGGGATTAAGATCTAAAGCTCGAACGAGGAATCGCTAGGCTACGAATAGGAATTGGCCAACGCACAAGCATTCACTAACGCATGGCTCTTCAGAGTAAATCGACGATCCATCACATAGGCGGCTCGACCGGTCGACACATGTCGTCCGGCACCTCCACCCCACGTGGGCGATCGAACCCACGTGCCTAGACCAGCCTAAACCTAGGGCCAGCTAAGGGATAAGAAAATCTCACCGCCGCGAAGGTTGAAGACGCGTTCTCTTTATACAGGGAGAGCCCACGTTTCTGGCGAACCGACAATCTTCGGTCCACGTGCCGACAGCGTACCTCGCAATGAATCATGCAACGAGGAAAATAGGACGTAGGGAAATATGCAAAGTACCCAAATAAATAATTCGAGCATAGAAAAATGCATCGAAACATATACCTTAGCGGGAGGGGTCTCCCGACGACGGCGACAGAGGGGAAACCACGAGGTGAAAGACGCTCGCACCTCCTCGAACAGCGACGACGTCCGCTGTCCCGCGACGTCGAGGTGCTCCGGCGAAGTATCTGGTCGCCGGGAAGGTACGACGGTGACGCGTAGAGAGGTATTTTGCGTGAGGCTACGCGAAAGGGAGGAGGGACGAGTGCTCACCGGCGCCGGAGGAGGAGGTCGTAGCCAGGTGGTTGCCGACGAGGGCCGCCGGCCGGCGGCTTTGAGCGAGGTCCGGAGTCGGCTAGGGTTCGCGAAAAATGGGCTGGCGGCGGGGAAAGTCGCGATTCTTTTTTTTGCTGGGAGAGGGAGCGTGGGTTTATTATAAGATAATATATAATATTATATATAATTATATTATATAATAAGAAAAAATAATATTATAATTATCCTCCGCGAACTTTTAGCGCATACACGTCCTCGCAGGTGAAATGAACGTCCCCCTTAGCTAAAATCGATGTTCGGATTCAATGGCGCGATCCGTTCAGTCATCCGGGTCGTTCGAGCAGTTCGGCCATTTTCCGAGTAATTTAGCTGAAAAAGAATAAGTCACATATTTTAAGCACGCACGCGGTGTCGTAGCAAAATGAACATCCTCCATAGGTAAAATCGACGTTCCGGACACAATCGTGTGATCCGTTTCGTCGTTCGGAGTCGTTCGAGTGACTTTTGACGATCGAGCTTAAAAACGATAATTTGCACAATTTTTACCCCGCCCGCAAAGCCGTAGCAAAATAAACGTCCTCCCTAGGTAATATCGATGTCCCGGACACACTCGCGTAGTCCGTTTCATCGTTCGAGGTCATCTGAACAAGCTCGTCGGTGGATGGGCCAATTTAAGTTAATTTTGCCCGCGACGCGTCATGTAACACCTGTCGATTCTGGTATGCTCGAATGGACATCCCATGCATGTAATATATAAAAAAAAATGATGTCAACATGGTCAAAGTTGGATATTCCTTACAAAGGAGGTATCCGAAGTTATTTCCATATACCAAATATCACATTCCCGATTTTGAAAGAACCACCAATGTTGCTCAGGACAGGAAGAAAATGTTTAACAAGAGACACTCGTCCTAATCAGTGCAATTGAAAGAACATTCAGAGTTTGGAAGAAAAAATGGCTCATACTGCGTGATATGCTAACTTTCATTTCAAAAACAGGTGCAGATTTAGGTGGTCACAATGGTTCTCCATAACTATATTCAGTGACATCATTCGCGCAATGACATTGAATTCAGCATGGCCGATAATGATCACTTACATGTCCCGTTCGAAGCATTTGAATATCGCATAGGAAATTTTAAATCACTGGTATAAGTTGAATCACTTGAGGATTTCACCTAGAATGACGAAGGTGATGGGGAAATGATTGAATTGAGAGAGTGGATTACAGATGTCATCGTTGGATGATAAATGGACCAATTATATTTTTTTTATTGTTGCATTATTTACAATGGATGGTGAAACTACTGTTGTTTGTTATATCGTTGTTCTACCAAATCATTTAAAATTTAAATCCCTATTTTATTTCTCGCTCCTTTGCATGTATTATTTCCTACCAAGATGGTCGAAGAGGCAACCATGGATATAATATGGTATATAAATTTTTTTGTATGTTTATTTTTATTTTTTTGGAGATCAGTGATGAGGCATTCGACTTTAAGGGTTCTTCTGGATGGCCTATTTGTCCATACTGATTCTTGTCACATGTGAAATCCCAATGAAAGCAACCAACATCCTCTCATTTTTTTAATGTTGTGGTTTTTTTAGGCTCTTCTGGATGGATTGTTTTTAATGATATGCATATGTGATACATTCGTGTTTTGAAGGCAACCAAGATTCCTTAAAGGTCTGATGTTTTTTGGAAATTACAGATTCGTTGGTTTATGATATGTTCTCTGAGACCTCAGGGTTTAGTAAAACTTGCATTGTTCAATTAAAATTTTTTTCGATAATATTACATTTGTGCTTTGTTGTGTTAAACCTTCATAAAAAATGAGTTTGAGAACATCCGGTAATTCCAGTGGATTGCACTGCTATTGCGGACTACCATGCTCTTTGCTTACTTTGCGATAGCCACATAGCTAGGAGAGACAATTTTACAGATCTCCGATGTGAATACAAGAAAACTGTGACTTCTTTAGGTGGGCAGATGGGTTGAAGAAATAGACAGGTGATAGTAATCGGGCGTGGAGAGTTTCTCTGGAGGATAGCTTGTCTCGTGGCCTACACCAGTTGCATTTTGAAAATAATATTATCATATTATTGATTGTTATTTTAGTAGCTCTTTTCTTAATTTTGATAATTATACTGCTCACTGTTAAGTGAGGTGCCTATTTTTATTTTGTAATGCTAGAACTGAATATTTGCTTTCAAGCATGAGATGAGCTAATATGAACAGTTCTACTGTAAACAACATTAAAATACATGAGCAGAATGATCATTTGTCCAGAAACAGTTGCAACACAACTGTTTTCAAACTGCAAAAAACAAACAGACAACTAACTTATCCATAACAGCTTCTGCGCAGCAGCTTCTATCCACAGTTGCCCTAAATAGATCCTAAATTTCATCAGACGATTACAAAAGGAGGGGATTAATAAAAAGTGGAGCTCCTTCCCTTAAGACGTAACCCTAAGAAGTTGTTTTGGCTGCAAGTAGGATTTAAGTTCAATATAATTTAGTAAATATGATACACCCAGATTTATCAAATCCAAATATTATTAAATCCAAAATAATGTTTGGTTCAATTAGGATTAAAAATTGATTTTATGTGTTTTCCATAAATCACTTTGACGTATTTTTTCTTAAACTAAATTTGTTAAAAATCCATATTTATGTCACAAAATAAACAGAACAAGAAAATTTTGAATTTAACATGATGTCGAATTTATTTGACCTAGAATGAAATTTGGTTGAATTTTCATTAAATCAATACTAAATCAATACATAAATACTACTAAAAATATTGTGCTAAACATCGCTAGAGTTTTTCTTCTCATATGCGTTAGAGATGTTAGTGCAAAGATGTTACATCCCTTGTTAAAATAGGTTATGGGCTTATTTCCCAGTTCGACCTTCTTAAGGCAGAGGTCGCAAAATATGGGTTTGGCAATCTTATCTCACATAGCTGATTAAGCGACTTTTTTTATCTTAATCATTGCGTTACTAGTATAAAAAAAACTAAACATAAATATTTCACAGAAGAAGCAATTAGCACAAATGAAGCAAAAATAAAATTGTCGTATTTCACCACTGCCCCATAACCATCATCACAACAAACACCACTGCCCCCATATTAATCAGCATTGCCCCAACAATATGCCCACATCAAACACCACTGCACCCGTTGCCACAACCCTACCAAACACCACTGCACCCACAATATCCCCACACCAAACAACACCGCCTCCACACCATCCCCACATCATCCTACACCAAACACCACTGCTCCCACAGCACCCTGAGCACCAATCATCACTTCACCATGAATATAAACACATGAGAAGTGGGTGATATATTTGTAAATTTCTTTGAAACTCATATAAATGCAAATAGATGTCATGAATATAAACACATGAGAAGTCAGCCTTCATTGGAGTTAATTATTTTTCCCCCAAATAATCCTATCATCCAAGCCACTTTTTTCTCATAAATTCATTTAGAAAAATTTCATCCAAGTAGCATACACCAACCCTATATAATTCAATCATCCAACAAAGTCTGTTTCCATACACAACACACAATTCTATTGAAATTACATATCTCACGCAATAGCTTTTATATTCATGCACACAACACTTAAATATGTCATTACAACAAAAGCAACATAGGGAGACAGTGGTGAAGAAGCCAAATATGCACGAGTTTGACTGCCATCATCCCTCAAACGACAAATATGGACTCAAGTATCATGAATGTAAACACATAAAGAATCGTGTGTTGGGTTTATAAAATTGTAAGTTCTCAACAGAAAAACGATCAAATAACCAAACTGTGTAATATGAAAGAAAGGAAATGATGTTAACAAATGCTCAACCCTCAAATATAAAAAACTATGATGAAATCCAATTCATGTTTAACCATCATCATACTTTTTATAATCGAGTGAAAACATTGTGCAAATGATGGCAAAAAACCCTATCCAAATGTGTTGGATTGAGAAAATGTAGCAATAACCATCATCGGGTTGATTACCCTTTCAAGAAACATGGATCAAAGTTGAACCAGAGTTTTTATCCTGATTAGGCAGATTTGTTAGTGACACGAATGGCCGCGTATTGCACGGAAATATGATGTTGTATCTTTACATGAAGGATCCTCTGAGACAGTGACCCGTAATTTTTTTCTTCATGAGGAATGACTAAGGATTCTATGAGGAACAAGGAAAACTTTTGCCATTGTTCATCTCCCTTCAAACCACCGAGGATGGAATACTATGGATGCAAGGATTTCAGGACCTCAAGCAGATGCAGTTCGAGTTGCAACATGTCTACGACTATATAAGTGAGGATCTTAGTATAGGACTAAACTCTCCTTCCACCCCGAGCAATCTTCTACGGTGATGTTGAAGAATCAACATCATAGGATGAGATACTAATGATGATTCATTGATAAAGGTTTGTGAAAACATGAAAATGAAAGAAATATTTTTGAGCCAAGAAATTTAGCTCAAATTTTTCTTATTGCATCAACTGACAGGTAGAAATTGCTACCAAACTAATAGTGTAGATCTTAAATTTGAAGGTGCCAAAGGAGATGGGCGAAAACACTATCAATCGTTCTTTTGGCTCTATAAATTATACTTTCATTTGCTATTGGACAAACTCTTTTCCTCTTCTTGTTTAGGTCTAAAACACTCTTACCTATTTGAATACAACTTGACAGTCGAGAAGTTATGGTTGCTTCAATCATTAAAGTAGAAATCAATGGTTGGGGATACGCCAATAAATGACTATCAATTTTCTTGAGGAGGGCTCAGGCATCTCTTCATGAAGAATTTATGAAGATCAATCACTTTAGTATAATTATAACTCTCCTTCCATTTACTTTCCAATCATCTTAAATTGTAGTTTTATATATCTATGATTTTCCATATTAACACAGTCATATCCCTCATAAATAGGTGCTTCGTAGAGTTTCAAATTGTTCTTGTATTAATCACTAAAAATTGCCTTATGTGCCAAAAAAATTATTTCATTTTTGCTTACTATGCCAGGATTCAACACGGTCACCAAGTTTATCAATAAGTTTTTGCTTCTTTCCATTTAGTGTCTAATGTCATATTGATATCTGATGGGTGTCGTGGACACAGAGGACAAACAAAAGGCCATGGTTGCTGAGATTGAGGTTGTTGATGGACCTAATGATGAAGGAGAAATTTTTACATATGACTTGGTAAATATAGTGATCGTTTCCATATGTAATATGCTGATGAACATGTTGCCAAATATGACAATGGAGGGGCATATCCTTCTGATCTCTTATAGCACGTTTATCCTGTTTTTTTCTGTGTCTAACGTTCAGTTATT
Organism: Papilionanthe hookeriana x Papilionanthe teres; assembly: GCA_022702705.1. Lineage (NCBI taxonomy): Eukaryota > Viridiplantae > Streptophyta > Magnoliopsida > Asparagales > Orchidaceae > Papilionanthe > Papilionanthe hookeriana x Papilionanthe teres. The sequence continues at coordinate 42,330,824 of CM040421.1, forward strand.
TCCATTCTAACATGTTTATATTGTTTCCCATGTTCAAAGAAACAACCTTCTACTCTAACCACTACATCATGAATCCTTACACTACTTGCATTGTAAAAATTACAAATGTGCAGGAATCGATGCATATTTATATCAAATTTTGTTTCTTGTCGTAGTTGGGAAAAAATGGTTTCACATTTTTATCATGGGCATCAGAAACTGAGATGGAAGAGTGAAAGCTGAATTAGTTGCCCTACCAGGTTGTACTCATCATTATTACAATCATACGACTAATTATTAGCCTAAAGTTTAAAGTATAATCTGATAATTTCATAACCACTTAGATCATGTAGATGGGATTTAAATGAATCTTACTATCTCTTGCTCTCCTGCAGGCTACTTACTACAGGCGTTCAAAGCGGTTATTTTTATGTCACTCAAGTTGCTCTTTGACGCAGTCGATTAATCAATTTATTAGGCCTCATTTAAACTAGCTCTAGCCAACTTTCAAAAACCAAGTTACATGCCACATGAGACCAAATAGTGTGTTTATGTGGTAATGTTGTTATTAAGACCTAAAACTGCATGGCGAATGTGCGGTAAATATGGATTAAGTGTGGATGTGATTAGTACACTATTTATTCTTATTTCTTTGATACATGTTATTTTTTATTTTTACATTTTATGATGGCTTTGATTAACGTTTATGTGGTAATGTTGTTATTAAGACCTAAATCTGCATGGTGAATGTGCAGTAAATATGGACTAAGTGTGTATGTGATTATACCCTATTTATTCTTATTCTTTGATACATATTATTTTTTATCTTTATGTTTCATGATGGCTTTGATTGAACTTTGACTTTTATAATAATTAAACTAATAGTAATTTCATGATGATGATAATATTGATCTCTGAGTGTGATGTATCACCACTTAAAGATAATAGTTTCCCTCATCCTTTGTATTTTCTACCCCTTCACACATGAATTGATTTTTCTCTTATGAAGAATGTCTCAATTAGATTGCAACTTAATGTTATGTACTCAAAGTGTAAGATTAAAATTATTTATTCTCTTTAGCATCATTAAAATTAGTGGTGTAAGCATATAGAAAAATTTGAAAGATCATACAATCATATATTGGAAGCACCAAATTAATTATAATGAATGATTGATTGCATGAATGATATATGATTGAATATAAAATGGCTAAAAAAACTTGAAATGAAATACTTGGCCCTTCACACTTTGAGTGTATCAAGTAATTTTAATTGCAACCTGTTGAAGTATAAAACTTAAACATAGACTTATCCGCTCATTTTTATACTCTTCACAGCCATCAAAAAAATTAATAAACTCAGTTGATACATATCTCATATATTGTATACATATATCATATATTGTAGATTATTTTTAGACTTAGAGATATGGCAAAGATCCCTTCAACTACAGGCATTCTACATTTTAGAGACTTCTTTATTTAAGAAGGGAGAGATGTGTTATCCTAACAGCAAATAGATGCGTTGAAAAGGAAAAAAGAAAACATCCATTTATATGAAGCTATTCCTTTCCCAAAACCTCACTCTAAGCCACAAACAGCTGAAATAAGAGGTAAAATGAGCTATACTGTCAGCCTTACTTCAAAGGGTGGTCAATTGGTCACTAGTTCTCCAAACCTTTTCTATTTTCGTGTTATATGCTTACCTCCTTACCTTCATATCATATGCCTCAGTCTGTTTAGCGAATATGAGATATATAGAGGCTCTGAATCATATCAATGATTTCACCTGAAAATATGGAAGATACAATTATGATGCAGCATCTATCAAAAAATAAGGAAATAAAGCAAAATAGAATTGTTAAAATTGAGATACTGTGCACTGGAAATTCGAAACTTGGCAAAACACCTACTGAATATCAAGTGATAAGTTCAGCAAAACTTTTGACTAAGCTCTCTCTCTCTCTCTCTCTCTCTCTCTCTATACACACACACACACACACACACACACACACACACACACACACACACACACACACTACAAATAAATATGAATGCATATTAATTACAAGTGAAAAAGACTGGATTAATTATGGATCAATACCATCCAAAAAGTTAGTAAATATTTAGTTCGAAGAAGTGATAAATTAGAATTAAAAAACAGATTTGATTCTGAAAGCAGATCCCTACCAAAACCACGTATTTTGGCTCCAAAAACACCAACAACTCACCAATGGTTGATGTGGTTTTCAAACACTAGAATGTTGTGAAGGTGATCCAATATAACACCACCCCAAAAATTCATTTGATGTGCTTAGGGATACAAACGAAATTGAATCTAGGAAAAATAAGCAGAACTCAAAATTTCTGGGAAATATCAATTCAAAGCAAAAAAAAAGGAAAAAAAAGGAAAATATTTAACCTGGTCCTATCCTAAAAATGTCTTTCTTAGTCCATGAAAGTCATTGAGAAATTAACAGTTTTCATTGTGAGCATGACTATTTTTCTATTTGAAGTAAATATATTTGATAGGGATAGTCATTTTTAAAACACTCAGAACAACTCATAAGTGTTGAGTGTTTTTAAAAATATATAGATTTTTTTTTAATAAAATACAAAAATATAGGAATATTACACTAAACAAAAATGTTTTTAAAACAGAAGTGAAATTAAAAATAAATAAAATTGATCCCCAAAAAGCCTTCATTCATGCATTGCAAAAAGTCAAACTAGCTTCCAATGACAAAAATGTAACAAGATGAGATGGACAATTACACCAAGGAAGACTTCAACTTCCAACAATGTTCCAACATGAGCTCCTAAATATAAATATCAGGCGGTATATTTTCCATAAAACAAAATAACATAATGTAAATTGAATTATAAACAATTGAATAATAAAAAAAAATCCAACAAACTTACAGTCTTGGTGTTTAATTCCATGCTGATTGCATCCATGGCAACTATAAGAGAAAAGTGGGAATCAGGTTCAATAAACTTGCACTTTTTTATAAGTCTAAGACTTATTATCACAAAAAAATGGTTTGTAGAATTAGATCTGAAAAAGGAGAAAAATAAAGCATCACCTGGTCATAGAATATGATTCATTATAATGATTCTCTACATCGCACAAGTGCGTCCTGAACAAGACTGACCTGAAATGCAGAATGTAATGTTCTGAAAATAACAGAAACGACATGCAAAATATAAAATATAAATACAAATTTATGTAAAATAAATGGAATAGGAGAGAGTTGAGTAATATCGTAAGTTTAATAGGATCATAAAATTCAATAACGCCTAAAATAATATGAAATACCAACGGATGGCCTCAAATCAATTATACACGTGATTCTTGTGAGATTGTAAAAGAAACAAGTTGAGCCGAGTGCTTCATACTCAAACATCTTTATTAATTTTTTAATCAAATTTGAGTTAAGCTTGAATATTACTCGAGTTTCAAATGCTTATTCAAGATTGTTTCAGTTTTCTCATCGAGTTTGAGCTGTGTTTTAACTTTATCCCACTCTACCTCATTGTTTTTCTAAATTTACACTCAATAGGATGCAATGGAGGAAAAGGATTCATGTAGCCAACCCTCTTAGTGGAAGAAAGGCTTGTTGTTATTGTTGTTATTGTTATTGTTGTTGTTGTTGTTGCTGTTGTTGTTGTTGTTGTTGCTGTTGTTGTTGTTGTTGTAATGATTTAAACAAAATCTCTTACCGATAGTAAATGTAACCAGATATGTTTTACCAAAATTGGTAATAATTCTCCCGACATTATTTATAATATTTTATGAATAACCAAAAAGACCTATCTATCTAACTACCACTTCAACATTATTAAAAATTTAAACTACCAATCTAGAATTTGTTGAAAACTTGTATTATCCCTATTGAATTAAAAAAATTACTTTATTAATCTATTCAACTAGTTATTTGCACAATAACTTCATCAAACTTATACTTTTATCGCAATAAAAAAGTGTCTATGTGCATAAAATACAAGATATTAGAAATATAATATGAATTATTAAAAAGCAACCAAATTGTCATTAAATTATAATTTTTATATGGCACTTATTTGTTGAATAATAAATGAGAATAGTCAAGAAAATAAATGAACAAACATGTACATGTTTAAAGCTTCATTATTTATCATGTCCAGCTTCTAAAATATTTATTCAAATTTGTTCAATAAACAAACATAAATGAGCTTTATATAGAAAACAATCGAGCTTTTCGTCAAGTTTAGCAATACATTTACAGCCCTAGATTCACAAATATAAACAAAATAAAAAACAAAAACTAGGCCACATTTTCCAATATAAAATCAAAACATCAAGCCCCATAATATGATAAAATGTGTGCTAAAAAATCATGAAGCTCCATCATAAAAGAAAATTTTCTTTGTCAGAAAAAACAAAAAAGTAGATTTATCATGCTATCCCTTACCCATAAGTCTGTCTTATGTTAATATTAAATGAACAAAAAAATATGTTCCTCACTCTTCCAAGCATTCATGATATCAAGTAAAATAAATTGAGTGTCCTTTGCAAATGGATATATTACCATGAAGGAATTGCAGCAGCTACAAGAATGGAAGGTAGTTTCCAAAGCTTATCAGGATGAGATCCCAATAATGATGCCAGATGCCCCAGAATGTCATTTTCCTGGTTTACATGAAGAAACGAGATGAGCCTGTGATAATAAAAAACAAGTTTAAATGCCTGCGCGGTCCATAGACAACATGTGCATTCCTGCGCTACCCTTTGTTTAAATCTCAATAGAAATTCAATCGAGAACAAGAATTTACCTTTATGTATATTTTTCAAAGCCAACTCCATTGTATTTTTTAGGATCAATCCATAATATACTTTATTATATAATACATTATGCTCTTTAGAAAAGAAAATTTGGGACAATTATATATATAGCATCTGAAACTTTGCTATTTACAATTCTAGCACCCTCTTCCAACCATTCTTCAAACTCTCACACAAACCTCAAAATTCACGATAAGACCGGAAACCATATTTTTTATTTTTATCAAATTCTCAATGGTTTGATAAGCATAAATTCATCAGCTCAGTAGTTCAAAAATATCACCCGGGTGTTAGATTTTGTAAATAGCAATGTTTTGGGTGCTATGTATATAATAATCCCAAAAAAAAAAGCCTTAATTCTCTCTTAGTAATTTTACAAAATAATATTTTTCATCTTTCCCTGATTTATGTATATTTAACCAAATCATATTATCTTCGCTTTTAATGCATCAAATTTGATCAACACTCATTCAACTCTTATCTCTCATCTTAATTATTCTGCATCTCATTTCCTTCTTTCGTACTACCAAGCTTATTATATAAATTATCAAAATTTGTAGTTTTTATTTTAGTCACTATCATTATGCAAGATTTCTAACTTCATTATTAACATAATAAGCATCAGCGGTATTGAATTTTTGTGTTCGTACATGCTAGCAAGCATATTACATTCATTGAATTTTTTCTAAATGTTTTTATGCAAGTACAAAGAAAATCAACTTCATTTGAGCACTCTTACAAAAAGAGAATTAATACAACATTTACATAACTACCCATATCAAATGTTAACATGTTTCTTTTATTATTTTGCAAATTTCAAATCATCATTCACTTTACATGAAATTCACTATGATAATACTTTTCACAATTAAGTAATAGTAAAAATCTCACCATGGCAAGTTTATCACATAAAGCTGTAACTAAAACACTTCACTTGTATTTATTTTCGTTCAGAGTGTAAAGTGATTTATGATACAAATTATAGAATTATCTAATTTTGTTCCTCGAAAAAGTCATTAATACCTTATTGGAATGCAGAGCCGAGTGATTTCTTTGAAGCAATTCATGAAAATCCAATAATTTCTTCGGAATGGAGAGGAAATCACAAGGTAGTGATACTAATTTCTGGATCAGATAATTCCATTTGCTTGAAATGAGCCCCAAAAGCAATAACTCCTATAAAACCATGAAAAAATGGGCAGTATTTAATTTATAATAGAACATTACATGGTGTAACCTCAGCAATTTTAACGGAAAGATATTTAGCATAAAAGTGAACCTCTCTCTCCCTCTCTCTCTTTCTCTCTCTCTACATTGGGATAACATGATTACAGCAAATATTCATTTAGGAAATCTAAAATGTTCAAGGGAAGATCACAAAATCATGGTTTTATTTAAAATTGGATTATAAAATTAAACAATGTGAAGTAGTGAGGTGATTGGCTCAATAATACACAAGATTTCAACTTCATTGGAGGTATTTTTATATACCATAATGCGGCCCCCTGAAAATAAATAAAATATTGTTCTTAATGAAGGGCACTGTGTCTTACATACTGGATTTACATATGTCTGAGATACAATAAACAAAGGATAACTAATTGGCACGAGACTTGGATAACCCTTTCCTTAATTTATTAACCAAGCAAAGTACAAATAATAAAATAGTATAGCACATAAACATTAATACCAAAATGAAGTTGGTAGTTATATCAGGCTATTGTAAAAGCCGCTTGACACAAGTATACCAGCTCTCATCATACTAAAGAAACATTTTTAAATAAAACTTCTAAATTGTACAATAGGCAAGCACGACGTGATAATATCTATATATATATATATATATATATATATATATATATATATATATATATATATATATATATATATATATATATATATATATATATATTAAATTGAAAACTACAGTAATATTTAAGATTATAAATAATGGTGTTGATTTTGAAATTGTATGTCATCCAAATTTGCACCAATAGAGCCACCTCCAATAAGAAGACAGGAAAAGATGGTAAATATTAAAAATACAAAAAGGAGATTATACTTTTAGAGAAAAAAATGGAGAGCATATGAAAAACCGCCTGTTTATATTCATGTGGAAACAATTTAATAAACATTACACTAGAAATTTGGAAACCTTAGCAAAATTTAAATCATTCGCTATAATTTAATAACTAGCATTTTCCAAGATATGTTCAAACAGGAAAAATTTTATGTTACATATATACTTGCACTTTCCTACAATATTTGCATTGAAAATTGCATGGTAAACAAGACAAAACATAAGTAGTGCTCATATAAAATTACCGTAATTTCAATAACATTATCATAATAGGGATCAGTTGAAAATATTAACCCTTCAAAAATCCGACTCCATTGATCCTTGGGTGCTTGAAAAATCAACTCCGCACCGGAAAGTAATTTTATGGTTCTCTTGTCTAGCAAATATGAAACACACCTTGATCTCCACTGATTGAACTGGTTTAGCTCCATCAATATTTGATCACCACTGAGAGAATAACAACATTTGTTTCTCCAGTTAACTTAAAAAAAAAAAGTTGTTTTCATCATATTCTTACCCTTTCTTAGTCTATAAAAAATTCAAATTTGTAAATATCTACAAAATTATGTCATATGATTAATTCCTGCGGATCATTACAGCAAAAACAAATAAAAATACATCTTAACAATAGTTTAAAGCACATAAGCTAATCTCAACCGGTTGAGCTGAAAATAATCAAACCAGGTAAATTAAAGACAAGTTCGTAATATCACACATTTCGAAACCAATGTTATAGCCTATTATTTATCCAAGCCAACAAGATTACAATCCCAGTAAGATTTAAGCAGAGTGCACCTGACACCAATAAAGATAACCAAAGCCAGATATGATTCACAATAAGAATATTAATGTGAGACCAAAAGCATCATTATATTAATATAATATGAATATTGTCAATATTTTAGAGTGAATAGACTGAATGGCTTTTTCTTTCGATTTCATTCCAATAAATAATAGTCTGTACAATCTAATTTAAGTATCCTAATAATATAAAATAACTTGTACTAATACATATTCCAAATCTAGCTGTAGGGAAAGAATATGTACAACTAATATATAAAATTTAATTCAACAATTTAAATAAAAAAACTCTTAATTCTGCCTGATTTTAGATAATCTTGATTGACAAATATCATTCTTTATAGTCCCTAAGCCTGAACAGCTCGGGCTTTCAGCTTGGCATCAACAAGACTGTAAGTCTCCATTCTTGCCAAAGGAATTGTTCATCAATTAAACCAGTAGTATGTATACTGGATCTCAAACAAAATAAACTGTTTGAATACCATGAAAAAAATTCTAAAATAATGATAATAAATTACTCGCGCAAATTTAACTTCTTCTTAGCACCATGAATGACTTTCATTAGTTGTCCCCTTTTTCTAATATAAATTTATGTTAGGTATGGCTCATATCTATGGAGGGAGTTTCTTGGTGAAGAGGCGTGACTCCTGGTGAAAATGAGTGTCTCTTGGAAGTTAGTGGGTTGGGGGGAGCGAGGGCGTGTTTGTAATTTATCCATGGGTTTTTTCTATAAATAGATGTGTAATCCTCTGGATATGTAACTCATCTGAAATAGTGAAATTCCCTAATTCGCTCCCGAGGACGTAGGCAATTCTTTGCCGAACCTCGTTAAATCTCTTGTGTGTTCTTCTGATTTGTGTCGATTCTTATTTCTCGCTTCGAGTTTTCATAACAATTGGTATCAGAGCCTCGTTCGAGGAAACAGGAGGAGATCGACGCGGAAGATCGAAGAAGAAAAGAAGATTTGGCTTCGAGGTTTGAAGAATTGCGGTGTGGTGTTCTAGGCAGGAGTTTGGCGCGGAGAGGTAGTTCCCGGCGAGACGTTCGTCGCAGGCGGAGTTTGGCGGGCTGAAATTTGCGGTTCGCAGGGACAAATTTCTGAAGGCGTGCGAGGGAGTCCGCGACATCGGCAGTTCTTCGCGCGGCTCGGTTCCAAGCGCGACAACAGGGAGGAACGTCGCGGGTGACACTGAAGTGCCTCCGTGACACTTCGCAGCAGGAGGTTCGGCCGGCTTGCAGGCAGTCGGCGTCCGGCGGTTGGAGCAGGAAGCAGGCGGCCAGTTCGTCGGAAGTTAGTCTGCGCAGGGAAAGGGCGGCGGCCGGGCGGTTCGCGCGCGGGAACGGTTGCGGCGGTTGGCGAGTCCGGGAGGCGGTTCGAGATCGTGCAGTACAGGCGCGGCAGTTCGGGCTGCAGTGAAGTGGGGAGAGGAGAGGGAATAGAGGAATCTTTAATTTCTACTACAGGAATATTCCTCTCCTGTTCCTTTACACATGTTGGCTTTGCGGTTTGGGAGGCAGGAAAGAAACTGGGAAGAGAAGAATAAAGGAATCTTTCATTCCCACTAGAGGAATATTCCTCCTTCATTCCTGTTGGCTTGGCTGAAGAAAGGAATTTTAATTCCGGAAATAATTACTGCCTACGGAGAAAATTAATTTCTGGAAATAATTACTGCTGCTTACGGAAAAAAATTTTTAATCGCCGTGCGGAGAGGATTTTTAATTCCACAGAGGAGTTCGACCAGTTCAAAAATCCGCGGGAAACAGAGGTTGTCCACCGCGAACAGGTGCCTCGTTTTGCAGGAAATTGAGGTGTTCAACCAGTTAAATTCGTCGGTTCGTCGCGGGAGATTTTGCGACAGGTGGAGTTCGGCGGGGTGCGGGTGGCGGCGGGCACGATTGTTTCGTGAACGGGAGTTTCGTGGAGGTTTTCTTTGAACATGTGCGAAGGGATTCGTGGCTTGCGGAAGCGACGATTGGTGCCGAGGTTACTGGTACGAACAGGAATTGTGTTTCGTGTGGAAAATTTGATTCACGAATCACAGGAGAATCGCGGGAAAGTTGTTGCATTTGACAGGAAAAATTTCAGGTTTCTTTGAATTTATTTGCGGAGTATTTTTCTTTTGTTTTCGAAGCGAGGTAGGAAAATACGGTGCGGGATTAAATTAGGATGGCAATGTACGGAGCAAAATTCGAGATAGTGAAGTTCGATGGAGCAGGGAACTTCGGATTGTGGCAAACAAGGGTAAAAGATTTGTTGGCACAACGAGAGAATTTTGAAGGCTTTGCGAGCTACGAAACTCGATAATATGGAAGATGAAGATTGGGAAGAGTTACAACTTCGAGCGGCGAGGTACCATACGTTTATGTACGGCAGATGAGATTATGTATCATGTTATGAATGCGAAATCTCCGGGAGAAGTATGGAAGAAATTGGAATCTCGGTTTATGTCCAAATCTCGACGAATAAATTGTATACGAAGCAAAGGTTGTATGGATTGAAGATGCGAGCGAATCTGATTTGTCACGACACTTGAATGTCTTCGATCAAATAATCACGGATCGGCACGTCTTGATGTGAATATTGAGGATGAAGACCGAGCGATGATTCTTTTGTGTTCGTTGCCTACTTCTTATGAACATGCGGTGACTACTCTTACATATGGGAAAGAAACAATTAAAATTGATGAGATTCTTGCGGCATTGTTGGCTCACAACCAGCGGAAGCGAGAATGCGAAGGAAAGCTCGAATGGTAATTGTTTATATGTTAAGGGTAATCGGGATCGTGAAAGTAAGGAGGAGAAGGAGAATTACGGAAGGTCGAAGCCTCAAAGGCAAGAAGATTCGTTGCTTTAAGTGCAAGAAGCGGGACATATGAGGAGAGATTGTCCGATGCTCGAAGGAGACTCGTAATGTATCTTCGAGGGATGCGAATATGGTGCGAGTGATACAGATTACGATGATAGTGATGCGCTTTCGATTACTGACAACTCGGTTAAAGGATGGATGGATTCTTGATTCGGGATGTTCTCATCACATAACACCAAACGGGAAGTGGTTTTCTTCATACGGGTTATTTGATTACAGTTCGATCTATACAGGTGATAATAGACGTTATAATATTGCTGGTATAGGTAAAGTCAGAATTCAGATGTATGATGGCACTGTCAGAACATTATGTGATGTCAGACATGTTCCAGAGTTGAAAAAGAATTTGATTTCTTTGGGCACTCTACACAGAATTGGTTTCATTCCTAAGGCAGATGAGGATAGGGAAACCATCAGAATTGTTAAGGGTGCGATGGTCGTGATGAAAGGGAAGATCATCTGCGGGTAACATCTATAAAGCTTGTTGGGGAGTACGGTTGCGGGTGGAGATCGCTCTGTTGGAACATATGATGGAAATGCGAAGGAACTTTGATCGAGCGAGAGTTAGATGGTTTGGTGGCCCAACCAACTGGTGTAAGAAACTTCATGATTTATTTCTCTAAAGAGAGCTGGATATTCGCGAGGTGGAGATTTTCTCTAAGGAGCTGGATATTCGCAAGGTGGAGATTGTTAGATGTATTTCTCTAAGAGGCTGGATATTTGCTAAGGTGGAGATTTGTTTGGTAGGCACATATACAGGGTGAAGCATTTCTCCTAAGGTGCTTGATATTCGCCAAGGTGGAGAATTGTTAGGTATGGCTCATATCTATGGAGGGAGTTTCTTGGTGATGAGGCGTGACTCCTGGTGAAAAGAAGTGTCTCTTGGAAGTTCGTGGGTTGGGGGGAGCGAGGGCGTGTTTGTAATTTATCCATGGGTTTTTTCTATAAATAGATGTGTAATCCTCTGGATATGTAACTCCTCTGAAATAGTGAAATTCGCTGGCTCGCTCCCGAGGACGTAGGCAGTTCTTTGTCGAACCTCGTTAAATCTCTTGTGTGTTCTTCTGATTTGTGTCGATTCTTATTTCTCGCTTCGAGTTTTCATAACAATTTAATCTTACAATAGTTCCCACATTATCTTCGTTGTAACCCTAATGAACCATTATTTGTCATTCACAGTCAAGCTTCGGAATAATTAAAGCCTTTCTGGATGCTATTTTATTAATCTAGTGATAAGACTCTTGTAATCAAGAATCAAGGCTTACATTAGTAGCTTTCATGTTCCATGTAAATAGGAAAAGAAAAGAAATTGATAGATTCTCAAAGAGTTCTAACTAATGGCGAAAGTATAACATTCTCCCATGTGTTTGGCACTAGAAATCAGAAGAAAATTGGATATAGAAATGACTTAAATTTAAAAAGAAATGCTTACTCCAAAGATGCACCATCAGCAGATTTCCACTGAAACATTATGTTCTCATAACCTATTTTATTCCCTGCAAAAATTTCTGAAAAACCATTTAAGCCTTTCTCAATCAAAGACAAAAAAGAAATCACTGCCTGCCTATTTAAAATTTCTCGAAGGACAAAGAAAGAACTATCAGCACCAACGCCCCCCTCATTTCATCATTAAACATAAGGTGCGTGTGAAGATTTTTATCTAATTGATTCGAGGATTTAGAGGTATTGGGATCATTATCTGGTAGCAAGGCCGTAGCTACATTTTTTAAGCCCACTGCCGCCCCTGCAAGCTCTAGCGAATCCATTTGCAATGCAAGCCTCTCAATATACACTTTCTGACAATCATTACGTGATTCTGAGAGTTCTTCAAGGTCCATTTCAACAGCAGCTCTAAGAAAAGCAACAAAATGCTCATCCTTTATAGGGTGAGTCTGAAGTAAATATTCTAAAACAATTCTTCTCGCATTAGAAAGAGTTGTAGATGTCATATGAGCAAGGCCCTGCCGTTTAGAAGTTAAGAGAAAAATAAATAAATAAATTAGTAAATTTCAGCATCTCAAATTTGAACAAAGGAAAAAACTACATCTTTGATGTTTCTGACAATAAACCATTTGCTGACCAGAGGGAAAAGTGGATCTGATGTGAGATTGAACAGAACTACATCAAGCTCCTTCACAGACTCCTCGTACTTATCATAAAGCTCCAAGCTTTTCAACACCTGAAGAGCACTTAGCCGCATTTAGCAAAAGCAGTAACTCTAACAATGTTGGCATGAAGGAGAATCAACAAACAGGGTCAAATTCATCACTCCAAGCAGAGGGATTAGATTGCATACATTTTCAAAGAAGAGGCCCCATCTCACTGCCTTTTTGATGTTATCGACGTCCCAGACGGCCGGAAGGCCGGAGGTTTGGTAGCCTGAGGCCAGAACGAGTATGTCTACGAAGCCTTTGATCTGAACAACTAGATCAGCCATTGAAATGTCGGGATGAGACCAACCCATCTTCTTTGCAAGAGCAATAAGGACCGACGCTCGGGTTCCAAATTCGAAACCCTTGGAAAGACGGAAGACGCCTTAGCCGTTTAGACTTCCCGCCTTTGGCCAGTTTAGTAATTAACAAAATTATGAAGGGGCATTTACATTTACATATCTCACACCTAAATGATTATTGCTACACACGTGGCTTTCTAATTTTTAATATCGTAAGAAAAAATAACACTTAAATTTCACAGCTCTGTTCTACTTAAATTTTGAAAAGTAATTTATAACTCAACATATGATTGATGGATGAATTTTTTATCTTAAAAATAAAAAAGACAAATAATTAATAAGAAATCATCAATTTTCTTATCTGACATTTAAACTTCAATTTTAACATTAATATCACTTTACTTATATGTGTTTTGTGTTAGAATTTTCGCGGCGGTAGAGTGATGATTTAACGCCTTAACGTTGCACGAATATCCAACACGGACAGATAAAAGTAAAATGGAGAGATAAGACGCCAAGTTTTTTTTAAATGGAAAAAATCTAAAAAGAGAAAAAACTACAGGGCATAGCCTAGACAAAATATTCCTCTATAAATATGCAATTACAAAAATACAAATTTTTCTCACATTTGAAAATGAATTGCAATGCTAAACCAAGTACAACACATGAACATGTCCAATGTACCGAACACTTCATGAGTTTAAAGAAAGTTATCGTATTATGAGTACAGCTATTTTAAGTATTTGTTGTTGGAACTATTGTCAAATATTTAATATAGTGTTATTCGCTATTCCGAATGTGAGATACTTCGTAACTCCTTATTCATGAAACCTTGTTACTCCATATTCAAGATACTTCGTAACTTTGTATTAGGATACTTCATTGCACCGTATTTCAGGGGTACACTGTTACACAATAGAGTTCAACTATGGTGGCGAGTAGGGGGTGGCAGGCGATCTGTGAGTAGTGGTCGACGGCTATGAGATCTAAAAGTTATAGTCGGGTCTTCAATTTAGAACAACACTGAAATTTAACTCATTCTCATTGCCCTCAAGTGAAGAGAGTGTGTCTATTTATAGACTCAACGAAATGGGCATTTTGTTCATTCGGACATAACTCTCACAACCATCCAATCAAACAACCCAGGTTGATACCCCATGATCATAATAAGTCTCTTTATTATTTAAGGGTCTTAATGACCTCAGAATCGAGTGATAAAATCTCGTTGGATTATTCTCGTTGACATGCTCAATCTGACTATAAGTACGCCAAAGTTGAAGTTCATTTGGCCATCAGATTAATTATCTTAAGCCTCCAAATGTGGTTCAATGGTTTGCTCTGTTAGAGAATAATGTATGGATCTCTTGTTTCATTCATTCTATAAAGAAAACTGATACCTATACAAGAAGTTTAAGGTTTAGAATAGGAAAAAAATAAGAACAATAATTATCCTAAACTTATGTATATGCAATCAAAGCTATTTACATCATATCATGACAATTAGTGCTATTGATTACTTTCTTTTAATTATATTAATAATTATTAGAAAACTCATAATTATACAATAATTGTTTAATTTCATCCGAATATTGTGTATATGATTGATTTTGCATTTAATTGCTTATGGATATCATGCATGAGATTGATCCTGCAATCCTTAACATGCTCTGATCTCAATTAGACTCAGATTACACCAATTTTGGTATCGTTGAGTTTGTCTTTTCGAGATGTCATAAGTTTACTGAAATCAAAACTATGGATGATTTTTAATTTGAATCTTAATGTCTTTCGATAAAAAAAAATGTCTCAAGATTTGTGTCAAATAATGAAATTTATCGATGATGCATCAATATGAAAAATGTGTATTTCACATTTTAAAAGTTAAAAAGAGTGATATTTTTTATGTGATATGGAAATTTAGAGTGGTATAAATTTAGAAAATAAAATTTAGGCAATATATTTGTAAATACATAGGAATTGGGTGATATGCATGTAAATGTCCCCAATGAATATTTGATTAGTCAATCAGCTTATGGTAAGTTAATGATATGTGCCACTGGGATAATCATAGGGATGTAACAAGGATGATGACAAGTAACTTCAAAAGCATCAATATTGACAAATATAGTGTTAGTACTATGTGTAGAATCCAAAACTATCTTAAGAGCTCTCTAGTTATACAAATTTTTTTGCCAAATAAATTGAATTTAATTGCAACTCTACTTGACTTCAAGAGGTTCAATTTCCATATTTGCAAGTAGATGCAATCATCATATCAACAAAAATAAAAAAATTGATCAAATTCATAAATGTTATGAAAAATGATGAAAATTTATTCACAAATAATTTTCTGATTATCAACCATTAAACTGTTAAGCTTCTAAAGCCCTGCAACTGTTGTTCCTTCAAGTTTGAACTTTCAATAAGCATGACACATGCATCTACAACACTCTACTTACTCCTAAACTAAAATAATCAGCTCCTACTCACTGTTTCTCTTAGCTCACCGCTCTCTTCCCCTTCCAATGTTTCAAACAGCTCAGCCTTGTAAACATAAAACTTACAAACAATCAGAAAGAAGAAAAAATTGCAGAAACTTAAGATGGATAACAACCTATAATAGTAATCAAGATGAGAGGCATTCAAATTGTTCAGAATCCATCCCTTTCTACCATTTCTCTGTGTGATATGTGCCACTAAAGACAGCAAAAAACTACTCAGAAAGTTCCCAACTCCATATGTAACCAGCGAATATGCAGTACCCAAACTTTTCATACCCTCAGGAGCTTGATGATAAAAAAAATCTAACTTCCCCACGACCAGAAAAGCTTCACTCACTCCCATGAGAACAAATTGAGGAAGCAATATGAATATAGTAAGAGGCACTTGGCCACCATTATTTGGATTATCTCTTGCAACACTCAGCCTCTTTTTCTCCACTAGTGAAGCAACTATCATCACCGTGGCATCAAAAACAAGCCCAACTCCAAGTCTTTGGAGAAGAGAGATTCCTCTTGGATTCTTAGTCCAAGCTCTCATGATTCTGACAAAGCAACGGTCGTAGAGGAAGATGGTGATAAGCATGGAGATGGTGGTGAAGGAAGCAAGGCTGGCTGGAGGGATTTGGAAGTGAGGACCAATGTGGCGGTTGAGGGTAGTGCCTTGCTTGATGAAGAGGGTGTTCACCTGTACATTTGGTTTGCATTTTTCTCAATATTAGTTGGTGCTGATATTAAGCAATACAGCTTAAAAATATGAGTAAAGTTCAGGTGAGAAATTATGGTACACCTGGGAAGTTATGATGGCTGGGATGAACATGGAAATGACGACTGGGATCAGTCTCAGCATCTGCTTTGTTTCCTCTATGTGAGTTACAGGGCATAGCTTCCAGGGATTTTTGCTTGTGCCTACTATAACTGCTGCTTTGTTTAGAAACCTGGTTGATGAGTAACAACAATCTATTAATGTTGGGAATGGCCGTTATTTTAATTGGTAATGATTGTAATTAAAAAAAAATTTAAGCACTATATGAGTGAACCAAAACAAGCTTCAGGGACCCCACCCAACAAGCCTGCCTTACTCATAAAAACAGACAAAATATTATAGTCCAATTCCTTGCAATAAAAAAAATAAATATGGTTTCATCAATAAGAAAATCTCTAGGATTAAATAGAAGAAATGTCATAAGGAAAACATATAGATGAACAAGATATAGAGTAGATGATTGACCTCATCGAATCTGTGGCTGGAATTTTAAACCTTTTTTTCTTCATATACTCTTCTGAATCCAATTCATAAAGCTTCATTGAATCCTTAGGCAGATCCACTCTAAATTTTCTTATCGAAGCAACCAAAACTCTTGCAATCTTTGTGAAGGGGCTCCCTTGAGGCAACTTGTGTCTGTAGAATGAAGTCCCAGCATAGAAAATCACCAACGAGATTGCAAGCCCCATTGTAGGGATCCCATACCCTACAGAGAAGCCTACATTATCCTGCATTTTGGAGCGTAAATAAGTCGAATATAAATGAACTCAAAGCAACTGATCATAAGAGTCCCTAAACTTTTTTTTGTGCCAATTTTAATCTAAAAATTTGTATTTATACAATTTAGTCCCTCAACTTTTGAAATTTGAATCACTTTGATTGAGGGAAGTTTTTTATGAGAATATTTTAGACATTGTCAGATTGATCCTATTAATTTAAACTGATCTTAAATAGTGAGATTGATTTAAAAGAAGTAAAAAATGTCATTAAAAAAACTTTTCCATCCTCAGTTTCATTACACACAAACAATAAAGTTGACAATAGGGGATGACTAAACTGAGCATCTAGAAAAAAAATCTAGGACTTAAACAGACCATCTAAAAAGTCAGGATACTATTTAAAATATGGAAGATTTACATACATACCACTGAATTCCTTTGTATTTACACATCTAATACGTAGACATCAATTTGTACATACATGACATCTTACAAAAGATGTCTTTGACCTTTTAAAAGCCAAAATAATGATCTCTTTTATCTGACGTGAAAGATTTGAGTGGTATGAATATTAAAAATGTAAAATTTAGGTGTTATGTATTAAATACGTAGGAATTGGGCGGTATGTATGTAAATACCCATATTAATTTGAGTTGTTCATCAACTTATCCCAATCAAATAAGGCCTTACCTGCACATATACAAGCATGATATTTGCAAAGAGGGTTCCCAGGTAAATGCTGAACATCCACCAATTGAAAAAAGATATTTTATCTGCTCTCTCTTTGGGATCGAACTCATCGAATTGATCGGCCCCAATGGTTGAAATGTTTGGCTTGGTACCTGCTGTGCCCAATGCAATTGTGTAGAGCGCGCTAAAGAAGATGCCAAGCTGAAGCTTCGACGCTGGCTTGCAGTTCCCGGCGCCAGCAATGTCTTGTATGTTGCAGGCTGGTGGTTTAAGTGATGGAAGTGATACAGCTGCAGTTAACAAGCACATTCCCTGTGTTGCAATAATAGTATGTTAAGTGCTTACATATCTAAATCCTCTTTGATGTATAACAAGTTGTTATATATATATATATATATATATATATATATATATATATATATATATATATATATATATATATATATATATATATATATATATCAATCAATTAAGAAATTATAGTGGCATTTACATGCATATCACACAATTCTCAAGTATTTACATATCTAATACCTAAACATATTTACATGTATACCACCATAAATAACCCAACTTGTAGGACTCAATCACCATCTTGACTCAATCTATAAGTTAATGAGATTAGGTGTTAGTTGGCCTAAGACTTTAATTCAGCGTGGAAATTAACTTTTATATTTATTGAACAATGGAGTAGGAACAATAATTATGGTTGTATTATAGCTTTGTTATTTCTAACATTGTCCTGCTTGCATGTTTTCTTCTGTCTTTCTAGATGGTCTAAGGTACTAATTTCTTTGTGTTCAAATGAAAGTATTCAGTAATGGAGCAGGGGCACCTAATCCAACATACAAGTGGCACATTGAGACATATCACATATTTACGCTTCATTTAATAATTTTAGCTCCACATTATATTTTTATTAAACTATATAAAATTAACCTATATAAACAATTCTTATGTATTTACATATCTCACATTTTAATTTCATATTTACATAGCAATCAAATCTTTAATATCACATCAAATATAGTACTATCCAATTTTTAAAAGTGAAATCCATTTTTTAACGTATAGGTTTAAAACACCAAAGTGTTATGTATTAAATATAAAAGTTTAGTTGCGAGATTTATAAATACATAAGAATAGTGTGATGCATATGTAAATTTTTCTAATAGATTCTTAAGTGCATGTATAGAATGTTAGGTAAGTCTTATAAATTAGATAAGGGACAGATGTTGGAGCGGAGCGGAAGCTTCTATCCAATTGGGAGAGTTTTGTTAAGTGGATTTGGGGTGTGGGAGCAATGCACCCGCGGTACGGTACAATGGTAATTTTGTATTTACATATTGTACACTAAGGTTATATGTGTGTGTGTGTGTGTGCAAGCATGTGCGCGCGCGCGGGGGTTATATTTGTACCTCTAAGGGGATGTATTGTTTTTTAATAAATCAAAAAGTCGCCGCCGCTCATTGCTCCCGAGAACATAGGCATATTGACGAATCTCGTTAAATTCTTGTGTTCTTTCTTGATTGTTTGGTTCTTGATTCTTGCGCTTCTTTATCCTAATTCCTCAACATAGAATAATAAAATTGACCCACTTAATGGGATAAGGGCTTCTTGTTGTTGTTGTTGTTGTTGCACAAATAAAAAAATTTCAATTTATTTACTTGAGGAAAAAAAAAAAAGTAAACAAAGAAAAAAACGTGCAAATGAAGCCTTATGGTAAAGTCCCGAACTTTTGCAAGCAGAAAAGCATGTATAGCAGCTTTCTTTCAGCTAGGTACAAGTAGTGATCCATGATACAAATTCTTAACAATGATTAAAATTAAAAAGGAGGATTTGCATACATACCATCAAATTCCCATTATTTATATATCTAACACCTAACCTTCAATTTTTAAATGCATACCATACATATGCATGAAAACTTGTATTTCACTCTCTAAAAGTTAAGACTCTGGTCTTTTTCATGTGATATGAAATATTTACGTGGTACAAATGTAAAAAATAAAATTTATGTGCTGGATATATATTTAAATACATAGGAATTGTGTGGTATGCATGCAAATTGTGGTTTTTTTCCTTATAATTTTGAAGAATAGTAACGGCTCTCATGATTGAAATTACCAAGAAATAAACAACAGAGAAGATAGTGAAAGTCCTGTATCGACCGAGATGTGCATCAGCAATGTAAGCTCCGGCGACGGAGGACAGAAAACCAGTTCCCGTCCAATAAGTAACGTTGTTGGACGATGCCACTGTGCCTTGATGGAGCTTTTTTGTCAAATAAACCACTAAATTAGATGATATTCCATAGTACGCCATTCTCTCGAACACCTCATATACTGCAAAAATCAAATTTTCATTTCATGTAAAATGAAAAAACAGAGAACTAAATTATAATAATAAATAAATAAAAGAGAGAGAATGATATAAATTACCGACTATGAAATAGCAGGCGGTCCATCCACCTCTCTTTGATCTGAGAACTGGCTTTCCTTTGAGATCAACTGAGCCATCCTTTGTGTAATCTGAACGCCCGCTCTCGGAGCCGTTTGCTTCCATTTCTCTGTTTCTGCTGCTGCGAAGAAAGCTAGTTGTTGCAGCACTCGCACGCGCATATATGTAGAGAGAGAGAGAAAGAGAGCACTCAACAACAGTGCTTCTTATTTAAGTTTATTTAAATAAGTTGTATATACATACCACTTAATTCAAGTATTGTTGCCGCGCAGAGGGAGAGAAAGAGGAATCACCCCCGCGCACCCACTGGTGCTTCTTAAAGAAGTTTTACGTGGCCATAAGGCAATGGAATAAGGCTGGCATGTGGCACTGTCCACTGTCTAAGGGCAAGTAGCACTCTTCACTATCTAGGGGTATTTATGTAATAAGATGTAATTAGTAGTCAAGCTGTATGTATTGGGTTGGTAACAGTTATTTTCTCTATTGGAGCTATTATACTTTGCATTTATGGTATGAGAGCGGGGCCTGAGGAATTTCAGGCATCTCTCAATCCAGTTCGAGTCATTTTCTCTTATCACAAAGCAAAGAACTCCAGCCCAATCAAAGATAGTTGTATTGTGAAAAACGACGACAAAAATTGAAAAATTGGGACGAGAAAAAAACATAAAAAAAATGCGACGCACAGATTTACATGGTTCGATAAATTTTCTACGTTCACGGAGCTGCAAAGGATTTTATTACTTCGTGGAATTACACCGCCGACCACGTCGACTTACAAGAAACTGTCTCTCTCTCCCATCTCTCTCCTCTCTCTTCCTCTCACTCTCTTTTTCTCTCTCTCTCTCTTCCCCTCTCTCTCTCCATTCTTGAGCCACGTGAGAAGAAGAGTGAAAAATCAAGAAATCCAAAAGAAAGCAGCTTTCTTTTCTTCAGTCGTCCTCTTCAGCCCAAGGATCAAGGAGGGAGAGCAGGTGGCTTGACTTGTAAAGGCTTGGCAACTGCTCCTCTTTATAAGTAGCAAAAATGCCAATATAAAGAGAAGCCAAATAGCTGAAGGTGGTAACAACAATATGCACTTTTGCGTGAGGAGTGGCGGGACCACATGAGAGAGAGGGTGAGTTGGTGGAACCGCGAAGGGGAATTGAGCGGGATCCTAAAGGGGGCGAGAAGATCACAGACTCCATATTCAACAATTCTCTCACTTAGAGACTGGGGCACTGACTACACCACTTACTGGCTACATCATCTGCTGGTTGTACTGACTTTTTTCCTCAAACATGATATCCTCCACCTCTGCAACTAAAAGCCCCAGTTTTCATTCCAAAAGACCAGCTAAAGTCGAGCATAACTTCAGCTTCTTAAGAGTAACACCCTCAATTATCATATCAATGTCAACATAGTCTTGTACCTCCAAGCTCTTTTCTGAGTTACTCCCGTATCTTCTTACAACTCCCAATGCATGGGCAATATCCTGCCTCTGGTGAAAGCCATTTTCAACATGTCCAGCCTTGTACCTTTAACTGCCATCAGACGCAATCTTCACACGGTACACCCACTTGTTGTGCAAAATCTTCTTCCCTGGTGGAGGTTTTGTCAGCTCCAAGTCTGATTCTATAGCAGGAAATCTGTCTCCTCTTTTACGGGCAACTCCCACTTGCTCGAATTTTCATCTTGCAAGGTTTCCTAATATACCTCTGTGGTTCTCCACCATCTGTCCGCGGAACAATAGGAAGGGATACCCCGGACCCACTCTCCTCATCACTTCCATCACTGCCCTGCACTGTGGCCTTTGGTAGATCATCAAATCTTACTTTTCTACTGTGGTCACCTGTAGTTATATATAGTGTGTCTGTCTGAGCTAGCATCAATGCTCATTTGGCAACCTTCCAGGTGCTATATGAGAACACTACTAAATGACCACCCTCATTGAGTTTCACAACAGAAATAAGGTTTCTCTTAAACTTAGGAACATGTCTGACCTTTTGCACAGTCCATTTGTTCTTGTTAGGGAGTGCAATATCAACATCTCTCATCCTCACCACGTTCAGAGTTGTTTCATCAACCATACATACCTTCCTAAATTCACCAATAACATAATTTAACATTAACTCCTGTTAGGAAGATGTATGAAAGGAAGCCCCTAGATCTAGTATCCAGTCATCAACAGAACTTTAAACTGCCAGCAATAGTGAGTCACGTATTTCTTTTGTTACCACATTTGCATTATCATTCTCCTTTTTAGGATTCCTGCAGTTCCTTTTTATGTGGCCAACCTTGCCTCAATTCCAGTAGGTTGCATGCTAACTAGACTTTGATTTTGATCTTCCTCTGTTTGAGTTATTGTCCTATGCTCTCCCTCTGAAATCAACAATTAGTGTCAAACTCGAACCCGAGGTCGCACCGGATTCTTCCTGGGCACCTCCTCAGACAAAATCAAATCACAAATATCATCATATACAGTTTAGATTTACCTGTAAAATTGCTAACTGTCATCCTCATGGATTCCCAGCTATTTGGTAATGAAGCCAACAATATCAGTGCATATATGTCAACGTCAAAATTAATTTTAACAAACGACAATTAATTTGTGATATTATTGAAATCAATCAAGTGTTGGGCAACAGACACACATTCTATCATATTCAAATTGAATAACTTCTTTATCAAATGCATATTGTTATTCGCAGATGACTTTTTATACATACCTGATAAAGCTTCCATGAGATCTACAGTAGTCCTCTCCTTGACGATGTTGTGGGCAACAGATCTCGACAGAGTCAATCAAATAACCCATAGAACCTGTTGATCCAACATATTTCATTCTGCCTCATCCATCTTTTCCTGTTTCTTTCATAGTAACGGAAGATGAAGTTTCTTCCCACAAAGGTAGTCCTTCATATGCATCATCCAGTAACCAAAATTTTTGCCATTAAACATCTCGATGCCCAATGCTACACTTGATCTCCGGCCATCGCTTTCCTCAAATCCTTACCAAAGCTCTGATAGAAGTTTTTGTGAAAGACAACGAAAAAATTAAAAATTTGGGACGAGAAAAATACACCAAAAAAGATGACACACTACATGGTTCGACAAATTTCCTACGTCCACGGAGCTGCAAAGGATTTTATTACACCAAGGAGTTACATCATTGACCACGATGACTTATAAGAAACTTTCTATCTCTCTCCTCTCTCTTCCTCTCACTCTCTTCTTTTCTCTCTCTTCGCTTTTCTCTCTCCTTTCTTGAGCCACATGAGAAGAAGAGTGAAAAATCAAGTAATCCAAAAGAAAGCAGCTTTCTTTTCTTCAACCGTCCTCTTCAGCTGAAGGATCAAGGAGGGAGAGCAGATGGCTTGACCTGTAAAGGCTTAGCAGCTGCTCCTATTTATAAGTAGCAAAGACTCATATAAGGAAAAGCCAAATAACTTAAAGCGGCAACGACAATATGCATTTATGCGTGAGGAGTTGCGGGACCGCGTGAGAGAGAGGGGGAGTTGGCGAAACCACGAAGAGGAGTTGGGTGGGATCCTGAAGGAGGCGGGAAGAGTACATACTCCATATTCAACAGGTTGACGATCTATTCCTTCTCAAGAAAAAGAACACGAGAAATTTTGGGCATCTGTAGTTCATTTGAGCTCTACCCTGTGAAATCCAACCTACTCCTCTGATCAAGAGATGCAGAGTACTATAGGCCATTAGTTATTTGTTTCTCATCGAGAGCAAGAGATCTACTGTTACCTTATATGAGAGATTTTTGTGTTGACACACACTATAGAACTTTTGAAAGACTTCTATCAAAATGACTCAGCATTATATTTAAAGAATAGTAAGCCTCCCCAAGTAGAGAAAATATTACCTTAAGAAAGGGTCTGATCATTCTGATTATGAGGATAATGATGAAGACTTTCGTAAATCTATGAAACCAGAGTTTTTTCTCTTACCATGCGGATGTAAGATAAGATTTATTTTATTATGGGGTTGAGTTCCCTATGAGAGCAAACTCTTATAGTTACTTATATCTCTGAAGTGGTGAGCCTTGAAGAAAACTCTTGATTAGTCTAATGACTTGTGCTATTTAGATTCAAAGGTTGGACTTTTCAAAATAGAGGTTTTATGGGGTGAACGAAGGACTCAAACTAGAAGATTTAAGCTCAAAATTCGATGACATTGTGTCATGAAAGACCCAAACAAAAGTGATTTAACCATCCACCAAGGAAGGTTTACCAAAAGGAAGGGGGTTTAAGAGTTTGGAAAATGCTAGTAGTGAGTCTTGTTTGATCAGCTAAGGTCCAAGGATGAGATTAAGAATTATTGGTCTGACTAGTATAAAGTTATCAGAACTCCTACATTGAAAGACAGATTTGGGTATACAAATGAAAGTGAATTCGTAGGATATATAAGAAATACTAATGGGTATGCTAACCTAGACTTTAGGAATAACGTCATCTGTCAGGATGCCAATGACTTTTTGTCATCCGAGTACGCTGGTATATTACAACCATAACTAACCTTATAACAAAAAATCGTCTTTGCGTGTCATGACCAAGGCACGAGGAGAGTTTCTTAGTTTTAAGAAAGTTTGAAATGCCTTCGTCAGTAACCATGAGTTATTCTATACCATGACATTTCCTTTAGTCTCAAAAGATAGGTTGTTTGTTCTATATGTTCTAATCCTTAGCCCTAAATTGTGTACCTATTAGACTAACCTAGTCTTTTATACTTGAACTAATTTAGACTATGTGTGCGATCCTCAGTTCTTGCGTCCACGTTGGCTATCCCAGATTTGTGTCAGATCTGCTTATGTTTGATTTCCGTTATTTATGTTGGTGTGTTTTAGATATTGTTTGGAGGTTTCACATTTAGTTTGTGGTTTGTTTTAATTCCTATATTTGTAGGTCGAGATGAAAAATCAAGATTTTTCTAAGTTTAGAGTTTGGCTTTGTCATTAGATTTCAAATGTCTTGCTAGATATTAGTGGATAGAACCACGTAGTGAAAGAGTTTCTTCCTCTTTTTCTTTTATAAAAAACCATACATGCAATGCGAAGCATTAAACCACACATGAAATAACATAACTTGCGAAATGATATAACATACATTTAGCTTGGGTTAGACTTGGGTAATCAGAACGCCTTCTCACTGAGCTATTTACTTCCATTTCTCCCTTCTATTGATACTCGGAAAGCTAGTTCGAGAGCACTAACCAGTGCACCTTATTAAACTTCGTTTAAAGATGTTTTACGTACATGACAATTTCTATGTATTGTTCTGTGCACGTGCACTCACCAGTACTTCTTATTAAATATTATTTTATATTTATGTATCAAATACTTAAATTTTAATTTTTACAACTCATGCATGAAAAAAATGTATTTAAAAAAAATATAAATATAATTTTTATGTGACTCGGAATATTTGGTGGTGGAAATATAAAATGTAGTTTAAGGGTTAGATATGTAAATATGAAAAGAATTGGGTGGTATATATGTAAATGCCTTTTTATTCAATTAATTCGACCGTTGTATTTGACTGTAGGATGACTTATGTATTCATGAGAGCAGCCTAAAGTTGACCAAATTAAATCTCACCATTGTTTTACTTCTAGAAACACATTCAAAAGTCTCAGCAATGGAAAATTCAAAGCCAGTCATAGAAGACTCTTTAATGAGTTTTGGACAGCCAATATCATATTTTTTTTATTTTTTATTTTTATTTAAACAAGTACGACCATTAAATTTAGGGTATGATTGAGGACAAATATAATATTAAAAAATAATTATGAAGCTGCTGAAAATTAATTTGACATTCAAAAAATTACGGTGGCTATCATAATTTTTTTTTTTTTTTGAAAAATGAGACTACAACTAGAAAGCCGTCACACCACTTAGCCAGGGTTGGTGGGAAAACACACATTTCGGTGACACTTTTTTGAAAAAAAACTATCAAAATATAATTTATCAAAACAGACAAAACCGTGGTGCAATGCCGTATGACCGTCCCAAACAAACCTTTAGCATGACATGAGTTTCTTCACGTAATAGAAGGTGTAGCTATAAATCATATCGTTAATTTTTTTTTAAATTAATAAAAATTTCAATGTATATTTTGTAATAATTATTGTTTCATTATAAGGGATGTAATCAATTTTACTCTTAAGGAGGACAAAGTAATTAAATATTTAAATTATTTTTTAATATTAGATAAAAATTATAATGTGAGGTGGATGGCAATATTACTAAATTATCTAAATTTTATAAAAAAAATAATTAAATTTTATTGTTTATATAGCAAAATCTCATATTTTAGGATTGGCTGCCTTTGGACAAAATTTAACGCATAGATTCCATGCATCTTCTATTTTGAGCGTGCGTTGGTCGGTATGATCAGTAGGATTAGATAGATCCGATTTGATTTGCACATTCATTATTGCTTTTTATTTTGTAACATTAGTAACATATTTTTATTATGCGTGTCAAACGCATAAATTTAATTTAGGTGGGATTCAACTTCAATTAATTAAATTAATGTCATGATTTATCTATCTAAATTTTTATTAAAAATTAATGAGGATATCTCTCCTTTTTTTATTAAATGAGGATTAAAGTTGTCGTATTTATTTTAAATTAATATAAAATTTGATTTAAGGGAAGTACAACTTCTTTGAATTATATATTTTATAATTATTTTTTCTTAGAATAATGTCGAGCATTTCTTGACCTCGTAAAATAAGTAAGCTTTGTTATTATTTCAGAGGGGGCAATAAATTTGTTCTAATGAGAGCATAAATTATTAATTATCTGTCCGGATGACTATATCACCCGTCAATGAGGTGTACGACGACGTGACGACGGATAGTTGACCATCTAAACGTGCAATATCCGGATGAAATATAGAGTTTCTCTTATAATCAATGTCTAATTCTTAACAAAAAAAAAATCTAGAGGAAAGTTTTTATGATTAATGAACACATTAAAAGCACTAATTAGCATGCAAAAAATGTGGCTCACAACAAAGTGCTCGCCAAATATATTTTACTAGTTCACAGCTCTTTTTAATATATTAGTAAAGATTCATCCCCTCATCTAAAAAAGTCTCATTCTCCCTTTATTAAATTAGTCTAGAATATTGAATTATATATAAAAAATACTTGTTATAATATAAATTTCTTTGCGCATAAATTACATATTTGACCCAAATAGTCCGTGAAGATTTTTTTCGGGTCTAAAGGCTTCTAGATTGACTTAATTTGTGGAATAAAGTAATATTATTTTGAAAAAAATAAGCAATCCAGACTATGTATTTTAATTCTTATGTATTAACATATATAACATCTAAAAATTTATAAGATCACTTTGGTGCGATAAAATTATACATGAAAACGTGTATTTCACTTTTTAAGATTAAAAAATATTAATATTTTTTATGTGATGTTAAAGATTTAGGATCCTTTTGGGGAAGCTTATTTGGTGCGGTGACGTTTTGAAAATGCACCTGACATGTTTGGGTAAACTGTGTTTTGACAACTTATGTGTTTTCAAAACGCAAAAAAACAGTTTTTTCACACTGTACCTATCTAGGTGTAGGTGCGGTGACAGCTTTCTAGCTACGGTCTGACTTTTCCAAAAAAATAAAATTTTGTAATAGCCACCTTCCCTAACTTATCAGCAGATTATACAACTGTCCCAAACAGATCCTTAGTTTTGACGGATATGTAAATAGGTAAGAATTATGTGGTATGTATGTAAATGTCCTAATTTTATAGTCATTTTGGTTGTACGTGTGGGGTAATTTGGTTGGGATGTCACTTTATCTCAATACAGACAATGGTCAACGTTTGACCGAAGGGTTTGCAATCGGGCAAAATGGCAAAAATTTAAGACGCTATACTGAAAGAAAGAGATGGAGAAGACATCAACGGCACGATTGAATTTTAAAATACAAAAATAAATTTGTGCTTTATGTGCCACGATTTAAGAAGGTGATAAAATTGTGCCGAAATGCTTACAAAACGCGTCATGTTGGCATTATTTTTTTATTATTTTTTTTTTTTTGAAAAAAACAGTTTAAATGGTTTTTAAATTTTTTATTTGAAATGTAAGTAAATAATTATTGAACATGATTAAATATATAGATTGATTTAATTATTATTTTTTAAATCACATGAAATATTGACTTTATAAAACTATGATTTAAGATGATGATCATGCATAATCTTCTTAATCATTCTGGAAAGGCATAATACACATGATATAACCCTCTGTATCCGGAAAAAAATATTACATTTCTGATGCAAAACTACATCAGGACTAATCAGAATGCGCCGCATGTGTGGTTCGGCCCAGCTGTGTATTAAAATTTTTAGTTTTTATATTCGGTGGGATTGATGATAAGAGATCTTTGGCTGTGTTGGGTCGACTGTCTTCTCAACCTGATAGACTTAGAGTAATAGTAGCTTGGGATGACAAATATATAATATCCTGACCCGACTACATTTACCTATTTAGAAATTCTACCTCTCATTTGTTGAGCCCTTTTGAGTCCATTCGTTCTTTTGTGACTTTGTTGATGTCATCTTGACAACCCTGTTTACCGATAAGTCGTCACTCGTTTGGGATATTTCTGTCAAGGTAATTTGTTTATTTCGTAGCTCCCAGTGCCGATGAACTGCTACCCATTTAGGATGTGAAAGACTTCTCTCTGTCCTGTGCCTTAACGAGAGCTTTGAAAGCATCAAACTATTCTCAATCGAAATAACCATCATTTTAGTGTTTATTTACTTGTTGTCATGATAATATTAGCAAGACCCCTTTTATCGATAATATTATTGAGTATCATTCAAAATGAAATTAACTAAAGTGATACGTTTCTTTGGGTGTGTTGTTGATCTCAAAACAAAAATGTCTTTTTGTTTCCCTGATTATGAGTGACTTATGTAAGAAATCTCTTAGTAGATATCGTGATTTCGATGTATTTTGATCCGATTTTGTTCGAACGTATACTCTCGACTTACCACATGATGATTACCATACATAAACCATCCATGTTTCTTTTCAAATTTGTTTGTCTATCTTTGTTGTATATCTCATCTTTTTCGATTCCTCTTCTTTTCAAATCATTCCTATGATCCATGAGGGAGATTTATTTAGAAAGAGGAATCATAAGATGATGAAGACTCCGAATTTATAAAAAGAACAAAAAAACAAACATCAAAATAATATATCCAAATAATATAATCTGAAGTTATTTTACAATCTTATTATCATAACATTTTAGAGACTTACACAAGGCTTAAAGCATAACACATTCATAAGAAAAGTACATATCAACCATAACAAACTAGATAAATTTACTTGCATGATTTGCGAGGATATTGTTCTGCATCACTGAAGAAATACACTTGTAAGAGTCATTAAACGCCTTAACATTTCCCGGGCGAGCGAAAACTATCTGCAAATATTCTTTTATATCAAGAAAACACTAGTTTTGATATCTCTAGGAACAAACACTATTTAAAAAATAATAATAATGACAACTAAGGTGGTAAAATAGGAAATGGAAAGAAGAATATTGAAGACAACATTCAAAAAATAAGATAGACTGTATTTTTTATTAATGTGAATAATCATATGATGGATAGCCTGCACAATTGTTTCTCTTCTTTGAGTGCTTATGAAAGCACACATACATAGCATTTTACACTTATGAGAATAGTAAAGGCTTTTTCCTATACCAAAGACCTCACCAAAATAAGAGTACAACATTATAAATTAAGCATTACATAGTATTTTAGTGATCATACAATTCTGTAATCAAAATTTATTAAGCATTATAAAATAGCAACTATATTAATTATGTTTAGGGTTTAAGTGCTCGGTCATGGATACAACCATTAATAAACTATTTAAGCATGAAAGTGTTAAACTTAATATGAAGCAAAGTTTGAAAAAATGGATTTAAAAATTATTTTATTGAAAGAAAGGTGAGTTTAGAATTTTTGAAAGTCAGGGTTATAGAAAGTAATTTAGGTATGTCGTATTTATTTAAAAAATAGGTTTTTAAAATTAATATTTGGAAAAATTACCAAAAAAAAAAAAAAAAAGAATGGACAAGAAGTTGTGTAACATAATTTGTTCAAAGTAAATTTATCATCATATGTTCACTTAGAAGGAATAAATATATGATGAAAAGTCATAATATACATAAAAATAAACATTTATTTATATCTCTTTGAAGTCTTTAGGGTTCACCAAGAACTTATTTTCTTTTATTGCACTCATGATATAAAAAGAAAAAATAAAAAAAAGGAAAAGAAGGTCCATGAGTTTCTTGCATACCTGATAATTCCCAAGTATTCGTGATTTGAAACATGCCGCAGAAAACGTAAAGTAGTACTCCCATTTGCGTATGAATCTTTCATCAAACCCAAGGGAAAGAATCTTGCTATAATGACAAAAAAAAAGAAGAAGATATATAATAAAAAAAAATTACGTTAATTGCATATGAATGACAACCAAGCGAAGTAATGATGGATGACATGTCCCAAAATAAACTTTGTTTTTCATATCTTTGATGTCGACCTTTGTTCTTCTAATTTAATGTGAAAATATTATTAAGATGTTAAATGTATTTTATTTAATGTGAAAATATAAATAAAATATAATAAAAAATAAAAGACAACTCCTAATTTTAAAGCACAAATTTGATGTAGGAAATATTTAGTTCATGCTGCATAGTAGTTATGAACTAAGTAAGTTGACCCTCATGCTTGAAGGGATTCTTACCATTTGTGTGTCATCAAATTTTCTCTCCAATACATTAATCCTTGGTAGTAATGTATGCCTATATTCTCCACATGCTCAACACTGCATGATTGTAAGATTAAGCCTATAATTTCTCAACCAATAGAAAAATATTTCAACTAAGATAAAATATCAACTAAGATATTTTCTTACCAGAGTCGAGAGGAAGAAGTCATGGCAGAAACTACTCTATTTAAAGAAGGAAGGCATGCACCAGGAAAAATAATGTCTAGTACAAAACCATGTGTTTTTCTTTGTTCTTCGTATCTTTGATCCGGGACTGAAGTGAACTGTAAAAAATTCCAGAACTTTTAGCGAGTTATAAAATAATAACCTTAACTTAGATATATGTATGTGTGTGCGCCTAATTTTGTGTGTGGGGGGGTGGTGCATTTTGGATGTGGGTGTGGATGTGGCTGTGTATATAATTCAAGATAATTATTCTAATTATCCAAGAAGCAATAACTATAAGCATTACAAAATTTCTTTGAGAGATAGATTGATATAGTTCGTATAGTGGGCTTGATAGTAGTTAGCTTACAAACATTATGATTTAAAAGTTCTATATTTGACAAAAGTAATTTATTATCAGATATAGAGTTAGTATGGATTTAACATACAAACAAATGCCCCTTTACCTTCATTGTTCATATGTTCAAAATTTGAGCTTGGTTTAATACTAATTTTAGTTCATTTTACTTAATTGCCATGTAATCTACACAAAGAAAAAAAAAGGACAAAAATACAAGATTGAAATTAAGACATAAATAAAAAGGAAAGAAATTAAGGAAAAGTAAAGCATATACTGGAAAGAAAATGATATGGGGATTAAGTTTTTCAAATATGAACCTGTAGAACAAATATGCCATCTTCAGCCAAAAATTTCTCACAACAGCTAAAAAATTCTTCCATGTATTCATGACCAACTGCTTCGATCATTTCACTGTTAAGGCAAGTTCAACTTATCATTAGCATTTAAGATTAAGCATCTATGCATTTATTTTGAAAAGTAATGTGACATAATCATTTTTTTCTATAATTGATGCTTTTTATGAATGCTCAAATGATACTAAATTTTCATGGAATTTTGTATCAATTTGGCGTTTATTAAGTTGTCTATTAAGATCATTAAAATTACTATATAGTCAAACAAATATTTTGCTGAAGGCGTGTATCTTATAACACTGAAAGAATCTGAAAAAAACTTTAAAAAATGACTCAAAATTATTTTAGCGGCCTAATCCCAAGCCTAAATGATTATTTTATTTTGATAATTACTTAATGAGATTAAAATTGTCGAAATTTGAGCATAACAAATCAAATCATCCAAAATATTAGATCGGACTATACAAACTTTTCATCATATATAAGATCATAACATTAAAGGAGGGAGCAATATAGAATCACTACTGCCTTTACAAATCCCCATAGAACGTTCAACACAGGCATCCATTTGGTGTCATTCTATCACAATAAGGTGTGCTCAATATAGTGCAGTTCATATGATTAGATATAGGCTTGTCAAAGTTCTCATGACCTCCACAGACACCCTTCTATTAATGAGCATTTATAATAAATGAATACTCTAGAAGAACTAAATATTTTGATATAAAATGATAGTTTATCATCTAAATAGTATTAGCCCTAAACTCAATTTACAAATCTTATGAGAATTTATTCACACTAATTTGAATTTTCATATGTTTAAGTACGTTGAGTTCAAGAAAACAAAATGTATATTGTAACATTGTTCACAAATTTAATATTTCATTAAATGTTGTCGTTGGAAAACTACTGTTATCCCCTAGTTGAGTATGCATCTTAGCCTTAACCTAAGCTATTTAATTAAGTGGCTCAAAGGCAAGATCTTCTAGTCACTTCTAATTCAAGGGACATCATGATTTCTATTTATTGTTAATAAGCATAAAATATTTAATATAGCTTATTCATATGAGGACCATAATACCCTCTTATAATCTTTATAAATAGAGATTTTTTCCCTTACATATTTAAGATATTCAATGCAATAAAATTTTTCTGTACTTAGAGATAAAGATAAGGGGAACTGTAAGACTTCCTGTAGGTGCACTAAGTAAAAGAGAATCTTATTTGAGCTTCGAGATTTATCTAGGCCCATGGAGCTCAGTGTCAAGAGAAAATCCTACAGTAGTCATCCTATGATATTTCTTAAGTATGGGTAAGATTAGCACAAATAGGAAATCCTATAAGTAATCATCTTCTTCAAGCATTACACTACAGCTGAGCCTATGTAGGAGTTCTCACACCTCTTGACCTTCAATATATTTTTATTACATCACATCCATCTTCTTAAATACTCACTTCACTATGATACATGTATCACAACTTTATTTAATTATAGACATGTTGGAACATCATTAGTATCATAATCATTGTCTTCATTACCTACAACACCCAAAGATTGCAGCACAACTATTGCTACCTCAAGAATTTTTACACTCTCAATTTCATTATAACCATCTTATAGATGTTCACACCCCCAATTTTTTTGAGAGATCCCCTTCATAGTTTCCCCTTTCAAAACTCATTTTAGAATGTTGCAAATTTTAATCATAATTTTATAGTAAATCTTTTAAATTAAAATTTTTACAGAAAAGACTATACCTTAAAGAGCCTAATTACATGTGCACCCAGACAAACCACATTAAAAAAGGGGCAAATTTCATCAAAACATATGTACGATAAATCAAAAACACTAAATGAAAAAAAATAATGCATCACATTTACTAAAAAATATATTGAGAAACTTCAAGATATATGTTGAAAAAAAAATGCACAGTAGCATGAAGAAGTTGATTAATAATACCAAGATATAATGCGATCATATTTCTGCGATTTTGAGAATTGGCGATAATCACACAGCAACAATGTTATCTTCTCCTGTAAAATAAATGTAAAATAATCTTATAAATATTTTTTGTTAAACGAATATCTTTATCCTTGCACAAGATGTGTGCTTCAAATAAAATATATAAGAGAGAGTGTGTGTGTATAAGAGAAAGAGTATGAGAGAAAATATCTATTATTGAAAGATTAATTAATAATACAATATTTTAAGCCACAATAAGAGAAAACATCTAGGAAGTTCTTCATTACAAATAGAGGCTTTAACGCTCTTTTTTTTGTTATATATTTTAAAAGGATAAATCTAACTCACTTTAGTATATGTTAAAACAACAAGAGAAGAAAGGAGATGAAGTAGAAAAGGGATTTAGCACTTACAGTTAAAAACTATGGAAAACAACAGCTCTCTGTTTACAGCAATGAACCTCTCGCGGAGGAGATTTTCCCCTTACCCGAATAACTGTAGCTAGCAGCATTTATAGACTTCACCGAAAATTCTAGACACAGGTAGTTTTGAGGGCATACTAGTAAAAATACTTAGCTGGTAGTGGAGATATCCTTTTTGCTGAGTATCATTATCCGACCGACTGGGTGGTTCAGATTCCTTCCATATTTGCAGTTATGTGTCTCCCAAACTCTATAAATAAAATCTTATCCCCTCCTTGAGAGGGGACCTAGACCTGGAGCCAGATGAAGACGGAAGCTTAAAAAGGAGTTAAAGTCTAACATTGTTTCAGCACCAAAGATCTGACGAATATATTTCGCTCCGGTAGCAGCCAATCATTGTCAACTATCACCTGTCAGCCATCGTCGCATGCCCTCCACTTGCATTTGGAGCCAAGACTTGCATTGTGGAGCGACGAAGCACCATTCATAAAACTATCCGATGCAATTGAGTCACGAAGCATATTATAGAGTAATGCATTATCTGGAACGTCGTGCCAACCTTGAAGACAGTGTATCGAAGCTCTAACAACTACTCCCCATAACGATTTACGATCACTCCATATCGTGGGGTAATAGACTCTTCTTTGCACAACAGTTGGAACTCGAGAAAATTGTGTAATCATTTTCCGTTGTGGGACAAGTGTTTACGCTTGCAATTACCAACTCTTAGGGGATTATTTTGATTGGATCATGGATCGTGATGTTTTTTCTTTCCAGGTTTTTTATGCAAAAACTTCTGTTATTTTCACTTATCACTTTTATCTTAATTGTATGAGTGTTCATTGAATTCTAGTGCAACATTAAAATGACAGATCATTACTCTACTAGTATAAATTATCTAGCATGCATCAATTATAAAATATTTAACATATTTTTTGCTTAATAATGCACAAATTTATTCATTAATATAAACAATTAATTTGGAAAAATATTTAAATTTTGTTCACACGAATCACGAGCTTAAAAAAATATTCAAATTTATTTATTTATTCATTTTGGTACTGTTTTTACTATCATATGCAATTAGTGTATTTGTTGATTTAGGGACAGTTTGTGCTTTTCGGGATAAACAATTTATCATGAAACGCGGCCTGCGTGTCAACCGCAGGGGTCAACCCGTGGCTTGGATTTAGTGTAAAAAATCAAAACACGACAGACAGTGTTTTTAAAAACACGCGAACCAAACAGTTAGACGATAATTTTAAACTACCCCAAACGGGATCTTACATTTTACAAATAAATTTATTACGTGCAAATATTTTAGATGTGAATATATGATATTAAGGCGATACTGTGATGATATTAAGATGACATTAAAATTAATATTACTGGTATGATATTAAAATTGATATCGTTGGGATGACATTAGGCTAGCTCGAGCAGACCAATACCACCTTAATAATACACCAATTAGCTCACAGAAGGCGGCGACTGGGAACGCGAGCACCTCTCCGGGCCATCTTCTGCTCCCTTCTTCAGGTGTCCCCAACAACGGCCATCCTCACTAGAAATGTCCACGTTTTCCATCTTCTTCTCCATCCGTCTTCAGGGATAGGGCTTGCCTTCGCTCACCGGCATCGCGAGATGATTCCACTATTTGTTCGACACTACTGCCTCCATTGATTTTTTTTTTTGAACTGTGTACAGGGAAGGTAAGTATATCCCTGCCTTGTCGAAAAGGTGCGTCTACGCTAATCTGAATTAGTTGCATTTCGTTTCTCTTTCCTTTCTTTAATTTCTCCTACCATGCTTGCCTTGAATTTTAAAATTTGTGTGAACTAGGAGTTTTAGGAAGTGCATATGAATATTGGTTGTACTGTTGAAATGTTTGAAGTTGTAGCGAAAGAATTTATAGTATTAACACTGAGTGGGTTGTTTGAAAACGGATGTGATTTAAGTTATTAGGATTTAGTAAATCCCGTAAATCCTGATAAAGCCGGAAATCTGTGTGGCAACGGATTTACTAAATACTGTAAATCCGATGGAACTTTTTGGCAATTTCAGCAATGATTTAAGTAGTTAGGGACGGTAGAGACAATCGGATGCCCGCAAACTTAAATCTAAAGCTTCCCAAAGCTAAATCCACCAATTCAATGATCTAGGATTTACAGGATTTACAGCCGAAATGTGCCCAATCCAGATTTAAGGTATCGCGAGATTTAGTTTAAATTGCAATGAATAATCTGACATGTAAATATATAAACTTAGCAAAAAAAAAGTGATAATAATTGAATACATGTATTATTGTGAAAAAATTATGAAAGTAGGAATTACTTGTCTCAAACAACATTTGGTTGGGTTTTTTGGAATGCTAACTCTTGTAATAATTGCCTTCAACATGTGAAAGATGAAATATCTAAGGAAGAAAAAGATTTCAAAGGTCAAATTAATGAAATGCCACATGTTAATTGATTTTGATATAAGTTTGATTTTGATTTTTACTTGCTGGACGGATGGACCATCGAAGAGATAACATACATTGAAGTTAAAGCATATAATCAAAGCTCAACGACTTCTATGCCTAATGAACTAAGGGCTAAATTATTGTTGGATACCTTTTTTAATTCAAATCATTTTTTATCTCAAATCCTGTTATGTTAATGAAGAAAATAATAGGTAAATACAAAAGAGACGGATGTTGCTAGATAGGAGATGTGAGAGAGAACAATCTAGGTATTTTGTTGTTATTAGATGCATGATGTTTGGATTTTCTTTAATGCTATTAAGATAACTTCTCAATAGATATAGAAACATTCATTCAGTTGGATGTCGCGATGAGACCGCTTAGCTATCATGAGGTTTGGGTTCCTGACTTACACAAAAGATAGAGCACACATACCAATTATGGCAACTTCTTAAAGAAGACTGTCTTATATATTGTTATTTTTTTATGCTTGATGGCTGGATTCCTATAATGGGAAAAATTTAGTCAATGTTTTGGTGAATTTTTGAAGACGATTTGCATGCATAGAGTCAATTGATGCTAATTCTTTTTTAAAGAAAACTGTGAAGATATTTGAGTTCTTGAAGAAGTCTATCTTGGATCGCATTGTGTCAGTTAAGTGGTCATTGATACTGCTTTTAAGAATGTCCTTGCAGGTTAGTGACTCATTGTGTACTTTCATTTGGTTTAAATAAAATATTTTTTCAAGTTAATTAATAATTTATTTTACTATTTTTGTAGACAAGTAGTTGGTGGATAAATATTCACACTTATGTTGCACTCCTTGCGCCACTCGTTGTTTGGATTTAATAATGAAAGATATCTTAAATTCAAAGATTATGCAATGTTTTGGGAAGCTAATAACATTAAATTGTTTTATTTTCTCAAGGCTCTAATTGCTTGATGAGGGATGTGCAAATCAATCATTACTCAAAACTGCTAAAACTCATTTTGCTACCTTCTTCTTAATATTATAATTTTTTCATCAATCAATACATTTGAAGAAAAAATTTTTATCATGACTTTGTCTTCCTTATTCAAAGGAAGCTAAGGCAAAGCATGCACAACAAGCAATCTTGAAACAATCTTTTTGGAGTATTTTGGTAAATACTATCAAAGTAGATAACCCTTTCTTGAAGTTCTTTAGATTGGTTGATGGAGAAAGTAGCCACCAATTGGCTGTATATACACTTTTTGATATTACTCTAACAGTGTGACAAAATTCACTCGGGCACCATGTAATGTAAGTTTAGTAAGATTTTGTTATTTAAATAACGATGAAAATTGTTTACTTCTTCTAGCTGATTGATGACTAGTGTATGACTGAGGAATACTTTTGTTTTAAAATTTTATGATTGAAGTATTTAGTCTAGTGTATAGCTAATCTTCATGTGAATGTAATTAGAGTATATTTTAGCATGTATGTACAAAATAACTCTAAATATTCGAGCAATTGTTCATTACAATATTTGTTGAGATTTCAACTAAATGTTCCTTTTTTTCCTTTGTCTCCTTGATAATTTTACTTAAAATGAGAAAGCTCTAGTATCATGCCTTCTTAGTGCGAACGACCTAGTAGACAAAGTGACAGGTTGATTAATAGATACTAGTGATACTTATACTAAGTGGACGGTCTTTTCTAGGGATGGAGCTTCAAAATTGGTTAATCTTACAAGTACCAAGAAATTTTTATGAGGAGCCTCTACAGCTATGTCAATAGACCTTGCACCATGCACGAGCTGGCGGACATGATGTGAAGGTGGAATAATGCATTACATAAAGACCTCGAACATGCCGTGAATAGGAACATCAACAACCATTGCAACTTCAATAAACACTTCTACACCATCAAAGTGAATGATGGCTTCAGCGTCTCCAGAGCTTATCTCGATATTGACAAAACGGATGTTAGCACCACACTTGAATTTTATAGTGAAGATAGTGTTTTGAAGATTCATTTTGCATAAATAAAAGATGAGGATCAATAATCATCTCATATTTCTTCGTCCTATACTTCCAAAATATGGAGATAAGAAAATAACAAAAATAAATAAAATAAAATGGCAAATCCTATATAATAACTATGAGATTCAGGATCAAGTTGAAGGAAAATTTTAAAGAACACTAGATTTTACTTTATAAAATTTTAGATTTTGAAATAAATTATTATTTTGCTGCTACTATAGTGCATATATTTGACTAACTAAAGATGTAAAGTGAAACATTCTGCTAACCAAAGATGTCTTAACAAATTCACTGAAAATTTGTGGGCTTAAAATATTTGTGCGTCGACCACCCTAAAAAATGATTGAATAAGAGAGTTTTATATGAGATTTCAGGTCAAAATTTTAGAAGATAGATGAAACAATAGATAAGACATTACCCAGAGATTTTAATATCTTTTTGCAAGGACATTTAAGTTATGGGATTAGAGATTTCCATAGTCGCAAGCTCTTAAGGTTAATCATCTTTCTCGATAATGGGAGAGCACTTCCAATTAAGGCTAGTTATTTGATGCTAAATGTTTATACTTAACACATTATAACAATAGATTTATGTTTTTAAATTACTAAATTATTTTGGGCTTAGAGCGGATGGTAGGGGGAATGATGTTGAACACGGTTAATATGTCATTGTTTCACCATCTCGAGTTTTCATGACTTAGAGGATTAGTCGACTTAACTTGATAGAAGGATCCTCATCGATAACCATAAATTTCTGTCCAAAGGAATCCTATAGCTTTAGGATGAATGTTTGCTTAAAGGAAGACTTAATCTACTTAACTTATAACGGGCTTTGCGCCCTATCATATATATCCTATGATTGACAACTCAAAAGATAACAAGTCATTATAGAATATAAAGGCGGTAGTGGTAGCCATAATATAGTGGAGATATTGGGCCAAACTATCCAATCAGATGACATTGGTCGTAACCGCTATATCTTTGTAGCCATTGGACCAAATCACATAGACATAAGACTCTAGTTATGTCCTTATTGACATATATTATTTTGAGTATAAATATAATAATATACATGATGTGGCATTCATTTTATATAAGCTTAAGTTAACCTCAAATTTATCACCCTCAATAAATAATTATGGACGGTGAATGAGTTTTGCTCTTAACTTTTAAGTGATATAATTTTATTGTATTTTTTTGCATTTTTTTATTTGAAAATTTGATTTCTTGAATTAACCCATTCGTTTGAATTGTACGATGAATATGCCCATCATTATGGTGTTTCAAAAAATTTATAATCACTACTTCAATTGAATATTATCATTTGAGTATTGTCAATACATCAATTATGTCAATTTCAGTCATGATGAGAAGGAAAATGAACTAGTCAGTGGGAGCACTTCTTGTCAATTTCTGTCCTTGTTAGAAGGATAATCATACAGACTCAGATGAGACTTATGACTTTACCCTATAGACAAAGCGGCTAGCTCGAGAGCATATATAAATTGACATATTAAATATGATTTTGAAAATAGAGATTTTGTAAAATGTAAGTATTTCCTCCACCTCCTTTGGTAAAGTTCCCCTTGCTCTGCTCGCAGTAGTTGCTTTCGGCATTCCCTGCCGCCGCCCCTGCTCTTGTCGCCACTCCTCTCTGCGATGTTTGTCGCCGCTGTTTCCCGCCTCCCTCGACTTTTGCTCACCACCCAGGTGAGTGCAGGGAAGTTTTTCTCCTCTTTGCCTCTAATACCCACACTTGGGGAGAGTTAGGGCTGACCAAATTTTGCTTTGAGTGGGGGAGGTGCTACCATTCTTGTGCCTCGTTTCTTCATTCTGTGTGTATTTGAGACATTGGAAAGGCTTTGCTTTCTCTTGGGCAAAGCTTGAAGGAAGAGGAGGGCTGAAACTCTTAGTGGAAGGTGAGGAGCTGTCAGGTTGCTCCAAAAATTCGCTCTTGCTTTCTTTGAGTACTAT
This sequence comes from Papilionanthe hookeriana x Papilionanthe teres, assembly GCA_022702705.1. Lineage (NCBI taxonomy): Eukaryota > Viridiplantae > Streptophyta > Magnoliopsida > Asparagales > Orchidaceae > Papilionanthe > Papilionanthe hookeriana x Papilionanthe teres. The sequence goes on from CM040421.1 coordinate 42,371,468, forward strand.
ACATTGAGTGCCCATGTAGGCTGCGGTTCAGCCTTGCTGATGGGTGGACGTGGCTGCGGTTTGGCTGGTTAATTTTGGTTTGGTTTTAAGCCTTTGCAGGCTGCGAATTTACCCAATGGGAGGCTTGGTTTTGTTTCATGCAGGGCTCGGTTTCTTGGCTTATAGCAGCTGGGTTTTGGCTTGTTTTTTGGGCTCGAGTTTGTTTCATGCAGGGCTCGGTTTCATGGCTTATAGCAGCTTGGTTTTGGTCTCTTGTTTGGGCTCGGTTTTGTTTCATGAATGGCTCGGTTTCATGGCTTATAGCAGCTGGGTTTTGGCCTGTTGTTTGGGCTCGATTTTGTCTGTTGTTGGGCTCGGTTATGGGCATGTTGGGTTCGATTTTGGAGCTTATGTGGCTTGGCTTTGGGCTATGAGCGTTGGGAGTCTTTAGCCATATTTTTGAAGCTTTCTAAGACTGTTTGCCTCATTATATGTTAAAGTCTTCTATTGAGCAATCCGTAGTTATTTGCACGACGGGTTTGGGATATTTTGGGGAATTTTCACTTGTCATTTTAGAAGAGGTGCTTCTCTTGGGAGGTTTAGCATGTCTTTCCAGGGAATGTGGAGTCCTTAGGTCTTAGGCTTTGCGAGGGTCGTCAGAGCTTTTCCCTCTGACTGGTATTAGCTCATTCTGTCAAGTTTGAGTCGTTAGGGATTCGGGATCGCTTGTTTTCGGCGGTTTTGAGGAACGAATCACTTTATTTTCGCCGTTCTCTTAGGTGAGTCGTTTCCTCTTTTCTTGCTTCTTGGTCTGATTTCTGCACTTATGTACGAGATATAAGTGTGCACGTATAGTCTTTTGCTATATGTGGGCTATCAAACAAGATTGTAAGTAGGATGGTTCGGGGTTTGAGCATAAGTGATGAAAGAACCACCTAGACATGTGTGAGAGGTCCTAGCACGATCCTGACTTAGTGACCTTACCAGGATAAGGGATCAGCAGTACCACATCTCTAACACTTAGTAAAGGGGTACATGTAGTTGGAAATTTCCGTCTGCTAATATGACTGATCCATTCACTCTTAAGATATCAAAAAATTCTTTTAAATGAATGATAAATCGAAATTTCTTTCAAAAAAAAATGAAAATGAAATCTTTCCTAAACATTTTATAAAAAGAAAATTCACGGGTCAATATTGTAGCTGTTAGACTGAGAACCTTTTACTCAGTGTTGGATCACACATAGGATCCTAAAGTCTTGATTTGACACAGGTTCCTGATTCTGAGTCCTCTCCACCATCGTGCTTACGGTCCTTTCGGGCTTTTAGCCTGTACTTCGTGGCTTTCCTTAAGTTTTCCACAGACTGCTTTTGATTTCTTTCTTTTCGGGTTTTCTACGACTTATTTTGATTTCTTTCGAGCTTTTCACGGATTTCTTTCTAAATTTTCTCGCTTTGGACTTTCCGCACGGTGTTTTGGGTTTTACCTTTCACAGATAGCTCGGGATACTAGACCCCTTTCCTTTACTTACTCCTACTTTGTTTATGCCGCTAATCCTTTTTCCTGCAGGAATAATAATAAATAGCGGCACATTACAGTAACCAAAATTTACAGTATTTTGATATTCCTACTGTTCACTGTAGTATACTCATGTTTACTGTAGCATGTAATCATGTTTACTGTAGCATACACTCATGTTTACTGTAGCATACACTCCTGTTTACTGTAGCATATACTCCTGTTTACTGTAGCATACACTCCTATTTACTATAGAATACCCTTGTTTACTGTAAAGCACACATCTAAAAATAAAACAATGACTTGACAATTGCATGTCTACTTTAAACTTTAAACCTAAAGTTCAACACTGCTACAACATGAAACATGGAGCAAATTTCGAGGGCAACACAACGAGGTTGCAGCGGACGGAGAAGGACAATCTACAACAACAAAATAAGACTACATCAGCAAAACCTTTCCTTAGGCTAAATAACGAGTCATAGGACTTCGAGGTAGTCCACCTAGTGCTACATAAATCATCACCTTGTCTTTTAGGCCTTTGCACAATCATGTTGTGTAATCTAAAGCCTTAACTCGCCTTAGGATTCCGAGGTCGTCGTCCGTCACGACATAAATTTTTTTATCTTCTAAGTGGTTTGCATAATCGGATATTATGCAAATGTAATCCTTATAATTGATGATTGACATGAGTGAAATTTAAATAAATTCATTTCCAAAATTTAAAGCCAACAATAAGATAGTTTGGGATGCCACTGAGGTTCACCTCAGGATCTGTGACATCCCCTACTCTTCTTTTCTTTAATTCAGAAATAAGTGTTTCTATTTGGTCCTTTCCCACTTGACTTTCTTACACACTACCTCAAAACCCTAACCCTTTGAATTTATGAAGATGGATACCTTTGATCTAAATCCAGAGTTCTCTTAAATGATTTCGGTTGTTTGAGAGACAATTAACTATAGGGACTTGCCTCTATATGGAGCTTTAAAGACCCCAGATTAATATAAATCATATTTAATTCTTTTATATTAAATATGAGTTCTCTATATGGAGCTTTAAAGACCCCAAATTAATATAAGTCATATTTAATTCTTTTGTATTAAATATGAGAACTTGTCGGTCAAAATAAAAGGTTCGCAGACTAGAACGGATGTCACAAATTTATTAATTTATTTAATCGAGCCGTATTATCAAGTAATGTGTCTATTCCTCGGAATAGATGCATTGCTTGTGTAGTGCTCGTTTATTTAAAATAGTGAGGATGTGAGATCGGTTTGATTTCACATTTTCAAATAAAAAATGATATTTTTACAAATTACATATATACATTAAATTAAATTAAATATTTTTAAAGCGGGCGTCGGGATACCATCTAGGCGGCCGACAATTATATATATATAGATATATATATATATATATATAAGACTTAGATCTATGAAACATAGGGAGGGTAACAACGTTAAATCCTTTAGGATCTTAGCTCACATTTCTCCTTTCCGTGCGCTTTGTCTTTGATTCTGATGCAAGTTGGCTGTTTGATAGCAAAATTTAGCTTGAATATAATCAAATTACAAAGTGAGAATGATAAATCCTGCAAAATCATGGATCATGACTTTCCTTAGTTTCATCTTATGTCATCAGGTTAGAGTCAACTGTCGACGTTGGCAGATCGAATGGTTTGATGCCGCCGTGGTTCGATTAGGAGGGAAAAGTGGAACTTGATTTACAAGTGCATATTGAGAGAGAGAGAGAGAGAGAGAGAGAGAGAGAGAGAGAGAGAGAGAATGCGTGAGCTATGATATAAGCTTGGGGGCTAGAGTTGCAAGTGAGCCAATGAGTTGTAATGGTGGGTATTGCTTGATTTTGGTGGCAAGCAGGAGAAAACAGATTAGTGCTAGAAGGGCTGCTGGTGATCTTCGTGTATAGAAAGAGTTGGCTAAGGGAATTTCTTGTATCACAGAGAGGAGGGATAGCAGTGGTGCTAAGTTGTAGGAGCTGCTCGCTTGGCAAAGGAGCTCGAGTAAGAGTAGTTCAACTTTGGGATGGTCTCACGTTGCCATAGTTGTCGGTGTTGGTGTAGTTGGAGCTACAGTAGTGAGCTGTCGGCTATTTGTTGTAAAGATATGAACATGACAAGACACTGATATGTATCACGTCTATTATTAAAAATATAAGACATGTACACACATCAAACACATCACAATAATAAAAATTATTTTAAAAAAATATATAAAAAAAGAAAATATTAAAAATAATACAAAAGAGTATAAAAATTTGACAACATTAACTTTTAAAAAATCAAGATGTTTATAGATAATTGTTTAGTTCATGACATACAAAAAATAAACATATATTATCTTATATAACATCAATGTTCCTCTTAATCAACTATTCACCAAAAGAAATAAATTGATCACTGGCTTCTTTGACACGAAATTTTTATGTATTTACATATCTAACACCTAAATTTTGTTTTTACATTTATGCCTCCCAAATCTTTCATATCACATCTAATATATCACTATTTTTTAATTTTAAAAAGTGGAATACATCTTTTCATATGCATGTAAGGTGGCATATATGTTAAAATTTAAATTTATGAGTTACATATGTAAGTACATAAAAATTGAGTGATACATATGTAAATTTTTTTAAAATTTACATAAATATATATATATTTTAATTTAATCTTAAAAAGATTTTTTAGAAGATTTTATTTATTAATATAGGACACACATGTCCTCTTTTTTAAATATTATTTAAAACAAACACTTCTATGCCGTGTTAAAACTATGTCGGAGCCGTGTCCGTGCCAGACACGTGTCAAAACTATGTCGGAGCCGTGACCATGCTAGATATGTGTCCGATACTGCAAGACTTCTCAATTAGGAGTGTCCGTGCATCATAGACTGCTAGTGAGAGGGTAGCAAGGCTTGCAGGATTGGGATAGGAGATGGGTTTGGTCTGGAGAGCAAGAAGAGGGAGTTACGTGCAAGGTGCTGTGAGTGAAGGGGAAGAAAATATGCGGGATGTGTGGTTGCATGGGGCTGAGAATAGAGACGAGCGGCTAAGTTGGTGAAAGCATTTGAGAGATGTGAGTGTCATGAGGGGTAGGGAGGAAAAAAGGGAAGGAAGAGGCAATCCACGGTTTATTTAGAGGTTTTATTGTTCAATATTTTTTTATTTATCCTTTGTTCTAATTGGTATTGTGATTGGATGGGTTGTGCGAAAAGGCATGGGAGAATAATGGGGGATTGACGATTCCATCAAGATAAGGAGATGACGTTTTAATAAAAATTTAATTATACATACATACATACATAATATATATATATATATATATATATATATATATATATATATATATTAACATGTTTATTTCGCTTGATGGTGATTTTCATTGTCTGCTTCGTTGAACCACTTACCTCGTTCGTCGTCTTCATCAACTTCATCGCTTCGTCGTGCTCGAAGAAGGGGTTCACGCCTCATTGACTTCGTTTGCTTCGTCCTTCGTTGTGTCCGGTGAAAAACGATTTTTGTCGCCTTCCACATTGAATCACTTGTTCACCTTCGTCGTCTTCATCGGTTTCGCTGTTTCGTCGTGCTCGTAGAAGAAGGGTTTCTCTCTCGTCGTGCTGCTGTTGCCCTAATCGTCATCTTCGTCGTTTGCTCTCTCCTCAATTGCACTGTTCACTGTTCCTAACGCATCGCCTCCTTCAACCGGTGATGGTTTAGGATAGAACTTATGTTGCTGCCCTTGCGGGTGTTCACTCCTAAGGTACTTATAAATCGTGTTTGTTCCCGCCTTCCTTTGCGCCGGTGTAGGTGGCGAGTTCTGTTACATCAAGAAAGCTGGTAGGAAGAATGAGAAGCCAACCATCTTTTTTACTGAAGCCGAACGTAATCAGCTTGCTTCCTCATGTTATCTGAATTTGGTTGGGAAATTCTTTTATGACCATCCCAAAATGGAGCTTATTAGTAAGGAATTTGAGCTTATGTACCTTGTTGGGAAGTGAAAAATTAGACTTTTAGATGGGCGGCATATCCTTATTGAACTTAACAATGAAGAGGATTACACACGATTATTTGCTAGAAGACTCGTTTGGATTGATAGCAATGACAATTTTAAAATGGACTGTGATTTTGATCCACAGACGTAATCGCTAACCATACCAGTTTGGATTCGCCTCCCTGGTGAAATTTCATTATTTTACTCAAGAAGTGTTGTACTTTATTACTTTAGTCTATGGTAAGCCACTCAAAACGAACATTCCTGCTTTTAATCTTGCATGTCCTTCAGAAGCCAAGGTGCTTGTTGAAAGGGACATAACTTCAATCGCTCATGAGGAAATTTAACTTTGCTCACAACATCAAGGATATTGGCAAAGGGTAGTTATTAGGTCTTTCCCTATGTATTACTTTCACTGACGTATGTTCAACCACTCTAATTCTCAATGTTACCACCTACAATCTCATATAAAACCAAAAAAACAAAGTGTTCAACTAGATGTAGAGATCTCTCTTCTTCTGAATCTTCTCAAGTTAGTGAAACTCTTGATCATCACAAAGATATCTTTGACCTGAATAACACTGTGGTAACCATACCATCTAGTCCACTGGCTGATATTGCTGTATGTTTCACTACCCCTACAGGCAATCTTTCAACTTCTCAGCCGCCACATAATGCTCAAGATGAAGGTCCTCTGATTCCTCCTATGGAACCTCTGTTAGTGGTGATAGAGGAGACATTTCATACTTCACTACTCTGGAACCTATCATTAATGTAACGGTTGGCAACCTCATCAAATGTCCAGTCCTACGTGTGCCCTAGCTTCAAGTTCAACATTCTACCGTAAGTGAGATTTCTATTGCGACTCTACCACATCATCAGATCGAGCAAGGTGTTTATGTCATTCAGGCACAAGGGGCTCATGATGTGCAACAACCTACACATGCCCGAAAATCTTTGGACCAATATACTGATCAGATGAGCCAGTCTTCGGATGAGAATGACAGATTTACACATCTAGGAGGAAGAAAAAGAGGAATAGAGGTCTACTAGAACTTAGGAATTTAATGGATGATACATTTGTTATTTCGGGTAATGACAATAAACTTAAATATTTGTTAGCTGGCTCCCTACCTAGAAACAGAGGTAAGAGGTAAGGATACATTGGGTTGTTCTAATGCTCCCATTTTATGTTGAATCTGCGAGTGGTTGGAGACTTTTGGCGTAGAGTTTACATGCCTAGGTTATAATTTGGGTTTTTGGGTATACATTTACTTTTTTGGGACCTTGGTGCATATTGTATACCGGGTGCTTAGGGTTTCAGTTTAGGCCCTCTCATCCAACCAATCTGTACTTTTCCTTTCTAATATATCAGATGAGGTAGTCTTCAGATGAGGAATGACAGGTTTACGCTTCTAGGAGGAAGAAGAACAGAGACAAACTCTAGCATGGGAACTTAATGAATGATATTTTGTTACTTCCGACGATGACACGACACTCAACAGTTTGTTAATTAGCTCCGTTCCCAGAACTAGAGTCAGAGGCATGACTAAACTGGCTTGTCCCTAGCTATTTGTTTTCTGCGAGTTCTGAATTGTTGAGTTTATCTGTATCTTATCCCTTTTGGGATGATAGTGTGTGTTGTGTCATATGGGTATGGTGCCTCTATTGGCCCTCTCATACAATGACCTTTTCTATTTTTATAAAATTAGCCTTTGGGCTTTTCAATATATATATATATATATATATATATATATAAATATATATATATAATTTTTTTTAAAATTTTTAGAATCTCTTTTTACATATCATTAATGCTTGCGTATGAACTAAGGCCATGTGGGTGCCACTTTTTGGTAATTTTGACGCCTCGGATGAGTTTGTGCAGTTAGTTTGCAAATGGGGTTTGTTTGACTGACCTTGAAGGCGGTCAGGGAAAATTCACTTCTTGCTACGTGATGTTGCATTCGAAGAACGTCATTTTTATTGTGTTTGCTCCTTTTGATTATATGAGGTCTTTTTTTAGGTAATCTTGATGCGCCAGTTGCATTCACACTGGCCCTTTTGCTAACATACTTCATTATAATAACCTTGAGACTGGTCGAAGCAGGTTGATTTAGGTGCACCATGCTAATAATTTAACATCAGATCGTCTTGTTGATAGTTTTGATTTACTTGATGAAGAGTCTATTAAGGGGAGACGACAACTATGTCTGTTTTGTAAGAACCATCGTTTAGATTCAAGTTACTATGAGAATTCAACATGTAATATATGATATCATTGCTATAATATTGATCGAGCCATTTTTTCTATATATGTTATATAAGTTTGATTTAGATACTCATTATTAATTTAGCATTTACTTGCATTTTTATCGTTATTAACATGTTTCTTCAAGTTGATTATTGTTGTTTGACAATATGTAGTTTCTAGTTTGTTGCATAAAGTTTAGCAGTTGATACAATTGTCAAATCTTTTCTATATGATTTTACTCCTAGACAGTCCTGCAATTTTATTGATCATATCACATGCTATGTCCTTTTTCATTTATTCTTTTGAGATTTTGTCTACCTATTAAGTTTGTTTTTGTAACTCACAAATATTGATTTGTAGTTTGTAGGTTATTAGTTGTCCAACCTTTAAGCCGATTACATTATGCCATTGCGATTAATGTTATATGGTTGTTAGTTTTTGTTAATTATTAGTTTATGAAATTGCAAAGTTGAATGCATATAATAGGCAGATTTTTTATTTTATCTTTTAGCGGCTAAAATATGTACTGTTGAAGTTATTTGCTTTGATGAATCTTTTTGGTATATTATGGAGGCCAAGTTATGGATTATTGGATTATGTTGTAAATTGATAAAAATGTCCATTTCTCCGTTGGTTTTCAGGCTGGTGTACAGGCTACCACATATATGTGATACTCCGAGGTCAATAGTTTAGTTTTTTTTTCAAATATCGTCAATTATTAGATATAAATATGATCTCACTAGCTTAGGTGACTCCGTTTTAGTTGCGTTTTTATGGGGGTTTTATTATAGTTTGGGCAAAATAGTTTCTTTGAAGGATGAGATCAACATTAGAGTACAAGGGAAGCTTGAGTCAGATGTACCTTGGTTTTTTACTCATATTAGTGGCTTTTGTGATGCTATTGCAAAACTTGTTAGTTTGCATAACATATTAAAGATTAATCTTATGGTGGACCAAAGTTTGAACGACGTGTAAGTAATTACAAAAACAGTAAGCATTTTGTCCAAATTGGCTTATAAGCGAAAAAATATAAACAAATTTCGTGATTCGCAAGGTAGTTTACGACATGGAATGGATTAGCTGTGAAGAACTTGAGGAAAAGATATCAAATTGGTAGATTTTGGGTAATAAAATGTTAGTTCTACAAGTATTGGTTAATTATTTAATTCAATTTATAGATTGATAAACAAATAATTAAACAACTCTATCTTTGTAAATGAATTTGAACTACTTCGTTGCAAGAAAGAATTCTAAATATTATTGGTGAGAAGGGAACCTGTAAACCAGCTTCTTCAACTCTTCTTTTTGCAAATTTTAGTTGCTCTATAGACAATGTGAGGCCTGTATATTTGCAGCCTGTTTGCTTCACCACTTCTATGGCAAAACCTCCCCAACCACATCCAATCTCAAGAATTTCATGCTTCGCATCAATGTTTGCCTTGATATTTATTTTTGAAAAGGATACTATTAGAAATAAGGGATTGATAAGGGCAAAACAAGTTAAATACTGTAATTCACTAGATAAATGTTGGCGTTGCAAACCTTATCAATTAAAACTGATATTTTATGAAGTTGTGCATCTTCTAAACCTTCATTTGCGTTCTGTAACATAAAATTTAACCATTGAGATTTTAATAAAGTGAATGCATTTATGCGTAATTATGTTTAATACCACTTACAGGCTTACGAAATCAATATTAATGAAAAAATATTGCTCACCGTAAAAATTGGACAAGAGTACTGCATCCTCTTATCTAAGAATAGAGAAAAGAATTCATTGCTCTGGAGAAAAATAGAAAGTAGAATTGTGTTAATTCCAAATATGTTAAATGTCTAAAAACAAACTGTTGATATGCACATCCTGTTTAGGAAACCATGATTAACTATTACATTTGAGAAGGAGAAGTTATTTTCCCTTAATTATTTATTATTGTGTTTTTATTTATTTCCCTTGTTATCATGCTGCTTTGATTTTCCCTGCAATTGTATGAGGGTCAGGATGAGCTATATAAATATGTTTTGTTATTTGCTTAATGCGAAAATTAAAATGTTCATTCCTCTCAAATATCCACACAAATCCTAAATAATAAATACCCACAAAGTAGTAAAAATATGATAACTAGCTGATCGAACAAGGAAGTCAAGCTCACTCGATCAAGAACCTAGTATAAATGGGTTACATTGAAGAGAAAAAACTAGACGACTCAAATTTTATTGAGGTGTGCTAAAGTTGACTTCGAATAATTATTTGTTAAGACATACCACACTAATGAAAGCATAATTTTAAAACTTCATCATAATCAGCTTAGGCTTATTCTAGCTTTTTTGTGTAACTTTTATGTAACATTATCTATTCATTTGGTTGAATGGCGCATGAGGTGCTAACTCATTTTTGTGCAACTCTTTCTTATAAAATTTCCAACCATTTTTACTTTTTGTTTATCAGTTTTCTTGTATATTTACACCAATCCTAATTATTTAAATTTACTTCCATTTTGCATGTGCAAACCGTGTCAGTCATTTTTTCACTATCTTAGCTTCAATGTATAGTACTCTTGCCATCATTTAATACAATCATTATCGTAGCTTCATTATATATTATACTTGCTGTAACACTCTGTTTTATAGTAATGCTAGCATTACACATCGGAGGGGACAAATTGAGCTTTTGAGTGGAGACAAGTGCGAGAGAGAAAGAAAGGGAAAGAGAGACAAACATGACGGGGAGTTCTATAGTAGAATCAATAGCAGCGATGACTCTAGCATCGAGTGTGTGCTTGCTTGCCTTTGTTCGGAAGTGAAGTGATCGAGCCGACAATGAGAGTGGCGAGCTGTGGGAAGGGATTTATCTGAGTCGATTGAGAACAAGTGTTCGTCCAGACAAGCCGAAGCATCAATCAAGGGAAGATTTGGCCAACAATGTCTCTTGCTTTGAACAAGAGCATATCTGAGGACTGCGAATGCATGTTATCGATGCGTACGGATAGGGCTGTAAACATGCCGACCTCGAGCGAGCTCAGGCTTGGCTTGTTTGCAATTAATTCTATTCAAAATGAGCTCGTGTTCGAAATTACTCGTGAATTATGTGTTCGTGTTTAACTCAATTATATATTTTTGTTCTTGTTTGGCTCATGTTCAGCTCGAAATTGTCTTGTATAAATTAATTATAAAAAATTGTAGGGTGTTGGATTCAAACTTTCACAATTCCTCTATAATAAAGGACAAAAACCATGTGAACACATAAGTTGTGGTGATTTAAATTTAGACATAAATATATAATATATTATTAGATAAATAAAATATATAATTTTCTTATTTCAAGCTAAAATGAGCCGGACACGATCAAACAAAATGTTGTTTGCTTTCGGTTTGTTTATAAGTGGAGCTAAAATAATTATTCGTGTTCGGCTCGCTTAACAAATAATTCTAATACGAGCTATTTGACTAGCTTAACATGAGTTAAAGAAGAAGCTAGAAGCAACAATTGACTAAATTAAGGTGTGAAATTGAATGATTAGGAGTAACATGTGAGAGCAGTGATTGGAAAGCTTCTGTACTAGTTTGATTGAAAGTGAAAAAGAGGGGACGAAGGCTGTGTATAGCAACGAAGGAGGATCGCACGACTAGTTGCCGTACAAGTATTAATATCAAGTTGAGCCAATATTTCAGAGCTATCGAAGGTATATTTATTTTTCTTAAACCTTAGATTTATAAGATTCTTGGTAAAAGCTAAATTATTATAAAAAATATTTATATGAAAATACTTTAATTATTATATTTAGATGATGTTCGTATAATAAATGTATAAATAAAATATCATAAATAAAAAATTGAACTACGCGATATAATTAAATGTTCCAAAAATTATTGAATGGCCATAATTAATTAGTAAATTGTTATTGTAGATTTATCTTTGACCGACTAGCATGCATATTATTTTTTTATTCATTATGTTACTCTAGTTTAGAAATATGAGTATTCATTGACTGTTGATAGCTCACCTTTATTTAAATTAACATTTTTATGTTTAAAATTTGATTAAAATATAGTAATAGAGGAGAAAACATGTGTAGAAGATGAGATCAATAAAGAGGAAGATAAATTTATAATTGTATATAATTTAACTTTTTTTTTGTAGTGGCTGTTTCAATTATTTTTGGATTATTAACTATTAATAATTAAAAAAAAAAATAATTTTACTGTTCGACCGTTCGTTCCCGCCTTGGAAATTTCAAGCCCTTGGGCCTGGTCATGACACTCGCCATCCTTTAATATAATCATTTGTTACTTTTATTTTTAGTTTTATTAGACATCCATTATAAGGATACCCTTTTTGTCACACTACATGATTACCAGTGCCTTCTTTGTTTTCCAGTAGGCCTAAATATATAATTGCAGTTTTATAACTAGGAACCTTTTAAGCCTATAGGTTATTTTCATGGAAAACAGTATTATTGACGCATTCTTTATTTCATTAATTTTGCTTGAACTCTAGGAGTTACAATTCATTAGCATTCTTTTTTTTTATTTAATAATCAATCTGAAGTAGTTACATGCACTTTAAGCAATTTTCTTTTGATCATTATCAATTTCGCATCCTAAAAAATCACAGTATTTTCTCTCCTTGTTCTACCAAGGATGAGTACTTTTAGCAAATTTTTTTCCCTGCAACTATGTGATTGGTAGATATTTGAGTTGAATAGCATGCAATTAAGTTCTTCATCAACATTTTTAGCCTTATCCAAATCTTTTGTGGTTGGCTTTATTAATGCTCATCTATATTTTGTTTATTGTTGCATGGGATGTAAAATCTATTTTACGTATATCTTTTAGTATAGTTTTAATCCCAGCTATCTTTTGTCAATTATTTTTTCTTTTTAATCCTTAGGCATTACTTTTATTAACCTATTATTAATGAGTCTTCTAACTTTTATCTTTTATTCCCAAATCATTAGTCTATTTTTCACCATTTTAATTTACTAGATGATTCTCCTATTATCACTCCAGTTCATCATATTTTATCACACTGAAATGTCATTTGCAGACACGCAATATTGCAAAGTAGAGAAAACAATGGGTTTTTTATAAACAGAAAAGTTTATAGCCACGAATTAAAATGTAATTGACCTGATCATAATGTTGAGATATGTTTTGGATGGCTTGTGAAAGACTATTTTTTGTTGAGATATGCTGGAGATAGTATTTAGCAGATGCAATCCCTGCTGTGCAAAGCAATGGCGTCCACCAACCTCTACAAGTAGCCATGAAAAGTCTTACTTACAAGATTGCTTATTCATAAGAAGTAGATAATCCTCACAGTGAAAGATAAACTTATTTCTCATACAAACCTTTTATCTTGCTTGTTGGTGGAAGTATATCTTGATTCGTTGTTAGCAATAAGTAGCTAATCAAGAAGAGAATTCTTTAGTTTAAGAATGGTAACAGGTCGGAAGAAGAGCTACGACATGCAAACAAATTTTACCAAAATAAAATCTAAAAGACCGTCTTTTTTATCAGCAAAAGAAAAGTAGCCATTAGTGTATGCTTCTGCAAGGCCTATATCAGCTTCTGTAGCAATCTGTAATAAATTTCGTTGTTCATCATACTTTTTTTTTGCTAGTTAGAAAATATGACACTATGACTAGTTAAACCTTCCAGTAAAACAGTGGACTATGCACTATAATGATAGATTTCAAACAACTTGGCTTAGTTTCTCCAAAGGAGGAAGGAGCCCCTCCATCTTCCAACAATCTGAAAAATTTAATTCAATTGTTAAGCACAAATAAATATACAAACATTTTGACCATTTCTCAAAAAAATAAAATAAGAAAATGTAAAAGAATTTGGTATTCATAATAATATATTAGAGTTTCTTGGGTATATTATGTGTGTTAATTTCAAGAGCTCAAAAGAAAAAAAAGGAACTGGACATAGATATCATGTCTGAAAATTAGTGCCTTTTTCTTAGAATTATAGTCAGATGCTTTTTAACACCGTGGTGTTGCAACAGGAAAATAAGCTTACTAAAATTGCTTGATGGTATGAATAGAACACAAGTGAGATCACAAATTTAGTAGAAATAGCATTTCACAATGACCTTTTTCAGAGGTTACTATTTGGCTCATGAGGAAGTAATTTTCATATGATTTTATTTTATCTCACTGGTCTTTCATTTCCTCAATTATTATTGTCTACAGACTGAACACACACACGCGCACGCACATGCACATTAGAGAAGACACGAGACAAAATAAAGATCTGTGATTCAAACTGTTGTAATTTTAAATTTTAAGGAAAGAACTTGGCAATACGAGAGAAAAGGAAAAAGAAAGAAAGATCAACATTAAAGCTTTCATGTGGACCAATTCGATTGCTGGTATTATAAAATATATTTTAAAAATGATTAATGTAATAGATGCTATCATTTTGTTTAAGTTAATTGAAATCATAATTAGTTAGAACTTCTTATATCTCTCATTTTTAGAGGCAAAGTAGCGATAATTCAGTCAGTACTTTCTAAAATTTGTTTTATACGCGACAAAACAGTGAAATGGCCCCGAAGAAGCAAACCAATTGGAAAAGCTTTAAAAAAACCAAAGATAATCATACGAGGCAAAAAAAATTGCAGTTATTATGCCTCAAAATGATGTATTTACAAGCCTTTTTTGCTGTCATTTTGAAGCTTCTCTGGTTGCTTTGTAGATTGGAAGCATATTTTAGAACACTTTTATTTTGACTTCACTCATTTGTGTGTGAAGTTAAGGGATTTGAAGGTATTCATAGAGCTTAAAATCAATTTTTATTTTTAATAGTAAATTTCTTGGTGTGATATGACTTTTTGTTTTTTTCCTGTTCAGGGGTTTTTTCATGTTAAATATTTATGCTATACTTTTTTGGATTTTTTGTTCGTGCGCTTATGTTTAATTGTTTACTTTGGATTATTTGAAACCGTATTTTTACGCATATCTAGTGAAGTGAATATCCTCTTGCAACAAGTGGTCTCAGAGGGGGTTTTTCTGAAGATCTTTGATTCGAGTGGTAGCAACGTCCGACAAAGCAAGATACAAGGCGGAGAAGTTCAACGATTCAAATTTTACTTTCTGGATAGTACAATTTGATGAATTACTATATCAAAAGAAGCTATATTTGTCACTGAAAGGAATCACAAATAAGCCTGAATCGATGACTCTGAAAGAATGTAAATTACTTGATCAAACATCAATAGGTTTCATTTATCTTTACTTTTCTTATTTGTTGCGTTCAAAGATTTCATGGTTGCACTAATAAGGTTGTATGAGAAGCCTTTAACCTCAAATAAAGTATTTCTGATTAAGAGATTATTCAATATGAAGATGATGAATGCTAGCTCCATGGCGGAGCACTTAAATAACTTCAATACCATGACAAATCAGTTGTGTTATGTGGGCATCAAGTTCGATGAAGAGGGCAATACATTATCACTTCTATTTTCATTGCCAGATTGCTGGGATGGACTAGTCATATCGGTAAGGAACTCTTCACATAATATAAAGTTAAACTTTAATGACATTGTTGAGTTTTTGTTGAATTAAGAAGTCTGCGAGAAGGTGAGCGGAGAAAATTCAAATTCTGTATTGCATGTTCAAAACATATGTAGGAATTTGGATATGAACATAGACAGGGACAGATTCAAGTTCAGAAGAGGAAATTCTAGATCATGAAAGAAAAAAAGCAGAGGAGAATGTTGAAATTACAGAAAAATATCATTTTAAGATGGATTGTAAAGCTTTGAAGAGGGCAGGTGGTGGAGGAATAGATAAAATCTCTATATAAATATCTCCACAGGTGTAATCTAATGTCTCCCTAGTTTTGTTGCTAGATAGTATTGAATCTTGGATAGTAGATTAGGTGCCTCTTTCATTTTTGCTCCAACAAAGGTTTTACATTAAGCGTGATTTAGGGAACATATATTTAAGAGATAAAAATGTTCGCAGTATTGTAGAAAAGAGCGATGTGATATCAGGTTATCAAATGAATCAGTCTAGAAGCTCATTGAAGTTTGTAATGTTCTATGTTTAAAGAGAAATTTGATCTTAGTGACCCAACTTGCAAGGTCAGAATATGTAACTATGTTCACATGTAATTTTTTGAAGGTGACCAGAGTGGCAATTGTGATGACTTGGGGCAACATTGAAGGCAGTCTTTATCATCTGATTAATGAGATGGCTAAATCCATTGATGTAGCTAGAACGAAGATTATTGTAGGTCTATAACATTGTAAATTTGGCTATATGAGTGAGAAATATATGAAATACCCACTCTTTAAAAACAAATTTCAGAGTTTAGAGTCTATTGAGTTAGATTTTTGTGAATATTGTGTTTATGGCAAGCAAAAGTAGGTTACATTCTTTAAAAGTGGGTCAAAGGTGATGTCCAAAAAATTCAAGTTTGTGCATACTTATATATGGAGTCTTACTCCTGTTCAATCTATTGGAAGTTTCCATTATTTTGTCAATTTCATTAATGATCACATCATAAATGTATGTATATATTTCTTAAAATATAAATATGATGTATTTGATGTGTCTAAGAAGTGTAAGATCATGGTTGAGAATGTGACACTTGAAGTTGAAGCATCTCAAATCAGATACTGGTGACAGGTATCGTGATTAGAGATACATGAGTTATTGTGCATCAAAAGGAATCAGACATGAATTCACTATTCCAAGAATGCTACAGCAGAATGGTGTGGCTGACTACATGAATAGAACCATCACAGAGCGTACCAAGGCTATGAAATTGTATGCAAACTTGCCAAGTTATAAACAAAAACAACTAACACTACTATTTATCTGATTAATCATGGTTTGTCAATACCTTTGAATGAATGCTTAACTGAAGAAGCCTGGAGTGACAATGAGGTAAATTTTTCTCACTTGAGAATATTTGGGTGTTCAACATATGTTCATATTGATGATATCCATAAGTAAACTTTATTCAAAATATGTTGAGTGCACTTTCATTGGGTATGACTCAGATGAATTTGAGTATAAATTTTGGGATTTTTCAGAATCAGAAGTTCTTCAGGAGCATAGACATGACTTTCAATGAAATGAAGATGTGTAAGGATAGGAGCACAACATAGGATTGTTCATCAATTATTTCTAAAGAGTCCTCCAAATATGTTGAGTTAGAAGATATTGATAATCAAGATGATGAAAAAAAGAGAGGTGCTCAATTTGATGAAGCACAGGAAGTTTCTCAATCACTTGCTATTGAAGTCAAGAGATCTAATAGGGGTGTCAAAAATTGATTTTTTGTAGGGGTGTCATACGACTGAGACAAAGCTAATTTTCATCTTTATACTATTTTTTGTAGGGATGTCAAAAATTGATTTGTAACGTCAACACGACTCGAACACAATTCAAAAAATTTGGCTTAGGTTTGACTCAAATATTTTTTGAGTCCGATTCGGGTTGAAAAATTTGACCAGTTTATTATTTTGGTCGGGTTTGGGATGAACCTGAAAACCCAAACATGACCCGATTAAGTATGAAAGTTCGAGTTGGGTTCGGGTTAGTAGGTCATGCTCAAGCCTTAGTTTTTTACTCATTTATTATTCGGGTCTGGTTTGGGTTGACCTTACTCGGGTCGTGTCATTTACTGGTCGGACCCAACCCGACCCGCTGCTCGAATCACACCCTTAGTTTTTTTCTAAGTGATAGTGAACTGGAGTGCTATGAAGCAATGACTCAAGTTGAGGGCTCAAAAGAGTGAGTTTATCATGATGACGAGATGCAGTCATTGATGTCAAATTAGATTTATGATTTGACATAATTACTAGATGGAAAAAAACACTACACAACAAGTGAATTTACTGGCTGAAAGAAGAATCAAATGATAACATACACTACAAGGCAAGCTTTGCTGTGAAGGGGTTTCAACAGTAGTGAACTACTCAAGATATTTATTTCTATACTGAAGATGACAACTATCAGAGTTGTGTAGAGCTTAGTAGTAGAGGAATATCTACATTCGAAACAGATGAATTTAAAGAAAATATTCTTACATAGTGAGTTAGAAGAGGAATTATGCATGATGCAACCACAAAGATATGAAGTTCATAGGAAAAACAACATTGTCTGCAGATTGATGAACTTTTATAATTTGAAGCACACTTTAAGGCATTTGTAAAAGTGGTTTGACAAGTTTATGTCAGATAATTGGTAACTGAAGTGCTAAACAGATCACTGTTGTTCATCAAACATTTTGATAATTGTTATATTATGCTTCTATTGTATGTGAATTACATGATTGCAGGAGAAAATATGGAATAGATTGGATACTTGAAAGTCAATTATCAAGGGAGTTTGAGATGAAGGATTTAGGTCCAATCGAGAAAATTTTTGGTATGAGAATCAACAGTGACATCAATGCAAGTACAGTAAATTATCTCAAGTAGAATATGTTGAGAATGTCCTACACATGTTCAACATAAATTAGACAAATCGGTTTGTACCCCCTTAAGTAGTTACTTCGAGCTACTAAGAAATTATTTCCTAAGTTTGAAGCAAATCAAACAAAGATGAAAAAAAATCTCCATGTTTTAGCTATTGGGAGTTCGTTGTATGTGATGGTATGGGCAAAATTAGATATTGCAAATACAATGGAAGTAGTCAGCAGACACATAGGTAATCCAATGAAACATCATTAAGAGGTGGTGGAGGATGTTCTCAGATACTTGAGAGAAACAATCAACAAGGCACTTATTTCAAAGGCGCATGAATTGATCTATAGGGATATTTAAATTTAGATTTGGTAGAGGATATTGATTATAGAGGAAGTACAATATGATATATCTTTATTTTGGGTAACAAACTGGTTAGTTAGGTTTCCAAGCTACAAAAGATTATTGCACTTTCAATATCTTGCTATCACTGAAGCTAACAAGAAGATGATTTTGACTATAAAGTTTTATGTTAGAACTATGCAAGGAGCAAGAGTTTAGAAAACTTCATAATGATAGTGTGATTTTTATTCATCTAGATAAAATCACTGCTTTTCATACTAGGACGAAGAATATTTAGCTGAGATATTACTTTATTTATTCTCTCTTATAAGATAATCAGTTATCTTTGGAGAAAAACATACAACTCAGAATCCTGTAGATATGTTGATTAATGCAGTTATAATTGAAAAACTGAAGCTATGCGTAGCTTCAGTTGGAGTTCAGGAATGTTGAGACAAAAAGGAGGGGGGGGGTGAGCCACACTAAATTACATGATTTTGAATATGGTGTAGATTTGAATGAGAAGATTAGGTTGGAATCATGTATGGAGCCTGATTTGCAATGAGAAGCGACCAGTAGGAACCAATGCTTGCTACCGGGCGCCTTAATGCTAGGGATGTCGCGCAACCAAATGCTACAGAACCTGAACGCGTGGAAAGGCAGCGCCCAAGAGGAGCACAGTGATGTGCATAAAATGTGTGATGTTATTTCATGTGTTTTTTTTTTCATCATTTGTATCAAAATTGTGCTTTTCCATGCCGTTTTTATATATCTTTATAGGCTCTAGATCACGAAGGAGCAAAAGGAGCTAAGTCACAATCAAGAAACCTAATGGTAGAAATAAGCACCTGGGCGCCTAAAGACCGCACCACCCCAACACCATTTTCTGGCACTCCAGTGCTCGTGCCCGATTTCTTCTGCATCCATGCTCAAATGGCAGAACACTGGGAAAATCAATGCTTACTTGAGGCGCTTAGGCGCTTGTATGGCCAAGTGTGCCAGTGCTGTCACATGCATCTAGGCCCTAGACGAGGAATGACTACGAGCATCCTAGTGCCAGCTTGAGTGCCCAAGTGCCAACAACACATTTTAACAGTTCATATAGTTCTGCGGCAAATGAAAAGAATTTAGGCATGTGACCTCTTCGATTTAGAGTGCAATGGACACAAAACACGGAGAGAAGCTAAGAAACGAGCAAAGGTGTCATCACAGATTGTTCGAGAGCAGTCAGAACACTTCAAAGGAGTCTGAGAGCGTGTTATGAGTGAGATCGAATGTTCTCTTGAGTGAGAACTAATGATGAGAGTTAGATCAAGCATATTTTATTCTTGGAGTTGTGTAAATGAAGTGAAGTTATTATAATCACTTATATTTCAGTAGAACATCATTCTTAGATTGTTCTAAACTATATTTCTTTTGATTGTGGAATGAACTTCTCTTTTTGTTTATCTCTAATGATTAGGAACTAAACTTTTCACTCCTTTGCGTGGTAACCTATGCAAGTTAGAACTATTCATGTACTTTGATTGATTTATTGATCGTGTGACGTTGATATGTTAATCTTTTGCTTGCACTCGTAAACTGACCACTTAAGACGTTAAAATAAGTTGTGATCTAATAATACAGAAGAGGTTTGGTGGAATGATTAGAAGAAGTTAAGACTAGTTTGTTGTGTCCAATTAAAGGAAGATCTTCTCACTTGGTAAAAATCTTAAACAAAGTCTGTTCGTTTAAACTCAATGCAAAATTATGTTTGGTCATTTTAAAAAATTCACAAAATTGAGACCTTTCAAGCTAAACATAAGACTTGTTAACTAGAGCCTTCACCCGTTGTAAAAATTTATGTTCCTTGTGGCATTGATTTATATACTCAAATTCGTATATTATTTGAGCGATATGTATAGTTGCCTGATATATATTTCATAGTATTGTAACATCAAGTTTTTGATGTAGTTACTGGGGAGCAACGTTGATTTTTATTTCAGGAGAATTTTAGTTGAACTTTAAAGTTGAGGTTTGAAAATTATATTGTATCTCTCTTTAATATTTGTGTTTATATTTTTATTTTCCGCATTATTATTTATATTCTTAAAAAGCCAAAAAATTTAGTGGATTATGTTTTCTTTGTGTTTTTCTGCACGTATAAGTGATTTAGTTTGTGTTTTGATTCAAGTGTACTTTAAAGCTTATGTTATCTATTAGTTAGGGTTACTTGATAATCCTTGGTGTATGCGTTAGACATGACTTGCTAAACTAGTGCCATACAACCTTGAACTTGAAAGAACAAAAAAAAAAAAGAAACTCAAAACTAAAAAGAACTTAGAAGACATGACAAACCCTCGGGAAGAACACCTTAGACCACTTATGGAGTATGTCAATCATATGGTAGAAGAAATTAACTTGCGTGTCAATAACTCAGCCATTGAAGTCAATACCTTTGAATTGAAGTCTGCCATCATCCAAATGGTACTAAACAACTAATTTAGAGAATCACCCACAGATGCTCCTTATATACACTTAGCTAGCTTTTTAAAACCGTCATCTTTAGGTACGATGGTGTCTCTAATAACACTGTTGGATTTACGTTATGCTCATTTTCACTTCGAGACAAGGCTGGGATGTGATTTAACTCGCTAACAACAGGATCTATTATAACTTGGAATTACCTAACCCAAAAATTCTTAGCTAGGCATTTCCCACCCTTTAAGACCTCCAAGCTTAGAAAAAACGACATAATTTTCTTTACCAATTTGAGAGTAAGTAAATTTAGTAAGCTTGAGAGAGATTTAAAGAGTTGCTTAGGAAAAGCCCGCACGAAGCCCTACTTGATCAACTTATCATGCAAGCTTTATGTAACAGACTGATGGGATCCTTAAGGTCAATCATAGATGTTGCAATTGATAGGTTTTTGATGTCTAAACCTTTTAATGAAGTGTGAGGAGTGACTACCAATAATTTTCAACAGTATACTGAGAGAGTGAATCCTTGGAAGGTAACCAGTGTCCATGATATGGATGTATTAACTATTCTAACTTCACAAGTAGTCGTTATTTTGAGGAAACTAGATAATCCATGCTTAAATTATGCACTAGGATCGCTAGTAGTAGTTGAGAATGCTTATGGACAGCTAATAGATCTTAGCGGTGTTTTGGTGGAGTCTATGATTGCTATAACCAATAGAGACAACAATCCCTACTCCAACATATATAATCCTTGATAAAGGAATCACTCAAATTTCAGTTAAAATAAGAATCAAAATGTATGAAACCAACATTTGGTACCAACCACCTTATTCCCTAAAAAACTTGAACAATCTGGTTAGTAACATCTCGGGACGCAATTATCCATTGGGAATTACTTCATATTCACAATTCAAATAAAATAAATTATCATTGGAAGAAGTTGTGTTACAAATGAGGAACAAATTACACAGTAAAACTATAACTATAAGAAATATTTAAAATCAATTTGGGCAAATAACTAATTTCTTGAGCAATAGACCCCAGAGGACATTACTTGTAACAATAAAGTGAATCCTAAAGGGAGAGAAAGAGCATGTGAAACTATACTTAGGAAGTGAGGAGGGATCCTAGGGAGTTCTTAGAGTTGGATCTTCGCAATTAGAAGATCTAATATTGTTTGGTTGATGATAATAAACCAAATTCTATTTGATAGACAACCTAAGCATTATATTGGGTTAATTGTTTATTTGTTTCGTAGTTTGCTATATGTTGCTTTTATTTGGTGATTTTTGAGTGTTTGTGTGCTTGATTTGCTTTACTTGTTGTTAGAGAGCTTTAGATGTGATTGGTGTGCTTTTAGGGGTTTTACAAATGTAAGATGCCTGTTTTTTGAGCCCCTAACACTTCGATGCCCTAATTTGGTCCCACGATGCCTCCTCCAGATTATGGTAGTTGCCTCACTCAAGTTGGCGCCTAGGCGCTTCCTCATTGACTATGCACCTAGTGCCGCCCAAAATCCATATCTACATTTTAAATTATGTGTGAGTCATTCATGATTGCTCATTTCTTTGCCTACCCGCCATTATTTCTTGTCCTAGCCCTATGAAGAGAGGAAAAGAAAAAGAGAGGAGATGAAGGAGAGGGAAGAAGAGGTTCACCTAAGATTTTCCAATCTTAGAGGTGAGATTTTCTTCACATTTTATCTTGCTTTCCTCGAATCTCTGTTGGTTTCTCCAAACACTCTTCATTTCTTAGCTTATCCATGGCCCCCCTAAAACCAAAGGTGGAAAGAAAAAAAGCTCCAGCGATGTCAAATAGTTCGTTAGTATTGAGGCGGTTAAACAATAGAACAAATTGTTGTTGTTGTTGTTGAAATTTATTCGTGACTGAAGCTTCATTAAGCCTGAGGGTAGAGTTGAGGGAGTAATTGCTATGCGGAAGTGCGAAAAATTTTGCTACGAGATGGGGGTAGCTATGATACGTGTCCTGAGGCAGTTTTATGATAATCTCAAAGAACATGCGGAGAATGTTTGTGTGTGAGAAAAACTAGTTGATCTTAGCCCCATAAAAAATCAATTCTCTTTTTGATCTTCATGATATCCTAGATGACAGCTATGCCAATTTTGTTCCTTTTGATGTTGATCTGCTTGAAATCGTCATTTTCCTGACAGCGGTTGCGGCACATAGTGTGTGGACGATAATAAGATGATAAAATTTCCCACCGGTGCTTTAAACGCTGAGTCCAAAATTTGTCATTATTTCATTTCAACTAAATTCTTTCTTTTCCCCAATGTGAGTGTTGTTGCTATAGATAGAGCCATGTTAAACTTGTGTATACTGTAGGAAGTGCTCATAGATGTAGGAAGTATCATCAACCACTCAATCTACAATATCCAAAAGGGAGTTACCACTATAGGATTAGGTCATCCTTATGTTATTTTTGTCCTGCGTTGGAATGCAGGTGTTAGTTTTGAGAGTGGGGAAGAGCAAATGTATCCTTTAAAAGCCATCACTAAGAAAATCCTTGGGAAATAGAGTAAGACTTATTTTGAGAGGGGGAGAGCTCTTGATATGCACCTTCACAACCTTGACCCCCTTCTTCCTTCACCGACATTGCTGACAAGTTGAAGACCCAATATGAGGATATAACGATTTTAGAGTATTGGCAGCACAACATGGGTGAGAAGGTGGATTTCTATGTTGAGCAACATTGTAGGGAGTACTAGTATCAGATGCAGGTGTTCAACAACCTTGTTGATATGATCCGGCACGGAGACACACCAGGGGCTGAGTACGACGCAGATGCCCGAGGCACCACCATTTCGACACTACTGTGATACCACAAAGCCCATGGAGGAGGCTGCACTTATATCTACGTGTGTAGTGTAGTATAAGTTTGGTGTAGAAATTTTTTGTATAAATTGTGCCCTAAGGTAATAGTAGATATCCGAAGCTTAGAAATTCATTTAGAATGGTGGATTAAACAAGGGTGTAAGGTTATTTAATAAGAGCTGAAGAGAATCAGTATGGATTACATGAATTTTTAATAAGATTTGAAAACTGTTAGGGATTCTCTAATAACTGGCATCAAACTTTTATCAATTACTCAGCTTCATAAAAAAATTTCAAATCAGTAGACTAAGATTCACTGAATATAAACTGACTTATTAAATATATACAATTTAATAACTAATCAATTAAAATAAATTAACTTTTAGTTAAAGTCTCTTGAAAATTAATATTGTGAACTAATTTAGCAAATAACTAAGAATTGGGCATAGGTAATAGTTGGTATTAAAAATCATTAAATAAAAAACGTAATCAGATATACTAATGTTTTATGAAATAAAAATGAGAAAAAATTAAGTGAAAAAGAAATATTGAAAAAACTCATGTTAAAAAGAAAATTATTTTTAGAGCTTTAGGGGAGAAACTTGAGGTTAAGTTAAAAATAAAAAAAATAGTATTAACTCCCTCTCCTAAATCTGAGAATAAAAAACCTCTCTAACTATAAAATCAAAATATTTTTATCAAAGAGATGCTAATGGAATTAATGCTAATTGATTGATTAATCTAATTAAATTATATATTTGAGAGATATTTTCTTTTAAGTCAATCTTGTACGTGGAAATTAGGGGTGGCAATATAGATAGTACATTAATAAAAGTTTAGTCGAAAATTCTGGATATCTAAGAAAAATCAATCTTATTAGGAGATTTTGGTATCCTAAATGATTTGAGTTACTTTAGTATTAGAAAATTCTGAAACTAAGTGTTAATCTATCATTTATTTTCAAAAAAATTTAATATTAGATATTGAATTACTTGAAGGCAAGTAATATTTAAACTTGGAGAATTTAATGTGCTTAAAATGTGTGATGTTATTTCATGTGTTTATTTTTTCCCTGATTTGTATCAAAATTATGATACCAAATTTTCTGATGTGCGTAAAATGTGTGATTTTATTTAAGCATTGTCATTGCGTGTCCCAAGGGCGGTTGTGAAAAGTGGAGGGTTGCGTTAAGTAGGCGACAACCAGCGTAAAATTTGTTGAAAAAATCATGACATGAATCTTTTTGATCATTGTGTAAGTGCTAAGACGTCCCCTGGAAGTGACACGCTGTATAGTCTGAATACAATGAAAAGTGTGCAAGAGCTGCTACACCAGCGCCCGGGTGTAGTGTCAAATAAGCAAGGGTTCCCATATTACGGACAAATACGGGTAAAGAAGTTAGTTCATGAAACTAATATTAGGATAGTATCTTGGAATATATGTACTCTCAATGGTAAATTACTGGAAGTAGTTGATATTATGATTCATAGAAAGATAAATATCTTATGTATTTAAGAAACTAAATGGGTTGGAGAAAAGACAGAGATTGATAACTTAGGTTTTAAACTTTGATATCTGGTAAGAGTAGCACAAGAAGTGGTGTAGGTGTAATTATAAATTAGAGTTTGAAAGATAATGTTGTAAAAATTAATAGAGTTTGAGATAAAATTATAGCCCTTAAAATTGTTATTGATACTAAGATTTTTCATATTATTAGTGCTTATGCTCATCGAGTAGGTTTATATAAAGGTTCTAAAGATAAATTATGAAATGACTTAGAAGACTTAATACAAATGATACCTTTTGAAGAAATAATTTTTATTGTAGAAGATTTAAATAGACATGTCGGTAGACTGATAGAAGATTTCAACAATATTCATTGTGGCTACGGTTTTGGAGTGATTAATGAAGAGGTAGAACCATATTAGATTTTGCTTTAGAGTATGCTTTTGTTATTATTAATACTTTATTCAAGAAAAGAGATGAGCATGTTATTACTTATAAGAATGGATTTAATAAAACACTTGATTATTTTCTTATGAGAAGAAGCGATCGTCGAGATTGTAAATATTGTAAGGTCATTCCAAGTGAGGATTTATGTTCCCAATATCGATTATTAGTTTTAAATTTTAAGATGAAGAGTTGTAAAATAAATACTAGGATTCTTCATTATAGAATTAGACGGGGTTACCTAAAAGACACAAATAAAGTTATTTAAGATGAAGAGTTGTAAAATAAAGAATACTAGGATTCTTCATCGTAGAATTAGATGTAGTTAGCTAAAAGACACATAAAATTATTTTTATGAGTAAAATTCAAGATTTCAAAATTTGGGATGTTCTTGAAGATGTAAATGTTGTGGGAAAAAATAGCAAACACTATTAAATAAGTGACAAACAATGTAGTTGGGGAATCACAAAAATTTCTATAAATAAAAATAGTTGGAATAATAATGTGCAAGAAAAGATAAAATATATGAAACTATATTATATAAATTGGTTTAAATGTAAAAGTTTAGAGAATTGAGAAAAATATCAAACAACTCGCAGGGAGTCTAAAAGAACAATTTGTGTTGCTAAAAATTTTGTTTTTAGTGATCTTTATAATAGATTAGATACTAGAAAGGGTAAAAAATATATGTATAAACTAGTCAAACAAAAAGAAAGGAAAATTAATGATTTAATTAAAGTGTATTAAAGATGAAAATTCTTCGGTGCTTTTCTTAAAAAAGGATATTCAACATAGGTGGGTGAGTTATTTTGATAAACTTTTAATGAAGTTTCTGAAAATATGATCGACCTTAGTGATCTTAACATCGTTAATAAGAATAAAACGTTTCATTGTTACCGTCGCATTAGTAAAAAAGAAGTTGAAGAGGCTTTAAAGAAAACAAGGGAGGAAATTCTTTAGGACCTGATGATATCCCAATTGAAGTGTGGAAATATTTAGATCTGGGAGTTTCTTAACTTACTAAACTCTTTAATATTATTTTAAAAGTTAAAAAGATGCCTGGGAGTGGAGGAAGAGTATTTTGATCCCCATTTTTAAGAATAAAAGAGATACACAAGAGTGCATAAATTATAGGGGAATTAAATTGATGTGTCTTACTTTAAAGTTATGGGAGACGGTAATTGAACATACGTTAAGTCATATTAAAAAGATTTCTCATAATCAGTTTGGATTTATGCCGGGCAGGTCTACTATGGAAGCTATGAATTTATTGTGAGGTTTGATGGAAAATTTTAGAGGTAATTGAACTAGATAAAGCTTATGATAAGGTTCCAAGAGACATCCTTTAGAGAGTTCTTGAGAAGTAAAGTGTTGATATGACTTATATTCAAGTCATTAAAGTTATGTATGCTAGTGTTGTTACTTGTGTTCAAACTGAAGGAGGTTTGACCAAATATTTTCCTATTTCTGCTGGATTACATCAGGGATCAACTTTAAGCCCATATCTTTTTGCTTTAGTTATGGATGGTCTTACTGGACATTTACAGGAGGATGTAGGTTGGTGTATAATTTTTGCGAATGATATCCTTCTCATGGATAAGACGAGAGAAAAAGCCCTGGAAGAATTTGAATTATAGATTTCTACATTGGAGTCTAATGGCCTTCGTTTGAGTAGAACTAAAACTGAATACATGTAATGTAATTTTAGTAGTAGTAGCTCTAGTAACAGAAGTGTGACTTTGGGTGATCAAATTATTAAAAGATTTGAACGAGTTAGATATCTCGAGTATATTTGTTTAAAGAAATGCTTATATAGATGGGGATGTTAATAGTGTAACTCAAGTTGTTGGTTGAAGCGCAGGAATGCTTCGGGCCTATTGTGTGATAAAATAGTACTTAGACTGAAAAGAAAATTTTATAAGATGGTGGTGAGACCTGCAATGCTCTTTGGCACTGAATGTTGGCCTTTAAAGGGGAAGCATAATACTAAATTAAGTGTTGCTGAGATGAGAATGATTAGGTGGATGAGTGGCTTTACACTTAGGAACAAAATGCAAAATGAATATACCCGTGATAGGGTTGGTGTAGCTCCAATGACGGACAAAATTAGAGACGACCATCTTAAGATGGTTTGGTCGCATTAAACGTCGGCCATATAATGATCCAATTAGGAGTGTAGTCGTTTTAGATTCTACTTATGTTAAGAAAGTTAGAGGTAGACTAGACCTAGGAGGACCTGGGCTTATTGTATAAAAAATGATCTTAATTATTAGAATTAAATAAAAATATGACATTAAATAGGACACATGGAGAAAATGGATTCATTGAGCCGACCCCACTTAGTGCGATTAAGGCTTTGTTGTTGTTGTTGTTGTTGTATTTGTGTCAAAATTATGCTTGTCCATGTTACTTTGATATCTCATATTTGGTTCTAGGTCATAAAGAAGTAAAAGGAGCTAAGACATCGTCAAACGCCCCAGTGCTGAAAGTGGGTGCTTAGGCGCCGAAAGTCCGCACAGCTGGCTTCACCCAATTACGGCTCTCTACCACCCGATTCTTTTCGCATCCATGCTCAAATGGCAAAACAATGGGAAAGTGACACTCAATACATCCGCCTACTGCCCCACTTGGCCAAAGCGCCCCAACACAGCACAGTCGTCTAGGCGCTAGATAAGGAATGACCCAGAGCGCTCCAGGACCAGCTCGAGCGCTCAGGCTCTTGGAGAGGCGTTTTGGCAATTCCTACGGTATTGTGGCAAGGGAGAAAATTTACGCATGCATTCTCTTCGTTACGTAGTGTGACATCGAGGGAGAAGCCATGAAACATGGTGAGAAACACAGAGGTGAGCTAAGGTGTCACCAGAGACTCACCAGAGATCATTTGAGATCAGTCATACCACTTCAAAGGAGGAGTATAGGAGATTGTTCTCAGTGAGATTGAGTGTTCCATTGAATGAAAATGAGTGAGGAAAGTGATATCGAGCATGTCTATACTTGGAGTGGTGTAAACGAAGTTAGGTCATTATAATCACTTGTGTTTTAGTGGATCATCATAGTGAGATTATTCTAAACTCCATTTGCTTTGATTTTTGATAAATTTCTTTTTTTATATATATACCTTTAACGAGTTGGAATTAAATTTCCCACTCCTTTGATTTGACTACTTATGCATGTTAGAACTATCCATGTAGTGTGATTGATTTATTAGTAGTAGAACATTGATGTGTTAACATTTTGCTTGTAATTTACTCTTAAACTTATCACTTAGGATGTTAAAATAGATTGTGATCTAGTCTACCGAAGTAGGCTAGAAGAATGATTATGTTAACTTACACTTCATTAGGAGTATGAATATTGATGTTAGAGTAGTACCATCAAATAGGGAAACACAAAAAGAACAATAGTTTTTGGGTGGTTAAGTGAACCTTATCTATGATATGAAACCCCAATGCTTCTTGTAAACTCGGAAGAGGCGAAGGAATTGTTCGTCACGGAGCAATGGGGTACTTCGTGGCCCTTTGGGCTGTTTCCACCTTCTCGTTGGTATCCCCCTCTTGGTGGGATAAAAGCCAACATTGACGGTGCACTTCTAGCTAATAGACAAGCTGGCCTTGGAATTATTATTCGTGATGAGTTTGGTGATATCATTCTTGTGGTCGGGCGAACATTGTTGCATTTGGATATCTTGCAAGTGGAGTATGAAGCGGTCCTTTTTCTTCGAATTTTTTGAAGCCTTGAATGTATGAAATCAAGGGGATCATCATTGAAGGTGATAATGAAACAGTCATTGCCTCTTTTCAGGAAAGCATGAAGGCTAAGGTATGGCAACATCAACCAGACAATGGACCGTATTTGTGCTTTCTTATTGATTTCGAGCAAGTTCTTTCTTTTTTACTTGTAGAGAATGTAACAAAGCAGCTCATTTTGTTCTCGGCTCACTTTGCACAGATCATTTGTTTGGGACGCTCGCACTTGTGACCTTGAATTTTTGAGAGTGTTGGAGGCTGAAGCCAACCAAACTGCCTGTTTTGTGTAGCTTTTATAGCTTTTTGTCTTTTTGGTTAATGCAAAATGCACTCTCAAGGAAAATGCTAAGGAGTATTATTGTTCCTGGTTGTCAACAACTTGTTTGAATCCTGTGAATATGATTGATTTGCTAGGTCTAATTCAAGGAAGGTCTTCTCATTTGGTAAATACCCTAAACTCAAATTGTAGGTTTAAAATCTTTGCAAAAATTATGTTTAGTCTCTTTCAAAAATTTTCAAAACTGGGACCTTTCAAGTTAAATATAGGACTAGTAAAACTAGATCCTTCATATGTTGTGGAAATTTGTAAGCTCTCCGTGGGATTGATTCACGGATTCAAATCCGTATATTACTTGAACGAAACCTATATTTGTGTGTTTAACACGTGCTTCATAGCATCGTGACGTCATGCAGTGGGAAGAATGTTTTCAACATTTTGGAAACAGATTGTCTAGAAACTTAAGTGACTGTCTAGAAACTTGACGCTTGGTACAGACGATCCAACGCCATAAATAGTTCGAGCAGTTTAGACATTTATGTCTTCAATGCAGAATTTGGAGAGCTCTCTCCGTAGTTCGTGAACGAAGTAGCGTGAAGCGGTGTATGTGAGTTGTGGGTGGATTTTTGCAATTTCTCTCTTATGATTGGGAGAGGAGGAGCGTTCGTGAGCTCCAGGATTGTAAAGCGGATTTGAGCTTGATATAATTGTATATTTCTCATTTCATAGTGAATTTTTTGGTATGGTGCAGCTTTGTGGTTTTTTTTTTTCTAGGATTTTTTCATGTTAGATCTTTGTGTTCTATTTTGTTTGGTTTCTTATTTGTGCATTTTTGTTCAATTTTTTATTTTCAGATCTCTCAAATTGGATTTTTTTCTCGCAGATCTATAGAAGTGAGTATTCTCCCACTTCAAGAGACTTCATTCAACCAACCCAGTTAGAAACTAAAAGTTGAAAATAGCTTGGTATTTCGAACTATACATCCAAGTGCTATTTCTACTACTTAATAATCGAATCTAACGAACATAACCAATTTTTAGATTTTGTTTTCTCTCTTCAATCAACCAAATGAATCAAAATAGAAAGTAAAAGTTGTAAACAGGTTGGCGTTTCTACTTAAATGAGGATTCTCAAACCAACTATCATTCTAATGCTATTCCTCTATATGGTACACTAATGTGGATAAAATGAATAAAGCATCTTACATCAAACAACCGGTTGAGATAAAGCGATGAAGAAATTTAGTAACCACCAGCCTAGCTCCTTTTTCCATCAGAGAAGGTGTCATATGCCTTGTGTTTTTCGGAAGGTTTAAGTCCTTATTATGTATATTCCGTGCAATTAAAAATCCAGCCTGAAATGGCATAGGGTGCCCGTTAAAAAATAGTGCAATTAGATAATGGAGTGAACTTAGCTCTTTGATGTGCTTCATGTAAGTGTAATGTAAACTATGCTATCAAGCAACATCTTGATTTATAAGGTTACCTGTAGGTCGTCCTCTTGGAAGCCATATCCTGGAGAAAATCATGCTAGTGTTTAGTTAATTTATGAATAAATAAATGATAACAAATTTAAAGTCGCAAGGTAGATAATGCAATATTTGGGCTTTCAAATGCTTAGTTTAAAGAATTGCACATTCACATTAGCTTTTGCTGAATTTAAATTTGGAAAAATTATTTTGTTCCACTTTCATATAAGAAATGTGCTTTGAGAATCTTCAATTTACACATGTTCATTCTATAAGATTCCATGAGTATTTGGATTTGCTTATTAAACAACTGGTACTTCCATGTTGAACCATGATGTTTTTATTTCATGCTGTCAAAATTCAGAATAATGGAGAATGTTTTTATTGATATGAAAATGAGGTATAAATAATCCTTACTTGAATCCTAGAATAGGAAATACAATAAAAAAAAAAGGAAAGGAAATATATAACACTTAATATCTCTAATTAATCAATTTATATTAATTATTTGAAGATAAAAGAAATAACATAAAATATGAAAGCCTAAAATAGGAAAGAAAATAAATCTAAAATAGGAAATAAAATAAAAATATATTATGAAATAAATCTAATCCTCATAATTTCTAATAGGAATATATTTTTTTCTAATATAACTTCTAACGCTCTCTCATGTTGAAACATGATTGAAAATAATATTAAACTTGGATTTGAAAAATCAAAGAATGGGCAAGGAAGATTCTGTAAATTAGAACTTGAAGTCTTCATCCCATATTGCGGTTGTCTTTGTTGCAGTTCCTACAGTGTCTGTAGGTAGGAATAAAACTCCTCCAAGTAATGCTGCAGAGAAGTTTGCAGGAAAGTAGACAACTGTGGTTGTTTTTAACTGCAGTCTTTGCAGTGTTATTGATAGATGAAATGCTCATACATGTAATATTGCAGGGGAGTTTACAGGGAAGTAGACAATGATGGTTGTTTTTTAGTTTAGTTACTGTAGTGTTTGTTGGTAAGTGGAAGTCTCCTATAGATAATGTTGTAGGGGAGTTTGCAGGGAAGTAGACAACCTGCGGAAAAAACTGACTTCTAGTTTATTGCGGTTTTGGTTGGCTACAGTTTCGGTAGTGCTTGTAGGTAAACAGAAAGTTCTTTCAGGTAATGCTGCAGGGGAGTTTGCAGGGAACTGGATAACCTGTAGGAAAAAAACTGCAGGGTAAATCCTGCAGAAAAATATCGATAAAAGCTCCGTAGGAGGGTCTACCGTAGGAGGGTCTACTGCAGGAAGGGCCAGTCGATAGGCCAAGCCTACAGGGAGAATAGAAGCAAAAGTTGTTGGTTCAAATACCAAGACGAATGCCACTCTCTTCTTGCAAGGAGGATCGCAGAGAGTTTGGTGTTTCTGGAAGAAGGACCGGTGTCTAGGATATGAAATTAGACTTTGATACCATGTTGAAATTCAGAATAATGCGGAATGTTGTTATTGATATGAAAATGGGTATAAATCTTGGTCATCGGCTGTTACATGAATCCTTGAATAGGAAAGACATAACAGGAAATAAAAGATACAACACATAATATCTCCAATTAATCAATTCATATTAATTATATATAGATATTAAAACAACATAAAATATGAAAGCCTAAAATAGGAAATAAAATAAATTCAATCCAACAATATAAATTAAAATAAGAAAGGAGATAAATTTATATTTGATAATAAATATAATCCTACACATACAATGTTTCAGAAGCGTAGCGTAACCTTAGCATGATTGTACTAAAATCAGTCTTTTAATATATTTCCGTAAAAGATACCAATAATAGTTTTGGAGTTCCAGGTTTTACTTGTTCGTCCTTGCGTGAGTGTGACTAACCTTGATAAGACCCACAATAAAAGATTCTTCTTTTTCCCTGGATTTTTCCTAGCTCGAGAGAGGCTTTTGAGGCAGCTAACGAGGGTAGAGGATAGCTAGTTGTCCACTCGAGTATCTTGTTCTTTGGAACAGAAGGGGGGTTTACAGTTACAAGCAATGTTCGATCAACTGATCCCCGATCCTGAAAAAAATATAATAGAAAATATATTTAATCTAAATTTCTAATGAAGATAACATTAACCATGCTAAGTTAAAATAATATAAAATGCAAAGTAAAATTTTCATCCGTTACCTGAAGCACATTTAGCCAATATGTAAGATAACATGTATTATTTTTCTCAAGAAAATTCCTAGCACTCCATGTTGTTGGGTTTTGCGGCATCAGACTTTCATCACAGTGAAGATATACATTACTGTAAGTTGAGAAAAGTGATGAGCTTTCTGATTTTATATACCGTAATTGATAAGAAAAATGAATTCTTTATTTCTTTAATTGTTGTAAACTATTCAAACAATAAATTGTCCAAGAGGGTTCTCTGATACTTTCAAAGGAAAAAAAA
Source organism: Papilionanthe hookeriana x Papilionanthe teres (assembly GCA_022702705.1). Taxonomy (NCBI): domain Eukaryota; kingdom Viridiplantae; phylum Streptophyta; class Magnoliopsida; order Asparagales; family Orchidaceae; genus Papilionanthe; species Papilionanthe hookeriana x Papilionanthe teres. The sequence goes on from CM040421.1 coordinate 42,405,160, forward strand.
TTAAGAAATTGATGTTTCTGATGACTGTACTCAAGGCCTGATGTATTGAATATAAGAACGAGTTAGAGCTATTAAAAAGATCTTGAATATTGAGACACGCTTGAATTGGTTCTGATACTCAACCCAAAACTTCAAGTTTTTATAGTATTCATAGTTATAGAAACCAATGCAATTATAAATTGTAGGCTATTATATCCTTTCATGGTACAACAAAAAACTTAATGAAAAAGATATTTTTGGTTGTACAGGAGCATTATCATATATATTTAAGCTCAAAACTGGCCACACTAAGTCACTAGAAAAGGAGAAGGAAAGAAGAAAAGTGCAACAATAGGAGAGAAAACTGCATGCATATTGATCATTTTTTCTTGCAGAGGGGGTATCCAGATACGAACTACCACATTCATGATTTTGAAAGATCCAGTGGTGTTTCTCGTTACATGAAGAAAATGATTAACAAAAGACACACCTCCTTATGCAGCGTAATTGAAAGAACTTTTGGGGTGTAGAAGAAAAAATGGGTCATACTACTTGATATGGTGACTTACCCATTTCAAAACAAGTACAGATTGTGGTGACACAACTACATTCAACGACATGTGAACTTCATCCTAGCTGATGACGATCACATGCAAGTTCCACTAGAAGCATTTGAATTTCATATAAGCCAGTCTATACCACAAACAAAAGTGGAATCTCAAGAAGTGGCTAGGGATGAGGTAGTTTTGTCCTGTCTCTTTCTCTATTTTTAGGAGCAGAGCTAGATAACAAACTTCGAAGTGGCGTACCATTGCCAGGAGTAACCAAACTGTCATCCATTAAGTTTCCAAGCTGGAGTGTGCCTCCAGCCTTCTTCTTCCGCCGAGAAGTGTAAACCTGTCATTCTTCATCTGAAGATTGACTCATGCGATCCTCGGTCTGATTAGATAGTAGAACTACAGTAGAAGGAAAGCCAGCCGTTGCAATAGCGATAGGTTCAGTGTCTAATGTCACCTCTGCACCTGATGCTTCCTGAAGAGGAGCTGCAGGGCTATCCTGATTTACAGTTTAAACATTATTTCTTGTAGTATGGTCAGGGGAAGGGGCAATTACATCAGATACCAACTTCTGTCTTGTAGCGAGTCCCTTTTCAGGTGGAGCCAATGTGTCCAAAGCAGTGGAGAGTTCCTGCTTTTGACTATTGGTTCTCAAATGTGGGTGCAATCTAAAATATTTCTCCTGCGAGTGTCCAAACATCTTGCAGTGCTTGCAGTAGTGAGATTTTTGTCCCAAAATGATTTTTTGCCAATAACCATTGTGAGCAGAGCCAAGCCAGACTTCTTCTACATATGGTAGGGTAATATCCCTTTCAATCAAAATCTGTAGTAGAAGGCCTTGAGAAATGAACTGTAGGTATGTCTACCTGCATAAGTTTTCTAAGGATAGTCACAATTGCATATAAGATAGGTTGTCAAAAAATTGAAGCTTGAGTTCATGTAATGAAAACCAGATAGGCGCAAAGGGGGGTTCTTGACTGGGATCAAAATCAGGAGTCCATTTGAGCAATTTCATAGGTTTTTCCCTCAATTGTGATTAATTTCTTTGAGAAAATCCTTGTGTAGTCAACTTCGACGCTCAACTATATCATAACATGTCTTCCGTTGAGAAGACCCACCTGTCAATCCTCAACTAGTTTGAAATCTTTAAAAGCTTTCCTGATAATCTCCATCTTAGGGTGATCTAATTGGAACTTGCCAACTAGTGTAATTTGTATTTTTATGCAAGAGATGAAATTCCAGAGCCAGAGAAGAATAATGCTAGTTTGCCCGCCTTTTTCCCTACATTTTTGATGAGATTGTGATAGAATCATGGTACATCTGTGGGAGTATCGGATTATTTGCGAGATGGAAAGAGGAGCTGCATTTGTGAACCTCTGTAGCATTGGAGGGTTTGACAGGGCTATCATAGGCGAGGGCGGCGGCATAGGAAATCCCTGATGCCATTAGCGTGCTTCACACACTGTAGGTGCAGTATAGTTGATGCAGGTTGACGACTCCGCCGCCAGTTGAAGTTTGCACAGCCGCAAAAGACGACACTAGCAGTCGAGCAGGTTCGAAAACCTCCAGGGCGAAGCACCATTGACGCAAAGCACCGCAGACAACGCGAGCTCTTCAGCAGACACCGCAGCAGACAAGCAAGCTCGAAGCAGACCACGAGCTCCTCTGCCAGCCAGAGTCGATGACGAAGACGAAGAGCAGTGAAGCCGTCGATATGCACGGTGAAGATGAAGAGCATCGAAGATGACGACGCCGGAGAAGACGCGAGGAGCAGATGCGATAAATCTCTGTATGGGTCGCTAGGGTTCTCCATGAGGTGAATCCCTAACACAGCCGAGTGTGGGAGACATCTTATATATATATGTATGCATGCATGAAAGTGCACATATAAGTATATCTATTTATATATTTACACATTTATGTATATGTATGTGTCTATGTATACACACGTACGTATGTACATATATATAGATAAATATGTAAAAGCATATACATACATACATACGTACATATACATACACACATATATACATACACACAAACATATGTATATGTGTGTGTGTGTGTATCTTCATGTAGATAGATATGTACATGTATATAAATGTGTACATATGTACTTATGTCTGTGTGTAACTTAATTAGATAAAATGCAAACGCAAATGTCTTAACATTTAGGTTAGAATTCCTATGAATGAACGATAGAATTGATAGCAGCTAATCAAGTCTAATTTATTACTATAGGTGCACCAAAAGATTAGATTGGCCAAGGAAAATGACTATTTGACTGCATCGTACAAGTGGATGAATATATTTTTATTTTATAAATAATTTTGTTTATTTTTGAAAACAATTGCAATTATTTTTACCACTTTTAGTACTTCTCTTAAAAGGCAAAATTTCATATTATAATTGTTAAATTAAAGAAAAAAATAAAATACGGTATATGCATGAATATGGAGTCACCCTCATATGACATTGGCAGAGAATACGATGTAATCGTGCCCATTAAATGGAAATGAAAATGAAAATGATTGCCTGCTTTTTTGGTTAGTTGAAAAAAGTTAGACATATATTTTTAGTATATATTTAGACGGTGACTCATTTGACAGATATTATAACAGAAATAAATAAAAGTAAACAGAAACTACTTTCTTTATTGTTTTTTTTTTACTGCTCACATTCTATAGTTTAGCTCACCCCTTTAGATGTTAACATTTTTTCAGGTAAAGTACTTAGAGAATAAATGGATTCTATAAATCATGTGTAAAGACGTCGATGATCACGAATATTACATTTTAGGTTTTTTTTAATTATTTGTAAATATTAAAAATCTTTATGAACTAGTTATAAATTAAATTTTTATAGAATTGAACGACTCTTTTGTGTTTTGTATGAGATTTAATTATTAAATGAAACTGTTAGATAGTTTTTCTCCATCCGACCGTCCGTTGCCGCCTTAGTAATCTAAGCTCCCAGGTCGAGTCGTGACATATCTTCACCTCTTACATCATTTGCTCATGCACTCTAAACAATATTTAATACTTCTATTCTAAAGTATGCCCAAGTTCTTGATCCATACAACAAACAAAAACAATTATGAATGTGTGAATTACTTTCCCAATTACTAATAATCCACTAGGAAACAATCTCAATGTATAACTAACATTCAAACTTGGCAATGCCTTTTTTCTTTAAAAAAAGGAAAGCTCTATTGTCTTAGCATTACATTTTTATCTCTACTGCATAATTTTTTAATCTAACATCTCAAATTTATCATTGTTTTTGATTTTCATGACATGATAATGTTAGAGCCATTAAAATGAGTAACGATGATTTCATGCACAATGAAATATGTGCAGAGAGCCTTACAACAATATTATAAAATGGCTTGTTTTAAACATAATATCTACGTTACTTAATTTTACAATCAAACTTTATATCATCTACTTAGAAACAAATATTAGAATTTATAATTACATGGTCAGATACAGAAGAAAGTTACCTGTAAATATACTGAAAGGCACCAAGTATTCTTGATTCCTCGTAGGTTGCCTGCTTTCCAAGTATTTTTAATGCATCTGGTGCATGGACGGTGATTATGCATTCATCATAGAGTTCCTCTAAACCACTTCTTGTTATGACACAGCAGCCTGTGGAAAACAAGCCATGTATTGTTGAGGATGTCAAAAACACAACACATTCTTCTAAGTAATGTTCTCCATCAAACTAACAAGTATGCACGAATTTAAGTTTTTTTTTATAATAATTATTTATGGAGCGTTAAAAGGCCCTCATATTGATGGTGGGAAGAGGAAAATATTGACACAATTTGGTGTGATCAGTATACAAAACCTTTTGTTGACGAATCAAAGATCATATGTTCAGCATTATAAACAAGTGATTGCTAACTATAAAATTAACAATAAAATTTCTATGAATAATTAACCGACAAGATATCAAGTAATTACAAAATCCAAGCTAAGTAAATTTCTAAAAATAATACAAAAATATTAAATTATTTTTGTAACATATGAAATGCATTTTAAAACAATTTTAGTCAAAATTTAAATTAACTTCACTTGTGTTCATAATTTATAAAACTTTGGTTAGTCTTAATCGTTCAATTTATATTGAAAAATACTTCATATTCACACACTAAAATTGGATCTGACATGGGGGCTATGGAGGACTGATCGGTCTGTAAAGGGAGGGGGGCTGCTGCTCCTCTTTTTCCCTTTTGTTCCCTTCTCCTCTTTCCTTCTTGTTACCTCCTTAGTATAAGTATTTCCAAATCAAAACTTCTGAATATTTTTATTCATCTTTCTTAAATTTTGAGATATGGTTTTATTCTTGCTTTTTATTTTAAAAATCTTTCCTAAAATATAAAATTTGATTTTATTCTCTTTTCTTATTTTAAAAAGTCTTTTCCTAAAATCTGAAATTTAATTTTATTCTCTTTCTTTTTTTAAGTATTGCCTAAAATAAAGTCATAGTCTTATTATAAATAGAGAATGATGTTCTTAGAGTTAGGGGTCTTGTTTTTGTATCTGAATTTAGGTTTTACTCTTAGTACTTTCCCTTCGAGGGATGTATCCGACGTTGAGATAATGCTCCTGCAGTCCTTTGTCCGAGGTGGTGATGATCTTTAGTGTTGCTCCGGCTTTAGCTTAAACCCGACGAGGCATCTATCTTACCATACTTTCGTTTTTCCTGTTGTCATTTTGGAATTTAGCCACCGCAACCCTCTCTTCCACTGCCCTTCCTACTTCTATCCAGCCACTGCTGCCCTTCCAACTTGTTGTCCAGCCCTTTCAGACCCTTCCCGACAGCTCGCCGATATCCCTACAGCAGCTGCCTTGCTATCCCGGCTTTTCCCATCACTGCCAGGGCTTTTCGCTTGCTGTCCACCCTCCAAAAGTGCTGGCGAACCTTTCCAGCTGCTGCCCTACTTCTTCCGCAACAACCCCCACCTCTTCGGCCTTCACCGCAGCCACCAATCCAGCCTCCAACAACGTTTCTGCTTTCTCCAACCGTGGTTCGATGTTGTTACTGTCGCTAGCCTGATGTCCTACTTCTTCTACAACAACACCCACCTCTCCTGCCTTCATCGCAGTCTCCTGTCTAGCCACCCATCTCCGGACTCCCTCCTCATCAAGTTTGTTGTGTCTTCTTTGTTGAGTCATTAGTTATAATCCTTTATTTTTGTGCTTTTATTTTGTGTGTTATATTTCGTTATTTAAAGTCTTCATTGTAACCTTGTTTTAAGTCATTAGTAAATTTGTGTCTTGCGTCGTAGTTTGGGCTAACTCCGGTATCAAGATCTTCATGAATACTCCAATTCAATCCATGTATACATTGACCAAAACTTCAAATTAGTTTATTGGATGCCATTATCATCATCATATTTGTTAGTAATTGAATTACATGTAGAAAACGTATTTAATCATTGAATGGCTTCACATAAAATTTTATTATCATCAAATCAATAATGAGCTACATATGGGGCTTTTTAAAAATTTTGAGAATACACTAGTTTGTTCTTGATGCGTGCTAGAAAATTCGCGACGGTAGAGTAACTGATTATTGTCTTAGTGCTGTACCAGAATTCAAAACACACGTAAATGAAAAATAAGTGAGCGGTGACGACTCTGGAAGTTTTTACGTTGAAAACCCGTAAAGGGAAAAAACACGGTGTCTGACCCAGTTGCGAAAATCCACTATTGATTGATGATTACAGAAATCCCTTGTCCCACAGGTAGAAAATGGTGATTATATTCTTCAGATTATAGAGTCGATTGACAGCGTCTAGTTGGTAGTGATTGACGATGGTGGTTAGCGTTTGTCGACGACGGTTGGCAGAGGTCAGCAGAGGTCCGTGATGGTCGATGACGGAGATCGACCGTGATTGACGATGGTAGGTGATGGTCAACGACGGTCGGCGGTGATTAACGGAGGTCGGCAGTAGTCGGCGGTGGTCGACGGCGGTCGGTGGTGGTGTTAAGCTGCAGCTTCTCCTCAAGACCTCAGACTCTCTTTCTAGGCTTTTCCCCCTCTCATGTGAGGGGTGGATGTCTGTTTATAGGGTTTTGGGAGCAATTAATGCAGTCGTTTTGATTGAACGATCCAAAAGGCTTCCCTTGATCAGACGGCGTTTAAGGGGCATTTGATGACCTTAACAATGTCAGAATTGAGTGATCTTGAGGACGCTCGATTTGAGTATATGCTTGCTAGTGTCGACATTTGTTTGACCTTCTAAATGTGTCCAAAAATCTTCTAAGAATGGTTTAATGACTTGATCTCGGCTTGATTTGACTCGAATTGGACTAGTTTTTATATCATTAGGTCCGACTCATCGAGACAGTCAGTTTGACTATAAGTTTACTGAAATCAGAACTCTGGATGACTTTTTATCAATATTTGGATGTTTCTTATTCAAAATATTACCTCAAGATTCGTTCTGGATGATGAAAATTTGTTGGTGATATATCGGTTCCCAATAAAAAAAAATATAGCTAGTTGAACGTTCTTACTAAAATAAGCAGTCATTTTTGATAAAAAGTAGGTAAAAAAAAAGAAAAAGAAAAAAAAGAAAAAACAAACATGTCCTGAAAAATGGCAATGAGCTTATTTTCTAGTTTTAAATAACAGAAATAGAAGCTACAATATCTATGGCCATGTAAAAACATCAAATAAATTATTAAAAGCTTGAGGTTCTTAGTGCAAGAAGATTTGTTTTACTTGATTTGCCCTCTGTATGAAATGGATGCTTATTCTCATATTTCTATATTTTTGTGGATTTATGAATCAGCATAAATGCAGTTGTGTATCGCAAAGTAAAAATGGCATCTGTCTTGAAATGAATACACATTTAATATTGCTCTCCTTCTATTTTGTCTTTTTGGAACTTCTGGAAAATTTTAGTGCAAACCCACACACATAGCATATATATTAGACCTTGAACTCAAAATCTCTTAGTTGGAAGTCTAAAGTTCTCAACCAACAAAGTAAGATGACTTGTAGTAATTTAGCAGTGAAATCTAAGTAAAATAAAAAGACTATATAGAATGTCTAAAAAGCATGTCAATTGTCAAATATTTTCAAAATTATTTTGTGATAGGTAAAAAAAAAATACAACTCACCCTTTTTAGTATTTGATACTGTTTGTACTACACATCCCAACTTTATATGACATCCTCTACCCTTCAACTCTTCTCTTATCTTCAAAACAATATTTTATTTGAAATAAAGGTTAGCATTATAAAAGACAGATCTTTAATTAAATTTATCATGAGAAGCCAAATAATCAAATTAATTACCTTATTTATGTAGTTTTGTGAGAGGCACCTAGCAGTGAGTCCTTGAGGTCGGGCATTGAGCTATAGGAGAAAATTCGAACAAAAAAAGTTTAGCCAAACAAAACAATACTTGGGCTTACTTTGGTATAATTGCTTAGTGCTAGTGTTGTATATTTGAAACAAAATGAACATATTCTTACAAAAAAATATGAATTGGCGTACAAGTTAATTTATATGCTGATGAAGTCATAAGGAAAGATATAAAAACAGAATGATGTATTTTTAATATATTTTCTTATAAACTAAGATTATTCATCAAAAAGTTATGCCTGATAAAAATAAAACAAAATAAACAACAATAACTAAAACAACAACAACAACAAACCTTTATTCTTCTAAGTGGGGTTGGCTACATGAATCCCTTTCTTTATTGAGTCCCATTGAGTGCCATATTTTCATTTAATTCTAATAAATTAAGATCTTTTTTTATACAATATGCCCAAGTTTATTTAGGTCTACATCTATCTTTCTTAACATAAGTTGAATCTTAAACATCTACTCTCCTATCTGGATCATCAGATGTTCGATGTTTAATGTGACCAAACTATCTAAGACAATTCTCTTTAATCTTGTTTGTCACTAGAGCTACACTAACCTTGTCACTAATATATTCATTTCGCATTTTGTCTGCAAGTGTCAAGTCACTCATCCTCCTGAGCATTCTCATCTCAGCAACACTTAACTCTGTTTTATGCATTTCTTTTAAAGGCCAACATTCTGTGTCATAGATCATTGCATCTCACCACAATCTCATAAAAATTTTCTTTCTGTCTATGCGGCACTTTTCTATCACACAATAGGCCCAATTCATTCCTCCACTTTAACCAACCAACTTGAATTCTACTAATATCATCCTTATTTATATCATCAACACTTTGAACAATAGACCCATGATATCTAAAGTGTTCACACAGTTTAATGATATGATCACCCATACTTACAACTCTGCCACTAGAGCTACTACTGCTAAAATTACATTCCATTTATTTAGTTTTAGATCTACTTCGACGAAGGCATTTAAACTTTAATGTAGATCTCCATAATTCAAGTTTTTCATGAACTCTTTCTCTAGTTTTATCTACAAGAAGGATATCATCAGCGAAAAGCATACACCAAGATACATCATTATGTAAATGTGCAGTACTACCACAGTAGTGAATATGAAGTGAATAATCTAAAGTGAAGATAATAATTTAACATAAAATAAAAAAATTTTCATATATGTCCTGACATGAATGAGTAATCTTGGATAAATTATTTAGATTACCTTCATCTTATATAATTTTGAAAATTAAGTAGACCAATTTTTTTTTTAGTATTAGTGGCATGTTTTAAATTACATAAAACCTATATATTTGAATATTCTTCAATAGAAGGGCGTTTATATACATATCCTTCAATACATACATACATACATACATACATACATACATACATACATACATACATACATACATACATACATATGTATACATACATACATACATACATACATACATACATATATATACATACATATGTACACACACATACATATGTATATATACACACATATATTTCTATATATATATACAAACACACACACACACACACACATATATATATATATATATATATATATATATACATACATACATATATATGACATCTGGAATTTAATTTGAATATTTACACTACTCAAATCTTTCATTATCACATCTAAATATCACTATTTAACTTTTGAAAAGGTGAAATACAACTTTTCATGCTTAGGTAAAGTTATCATATATGTAAAAATTGAAGTTTAGGTGTTAGATGCGTAAATACATAGGCATTAAGTCGCATGCATTTCAATCTTTCTGTAAGTAAAGTAACAACATTTTGAAATAATATACTAATACTAACCTCTAATAAGTGATTATTGAGGCAAAAAGATAGCACAGTATAAGCAGAGAAGTTCTGTACTTCTTCTAAAGAACATGACCATATAGATGCACATGTAGGAATCTGAATCACACCAAAGAAAAAAATAATAATAAAGCAAAAATCAGATCTTTAGAAATAGGCATCCATTAGAAAATATTTAAAAGATTTGATGGAATTCTTAGATCAAATCTCACAAGAAATGCATTTTGAAATAGCTGAGAGTATCCACGTGACTTTAAGTAGAAATCCAATGTTTCACTGCTGTCCAAATTAGGGTTCTCTTTGCGCTCATTGAGGTACCTTACATATTAAGAGATGTAAGTTTAATAAAGAAAAGATGGAAAAATTATAAAACAAAAAATGGTAACTTGATGTAAAAAAATAAAAAATGTTGAAAATTATAAGGACTTACGTAATGGCATCATTCTTAAAGATGAAGATTTCTTTAAACATATACCAAACAAAAGGGTTCACCATGTTGGATTTTTTTGCAAACAAACTTCTGAAGCCATTTCGATTGCCCCACTCATAATTCCCATCTTGTAAGCTTATTGAGAATGACATATCAGTTGCTTCCATCTTCGCATGATGTTTCTCGAACAATTTTGTCATGTTTTGAAATAAAATCTGTCATGCATAGAAACTAAAACTTACACACACATACACACATGGAGAGAGAGAGAGAGAGGGTGGGGGAGTGAGTGAGTGAGTGAGAGAGAGAGAGAGAGAGAGAGAGAGAGGAGGGGAGGATGGACGGAGAAGTTAAAAATTAAACAAATGATAGAGAACTCTTGTAAATTTTGCTTGATCATTGTATCTCATAACTTTAAAAAATTAAATTTATCTTGAAGATCATCAAAAAATTGTTTATTTAATTTTGAGTTCTTTAAAGCCACTATGCTTTGAAATCTCAAAAATGTTCCCTTACGATTGGAGTTAAAGAATTTAAAATTGGATTATGAATTTTGATTTTACATCTGGAAGTCTACCGCGGGGGGGGGGGGGGGGGTGTTGGGGTCAAACTCAAATCAATGTTTAGTAGGATCTTATGCACCCATTAGATCCTAAGCTTTAGTTCTTTTTCTTTTTCCTTTTTTTTAAATTTTTTTTTTTGTGGCAAGTGGTCAGGTTGACTGATAAGTGGACCCAGGAAAGGTCCTATGGGAGGCAATTTCCCCCCTCCCAAATTCAAATTTTTACTTATATAGAAGGTTCATTTTGCCTCTTGCCCCTCCAGAAATGTTAGTTGCCTTTTCTAAAATATCATTTTGCCCTTTGTTACCATAGCTCCTCTCACGTTGGCTCTAAGGGGATAATTTTTCCCCCTAAAAAAAAAAAATAATAATAATGGTTTCGCCCGAAGGTTTATTTGAAGCTTAAAAGATAAATATTTCATATAGGAATTTATCAAGGAATTTTTTAGGGGTAGAAAAGTATTCTTCTAAGGCAATCATTATATAGACTTAAACCTTGATTCAAGTCGAAATAAATCCTTAAAAATACCCATTTTCGTAGTTGATGTGCATACATTAAATTGAAAACTTTGTTGTTCCTTAAGGTTTGTTTGGTGGTGATAGTCATTAGCTATGCAAACATTCTGATTTGCTATATGATGTTCTTAAATGTCGGCCATCTAATGATCCAATTAGGAGAGTAGATGTTTTAGATTCGCCTTATGTTCAGAAAGGCGGAGGTAGATCTAGGAAGACTTGGGCTTATTGTATAAAAATGATTAAATGAAATATGACACTAAATAGGACGCAATAGAGAAAAAGTATTCATGTAAGTAACCCCACCTAGTGAGATTAAGGCTTTGTTGTTGTTGTTATTGTTGTATCAATGCAAAAGTTATGGGTAATGCTTGTGGTATATAATGCTGGAATGAGGATTTTATTAATGATGTCAATTGATTTCTCAATCTTGCATTTTTTAGAAAAAGTACATGTATCATCAAATAAGCTTAAACCTCTATATTTAAAATGTGATGTGAATAGGTGCTAGCTTCTTGATGCATAAGATGACGTAATAGTTCATCCTTATAAGAAAACCTTCACGAAATGTTATTTATTCTAGCTTGTTCAGGATAAATTATTTAGTAAGATTTGTAAAACTATAACAAGAAATTGATAAAATGCTCTACAATTAAATGTTTAGGACAATAATATTGGCGAAATTATTAACTATTACCAATAAGTAACAACTCAAATGAATTTGAGCACATGGTTTCATAATTTTAGTGCACGAAGAGGTAATTTTGGAGGTGAATGGTTGAGTTGACATTTCAATACTTCACAAATCACTTGTAGGTCTTCATGCTGATACTAACAAGAAATAAAAAGAAAGTGTAAGAGAAAATGTTAAAATGTGAGTGGACGCTAGAAGGATCAAGGCATAAATAAAACAAGAAGTTTAAACTGGTGAATTCCCTGAGAAATACAGACGCAGATGCATAAACAAAATACTCATGCAGACTATCTAACTCTTTGTATTTACATGTAACTTGAGTAATTGAAGCAATATTAACTTTTTATAATATTTTGTGTTGTAATTTTTAAATACCAAGTTTTAGCATATATTTAGTTGTAGTTTAATTGATTCATAAAATGTTATAATTTTCAATGTTGTTTGTTCTATAATTTTTCAAGCATATAAGATTAAAAATATCATAATTTTAACTCTGTATTTCACCACATCTTTCACTTACATTGTGTTGGATGTATATTATTTTATGAACTCTATGTAGATATAAAAATGGTTAAGAGGATATGACAAATTGCTTTGCTCTCGGTAGAATGAGGTAAGGCACTTTGATTTTTGGAGCTAGAGCAACATTAGTCACCGTTCACATAAGCGTTGGGGCCAATTTGATTATCACCCTTTTTTGGGTGAGATCCTACTGAAAAAGCAATGTTTTTTTTCCCCTAAAATATCTTACCTTATTTCAATAGTTCTTATAATATTATATGCTTATCAACCTTATTTTCTTAGTTTTGTTGATAATGTAATGACAATATCTTTTGAATAAGGACCTTAAGAAGGCCCCGTACACGCTTGCATGCAGTGTTTTGAGGCAAGTTTGTTTAAGCTCATAATATTCGTAAGATTTGATGCCTTTGTTTTATTAAATTTTATATTTATTTTAAAGTCATTTCGCCTATGCTAGAGAAGCCAACCATAGTGATGGATGCTTAATGCTACTTACTGAGAATCTTAATGTGGCTTGTCATGAAGTCCTTATAAAATTAGGGAAATTTATATGCGTAGCACACAATTCTTAATCATTTATATATTTCATGCCTAAACTTTTATATTTATGTATCCACGATTATGGTGCTTTAAATCTATGCATGGAAAAGGTGGATTTCACTTTTAAAAGTGGTAATATTGCTGTTTTGGATGTGATATTAAAGATTTGAGTGCTATGCGTGTAAATATAAAAGTTTAGGTATGAGATATGTAAATACATAAGTATTGTGCGCTATGTATGTAAATGCCCCAGTAAAACCGACTTTGATTATTTTGGCAATATAAAAGATTGTGGGATTCCTTGGACAATCTTAAATGGGATGGTTTCATCTTACATTAGTCCAGCGAGGACTGAGAAAGGATCCCATGAGTTGCTTTTGATAATCACCTCATCTTCAAAGAAGGCGCCAACATTAAGCTATCATGAGTCTTCCTCACATTTGTAATTCTCATAATATGTCATGTTTTATGTAATTCTTAGTGATCACTGAAGTATCTTACTTTTAGTTGATTATAGTTTTGATGATGATGTTTGATGAATGCTATATAATCTTACAGTTATACTAACAAATGTGATTTGTATGTATATGAAATGTGTTATTGCCAGTGGTTGGAAGCATAGTAATTAATCTCTATTTTCCATTAAGAAGATGTTCCAAAGTTAGAAATGACCAATAAGGTGTATTACAACTTAACCCCATTCCATATTTTTTATTTGAGGCTACTACATACAAGGCACCCGAAAAATTGCTATCAACAAATTAAGCACCTACGGTCAGTCATTTTGCAAATTCACAATCAAACTTCAAAAGTAAAGATAAAACCTCATTCTATATCATATTCAACCACAAATCACAAAATTCAAATTCTCACTTCCCTAAAATGAGAAATCCAGAAATAGCAAAATCGAAATTCTCACCTCAAACTTCAAATGAGCAAGTCATAAATTGCAAAGGGAAAGTCATTCAATTGAAAAATAAATAGGTGATATCATGGGAGGACAGAGAGCACAGTAAACAGATAAAGAGTCGGAGATCGCAGGGAAGAGGGAGAGAAGAGAGGCAACCTGTTGCCACCAGAAATCAGAGGCAAGAGGGAAAGAAGAAAGGCAACTTGTTGCCATTAGAGAGATGCACGAGAGAGGAGCGTTCGAGAGAGGCTGAAAGAAACGCGAGTAAGAGGGCGGTGGTGAGAGGGGAGCATCAAGGGGCAAACACGTAATAGATTCGCCAAGAAACACAGGCCGTGGAGTTGAACCCGCGGCCCACATTTAACATAACTTTTTAAGCAACGCTATTGCACCGCGGTATCCAATCACCTCATCCAGTGTTTTCATAATGCACCACGCCAAATAAGCTGCCCCAAAGCTTAGCTATTTATAAATAGATAATTCCATCCTACAAAATTCAGTCACTATTTAATTAAAGCAGAAGGATTCTAAGTTATCCTTCCATGACTTAACAAAAATTTGAATGAAGGGTTGGCATAAAAATTTAAATTGCAAAGAGGAGTTGGAATTCAAAATCATTATAAGAGCTAAATCAGATATATTAATCCTTAGTAAAGAGAGGAAAAGGAAAATCAAAATAAAAAAAAAGGAAGAGAATAATATTTATAAAAAGTTTTATACTAAAAAGAGAAAAAAATAACTGCAAGAACCTTTTGGAGAGAAGCTTGAAGAGAAATTCTATAAGGTAAATGATCATTCATGTCTCTAACTTAAGTAATAAATTCTGCACTCATAAAAATGAAAACTGGAACAACCTAATTTGATTGAGTAGATAATTGAATTTTATGGTTGATACCAATTTAATAATTGTTAAGCTTCATATGAGTGTCATCGGATCGGATGAGTATATAGCTTTAGATCACTATTTTTGAGGTCAGGACATTAAGGGTGAACTCTGAAAGTTCACTTTGAAAGAGACATATGTTCGTTGTTACATATTTTCATTCTTTACTTCTTTAGCATTAGATATCTAATCACAACATACCACTCTAGTTATGTCGCAATAAATCAATTTCAGATTTTAAAATTACTTGAGGGTAAGTAATGTTTAAATTTGTAGGATTTTGATATGTAAAAAAAGCGTCCTTATATATATTTTATTTTCAATTATTTTTATGTTAAGTTTAATGTTTTGGAAGGTATTCGCGATGTTTTGTAGAATTTAGGAAAGGGGAGTCATCAGAGCTGAAAGAAACCCAAAAAAATCACTAGGTTCAGAATGCAAAAAGCAAGCGTTAGGATGCAGAAAGTAGGTGCCACCAGCGCCAAGGTGTCAATATGCATAAAGTAGGTGCCATCGGTGCTTAGGTGCCTGAAACAAACCATTCTGAGCAAAAACACGAGAGGCTAGAAAGTAGACGTCCGTGAATATCAAGCCTAACCGCAAATGACCTGTGCCTAGGAGCCACAAACCAGTGCATAGGCCCCAGTTCACGCAATTTGATGATTTTCTGACATTCAGACACGACTCTTCGCTTGGAGAAATATAAAAATGCCAAATGCGAAGAAGAGAGGGTCTTCTCGGTCATTTTGGAGCATGGAACACTTAAGAGGAATACCAAAGAGGCGTTGCAAGGAGTTTTTAAGTGAAGAAAAGAGAGATTTGAGAGGATCAAAAGGTGTATTCACTACTTGTTTCCATTTCTTTCATCTTGCGTGAAAGAAGGAGATAAGTGCACTTTTAGTTTAGATTTTCATTTGAATTTCTATGAAAACTTGGTGTATGATTTCTATGTTTAATTCAAATTTTTAGTTGTGAGTAAATCCTTTATTTCTTCCTTGAATTAAATGGTGGTACGATATAATTGAAACTATTCATGTGATTCGCATGTGATTGTCATAATAGTGTTGAGTTAACTGATTTGCCTTATCTATTTTCTACCTGGCCAGTAGAAATGTTAACATCCTTGTGAACTATGAGATCCGGAAAGATGCTTAGTGGAATGAAAGAGGTTAAACATATAAACTCATTGGAATATGAATGTTTCCTTTGAGTTTATGCTAACATTTAGGGAGATGTTATCTAATTGGGTTGTTCAAGGGGTTTAGGAAACTAAACTCTCGATAGTCGAATTTTATTAGACTTCTGGAAGGAAATAAGGAAAAATATAGTTCCTATTTGACACTATTGTAATCACTATTTCAATTATATTCTCCTTTAGATCAATTTAAGGGGAAACTTCTCGAAACTGGAATTTTTTTTACAAACTTTCTTTGGCTGGTTAGGGCAGACTTGTTTTAAATTAGAAATAGGATAGAACATTTCCTTTGTGCCAACAATTTGAACCATTGAGGCCTAGGACCACATTAGTAAACTATAACTTTATCGAATTTGGATTCATCTCATTTTCAGTTGGATTGACACCGATACGCCACGTATACTTGCATGAGTCGCCAGTGCTTCACCACACTTGGAGCGTGTCAACTAGGTGCTTCATTATCTCTGGCCAGACACAAAATGACACCATCATTATAAAAACAGTATGTATGGATATCGTGTACTATCAAATCATTCAAATTCGAATCCATTAGAAAGGCATTTCGATTAATATCTTGTTACTATTTTGAAGCACATGAACAATTTCCGTAGGAAAGAGAGAGGAAGGTATCAAGACAATTACAAGAAGCGCGAGTTAGGTCTTACCTACGTAAGAGATGATGGAAAAAAACAAAAATTAAAGCACCATAAATAATAGAAGTGGATTTGAATTTTTAGAATATTTAACAAAAGGTTATACACATAACTATAAAAGATGTCACAACTAACAAACTCAAGATTCTTATAATAATTAAAAAGAAAAACACAATAACAAAGGCTTCTCTTGGGATACCTACTTCCATAACTCTCTTTTCTAAAAAAAATATTTTATCTTTGTCAAGATTTAATATTACAGGATTAAGGGAATTCAAAAGAAATGTAGACCTAGCTCCTTCATATCATCCAAATTTTTTTTTACTGGATTGAAGAAGTCGCCACAACGCTAGCCAACCACCCAATAGGAATTGGTTACATTGAGTTGACTCTAGGTGTTGTTGGAATATGGCTAACCTAGAAGTCATCAACACATCTTTATATTCCATCAAAGGCTAACCTGATCATGTCGAGTTGTCATTTTAACTCAAATCATATTTAGCACGAAAGATAGAAACTGAGGCACATGACAATGCAAGATTACTTGCAGAGGGCCAATTCGAGGGTGGAATTTTTACAGACTTTCTTCCTTCAAGAACTCAACTGTCGAATCCTTTATTTCTAGCAGAGAACTAAACTACTCTGAAAAAGTGATTGTGATAATAGGAATAGCTTGTTGATCGACGGACATATCAGTCAGTAGCTCGACAGCCTTCCTCTATTATCCTTAACTTTGAATCATCACAATTCACATCAACTTGACTAGAAAAACGAGTCTTCATCAGCCCGCATCGTGTACTTGTGGATGTCATCTTTTTTTATTCTCAGGAAGAACAAAACACAATAATAAATAATAATAAAAAAATTATCAACATCCATCCTAATTCTCTCAATTTTATTGTAATACTGCTTGGAAAACTAGCTTCTACGACTTCTGATGATGCATTTATGCCCGTCGAGTAAAGCTAACTAGCGTTTCATAAAAATATATTCATTATTAATCTAAAATTACAACCCTGTTATATGTTTATGAAATATTATGAACGTCATATAATCATAATATAATATTTTAATAATTATATATATATATATATATATATATATATATATATATATATATATATATATATATATATATATATATATATATAATTTTGCTTATATGAAAAAGTAAACTAAATTTATCTTTTGAAAAAAACCTTACATATGGACTCCACACAGTTTTGCATCCGGACTCTAATAAGATCTTGCCACGTGTAACACCATAATAACGCCCCAATAACACTGCGAAAACATCGCAATAACCACCACAAAACAAAGTGGTATTATTTAGCTGTTATTAACGTTGTTTAAGGGTGTTATTGTGATGATATTGTGATGTTATTGGAGTTGTTTTGTGGATGTTATTGTAATGTTACCGCGGTGTTATTTGCATGGTCCTCTGGGTGGAGTTATTGACGTTGATCAGCGGACTTATTACTGTATTATTGTGGTGTTATTTGAGTTGTTTTGATTGGTTATTGAAGCGGAACTGCGGTGTTATTTGCGTGGTGCTCTGGGTGTTTGTTGGCTTTTTTTGCCAGTAGTATTGCGGTGTTATTGGAATTATTTTACAATAACACCACAATAAACGTACTTTCGTCATTTTTAGGTGGGACTCATCAGATACACGTGATAAGATCTTATTGAAGTCCGGACATAGAGCTACATGCGGACTCCTTATGTAAACTTTTGTCCATCTTTTGCAAGGCTGTTGTATGTATTGTCCCACTTAGTTGGGAGCAAAAATTATACCAAATAAAGCTCAAAGTGGCTAATTAAGTTAGTGTACTTACCTTTGATTTGAGCTAAAATTTTATTAATTAATTAAATTTTAGCTTGAGCACGACATTAATTTTATGAACTCGACTCTATTTATTTATTATTAAAAATTATTAATAAGCCAAATTAATATTTTAATAAAATAATAAATAGAAAAAGTAATTAAAAAATAAATAATAAAAATTTACTTACACATAATATAACTATTTAAATATATTTTTATAAAGTTTAAATAGTCGAAAAATTTGGCATATTTTTCAACGTATTTTATAGTAATTTTTTTTTAAAAAAAAATTCAAATGAGCCTGTTTAGAAATCAATGAGCCGAGTGAGTGCTTCCTTGAACTTGTCTTGTTCAATCATTGAGCTCAGTTTGTGAGCCACTTTTCGAGGGGAGCCCGACCAGATTCACGAGTCAGCTCGGCTTAATTACACCTCAAGTTGAAGTAAAACCAAAATGTTTCTCTCTAAATTAAGAAAAAAAATTTAACCGCATATATAATATTAAAATTTTATCATTAAAAACTCAGCCTCCTAAAATTTTATCATTTCTTCTCTTCTCACATAAAAGTCATAAATCCATATCTATAATTACTCTAATAATTTTTTTAATCATATGGCTAAACTGATAATGTTT
This sequence comes from Papilionanthe hookeriana x Papilionanthe teres, assembly GCA_022702705.1. Lineage (NCBI taxonomy): Eukaryota > Viridiplantae > Streptophyta > Magnoliopsida > Asparagales > Orchidaceae > Papilionanthe > Papilionanthe hookeriana x Papilionanthe teres. Next base: position 42,424,301 of record CM040421.1, read on the forward strand.
TGAATGATTTATTCATATATGATCATAAATTCATAAGAATAAGTTCTTAGCAAAGATGATGAAAGCTGACCGGATTAAAATCAGTGCATCCGAGATGAACATCGACGCCATCAACATTAACTATGCGGGCATGATCTCCAAGATAATCCTTTTTCTCATAAATCACCACCTCAACGCCGGCCTTCGCGAGCTCATAGGCTGCCGCTAGGCCGGAGATCCCCGCACCCACCACCGCCACTCGCCGCATTTGGCCGTTATATATATATATATATATATATATATATATATATATATATCACAACCCCACTGGTAATTGATCTGATAAAGATATGTGATTTTCCTGCTTCAAACCCAACTTCAGAGCTCCCTATTTATAGTGAAAGAGGAGAATTGATTAGAATTAGTCCTTTGTGTTGAATTCCTTTGGATAATCTGGACCCTTAATATTAGTGAGTTGACACAATCCGGGAGATATTTATAAGAATGGTGAAAGAAGAGGATGGATGTATTCTAGAGGCCTAAACTATACGTTCGACCTTCTGATCCCTCTCCTATAGAGCGGAGAACATGAAGTATTAGAAAGAGAGGACACAAAGGGTTTTGTGTCCTCTGAGAGTCACAGCACAGGTTCCCCAAAAAATGGCTCGAAGGGAGTCTCCTCCCTCCAATCTATCTCTCCTTTTTTATAAATATTGTTTTCCTATTATATTTATCTGCAATTTAGATAGAGTAGTGGCATGTTAATTATTTTCTTAGATGATCTAAAATGAAGTCTTGCATTCATTATGTCATTTAAAAATATAGTAAAATATACAAGATTTCAAGTCTTATATGTGATTCATTAAATAATCTTAAATGTAAATATTGCATCTCAAACTTAGTGTAGGTTGCTACTATGAAGCATTTCATATATGATTCCGACTCACCCACTTGTGCTTTACTAATAATTATAAGTTCTTAAACTTATGCGCATGAAGACCTTATGCGAGTTAAACATATGCCTAAACAAATATCTAATCTACCTCGAGAAGCATGCAAGTATTTTTAATATTTACAAATATCTACTATTCAAAAGTCAAATTTACAAATCTTAAGTTACGCAAGCTCTTGAGCGAGCAGCCTTAAATATAAGACGAGTTCATGAGCTCACATTGGCCAGTCCAATCCTCCTTTCAACAGATCCACCAATATTATGGTTAAGCCTAGAGCTCTCTAACTAGGTATTTGGCATGACGACTCCACTATATAAACTCATGATTGTAGCCTTAAAAAAATTTGATCTGAAACATAAACATGCATAAAACTCCGTCGTTCGCTAGAGAGACCATCGAAAAATTATTACTTTCTATCATTTCTTCTCTAAACCCTCTAAACAACAAAAGGAACGTAAACGTGCTTTTGATGGCAGCGGATTCCATTAATATTAACAGGCAGGCAAATCTGCATCTTTGACAACCAGCTTGAAAAAAGTATTTGAATATATTTAAGGTGATTAATATTCTTATGTGTGAGCTAATATATACTTGTTTTTCCACTTATTAAATATTATGATTATTTGAATTAATAACCACAGGCCATGTTACATCATTTGAAAACAAGATTTTAATATTCATATCTATCTAAGTTGACCACAAAGAATAAATAAAAAAAAAGAAGAGCAATTATTAAAATAGGTAAAAAAATTAAAATGTTAATAAAAAGAGACAATATGGCAGAGAGATTAACAAAAGAGATTTGCATAAATTAAAATCTTCTCTTTAGTTATTATATTGGATTATTAATAACAGGAGAAGAATTATTCATAAAGCTATCATACAAAAATGCACTTTTAGTTTTTATTTAAAGTTGGTCATGTCAACAAATATATGATTAATCATGATTTCATTTGATCTATTCTAGTAATTCTCACTTGGAACAATATTATTGCACATTGCAAACAGAGTAGAAGCTGATCAATTAAAACCAACTCATTTCCAACCATTTCTGCTATATCCATCTAAAAGATGTTAAATTTTTGTGTATTAATATTGTTAATCACTTATGAAAAATTAAATTAACTGTCCTAAATACAATTGACCCACCCCGCGCACTTAGCGTAATTCAAATTTTTGTAACAAGTATATAATATAATCTTTTAATCGCAAAGTTACTAATCAACACAAGTATACGTATCATTCAAGTAATACAGGGCTCTAGTGGAGTCCTGGATATCGATCCCTCAGGGAATATTTTAGAGGCTACGAACTAGGATTATAGAACCCAATTCAGAATCACAACTTGTAAATCGAAATTGCCTATCTGTCATTAATATGCAATCGACAATAATATGAAGTTTTAAATAAACTAGTTCTACTAACCGATAACTAATTTTACTAATAAAGTGAAGTTCAAATATATAATCAAGAATCTTTCTCCTTTGTTAAGAAATTTAAGTGAAATAGATAATTTGAATTAGTTTAAAATGATGTTATGCCAAATAGAAGCATACCTATTCTTTACCTTTTGGTCCAGTCATAAAGAACATTGACTAATTCTATGCTTGGTTACTGAATATGCGGATAGGCTGAGAGGATACCGGCTCTCACTTCGGAGCACCCACGTTCCTCTCGCCTGAGGGCTGATCTACATAAAAAATACCCATTTTTATGCCTTATTTATGATTCAATTCTTAAGGATTTTATGCTTTAATAAAATGTATTTTCTTGTTTTTGGATGTAGATAATTAAAAAAAGTCCAAGAAAGAAAAAGAAGGAAAAATGAGCAAAAAGGAGCAAAAATGGAGCTTATGGAGCAAAATATTGGAATTATTGGCCTGGCGCCTAGGCACCAGAATCAGGCGCCTAAGCGCCAGTTCGATACAGACGCTGTCAAGATTTTTGATGACTTTAGGCAGTTATTTTGACGGTGTTAAGCGGTTATTGGAGCTTCTAGAAGACTGGAAGTTACTCCTAATATATAGGACAAGTGATACAATGTATTTGGACACAAGGAAACGGTCTGGATCGCGAAGAGGTGCGATCCAAAGTGAAGAGGTGCGAAAGACCTGGTCATGGAGTCCGGCGCCTAGGCGCCGGATCCGGCGCCTAGGCGCCAGATCCCGGCGCCTAGGCGCGACAGTTACCTTCTAGAAGGTACATTGAATTTGGACGAATTTTGAAGAGGTGTCTTAAGCAACCCTTGGTCAAATTCAGAGCTCTATAAATAGGAGCCCATTCTACAGAAAAAATGGCACCAACCCCCCCTCTTAGTACACATTCCCATTTTAGCATCTTCTCTCCCCTCTTTAGTTTTATTTAGTCTCTTTCATACTCAGGGCGCCACTTTACTTTGTATCTAGTGAGTTTATTTTGAGTATTTATTGTGTGTTGTTGTTGTTGGAGTCTTTCATCATTGCTTTGGAGTCAGTAGAAGTCAGCGGATCACTTGAAGGAACATTTCAGATAAGTATTTGTACTTTGGTTCAAAGTTTTATAAATATGTTTTGCTGTGTTATTTCAATGTGTTATGAGTAGTTAGTTATCTTTCTCCTTTCATCTATGAAAAGATAATAAATTAGTTAAATTTTGTCGGAGAATTAAATTTAAAATATTTTAAAACATTGTGATGATATTAATACCTGATCTTAGTTTACTTTTTAAATTGGCCATTTAAATTGTTAAAACCTGTTGAAGAATTTTGAGACCTATCCAGAGATAAATTCTTAACTAGTAGATATCACATGAATCCTTAAGTAATCGCAGGCTATACGCGGATTATTTAAGGTGATGTGCAAATAAATAGAAAGATATTATTTATTGGGCGTAAAATTAAGTAGTTTTTAGAGTTACAGACTAAATTCTAATAATTTGGTTTATAGAAAGGTAACGGGTCACTGGTAGAGCCGACCATAGCCACCCTTGGTCATTTAGTAGTGTGAGCCTAGATTAACCCATTCTACTAATAAAACATTCTGAGCCGATCTATAGATTAGTCAATATTCTTTACACCTGGACCAAATGGTAAAGAATATGAATGCTTCTATTTGACATAATACCATAATCTAAATTCCCTACAAAAGATAGTTATTCTATAAATCTTGGATTAGTTAAAAAGGAGAAAGTCGTTTTTTATACTTGCATTGAATTTTAATTACAGTTTACTTTACTTTATTACTGCTTCCTGCTTACTTGCTTTTAGTAAAAATTGTTAGTAAATTAAATTTGGAAAAAATATATATATATATATAAAAGTATATATAAATTGCATTTAATTTGAAAATTCCAAAATATTTCTTACATTTCTTACTTTTTATAAATTCACTATCCCTGTGGGATCGATAACGTGGACTCCACTAAAGTCCTGAATTACTTGAACGATACGTATACTTGCGTTTAAAATTGTGACTTTTACAATAATAATTATAAAATCTAAATATAAATTAATAAAAGTAAACCTCACACATCAAATTTTTGAAGCCATTTGCCAGGAATTAAATATTCTAAAAAGTGGTATCAAATTCTTGTATTTTAAAGCATATATAAAGTCGCACGCATCAAGTTTTTGGCGCCATTGCCGGGGATAGGATAAATAAAAAGTAAAAAAAAAAGATTTAATAAAATAAAATAAAAAACAAAACAAAAATATTTTCTAAATTTTATGTGTAATTCTGGATCTGAAGGATTACTACCTTTTGATTCTAAATTAGAAAGAACAATTAAATGAATTAAAAAAGGAAAACAAATTTCAAAACATCAAGAAATGGCTAACTTACATAACAATAATCAAAATACAATCGAAATTAATGAACAAAATAATTATAAACCATTAAGGGAATATGCAAACCCTACAGCTGATGAACTTCATGTTAGTATTCAAATTCCAGCTGTAGATGCTAATTCTTTTGAGCTTAAACCTTCTATTATTCAAATGGTTCAAAATAATCAATTTGGAGGAACACCTAATGAGAATCCAAATTTACATCTTGCTAGTTTTTTAGAACTTTGTGCCACCTTTAAATATAATAATGTTTCTGATGATGCTATTAGGCTTAGACTCTTTCGTTTTTCCTTAAAACATAAAAAAAAGATGCGGCTTAATTCATTAGCAACTTGTTCTATTAAAACATGGGCAGATATGACACAAAAATTCCTTGCTAAATATTTTCCTCATTCTAAAACTGCTAAATTAAGAAATGACATTACTTCATTTACCCAATTTGATGGAGAAACAATTTATGAAGCTCGGGAAAGATTTAAAGAATTATTAAGAAAATATCCTCATCATGATTTACCAGATTGGTTAATTATTCAAAAATTTTATAATGGACTTATTGGATCACTTAGATCTATTATTGATGCTGTTGCTAATGGTTATTTAATGGCTAAGACATTTGAAGAAGCCTACACCTTAAATGAAGAAATGACTAATAATAATTTTCATTGGTCTTTTGAAAGGGTTAATCCTAAAAGAATGACCAATATTCAAGATAATGAAGCCTTTTCTATTTTAGCTTCACAAGTAGCTGCGATATCTAAGAAATTAGATAATTTTGCTATTAATTTATCGCATGTAAGTAATGACAATTCTGCAAATTCTGATGACTCTCAAACAATGGAAACTTTGCAAGCTATTGCTAGTAAAACTAATAACCCTTATTCTAATTACTATAATCCTGATTGAAAAAATCATCCTAATTTTAATTAGAGTAATGGACATCAAGTTAATCCAAATTGGAACAATCAAGGAAATTCAAACTATATACCAACTTATCCTCCTGGTTATAACAATCAGCAGAAAAAGTTGTCTGTAGAAGAATTAATCTTGCAACTAAGCAATCAGCTATAAAGTCAAAACACTGCTATTCGTAATATTGAGAATCAGATGGGTCAAATCACTAATTTCATTAATTACAGACCTAAAGGAACACTGCTTAGCAATGTCGAAGTTAATCCTAAAGAATCTGTAAAAGAACATGAACAAGCAAAAGCTATACAACTCAGAAGTGGAAAGGAATTAACAGAGAAAACACAGAATGAGATTGAAAAAGAGAAAGAAGTTGAAGAGATTGAAAAACCTAAAGATACCCTTTCTCCAAGTAAAGATCAGACTGTTGTACCTATTGAAGTGGAAGTTGAAAGACCACCACCACCTTTTTCTCAAAGACTTAAACAACAAAAGCTTGACCATCAATTTTCTAAGTTTTTTGAAATTTTTAAGAAACTTACCATCAACATTCCTTTTGCTGAAGCTTTGGAGAAAATGCCAAGCTATACAAAATTTATGAAGGATATTTTAAGTAAGAAGAGAAAATTTGAAGCTTATGAAACTGTTGCATTAAGTGAAGAATGTAGTGCAATAATTCAGAAGAAATTACCTCAGAAACTTAAAGATCCTGGAAGTTTCACTATACCATGTGCTATTGGAGAAAAATTTTGTGGAAAAGCCTTATCTGATTTAGAAGCTAGTATTAATCTCATGCCATTTTCAATCTTTCGAAGGTTAGATTTAGGAGAGATTTCTCCTACCACTGTAACTCTGCAGTTAGATGATCGATCGATCACTTATCCTAAAGGAGTTATAGAGGATGTTCTTGTTAAGGTAGATAAATTTATCTTCCTTGTGGATTTCATTGTTCTAGATATGGAAGAAGATAAAGAAATACCTATCATTTTAGGGAGACCTTTTCTAGCTACCGGTCGAGCTATGATTGATGTGCAAAAAGGAGAATTAATGATGAGAGTTAATGATTAAGAGATAACATTTAATGTTCTGAAATCAATGAGGTATCCTGATAAAGAAAAATGCTATCGGATGGATATTTTTTATTATATAATTGAAAAGCATTATTAAGAAAAATGTAAGGTCATTTCTGATGATAAAGATAAAGAATATATGTTATATAATGAGTCATTAAATGAAGAAAATTTATCTAAAGAAACTCATTATATTCATGAAAATTAGGAAATTTTAGACACAACTAAAAATGATGTACTTTTACCCTCAATTGAAAGAGCCCCTGAACTGGAATTAAAAATGTTACCTGCACATTTAAAGTATGCATTTCTTGGAGATTCATTAACCTTACCTGTAATTATATCTTCAAAATTAAGAAAAGATCAAGAAGAAAAATTAATAGGAGTTCTGAAGAATTATAAGAAAGCTTTTGGTTGGAGTATTGCAGATATAAAATGAATAAGCCCTTCAATCTATATGCATAGGATTTTAATGGAAGAAAATTGTAAACCCACTATTGAACCTCAAAGAAGATTAAACTCAATTATGAAAGAGGTTGTCAAGAAAGAGATTTTGAAATGGTTAGATGCTGGAATTAATTATCCTATTTCGGATAGCCAATGGGTGAGTCGTATTCATTGTGTTCTGAAGAAAGGAGGAGTAACTGGCATTGTTAATGAAAAATATGAATTAATCCCAACAAGACAAGTTACTGGATGACATATTTGTATTGACTATCAAAAATTAAACAACGCCACTAGAAAGGATCATTTTCCTTTACCTTTCCTGGATCAAATGCTGGATAAACTAGCTGGACACTCATATTTCTGTTTTCTGGATGGATATTCTGGTTATCATTAATTACTCGTTGCTCCTGAGGATCAAGAAAAGACAACGTTTACAAGTCATTATGGAACATTTGCCTTTAGAAGAATGTCTTTCGGTTTATGCAATGCACCTGCAACTTTTCAAAGATGTATGATGTCAATATTCTGTGATTTGGTTGATAAAGGAATTGAAGTATTTATGGATGATTTTTCAGTTTTTGGAACTTCTTTTGAATCTTGCTTGGAAAATATAACGAAAATTTTGAAGAGATGTGAAGAAACAAATTTAGTTCTAAACTGGGAAATATGTCAAGGAATTGTACTTGAACATAAAGTTTCACAAATAAGGATGGAAGTTGATCAGACAAAAGTGAAAATTATTGCTGAACTGCAACCACCTACTACCGTTACTGATGTGAGAAGTTTTCTGGGTCATGCTGGATTTTATAGGAGATATATAAATGATTTTTCTAAAATTGCTAAACCTTTTTGCCATTTATTGGAAAAAGAAGCTAAATTTGAATTTAATGAAGATTATCTGAATGCGTTCAATATTCTGAAAGAAAAATTAATCACTGCACTTGGTCATTGTTGCACTCGATTGGAATAAACCTTTTGAATTAATGTGTGATGCAAGTGATTATGCAATCGGAGCTGTATTAGGATAAAAATATGAGAAAATTTTCAAAGTTATATACTATGCTACCAAAACTCTTAATGAAACTCAAATAAATTACACTACTATTGAAAAATAGCTTTTAGCAATAGTATATGCATTTGATAAATTTAGACCATATCTTCTTGGAACAAAATGTGTCGTACATAATGATCATTATGCTTTTAAGTATTTAATGTCTAAATAGGATGCTAAACCTAGATTGATCAAATGGGTTTTGCTTTTGCAAGAATTTGATTTTGAAATTATAAACAGAAAAGGAACTGAAAACCAAATTGCTGATCATTTATCAATAATAAAAAATAATAATGAGAAGATTTATGAAGAAAAGATAAATGAAAAATTCCCGGATGAGCAATTATATGTCATTCAGGATTACAAATGTCTTGGTATGCAGATATAGTTAACTACTTGTTTAGCAATATTTTACCTTAAGGGATGAATAACAAATATATTAAGAAATTCAAGAATGGTTGTAAATCATATATTTGGGAAGATCCTCAATTATTTAAAATAGGAAGAGATTCTGTGATTTGAAGATGTGTACCTTATGAAGAAACTTTTGCAATTATTCAAAAATGTCACGATTCTAAATTTGGAGGACACTTTGGAGTTGATAAAACTGCATTTAAAATTTTAAATTCTAGATTTTATTGGCCTACTTTATTTAAAGATGTTGGACATTATGTGAAAACTTGTGATCAATGTCAAAGAATGAGAAATATATCCAGAAAAGATGAAATGCCTCTAAACTTTATATTAGAAATCAAAATTTTCGATATATGGGGTTTAGACTTTATGGACCTTTCGTACCATCATCTGGAAAAATTTATATTTTAGTAGCAGTTGATTATGTTTCAAAGTGGATCAAAGCTGTAGCTTTACCTAATTGTGATTCCAAAAGTGTTTCAAAATTTTTAAAGAAGATGATTTTTACATGATTTGGAATGCCCAGGATAATTATCACATATGGGGGAAGTCATTTCAGAAATATAAGAATTCAATCATTGCTGGAAAAATTCAAAATTAAACATAGAATTGCAACTGCTTATCATCCTCAAACAGGTGGAATGGCTGAAGTGTCAAACAGAGAAATTAAAAGAATATTAGAACATACTGTTAATCATAAAAGAACTGACTGGGTTGATAGACTTAATTCTGCATAATGGGCTTATAGAACAACTTATAAGACACCCATCGGAATGTCACATTATCGGTTAATTTATGGTAAAAATTGTCAATTAGCTGTTAAACTTGAACATAAAGCTTGTTGGGTGATAAAGGAGTTCAATTATAATTTGAATACTGCAGGAGAAAAACGATTATTACAACTGAATGAAATAGAAGAAATAAGAAAAGATTCTTATGAAAATACAAGAATTTATAAGGAAAGAATGAAGAAATTGCATGACAAAATGATTTCAAGGAAAATATTCGAGCCTGAACAAGAAGTATTATTATTAAATGCTCGTTTAAAATTTTTTCCTGGAAATTTAAAATCTAAATGGATGGGATCATTTATAATTGAGAGAGTATACCCTTATAGAGCTGTGGATATTAAAGATCCCAAAACTGGAAAAGTATTTAGAGTTAACGGATTAAGACTGAAGCCTTATATGGGAGAAATGAAATTAAATTACAAAGAGGCTTATGACCACAAGAAAATGTATTAAGAAATTTATACCAATTTTATATGAAATTGCACTGTAAAGAAAGGTATTTTTTATGTTTTGTTGCAGGAATGAAGATTTATAGGTAATGGGAGCAGAAAGAGCAAAAAGGAGCGAATCTGGAACAAAAAGGACTAAAATAGATGAAAATTGAACTATCCCGCCGACGGCAAGGAATAAGCCACCGACGGTGAGATCTTCCCGAAAGTTTTGAATATATTATAAAGGAGCCCGTCGACGGCGAGATCGAGCCCGCTGACAGCGAGCCTTAGTGGTTAGCCATTGTTTTAGAAGCCCGCCGACGGCGAGATCGAGCCCGCCGATGGCGAGAATGTCGGTTAAAGCCAAATACATTGAATCTGGACGCTTTTTGAAGAGATGCTTAAGTAACCTTTGGATATATTCCTTCCTCTTTAAATATAGACGAATTTAGGCCAAAATTCTCGTCGTAGTGTGTTCTCTAGTAGTGTCTTTAGTGAGAGTTAGTGTTTTATTTAGTGTCTTGGTGAGTCTTTTTAATTAAGTGTGTTGTACAAGAAGAAAGAGTCAAAGGAACTTCAAAGAGTCTGCTTGGGAAGAAGATTTAAGATAAGTTTTTTTGTTTATTGTTTTATAACTTTAAATGAAATCCAAGTTTTATGTTATTCTTTCTATGCATTCTGAGTAGTTTTCTTTGTCTTTCTCCTTGTTGTTGAGATTTAGTGAAATGAAGAATTAAATCAGTTGTGCCTAAAAAAATTAAATAAAATTGTGATAATCTTTTAATTAAATCTTAATTTACTTTCAATTTGGCCAATTGAATTGTTAACATATGTTGAATTATCAACTATAGTAAAGAATACATCTAAGATTCAGGGAAGTCAAAAGCCTTGGAAGGAGGGTGCAAATAAATAGGGAAATATTAATTATCGGGCGTAGAATTGGACATTTTAGTGTGACAGACTAAAATATTCAATTTGGTCCTATCGTTTGGGAGCTGAAGTGTAGATGTTAGCCCTCAGGCGAGGGGAACGTGGGAGCTCGAAGTTACAGACCGGTATCCTCCCGACCTAGCCGCAGATTCGAGTAACCAAACATAGGACTAGTCAATGTTCTTTGCACCTGGACCAAAGAGTAAAGAATAGGAATGCTCCTATTTGGCACAATATAATTCTAACTAATTTAATTATTTATTTGCTTAATTCTCTTAACAAGGAGAAAGATACTTTTCAAAATTATAATCTTTTATTTAATCTTTAAGAAATAAAGTTTAGTATAAGCGTTCGTTATTTCCGTATACTAGATTAGTAATTGCATTTGCTGAAATTAGTCCTTAAGTCTCTAACTTCCCTGTGGGATCGATATCTAGGACTCCATTAGAACCCTTTATTACTTGAATGATACGTATGCTTGCATTGATAAAAGGGGAGGGAGCACAATTGCTATTTTACTTCAAAAAACATTTATAACATTTATAAAAGCTTAATCAACATATACACCTTTCACTTTTTGCCCTGCTCTCCCCCGAGGTTGTCAAGTTTTTGGCGTCGTTGCCGGGGAAGTAAAGTAATTATTAAAGGTAATTAATAAAATAATTATTAAAAATAATTACTAGATTAACAAACTATTTTTAAAATCTACTTAAAATTGTATGCGTAAATTTGGAACCGAAAGTTTAATCCCTTACGATTCAGAATTAGAGCGCACTATTAAAAGAATTAGAAAATAAAAAAGAGAAATTATAAATTTAACTCAAATGGAAAATAATCCAAAAATTAAAAATATAAACCAACCAAGACCTTTAAGAGATTACGCTAACCCTACATTAGATGAAATTCACTTAACTATCCAAAACCCTGATGTAGTGGCTAACTCATTCGAGCTTAAACCTGCAATTATCCAAATGGTACAGAATAATCAATTTAGTGGTTCACCAAACGAAGATCCTAATTTACATCTTGCTAGTTTTTTAGAACTATGTGCTACTTTTAAATATGACGGAGTATCTAATGACACTGTTAGACTTAGGCTTTTTCCTTTTTCTTTAAAGGATAAGGCTAAGATGTGGTTAAATTCTTTAGCACCTGGATCTATTAAAACTTGGGGAGAATTATCACAAAAATTTCTATCCAAATATTTTCCTCCTTAAAAAATTTCAAAGCTTAGAAATGACATAACTTCTTTTAGTCAGTTTGACTGAGAATCAATATACGAAGCTTGGGAGAGATTTAAAGATCTTCTTAGGAAATGCCCACATCATGCGTTACTAGATTGGTTAATTATACAAACTTTTTATAATGGATTAGTAGGATATCTTAGATCTATTATAGATGCTGCTGTTGGAGGATCATTAATGTCCAAACCATTTGATGAGGCTTATTCATTAATTGAAGAAATGACTACCAATAATTTTCAATGGCCTTCTGAAAGGTTAAATCCTAAAAAAATAGCCAGTATACATGACTCCGATGCAATTTCTATGTTAGCTTCTCAAATTGCTGTTATATCCAATAAATTAGATCATTTTGGAATGAATTATTCTCCTAATATAATAGAAGAAAATTCATCTGGACAACTTATAGATGCTCAATCTTCATATGAAACTTTAAATGCTATTAATAATAGACCCAATAATCCTTATACAAATTATTATAACCCTGGTTAGAAGAACCATCCAAATTTAAATTGGAATAACAACTCTGCTAATCAGCAATGGATGATTAACTCAGTAAACCCATTAAGAAATCCATCTAACCAAGAAAATTCTAATTATAAACCTTCTTATCCATCTCGATTTAATAATGAATCTTAATTTAAGGATAAGAAGTTATCCATGGAAGAATTAATATTAAATATGGGTCACCATTTGTAAAATTAAGGTAATTAGTTACAAATTCAAGGAAACCAATTACAAAATCAAGGAACTGCAATTAAAAATATTGAAACTCAACTTGGACATATCGCTACTGCACTTAATAGTAGAATTCCTGGAACTTTTCCTAGTAATGTGGAAATAAATCCTAAAGATCAAGGAAAAGAACTAATTAAAGCAATACAGTTACGAAGTGAAAAAGAGTTAGAAACAAGAATACAGAAAGAAATGGAAAGTGAGAAAGAGAAAGTGGAAACTGAAAAAGAGAAGGATCATCAAGATCAAAATTTAGAATATCCACTAATACCTATGAAAATTTCTGTAGAAAAACTACCACCACCATTTCCTCAGCGACTAAAGCAACATAAAAAAGATAATCAATTTTTAAATTTCTTGAAATCCTGAAGAAATTAATGGTAAACATTTCTTTTTTAGAAACATTAGAACAAATTCCCAATTATGTGAAATTTATGAAAGATATTTTAAATAAAAAAAGAAAATTCACAGACAATGAAACTGTTGCACTTAGCAAAGAGTGTAGTGCAATTATTCAGAAAAAGCTTCTGAGAAATTAAAAGATTCTGGTAGTTTCACTATACCTTACGCTATTGGAGAAAAAATTTATGGAAAAGCTTTATGTGACTTAGGAGCTAGCATAAATCTTATGCCTCTATCAATTTTTAAAAGATTAGGATTGCGAGAAGTCTCACCTACTTCAGTAACTCTTCAGTTAGTTGATCGTTCAGTGACATATCCTAAAGGAGTTATTGAAGATGTGTTAATAAAAGTGGATAAATTTATCTTCCCAGTTGATTTATTGTTTTAAATATGGAGGAAGATAAAGAAATACCCATAATTTTAGGAAGACCTTTCTTAGCTACCGGAAAAGCTATGATTGATGTTCAAAAAGGAGAATTAATTATGAGAGTAAACGATTAAAAAGTAACTTTGAACATTGCAAAATCAATGAAATATCCTGCTATAGAAAAAGATGATGAATGTTTTCAAATGGAAATTCTTGAACATCTGCAAAATGAACATTTTAAAGAATACTTTGAAGATAAACTAGAAATAGAAAATATAGAATTAATTGAAGAAAAAAACAATGAAGAATTAGATTATATACAAGAAAAATTTGAAATGTTGGATAATACGGAAAACGCTGAAAAGAATATAGTTCCCTTGATTGTAAACCCTCCTGAACTTGAGTTAAAAATTTTACCTACTCATTTAAAATATGCATTTTTAGGTAAATCTTCAACTCTACCGTTTATTATATCGGCAGAACTAACCAAATCACAAGAGAAAAAACTTCTGGACACATTAAAGAAGTATAAGAAAACTTTTGGTTGGACCTTAGCAGATATTAAAGGAATTAGTCCTTCAATCTGTATGCACAGAATTATTTTAGATAATGAACATAAACCAAGAGTTGATCCACAAAGAGATTAAACCCGATAATGAAAGATATAGTCAAAAGGAAATATTAAAATAGTTAGATAATGGTATTATATATCCTATTTCGGACAGTGCTTGGGTAAGCCCAATTCATTGTGTTCCTAAGAAAGGAGGAGTGACTGTTGAAGCTAATGGAAATAATGATTTAATACCTATAAGACAAGTTACTGGATGGCGTATATGTACTGACTATAGAAAATTAAATGCAGCCACCAGAAAAGATCACTTCCCTTTACCATTTTTAGACCAAATGTTGGATAGACTAGTCGGACACAAATATTTTTATTTTTTAGATGGATATACCGGTTATTATCAAATTCCTATTGCTCTTGAGGATCAAGAGAAAACTAAATTCACCAGTCCTTATGAAACGTTTGCTTTTCGAAGAATGCCTTTTGGATTATGTAATGCACCTGCAACATTCCAGAGATGTATGATGTCTATATTTAGTAAATTAATTGATGATGTAATAGAAGTATTTATGGATGATTTCTCTGTATTTGGATCATCATTTGACACATGCTTGGATCATCTTGAAAAAGTTTTAGAGGTATGCGAAAAAACTAACTTAGTTCTAAATTAGGAGAAATGTTAAATTATGGTTGCAGGAGGAATTGTATTAGGGCATAAAATTTCAGAAAATGGTATGGAAGTAGTCCCTACAAATATTCAAGTTATAGCTAAATTACAACCTCCTACTACAGTGAGAGGGGTAAGAAGTTTTCTTGGACATGCCGGATTTTACAGACGTTATATAAATGATTTTTCAAACATTACTAAACCTCTATGCCAACTTTTAGAAAAGGACAAGAAATTTGAATTCACTATAGAATGCTTAAATGCTTTTGAAATATTAAAAGATAAATTAATCACAACACCTATAATAGTTTCACCTGATTGGGAGAAACCATTTGAACTTATGTGTGATGCTAGTGATTATGCTATAGAGTCGTTCTTGGACAAAGGTATAATAAAATTTTTAAAGTTATATATTATACTAGTAAAACTCTCAATAATGCTGAAATCAACTATACAGTTATAGAAAAAGAGTTATTAGCAATTGTATATGCTTTTGATAAATTTAGATTTTATTTAATTGGAATTAAATGTAATGTGCATACTGATCATTCTGCTATTAAATATTTAATTCAAAAGAAGGATACCAAACCAAGATTAATCAGATGGATATTACTGATGCAAGAATTTGATTTTAAAATAATTAATAGAAAGGGAACTAATAATCAAATTGCAGATCATTTATCAAGACTAGAATATTGTGAATTATCTGACACTGACAATGAAATTACAAACAATTTTCCTGACGAAAAACTTTTTTATATAAATGAGTGGAAAATACCATGGTATGCTGATATAGTTAATTATATTGTAAGTGATATTTTACCACCCATGCTAACTTTGCAACAACGGAAAAAATTCATTCATGATGCTAAAACATATTTTTGGAATGAACCATATTTATATAAGCAATGTAAGGATTTAATTATTAGAAGATGTGTGCCTTATGAAGAAACTAAACAGATTATTCAAAAATGTCATGATTCTGAATTTGGAGGACATTTTGGAATGGATAAAACTGCTTATAAAATTTTACAATTTGGATTTTATTGGCATACTCTATTTAAAGATGTTTATAGATATATCAAAACTTGTGATAAATGCCAACGAGTAGGTAATATATCTAGAAGAAATGAAATGCCTCTGAATTTTATATTAGAAATTGAAATTTTTTATGTTTGAGAATTAGATTTCATGAGACCATTTATTACTTCATTTGGAAACTCATATATATTAGTTGTTGTTGATTATGTTTCTAAATGGATTGAAGCACAAGCCTTACCTCGTTGTGATGCTAAGAGTGTTTAAAAACTTTAATGAAAAATATTTTCACAAGGTATGGAATGCCGAGAGTGATTATCACCGACGAAGGATCCCATTTTAGGAATAAATATATTCACAAATTAGTAGAAAAAATTAACATTATTCATAAAATATCAACTGCTTATCATCCACAAACCAGTGGACTAGCTGAAGTTTCTAATCGAGAAATTAAATTAATTTTAGAAAAAACTGTAAATCCTAATAGATTAGATTGGTCTACAAGACTAAACACTGCATTATGGGCATACAGGACTGCTTATAAAACTCTGATTGGAATGACTCCTTACAGGATTATTTATGGAAAGACTTGTCACTTACCAGTAGAATTAGAACACAAAGCGTATTGAGCGATTAAAGAATTTAATTATAATTTAAAAGAAGCTGGTGAGAAGAGATTATTACAGATGAATGAATTAAAAGAATTAAGAAATGAATCCTATAATAACGATAGAATTTATAAAGAGAAAATGAAATTATGGCATGATCGGAAGATAGACCAAAAAAATTTGAACAAGGGCAAGAAGTTTTGCTTTATAATACAAGATTAAAATTATTTCCTGGAAAATTGAAATCTCGATGGTTAGGACCTTTCACTATAACTCAAATATTTACATACGGAACTGTAGAAATTGAAGATCCAAAGATTGGACACAAATTTAAAGTAAATGGACACAGATTAAAACCATATTTTGAAGGAAGAAGACCAAATTTTAAAGAGGTTTTAATGCTTAGTCAACCTGATTATTAACCTGAATATGTCGGGCTGACGACCTTAAACCAAGTGTTTTATGGGAGGCAACCCATAGTAGTCTTTAATTATAATATATTTTACTTGATTTATTATTAATTATGGCATAAAATGAATTCTACTACTCATATTTATATTTATAATCATCAAATTGGAAAATATTCGGACCAGAGCGAAACTGGGCAATTATGCCGTAGCCCACCGACGGCGAGATCGACCCCGCCGACGGCGAGATCTGCGTGCCTAATTCAGTTTATATTAATAACTATCCCACCGACGGTGAGATCGTTGCTGCCGACGGCGAGTTAGTTGAAAGAGCGGTTCAGGGAGTTATTTTGGCAGTTTTTGACAATTCTAAGTGTTTTAACTCTTTAAAAAACGTCTAGAACTCAAATTCTTTACCTTTTAATTCCTAGAAATGAATTGAAACCCTACAAAAACATAGTATTATGGCATCCAATCCACTTGAAATCACTAAATCCCGAGTGTTCAATCGAAGAAAGTTTGTCAGTTATGAGGCCCAGCAGATATTCAACAAAGTTATGATGAAGAAGAAATTGATTAAAGAAAGAGGAATCATTAATAGAGGAGTAGAGAATTCGACAACACCTATTGAGGAAATGATCGTGCGACGACGTTGGGAGGTTTTATGCTATACAACTTCTACAGTATTCATCCCGTAGTCAAAGAATTCTACTCCAATCTTCACGGAATCAACAATGGAAGCGTATATGTGTGAGACAGATGGGTAACTTTCACTCCTTCAAGAATTAATGAGTTATATTCAATTGAGAATACACCTGTTTGCCACTATTCCAATTTCGTTCCTACAAGATATAATATGAATGAGATCTACCGATATTTGACTAATGAATCAGAAGATTAGGAAATACGAGAAGACGGGTACGTTAGCTTTTCTGCATCACTTCTAAACCCCGTCTCTAAACGATGGCACTTCTTTATTTCTTCAAAATTATTACCCACTATGAGGGTAAATAAATTTTCTAAGGAGTGTGCGATTTTAAATTACTGTATTCAAGCGGGATTACCCATCGACGTTGGATCTATTATTGTGAAGTCTGCCTTTGGCCTCATTGTGCATGGATCGATTCATGGGCTTGGATATCCTTCAACAATTTTTGCGTTATGTAGTCAGTATCAAGTTTCTTATGAAGCCTGGGAAAATGTACTTTTGCCTTGGAAACCTTTAGACCCAACTGATATGTTTCCTACTTTGGATAACGATAATGAGACAGCCATTATTGCGGATCAAGCTTATCAAAACAATCTTTCAATCAGGCCCTTTACTGATAAAACTAATCTGATCTTACGGAAACTCAAAGGATTGGATAAAGAGGTACAAAACATGATGAATTCAATTAACAATATCTCTAATTTATTTGATCATATTGACTGGAGAATGAAGGAGCACTTTGATCATTCCGGACATCTTGAGGCTAGTTTCATACGGCTTTTGAGAAGGAAAGGATGGATTGAAGAAGATTCTACATAAGAATTTCCTTACGGGCCTTTCTACAATCTGTTCGTGCACTTACGTTATATCGGAGATATCAGAGATGAATTTAGTACAAATCCTGATGAGTAGAAGATAATTATTCGTATTCATTTGTGTGTTAAGTTAGTTGGAATTTAGATTTTAATGTAATTTGCGCTTTTGATATTTAATCTCAGTCAAGATGAGATTATGTGTTGTTTGTTTAGTCACAGCGTTTTGAGTACTGTGGTTTGGATTGCGACGCTGAATTTTGTGTATTAAGATTTTAAAAGTACTTTGTCAGTAATGTAGTGTGTGAATATTGTAATCACCTCGATTTTATATATAAAGTTATGATGTTTTGTGTTGTGTAAATTTATGTGTTAAAATAGTATCTAATCACAATAAAATATATTTAATAGATTGATCGGACATTAAACGAGGCTTAATATGAATTGAAAATAATATAAATATTGAAAATATTAAATTCTGGAAAATCCCGCCGATAGCAAGATCGAGCCCGTCGACGGCGAGATTTACCAGAAACTTTAGGCCTATTTGAATTAATTATGTCGCCGACGGCGAGATCCCAAAAACACTTTATTTTAACCGGTCAACCGTCACTATTCATCGTCCCCTTCCTCAAAACTTCAAAAAAACCGACCTAGGGCTTGAGAGATCTTGGATTTGGAGCATTATCAGCATATTTTGACACCGGATTTTATCTTTTCTTGGTAAGAGCTTCCCTCCTATGTAAAAATTTTTTATTTTCACCATGAATTTCTTCCATATTTAGGAATTTTGGAAAAATTGGAAATGTGAAAAAAGACTTGGAAGAAGTTAGATTATTTTAAGTCACCTTTGCAAGCCATTTTAGTATTATTTTGGAAATTAGTTGAGATTTTTTGTAAATTTGATAGATCGAGAAATGGCTCTGCGATAGAAAAGGCGACTGGATTTTGACGAAACACGATTCGTGAATGCTAGAGCACAATCAAGATACAACCTCAATATCAAAGCAAGAAAGTGCATTCAAGATAGTATTTAAAACTCCAGAAGGAGAAGTGGAATGAACGATAAGAGAGAGAAGATGGGAGAATTTCTGTTATACAATGAATAGAGCTGTTGTTGAAGTCATGAAAGAATTTTATGCCAACCTAACATCAATAGAAGATACACCAATAAAGGTTAGAGGATTTTTAGTCGATCTTAATGCTGCACGTATCAATTCTGTCTACGAAGTACGAGATCTACATACCTGCAAATACGATACAATCGGAACAATGAAAGGACCGCTGGAAGATGTGATCAACTTTCTCACTGATGGGAAAGAAACTTGGAAGATTAAGCAGCGTGAACGGGTAAACTTTCCTCTGTCTATGTTAAATGCAACATCTAAGGCTTGACACTTTTTTAATTGTTCTACTTTGTTACCTACCTATCACCATAGTAAAGTAACAAAAGATAGAGCAGTTCTGAATTTCTGTATTCATAACCAGAGAAGTATTAATGTGGGGAGTATTATTTATAAGAATATATTAGCCACCGCAAAAGCGAAAGTGGAGGAGGACTAGGACATCCTGGTCTAATTTATGCACTCTGCCAATTGTCTGGAGTAGAGGCTAGAGATGATGAGGAATGGGTTGAACCTATGAAACCCATTACCCAAGCTAATATAAAAACTTATGAGTCCCACGAAGGATGGAGATCTGGGATTAGAAGTTATGTACTTTAAACTAGTAGGGATATTCCCTCTACCAGTTATGATCCTCCTACCTATAGTTCTCCTACCCTTCATGATTTGATGAACGAAATGACTCTGCAGCGAAAAAGCTTTGAAAAGATTGAAGAAAAATTGGAACATATAGATAGAGAATTGGAGGCTTGGAGCGAAGGCACGATTATAACAACGATTATCTCCAGAGACATTCTGAGTTTGAATAGCCTATTATGATGCTGAGAATCGTTATCGGAGAGGAGAGCCTGATGTTATATTTCTTGAGTGCCCTCGTTATACTCACTACCATCCTACTCCACCTGTGAAACAAGGAGATGAAGATATTGCTTGGGATTTTAAGATTGATGATTAGATTTTCTGATTAGATATTTATGATATGTGATTGTTTGTTTGTTTTCTTAGATTCAGTATTGATGTTTAGTTTATGAACTTTGATTGTTAAGTTGTGTAAGACATTTTACTATTGTTGTATAAGTTAAATTTGTGTGGCTATTTAAATTTTAAATATTTCAATTCATGATTGTAACTCTGAAACTAGATTAGTGAAATGTATGTGGATGTTGTGTTATGTTGTAGTATGAATTGTGTTAGTAGTTGTACTTATTTAAAAACTTCTTTACCCAACAATTTGTTTGATATTATATATGTGTAGAAAGTTATTAACAGTACAGGTAATTAAGTGATGAAAAGAACCTGCAGAACTTCAAAAGGAGAAATACCTAAAGCACGAAGGTATGATTTAAATTTACAGTTTATTTTCTTTTCACCCTATATAAATAGATAGAAAAATTTAAGTTTGGGGGAGGTAAAAACACAAATTTAATTATTAAATTATTCTCAATTTATATTTTCAAAAATTTATATAACAGATTTTCTGTAGTAATTTTAACTCAGTAAACTAGAATTAATTTATTTAATTATTATAGAAAGTTAAAACAAATACTTTTAATAATTAACCAATTTTATAGATTAAGATATTTGAAATAAAGGATAAGAATATAGTTAACTATTTAAAGTAAGAAAAATTATATTTTAAAAATATTAAATTCTAAGGTATTTAGTTGAGAAAGAAAAAATTGAAACTCAATAAAGTAAAAACTTTGAAATACATATAAGGTAAGTAAATATTTTAAGTTTCAAATTTAGGAAGAGGAAAATGAAGTTCAAAATTATTAACAGGCTAACCAAAAATAGTGATCCTCACTTGAAAAAGAAAAGAAAAAAAAAAGGATTGAAAATCAATCTAGAAAGAAAAGAAAAAGATATATATATATATATATATAAGTGAGGAATGATATATATATGTTTCGGGATGAGGGCGTCCCGAGCTCTGGGGTTTCGCCATGGCGATTCCCGGTGATTTGCTTGGGCTTCGTCGAGCACTTGGTCATCTTCATCGTCTGAGCTTCGTCCATCGATCAGCCTTCTGCGTCGATCGGCTTCCTTTTCGTATTCATCGTCGAGGTCGTCTGCGTGCTTCGTTTCTCTGCAAGCTGACTTATTCGACCTTGATGATTCGCTTCTTCGTCGTCGTCCACGCCGGCCCTGTAGACTGAACGATGCGAGATACGCAGGTCGCAGCGTCTGCGCGCCTCCTGCGACGTTTCCCTGCTCGCGCCGAAGAACTATTCTCGGCTCGCTCTATGTTCTTCGTCGTCGTCCACGCCGGCCCTGTCGACTGAACGGCGCGAGATACGCAGGTCGCAGCGTCTGCGCGCCTCCTGCTACGTTTCCCTGCTCGCGCCGAAGAACTGTCCTCGTCTCGCTCTGCGGTCGCCGTGCACGGCTCCGCGTGCCCCGCTCGACGCCTATTTGTGCGGCCCGCTCGCAACTCTCGTGATCGTCAGCTGTTTCTACGGGAGTTCTGCTGCTCGACGATTTACGTACGAGTAGGGGTTTACTGCGGCGGTTGCTTTGCAAGTTACTGTTCGAAGATTTCTGTTCTACAACCGGCTGTTTGTTCATGACAGCTAAATCCTTTGCCGGAGCTGTGGGCAGCAATTCCCACACAAACCTGGACCATCTTTTCTTTCCACAAGAGTTTCATGACATTGCGGCTGGGAAAAGACAGGATGCTTTTATCAGGCCTATCGGTGTTAAAGATGGGAAACCTGCTGTTATCTTCACCACCCAGGAAATGAAGCTTCTTTCGGATGATGTAAAGTTTACTTTAGTTGGGAAATTTCAATTTGGTCACCCCAAAATGGATCTAGTCAGAAAATTTTTTGCGAATCTGAAGCTCACTGGAGGTTGGAAGCTGGGAGTTTTGGATGACAGACACTTACTTATTAGAATTCAGAAGGAAGTAGATTATGCCAGAATCTTTGCTCAACAATCTGTTTTGGTTGCAGGCACCCTAATGAAGCTTATTAAATGGACTCCTGATTTTAACCCATCTAAGGAACCTCCTATCGTTCCTATGTGGTTCAAACTTCCGGGACTCCCTTTTCATCTGTACAATCCACGTGCTTTGTACAACATCAGTCAAGCTCTCGGTACACCTCTCCGAGTTGATTCACCCACCTTCGATAGAATTTCGTCAGGCGGTGCCAGGGTTCAGGTGGAGAGAGATTTCACTCTGCCAGATGTGGATCGTTTTTGGATTACAGATGGTGATGAAGGGTTTTGGCAGGAGGCTGTGGTGGAGAACAGACCTCCTTTTTGCCAGCATTGTAAAATGTTCGGGCACTCAGGGACACATGCTTTAGGCCGCATCCTCCCTCCAAGATAAGGGCTTCTAAGCCTTCGCCGTCGTTGGGATTTCCCAACAAAGAGTCGATGCTACCGTAGCTCGGGTGAATAGGGTAGTACCTATTGCGAGTTCGTTGTAAACTCGGTCGACAAGGCGGTCGAGGAGACTCCTCGACCCGGTGTACAAATTATCACTCCGGTGACTTCAGTGCCTACAGAACTTGCTGGAAATGGGACTTCAGTGGTTCTTGCGCATGCTAGAACCGAGGAGACACCTCCAGTGGCGCAGGCTGCCTAGGGGGCTACTTTAGCCGTCCAGGGGGCTAACGGATGCATCCAAACTTTCGGCGAAAAAGAAGAAATTCCCAACCCACTGCAGAACCCACCGATATGAATCAGCAGGACTAGTCAACGGAAGAGGAAGAAGCAGAGGAAGAAGATGCAGAAGAAGACACTGACGAGGGACATTGGCAGGTTTATCATTTTAGATGGAAGAAGAAGCCTGGAGATACACTTCTACTTGTTGATACATTGGTTAATCAGGGCAATGGTGTTGCTTTAAAGAACTTACTTTATGGATCACCAAGACATAGAATGAGAGTATCACGTTCTCGTTCTTAGGCTTTATTTCTGTACTTTTTCTGTTCTGATCTATAAGATCTTTTTGATTGTATCGTAGGGATAGGGCTCCATTTATTGGGCCCTCCCCTCAAGTCTCTGTAACCGCTTTTTAATTCAATCAATATGACCCTTTTTTTTAAATATATATATATATATATAAGTGAGGAGAAGCTTGAGGAGATGCCTTATCAAAAATCGGCTTCATTTGAATCAATCTAAAGGCAAAACTCAGTTACATTTCTAAACTTATATATATGGATTAGTATTTTACTAAGTAGTGTTTTCATGATATTCCTATCATCTGAATATCCTAAGTAATTTAATATTACAAAATATAGTGATTCTTGAAATAAATAGAAGACTAGAACTCTTAAAACTTAATATCCAAATAGCTCTTATATCTATAGAATTAGTTTAATTGTCTAAAAATATTTCTAATAAACTTTACTTATAATATTTATTTAAATCAAATTCATAGTAATTCTGAATTAAAACTTTACTACAAATAATCATTACTTTTATGTAGTATCAAGATTATTTGAGGACAAGTAATAGTTAAGTTTGGGGGATTTTGACCGCAAGAAAATGTATTAAGAAATTTATACCAATTTTATATGAAATTGCACTGTAAAGAAAGGTATTTTTTATGTTTTATTGCAGGAATGAAGATTTATAGGTAATGGGAGCAAAAAGAACAAAAAGGAGCGAATCTGGAACAAAAAGGACAAAAATAGATGAAAATTGAACTATCCCGCCGACGGCGAGGAATAAGCCGCCGACGGTGAGATCTTCCCAAAAGTTTTGAATATATTATAAAGGAGCCCGCCGACGGCGAGATCGAGCCTGCCGACAGCGAGCCTTAGTAGTTAGCCATTGTTCTAGAAGCCCGCCGACGACGAGATCGAGCCCGCCGACGGCGAGAATGTCGGTTAAAGTCAAATACCTTGAATCTGGACGCTTTTTGAAGAGATGCTTAGGCAACCTTTGGATATATTCCTTCCTCTTTAAATATAGACGAATTTAAGCCGAAATTGTTGTCGTAGTGTGTTCTCTAGTAGTGTCTTTAGTGAGAGTTAGTGTTTTATTTAGTGTCTTGGTGAGTCTTTTTAATTAAGTGCGTTGTACAAGAAGGAAGAGTCAAAGGAACTTCAAGGAGTCTGCTTGGGGAGAAGATTCGAGATAAGTTTTTTTGTTTAGTGTTTTATAACTTTAAATGAAATCCAAGTTTTGTGTTATTCTTCCTATGCATTCTGAGTAGTTTTCTTTGTCTTTCTCCTTGTTGTTGAGATTTGGTGAAATGAAGAATTAAATCAGTTGTGCCTAAAAATATTAAATAAAATTGTGATAATCTTTGACTTAAATATTAATTTTCTTTTAATTTAGCCAATTGAATTATTAACATATGTTGAATTATCAACTATAGTAAAAATTATATCCGAGATTCAGGGAAGTCAAAAGCCTTGGAAGGAGGGTGCAAATAAATAGGGAAATATTAATTATCGGGCGTAGAATTGGACATTTTAGTGTGACAGACTAAAATTTTCAATTTGGTCCTATCGTTTGAGAGCTGAAGTGTAGATGTTAGCCCTCAGGCGAGGGGAACGTGGGAGCTCTGAAGTGGCAGCCAGTATCCTCCCAGCCTAGCCGCAAATTCAGTAACCAAACATAGGACTAGTCAATGTTCTTTGCACCTGGGCCAAAAGGGTAAAGAATAGAAATGCTCCTATTTGGCACAATATAATTCTAACTAATTTAATTATTTATTCACTTAATTCTCTTAACAAGGAGAAAGATACTTTTCAAAATTATAATCTTTTTTTAATCTTTAGGAAATAGAGTTTAGTATAAGCGTTCGTTATTTCGGTATACTAGATTAGTAATTGCATTTACTGAAATTAGTCCTTAAGTCTCTAACTTCCCTGTGGGATCGATATATAGGACTCCATTAGAGCCCTTTATTACTTGAACGATACGTATACTTGCGTTGATAAAAGGGGAGGGAGCACAATTACTATTTTACTTTAAAAAACATTTATAACATTTATAATATTTATAAAAGCTTAACCAACATATACACCCTTCACTTTCTGCCCTGCTCTCCCCCGAGGTTGTCAGCTTATGAGCTGTCTACCCGATTAATTCAATTAATTAGGTCAGGCTGACAATGTTAAACCAAGCGCTTTTTGGGAGGTAACCCATATTTATTAGTGTGACTTAAATTATTTTTATAAGGTTATGCCTTGGTCTTGACTAAATTTGTATATAACTTCTGGAAATAGAAGGCTAACAAGTCTGTATTGGCTTAAGCTAAACATTTTCTTGAAGTAATAGAATTTGGACTTGGACCACTCCATGTCAAATGTGAGTAAAAAGGAGATCAAGTTAACCTTCGTTTGTGATTGTTTGTGATTTGAATTTATCGTAATTTTGTTTGTGTGTTGATCATACCCGTTTATTAGACCTATTTTTACGACCGAAACTTGCAAAATTTCACGATAGGCGAATTGGAGTCTAATGAGGTTCCGGCGCTTAGGCGTCAAAAGTTGGCGCCTAAGCGCCAGAATGGCCTGCGTATCGAAGATCCGGCGCCTAGGCGCCAGATTCCGGTGCCTAAGCAACACGGTTACAGATCGTGGAAAAACTAAAATTCTTCAGTTTTTGCACAAAATCTCTTTATTTATAGCTTGTTCTTCGTCCCCAATCCCATATAAACATTAATTTCAACCAGAGCAATCCATTTTGGAGGAGTTAAGAATGATTTGGAGGCAATGGATAGAGGAAATCATGGAAATGAGGTAAGAGACAAATCTCCTAAAGATCCTCAGCCTTATTTTAATGGTTTTATTGCTGTTAGTATAGAGAAAATGTTTAGTCGATTAGATAAGATTGAAGCAGAACTTTAAAGTATTGGTAATCGTCTCCATGAAAAGTACCACCAATACGAACACTTGGAATGGCAAACCAAACTTCAATCTGATCATATGGCGGCCTATCATGACGCTCAAGTAGAAATGAATGCGAAGAACAAGTGGATTGATAAAAAGATGGCTTTGGAATTTCTAAGAGCGTTGATGCTCTATCCCTTCGGTCCTAGCGAACTTCATTGCGAAAGAGATGATAATTGAAGATCAGTGTTAAATAGATCCTATATGTGTTTTAGGTGAGAATATCGAATTCGTGTGTTTGCTTAATTGTTCAATGTGTGCTGTTGGATTTGAATGTTTGCATTGAATATGTTGTTGTTTGTGTTATTTATAAAACTATGAACCTTAATACATTCTTGTACTGAAATTTATTGAATTTAGAATGAAAATTAGGGATTGGAATTGAAGAATTTGGATACATGTTTGTGGATTTATACTATCATTTTAAATTGATTGTGAAAATATTTAGAGGATATAAATTGAATTAATACTCTCATAAGAGTAATTAGGAGTCAAATTTGAAAAGGTTTGGTGGAAAATATTTAATTTAAATCGAATTTTTGGAAATGTGAGTTTGGCGCCTGGGCGCCAGAATTCGGCGCCGGTTCAGCCTGAACCCAAAAACTCATCTTCTTAAACCCCCCACGTCATTTTTGACGCCTAAGCTTTCTTCTCCACTATTTTTCGCAAAAATACTACCTAGAGATCCTATTTAAAGCCGGATTTTCAAGTTTTTTAGCTTGAAATCACCTGATTTCTTCATCCCGAGGTCAGATCTACATTCTAAACTCATTATGTTTGATTTTCAACATGGATTTTGCTCTCATTGAGAAAAACCAAAATTTTGAATTTTTTTTTGATTTTTAAGGTTAAATCCATGAATTTTTAAGCTCTTTCAAGTTTGAAAAGCTTAAATTATTTTATTTTCTTAGCTCCGTTGAATTTATTTCACGTTTTTCTTTCACGTTTAGATGGCACCCAAATCTAAGCGAGGAAATGAACGAGAAAATTTTGATCGTAGCAAGTTCGTCACTGCTGCTGCATACTTCCGATACAATGATTTTGCTACGACTCAGAAATTTATCTGGGAGCGAAGTTTTTATAATCCTGGAGGAAGAATAGAGGAGACTATCATTGCGCTCAACTGGCAACGATTTTGTTATTTCACTGTTATTGTCGTTATCCCTGTTGTTAGAGAGTTTTATGCTAATTTGGTGGATGCTGAAGAATACAAGATTTTTGTTCGAGGAGTTGGAGTAGGATTCACTCCTGAACGCATCAATATTTTCTTTGGCCTGCTCCAAAGATAGAGTGTTATTACTCTAGATTATCTCCATCTGAGGGAGATTTGGATATGATCATTGCCTACCTGACTGATAGTACTGGAGCCTGGAAGATTTGGAATGGAAAAAGGGTAAATTTTTCATCTTCTAAGCTTAATGGTGTTTCAAAGGCATGACACTACTTTATTTCTGCTCGTCTGCTTCCATCTAATCATCTGAGCGAGGTTACCAAAGATAGAGCTATTCTCAACTACTGCATTCAAGAGAGGAAGCCTATTGATGTAGGGAGCATTATTTATGATTCTGTAGAGGCTACTGCTCGTTCTAGCACTTCTATTGGACTTGGTTTTCCATCTCTGATTTATTCTTTATGTCAAAGTACTGGAGTAGTAGCTGAGGTTTCTGAGGAAAAGCTCAAGTAGACAAAGCCTATAGGAAGAGAGAGCGTCAGTATTTATGATCGACTTTGAGGTAAGA
Source organism: Papilionanthe hookeriana x Papilionanthe teres (assembly GCA_022702705.1). Lineage (NCBI taxonomy): Eukaryota > Viridiplantae > Streptophyta > Magnoliopsida > Asparagales > Orchidaceae > Papilionanthe > Papilionanthe hookeriana x Papilionanthe teres. Next base: position 42,452,370 of record CM040421.1, read on the forward strand.
GTTCTACTGCACTTTCTGGTTCATTACCTACTTCAGGTAGAGCTTCTACTTCTAGACCATCTACTTCTGCTAAGCCACCATCTACTTTTTTGGAAACCATGCATGATCAGTTTATAGAGCAGCAGAATGAGTTATTCTTAACTCATTATAGAGTAGATACCATAGATAAGAAGATTGATCATCTTTCTGAGTATACACAAAGAAAGAGTGATTACAATGCTGAGTATTTTGAGTCTTTAGTGAGATTTCTGAAGGGTGAGCACGATGTTCAGTTCCCTACTTGTCTCAGATTTTCACCATATGTTGATCCAAAGGATATGGAGTTTTCTTTTGGTGATGACGATGATGAAGCTACAGACAGTGATTAGTAGCTTGACTTACCTCTGGAGATTGTTGATTCTGTTTTTAATGTGTTTCTTGTTTCTTATGCTGTTTAGTGTGATGTTATTTGTTAGTGTTTATGTGAACTTTTTATGTTAAAACTGTTTTTAGATTATTTGATGCGTGTTTAAGATTGAAATGTGAATGAATTTTATAAAAGTTTATTTTTGTTTCAACCTACTATTTAGTTTCCATGAATAGTTAGTTTGTTTGCATGTTTAAAAAAAAAAAAAAAAAAGAAGAAGAGATTTTTTTTTTAGAAAGTAACTCCTGCTCTGCAAAACTTTTCTATATATGCTTAATCATTTCTGTTATATTTATATTGAAGCATGTGTAGAAGTAGAAGTTAGTTTTTCCTTACTACATCATTATTATACTTTGATTAATTCCTGTTTATTTCTTTCTCTCATGCATTAGAAAATTTCATGATTCATATTTATACTAAAGCTGAAGTTTGGGGGAAGGGAATACATTTATCAAATTTAAATACTATTTGTCCTTAAAGAACTAATATTTTCTTTAAAAATATATTAACATAACTTAAGGAATGAAAAATCTATTTAAGATTACCTAAAATTTTGAATTTATAAATAATTTAGTAAAATTAACTAAAATTTCAAAAATTTTGATTGATTTTAAGAATAGAATTATTTAGCTTGAAGAATAATAAGATAAAAAATTTTCTATTTATAGTAAAGAGAATTGTATTTTTTAAATACTAAGGAATCAAGATAATTGCTTGAAAAATAAAAGATTGAAATAACTTTTGAAAAATAATAAATTATTAATGTCATATTTATTATGTAAGAATGTATAAGTTTTTGAAAATAAGTTAAGGATAGTGAAGATCAAAATCATTAACAGGCTATCCAAAAATAGTAATCCTCACTTAAAAAAAAGGATTGAAAAACAATCCAGAAAAAAAAAGAAGAAAAGAAAGAAAAGAAAGTGAGGAGAAGCATGAGGAAATGCCTAATAAAAAATTGGCTTCACTTGAATTATCTTATAGTAAGAAAACTGATTACATTTTTATTTTAATTTCTATGTACAAATATTTTTACTAGAAAAATATTTCATGAAAATCTTTTTCTTGTAAATATTCTATGTGACTTTAATATGATGAACTACAATTATTCTTGAAATAAATGAAAAATTGGAAGTCTTATGATTTGGTAGTTAAATGTTCTTTAATTCTTAAAATTAAACTTAATTAGTGAAATTTGGTTAATAATTTTCTAAATCATTTATAAAACCAAAAATTATAAGGAATCTTAAATATTTTAACTTCAATCCAAATGTTATCTATTTTATGTAATTAAAAAGATTACTTGAGGACAAGTAACATTTAATTTGGGGGAATTTGCTCTACCTAAAAAATACCTATTTTTATGTCTTATTTATTATTCAATTCTTAAGGATATTATGCTTTAATGAAAGGTATTTTCATGTTTTTGGATGTAGATGACTAAAAAGAGTCCAAGGAAGAAAAATAAGGAAAAAGGAGCAAAAAGGAGCAGCAATAGAGCTTATGGAGCAAAATTTTGGAATTATTGGTCTGGCGCCAGAATCCGGCGCCTAGGCGCCAGAATCTGGTGCCTAAGAGCCAGCTCGATACAGATACTGTCAAGATTTTTTACGACTGTGGGCAGTTATTTTGATGATGTTAAGCGGTTATTGGAGCTTCTAGAAGACTGGAAGTTACTCCTAATATATAAGACATGTGATACAATGTATTTGGACACAAGGAAACGGTCTGGATCGCGAAGAGGTGCGATCCAAAGTGAAGAGGTGCGAAAGACCTGGTCACGGAGTCCGGCGCCTAGGCGCCAGATCCCGGCGCTTAGGCGCGATAGTTACCTTCTAGAAGATACATTGAATTTGGACGAATTTTGAAGAGGAGCCTTAAGCAACCCCTGGTCAAATTTAGAGCTCTATAAATAGGAGCCCATTCTACAGAAAAAATGGCACCAACCCCCCCCTCCTCTTAGTACACATACCCATTTTAGCATCTTCTCTCCCCTCTTTAGTTTTATTTAGTCTCTTCCATACTTAGGGTGCCACTTTACTTTGTATCTAGTGAGTTTATTTTGAGTATTTATTGTGTGTTGTTGCTGTTGGAGTCTTCCATCATTGCTTTGGAGTCAGTAGAAGTCAGCGGGTCACTTGAAGAAACACTTCATATAAGTATTTGTACTTTGGTTCAAAGTTTTATAAATATATTTTGTCGTGATATTTCAATGTGTTCTGAGTAGTTAGTTATCTTTCTCATTTCATCTATGAAAAGATAATAAATTAATTAAATTTTATCGGAGAATTAAATTTAAAATATTTTAAAACATTGTGATGATATTAATACCTGATCTTAGTTTACTTTTTAAATTGACCATTTAAATTGTTAAAACCTGTTGAAGAATTTTGAGACCTATCCGGAGATAAATTCTTAACTAGTAGATATCGCATGAATTCTTAGGTAATCGCAGGCTATACACGGATTATTTAAGATGAAGTAAAAATAAATAGAAAGATATTATTTATTGGGCGTAAAATAAATTAGTTTTTAGAGTGACAGACTAAATTATAATAATTTGGTTTATAGAAAGGTAACGGGTCACTGGTAGGGCTGATTATAGCCACCCTTGGACATCTAGTAGTGTGAGTCTAGATTAACCCATTCTACTAATAAAACATCCTGAGCCGATCTATAGATTAGTCAATGTTCTTTGCACCTGGACCAAAGGGTAAAGAATATGAATGCTTCTATTTGGCACAATACCATAATCTAAATTCCCTACAAAAGATAATTATTCTATAAATCTTGGATTAGTTGAAAAGGAGAAAGTCGTTTTTTATACTTACATTGAATTTTAATTACTGTTTAATTTACTTTATTATTGCTTACTGCTTACTTGCTTTTAGTAAAAATTATTAGTAAATTAAATTTGAATATATATATATATATATATATATATATATATATATATATATATAAAGAATATATATATAAATTGCATTTAATTTGAAAATTCCAAAATATTTCTTACATTTCTTACTTTTTATAAATTCACTATCTACGTGGGATCGGTAACCTGAACTCCACTAGAGCCCTGTATTACTTGAACGATATGTATACTTGCGTTTAAAATTGTGACTTTTATAATAATTTTTATAAAATCTAAATATAAATTAATAAAAGTAAATCTCGCACATCAAGTTTTTGAAGCCATTTACTAGGAATTAAATATTCTAAAAAGTTGTATCAAATTCTTGTATTTTTAAAGCATATATAAAGTCGCATCGCATCAAGGGCTAACAATCTACACTTTAGCACCCAAACGATATGACCGAATTGAGGATTTTAGCCTGTCACTCTAAAATCTCCAATTCTATGCCTAATGAGTATTATTTCCCTATTTATTTGCACCATACTTCCAAGGATTTTGATCTCCCTGAATTCCGGATGTAATATCTACTATAGTTGTTAAACTCAACATATTTTAATTAATCAACTGGCCAGATTGAAATTAAATTAAGATCTAAGTAAAAGATTATCACAACTTCTTAAAAACTTTTCTTGGCACACTAAATCAATTTACCATTTCACAAAAATATCAAAACAAGGAGAAAGACAGGAAAACTACTCAGAATTCATGGAGAGGATACGACAAAACTTGGATTTCATATATAAAAATAAAGTTCAACAAACTAAAGTAAATAAAAATAACTTATCTTAAATTTCACCCCAAGCAAACTCCTTTAAGTTCCTCTGAATCTCTTCCTTCCTTTACAGTACGCAGAATTCTCCTTCGAAACAGCAATGTAGAAGAGATCTCTCACTTTCCTTCCACCCTTACAATCTCTCGAAGAATTCCTCACAAATTTCACTATCTGAACTCACTGACTAACAAACTAAACTCTATATGGACTCACTAGACTCACACACTTGACTCTCTAAATGATTAGAATGACATGTGGAGAATACAAATCGACTCTAATGGAACCAATTGGACGCTAGTGGACCCTTTTTTCGGCCCCAAATTATTCCTTTTAAAGTAAATGAAGAGTCTCCAAGATTTTTCCAATCATCCCTTCAAAAATCGTCCACATTCAATGCACCTCGTTGGTGGCGGTGAAAATAATATGTTATATGGTGGGGGTGTCATCGCCGTCAGTTTCTGTATCATGTCAATGTCAAGGAGTCGCCATCTAATATTAGCCTAGTTTTATTCATATAAATCCTATGAAGGATTTAGAGAATTTTTAGGACTAATAGTAGAAAAGGATGTTTATGATAATTCTCATATGAGGATATTCTGGAATAACATATTCTAGAATTTTCATATTAAGAAAATCATGGTAAACCAGAGATTTCTATTTCGGGTTCTTTTAGATCTCCTATAGAGGCAAGCCTCTATAGTTAATTACATCTTCAACAAATTTCAATTGTTTAAGAAAACTTCTGATTAATGTTAATCATTTGTTTTCTAAGAATTTATTTTAAGGAGAGCTGTACTCACTATCACTCCTGAATGTCGTTATATCATGTTATTGAATACTTTAGGTATTATGTCTAACCTAAAGGTTCTGGTTTTGTTTATGTTGTCAATGTTGTTGATTTGTTGAAAAATTTTATGTTTTGATTTTGTTTTTGTTGTCAATGTTTCAGGTTATTGTTGACCTCATTTTTGATGAGGTCTTCTCTTCCTTTTTTTAGTACTTAGGATCTAGCCTTAGGCTTTTCCTTTGACTATCCTAGAGGATTAGAATTGGGACCCACCACTTAGAAATTCAAACCACTTCTTAACTCCCTGCAAACTCCACCAACTTGATTGTAGACCCCTAATCACCTAGAGGGTTGAGATCAAATGTGGAAGTTTAAAGGATGAGTTCCTATATGACTCTTTGGCCTTAGGATCGCCCCAGGTGGCCTGGTCTGGTGAGGGCTGACTTACACACACACTACACTTATACACTACACTTTCACACACCTCCTAAAACCACACCTATACCCAACTTGACCTCCCGACTCATGAAGGTGATTCATATGGATGGTCCTTAACCCCTAAGCCCTCGGCTAAGAGGGTTAGGAACAACATAGGTGAATGCCTCAAATGAGTCCCTTCATGGCTCATGTGGGCTTGATATGGCTTCATGGCTCAACCAAAATGATTTCATTCCACTTACATTTATCCAATCTTCAATTTTCTAAATTTTTAATTTTTGACCCCTGGGACCCCAGACCCGCCTAGCCTACCCAAAATCCTTGAAATTACCCAAATTTTTCAAAATTCTCCAAAATCACCCAAATTCCTCAAAATAAATCTCAAACATTCTCCCACCACTCAAATTGACCATTTTTACCCAAAATACTCAAAATTCCAAAAATACCCCCAATACCCTCCAAATTACCAAAATGCCCCTCTTGACCCAAAAATCAAAAAATTTCCAAAAATTCCCAGAAAATTTCCGACAATCCCAAATATTCCTAATTTCATTTTGTCCAACTACACCATGGGCCAATTTTGTCAATTTACCCCACTTTTGTCAAAATCCCCAATTTGACCCATTTTAACCCAAAGTGAACCCAATGTCAAACCAAACCTACCCAATTGACCTAAATTCTGGTCCAATTCAATTCTACACTTCAATTCAACATCCCCAACACCAATCTAGACCAAGTCCAAGCCCAATTTGATTGACATTTGAATCCAATTTCACTTTTGACCTTAAAGCCTAATTTGGACCCATGGCCCAAACTTAGCCCAAACTAACCCAATTCAACTCCAATTAACCCCAAATCTTTTCTAAACCTTCCCTAACATCCCCACAAATAAAACACTAACATAATTTGCCCAAAATTTGGACCCAAACCCCACTCAAATTCAACCCAAAACCAAAAAGCCCAATTTTAACCTAAACCCAAACTTAACCCAAATAGGCCCAAACCCCAAAATCCAACCCCAACAAAAGTTGAAACCTCTTTGAAACAGACCTACAAACACTTATCAACATTAATTTTACACCAATTTCAACATTAGCTCAACATTAGCCCAAGTTAACCCAATTTGGCCTACCATTGGCCACTTTACTAAAAAGCCCAAATTCAACCCAATTCAAACCCAAACCACCTCAAATTTGTTTCAAATTACTCATGGCACATTCCTAAACCAAACCCAACAATTATTTGGCCCAAAATTTTACAAATTTCCCATCCAGCAATTTATTTCCAAGCTTAAAAAGCCCATTTTCTTAAACCATGCTAAAAGCCCACCTTTACCAAATTTTAAAAGCCCAAATCAATCTAAAGCCCATACTACAATTTCATCTTATCTTCACTCAATTAATATCACTCCCTAAGTGCTAAATCCATCATGAAAATCAAACCAAGATGGTATTATGCCAAATCCCATCAAATAACCCCAAAAAATTCAAAATTTCATAAATCCTTTTCCATGAAAGTTGACTTGACTTTTCCCAAGCCAAATGTGAGCCATGAACAAGCCATTCTCAAGCCACATGAAGCCATGGGGGCTTTGACTTGTCATTAGTCCACTTATGACAAGAAGAGGGGGTTCTTTCTTAAACCTTCCTTAAACCTTTTTTACCTTAAGCATGTCACACACTAAACCATGCTTAGCCACCTCACCATGGATGGGGACTTCACTACCTCAATTCAGCTGACCCAAATGATTCTCCCTCAGCTCAAGGTCAAGCCTTGGATGGTGAACCTAGCCCAAAACCAAGGGTTGATCCAAACCAAGCCAAAATGGCCTCTTCCCCATTCCACTCCAAGCCATCCCCTTTACACATGGCAGCCATCAATTGACTTCACAAACATCAAGCCCTGACCCACCTGAACCTGAGGGTGACCCATGCTTGCCGGCCAGCCGTCTGGGTCGCCGAAAAACGCCATGGCTGAGACATTGGAAGGAGCCAAGCATTGAAATTCTCCCTTGCTGAGTTGCCCCATGCCCAGTGGCCATTGCAGCTGTTCTTCCCTTGACCTAAGCAGCTGATCCCAAGCCTTAAACCCCTCTGGGAGGCTCTCCAGCCTCTCCTATTTTAAACCTCACCCCTCTCGGCCATGAAGGAGGTGCTGAACCAACTTTAAGGAAACTCTGCCAAAATCACTCCAGACTCTCCCCCACACTTAGAGCATTTGATCCCCACTGTTCTCTTGCCCTAATCCCCACTAGCCGAGCTCAATTTTGGAGCTCAATTCTCGAGCCGAACGGGACATTCCCAAATCCTCCACCAAAGTCAAATTAAACTCACCCACACCCGCACAAGACCAAGAGAAGGAGTTCCCAGGTGAAAGCCCCCTCTCCGGGCCACCCATCCGTTCCGGACTCCGATCTTTGTAATCGGTCGTGGTCGAAATCATACCGGACAATTCACCGAGCCGAGGGACTTCATCCGGAGCTTGCTTGGACCCAATCAAAGGTGACACAACTCTCGGATCGAAGCTTCACTTCTCTGAGCAAAGGTATGGACTCACTCTTCTTCCCGAGCTTACAGAGATTCTCCATTTAATTTGAATCAATTTCAATGCTTGTTTACCGTATGGATGTGTTCGTCTCCTCAAGACGAATTCATAGAGCATAAGAGCACAAAAATCCGTTAAGAATCGAGTGAGAAATTAGGGTTAGAAGGTTGACGGTCACGGGTGCACACCAGTCGTAGACGATGACTAGGAGCCGTCGGATCGAGCGTGTATCGAGCGGACGGTCTGGATCGAGCCGGACAGCGCGATGGTACATGAACCGCGGGTCCCTGGAGCGCTGAGTCGGATGGCGGCGCCGAATCAGGAGACGACGCGTGGCCTTTCGGAGTTGCCGAGGATGGCGTGGCGCCGCGTGGATAAGTAGGAAATTAGGGCTATTTCCTATTTATTTAACTACTAGAACATAGAAAATTCATAACTTTGTGTAGGAAAATCCTAAAAATAAAATAAAAATACCCTCTTGCTCAGTGAACAGAGGAGAATAATGTGGAAAAGAAATCATTTAATTTTATTGAATATTTGATTTTTAATGATTTATTTACTCCCTGCACATTTTCAATTGTCCATGCATGTATACAATTCATCATGGCATGAGACCATAGGGCTTTTGAAGCCTCTGAATTTGGGGACATTTCCTAAATTTTCCAAAGTCAGAGGCCATCCCTATGAAGAGTTATTGATTTTTCAATTCTAGGTCACTATTCTGAGTATTTTAATTCCAATAATTAGCATGTTGTGAAATAAATTTTAGAAAAATTTGGTGTTGTTTCTTATGACCAGAGGACCCTAAGGAAAATAGGTTTTGAGTTGACTCACTTGTAATAACCCTAATTGGCTTAAACACCCAAAATGGAGCTTTAATTGATTAGAGCTAATCATATATCAAATTGACTTGAAATCAATTCTCCACTGACCTTTAGGATCAGGGGAACCCACCATAAAAGTTTGAGGTCAATTGGACTTGGTTAGCCCTATCAGATGGGTTGATTAAGCCATTTAGCCAAACCTAAACTTAAAAAATTCATAACTTTCAAAATATTTCTAAAAAATTCACCAAATTGGTTTTGGAGCCTCTCTGATATCAGGGGAATTTAATAAAATTAAAATTGTAATTTTCCAAATAAGTTAATTTTTTGCATTATTTTAATATTTTTAATAATTAAAAAATAATAAAAATCACAAAAATAATAAAATTCACCAAAATGTCACATTTTGAATTTTAATCACTTAGGAACAAATCCCATATTTTTCTTAAGTCTCTATGATGAGATATCAAATTTTAAAGCCCTAAGGTAATTTTAAAATAAAAAAATGTATTTTTTAGCATTTCCACTAAAATAATTCTAATAAATCAAAGAAAAATCAGAAAATTATAAAAATTAGTTCTCTGGTTTCCTTTATATCAGAGAGATTTTTGAAAAATATAAAATTCATTTTTCAACCTTTATTTTATTTTTAAATTAATTAATACTCCAAAATTCAAAAAAATTATAATAAAAATAATATAATTCAAAAAATCACCAAAATTGGTCCAAATGGTCCTCTGGTCATTAGGAATGTCTCATAATTTTCTTAAGGACTGAAACTTTTCCTTGGTCATATTATTAAATTTTCCTTGAAAATCCCTATTTTCACCAAAAATAATTAAATAAATAAATTAAATACAGAAAAATCACATTTTCTCCTCTAATGTCTTGATTGACATATGAGTGAAGTCACATAAAAATTTCAAATTCATTTAAGCTCAATTTAGTGAGTTATGAAATTAGTAAGTTTAAAGGGCAAAATGGTAATTAAAATTTTAACCTATAATTAAAAATTTTAGGTTTAATTAAAAGGGTGGGTAAAATATTTGATACTAAGTTGATTTTGGATGTTTGAAACTTAGGTAATTAAAGGGTAGAAACCTACCTAACAATTTGAAAATAATTAAAATAAACCTTAATTAAATAATTGATTAAATTTGGAAGAATAATAAAAAAAATTGGAATTATTAAAATAGGGATATTATTAGGAAGAGATTTATTCTTTAATTTAAAAATCCCTAAATTAATCACCTCAATAACATTTAATTCCTAATTAAAATGATGATCCAAACTCAAGATTTAAAATGTTAAAAGACTTGATCATTAAATTGAATTAAAGTTAAAACATTTAAATTAAATCCTTCCAAATTTTCAATTAAATTAGTACTTTAACAATTAAATTAAATCATCTTTAAAACATAAAAAATAAAACATTAAATTAAAATTAAAAATTTAAATTAAATTAAATTTAAAATAAATTTAAATTAAATTAAATTAAATTCAATTAAAACATATTAAATTAAATAAAATTAAATTAAATTAAAACATATTAGATTAAATAAAAAATAATAATAATAAAATCAAGTTAAAATAAAATTAAAACTAAATTAAATAAAATTAAATTAAATTGAAAGTAAAACTAAACCAAATTAAATTAAACTAAAATTAAATTAAATAAAATTGAATTAAATATAACATCACCAAAGACATAAAGAATTCAAAATAAATCTAAAACAACTTGAACACTATTCCAAACTTAAACCTATTAATTGAAATTAAATTAAATCACAAATCACTTGAACATCAATTTGCCCTCAAAAAACTCTTTGTTGTCATACTCCTAAACGGAGTGTTAAGTGAAGTATTACTTCACTCATAGGATATTCAAATGTCCTAGTTCATTGAGCAAGAATAACAAAACTTGAACTCCTGGATGATTAATTCATTTGTATAATTAAATTCTCTTGGACTTAAAACAATCCTAGAGGTATTGAAAAGATGTTTAAGATTCGTCTTAAGCACTTCCTCAATATGATAGGATACTTATAAGAACAATTGAACTTAATTGTTCTTTGATGAAGAAAATCGTCCTCAAACCAAAACACAAGAACCTAGACGTCATAGGTGGTGACTAGCTATAGGATTAGGAACTTGGTAGAAAACCAAAACCTTTCCCTTAGCTTTACCTAGGAACTTACTTAAATACTTAAATGCTCTGATATGTATTTTAAGTGCAGCTTGGGATAACGGGAAGACCCTCCAGGTACGCTTTTATTTTATTGCAATTTACTTCATTGCAATTTACTTAATTGCATCGCACTTACTTTTCTTGCATGATAAACAACTGTTGCATGAAAACCCACACCTTTAGGATAGTCCCTAAAACTGAAACCAAAACTAAATTAAAAGTCATTACAAGATAAAATTCACCGTCACAACATTTCAAAATATAAAGAACTCAAAATTTAATCACAAACAGAACAACAAAACTACAACTACAACTAAATAAAAAACGTCTTGTTGGATGATCGGGAATACCTCGGATGATGTAACCTACGTGTTGCTAACGGGATTTCTCACGGTCTAAATGAAAGTGTGGAACTCATTTAGTTGAGTTTAGCAAATTCATCTGGACTAAGTGAATCCGATAAAAATAACGATGCCGGAAGGATGGAACCGTGGGATCTTAACCGGTGTTGTTATAATCAACTTTAAGATTTGTTTTAACTAAAACACTAAAAAACACTTGGATTTTAAGACTTCTCTAAACCAGAACATTTTTTCTCATCTCTTGATTTTCACCTTCTATAACTAAACCCTCTGCAACAACAAGGAGCTCGGAGCATGGTGGGCAGCACGGCCATCGTCATCAGCAAAACCCGAGTCTACTTCAAAGAAACTTTCTTAGAATTAAATAACCAAACCATAGAACCTCGAGGTAGTTTGCCTAGTGCAACATAAATCCTCAACCTTTTGTTAGGCACTTGCATTGCAAATTAAGCCCTAACCGGTCTTAGGACTCCGAGGTGATCGTTCGGTACGACATAAACCCTCACATCTTCGAGGTCGTTTGCATGACTGCGTCATACAAATATAAGTCCTAATTAATTAAAATTGGCAAGATCAAAACATTAAATAAACATTAGGGCCTTCCTAAATTCAAGCCAAACAATATGATAGTCTGGAAATTACCGAAATTCGCTTCGAATCTGTGATTTCTCCTACCTTTCTCCCTTTGAATTCCCAAAATAAAATGTTCCAAACTTGATCCCTTCCCTATTGAAATTCCAAAATTCAATCCCTTGAAAACTTAAACTTTGAAATTCTTGAGAGCGAATTACCGATTATTATCGAGAGTTTTCTTAAGTGATTCCCGTCATTTAAGATGTAATTAACTATAGGGGCTTGCCCTTATAGGAATTTTAAGGACCCGAGTAATATAAATCCCGCTTAATTTCTTTGTATTAGCGGGGAACTCTGTCGGCTTATAAAATTGGTTCGCGGACCAAACGGATGTTACAAATCTTCTAGTTTATTTAATCGAGCCCCATCATCAAGTAGTGTGTCTATTCTTCAGGATAGATACACAACTTGTGATGTGGCGCTCATTTATATAAACTATTTGGGATGTGAGATCAGTTTGATTTCATATCTTAAAATTTTCAAATTCAAAATTATTTTCAAAATCAAATACTACTTTTCAAATTATTTATTTAAATTAAATTAAGAATTCGCTGACAAATTCTGTAGGCGACCCCTTTTCAAAATACAACACCAACCTAAAAATAAGCCGCACAGTTATATATCTAACCTAAAAGTTTTGGTTTTGTTTTTATTGTCAATGTTTCAGGTTATATGTCAAAAGTTTCAGGTTATATGTCTAACCTAAAAGTTTTGGTTTTGTTTTTGTTCGCCTAGAATGTCGTCCTGCAAAACAAAGTTAGTACATCCTATAACATGTAAAGAAAATCTAAGCGAAACCCTGTAAAGAAAATATTGTCAGAAATAATGTCACAGAATATTTGGATATGTCTTGGATGTCAATTTATGTCAATTTATTTTGAAATGTCAATTTTATGTTGGTTATGTTATTTTATTTTTGAAATGTCAAATTTTTTGTTGATTATGCCAGTTTTGGTTTGAAATATTGAATTTATATCTTTATTTTAAGTTTAAACTTAAATTCTGAATTAACTTGAGTTTATGTCTGTCTGAACTCTAAGTTAAAAAGGTTTGAAATTAGATTCAATATTGATTGAATTAACTTGGGTTCATGTCTGGTTGAACCTAAGTTAGATTCAATGTTGATTGAATCTATTTAACTTGAGTTCATGTCTGTCTGAACTTAAGTTAAAAGATTTGAATCAGATTCAATATTGATTGAATTGACTTGGGTTCATGTCTGGTTGAACCTAAGTTAGATTCAAAGTTGATTGAATCTATTTAACCTGAGTTCATGTCTATTTGAACTTAAGTTAAAAAGGTTTGAAATTAGATTCAATATTGATTGAATTAACTTAGGTTCATGTCTGGTTGAACCTAAGTTAGATTCAATGTTGATTGAATCTATTTAACTTGAGTTCATGTATATATGAACTTAAGTTAAAAGGTTTGGTTCAGAATAAATTTAATTAAGTTTTAAGTCTTGTTTAAATAGGACTTAAAGGTTAATCAAGTCTAATAAATTAGTCTCAATTAGATTTGCAGACCATCTAAGTCCCTTTTAGATAAGACTTAAGTTTTAATTAAGTCTATTTAAAGTTAGACCTAGACTTAGGATTGAACTTAAGTCGGGTTTTAGTTTAGATTCAAGTTAGGTTGAACCTAAGACTTGGGTTAGACTTAGGTTTATATCGTGTTAAACCTAAGTATGGTTTGACTTAAGTCTAATATGGGTTAGACTTAAGTTAGGTTTTGGGGTTAGGTTCATGTCAAGTTGAACCTAAGTTTGGTTTGACTTGAGTCTAATGTGGGTTAAACTTAAGTTAAATTTTGAGTTTAGATTGAGTTAGGTTCAAGTCAGGTTGAACCTAGACTTAAGGTCGATTTAAGTTCAATATGGGTTGAACCTAAGGTAAGGTTTGACTTGGATTATTAAACTCAAGTTTAGTTCAGTTTAGGTTAGGTTCAATATGAGTTGATCCTAAGGTTTAGGTTATCTTGAGTTCAAGTTAGATTGGACTCAAGTTATGTTAGGTTTAGGTTAGGTTCAATATGGGTTGAACCAAAGGTTTAGGTTATCTTGAGTTCAAGTTAGATTGGACTCAAGTTATGTTAGGTTTAGGTTAGGTTCAATGTGGGTTGAACCTAAGGTTTAGGTTAACTTGAGTTCAAGTTAGATTGGACTCAAGTTATGTTAGGTTTAGGTTAGGTTCATTGTGGGTTGAACCTAAGATTTAGGTTGACTTGAGTTCAAGTTAGATTGGACTCAAGTTAGGTTAGGTTTAAGTTAGGTTCAATGTGGGTTGAACCTAAGGTTTAGGTTAACTTGAGTTCAAGTTAGATTGGACTCAAGTTAGGTTAGGTTTAAGTTAGGTTCAATGTGGGTTGAACCTAAGGTTTAAGTTAACTTGAGTTCAAATTAGATTGGACTCGAGTTATGTTTAAGTTTAGGTTATATTGGACTAGGACTAAAAGGTTGGATTTGGGTCTGATTAAACCTTAATTGATTAAGGTTTAATAATTAATTAAGTCTAATGTAGTAGACTTAATTAGGATTTATGTTTGATTAAGTCTTACTTAGTTAAGACTTAATGGTTTAATTAAGTCTAATGAGTTAGACTTAATTAAGGTTTATGTTCGATTAAACCTTAATTAGTTAAGGTCTAATGGTTTAATTAGGTCTAATGGGTTAGACTAAATCGGGGTTTATGTTTGATTAAACCTAAGTTAGTTAAGGTTTAATGGTTTAATTAGGTTCAATGGGTTAGACCTAATTAAGGTTTATGTTTGATTAAACCTTAGTTAGTTAAGGTCTAATGGTTTAATTAGGCCTAATGGGTTAGACCTAATTAGAGTTTAAGTTTAATTAAACTTTGGTTAGTTAAGGTTTAATGGTTTAATTAGGTCTAATGGGTTAGACCTAATTAGGGTTTAAGTTTGATTAAACCTTAGTTAGTTAAGGTTCAATGGTTTAATTAGTGTCTAATGGTTAGACTCAATTAGAGTTTAAGTTTAATTAAACGTTGGTTAGTTAAGGTTTAATGGTTTAATTAGGTCTAATGGGTTAGACCTAATTAGGGTTTAAGTTTGATTAAACCTTAGTTAGTTAAAGTCTAATGGTTTAATTAGGTATAATGGGTTAGACCTAATTAGAGTTTAAGTTTAATTAAACCTTGGTTAGTTAAGGTTTAATAGTTTAATTAGGTCTAATAGGTTAGACTCAATTGAAGTTTAAGTTTGACTAAACCTTAGTTAGTTAAGGTCTAATGGTTTAATTAGGTCTAATGGGTTAGACCTAATTAGAGTTTAAGTTTAATTAAACCTTGGTTAGTTAAGGTTTAATGGTTTAATTAGGTCTAATGGGTTAGACCTAATTAAGGTTTATGTTTGATTTAAACCTTATGTGTAAGGAAGTTAATTAAGTTTAATATGTCTTTAAACTTAATTAAAGGTTTGGTTTTGGTTAATTAGGTTTAATGTGTCTTTAAACCCAATTAAAAATTTAATTTTTGTCTTTAAACCTAATTTAAGTAAGTTTTAATTAATTAAGCTTAATTTGTCTTTAAACTTAATTAAAAGAGTTTAGTTTTGGTTAGTTAAGTTTTAATATGTCTTTAAACTTAATAAAAAAAATTTAATTTTGATTAATTAAGTTTAATATGTCTTTAAACTTAATTAAGATTTGATTTTTATATTAAACCTAATTTTAGTAAGGTTTAATGGGTTAATTAAGTTTATTATGTCTTTAAACTTAATTAAGATTTACTTTTTATATTAAACCTAATTTAAGTAAGGTTTAATGGGTTAATTAAGTTTATTATGTCTTTAAACTTAATTAATAAGTTTAATTTTGATTAATTAAGTTTAATATGTCTTTAAACTTAATTAAGATTTAATTTTTATATTAAACCTAATTTAAGTAAGGTTTAATGGGTTAATTAAGTTTATTATGTCTTTAAACTTAATTAATAAGTTTAATTTTGATTAATTAAGTTTAATACGTCTTTAAACTTAATTAAGATTTAATTTTTATATTAAACCTAATTTAAGTAAGGTTTAATGGGTTAATTAAGTTTATTATGTCTTTAAACTTAATTAAGATTTAATTTTTATATTAACCTGATTTAAGTAAGGTTTAATGGGTTAATTAAGTTTATTATGTCTTCAAACTTAATTAATAAGTTTAATTTTGATTAATTAAGTTTAATATGTCTTTAAACTTAATTAAGATTTAATTTTTATATTAAACCTAATTTAAGTAAGGTTTAATGGGTTAATTAAGTTTATTATGTCTTTAAACTTAATTAATAAGTTTAATTTTGATTAATCAAGTTTAAGATGTCTTTAAACTTAATTAAGATTTAATTTTTATATTAAACCTAATTTAAGTAAGGTTTAATGGGTTAATTAAGTTTATTATGTCTTTAAACTTAATTAATAAGTTTAATTTTGATTAATTAAGTTTAAGATGTCTTTAAACTTACTTAAGATTTAATTTTTATATTAAACCTAATTTATGTAAGGTTTAATGGGTTAATTAAGTTTATTATGTCTTTAAACTTAATTAATAAATTTAATTTTGATTAATTAAGTTTAAGATGTCTTTAAACTTAATTAAGATTTAATTTTTATATTAAACCTAATTTAAGTAAGGTTTAATGGGTTAATTAAGTTTATTATGTCTTTAAACTTAATTAATAAGTTTAATTTTGATTAATTAAGTTTAATATGTCTTTAAACTTAATTTAGATTTAATTTTTATATTAAACCTAATTTATGTAAGGTTTAATGGGTTAATTAAGTTTATTATGTCTTTAAACTTAATTAATAAGTTTAATTTTGATTAATTAAGTTTAATATGTCTTTAAACTTAATTAAGATTTAATTTTTATATTAAACCTAATTAAGTAAGGTTTAATGGGTTAATTAAGTTTATTATGTCTTTAAATTTAATTAATAAGTTTAATTTTGATTAATCAAGTTTAAGATGTCTTTAAACTTAATTAAGATTTGCTTTTTATATTAAACCTAATTTAAGTAAGGTTTAATAGGTTAATTAAGTTTATTATGTCTTTAAACTTAATTAATAAGTTTAATTTTGATTAATTAAGTTTAAGATGTCTTTAAACTTAATTAAGATTTAATTTTTATATTAAACCTAATTTAAGTAAGGTTTAATGGTTTAATTAAGTTTATTATGTCTTTAAACTTAATTAATAAATTTAATTTTGATTAATTAAGTTTAATATGTCTTTAAACCTAATTAAGATTTAATTTTTATATTAAACCTAATTTAAGTAAGGTTTAATGGGTTTAAATATTATTTTAAATTTAGTTAAGTCCAATTTGGTCATTTTAGACTTAAGTGAAGTTTCTCATTAGTCTATCATAGACTAGAACCATTTTCAAACTTTGATTGTTGATGAAAATAGGTTAAATTTATAAAGAGTTATTTTTAGGATTAAAATTATTTAATTAATAAAGGATTTTAACCCTAAATTTCAAAATACCATTCAAAATGATTTCTATGACTTAGAAATAATTTTCTTAGGGTTATTGTCTGTTGCCCTATCATTTCTAGCCATTTGCATTTTTATTTTCCTTAATTTTCAATTTTTATAATTATTATTTGAAATAATTATAAAAAAACTCGAAAATTAAAGAAAAGTATCCTAGACATGTTTTCTGTCCTTAGAAAAATCATGGAAGATCCCTAAGAACATAGAGATAAATGCCTCCAAGTTTCATAATTTTTTTATTTATAAATAATTTTTAATAATTAAAATACTCCAGAGAGTATTTAATTAATTAAAAATTAAATACTAACAATAAAATTATGATTTTGGTCTCATAATTTTTTCCTCTTCAAGAGCTTTCCAGAGGTATTTTTATTTTATTTTTATGACCTCTTGATCAAAAGATATGAATATTTGAAGTTTTTAAGGATTTAATGTATTTTTTTATTAAATCCAGCCGCCAAACTCACCGCCGTTCGACGCGTGTCCTCGTACGCGTCGAACGAGCGGGAGGATCCGCTGCGGGCGGCCGAACAGCGGACACCGCGGGGGAGAGATCAGCGTCGTTCGTTCCTAAAGCGCGGGATCGGACGGCGGAGAAAATTCGGCCAAAAATCCGAAAATTCTCGAACCATTAAACTTCAAACATCAATATCTCACTCATTTCTTGATGAAATTGAGTGATTGTTTTTTTAAATGATCATCTAGATGTGAAGTATCCATCCATATGGTGATGATACACTTCTGGGCTAGTATAACACATGATATGTCAAAAATACCATTTATTTTGTAAAGAAAAATTCCATACCTTTGCCACAAGCAAATCAAGCTAGATCAGACCTTATGGTTGCCTTCTAGGACTCCAATGGAAGGTTATTGCTGCAGCAATTTGATCCAGAAGTCGGGCTTAGTGAGGAATTTTGAAGAAGTATCTAATTTGGGGCTGTTTTTGAAATTTAGTCAAATTAGCTCAAATATGCTCAAACTATGGCTTGGCTTTGATCCTAAAAGATTGTTGAGACTCTTAGAAAGACTTTTTATGTTGGGAGCAGGTGGGTTTGGGCAGCCTATAGTTCTCTCTAATTTTTTTCTTCTTCTTGCTAGGTTCGGCCATGGGGTCTTATTTATAGCAAGGGGAGGTTATGGCTTAACTTAGGATGTCCTAGGGGAGTAGTTACCTCCTATATCAGCCCATTGGGTGAAGAAATTGGCTGAAGATAGGCATTGATGCTTCTCCCTAAGTTTTCCATGATGATTTCCATTGTTTTGTCTCTCACCCATTGGCTCATGTAAGAGGTGCATGGTGAGTTGCCTCTACTCTTCTTAGGGAGCTTACACATCATCTCTTAAGCTTGGCAAATGGTGACACACAAGCTTATCCCTCATTATTGCTTCTAACCATGGTAAGAGGGGGTTTCATGTATGGTTTTCCTTCTATTGGGTGGCTTGGGAGGTGGGAGGTGAGGCCTCATGTTGGCCGGCCACCTCATGGCTAAATGAAGCTTAGGGTGAAGGAGAGAGTGACACCTCACCCCATGCATCATGATGGGTATTAACCCATGGCTAAGTGGTCTTAATGTGGGCTTAATTATGTGTTAATTAAGCCTTAAGATGAGTTTAGCCTAATTAATTATGAGAAGGCTATATGTCATTTCATTTCTTTTTAATTTCCCATTTTAATTAATTATTTTATTAATTAAAATTATTGTAAAATATTTTATTAATCAATTTATTAATTGAAAATAATTTCAATTTAATTAATTGATTAATTTTATAATTTTTGTCATTTTATGATTTTAATTTAATTTTCATTTTAATTAATTATGTCATTTAATTAAAATATTGAAAATTAAATCATTAATCATTTTAATTAATCAAAATAATTTTGAAATTAATTGTTTGATTAATTTTGTTGTTTTTATTTCATTTTTATCTATTTTAATCAAAATAGATAGGTGTTGACTAATTTTGACACTGGTTGATCCAAGTCGACCTAAATTGATCAATTTAATTTAAAATGTCCAGTATTTGTGATTTTGTCATTGTGGGGTTTTAAATGTGTCATTGGGTGAAAGGGTTGACTTATGGGTCAACAGGGTTGGTCATTAGGTCTGGTTTGACTAATTTCACCAATGTTGACTTTTTAGGTCATAAGGTTGACCTATGGGGTCAACAGGGTAGGTCACTGGGTCTGGTTTGACCATTTTGACCAATGTTGACTTTTTAGATCATAAGGTTGACCTATGGGGTCAACAGGGTAGGTCACTGGGTCTGGTTTGACCATTTTGACCAATGTTGACTTTTTAGGTCATAAGGTTGACCTATGGTAGGTCACTGGGTCTGGTTTGACCATTTTGACCAATGTTGACTTTTTAGGTCATAAGGGTGACCTATGGGGTCAACAGGGTTGGTTACTGGGTCTGGTTTGACCATTTTGACCAATGTTGACTTTTTAGGTTATAAGGTTGACCTATGGGGTTAACAGGGTTGGTCATTAGGTCTTGTTTGACCATTTTGACCAAAGTTGACTTTTTAGGTCATAAGGTTGACCTATGGGGTCAACAGGGTAGGTCATTAGGTCGGTTTGACCATTTTGACCAATGTTGACTTTTAGGTCAAAAGGTTGACTTATGAGGTCAACAGTGGTAGTCATTAGGTCCGGTTTGACCAATTTGACCAATGTTGACTTTTTAGGTCAAAAGGTTGACCTATGGAGTCAACAGAGGTAGGTCATTAGGTCCAGTTTGACCGATTTGACCAATGTTGACTTTTTAGGTCATAAGGTTGACCTATGGGGTCAACGGTGGTAGTCACTCGGGTCGCAGTTTGACCATTTTGACCAAAGTTGACTTTTTAGGTCATAAGGTTGACCTGTGGGTCAACGAGGTAGATCACTAGGTACGGTCCGACCATTTTGACCAATGTTGACTTTTTAGGTCAAAAGGTTGACTATGAGGTCAACAGAGGTTGGTCAGCTGGTCGCAGTTTAACCAGTTTGACCAATATTGACTTTTTAGGTCATAAGGTTGACTATGGGGTCAACAGGGTTGGTCACTAGGTCTGGTTTGACCAATTTGACCAAAGTTGACTTTTTAGGTCATAAGGTTGACCTATGGGGTCAACAGGGTTAGTCATTAGGTCTGGTTTGACCATTTTGACCAATGTTGACTTTTTAGGTCAAAAGGTTGACCTATGGGGTCAACAGGGTAGGTCATTAGGTCTGGTTTGACCATTTTGACCAATGTTGACTTTTTAAGTCATAAGGTTAACCTATGGGGTCAACATGGTTGGTCACTGGGTCTGGTTTGATCATTTTGACCAAAGTTGACTTTTTAGGTCATAAAGGTTGACCTATGGGGTCAACAGGGTAGGTCATTAGGTCTGGTTTGAGCATTTTGACCAATGTTGACTTTTTAGGTCAAAAGGTTGACCTATTGTAAAATGAGGTCAACACTCGTGAAAGTACCGCTGATCCCGTCGTCGGCGGCCTCGAACTCGTCTTCGGCGGCCTTCTAGAATACTTAACCTTGAACCCCTTATGAATAGGCCCCGCTGTCGGCGGCCTCGATCTCGCCGTCGGTGGGTTCCCTTATAATATATTCTGAACTCTCGGGAAAAACACGTCGTCGGCGCCATCGACCTCGCTGTCGGCGCCCTAACTCAAATTTCCACAATTTTGGTCTTTTTTGCATATTTTCGTTTCATTGTCCATAAATCAACATACATGCAGAAAAACACCAAAAATAACCTTCTTTAAAGTGTAATATCATCAAAATCACTATAAAATAGGCATGAAAATCTTAACATTTTTTCTTGGGTCAACAATCATGCTGTCATTACATATGATTTTATTAAAGATGTTACCTATGGTGGGTACCATGGACCCGACACCGATCTTTTATACCGACATATGTTTAGGTAAGTCGGGCAACCTGAGCCAAATCAAAGTTGACTAATCACTATTAACATTATAATAAGTATGTAACCAGAAAATTCACTTGATTACGCATGAATCTCGATAAATATTTAATTAAAATATTTTTAGAATTATATTCATAATCATTTAAATTTTCTTTTCAGTAATTTTATAGTTGTACACCCAAAAAAAATGTTTGCACGAATCTCTAGACAATATGTCGGTCTAGATTAAAAGATAAAAGTTAAGGAGCATCCCATTGGTGAAATCTACAAGTACTCATAAAGCAGACCAGCTGAAGAACCACTAGCCGACTAGCAGCCAGCTAACTGAACGCCGACGACTGACCAATAAGGGACAAATATTCACACCAACGACTGAATAAAGGTCTGGGCCCCCCAACAATCTCACCACTAGCAATGTGAAGCTCTTCAATAAATTTCCAAAAATTCTCAAAGAACTCCAAAAATAACCATTGAACAAGCAAGTTCACGGGCCACCTTTAGGCCAACCCACTGCCTCACTAGGTCGATCGGCGTCCCATAGTGAAGGTAGATCTACATCGAGGCAAAATAGCTGACCAACACAAACTTGGTCAGTTTTTGACGTTGTATGTGTGGGATGTCCGCATAAGTATAACGGGGCCATGTTTCACGCATATCTTGTTTCTCGCAGCGCAAGACATTCATCTGAGATTCTTCGGCACGTGTTGAGGGGCACGCTGTCAGGGTCATTCTACTAGACTTTGGTTTTTGCTTAGACGAAGACCGGTCGACATTTTTCTTGTCAGACAGTTTTGATAGGACCAAAGGATCTCATTCGCCACGTCGTCTGCGAATCAGACTAAAATTAGCTCAATCATCGACAAATTTTTTCAAAAGACCTCAAATGATGAAATGGACCTCGTGTGCTCGACCAGAACACCAATTTTACCTAGGAAGAACACCCATATTGATATGATTCCGAACATAAGTGAATTGCACGTAAGTCGATAATTGCCAACCACCGCTTCTGATTGTTCTAACCCAACTACTCTCTGATTTATGTTGTAGTCTGCTTAATTATCATAACATGATCAATTTTACTATTTATTAACTCCCATTATAAGTGTATGTTGGGCGGTTTAAAGAGCTTGAATATGAAACTTGATATGTATGTCCGGAATCATGCAGAGTATATGACATTAGAAGGTCGCTAGAAATGGGTGGAAATAAGAATTTAATTTCAAGGGTAGTTTCCATTTGATTACCTTAAACGTATTAGAGTTGGATGGAAAGTCTTCTGATGGGTTAAAAAATTAGTTTGGATTATTAGACAAACTAGGAGAAAGTCTAACACAGGTTGTATCCAGTGATGAACTGATTTTCAGACTTATAAAAGTTTTCTAATAATATTCTAATTTTTAATACTTTCTTTTGTTTATGGGAAAGATGAGTCTAAAGGGTAATATGCATGATTTGAATCCGCAATCTCATGGTGGGAGACTACACTCTTAATCCCTATGCTGCAAATAACTGCACAAATAAGGAAGTTTGCTCAATTGCATAACAAATAGTTTAAAAAATAAAATAAAGAATTACAAGCTGCTAAATACTAAGCTCATTATGCCATACAATAAAAAAAAATACACAAGTTATTATTTGCCAAAATAATTATAGTTGAAAAATATAGAATAATTTGGAATGCTTGAGAGAGAGAGAGACAAAGGATGAATGAGATGATGATAAAGAAGGAGAAAAAGATATTATGTATATAAAGAATGCAGAATATGTAATGATCATAGAAAGAATCCTAAAGAAGAAAGTCACCTAATTCTTTTATATAAATAAAAATCAAATGAATAGTTTTGAAATAATTTATTTCTTTTAGTATAATATTGGCTTATTTTGTTTTAATGCACACTTGGAAAAAGAAAAGGACTCACTTGTCCTACCTGAGGAAAATGGAGGCGTTTGGAATCTAAGATGGTTGAACTCAGTTTATTCCGGTTTTGTCTCCAAATATGCAACAAAAAATAATAAGTTCAAGGCCAAGTTCAACTGAAAATAAGACAATAAAGTTTAGATTTATCTTATTTGAGCATGAAGAATAAACATAGAAGATGACTTATTAAAATAGGTGATATGTCATCAACAAATTTGCATCATCTAAAATGAATCTCAAGGCATGGCACAAACCTTGTTTATGAACCACAGATTAGACAGATTTCTCCATCTTCTGCAGCTGTCGCCCACCATCGTCGATGACCTGGTGAGCACCGTTAACTACTATCGTTCACAACATGCTCCTTGCATTGAAGTCCCTTGTGGAGTCACAACGTGCATTGCAGAATCCCTATGTACATTGCGGAACAGTAAAGCATCTGCCGAAGCAATACATCGACCAGTTCACCTATAACAATGCAACTCAAATACGATGCGACGACACTTTGGAGATGGTGTAACAACTTGCCCCACATACAGTGTGACAACCCCTCCCAAGGACCAAGGACAGCGTAACAGCGCACCATGCAAACGGTACAACGACGCATTCTGAAGACTGTGCAGCAATGCACCCCAAAGACGGTGACTTTCTCTAGTCAATTAAAGATCCCTCCATTTAGCTCCTCACTCCAGGCCCCATGGCTTATGAACATCATCACAACTCACCGCTACGGCCTCCGTGACCAACTAAGGCTTGCGTGATCCATAACTTGTGTAGGTCCAGACTCTGGCACTTATGACCTATGAACGTCATCACAGCTTACTACTACGAGCAACACGACTACCTAAGGTCTACATAGTCGATAGCCCGTGTAGCTCTTGACTCTTGCCTTTGTGGACTATGGACATCATCACAAAACATCACTACAGCTTATGTGATCAACTACAACGTACGTGGATCACAACTTGTGCAGCTCTCAACCCTGGCCCCTACGACCAACTAACTGTATCACAGCTCACCACTACAACTTACATGACCCACTATGATCTACGCGACTTCTAGCTAGTGAAATTCTTGTCTTCGGCCTCTGTGGTCTATGGCTATCATCACAGCTCACCACTACAACCAACAAGACCAATTATGATCTATGTGATCCACAACTAGTGTAGCTTCGGACTGTAGCACATGTTGCCTACAAACGTCATCACCACTCACCAATGCGACCTATGTGACCAACTTTGAGCTATGTGGTCCACAACTCGTGTAGCTCCCGACTCCTACCTCTATGACCTATATATGCCATCATTGCTCACCCATACGACCTATGTGACCAATTATGGCTTATGTGTTCCACAATTCATGTAGCTCTCAGCCTTAGCCTCTGCGATCTACATATATCATCACAGCTTACCACTACGTCTTACATGACCTACGACAACTTACATGGTCCACAAGTTGTGCAGCTCCTGAATCTATCTTCTATGGCCTACATACGTCATCACAGCTCACCATTATGGCCTACAAGCTCCACAACTCATGTAGCTCCTGACTCTGGCTTCTACAGCTTGCAAATGTAATCATAACTCACTACTATGGCTTATTTAACTAAATACGACCTAAATGGT
Organism: Papilionanthe hookeriana x Papilionanthe teres; assembly: GCA_022702705.1. Lineage (NCBI taxonomy): Eukaryota > Viridiplantae > Streptophyta > Magnoliopsida > Asparagales > Orchidaceae > Papilionanthe > Papilionanthe hookeriana x Papilionanthe teres. The sequence continues at coordinate 42,477,200 of CM040421.1, forward strand.
CCACAGTTTAGGTACCTCTCATCTTCAACCTCTGTGGCCTACAGACATCATCACAGCTCACCACTATAGCCTGTGTGACCAACTACAAGCTTTGTGGCCTTAGCTCGTGCAGCTCCCAACTCCAGACCCTGAAGTAAACATTTGCAACCCATACAACTAATTACTTCTAAGGCCTTCAAATACGGCCTATACGACAAGTTGGTGCTGCAACTACCATCTACAACAATCACGACACATTACTACCTCCATAGCAATCAACTATGACCATTGCAGGTTGTTGTCACCGAGAACTACATTCATTATAGCCAGGCTATTGCTATTATCAATGAAATACTATTGTACATTTCCATTTTTAAAATTTATAACTCCATCCTCTTCAATTTAGAAGAAGGGTGGATTTGTGTATTCACCATTCACATTAGATTATTTCAACTGGACTAGACCCTGTGATCTATTCCTTTTTCCAGAGCAACGTAAAAATTGAGATGTCTAATCTTGTGTGCTTCTCTTTAATTACTTCAGTGTGATAGATTTCACACAATTTTAGGAAGATAAATCATATACAATGTTAGGAAGATAAATCATTACTCTACCGTCACAAATCTTCAATCATGCATCATTAGGTACAAAAAATAAAAATAAAAAATTGTATTAATTAAATATAGGTGTTTTTACATACACAACACACAAAACAATTAAAAATACATATTTTACATTCAAAATAATATGTCTCAAAACAAAAATGACTTTTTGTTTCCCTGATTATGAGTGGCTTATGTATGAAATCTCTAAGTAAATATCGTAATTTTCATGTATTTTGATCCGATTTTGTTCGGATGTATACTCTCGACTTACCACACGATGATTACCGTACATAAACCATCCATGTTTCTTTTTAAATTTTGTTTGTCTGTCTTTCTTGTATATCTCATCTTTTTCAATTCCTCTTCTTTTCAAATCATTCCTATGATCCAAAAGGGAGATTTATTTGCAAAGAGGAATCATACGATGATGACGACGTATAAATAGACAATATGACGACTCCAAACTTATAAAAAGAACAAAAAACAAACATCAAAATAATATATCCAAATAATATAATCTGAAGTTATTTTACAATCTTATTATCATAACATTTTAGAGAATTACACAAGGCTTAAAGCATAAAACATTCATAAGAAAAGTACATATCAACCATAACAAACTAGATAAATTTACTTGCATGATTTGTGATGATATTGTTCTGCATCACAGATGAAATGCCCTTGTAATAGTCATTAAACGCCTTGTGATTTCTCGGGCGAGAGAAAACTATCTGCAAATATTCCTTTATGTCAAGAAAATGCTAGCTTTGATATCTCTAGGAACAAACAATATTTAAAAAATAAAAATAATGAAAACTAAGGTGGTAAAATAGGAAAGGGAAAGAAGAATATCGAAAACAAAATTCAAAAAATAAGATAGGTTGTATTTTTATTAATGTGAATAATCATATGTTGGATAGCCTGCAAAATTGTTTCTCTTCTTTAAGTGATTTAGAACCATGAAAGCACACATATATAGCATTTTACACTTATGAGAATAGTAAAGGCTTTTTCCTATACCAAAGACCTCACCAAAATAATAGTTCAACATTATAATTTAAGCATTACATAGTATTTTAGTGATCATACAATTGTGTAATCAAAATTTATTAAGCCTTATAAAATAGCAACTATAGTAATTATGTTTAGGGCTTAAGTGTTTGGTCATGGATACAACCATTAATAAACTATTTAAGCATGGAAGTGTTAAGCTTAATATGAAGCAAAGTTTGAAAATATGCATTTAAAATTTATTTTATTGAAAGAAAGATGAGTTTATAATATTTGAAAGTCAAGCTTATAGAAAGTAATTTAGCTAGGTTGGATATGTTTAAACAAAAATGAAATCTGTGTTAAAAAATATGTTATTAAAATTAATATATGGAAAAGTTACCAAAAATAAAAAAAAAGGAATGGATAAGAAGTTGTGTAACATAATTTGTTCAAAATAAATTTATCATCATAGGTTCACTTAGAAGGAATAAATAGATTATGAAAAATCATAATATACATAAAAATAAACATTTATTTATATCTCTTTGAAGTGTTTAGGGTTTACCAAGGACTTATTTTCTTTTATTGCACTCATGATATAAAAAGAAAAAAATAAAAAAAAGGAAAAGAACGTCCATGAGTTTCTTGCATACCTGATAATTCCCAATTATTCGTGATTTGAAACATGCCGCAGAAAACGTAAAGTAGTACTCCCATTTGCGTATGAATCTTTCATCAAACCCAAGGGAAAGAATCTTGCTATAATGACAAAAAAAAAGATGATATATAATGAGAAAAAAAATTACGTTAATTGCCTATGAATGGCAACCAAGCAAAGTAATGATGGATGACATGTCCCAAAATAAACTTTGTTTTTCTTATCTTTGATGTCGACCTTTGTTCTTTTAATTTTATGTGAAAATGAAATTAATGTGAAAATATTATTAAGATGTTAAATGTATTTTATTTAATGTGAAAATATAAATAAAATATAATAAAAATAAAAGACAACTCCTAATTTTAAAGCACAAATTTGATGTATGAAAGATTTAGTTCATGCTGTATAGTAGTTATGAACTAAGTAAGTTGACCCTCATGCTTGTAGGGATTCTTACCATTTGTGTGTCATCAAATTTTCTCTCCAATACATTAATCCTTGGTAGAAATGTATGCCTATATTCTCCACATGCTCAACACTGCATGATTGTAAGATTAAGCCTATAATTTCTCAACTAATAGAAAAATATTTCATAAAAAAAACTAAAAATTTCCATAAATAAGCAAATTTATCACAATCATTATTACAACTAAGAAAATTAGCTATAGAACTCATGAAGAAAGATAAAATATCAGCTAAGATATTTTCTTACCAGAGTCGAGAGGAAGAAGTCATGGCAGAAACTACTCTATTTAAAGAAGGAAGGCATCCACCAGGAAAAATAATGTCTTGTATAAAACCAGGTGCTTTTCTTTGTTCTTCGTATCTTTGATCTGGGATTGAAGAGAACTGTAAAAAATTCCATAACTTTTAGTGTGTCATAAAATAATAACCTTAATTTAGATATATGTATGTGTGTGTGTGTGTGTGTGTGTGTGTGTGTGAGTCTGTGTGTGTGGGAGGGGGGGAGGAGCGGGCCGATTTGGGTGTGGGTGTGGGTGCGGCTGTGTATATAATTCAAGATAATTATTCTAATTATCCAAGAAACAATAACTATAAGCATCACAAGATTTCTCTGAGAGATAGATTGATATAGTTCATATAGTGGGCTTGATAGTAGTTAGCTTACAAACATTATGATTTAGAAGTTATGTATTTGACAAAAGTAATTTATTATCAAGAGTTAGTATGGATTCAACATACAATCATATGCCCCTTTACCTTCATTGTTCATATGTTCAAAATTTGAGCTTGGTTTAATCCTAATTTTAGTTCCTTTTACTAAATTGCCATGTAATCTACACTAAGAAAACAAAAAGATAAAAATACAAGATTAAAATTAAGACATAAATATAAAGGAAAGAAATTAAGGAAAAGTAAAGCATATGCTGGAAAGAAAAAAATATGGGGATTATGATTTTCAAATATGCACCTGTAGAACAAGTATGCCATCTTCAGCCAAAAATTTCTCACAGCAGCTAAAAAATTCTTCCATGTATTCATGACCAACTGCTTCGATCATTTCGCTGTTAAGGCAAGTTCAATTTATCATTAGCATTTAAGATTAAGCATCCATGCATTTATTATGAAAAGTAATATGACCTATCCATTTTTTTCTATAATTGATGCTTTTTATGAATGCTCAAATGATACTAAATTTTCATGAAATTTTGTATGAATTTGGCTTTTATTAAACCGTACCAGGCCCAAGTAAACAAATGAGAAAAAGATTTATAAAAGATTTTTTAATAAAATTGAATATATTTTGTTCAAAGTTTGAAGTGATCTCCCATGATGACATATCCTCGTGGTCAATTATATCTTGGGGATACCCAGGATGACTCTTGATAAAAGATGTCGTGCTTGCTTAATATGACGCTATATAAATTAGTTGTCAAGGTGATTTTTATTGTCTAAATACGGGAAACCTCCTATTTTCATGACACGAAGCTAAGTTAACGGAAATAGGGTGGACCACCTTAACTCGATATATAATTCATCCCTCAACAAAAGAGGGCCTACTAGGTGACTATAAGGACTCAAGAAAGGAATATGGAGGGTCCAAATGGGGTAGCTAGCGATGGGTGAAAAAATTCCTAAATAAGTAATGATTGCTCGGTCAGAGTTCTATGGATCTGTCATCCCAAACTATTAAGACTAAGTCTACTTAGTCATGATGGTAGTCGACCCAATTAGACTAGAAACTTCTCATCAGCAACTCATGTGTTGTATATTCCAAGGTGGCCCAACAACCCAAATTGAAAGGAAGAAATCTCCAAGCTCATAATACTCTATTTGAATTGAAATATAAGAGGACTTACACCCACCAAAGGTATGACATAAATGTCTATAGAGTGGAAGGAAAGTAGATGACTTAGGCTAATAAACCAAAGTCACCATACAATGGACTTACATTCATGCCCAGGTCAGGACAACATCTAAAGCCCTAAACTGTGCTAGACTGCTACATAAGCATAAAAAATATATGTTGATCAATCAAGTTGGAGAAGCAATTGTAATTCTCCTAGTGACATGTAATAGAAAATGTGATGTTATCTAGAGTAGTCCTAGACATGGAGGACTTATTAATATGGTCGGGGGATATATCCAAGCAGTTATGAAAGTTTTAAAATTAGCTCAAGGGCCATGCATGAAAGTGAAAGTAGAAAAAAAATAAAAATAAAAACTCATTTTAAAATGTTGCAAATTTTAATCATAATTTTATAGTAAATCTTTTAAATTAAAACATTTATAGAAAATACTATACCTTAAAGAGCCTAATTACATGTGCACCCAGACAAATCACATTAAAAAAGGGGCAAATTTCATCAAAACACATGTACGATAAATCAAAAACACTAAATGAAAAAAAAAACAATGCATCACATTTACTAAAAAATATATTGAGAAACTTCAAGATATATGTTGAAAAAAAAAATGCATTGTAGCATGAAGAAGTTGATTAAAGATACCAAGATATAATGCGATCATATTTCTGCGATTTTGAGAATTGTCGATAATCACACAGCAACAATGTTATCTTCTCCTGTAAAATAAATATAAAATAATCTTATAAATATTTTTTGTTAAACGAATATCTTTATTCTTGCACAAGATGTGTGATTCAAATAAAATGTGTTCTTTTGTTAAAAACAACTTTTCTTGTAACTCTAAATATCCATCAAAGGATAGATTTTCTATCAAAGTATAACTCCTTGCTAGGTATAAGGATTCATAAATAAACACAATATTTAGCTCAAATAAAAGCTATTGAACTAAACATGGCTTCATTAGGTAATTATAATCAAATGACAAAATATATAAGAGAGAGTGTGTGTATATAAGAGAAAGAGCATGAGAGAAAACATCTATTATTGAAAGAGTAATTAATAATACAATATTTTAAGCCGAAATAAGAGAAAACATCTAGGAAGTTCTTCATTACAGATAGAGGCTTTAATGCTCTTTTTTTTTCATTTTTATTTTCTGACAAGAGAAAATTATTATATATTTTAAAAGGATAAATCTAACTCACATAAGTATATGTTAAAACAACAAGAGAAGAAAGGAGATGAAGTGGAAAAGGGATTTAGCACTTACAGTTAAAAAACTATGGAAAACAACATAAAGTCTTATCCCCTCCTTGAGAGGGGACCTAGACCTCGAGCCAGATGAAGGCCAAGACTTGGAGAATGCATTAAAGTCCAGCATTATTTAAGCACCAAAGATCTGACGAATATATTTCACTCCAGTAGCCGAAAGCTATTGTCAACTATCACTTGTCGGCCACCATCGCTTGCCCTCCACTTGTTGCAGCGATGCCACATTTGGAACCAAGACTTGCATTGTGGAGCGACGAAGCACCATTCATAAAACTAACTGATGCAACTGAGTCACGAAGCAAATTACAGAGTAACGCACTATCTCGAATATCGTGCCAACTTTGAAGACAGTATATTGAAGCTCCAACAACTACTCTCCATTACGATCACTCTATATCGTGGGGTAATAGAATCTTCTTTGCACAACAGTTGTAACTCGAGAAAATTGGGTAATCATTTTCTGCTGTGGGACAAGTGTTTATGCTTGCAATTACCGGCTCTTAGCGGATTATTTTGATTGGATCATGGATCATGATTTTTTTTCTTTCCAGATTTTTCATGTAAAAAGTTCTGTTATTTTCACCTATCACTTTTATCTTAATTGTACGAGTGTGGATTGAATTCTAGTGCAACATTAAAATGACAGATCATTACTCTACTAGTATAAATTATCTAGCATGCATCAATTATAAAATATTTAACAAATTATTTGTTTAATAATGCACAAATTTATTCATTAATATAAACAATTAATTTGGAAAATATATAAATTTTGTTCACATGAATCACGAGCTTAAAAAAATATTCAAATTTATTTATTTATTCATTTTGTTACTGCTTTTACTATCATATGGAGTTAGTGTATTGGTTTGATTTACATTTTACAAAAAAATTTATTGCGTGCAAATACTTTAGGTGTGAATATATGATATTAAGGTGATACTGTGATGATATGAAGATGACATTAAAATTAATATTATTGGTATGATATTAAAATTGGTGTCGTTGGGATGACATTAGGCTAGCTCGTCCAGACCAATACCAATACCACCTTAATAATACATCAATAAGCTCACCGAAGGCAGCGACGGGGAACACGAACACCTCTCCGGGTCATCTTCTGCTCCCTTCTTCAGGGATCCCCAACAACACCTCCTCTTTAACCTCCATTTCTTCTATTTTGACATATCATAACTCTCTTCAAAAAAATGGATATTTAGGTTTATGTACTCCATCTTCAGCTCGAGCTGCCGGTCTGATACACGCCGGAAAATAAGGCAATAGAACAGTAAACCACCCTAGCTGCTTAAATACCAGGATTCGCAGGCTCAAATTTTTATTATTTCAGCGTAGTATAAGCAGAGTTTATAGGAATGCTACATTGTGATTACATAGGCGGAACCGCAGCAGGGAGACGGCTACATACTCGCGTTACACCAAGAGTACAGTGGGCTTTTACGCTGTACCGCGGTGCAGAATGTATACTGATTTTACAATCAAGTTACAGACGCGACACCGCAACTGAAGGGTTACAATGGGGTTACTCCAAGGTTATGTTCGCGGTACCGAGTACAACGTGGTTATTTACCCGTACAGCGGCTCAAAGGGGGTACATCAACGTTACTAACAAGTTACAACCGCGGTACCGCTTTACGAACGGGTTACAAGGAAGTTACGCTAAGGTTATGTCCGCGGTACCACGAAGACGAGATTACACGGCGATTACAGAAACGTTATTTTGAGTGTACCACTGTCTGTGCTAAGAGTTGCAACCGGGTTACAAAGGGGTTACGGACGAGTGACCGTGGCCCTACCGTGAGGGTTATTGGAGCGGTACAGAGAGAATATAAGTGGGTTACCGCCGCGAGCTGGGCAATCGGGTCGGACTTATTTAATTTTGCCAAACGCGTGATCTAACATGTCCGTTTAGGCGGCTTATGTTTATCCAGCTTATTCAAAGAGAAGCTGTTTATCCAACTTATTCTCACAAGCTGCTGATAAGTCGAATCGGAGGTCCCTCACTACGATCAATTTCTTTAAAGAATTTAAAACTGACTTGTTAATTGAAATGCACAAATCAAACAAACAAATTGAGCGTTCCGCACTTGTTCAAACGGGCCCTAAGCGCAGGGCTGCGTACCGTCGGGCACAAATTTTTTCCCTCACACAGGGAACGCGAGCACCTCTCCGTGTCATCTTTTGCTCCCTTCTTCAGGTGTCCCTAACAACGGCCATCCTCACTATAAATTATTTCGCGAGATGATTCCACTATTTGTTCGACACTACTGCCTCCATTGATTTTTTTTTTTTTAAACTGTGTACAGGGAAGGTAAATATATCCCTGCCTTGTCGAAAAGGTGCTCCTACGCTAATCTGAATTTGTTGCATTTTGTTTCTCTTTCCTTTCTTTAATTTCTCCTACCATGCTTGCCTAGAATTTTAAATTTTGTGTGAACTAGGAGTTTTAGGAAGTGCATATTGGTTGTACTGTTGAAATGTTTGAGGTTGTAGCGAAATAATTTATAGTATTAACACTGAGTGGGTTGTTTGAAAACGGATGTGATTTAAGTTATTAGGATTTAGTAAATCCCGTAAATCCGGATTTACTAAATCCTAAATGGGTTAAAGCCAGAAATCTGCGTGGCAATGGATTTACTAAATACTCAATGATTTAAGTAGTTAGGGACAGTAGAGACAATCGGATGCCCGCAAACTTAAATCTCAAGCTTCCCAAAGCTAAATCCACCAATTCACATGATCTAGGATTTACGGGATTTACAGCCGAAATGTGCCCAATCCAGACTTAAGGTATCACAAAATTTATTTTTGTTTACGTGATTATAGGAATCATTGTCATTAATAGCATTGATTTAACATTAATAGCATTGATATAACATTAATAACCTTAATTGATTATATGAATCATTGGCATTAATAGCCTTGATAGGGCATTAATAGCCTTAATTCTATACGAAGAATTTTAGGATGCAAATAAACACCTTTCATATTTTAGTCTTAGGTCTCTTATATAAATATCAGTCTTCAATGTACATTTAGAATCAATTGAAGAAGTACAAAATTCTGTTTTCTTATTATGGTATCAGAGCCAAATTTTTGTCAGAACCATCTATAGTCGTTGGAGGACTGTCAAGACTCTTCCCGCCGGCCTTCTTGCAGGAAGGGAGGAACCATTTTTTTTTCTTGATTCACTCATCTGACAAATCCCCTCACTCATTCAGATCTCGCCATCTAATACAAATCCCGCCATATGCTTCTAATCTGCATCATTCGTTGCTCTGATCGTCGTCTTCTAAAGAAACTTCACTTTAGATTCCGTTTTCTGCTAAGAAAAGCGCTGAAATCCTTCGCTTTCGCTATGGCTTCCCGACACTCTTTCACAGATCATCGGCTCCGGCTTCAGCAAACTCGAGATCGTCGGCTTCGGCTTCTGCAAACCCGAGATCGTCGGCTTCGGCAAACCCGAGATCGTCGGCTTCGGCAAACCCGAGATCGTCGGCTTCGGCTTCGAAAAATCTTGTCCGCTTCGGCAAATCCTGTCCACTTCGGCAAACCCTGTCCACTTCGGCAAACCCTGTCCGCTTCGGCAAACCCTGTCCGCTTCGGCAAACCCTGTCCACTTCAGCAAACTTTGTCCGCTTCGACTTCGACAAACCCTGTCCACTCCAGCATTCATGGCTTCGGCTTCCTCTCCCGTCTCCAGGAAGCAAGCCTTCTGTCCGCTTCTGCTTGTTCCCGCTTCTGCCTGGTTCCGTCTCCCCCGTCTGGTTCCCGCTTCTACCTAGTCCTGTCTCTTGCGTCTCCCGCGTTTGGTCTCGTCTCCTGCGTTCGCTTCTGCATGATTTCAAGGATCGATGACAAATCAAGGAAGCATTTCAAAGGATTTCCATCTCTCGTGGTTGATTCTTGAAATTGTGTGTTCTTTTTCTGTCTCTTATGCCTGTTTTTTTTGCAGTTCAAAGGAAGCAGTGAAGGATATTTCCTCCGACATATATGATCTGATTGCAGGAACCTTCTCCCAGCTCCGCCGCTCCTTCCTGCACCATACTTTTAATTCTCATCTCATCTGCTAACCACGCAGCTGATATCTTCACCAAAATCCATTCTCCCAAGCATTTACAAGATCTATTGAGTAATCTTAAGATGACATCTACTGTACCATCATGAGTTTGAGGTGAGTATTAACACGATTATAGGAATCATTGTCATTAATAGCATTGATTTGACATTAATAGCATTGATATGACATTAATAACCTTAATTGATTATATGAATCATTGACATTAATAGCCTTTATAGGGCATTAATAGCCTTGATAGGGCATTAATAGCCTTAGTTTTATAGGAAGAATTTTAGGATGCAAATAGACACTTTTCCTATTTTAGTCTTAGGTCTCTTATATAAATATCAGTCTTCAATGTATATTTATAATCAAGTGAAGAAATACAAAATTCCGTTTTCTTATTAATTTTGCACAAAATGAGCGTCAAGCAGGATTCAGCTTAAATCCCGCGTAAATCCGTTGCCAGATAGCCCCCGAATGAAAATTTTGCACGGACATGGAATAATTAAGAGCAGTTTGAGATCTTTTTTATGCAAAATATTCAAAAGAAAAAAAAAGCAAATAATTGAGGAGGCTAGACTAGTTGAAATTATTACACCTTAAGTTAACACTTATTACCTTATTGTAATAATAAAAAAATTAATACAATATAATATATATCAGCTACTTTAGATTTCTTCCACTGTGGCAGTAGAAGTCTATGAGATGCTTGGATTGTAATTAGGTGAAAGGAGGTGATCATCTCGTTCACACTTATTACCGGTGGGAAGATTAGCTAATTGGGAAGACACACATCAATTGGCATTATTTGTTTGACATTAAACTATAATAGGCATTTGACATCGATCGATAAGGAACATTAAACATTAGACAATGGTTTTTGATTTGCTCGATTACTCTCCTTATATGAGGGGAGATCGGTGTTAAAAAACGGTGTTGGGTGTCAATAGCCAATAAATATCATACATTGATAGGCATTAGGTCAATCGGTGATGGTTAATGTCCCACTCGACTATTCTTATTATAAGAATGGAGATTGCAGGCAATCTGATGTTGATGATCCACGAATGTTATTGGCTTATAGATGTTGCACATTGGCAGAAATTAGGTGTCAATTGATCGTGAACATCTGACTTTAAGTGATGATCAATGGTTTGCCCATTTGCTCTTTTCTTAGTAGGAAAGATTGACAACTTGGAGGCAGGCGTTAGATGCTAGTGGCTAATAGATATTGTAATTGATATGCATGAGATGACTTGATTGGAAATGTTAGATGTCAACAAATTGTTAATGGTCAGTTTAGTCATTCTCTTTATATGAGATATGTCAATAATTAGAAAGGCAAGTATCAAGTGCTAGTGGCTAACATTTATCAAACATTGGCGGACTTTAGACAATGGCGGCTAGTAGTGTCAGATGTCAGGCGATGATCAATGATTTGCTTGATCTTTCTTCTTATAGGAGGGGAAATCAATGAACATTAACGTAAGATTTTAACATTAGTGATTAATATACGTTGTTCTTTGGTATGTGTTTGGTGACGGTTGATGAAGAATATCAGAGGTCGGGTGATATTAGATGGTCTAACTTGGTCTTTCTCCTTACATGAGAATAGATTGTACGACCAAGAAGGATGATGTCAAAAGTTTCGTGATTTAATGTTTTCAAGTGTTGCTCCATGACAAGCCCTAGTTAGTTAATGATGGGCATTGAAATTGGTCGACAAGAAACATTTGCTTCAGTCAATGATTTAGGCTTTGGAATTCCCTTACATGAGAATAGATTGAACGACCAAGAAGGATGATGTCAAAAGTTTAGTGATTTAATGTTTTCAAGTGTTGTTCCATGACAAGCCCTAGTTAGTTAATGATGGGCATTGAAATTGGTCAACAACAAACATTTGCATCAGTCAATGATTTAGGCTTTGGAGTTCCCTAAGCTTGAGAAAGTTCTCCACTAAAGTCCTCTGTTGGATCTTTCTTAATATGTAAAAATATGTCAAACTCATAAATTATGGAGTATTATTCTTGATATAGATGCCAATAGCTTAAAATAACACTTGTTATGATGCATAACGTGACACGATGCACTTCTTTCGCTATATTCAGGGAGCAGTTGTTCACTTCTAATAATGCATGACACATAGTTCTTATAATATGCTTTGTAATTTTGATATTTTAAGGTTATAACTTTAAATTTATAATATTTATTATTTAGTTTTCATTTTCATTAGATGATTTAGAGTCTCGCATATTCTTGATTGGCTTTACAACTCTGTTCTCATCGCACCACAAGTTGGAATAGACAAGCCTTGTTCTAGCGTTGTTGCTCAATTTTTAAACACCGCAATCAATTCTCACCGTACATGCCACACATTGCATGCAAACTTTAAGCCTCATCCGTTCAACCCATGATCTTTCTTCATTAAACCTGCAAACCTTTTATGTTCGACCTGCAAACCTTTTCTGTTTGACCTGCAAGCCTTCAACCCTTAAGCCTCACCAAGAAAAGAAGGAGGGGGCCATCACAATGCTTTGACAAAGGTGCCCTTTCTCGTCTTCAATACCAAATTCATTTTTGTAAGTCATGTTTCAATGTTCAAAATTCTTTTTTTGTACACATTTTATCCAATTTAGTTTAAATTGCAAAGAATAATCTGACATGTAAATATATAAACTTAGCAAAAAAAAAAAGTGATAATAATTGAAGACATGTATTATTGTGAAAAAAATTATAAAAGTAGGAATTACTTGTCTAAAACAACATTTGTTTGGGGTTTTTTTGGAATGCTAACTCTTGTAATAATTGTCTTCAACATGTGAAAGATGAAATATCTAAGGAAGAAAAAGATTTCAAAGGTCAAATTAATGAAATGCCACATGTTAATCTATTTTGATATAAGTTTGATTTTGATTTTTACGTGCTGGACGAATGGACCATCGAAGAGATACCATACATTGAAGTTAAATGCATATAATCAAAGGTCAATGACTTCTATGCCTAATGAACTAAGGGCTAAATAATTTTTGGATACCTTTTTTAATTCAAATCATTTTTTATCTTAAATCCTGTTGAGTTAATGAAGAAAATAATATGTAAATACAAAAGAGACGGATGTTGCTAGATAGGAGATGTGAGAGAGAATAATCTAAGTATTTTGTTGTTATTAGATGTATGATGTTTGGATTTTCTTTAATGCTATTAAGATAACTTCTCTATAGATATAGAAACATTCATTCAGTTGGATGTCGCCATGAGACCGCTTATCTATCATGATGTTTGGGTTCCTGACTTGCACAAAATACAGGGCACACAGACCAATTATGGCAACTTCTTAAAGAAGATTGTCTTAAATATTGTTTTTTTTATGCTTGATGGCTGGATTCCTATAATGGGAAAAATTTAGTCAATGTTTTGGCGAATTGTTGAAGACGATTTGCATTCATAGAGTCAATTGATGCTAATACTTTTTTAAAGAAAACTGTGAAGATATTTTAGTTCTTGAAGAAGTCTATCTTGGATTGCATTGTGTCATTTAAGTGGCCGTTGATACTGCTTTTAAGAATGTCCTTGCAGGTTAGTGACTCATTGTGTACTTTCTTTTGGTTTAAATAATATATTTTTTCCAGTTAATTAATAATTTATTTTACTATTGTTGTAGAAAAGTAGTTGGTGGATAAATATTCACACTTATGTTGCACTCCTTGCGCCACTCGTTGTTTGGATTTAATAATGAAAGATATCTTAAATTCAAAGATTATGCAATGTTTTGAGAAGGTAATAACATTAAATTGTTTTATTTTTTTCAAGGCTCTAATTGCTTGATGAGGGATGTGCAAATCAAATATCATTACTTAAAACTGTTAAAAGTCATTTTGCTACCGTCTTCTTAATATTATAATTTTTTCATCAATGAATACATTTTAAGAAAATTTTTTTATCATGACTTTGTCTTCCTTATTCAAAGGAAGCTAAGGAAAAGCATGCACAACAAGCAATCTTGAAACAATCTTTTTTGGAGTATTTTGGTAAATACTATCAAAGTAGATAACCCTTTCTTGAAGTTCTTTAGATTGGTTGATGGAGAAAGTAGCCACCAATTGGCTGTATATAAACTTTTTGATATTACTCTAACAGTGTGACAAAATTCACTTGGGCACCATGTAATGTAAGTTTTGTAAGATTTTGTTATTTAAATAACGATGACAATTGTTTATTTCTTCTAGCAGATTGATGACTAGTGTATGTCTGAGGAATACTTTTGTTTTAAAATTTTATGATCGAAGTATTTGGTCTAGTGTGTAGCTAATCTTCATGTGAATGTAATTAGAGTATATTTAAGCATGCAAGTACAAAATAACTCTAAATATTCGAGCAATTGTTCATACAGTATTGGTTGAGATTTCAACTCAATATTCCTTTTTTTCCTTTGTCTCCTTGATAATTTTACTTAAAATGAGAAAGCTCTAGTATCATGCCTTCTTAGTGCGAACGACCTAGTAGACAAAGTGGCAGGTTGATTAATAGATACTAGTGATACTTTATACTAAGTTGACGGTCTTTTCTACGGATGGAGCTTCAAAATTGGTCAATCTTACAAGTACCAAGACAGTTTTATGAGAAGCCTCTACAGCTATGTCAATAGACCCTACGCCATGCACGAGCTGGCGGACACGTTGTGCAGGTGGAATAATGCATTGCAGAAAGACCTCGAACATGCCGTGTATAGGAACATCAACAACCATTGCAACTTCAATAAACACTTCTACACCATCAAAGTGAATGATGGCTTCAGTGTCTCCAGTGCTGATCTCGATATTAACAAAACGGATGTTAGTACCACACTCGAATTTTACTGTGAAGATAGTGTTTTGAATATTCATTTTGCATAAATAAAAGATGAGGATCAATAATCATCTCATATTCTTCATCCTATACTTCCAAAATATGGAGATGAAAATAACAAAAATAAATAAAATAAAATAGCAAATTCTATATAATAACTATGAGATTCAGGACCAAGTTGAAAGAAAATTTTAAAGAACACTAGATTCTACTTTATAAAATTTTAGATTTTGAAATAATTTATTATTTTGCTGCTACTATAGTGCATATGTTTGACTAACCGAAAATGTAAAGTGAAACATTCTGCTAACCAAAGATGTCTTAACAAATTCACTGAAAATTTGTGGGCTTAAAATATTTGTGCCTCAACCACCCTAAAAAATGATTGAATAAGAGAGTTTTATATGAGATTTCATGTCAAAATTTTAGAAGATAGATGAAACAATAGATAAGACATTACCTAGAGATTTTACTATCATTTTGCAAGGACTTTTAAGTTATGGGATTAGAGATTTTCCATAATCGCAAGCTCCTAAGGTTAATCACCCTCCTCGATAATGGGAGAGCACTTCCAATTAAGGCTAGTTATTTGGTGCTAAATGTTTATACTTAACACATTATAGCAATAGAGTTATGTTTTTAAATTACTAAATTATTTTGGGCTTAGAGCTGATGGTAGGGGGAATGATGTGGAACACGGTTAATATCTCATTGTTTCACCATCTTGAGTTTTCATGATCTTTGGTCTACTTAGAGGAGTAGTCGACCTAACTTGATTGAAGGATCCTCATCGATAACCATAAATTTTTTGTCCAAAGGAATCCTATAGTATTAGGATGAATGTTTGCTTAAAGGACAGATTTAATCTACTTAACTTATAACGGGCTTTGCGCCCTATCATATATATCCTATGATTGACAACTCAAAGGATAACAAGTCATTATAGAATATAAAGGCGGCAGTCGTGACCATAATATAATAGAGATATTGGGCCAAACTATCCAATTAGATGACATTGGTCATAACCGCTATATCTATGTAGCCATTGGACCAAATCACATAGACATAGACTCTAGTTATGTCCTTATTGACATATATTATTTTGTGTATAAATATAATAATATACATGATGTGGCATTCATTTTATATGAGCTTAAGTTAACCTAAAATTTATCACCCTCAATAAATAATTATGGACGGTGAATGAGTTTTGCTCTTAAATTTTAAGTGATATAATTTTATTGTAAGTTTTTTTTTTTTTTGCTTTTTTTTATTTGAAAAATTGATTTCTTGAATTAACCCATCCGTTTGAATTGTACGATGAATATGCCCATTATTATGGTATTTCAAAAATCTTATAATCATTACTTCAATTGAATATTATCATTTGAGTATTGTCAATACATCAATTATGTCAACTTCAGTCATTATGAGAAGGAAAATGGACTAGTCAGTGGGAGCTCTTCTTGTCAATTTTTTTCCTTGTTAGAAGGATAATCACACAGACTCAGATGAGACTTATGACTTTACCCTATAGACAAAGCGGCTAGCTCGAGAGCGTATATAAGTTGACATTAAATCTGATTTTGAAAATAAAGATTTTGTAAAATGTAAGTATTTCTATATTCTTATAATAATTTCATGTTTCTCGAGACAGGTTACATTTGTGCTTAAGCATATAATTAACACATACAATATTCTTATATGCTTAAGTTTAAGAATTTAAATTTCTTGTTGCAGCGCATGCAGGTGATTTAAAATTTGCTTGTTTGGATTGATCTTGTAGAACTTTATTATTATTTGTACAAATGTATTATCATTGAAATGCACACAAATATTTCTTTTTAAGCATTTAATTTTTCCCTCTATTTGTTTTGGCTTGTGTTGTAGACCAGATAGCGAGGTATGAAAATCAAAAATTAATTTCCATTTTAAGATCAGATTCTATTTTATATTCTTAGGTTAAATGCCATTTTAAATATTTAGCTTTACTTTGACGACATATTTTTTTTGTATGACTTGTTTTTGACCCCACAAGACATATTTTCCTTCCTATAAATAGGAAGAGTATTCATTCCATTTCATATAGTTTTGAATTCAGTTCTCTGCACATTCTTGGGAGCTTGAGTGCAAGGAGATTCTGCTGGTCTTCTGAAATCAACATTCAAATTCCCTTGTGAATTCACTTTCTTTCTTAATTTTTTGTTATTTCGCTTTTTTGTTTTGATTATTTTTGTGGTTGTTTAAATTTATAGAGGCTTCATTTAAGTTCAATTTGGGCTTTATTTAAGTTCCATTTAAATCCTCTGGTTAGTCTAGAGTATGATAGAGCCCTAACATTATTCCCACATATGGAACTACCTCGTGAAAGCTGGTTTTGCCCACCTTCCTAGAAGACGCCCATTGGTGGCGTTTTGCAGCACTACAACCAGGATTCTTCTAACCTATTTGTCTAAAGGGCGCTCATATACCTTCAAGTACTACTTGCATAGAAGCAGCTGTGAGATTGGGTATTTCTAGCAAGTTTCTCTGTTCAGTTGGAATAGCTCAAACGATTCTTATTTGCGCTATGTATACATTATGTGCAAGGCAAGAAATTTGGCGAATCTGCATATATATATTAAAAAAGAATGGCCGAAGACTATGATGCGAGCCCACAACCACCCTCATGTGCCTAATCACTAGATCCCACACTGCAAGACAAATGCATTCAGGCGAGATCGAACCCGTAACCTCAGGGGACTTACGCTTGGCTGCACTCCCAAAGAGTCACGATCATAAACACACAAATGCGCGCGCGCACACACGCACACACACACACATATATATATATTATATATGTATATATATATTAAGACTTAGATCTATGAAAATAGGGAGGGTAACAACGTTAAATCCTTTAGGGTCTTAGTTCGCATTTCTCCTTTGCATGCGCTTTGTCTTAGATTCTGATGCAAGATGGCCGTTTGATAGCAAAATTTAGCTTGAATATAATCAAATAACAAAGTGAGAATGACAAAACTTATGTTGCTGCCCTTGCGGGTGTTCACGCCTAAGGTACTTTTAAGTTGTGTTTGTTCCCACCGTCCTTTGCACTGGTGTAGGTGGCGAGTTCTGTTAAATCAAGAAAGCTGGTAGGAAGAATGAGAAGCCAACCATCTTTTTTACTGAAGCTGAATGTAATCAGCTTGCTTCCTCATGTTCTGAATTTGGTCGGGAAATTCCTTTATGGCCATCCCAAAATGGAGCTTATTCGTAAGGAATTTGAGCTTATGCACCTTGTTGGGGAGTGAAATATTGGACTTTTAGATGGGCGGTATATCCTTATTCAACATAACAATGAAGAGGATTACACTTGATTATTTGCTAGAAGACTCGTTTGGAGCAATGACAATTTTGAATTGGACTGTGGATTTTGACCCACACACGGAATCGCTAACCATACCAGTTTGGATTCACCTCCCTGGTCTGAAATTTCATTATTTTACTCAAGAAGTGTTGTACTTTATTACTTTAGTCTATGGTAAGCCACTCAAAACAAACATTCCTGCTTTTAATCTTTCATATTCTTCAGAAGCCAAGTGCTTGTTGAAAGGGACATAACTTTCAATCGCTCATGAGGAAATTTGGTTTGGCTCACAACATTAAGGATATTGACAAAGGGTAGTTATTGGGTCTTTCCCTATGTATTGCTCTCACTAACATATGTTTAGCCACTACAATTCTCAATGTTACCACCTACAACCTCATATTAAACCAAAAAAACAAAGTGCTCAACTAGATTTAGAGATCCCTTCTCCTCTGAATCTTCTCAAGTTAGTGATAATCTTGATCATCACAAGGATATCTCTGACCTGAATAACACTGTGGTAACCATACCATCTAGTCCACTGGCTGATGTTGTTGTAGGATCCACTTTCCCCACGGGCAATCTTTCAACTTTTCAGCCGCTACTTAATGCTCAAGATGGAGGTCCGTTGATTTCTCCTGTGGAACCTCTGTTGGTGGTGACAAAGGAGATATTTCATACTTCACTACTCTAGAACTTATCATTGATGTAACGGTTGGCGATCTCATCGAATGTCTAGCTTTACGTGTGCCCTAGCTTTAAGTCCAACATTCTACCGTAAGTGAGCTTTCTATTGCGACCCTACCACATCATCAGATCGGGCAAGGTGTTTCTGTCATGCAGGCACAAGGGGCTCATGATGTGCAACAGCCTACATATGCCTGACAATCTTTGGACCAATATACTGATCAGATGAGCCAATCTTCGGATGAGAATGACAAATTTACACATCCAGGAAGAAGAAGAATAGAGGCCTACTAGAACTTAGGAACTTAATGGATGATACCTTGGTTGCTTCGGGTAATGACAGTAAACTTAAATATTTGTTAGCTGGCTCCCTACCTAGAACTAGAGGTAAGAGGTAAGGATACATTGGGTTGTTCTCATGCTCCCATTTTATGTTGAATCTGCGAGTGATTGGAGACTTTTGGCGTAGAGTTTACATTCTTAGGGTATAATTTTGACTTTTGGGTTTACATTTACTTTTTAAGGACCTTGGTGCGTGTTGCATATCAGGTGCTTAGGGTTTCAGTTTAGGCCCTCTCATCCAACGTCTTTCTAATATATCAGATGAGGTAGTATTCAGATGAGGAATGACAGGTTTACACTTAAGAAGAACGGAGACACACTCCAGCTTGGAAACTTAATGATTGATATTTTGGTTACCTCCGATAATGACACGACACTCAACAGTTTGTTAACTGGCTCCGTTCCCAGAATTAGAGTCAGAGGCATGACTAAACTGGCTCGTCCCTAGCTACTTGTTTTCTGTGAGTTCTAAATTGTTGAGTTTATTAGTATCTTATCTCTTTTGAGATGTTAGTGTGTGTTGTATCATATGGGTAGGGTGCCTCTATTGGCCCTCTCATACAACGACCTTTTCTATTTTAATAAAATTAGTCTTTGGGCTTTTCAATATATATATATATATATATATATATATATATATATATATATATATATATATATATATATATATATATATATAAATAATTTTTTTTGAATTTTTAGCATCTCTTTTCACATATCATCAATGCATGCGTATGAACTAAGGCCATGTGGGTGCCACTTTTAGGTAATTTTGATGTCTCGGATGAAATGGGGGTCATTTTTGATTGACCTTGAAGGCGGTCAGGGAAAATTCACTTCTTGCCACATGACGTTGCATTCGAACAACGTCGTTTTTATTGTGTCTGCTCCTTTTGATTATACGAGGTCTTTGTTTAGGTAATCTTGATGCGCCAGTTGCATTCACACTGGCCCTTTTGCTAACATGCTTCATTATAATAAACTTGAGACTGGTCGAAGAAGATTGATTCAGGTGCACCATGCTAATAATTTAACATCAGATCATCTTGTTGATAGGTTTGATTTACTTGATGAAGAGTCTATTGAGAGGAGACGACAACTTTGTCTGTTTTGTAAGAACCATCGTGTAGATTCAAGTTACTTTGAGAATTCAACATGTAATATATGATATCATTGCTATGATATTGATCGAGCCATTTTTTTCTATATATATTATATAAGTTTGATTTAGATACTCATTATTAATTTAGCATTTACTTGCATTGTCATCGTTATTAACATGTTTCTTCAAGTTGACTATTATTATTTGACAATAGGTATTTTCTAGTTTGTTGCATAAAGTTTAGCAGTTGATACAATTGTCAAATCTTTGCTATATGTTTTGACTCCTAGATAGTCCTGCAATTTTATTGATCATATCACATGCTATGTCCTTTTTCATTTATTCTTTTGAGATTCTGGTTACCTATTAAGTTTGTTTTTGTAACTCACACATATTGATTTGTGGTTTGTAGGTTATTAGTTGTCCGACCTTCAGGCCGATTACATTATGCCATTGAGATTAATGTTATATGGTTGTTAGTTTTTGTTAATTATTAGTTTATGAATTTGCAAAGTTGAATGCATATAATAGACAGATTTTTTATTTTATCTTTTAGCGGCTAAAATATGTAATGTTGAAGTTACTTGCTTTGATAAATCTTTTTGGTATATGAAAGTTTATGGAGGCCAAGTTATGGATTATTGGATTATGTTGTAAATTGATAAAATGTCCATTCCTCCGTTTGTTTTCAGGCTGGCGTACAGGCTACCACGTACATGGGATACTCTGAGGTCAATAGTTTATTTTTTTTTCAAATATCGTCAATTATTAGATATAAATATGATCTCACTAGCTTATGTGACTCCGTTTTAGTTGCGTTTTTATGGGGTTTTTATTATAGTTTGGGCAAAAATAGTTTCTTTGAAGCATGAGATCAACATTAGAGTACAAGGGAAGCTTGAGTCAGATATACTTTGGTTTTTTACTCATATTAGTGGCTTTTGTAATGCTATTGCTAAACTTGTTAGTTTACATAACATATTAAAGATTAATCTTATGGTGGACAAAAGTTTGAACGACGCGTAAGTAATTACAAAAACAGTAAGCACTTTCTCCAAGTTGGCTTATAAGCGAAAAACTATAAACGAAATTTGTGATTAGTTAAGTAGTTTACGACATGGAATTGATTAACTGTGAAGAACTTGAGGAAAAGATATCAAATTGGTAGATTTTGGATAATAAAATGTTAGTTCTACAAGTATTGGTTAATTATTTAATTCAATTTATAGATTGATAAACAAATAATCAAACAACTCCTATTTTGTAAATGAATTTGAACTACTTCGTTGCAAGAAAGAATTCTAAATATTATTGGTGAGAAGGGAACCTGTAAACCAGCTTCTTCAACTCTTCTTTTTGCAAATTTTAGTTGCTCTATAGACAATGTGAGGCCTGTATATTTGCAGCCTGTTTGCTTCACCACTTCTATGGCAAAACCTCCCCAACCACATCCAATCTCAAGAATTTCATGCTTCGCATCAATGTTTGCCTTGATAATTATTTTTGAAAAGAATACTATTAGAAATAAGGGATTGATAAGAGCAAAACAAGCTAAATACTGTAATTCACTAGATAAATGTTGGCGTTGCAAACCTTATCAATTAAAACTGATATTTTATGAAGTTGTGCATCTTCTAAACCTTCGTTTGCGTTCTATAACATAAAATTTAAACATTGAGATTTTAATAAATTGAATGCATTTATGCGTAATTATCTTTAATACCACTTACAGGCTTACGAAATCAATATTAATGAAATAATATTGCTCACCTTAAAAATTGGACAAGAGTACTGCATCCTCTTATCTAAGAATAGAGAAAAGAATTCATTGCTCTGGAGAAAAATAGAAAGTAGAATTGTGTTAATTCCAAATATGTTAAATGTCTAAAAACAAAATGTTGATATGCACATCCTGTTTAGGAAACCATGATTAACTATTACATTTGAGAAGGAGAAGTTATTTTCCCTTAATTATTCATTATTGTGTTTTATTTATTTCCTTTTTTATCATGTTGCTTTGATTTTCCTTGCAATTGTATGAGGGTCAGGATGAGCTATATAAATATGTTTTTGTTATTTCTTAATGCGAAAATTAAAAAGTTTATTCCTCTGAAATATCCACACAAATCCTAAATGATAAATACCCACAAAGTAGTAAAAATATGATAACTAGCTGATCTAACAAGAAAGTCAAGCTCACTCGATCAAGAACCTAGTATAAATGAGTAAGATTGAAGAGAAAAAACTAGACTACTCAAATTTTATTGAGGTGTGCTAAAGTTGACTTCGAATAATTATTTAATAAGACATACCAAACTAATGAAAGCAATTTTAAAACTTCATCATAATCAGCTTATGCTTATTCTAGCTTTTTTGTGTAACTTTTATGTATCATTATCTATTCATTTGGTTGAATGGCGCATGAGGTGCTAACTCATTTTTGTGTAACTCTTTCTTGTAAAATTTCCAACCATTTCTACTTTTGTTTATCAGTTTTCTTGTATGTTCTATCACTATTGAATCTATTTACACCAATCCTAATTATTTAAATTTACCTCCATTTTGCAGAAAATTTTTTGCATCAGGAAGCCGCACGTAGAGCTACGTGCGGCGTCCCCGATCCAACCGCACATCGCGGTGAAGGGTGTATGGGGAGCCGGCCGCAATTTAAAATTTAAAAAAAAAAAAAAAAAAATTAACAGCCGCGATGTGCGGCTGGATCGGGGACGCTCTACGTGCGACGTCCTGATGCAAAATTTTTTCCCATTTTGCATGTGCAAACCATGTCAGTCATTTTTTCACTATCTTAGCTTCAATGTATAGTACTCTTGCCATCATTTAATACAATCATTATCGTAGCTTCATTATATATTTCACTTGCTATAATGCTCTGTTTTATAGTAATGCTAGCATTACACTTCGGAGGAGATGAATTAAGCTTTTAAGAGGAGACTAGTCCAAGAGAGAAAGAAAGGGAAAGAGAGACGAAGGTGACGGGGAGATCTGTAGTAGAATCAATAGCAGCGATGACTCTAGCATCGAGTGTGTGCTTGCTTGCCTTTGTTCGGAAGAGCAGTGACTGAGCCGACATTGAGCGTGGTGAGCTGTGGGAAGGGATTTATCTGAGCCGATTGAGAACAAGTGTTCGTCCAGACAAGCCGAAGCGTCAATCAAGGGAAGATTTGGCCAACGATGTCTCTTGCTTTGAACACGAGCATATCCGAGGATTGCGAATGCATGTTATCGATGCGTACGAATAGGGCTGTAAACAAGCCGAGCTTGAGCGAGCTCAGGCTTGGCTCGTTTGAAATTAATTCTATTCAAAATGAGCTCGTGTTCAAAATTGCTCGTTAACTGTCTGTTCGTGTTTAACTCAATTATATATTTTTGTTCTTGTTTGGCTCATGTTCTGCTCGAAATAGTCTCGTATAAACTAATTAGAAAAAATTGTAGGGTGTTGGATTTAAATCTTCACAATTCCTCTATAATAAAAGATAAAAACCATGTGACCACAGGAGTTGTGGTGATTTAAACTTAGACATAAATATATATTATATAATTATATAAATAAAATATATACTTTTCTTATTTCAAGCTAAAATGAGCCGGACACGATCAAACAAAAGGTTGTTTGCTTTCGGTTTGTTTATAAGTCGAGCTAAAATAATTGTTCGTGTTTGGCTCGCTTAACGAACAATTCTAATACGAGCTATTTGACTAGCCGAACATGAGTTGAAGAAGAAGCTAGGAGCAACAATTGACGTATTTGCATGAGAATTGAATCCATCAAAGTCAAATGAATATGCGAGTAGAGAAGGATCCAAAAACAAGGTGCAAAATTGAATGATTAGGAGTAACATGTGAGAGCTGTGATTGGCAAGTTTCTGTACTAGTTTGATTGAAAGTGAGAAAGAGGGGACAAAGGAGGATCGCACGAGCAGGTGTCGTACAAGTATTAATCTCAAGTTGAGCCGATATTTCAGAGCTATTGAAGGTATATTTACTTTTCTTAAACCTTAGATTTATATGATTCTTGGTAAAAGCTAAATTATTATAAAAAATGATGTAAATTGAACCGAGAGTTTTATTAAAGCCTTGGATTGTCAAAATCAGGAAGTTCATATTTTTTTATAATTATAAATTTGAAATTTAAAATAATTATAATATTTGTTATTGTATTAAGTTCTAAAGAAAGTTGAGATTAAAAAATGAATGGTTTATTTGAAATCTGAAATTAAAATTTATAATTATTTAAATTAGAGATGAAATTAATCAGATATTGAATAAAATTTAATGCAAATCATATGTATTAATTTAAGTCGTAGTATTGACGGTTAAATTAAAATGACATGAATACTTAAAACGAATGATTTCAACCAAAAATTAAAATAACATAATTAATTGATGGATCAGTTAAGCATAATTAAATAATATACAACAACAACAACAACAACAACAAAGCCTTAATCCCACTAAGTGGGGTCGGCTACATGAATCCTTTTTCTCCATTGCGTTCTATTTAGTGTCAAATTTTTGTTTAATTCTAATAAATTAAGATCATTTTTTTATGCAATAAGCCCAAGTTTTCCTAGGTCTACCACTGCCTTTCTTAACATAAGTTGTATTTAAAACATCTACTCTCCTAATCAGATCATCAGGTGGTCGACATTTAATGTGACCAAACCATTTAAGGCGACTCTCTCTAATTTTATCTGTCACTGGTGCAACACCAACTCTATTATGGATATATTCATTTCACATTTTGTCTCTAAGTGTAAAGCCACTCATCCACCTAATCATTCTTATCTCGGCAACACTTAACTTAACATTATGCTTCTCTTTTAAAGGCCAACATTCAACACCATAGAGCATTGAAGGTCTCACCACCATCTTATAAAATTTTCCTTTCAATCTAAGCGGTACTTTTCTATCACACAATAGGCCGGACGCATTCCTCCACTTCAACCAACCAACCTGAATTCTACCATTAACATCTCCATCTATATCACCATCGCTTTGAACAATGGACCCGAGATATCTAAATCGTTCACACCTTTTAATAATTTGATCACCCAAAGTTACACTTCGTCACTAGACCTACTATTACTAAAATTACATTCCATGTATTCAGCTTTTAGTTCTACTCAAACGAAGACCTTTAGACTCCAATGTAGACCTCCATAAATCAAGTTTTTCCTGGACTTTTTCTCTTGTCTTATCCACAAGGAGGATATCATCGACAAAAAACATACACCAAGGTACATCCTCTTGTAAATGCCCGGTAAGACCATCCATAAATAAAGCAAAAAGATATGGGCTTAAAGCCAATCCTTGATGTAAACCAACGAAATAGTAAAATATTTGGTCAATCCTCCTTCGGTTCGAACACATGTAACAGCTCTAGCATACATATCTTTAATGACTCGAATATAAGTCATATCAACACCTTTCTTCTCGAGGACTCTCCAAAGAACATCTCTAGGAACCTTATCGTAAGCTTTTTCTAAATCAATAAAAATCAAATGTAGATCCTCCTTATTATCTCTCGTACTTCTCCATCAAACCTCTCAATAAATGTATAGCTTCCATGGTAGACTTGCCCGGCATAAATCCAAATTGATTATGAGAAACCTTCGTAATACGTCTTAACCTATGTTCAATTACTCTCTCCCATAATTTTAAAGTATGACACATCAATTTAATTCCTCTATAATTTGCACACTCTTGTGCATCTCCTTTATTCCTAAAAATAGGGACCAAAATGCTCTTTCTCCACTCCCAGGCATCTTTTTAGTTTTTAAAATAATATTAAAAAGTTTAGTAAACCGTAAAAACCCCAAATCACCTAAACATTTCCACACTTCAATTGGGATATCATCGAGTCCTACGGACTTTACCCCCTTAGTTTTCTTTAAAGCCTCATCAACTTCTTTTTTACTAATGCGACGGTAAAAATGAAAAGTTTTATTATTATTAACGATATTAAGATCACTAAGGTCGATCGTACTTACAACATCTTCATTAAAAAGTTTATCAAAATAACTCACCCACCTATGTTGAATATCTTTTTCTAAGAAAAGCACTTTTTAATTTTCATCTTTAATACACTTTACTTGAGTTAAATCTTTACTTTTCTTTTCTCTTTGTTTGACTAGTTTATACATATATTTTTCACCGTCCTTAAGTATCTAACATGTTATAAAGATCACTAAAAGCGAACTTTTAGTGTCACAGATTATTCTTTTAAGACTCCTCATGGATCGTTTTATATTTTTCCAGCTTCTACACTTTTACATTTAAATCGGCTTTTATAACACAACTTCTTATATTTTATCTTTTCGTACATTATTATTCCACCACCAACTATTTTTATTTATGAAACTTTTCTTTTGATTCTCCAAGTACCTCTTTAGCCACTTGTTTAATAGTATTATTTAATTTTTCCCACATAGCATTCGCGTCTTCATGAAATCCCAAATATTTAAATCTTGAAATTTACTCATAAAAATAATTTTATTTGTGTCTTTTAGGTGCCCCCATCTTATTCTACGATGTTGAATCCTAGTATTCTTTATTTACAACTTTTCATCTTAAAATCTAGAACTAATAATCGATGTTGGGTACTTAATTCCTCATTTGGAAAGACCTTACAATCCTTACAATCTCGACGTTCTCTTCTTCTCATAAGAAAATAATCAATTTGTGTTTTATTAGATCTATTCTTATAAGTAATAAGATGCTCATCTCTTTTCTTGAATAAAGTATTAGTAATAATCATATCATACGCTAAAAAAAATCTAAAATGGCTCTACCTTCTTCATTAATCGCTCCATAACCATAGCCACCATGAATATTTCTGAAATCTTACCACTCTACCGATATGTCCATTTAAATCTCCTCCAATAAAAATTTTTTCTTCAAGGGATATCAAGTGTATTAAGTCTCTAAATCATTCCAGAATTTATCTTTAGAGCCTATATCTAAACCAACTTGAGGAAGCATAAAGACTTATAATATTAAAAATCTTAAGTATCAATAATAATCTTAAGTCGTTATAATTCTATCTCCAACTCTATTAATTTTAACAACATTATCTTTCAAACTCTTATCTATAATTACACCTACACCATTTCTAGTACGACTCTTACTGGAATCACTATAGCTTTAAAACCTAAGTCATCAATCTCCTTAGCTTTTTCTCCAACCCATATAGTTTCTTGAATACATAAGATATTTATCTTTCTATGGATCATAATATCAACAAATTCCATTAATTTACCATTGAGAGTACCTATATTCCAAGTTTCTATCATAATACTAATATCATTAAAAAATTAAATTTAAACATATTATTTAAGCATAATTAAATAATATGTTTAAATTTAAGTTTTTAATGATATTACAAATATCAAATTAAAGGATACAGAGTTAGAATGTAAGATTGAAGATCAAGATAACTAAATAAGAAAATACTCTTACTTTTAATTAATGGTAGTATTTTATTTCTTTTAAATCAATTGTATTTATAATTACTAATACTTATTCAATTCAATTGCACAATTTTATTGTGATTTATAAACTCTTTTATTTATTAGTCATATCATTATGAATATTAAAAATATTTACTATTAAACATTAATTAAAGATATATGAATTATATTCAATTGAATGATATAGTCATATGAATCATAAGCTATATAGACTGTTTGCATGCACATGTTGAATATATGAAGTTCATCTCATTATGATACTAGCTGAAGATGCTAAGATACATGTGCATGTCTTTTAAAAAATATTTGTATGGAAATACTTTAATTATTATATTTAGATGATGTTCGTATAATGGATGTATAAATAAAATATCATAAATAAAAAAATGAACTACGCGATATAATTAAATGTTCCAAAAATTATTGAATGGCCATAATTAATTAGTAAATTGTTATTGTAGATTTATCTTTGACCGACTGCATGCATATTATTTTTTTATTTGTTATGTTACTCTAGTTTAGAAGTATGAGTATTCATTGGCTGTTGCTAGCTCACCTTTATTTAAATTAACATTTTTATGTTTAAAATTTGATTAAAATATGAGTAATAGAAGAGAAAACATGTATAGAAGATGAGATCAATAAATAGGAAGATAAATTTATAATTGTATAGAATTTAACTTCTATTTTGTAGTGGCTGTTTCAATTATTTTTGGATTATTAACTATTAATAATTATAAAAATAAAAAAATAAATAATTTTACTGTTTGATCGTTCGTTCCCGCCTTGGAAATTTCAAGCCCTTAGGCCTGGTCATGACACTTGCCATCCTTTAATATAATCATTTGTTTCTTTTATTTTTAGTTTTATTAGACATCCATAATAAGGTTACCCTTTTTGTCACACTACATGATTACCAGTGGCTTCTTTGTTTTCCAGTATGCCTAAATATATAATTGCAGTTTTATAACTAGGAACCTTTTAAGTCTATAGGTTATTTTCATGGCAAACAGTATTATTGACACATTATTTATTTCATTAATTTTGCTTGAACTCTAGGAGTTACAACTCATTAGCATTCTTTTTTTTGATTTAATAATCAATCTGAAGTAGTTATATCTGTCATAGATAGATCTTACATGCACTTTAAGCAATTTTCTTTGGTCATTATCAATTTCTCATCCTAAAAAATCACATTATTTTTTCCTTGTTCTACCAAGGATGAGTACTTCTAGCAAATTCTTATCCCTGCAACTATGTGATTGGTAGATATTTGAGTTGAATAGCATGCAATTAAGTTCTTCATCAACATTGTTAGCCTTATCCAAATCTTTTGTGTTTGGCTTTTTTAATGCTCATCTATATTTTGTTTATTGTTTCATGGGATGTAAAATCTATTTTACGTATATCTTTTAGTGTAGTTTTAATCCCAGCTATCTTTTGTCAATTATTTTTTCTTTTTAATCCTTAGGCATTACTTTTATTAACCTATTTTTAATGAGTCTTCTAACTTTTATCTTTTATTCCCAAATCATTAGTCTATTTTTCACCATTTTAATTTACTAGATGATTCTCCTATTATCACTCCAGTTCATCATATTTTATCACACTGAAATGTCATTTGCAGACACACAATATTGCGAAGTAGAAAAAACAAAGGGTTTTTTATGAACAGAAAAGGTTATAGCCACGAATTAAAATGTAATTGACCTGATCATAATGTTGAGATATGTTTTGGATGGCTTGTGAAAGACTATTTTTTGTTGAGATATGCTGGAGATAGTATTTAGCAGATGCAATCCCTGCTGTGCAAAGCAATGGCGTCCACCAACCTCTACAAGTAGCCATGAAAAGTCTTACTTACAAAATTGCTTATTCACAAGAAGTGATAATCCTCACAGTGAAAGATAAACTTATCTTTTATACAAACCTTTTATCTTGCTTGTTGGTAGAACTATATCTTGATTCGTTGTTAGCAATTAGTAGCTAATCAAGAAGAGAATTCTTTAGTTTAAGAATGGTAACAGGTCGGATGAAAAGCTACGACATGCAAACTAATTTTACCAAAATAAAATCTAAAAGACCGTCTTTTTGATCCACAAAAGAAAAGTAGCCATTAATGTATGCTTCTGCAAGGCCGATATCAGCTTCTGTAGCAATCTGTAATAAATTTCGTTGTTTATCATACTTTTTTTTCGTTAGTTAGAAAATATGACACTATGACTAGTTAAACCTTCCAGTAAAATAGTGGACTATGCACTGTAATGATAGATTTCAAACAACTTGGCTTAGTTTCTCCAAAGGAGGAAGGAGCCCCTCCATCTTCCAACAATCTGAAAAATTTAATTCAATTGTTGAGCACAAATAAATATGCAATCATTTTGACCATTTCTCAAAAAAATAAAATAAGAAAATGTAAAAGAATTTAGTATTCATAATAATGTATTAGAGTTTCTTGGGTATATTACGTGTGTTAATTTCATGAGTTCAAAAGAAAAAAAAAGGAACTTGACAAAGATATCATGTCTGAAAATTAGTGCCATTTTCTTAGAATTATAGTCATATGCTTTTTAACACCGTGGTGTTGCAACAGGAAAATAAGCTTACAAAAATTGTTTGATGGTATGAATAGAACATAAGTGAGATCACAAAATTTGTAGTAATAGCATTTCACAATGACCTTTTTCAGAGGTGACTATTTGGCTCATGAGGAAGTAATTTTCATATGATTTTATCTTATCTCACTGGTCTTTCATTTCCACAACTATTATTGTCTACACACTGAACATACACAAGCACAAACACATGCACATTGGAGAAGGCACGAAACAAAATAAAGATCTATGATTCAAACTGTTGCAATTTTAAATTTTAAGGAAAGAACTTGGCAATATGAGAGAAAAGGAAAAAGAAAGAAAGATCAACATTAAAGCTTTCATGTGGACCAATTCAATTGCTGGTATTATAAAAGATATTTTAAAAATGATTAATGTAATAGATGCTATCATTTTGTTTAAGTTAATTGAAATCATCATTAGTTTGAACTTCCTATATCTCTCATTTTTAGAGGCAACGTAGCGAAAATTCAGTCAGTACTTTCTAAAATTTGTTTTATTCGCGACAAAGCAATGACATGGCCCCGAAGAAGCAAACCAATTGGAAAAGCTTTAAAAAAACCAAAGAATCATACGAGGCAACAAATATTGCAGTTAGTATGCCTCAAAATGATGTATTTACATGCCTTTTTTGCTCTCATTTTGAAGCTTCTATGGTTGCTTTGTAGATAGGAAGCATATTTTAGAACACTTTTATTTTGGCTTCACTCATTTGTGTGTGAAGTTAAGGGATTTGAAGGTATTCATATAGCTTAAAATCAATTTTTATTTTTAATAGTAAATTTTTTGGTGTGATATGACTTATTGTTTTTTTCATGT
The DNA here is from genome assembly GCA_022702705.1 of Papilionanthe hookeriana x Papilionanthe teres. NCBI lineage: Eukaryota > Viridiplantae > Streptophyta > Magnoliopsida > Asparagales > Orchidaceae > Papilionanthe > Papilionanthe hookeriana x Papilionanthe teres. The sequence goes on from CM040421.1 coordinate 42,508,367, forward strand.
TAAATATTTATGTTATACTTTTTTGGATTTTTTGTTTGTGCGCTCTGTTTAATTGTTTGCTTTGGAGTTTTTGAAACCATATTTTTATGCATATCTAGTGAAGTGAATATCCTCTCGCAACAAGTGGTCTCAAAGGGGGTTTTCTGAAGGTCTTTGATTCGAGTGGCAGCAATGTCCGACAAAGCAATATACAAGGCGGAGAAGTTCAATGATTCAAATTTTGCTTTCTGGATAATACAAGTTGATGAATTACTATATCAAATGAAGCTATACTTGTCACTGGAAGGAATCACCAATAAGCCTGAATTGATGACTCTGAAAGAATGTAAATTACTTGATCAAACATCACTGGGTTTCATTCATCTTTACTTTTCTTATTTGTTGCGTTCAAAGATGTCATGGTTGCACTAATAAGGTTGTATGAGAAGCCTTTAACCTCAAATAAAGTATTTATGATGAAGAGATTATTCAATATGAAGATGATGAATGCTAGTTCCATGGCGGAGCACTTGAATAACTTCAATACTATGACAAATCAGTTGTGTTATGTGGGCATCAAGTTCGATGACGAGGGCAAGACATTATCACTCCTATCTTCATTGTCGGATTGCTGGGATGGACTAGTCATATCGACAAACAACTCTTCACATAATATAAAGTTAAACTTTAATGACATTGTGGAGTTTTTCTTGAATTAAGAAGTCTGCGAGAAGGTGAGCGGAGAAACTTCAAATTCTGTATTGCATGTTGAAAACATATAAAGGGATTTGGACAAGAACATAGACAGGGACAGATTCAAGTTCAGAAGAGGAAATTCTAGACCATGAAAGAAAAAACAGAGAAGAATGTTGAAACTGCAGAAAAATGTCATTTTAAGATGGATTGTAAAGCTTTGAAGAGAGCAGGTGGTGGAGGAATAGATAAAAATCTCTATATAATTATCTCCACAGGTGTAATCTAATGTCTCCCTAGTTTTGTTGCTAGATAGTACTGAATCTTGGATAGTAGATTAGGTGCCTCTTTTCATTTTTGCTCCAACAAAGAGGTTTTAACATATATTTAAGAGATTAAAATGTTCGCAGTATTGTAGAAAAGAGCGATGTGATATCAGGTTATCAAATGAATCAGTCTGGAAGCTCGTTGAAGTTTGTAATGTTCTATGTTTAAAGAGAAATTTGATCTTAGTGACCCAACTTGGAAGATCAGAATACATGACTATTTTCACTTGTAATTTATGGAAGGTGACCAGAGTGTCAATTGTGATGACTTGGGACAACATTAAAGGCAGTCTTTATCATTTGATTAATGAGTTGGTTGGATCCATTGATGTGCTAGAACGAAGATTGTTGTAGGTCTATAACACTGTAAATTTGGCTATATGAGTGAGAAATATATGAATACCCACTCTTTAAAAACAAATTTTAGATTTTTAGGTCTATTGAGTTAGATTTTTGTGAATATTGGGTCTATGACAAGCAAAAGTAGGTTACTTTCTTTAATCAACATGGCACTTATTTCAAAGGCGCATGAATTGATCTATTGGGATATTTAAATTTAGATTTGGCTGAGGATATTGATTATAGAGGAAGTACAATATGATATATCTTTATTTTGGGGAACAAATTGGTTAGTTGGGTTTCCAAGCTACAAAAGATTATTGCACTTTCAATATATTGCTATCACTGAAGCTAACAAGAAGATGATTTGACTATAAAATTCTATGTTAGAACTATGCAAGGAGCAAGTGATTAGAAAACTTCATAATGATAGTGTGATTTTTATTCATTTAGATAAAAACACTGCTTTTCATAGTAGGATGAAGAATATTCAGCTGAGATATCACTTTATTCATTCACTCTTATAAAATAATCAGTTATCTTTGCAGAAAATATATACAATTCAGAATCCTGTAGATATGTTGATTAATGCAATTATAATTGAAAAACTGAAGCTATGCTTAGCTTCAGTTAGAGTTCAGGAATGTTGAGACTAAAAGGGGGGTGAGCCACACTAAATTACATGATTTTGAATATGGTGTAGATTTGAATGAGAAGATTAGGTTGGAATCATGTATGGAGCCTGATTTGTGATGAGAAGCGACCAGTAGGAACCAACACCTGCTACCGGACCCCTTAATGTTAGAGATGGCGCCCAACCAAATGCTACAGAACCTGAACGCGTGGAAAGGCAGCGCCCAAGAGGAGCACAGTGATGTACGTAAAATGTGTGATATTATTTCATGTGTTTTTTTCCATCATTTGTATCAAAATTGTGCTTTTTCATGTTTTTATATATCTTTATAGGCTCTAGATCACAAAGGAGCAAAAGGATCTAAGGCACGATCAAGAACCCCAATGGTAGAAATAGGCACCTGGGCGCCTAAAGATCGCACCACCCCAACACCACTTTCTGGCGCTCCAGTGCTCGTGCCCGATTTCTTTTGCATCCATGCTCAAATGGCAGAACAATGGGAAAATCAACGCTTACTTTAGGCGCTTGTATGGCCAAGTGCGCCAGTGCCGTCACATGCATCTAGGCCCTAGACGAGGAATGACTACGAGCATCCTAGTGCCAGCTTGATTGCCCAAGTGCCGGCAACACATTTTGATAGTTCATATAGTTCTGTAGCAAGGAAAAAGAATTTAGGCTTGTTTCCTCTTCGATTTGGAGTGCAATGGACACAAAACACGGAGAGAAGCTTAGAAACGAGCAAAGGTGTCATCACAGATTGTTCGAGAGCAGTCAGAACACTTCCAAAGGAGTCTGAGAGAGTGTTATGAGTGAGATCGAATGTTCTCTTGAGAATGAATGATGAGAGTTAGATCAAGCATATTTTATTCTTGTAGTTGTGTAAATGAAGTGAATTTATTATAATCACTTATATTTCAGTAGAACATCATTCTTAGATTGTTCTAAACTATATTTCTTTTGATTATGGAATGAACTCTTTTTTTTTATCTCTAATTAGTTGGAACTAAACTTCTCACTCCTTTGCGTGGTAATCTATGCATGTTAGAATTGTTCATGTAGTGTGATTGATTTATTGATAGTGTGACGTTGATATGTTAATCTTTTGCTTGTAATTTACTCGTAAACTGACCACTTAAGACGTTAAAATAAGTTGTGATCTAATAATGCAGAAGAGGTTTGGTGGAATGATTAGATTACCATATACTTCTTTAGTAAAATATGAATGTTGTTAGAATAGTAAAATCGCATAGGGAAACACAAAAACACAGATTTTTGCATGGTTAAGAGATTCTTAACTTTAATATGAAATCTCAAGCTTCTTATAACCTCAGAAGAAGTTAAGACTAGTTTGTTCGGTCCAATTAAAGGAAGATCTTCTCACTTGGTAAAAATCTTAAACTAAGTCTGTTTGTTTAAACTTTATGCAAAAATTGAGACCTTTCAAGCTAAACATAAGACTCGTTAACTAGAGCCTTCACCTGTTGTAAAAATTTATGTTCCTTGTGGCATCGATTCATATACTCAAATCAGTATATTATTTGAGCGATATGTATACTTGCGTGATATATATTTCATAGTATTGTGACATCAAGTTTTTGATGTAGTAATTGGGGAGCAACGTTGATTTTTATTTCATGAGAATTTTTGTTGAACTTTAAAGTTTAGGTTTGAAAATTATATTGTATCTCTCTTTAATATTTGTGTTTATATTTTTTATTTTCCGCATTATTATTTATATTCTTAAAAATCCTAAAATTTTAGTGGATTGCGTTTTCTGTGTTTTTCTGCACGTATAAGTGATTTAGTTTGTGTTTTGATTTAAGTGTGTTTTAAAACCTATGTTATCTAATAGTTAGGGTTACTTGATAATCCTTGGTGTATGCGTTGGACATGACTTGCTAAACTAGTGACATACAACCTTGAACTTGAAAGAACAAAAGAAAAAATTAAAAACTCAAAACTCAAAAAGAACTTAGAAGACATGACAAACCCTCGGGAAGAACATCTTAGACCACTTATGGAGTATGTCAATCATATGGTAGAAGAAATTCACTTGCGTGTGTTGACCTCATTTTTGTCGAGGTTTAGTTTTCCTCCTAGGATTTAGGGTTCTAGCTTTAGGAGCTTCCCCGACGGTCTTAGATTCTTAGCAATGGGCCCACCTCGTTTTTAGAATGCTCGAAACCACTTCGACACTCTTTTAGAGTCCCGGACGGAGTTCCTGACCTCTAGCTCACAGCAGGTAGGTTGGAATTAGCGTTAGGACTCCAAATTGAGTTCCTATAGGACCACTGGACCTTAGGATAGCCTCGTGCACATTTTCTCGCACTACCGAAGCACAAATTCCTCGAGCCACGGCCTCGACGTCTTCAAATTCTCCGCAACGGATCAAGATCAGGGTCAGAATGCCAGAACGAGCGACGTCGAGTCAGAGTTTCAGAAATTGCCGGATTTGACGCGCTTTCGACGCGATCGTCGACGAGGTTGCCCGAACGACTCGGATGACGAAACCGGACCGCGCCGTTGCGTCCGGAACGTCGTTTCCACCTAAAATTGATATTTAATTTGCGACGATAGCATGTCGGGGACGGAAATTGTTAATCGGGGCTTAATTTAATTATTATTATAATATTTACCTATTTATATACTTATGAATTAAATTAAGCCCTATTTCCTTCCTTCCGTTCGATCGACTCCTCCTCTGCTGTTCGCACGATGAGGAAGCTTCGTTCTCCTCCTTCCCGCGCTCGAGTGAGTCACCCGACCGTATCCTCTTCTCCCATACTCGTATCCCTGTGGCTTCTCTCGAGCCGCCCGCTCGACGCTATCTCTGTTCGAAGCCCTATCCCTTCGCCGAGCCTCTCGCGGAATTCTTCTCCATCCTCCCGTGCCTACCCCGATTTTTGTTTGGTTCTACGAGTAGGATGAGGCACTCCTCTCCCTCTCCTCGCCTATTTAAGGCCCCGTTTGGGGCGTTCCCAGGGCTGGCCGATTATTCCTGTGGAGGTGGGGAGGTGCTGCCGGTTCAAAGCTTAGGGTTTCCTATTCCTTGGGGTGTTCTACATTAACTGGTAACCCTCTTCTTCTCCTCTCTTCCTCTCGGTCTAGCCCAGGGAGGCCGTGATTCTTGCTGATTGGTTCGGCCCTCCCTGTTTACTGCTTCGGCTGGGTGTTTGTATGCCGTGGAATGGTTTGTTTGATTGCTTGAGATGATAATTTCCTGCTTTTCATCTTTAAGTGGCATGCTTGTGTAGTCTTGCACATAGATTGGAGGGAATTTCTTTTTACTGCTTATAGTGAAATAAAATGGAGGTATAACTTGTATGCTAGCCTAAATGATAGTTCCTCCTCTTTTCTTTCTAATGACATGCTAGCTCGTTATTATAATTTCATTTGGGGGGTTTATTGCTCAAGCATGATAAATATTCAAGCATGAATATGTTTTAAAGTTGGAGTTGATTATTTGCTTCAAAATAACAACGGATTGGTATGTTGATATCTCCCTTCTTCCTTATGTTCAAGATGAAGATCAAAATCAAAATACGTGGCTTTGCATGTGAGTTTGTTTAGCATGAAATTGTGGGGGATTCACTTGGGCCTTGTAAACATGTGGGCCTCATTTCTCGCTTCCTTCTAGCTTTTCCTTATCAAAAGGCATGTTATGGAGAAATTTACTTTAAGTTTGGAAAAGTTCTATGCTTATTCTTATCTGAAATATATGGTGGCCTTCTATTTTGATGTATTAAGGGGTAGAGAATGCTTATTCCCTTCAGCTGGGTGCGGTTTTGGCTTTCCTGTATTCAGTTTTGGTTTTCCTGTATTCGGTTTGGCTTTGCTGGGCTTGGTTTAGACTTGTTATGCTTTGTTTTGGCCCAAATGGAGGCCTCGGTTTTGGCTTTGTGATGCCTCAGTTTTTCAATCATTGTGAAGGCTTGATTACTTAGCCTTGGGTTTGGTTTGATGTCAGCTTTTTAGTGGTTTAATTGTAGCTTTGTGCTGGACTTTTGTTGGCTCCCTTTTCTGGTCTTACCCGTGAGCTTTCCCCCTCTTTTCTAGCCTCACCCGAGAGTCCCTGTGAGGAGCTAGGCTCGACTTCATGTTGGGCCGCGGTTTCAGCTGTGTGGTGAATGCTGTTATGCCTTGCTATGGCCTGATTCTAATCTTTGTTAAATGCTGAAATAGGAGGACTCTTTAGGCTGTTGTGTGAGGTTCCCCTTTGGCTTGTTTATGGAAGAGTATGATTGAGTAATATGCATCTTTGTTATACCCTGCTTGGTGGATTGAAAATTAATTTGAGGTGAGTTTCCCCTTGCTTTTGTAGCTTTAGCCGAGAGCTTTCCCTTGTTTTGTTGGCTAGCGCGTAGTCGCTAATGGATTGTATGGATGGATTTTATGCCCATGATACTTATGGAAATGGTGGATTTAAATGGAAGTTGGATTTTGAATTTAAAAAATGGTAAAGTCTTGGAATTTTGTGATAGCACTCTCAGTTTAGTGGCCTGGAGTCTAGGACCCGAGCAGATGGCTTCTCTTTATGTTTTTCTTGATTTTACGATTATTTGGGAAAAGGGAGTGCGTTCCTAGGGGTCTAGTCCTCACCCTCTCCGAGAGCGTCGATGTGCCTTTAGGTCCTTCTTCTAGGATATGTGAGGTCGGTCGGGAGTCCAGGGTGACTTACGTGTTTTCTGATTATTGGAAATCGACTCACTTCTTTTCGAAATTGTGTTAAGTGAGCCGCTTTCCGTCCTCCTTTCCTTGACCTCTCGTCCTTAGTTTCACCTTGTTTCTCAGCTCAAAGCACACACCTACAGGGAACGTGTAGGTGTGCATATATAACCTCCTCGGGTTATATATGGGGCCATGCTAAAGATCGTAAGTGCGGTGGGGACATGGATGAGATCGCAAAACGAGAAAAATTACGAGAATCATAGAATGGGGCCGCTCGACTCGCAGACTCGTAGAGAGTAGAGCGAGAATCACGGAACCGTTCGACCGTCCTCGGGGTTTCTATTACACGACAGCCTAATGTTCGTGACCTAGTCCTATTAGTGATAGTCAACCCGTGGATCGAAATGTTTTAAAACAAAAAAAATACATATGTTCGAAAAATACAAAATTACCTCCACTACTACACAACCTACTTACCTACTAATCTTGCTTGCATGAAAACCAAAAATGAAATGTGTGAAAATTTATAAAGGTCCACGGTTGGTTATTCGAGTCGGATCGGTGATCGCCTTCTGCAGAAAGTCGGTCTAGTAGTCAGCACTCAAGTCCGGACATTAGCACAGCTCTGAGTCCGAAACACCACCGTGCTTACTGGTCTTTCTTTCCAGAGGCCCATGGCTTTCTTATGGTTCGCCATGAGTTTAGCGGGTCGTCTGTGGGTTTCTCACGGTGCTTTTTGCAGTTTTCTACGGTTTTGTTTTGTTTGTGGCTTTTCTCGGAGTTTTCTACGGACGTTTCTTTTCTTTCTTTCCTGACTTCCTTAGTTTTCTTCTGTGATTTTTCTCGCCTTCTCGCCGTTTTCCTTCGTTTTTACTGTTGAGTTTTCAGACTTTACACACCATAGTATCCCTGTTTAGCTAGGTTGTTTTCACTTACTACTTCTACTCCTGCTCTTTTGGTACTAATAAATCTGCTGCAGGAAATAAGAAAAATAAATAAAAGAAAAATAACAATAAACAGTGTAATAGTACGAGGATAAGCAAAGCATACTAGATTCTCGTGACAGATCTTTACTTCACTTATCGTTATACCGTTTAGCATATTTTACTTTTCAGAGACATACTCCCGTTAGTCTAGTACAGTTTACTTTCGCATCTATACTTCGCTAAGCATGTTTTACACTTCCCGCATAGCTTAGTACACTCCCGATCAAGATGACATGTCTACTGTTTAGCTTGCTATAACATGTTCTTGTGCACTGTTTCTTTTGCTACTCCTGTCACGCGTCGCACACACTCACTCGCAATAAAAATAATAAATGACTTGCATGCTCACTTTAACTTAAGACTTTAAATCTAAACTCGCGATTCCTCGCTACGACGTGGAGCTTGGAGCACGGTGGCAAGCACGGCCATCTTCTTCAAAGAAACCCGTGTCGACATCGCAGGAACCATTCTTTAGTTTAAATAACAAGCTCTGGGACTTCGAGGTAGTTCGCCTAGCGCGCATAAATCCTCACCTGTTCTTTTAGAGCTTTGCACGCCCTCTCGTGCGATATAAGCCCTAACCCGCTTAGGTTTCCGAGGTTTTCGTCTGATACGACGTAAGCCCTCCTATCCTTCAAATAGTTTGCATAATCAGGACATTATGCAAATGTAATTCCTATAATTAATTTGCAGGATTGAAATTAAAATAAATCTCTTTCCAAAATTTGAAGCCCAACCATAGGATAGTCTGGGACGTCCTCGAGGTCCTCCTCGAGATCTGTGACATCTCCTACCCTTCTTTCCTTTGACTCCAGAAATAACTGTTCCTCCTTGCACCTTTCACCTATTGGATTTCCTACTACCAAATTTCGTTGAAAACCCTACTTTTTGAATTCGTGAAGATAGAAACCCGCGATCTAAATCGAGAGTTCTCTCAAGTGACTTCGGTCGTTTGAGGGTAATTAACTATAGGGGCTCGTCTCTATAGTGGAGTTTTAAAGACCCAGATAATATAAACCCTATTTAATTCTTTTGTATTAAATAGGGAATTTGTCGGTCCACATAAAGCGTTCGCTGACTGTAACGGATGTCATGAATTTTGTGGTTTATTTGATCAAGCGATATTGTCAAGTAGGGTGCCTATTCTTCGGAATAGAAGCGTTACTCGCGATATTACGCTCGTTCATTCAAACTGCTAAACGAATGAGATCCGTCCTTTCTCATTCTAATATTTTAAAATTTAAAAATCTTATTTTCAAAACTAATATACATATATTCATTAAATTAAATCTAAAAAAAAAAAGAGAGACGCATCGCAGCTCTTAAGCGGCCGACAGCGTGTCAATAACTCAGCCATTGAAGTCAATACCTTTGAATTGAAGTCTGCCATCATCCAAATGGTACTAAACAACTAGTTTAGAAAATCACCCACAAATGCTCCTTATCTACACATAGCTAGCTTTTTAAAACCTTCATCTTTAGGTATGATGGTGTCTCTAATAACACTGTTGGATTTACATTATTCTGATTTCCACTTCAAGACAAGGCTGAGATGTGATTTAACTCACTAACAACAGGATCTATTATAAGTTGGAATTACCTAACCCAAAAATTCTAAGCTAGGCATTTCCCACCCTTGAAGACCTCCAAGCTTAGAAATGACGTAGTTTTCTTTACCAATTTGGGAGTAAGTAAATTTAGTAAGCTTGAGAGAGATTTAAAGAGTTGCTTAGGAAAAGCCCGCACCACGCCCTACTTGATCAACTTATCATGCAAGCTTTTTGTAACAAACTGATGGGATCCTTAAGGTCAATCATAGATGCTGCAATTGATAGGTTTTTGATGTCTAAACCTTTTAATGAAGTGTGAGGAGATGACTACCCATAATTTTCAATAGTATACTGAGAGAGTGAATCCTTGGAAGGTAATTAGTGTCCATGATATGGATGTATTTACTATTCTAACTTCACAAGTAGTCGTTCTTTTGAGGAAACTAGATAATCTATGCTTACATTATGCACCAGGATCACTAGTAGTAGTTGAGAATGCTTATGGACAGCTAATAGATCTTAGTGGTGTTTTGGTGGAGTCTATGAATGCTATAACGAATAGAGACAACAATCCCTACTCCAACATATATAATCCTTGATAAAGGAATCACTCAAATTTCAATTAGAATAAAAATCAAAACGGATGAAGCCAAAATTTTGTACCAACCACCTTATTCCCTAAAAAACTTGAACAATCTGGTTAGTAACATCTCAGGACGCAATTATCCATTGGGATTTACTTCAAATTCACAATTCAAATAAAAGAAATTATCATTGGAAGAAGTTATGTTACAAATGAGGAACAAATTACACAGTCAAACTATAACTATAAGAAATATTTAAAATCAATTTGGGCAAATAACTAATTTTTTGAGCAATAGACCCCAGAGGACATTACTTGTAACACTGTAGTGAATCCTAATGGGAGAGAAAGAGCATGTGAAACTATACTTAGGAAGTGAGGAGAGATCTTAGGGAGTTCTTAGAGTTGAATCTTCGCAATTAGAAGATCTAATATTGTTTGGCTGATGATAATAAACCAAATGCTATTTGATAGGCAACCTAAGCATTATATTGTGTTAATTGTTTATTTGTTTCGTAGTTTGCTATATGTTGTTTTTATTTGGTGTTTTTTGAGTGTTTGTGGGCTTGATTTGCTTTAGTTGTTGTTAGAGAGCTTTAGGTGTGATTGGTGTGCTTTTAGTGGTTTTAGAAATGTAAAATGCCTATTTTTTGAGCCCTTAACACTCCGATGCCCTAATTTGGTCCCACGATGCCTCCTCTAGATTATGGCAGTTGCCTCACTCATGTTGGTGCTTCCTCATTGAGTATGCACCTAGTGCCGCCCAAAATCCATATCTACATTTTAAATCATGCGCGAGTCATTCATGATTGCTCATTTCTTTGCCCATTCACCATTATTTCTTGTCCTAGCCCTATGAAGAGAGGAAAAGATGAAGGAGAGGGAAGAAAAGGTTCACTAAGATTTTATAATCTTAGAGGTGAGATTTTCTTCACATTTTTTCTTGCTTTCCTCAAATCTCTGTTGGTTTCTCCCAATACTCTTCATTTCTTAGCTTATCCATGGCCCCCCAAAACCAAAGGTGGGAAGAAAAAAAGCTCTAGCGATGTCAAATAGTTCGTTACTATTGAGGCGGTTAAACGATAGAACAAATTGTTGTTGTTGAAGAAATTTATTCGTGAGTGAAGTTTGATTGAGCCTGAGAGTAGAGTTGAGGGAGTAATTGCTATGCCGAAGTGGGAGAAATTTTGCTACGAGATGGGCGAAGCTATGATACGTGTTGTGAGGGAGTTTTATGCTAATCTCAAAGAACATGCGGAGAATGTTTGTGTGAGAGAAAGACAAGTTGATCTTAGCCCCATAAAAAATCAACTCTCTTTTTGATCTTCATGATATCCTAGATGATAGCTATGCCAATTTTGTTCCTTTTGATGTTGATCTGCTTGAAATTGTCATTTTCCTGACAGTGGTTGCGACACATAGTGTGTAGACGATAATAAGATGATAAAATTTCCCACTAATGTTTTAAATGCCGAGTCCAAAATTTGATATTATTTCATTTCAACTAAATTCTTTCATTTCCCCAATGTGAGTGTTGTTACTATAGATAGAGCCATGTTAAACTTGTGTATACGGTAGGAGGTGCCTATAGATGTAGGAAGTATCATCAACCACTCAATCTACAATATCCAAATGGGAGTTACCACTATAGGATTAGATCATCTTTCTGTTATTTTTGCCCTGCGTTGGAATGCAAGTGCTAATTTTGAGAGAGGGGAAGAGCAAATGTATCCTTCAAAAGCCATCACCAAGAAAATCATTGGGAAATAATGTAAGACTTATTTTGAGAGGGGGAGAGTTCTTGATATGCACCTTCACAACCTTGTCCTCCTTCCTTCACCGACATTGTCGACAAGTTGAAGACTCAAAATGAGGATATAACGATTTTAGAGTATTGGCAGCACAACATGGGTGAGAAGATGGATTTCAATGTTGAGCAACATTGTAGGGAGTACTAGTATCAGATGTATCAAAAATCCATCTTCTCACCCATGTTGTGCTGCCAATACACTAAAATCGTTATGTCCTCATTTTAGAACTTCAACTTGTCGAGAATGTCGGCCAAGGAAGAAGGAGGTCAAGGCTGTGAAGGTGCATATCAAGAACTCTCCCCCTCTCAAAATAAGTCTTACTATATTTCCCAATGATTTTCTTGGTGATGGCTTTTAAAGGATACATTTGCTCTTCCCCACTCTCAAAACTAGCACCTGCATTCCAACGCAGGGCAAAAATAACAGAAAGATGACCTAATCCTATAGTGGTAACTCCCTTTTGGATATTGTAGATTGAGTGGTTGATGATACTTCCTACATCTATGGGCACCTCCTACCGTATACACAAGTTTAACATGGCTCTATCTATAGTAACAACACTCACATTGGGGAAATGAAAGAATTTAGTTGAAATGAAAGAATTTCAAATTTTGGACTCAGCGTTTAAAGTACTGGTGGGAAATTTTATCTTCTTATTATCGTCTACACGCTATGTGCCGCAACCGCTGTCAGGAAAATGACGATTTCAAGCAGATCAACATTGGCATAGCTATCATCTAGGAAATCATGAAGATCGATAAGAGAGTTGATTTTTTATGGGGCTAAGATTAACTTGTTTTTCTCTCACACAAACAATATGATCCATCACGGAGACACACCAGGGGCTCAGTACGACGCAGATGCCCGAGGCACCACCATTTTGACACTACAGTGATACCACAGAGCTCATGGAGGAGGCTGCACTTATATCTACATGAGTAGTGTAGTATAAGTTTGGTGTAGAAATTTTTTGTCTAAACTGTGCCCTAAGGTAATACTAGATGTACGAAGCTTAGAAATTCATTTAGAATGGCGGATTAAACAAGGGTGTAAAGCTATTTAATAAGAGGTGAAGAGAATCAGTATGGATTACATGAATTTTTAATAAGATTTGAAACATGTTAAGGATTCTTTAATAACTGCATCAAACTTTTATCAACTACTCAGCTTCATAAAAAAATTTCAAATCAGATAGACTAAGATTCACTGGATATAAACTGACTTATTAAATATATACAATTTAATAACTAATCAATTCAAAATAAATTAACTTCTAGTTAAAGTCTATTGAAAATTAATATTGTGAACTAATTTAGGAGATAATTAAGAATTTGGCATATGTCATAGTTAGTATTAAAAATCATTAAATAAAAAGCGTAATCAGATATACTAATCTTCTATGAAAAATAAAAATGAGAAAAAAATCAAGTGAAAAAGAAAAATTGAAAAAAACTCATGTTAAAAAGAAAATTATTTTTAGAGCTTTAGTGGAGAAACTTGAGATTAAGCTAAAAATAAAACATTAGTATTAACTCCCTTCCTAAATCTGAGAATAAAAAACCTCTCTAACTATAAAATCAAAATATTGTTATCAAAGAGTTGCTAATGGAATTAATGCTAATTGATTGATTAATCTAATTAAATTATATTATTGAGAGATATTTTCTTCTAAGTCAATCTTGTACATGGAAATTAGGGGTGGCAATATAGATAGTAAATTAATAAAAGTTTAGTCGAAAATTCTTGATATCCAAGAAAAATCAATCTTAGTAGGAGATTTTGTTATCCTATGATTTGAGTTACTTCATTATTAGAAAATTCTGAAACTCTAAGTGTTAATCTATCATTTATTTTCAAAAATTTTTAATATTAGACATTGAATTACTTGAACGCAAGTAATATTTAAACTTAAGAATTTGATGTGCTTAAAATGTGTGTTGTTATTTCATGTGTTTATTTTTTTCCATCATTTGTATCAAAATTATGATACCAAATTTTCTGATGTGCGTAAAATGTGTGATGTTATTTAAGCATTGCTATTGCCTATCCCAAGGCCGGTTATGAAAAGTGGAGGGTTGTGTTAGGTAGTCGACAGCCAGCGTAAAACTTGTCAAAAAAATCATGACATAAATTCTTTTGATCATTGTGTAAGTGCTAAGACGTCGCCTTGAAGCGACACGCTGTATAGTCTGAATACTGTGAAAAGTGTGCAAGAGCTGCTACACCGGCGCTTGGGTGTAGTGTCAAATAAGTAAGTGTTCCCACGTTACAGACAAATACAGGTAAAGAAGTTAGTTCATGAAACTAATGTTATGATAGTATCTTGGAATATTTGTACTCTCAATGGTAAATTACTGGAATTAGTTGATATTATGATTTATAGAAAGATAATATCTTATGTATTCAAGAAACTAAATGGGTTGGAGAAAAGACAGAGATTGATAACTTAGGTTTTAAACTTTGATATTCTGGTAAGAGCAGCACAAGAAATGGTGTAGGTGTAATTATAGATTAGAGTTTGAATGATAATGTTGTAAAAATTAATAGAGTTTAAGATAGAATTATAGCCCTTAAGATTATTATTGATATTAAGATTTTAATATTATAAGTGCTTATACTCATCGAGTAGGTTTATATAAAGGTTCTAAAGATAAATTATGGAATGACTTAGAAGACTTAATACAAATGATACCTTTTGAAGAAATAATTTTTATTGTAGAAGATTTAAATGGACATGTCTGTAGACTGATAGAAGATTTCAACAATATTAATTGTGGCTACGGTTTTGGAGTGATTAATGAAGAGGTAGCGCCATATTAGATTTTGCTATAGGGTATGATTTTGTTATTATTAATGTTTTATTCAAGAAAAGATATGAGCATGTTATTACTTAACACATTGATTATTTTTTATGAGAAGAAGAGATCGTCGAGATTGTAAATATTGTAAGGTCATTCCAAGTGAGGATTTAAGTTCAAAACATCGATTATTAGTTTTAAATTTTAAGATGAAGAGTTATAAAATAAATAATACTAAACCGGTTACCTAAAAGACACTAATAAAGTTATTTAAGATGAATAGTTCTAAAATAAAGAATACTATGATTATTCATTGTAGAATTAGATGTGGTTATCCAAAAGAGACACATAAAATTATTTTTATGAGTAAAATTCAAGATTTCAAAATTTGGGATGTTCTTGAAGATGTAAATGTTGTGGGAAAAAATAGCAAATACTATTAAACAATGACAAACGATGTAGTTGGGAAATCACAAAATTTCTATAAATAAAAATAGTTAGAATAATAATGTGCAAGAAAAGATAAAATATATGAAACTATATTATACAAATTGGTTTAAATGTAAAAGTTTAGAGAACTGAGAAGAATATCAAACAGCTCGCAGGTAGTCTAAAAGAACAGTCTGTGTTGCTAAAAATTCTGCTTTTAGTGATCTTTATGATATATTAAATACTAAAAAAGATAAAAAAATATATGTATAAACTAGTCAAACAAAGAAAAAGGAAAATTAAAGATTTAACTAAAGTGTATTAAAGCTAAAAAACCGTTAAGTGCATTTCTTAGAAAAATATATTCAACATAGGTGGGTGAGTTATTTTGATAAATTTTTTAATGAAGTTTCTGAAAATAAGATCGACCTTAGTGATCTTAATATCGTTAATAATAATAAAATGTTTCATTATTACCGTCACATTAGTAAAAAAGAAGTTAAGAAGGCTTTAAAGAAAACAAAGGAGGAAATTCTTTAGGATCTGATGATATCCCAATTGAAGTGTGGAAATATTTAAGAGATTTGGGAATTTTTTAACATACTAAACTGTTTAATATTATTTTTAAACTTAAAAAGATGCCTGAGTGGAGGATGACTATTTTGATCCCATTTTTAAGAATAAAGGAGATACACAAGAGTGCACAAATTATAGGGGAATTAAATTGATGTGTCATACTTTAAAGTTATGGGAGAGGGTAATTGAACATATGTTAAGACATATTAAAAAGATTTCTCATAATCAGTTTGGATTTATGCCGGGCTGGTCTACTATGGAAGCTATACATTTATTGAGAGGTTTGATGGAGAATTTTAGAGGTAATAAGGAGGATCTACATTTGATTTTTATTGACTTAGATAAAGCTTATGATAAGCTTCCAAGAGACATACTTTGGAGAGTTCTTGAGAAGAAAAGTGTTGATATGACTTATATTCAAGTCATTAAAGATATGTATACTAGTGTTGTTACTTATGTTCAAACTGAAGGTGGTTTGACCAAATATTTTTCTATTTCTGTTGGATTACATCAGGGATCGGCTTTAAGCCCATATCTTTTTGCTTTAGTTATGGATGGTCTTACTGGACATTTACAGGAGGATGTAGGTTGGTGTATAATTTTTGCAGATGATATCTTTCTTGTGGATAAGACGAGAGAAACAGCCCAGGAAAAATTTGAATTATAGATTTCGACATTGGAGTCTAATGTAATTTTAGTAGTAGTAGCTCTAGTGACAGAAGTGTAACTTTGGGTGATCAAATTATTAAAAGATGTGAACGAGTTAGATATCTTTGGTATATTTGTTTAAAGAAATGCTGATATAGATGGGGATGTTAATAGTGTAACTCAAGTTGTTAGTTGAAGTGGAGGAATGCTTCGGGCCTATTGTGTGATAGAAAAGTACCACTTAGACTGAAAATAAAATTTTATAAGATGGTGGTGAGACCTGCAATGCTCTTTGGTGCTGAATGTTGGCCTTTAAAAGAGAAGCATATTACTAAATTTAGTGTTGCTGAGATGAGAATGATTAGGTGGATGAGTGGCTTTACACTTGGAGACAAAATGCAAAATGAATATACTCGTGATAGGGTTGGTGTAGCTCCAGTGACGAACAAAATTAGAGAGGGTCGTCTTAAGTTGGTTTGGTCACATTAAACGTCAGCCATATAATGATCCAATTAGAAGATAGTCGTTTTAGATTCTACTTATGTTAAGAAAGGTAGAGGTAGACTAGACCTAGGAGGACCTGGGCTTATTGTATAAAAAATGATCTTAATTTATCAGAATTAAATAAAAATATGACACTAAATAGGACACAATGGAGAAAAAAGGATTCATGTAGCCGGCCCCACTTAGTGCGACTAAGGCTTTGTTGTTGTTGTTGTTGTTGTATTTGTATCAAAGTTATGCTTGTCCATGTGAATTTGATATCTTATATCTGGTTCTAGGTCATAAAGAAGTAAAAGGAGCTAAGACATCATCAAATGCCCCAGTGTCGAAAATGGGTGCTTAGGCGCCCAAAGTCCGCATAGCTGGCTTCACCAAATTACGTCTCTCTACGACCCGATTCTTTTTGCATCCATGCTCAAATGGCAGAACAATGGGAAAGTGAAACTCAATACAGCCGCCTACTGCCCCACTTGGCCAAAGCGTCCCAACACAACACAGGCGCCTAGGCGCTAGATAAGGAATGACCAGCTTGAGCGCTCAGGCTCTTGGTGAGGCGTTTTGGCAATTCTTACGGTATTGTGGCAAGGGAGAAAATTTAAGCATGCATTCTCTTCGTTACGTAGTGTGACATCGAGGGAGAAGACATAGAACATGGTGAGAAACACAAAGGTGAGCTAAGGTATCACCAGAGATCGTTTGAGATCAGTCATACCACTTCAAGGGAGGAGTATGGGAGATTGTTCTCAGTGAGATTGAGTGTTCTATTCAATGAAAATGAGTGAGGAAAGTGATATCGAGCATGTTCTATACTTGGAGTGGTGTAAACGAAGTTTGGTCATTGTAATCATTTGTGTTTTAGTGGATCATCGTAGTGAGATTATTCTAAACTATATTTGCTTTGATTTTTGATAAATTTCTTTTTTTAATATATATATCTTTAATGAGTTGGAATTAAATTTCCCACTCCTTTGATTTGACAACTTATGCATGTTAGAACTATCCATGTAGTGTGATTGATTTATTGGTAGTAGAACATTGACATGTTAACATTTTGCTTGTAATTTACTCTTAAACTTATCACTTAGGATGTTAAAATATATTGAGATCTAGTCTACCGAAGTAGGCTAGAAGAATGATTATGTTAACTTACACTTCATTAGGAGTATGAATATTGTTGTTAGAGTAGAACAATCAAATAGGGAAACACAAAAAGAACAATAGTTTTTGCGTGGTTAAGTGAACCTTATCTATAATATGAAACCCCAATGCTTCTTATAAACTTGGAAGAGGCGAAGGAATTGTTTGTCACGGAGCAATGGGGTACTTTGCGGCCCTTTGGGTTGTTTCCACCTTCTCGTTAGTACCCCCCTCTTGGCGGGATAAAAGCCAACATTGACGGTGCACTTCTAGCTAGTAGACAAGCAGGCCTTGGAATTATTATTCGTGATGAGTTTGGTGATATCATTCTTGTGGTTGGGCGAACATTGTTGCATTTGGATTTCTTGCAAGTGGAGTATGAAGCGGTTCTTTTTCTTCGCATTTTTTTGAAGCCTTGATTGTATGAAACCAAGGGGATCATCATTGAAAATGATAATGAAACAATCATTTCCACTAAGGTATGGCAACATCAACCAGACAATGGACCGTATTTGTGCTTTCTTATTGATTTCGAGCAAGTTCTTTCTTTTTTACTTATAGAGAATGTAACAAAGTAGCTCATTTTTGTTCTCGACTCACTTTGCACAGATCTTTTGTTTGAGACGCTCACACTTGTGGCCTTGATTTTTTGAGTGTGGTGGAGGCTGAAGCCAACCACACTGCCCGTTTTGTGTAGCTTTTATAGCTTTTTGTCTTTTTGGTTAATGCAAAATGCACACTCTCAAGGAAAATGCTAAGGAGTATTATTGTTCCTCGTTGTCAACAACTTATTTGAATCCTGTGGATATGATTGATTTGCTAGGTCTAATTCAATTTGTTAAATACACTAAACTCAAATTGTAGGTTTAAACTCTTTGCAAAAATTAGGTTTAGTCTCTTTCAAAAATTTTCAAAACCGAGACCTTTGAAGTTAAACATAGGACTAGTAAAACTAGAGCCTTCACATGTTGTGGAAATTTTTAAGCTCTCCGTGGGATTCACGGATTCAAATCCATATATTACTTGAACGAAACCTATATTTGTGTGTTTGACACGTGCTTAATAGCATCGTGGCGTCATGCAGTGGTGCCCAGAAGAATTTGGAGAACTCTCTTCGTAGTGCGTGAACGAAGTAGCGTGAAGTGGTGTATGCGATTGTGGGTGGATTTTTACAATTTCTCTCTTGTGATTGGGAGAGGAGGAGCGTTCGTGAGCTCCAGGACTGTAAAGCGGATTTGAGTGTGATATAATTGTATATATCTCAATTCATAGTGAATTTATTGGTATGGTGCAGCTTTGTGGTTTTTTTTCCTAGGATTTTTTTCATGTTTGATCTTTGTGTTCTATTTTGTTTGGTTTCTTATTTGTGCGTTTTTGTTCAATTGTTTTTTTTTTTTCAGATCTCTCAAATTGGGTTTTTTTCTCGCAGATCTATGGAAGTGAATATTCTCCCACTACAAGAGACTTCATTCAACCAACCCGGTTAGAACAAAGTTGAAAATAGGTTGGTATTTCGAAGTATACATTCAAGTACTATTTCTACTACTTAATAATCGAATCTAACGAACATAACCAATTTTTAGAACTTGTTTTCTCTCTTCAATCAACCAAATGAATCAAAATTGAAAGTAAAAGTTGTAAATAGGTTGGCGTTTCTACTTAAATGAGGATTCTCAAACCAACTATCATTCTAATGCTATTCCTCTATATGGTACACTAATGTGGATAAAATGAATAAAGCATCTTACATCAAACAACCAGTTGAGATAAAGCGTTGAAGAAATTTAGTAACCACCAGCCTAGCTCCTTTTTCCATCAGAGAAGGTGTCATATGCCTTGTGTTTTTCAGAAGGTTTGAGTCCTTATTATGTATATTCCGTGCAATTACAAATCCAGCCTGAAATGGCATAGGGTGCCCGTTAAAAGATAGTGCAATTAGATAATGTAGTGAACTTAGCTCTTTGATGTGCTTCATGTAAGTGTGATGTAAACCATGCTATCAAGCAACATTATGATTTATAAGGTTACCTGTAGGTCATCCTCTTGGAAGCCATATCCTGGAGAAAATCATGCTAGTGTTTAGTTAACATAATTTATGAATAAATAAATGATAACAAATTTAAAGTCGCAAGGTAGATAATGCAATATTTGGGCTTTCAAATGCTTAGTTTAAAGAATTGCACAATCACTTTAGCTTTTGCTGAATTTAAATTTTATTTTGTATCACTTTCATGTAAGAAATGTGCTTCGAGAATCTTCAATTTGCACATGTTCCTTCTATAAGACTCCATGAGTATTTGGATTTGCTTATTAAACAATCGGTACTTCCATGTTGAACCATGATGGTTTTATTTCATGCTGTCGAAATTTAAAATAATAGGGAATGTTTTTATTGATATGAAAATGAGGTATAAATAATCTTTAATTGAATCCTAGAATAGGAAATATAATAGAAAAAAAGAGGAAAGGAAAGAAATAACACTTAATATCTCCAATTAATTAATTCATATTAATTATTTGAAGATAAAAGAAATAACATAAAATATGAAAGGTTAAAATATGAAAGAAAATAAATCAAATCCAAGAAAATAAATCTTAAATAGGAAATGAAATAAAATTATATTATGAAATAAATCTAATCCTCATAACTTCTAATAGGAATAACTTTTTTCTAATATAACTTCTAACACTTTCTCAAGTTGAAACATGATTGAAAATAATATTAAACTTGTATTTGAAAAAATCAAACAATGGGCGAAGAAGATTTTGTGAATTAGAACTTGAAGTCTTCATCCCGTACGGAAGTTGTCTTTGTTGCAGTTCCTACAATGTCTGTAGGCAGAAGACTCCTCCAGGTAATGCTGCAAAGGAGTTTGCAGGAAAGTAGATAACTGTGGTTGTTTTTAACTGCAATCCATGCAATGTCTGTTGATAGACGGAATGCTTCTACATGCAATGTTGCGGGGGAGTTTACAGAGAAGTAGACAATGATATTGGTTGTTTTTTAGTTTAGTTACTGTAGTGTTTGTAGGTAAGTGGAAGCCTCCTATAGATAATGCTGTAGGAGAGTTTGTAGGGAAGTAGATAACCTGCAGAAAAAACTGACTTCTAGTTGATTGCAGTTGTGGTTGACTGCGGTTTCGGTAGTGCTTGTAAGTAAACGGAAAGTTCTTTCAGGTAATGCTACAGGAAAGTGGATAACCTGTACGAAAAAAACAGCAGGGTAAATCCTGCAGTAAAAAATCGATAAAAGCTTCGTAGGAGGGTCTACTGTAGGAAAGGGTCTGCAACGAGGAGGGCTTGTAATAGGATACTGTCATTTTTAGGGAAGATTGCTGATAGAGAAGATTTTCGGTGGCAGAGAAAAAGGGCTGCAACTTGCAAGGAGAACTGGCTATCGCTGGTGTTGCTGGATAGGAGAGTTCCAACAAAGAAATCTGCAGGGAGAGTTCTGGTGGCAAAGAAAACACAGAGAAGGACCTGCATATAGATTTCTGGCAGTAGGGAAGAAATCAATGGAGAAGAGCATATAGGTCGGTTGCTGGGATTCCATTCAAGGATATATCCAGTCTCACCTCTGTAATATCCATTTTCAAGTGGTTTTGAAAGCAGGCAAATGATGAACTCTTTTGTAACAAGCTTCCTTTCATTTCCACAATCCACGCATGTGAAATGATGAAAGACGGCACAGAGGCGGATGCAGCTGCAACCTTTTGTAGGAAGGAATAATAGTTGAAACCCACAAGGGGAAAAGTGGCAAAAATAGCTCCTACCTCTGTCCACTTTTGCTTCGAAGACTAGTATGAGAAAATAACTTTTTGGCTGAGAGTGCCATTGGAGAGAGAAAGTCTTGCTCTTTGAACATCGGTGGCTGCTCTTTGATTGTGATTTTCACAAGAGAGAGAAATAACAAATAACACGCAGGAAATTTTGCTGACAGAGAAAGTTGCAGGAGAAAGGGTCGTTGGAAATGCAACTCCCCCTAACGCCTACGCAGGGAAGGGAAAAATACTACAAGAAAAAGGGCCGACGACCTATCAGGCTGCAGGAACCAACGCTTGATTTTTGTGGAAGAATAACAGGAAATGACAGGAAACCATGCTTGATTTTAGGGAAAAAGCTGTATTGTTTTCTGTGATTGGGAAGAATAGCAGAAAAAACTTATTTGTTTCCTTCAGGAGAGTCCTCCATTTAAGAACAATAGGAAGGTCCTGCAGGGAAGAACAATGGGAAAGTCTTGTGGCTGGCAGGGACAATAGAGAAGCCATCAACACACGACTCATTAGAGAATGATCACTGGTGAGAGGGAGAGTCGACCGACAGAGGTCCGACAGAAATCTTGTCGGGAGAGGTCGCCGGTGAGAGGGTGGTAGTAATCCACGATTGGTTGCCCACATGATATACCCTCAACGAGGATCTCAAGGATGTCGTCACTCTAGATGCGCTCCAGTATCACGACAAATGGGTTTGAAATTGGAATTTCGAGATCAACTCTTTAGCGGAGGGAGGTCCGACAGCCTGAACTACCTGCCGGAAGGATCAGCGGCAACAACCTTTAGAAATCTGATAGGGAAGAGGGAACCAGCGACAGTTAAGGGTAAAAACGATGGCAGCTAGGGGAACCAGTAGAAAATTATCCATGGAACAGATCTCTACGAGAGGAAAAACAGGAGGAAGAAAAACTGTTGGGAAATTGTCGCTTGCTTTCTGGAGGCCAGTAGAGTCGAAGCTCTCGGCGCAGGAAGGGCCAGTCGATAGGCAAGGCTGCAGGTAGAAGCCAAAGTAGTTGGTTCAAATACCAAGACAAATGCCACTCTCTTCCCGCAAGGAGGATGGCTGGGAGTTTGGTGGTTCTGGAAAAAGGACTGGTGTCTAGGATATGAAATTAGGCCTTGATACCATGTTGAAATTCAGAATAATGCAGAATGTTATTATTGATATGAAAATGGGTATAAATCTTGGTCATTGGCTGTTACATGAATTCTAGAATAGGAAAGACATAACAGGAAAGAAAATATATAGCACATAATATCTCCAATTAATGAATTCATATTAATTATATATAGATATGGAAACAACATAAAATGTGAAAGCCTAAAATAGGAAAGGAAATAAATCAACTCCAACAAAATAAATTAAAATAAGAAAGAAAATAAATTTATATTTGGTAATAAATATAATCCTACACATACAATATTTCAGAAGCTTAACCTTAGCATGATTGTACTAAAATCAGTCTTTTAATATATTTCCGTAAAAGATACCCATAATAGTTTTTGAGTTCCAAGTTTTACTTGTTCGTCCTTGCGTCTGTGTGACTAACCTTGATAAGACCCACAATAAAAGATTCTTCTTTTTCCCTGGATTTTTCCTAGCTCGAGAGAGGCTTTTGAGGCAGCTAACGAGGGTAGAAGATAGCTAGTTGTCCACTCGAGTATCTTGTTCTTTGGAACAGATGGGGGGTTTACAGTTACAAGCAATGTTCGATCAACTGATCCCAGATTCTGAAAAAATTATAATAGAACATATATTAAATCTAAATTTCTAATGAAGATGGCATTAACCTTGCTAAGTTAAAATAATATAAAATGCAAAGTAAAATTTTCATCTGTTACCTGAAGCACATTTAGCCAATATGTAAGATAACATGTATTATTTTTCTCAAGAAAATTCCTAGCACTCCATGTTGTTGGGTTTTGCGGCATCAGACTTTCATCACAGTGAAGATATACATCACTGTAAGTTGAGAAAAGTGATGAGCTTTTTGATTTTATATACCGTAATTGATAAGAAAAATGAATTATTTAATTGTTGTAAACTATTCAAACAATAAATTGTTAATAGAGTAAGCTAGAGTTTATTTATGATAGTCCAAGAAGGGTTCTCTGATACTTTCAAGGGAAAAAAAATTAAGAAGTTAATGTTTCTGATGACTGTACTCAAGGCCTGATGTATTGAATATAAGAACGAGTTAGAGCTATTAAAAAGATCTTGAATATTGAAACACGCTTGAATCGGTTCTGATACTCAACCCAAAACTTCAAGTTTTTATAGCATTCATAGTTATAGAAACCAATGCAATTATAAATTTGAAGGCTATTTTATCCTTTCATGGTACAACAAAAAACTTGATGAAAAAGAGATTTTTGGTTGTACAGGAGCATTATCATATACATTTAAGCTCCAAACTGGCCACACTAAGTAACTAAAAATGGAGAAGGAAAGAAAGATGAGAAGTGCAACAACAGGAGAGAAAACTGCATGCATATCGATCATTTTTTTCTTGCAAAAAGAATATATATATATATAAGTCCCAACCAATCTCATGTGTCTAAACACTTGACCTATCTGCACATATGGGGGTTTGAACACCCGACTCCAGAGGACTTAGAACTGACTTTGCAGATGCCAACCAAAAAGTCGCGGAACACAACACTGGCGTCGTCGTCCTCGATCGGCTCTGCTAGGGTTTCGCTGCATGACGAACCCTAGCGACCGCGCATCTCCTCCGGCTTCATCTTCTTCGCTGCTCTCCGTGCGCAGCGTCGTTTTCGTCCGGCGCTGAAGTT
This sequence comes from Papilionanthe hookeriana x Papilionanthe teres, assembly GCA_022702705.1. Classification (NCBI taxonomy): domain Eukaryota; kingdom Viridiplantae; phylum Streptophyta; class Magnoliopsida; order Asparagales; family Orchidaceae; genus Papilionanthe; species Papilionanthe hookeriana x Papilionanthe teres. Next base: position 42,532,597 of record CM040421.1, read on the forward strand.
CGTCTGCTCTTATCGAGCTGCAGATCGAGCTCCGTGCGTCAACTGGAGATCGCGTCCGGGTCGTTGCTCTCCTTGCGAAGCGTCGTTCGTCTAGCGCTGAATATCCGTGCGTCTTCGAGCTGCAGATCGAGCTTCGTGCGTCTTCTACTGATCGCGTCTGTGTCGCGTTCCTCCGCGTGCCGCTGCGGTGCTGCTGCGGTGCTTTCACTGTCGTATCCTTGCGGCACTTCTGCAGCAGCGAGGGTCGATCTCAGCTTTGTTCGAAACTGAAGAAGGAAACAAAGTTTCACAAGCTTGACAGTGAGCACAACGGGCTACTTCCGTCAGCGGCTGGTGCAATCTTGACAGTGAGCGGCTGGTGCAAGCTTGACAGTGAGCCTCTTCTCCGCCTCTGGTTTTCTGTGCCGCCTTCATGGCAGTGACCTCTTCTGTCCCCGTTAATGTGCAGAGTTATGCACAATGGGCTAAGTTTACTTTTGCCGAAGTTGTAGGCAGGGATAACACCTCTCACAAAAAAATTTTTGATCATCTTTTCTTTCCACAATCCTTTCATGATGTTGCGGCTAGTAAAATAGAGCGACATTTTATTAGGTCGATAGGTGAAAAGGATGGAAAACCTGCTGTTATCTTCAGTACCCAGGAAATGAAGGCTCTCTCTGATGATGTTAAGTTCACTCTAATTGGGAAATTTCAATTTGGTCATTCCAAGATGGATTTGGTTAGAAAGTTCTTTAAGAATCTGAAGCTCATTGGAGGATATAAGTTGGGAGTTTTGGATGGTAGACATTTACTTATTAGAATACAAAAGGAAGAAGATTATACTAGAATCTTTGCTCAACAATCTGTTTTGGTTGCAGTCACACATACGAAGCTTATCAAATGAACTCTTGATTTTGACCCATCTAAGGAACCTCCTGTCGTTCCTATGTGGTTCAAGCTTCCGGAACTTCCCTTTCATTTGTACCAACGAAAAATTTTATATAACATCAGTCAAGCTCTTGATACTCCTCTCAGAATTGGTTCACCTACTTTTGATATGGTCTCGCCTGGTGGTGCCAGAGTTTAGGTGGAGAGGGATTTTACTCTCCCAGATGTGGATCAAATTTGGATCACGGATGGTGAAGATGGGTTTTAGCAGGAGGTAGTGGTAGAAAACAAACATCTTTTTTGCCAGCATTGCAAAATGTTCGGGCACAATAGGGACACTTGTTATAGGCTGCATTCTCCCTCAAGGAAAAGGGCTTCTGGGCCTTCTTTAGATGCTGTTGAGATTCCACAACAAAGAGTTAATGCTACCTTGGTTCAAAAGGGGAACAGGGTAGCATCTGAGGCTGACAAGGTTGTCGGGGAGACTCCTCAGCAGGCTGCACAAATTGTCACCCCGGTGGCTAGTCACACGTCCAACACTGTGGTTACTGAACAAGCTGGAAGGGTGGCCCTTCCTCCTGTGGTGCAAACCGCCCAGGTGGCTACTATAGCTGTCGATTCTGACCGATACATCAAAAAATTTAGCAGAAATAGAAGAAACCTCCAACTTACTGCTGCACCCACCGGTAAGATTCAGCAGAATCTGACAACAGAAAAGGAAGAAGCAAAAGAAGAAGTAAAAGAAGATGAAGAAGAAGATGATGAAGAGGATTGGCAGGTTTACACTTCTCGACGGAAAAAGAAGCATGAGGATACTCTACTAGTTGATGATACCTTAGTTACTCATGGCAATGGAGTAGCACTTAAGAGCTTACTCTATGGATCTCCTAGAAACAGAGCGAGAGCAACGCGATCTCGTTCTTAGACATTGTTATTGTTATTTATGTCCTGATCTTTGGATCCTTTTGTTAGCTTTGTATTGTAGGGGTAGGGCTTCATTTTTTGGGCCCCTCCGCAAGCTCATGTAACCATTTTTATTTCAATAAAATTGGCCCTAGGGCTTTTAATATATATATATATATATATATATATATATATATATATATATATATATATATATCGTGTGTGTGTGTGTGTGTGTGTGTGTGTGTGTGTGTGTGTGTGTGTGTGTGTGTGTGTGTGTGTGTGTGTGTGTGTGTGTATACACATTTGTTATAGACTGCATCCTCCTTCAAGAAAAGGGCTTCTGGGCCTTCCTTAGCTGCTGTTGGGAATTCCCAACAAAGAGTTGATGCTACCCTGGTTCAGGAGAATAGGGTAGCATCTGATGCTGATAACGCGTTCAACAGTTTTAACTCAGTTGACAAGGCTGTCGGGGAGACTCCTCCGGTGGCAAGTCAAATGACCAACACAGCTGTTACTGAACAAGCTGGAAGTGTGGCCCTTCCTCCTGTGGTGCAAACTGCCCAGGTGGCTACTATAGCTGTCAAGTCTGACCGATACATTAAAAAATTTAGCAGAAAAAGAAAAAACCCCCAAGTTATACCCATTGCTGCACCCACCGCTTTGAATCTGCAGGATCAGTCAACAGAAGAAGAAGAAGTTGAAGAAGATGAAGATGAAGAAGATTGACAAGTTTACACTTCTCGACGGAAGAAGAAGCCTGGGGATACCCTTCTACTTGATGATACCTTGATTACTCATGGAAATGGAGCAGCACTGAAGATATTTCTTTATGGATCACCAAGAAACAGAGCGAGAGTACTGCCTTCGCGTTCTCGTTCTTAGACATTGTTATTGCTCTTTTTCTGTTCTGATCTTTGGATCCTTTTGTTAGCATTGTATCGTAGGGGTAGGGCTTCATTTATGGGGCCCTCTCCTCAAGATTCTGTAATCGTTTTATTTTTAATAAAATAGGCCCTTGGGCTTTAATACACACACACACACACACACACACACACACACACGTGTGTGTGTGTGTATATGTTCATAATATTTGCTTGTTTAGCATGTTCTATGCACGAGGAGTATTACTTACAAGATGGTGGTAGGCTTACATGACATCTTTCTGTAAATGTTCTCTCTACAAATATAAGAATAAGGCTACGCACATCAAAGATCAAATCCTGTATTATCAAATCTATATCCTAGTTGGCTTCCACTTGTACTAACTCTTTGTGCTAAATATTTGTATGGTATTGGTTCTACACTTTTTCACGAGGAAATGATTGTGTATGCACTTAGGCGGCGTTTAGGGCAGCTTATTAGCTGTGGCGGCGTTTTGAATGTGCCGCCTCTTGGGGCAGTTTATTCGAAAACGTCAGTTCTCTTTTTACATTAAACGCGGGCCACAGATCGAACCCTGCTGCCTGCGTTTCATAAAACATTTTGATGAGGTTGCCCTACTTTTTCGCATATCGTCTGCCCTAATTCCCTCTTCGCTCCCTCTCGTCCGTCTTTCTTGCCCCTCTTTCTTTCGCGCACTTCTCTCCCTCTCACCCGTCTCTCTCGCCTCTCTTTCTTTCGCGCGCTTCTCTACCTCTCACCCCTTTCTTTCGACATTGTCCTCCTACTCTTTCTTTTAACCCCAAACCTTCACTATTTTTCTCTGTAAGTACCTTTGGTAACCGCCGATGGATTCATTTGTATTGTGCGATATTATGCTCTCTAGTTTGCAGTTTTTGTTTATGCTCTAACGGACTTGGTAACTGCTGATGGATCTGATTTGCCATTTGCAATATTATGCTCTAATGGGGAGTGCATGAAGTTCTCAACTTTTTCTATTATGCTCTGATGGAGTTTGCAATTTGCAATTTCTGCCAAAATTTTTTCTATTAAACCATTGTGGAATGCATGAAATGGTAGAAGTTTGTGGGTTATGTAAATGCATATTATTTCTCTTACTGGCAATATTAGTGATGCATGGAATCTACTTGCTGCCTTTGATTGCATTCAGTCTTTGGAGGAGAAATTTGGTTGTTCTCAACCTATCCCTACTATATTGTTAGATTTTAACAATTGTATTTCTACTTCTGGCTTGGTACAACTTCCTGGTACATGCTTTTTTTAAGCTAGTTGGATTGAGCTTCATGCAATAGTCATTGCCTAAGGTTTTTCCTCACTCTTTCTATAAAGTGATGGAGTTTTATTCTTCTGATCATTCTCCTATCAATTTTTTTGAGATCACCTTTTAAGCATAAAAGTAGATTTTTATATAAGAATTTTTGGAGCCTTTGTTTTAGTTTCTTTGTGGTTGTTCATAATGCTTATGTTAAACCTATTAGAGGTGATATGAAGTCTCGACAGATTGCTACTTTAAATATGCTTGAGACTTCTACTTCTACTAATCAGCTAATCTCAATCATGTTCTTTTCAAAAAAAAAATGTCAATGCTTATATTGTGAATACAAGTGGATTAAACAAAGAGCCAAGTGTTCTTATGATAAAGAGCTCATTTTTGCATCTTTAAAGGTTCAAAATCAGCTTTATGACGCATTGTCGTGTGAAATAAGGTGCTAAATGAAGTTGACGACTTTTTGGAAACTGTGCATTTTATTCACTTATTTTGGATTCTCATTTTTAAGAGTTTGAGGAAAATTAAAATTAAGAATGACATTACAAGATGGTTTGATTCTTGGACTTTTTGAATTATATACATTTTGGTTTGTTACTTAAGCTTATTGAATTGATGACATTGAAGTTCATCCTTTAGTTTTGTGAATTGAGGGTGCTGGATTGATTCAGCCTTGCTAAATTAGCATTTCATATATTAAACTTAGTTCATTGGGTTTATTTAAAGTTTTTTGTTGGTAGTTTGTGAATTGAGGGTGCTGAATTGATCCAGCCTTCTTGGGAGTTGTTCTATTGGTTTCTTTTTTGGAGGAAGTCTCTTCTCATTCGCTATTCAATAGAATCTTTCTTTCTTTATGTATGTTATTATGGAAGATATCCCTCTTGAGATTTTGCTTGTCTTATTTTGACTTTTCTTCCTTTTTTTGTGAATTCATTACTTTGCTTTCTACCTAACAGTGGTACCCACATTTTTTGACTTGAAAGGAAGATTTTGTTTTATCTTTTCCCTTTTACTTGCTAGCAATGCAATGAGTAAGACCAAAGAGATCGGGTCATCGACTATGTGGGATAGGAATGTCACTGTTATGTTTTGCGACATCTGTCTAAGGGAAGTCGATCTGGGAAATAGACCTACTACCTGTTTTAACAAAGAAGGGTGACAAAATCTTATGGCAAAGTTCAAGGAAATGACAGGAAATGATTATGATACGTTGAAATTTAAGAACAATTGGGCTCAACTAAAGAAGGATTGAAATTATAGAAGGAACTAGACAGAGGATCCACAGGATTGGGTTGGGATCCGGTGAATCAGAAAAGAGATACTTTAAAGGCTTGGTGGACTGAGAAATTAGAGGTAATAATCTATCTAATGAATACTTCTTATTTCATTCCTTATTCTATTAAGCTGTTATAATTGACAAAGTTGTCATATGTTGCAACTAGTTTCAGCCGCCAGAAAATTCAAATTCAGTAGTATTGGTTCGGTTCTAGTGGATAAGTTGGACGCTATGTTCAATGGGGTTGTTGCAATGTGAATTCATGCGTTCACCCCAAGTGAGCATTGGTTTACATACCAGATGACTTGGAGGCCGAGTGGTTAGGTGATTCAGGTGAATGCCCCAAACTAAACCATAGAGAGCTGGAGTCCACATGACAGTCAAAACGGCCTAGGGTTGAGAAAAGGAAAAAAAGAGTTGTTTTCGTCATAAACTCAATAGAAGAATTGCTAGAATCATGTAAAATTCAGGCCGATACTTCACGGGACACCTCCATAGGCGACTTTCTTCGAGTCCTTGATACATAAGTCGAAGTTAAGTTTGATAAGTCATTCTATTTGAACTCATTGAACTTGTTGGAAGACCTGACACACAGACAGATATTCATGCAGAAGGACCCCAAATTTCGAGTCGACTATTTATGTTTTTTTATGGACAAATGATGTCGTACAGATATTGTGTATTTGCTTTATTTTTTTTCACATTTCTTTCATGATTGTTTATTTGCATTTCACATTTGTTTTGTAGATGTTTATTTGCTTTCTGGTCAGTATAATCCAATTTCAGTTCTTATATATTCTTTTTAACGTTGTCTAATTTGCACTTATTGCCTTAGTAGAATACTTTTTCACGATGGATTCACAATAACTGAGCTTTAGTAGAAAACTGGTGGTTATGATTCTATTGTACAAATATTACAACTGCTACGTTGATTGAACTCCCTGCATGACATCGAATTGTATTGGTGATAAATGGATCGACGAGTTACTACAAGGACACCCCACACGGTTCAATAATATGTTATGTATGACCAAGGTCATATTTCTCGATCTGCTCGATGAACTACATAGAAATCATGGACTGCACAATTCCTCAAGAATGACAATAAGAGAGATGTCAACGATAACTCTCCACATTTTATCACATAATAAATCAATTAGAGGAGCAACAAAGCGAGTCCAGCATTCATCGGAGACAATCGACATGTATCAGCATGTATTTCTCGGTGGGTTTGAGAGATTTTGTTAGTTTAGTGGAAAATTTAATTAAGCCAGAGAATCTAACATTCGAGTGTATTCCGACAAATATTGCAAATGACCCGTGGTACATGCCATTCTTTAAGGTAATTTTTTATAACACATGACATTCGGATGTCAAAATGAGTTACATGAAATTCACAACTTAAAATGATCTTACAGAACAATATTGAAGTAGTTGACGGAACTCACGTGGATTCACGAGTATCTAGTACTGAGAAGCTCCCATACATTGCACGGTGTGGAGGCCAACGCAAAATGTGTTGACCGTCTATGACTGCAACATGTGCTTTATTTTTTTGATGACTGGTTGAGAAGACAACATACACGACAATCGTATTTATTCTTTTGCGACACGAGACCGACGATACGGCTTCTCGCACCCACCTTCAGGTTTGTAAATATATCAACCACGATTGATTTTTTAGTTTGTTACTAATTACGATATTTTGGCAAGTAAATATTATTTGGTCGATACTGAATATCCTTTACAGAGGGGGTATCTGAAGTCATGTCCAGATACGAAGTATCACATTCATGATTTCGAAAGATCCAGTGGTGTTGCTCGCGACAGAAAGAAAATGTTTAACAAAAGGCACTCCTTATGCTGCGTAATTGAAAGAACTTTTGAGATGTGGAAGAAAAAATGTGTCATACTACATGATATGCCGACTTACCAATTTTCAAAACAAGTACAGATTGTGGTGACCATGTCGGCGGTCCACAACTACATTCGACGACATGTGGACTTCATCTTAGCTGATGATGATCACATGCAGGTTTCACCAGAAGCATTTGAATCTCATATAGGCCAGTCTATACCACAGACAGAGGTGGAATCTTAGGAAGATTACACCCAAGATGGCAAAGGTGTCGCGGAAATGGCTGCATTGAGAGAGTGGATAACGGACGAGATTGTTCGATGTCGACTGTACGTCTCTTTTTTATTTTATAAACTCTGTTTGTTTAATGTCACTTGTATTATGAAAATTTATGGTAATTTTTGTATTAGAGTTATTGACGGAGCTCACGTGGATGCACGAGTATCCAATACTGATAAGGTCCCATACATTGGACGGTGTGGAGCGCCAACGCAAAATGTGATGATCGTCTGTGACTTCAACATGTGCTTCACTTTTTGTGATGATTGGTTGAAAAGATGGCGTACATGACAGTGGTATTTTTTCTTTTGCGACACGAGACCGACGACACGGCTTCTTGCACCCACCTTCAGGTTTGTAAATATATCAACCACGATTGATTTTTTTAGTTTGTTACTAATTACAATATTTTGGCAGGTAAATATTGTTGGGTTGATACTGAATATCCTTTACAGAGGGGGTATCTGAAGTTGTATCCAGGTACGAAGTATCGCATTCATGATTTCGAAAGATCCAGAGGTGTTGCTCGCGACAGGAGGAAAATGTTTAACAAAAGGCATTCCTCCTTATGTAGCGCAGTTGATAGAACTTTTGGGGTGTGGAAGAAAAAATGGGTCATACTACGTGATATGTCGACTTACCCATTTCCAAAACAAGTACAAATTGTGGTGACCACAATGGCGGTCCACAACTACATTCGAAGATATGTGGACTTCATCCTACTGATGACAATCACATGCAGCTTCCAACCGAAGCATTTGAATTTCATATAGGCCAGTCTATACCATAGACCAGTGGAATCTTAGGAAGATTACACCCAAAATGTCGAAGGTGCCATGGCAATAACTGTATTGAGAGAGTGGATAACAGACGAGATTGTTCAATGTTGACTGGACGTCTCTTGTTTATTTTATAAACTCTGTTTGTTTAATGTCACTTGTATTATGGATATTTATGGTAATTTTTGCATTGGAGCAGTTGACAGAACTCACGTGGATGCACGAGTATCCAATACTGAGAAGGTCCCATATATTGGACGGTGTGGAGCGCCAACGCAAAATGTGATGACCGTCTGTGACTTCAACATGTGCTTCACTTTTGTGATGACTGGTTGAGAAGACAGCGTACACGACAGTCGTGTTTTTTCTTTTGCGACACGAGACCGACGACACGGCTTCCCGCACCCACTTTCAGGTTTGTAAATATATCAAACACGATTGAGTTTTTAATTACTAATTACGATATTTTGGCAGGAAAATATTATTTGGCCACGATGACGGTCCACAACTACATTCAATGACATGTGGACTTCATCCTAGCTAATGACGATCACATGCAGGTTCCACCAAAAGCATTTGAATTTCATATAGGCCATTCTATACCACAGACATAAGTGGAATCTCGGGAAGATTACACACAAGATGGCGAAGGTGCCGCGGAAATGACTGCATTGAGAGAGCGGATAACGGACGAGATTGTTCGATGTTGACTGGACGTCTCTTGTTTATTTTATAAACGATGTTTGTTTAATGTCACTTGTATTATGGAAATTGATGGTTTTGTAATGCGATACCGCACCGCCACCACATTGCCGCCTCAAACGCACCCTAAGGATTTGGTGAGGTAACAAATCAAAAAAGGGGAAATTCCAGATATGTAATCATATTATAATATTTAATTATTATTTTTCTAATTCAATTAATGTTAAGTTAAATTAAATAATTTTATGTTAGGTTAAGTGTAGTTATATGTTGTGATGCGTGCTAGAAAATTCGCGGCGTTAGAGTAACAGATTATCGTCTTAGCATTGTACGAAAATTCAACACACACAGATGAAAGAGAAACAAGTGGTGACGACTCTAGAAGTTTTTATGTGGAAACCCGTAAAGATAAAAACCACGAGGCCTGACCCAATTGCGGAAATCCGCTATTGATTGATGGTTACAAAAATCTCTTGTCCCATGGTCGGGAAATTGTAACTATATTTTTCAGATTATAACATCGATTGACGGCGTCTGGTTGGTGATCGATGGTTGTTAGCGGTGGTCGATAAAGGTTGACATAGGTCAATGGAGGATTGCAGTGATCGACAACAGTCATTGGTTGACGGCGTTCAACATTAGTCGACGGTGGCCGGAGGTGGTCGATGACGGTAGGCGGTGGTCGACAGAGGTCAAAGGAGGTCGGCGGTGATGGACGGAGGTCGGCGGTGGTTGTCGGAGGTCGACGATGGTCGACGACGGTTGGCGGTGATGCTGAGCTGCAATTTCTCCTCAAGGCCTCAGACTCTCTCTAGCCTTCTTCATTTTCATGTGAGGGGTGGGGGTCTATTTATAGTGTTCTGGGAGCAAGTAATGGAGGAATATGAACCATTTTTATCGGACGGTCCAGAAAGTTTTTTTCAATCATAGCGCGTTTAATGGACATTTGAGTGCCTTAACGATGTCCGAATTGAGTGATCGTGGGTTTGTTGGATTCGTCTTGTCGAGACGATCGATTTAAGTATATGCTTGCTAGTGTTGGCATCTGCTTGACATTCCAAATGTGTCTGAAAATTTCTCATGGTGATTTAATGACTTGATTTGATTCGAATTGGACTGATTTTGATATCATTAGATTTCTCTCATCAAGCCGGTCAGTTTGACTATAAGTTTGCTGAAATCAAAGTTTTGGATGGCTTTTTATCAAGATTTGAATACCCTGCTAAAAATATTGTCTCGAGATCCATGCCAAGCCTCGAGATTCGTGCTGGATAATGAAAATTTATTGGTAGCGAATCAGTTGTCCTTCTATTTTCGGGCAAGACCATTTTTAACCGTCGGAAATATCAAGATCCATAACATTTATGTCATTTATACGTATCGATTTATATTTATATGAATAAGAATACTCGATTAAGTTTACTATTAGAAAGATATAATATCATATCCAACAAAATAAATTAAGCCTAGCTCAGTCGCAGTGTCATTTTTGTTGTTTACGGTTGTGGGGGTTTCGATCCCTCCTGAAGTAAAATTTATTTTTATGGGCTCCTTGTCGGGCCTATCTCCGCGTTGTGGTCGCACTGTATTTTTGAGCTAGCTCGCCCTGTACTCCTTGTGGTCCCGGAGTTTGGGCTGATGTTAGGTCGTCTTGCGGGCCCAACTGTGCAAACTGGCGAGCTGGATCGGCAGGTCAACCGACCTGCGCCCATCTACCGTTCGAACCAGATGCCGAGTTGGAGCCGGATCAACAGAGGAATTGGATCGATGGTGGGAGCTGGACAACGGGAATACAAACGGAAACCATCGGGAATCCGAACAATTGTGCGAGAATCTGAATGCGGGAACCGAGGGGTTTTTTTTTAAGAATCTGAAAAAAAGTACTTGGAATTTGAGCAGATATTTATATATTTAAAGCGTTATTTTTTATGCAAATGTGAAAAGTTTTTTTTTGAACATTTTAATGCTTGCACTCCTTTTTGAATGGTTTATATATTTTAATGCTTGAAGCTATTTAGTAGGAAACATTTAATGGTTTCACTTCTTTTTAAAGTCTATAATAATGAGCATTTAATGGTTGAATCACTTTTTGAGCCTATAAATAGGGGCCTGAAGAAGAGGGTAGAAGTGGAGTCCTTAGCTGATTCAGGATTTCCCAGAAGAAGACAATCGTCCTTCATAGCGGTGAAGAGTTGTAGCGCATAGTTGCAGCGAAAAATTACGGTGCGGATTTGCAGCAAATAGTTGTAGCGAAGCGTTGCAGCAAAGTGTTGCGGTGCAGAGTTGCAGCAAAGTGTTGCGGTGCAGAGTTGCAGCAAAGTGTTGCGGTGCAGGGTTGTGGTGAAGTTTCGCGGCGAAGCATTGCGGTGAAGTTTCGCAGCGAAGAGTTGCGGTGAAGTGTCGCGGCGAACGTTGTGGTGAAGTGTCGTGGTGAACCATTGTAGCGAAGCATTGCGGCAAAGTGTCGCGGCGAACCGTTACTGTGAAGCGTTACAACGAAACGTTGTTGTGTAACGTCGTAGCGAACCGTTGCTGTGCCGAGTTACGGTGCAGAGTTGCGACGAAGTGTTGCAGCTAAGAGTTGCGATACTGAGTTACGGTGTAGTGTTGAGTGTCGAATTTTGATGTAGAGTTGCGGAAAAAAGTTGTGTTGCGAGTTATGTTGCAGTGTTGCGACGGCGAGTTGCGGTGCAGAGGAAAGTCGTCCCGTCCTGCGTTGCAGGCAAGCACCAAAAATCTTCTTTCGCATGTGAAGAGGAAAATCATCTCCGTCCTGCGTAGCAGGCAAGCAAAGTGATATTCTCGTTGCGGTGAAGAAGAAAATTGTCCTCGTCCTGTGTAACATGGAAGCAACGAGATCTTTTTTCTCGTTGCAGTGAAGAGGAAAGTCATCCCCGTCATGCGTACCAGACAAGCAACGAATTTTATTTCTTGTTGGTGTCGTATATTCCGTCGGAGATTTTATTGTCGCCCTTGCACATTTTGGAAGTGATGAAGAAATGTTGTAGCTTTTTCGCCGCCTTTTGAGGGGAAGATTTTCATGGTTATTTGTTAACGATATCTGGAAACTCCCTTAGAATCATGAGAAGTGCTGGAGTTTTGGGAAGGCGATGCCGACTCTACCCGAAGATGAGCAGGTTTGTTGTAGCCCTTGTACAATTGTATTTTGAGTATTTAAAGCATTTTTAATCATATAATGTGACATTTGTAGATGATGATAATGTATTTCTTTGCTTCTTCCACGGTTGTTGTGGCTTCTCAATTATACAAAATTCTGAAATTAAAGTTAGCACACAAATTTTATAAAATGAAGAATCGTGTACCTTTTGTGGTTCATGCCTTCCGAGGTTGTGCCCTCTCGGATCTATTCCCTATACGAGCTTGAATTGTTATCTTATGAGGCTCGTAGCCTTCTGAGGACTTCGAGTGTACCTGTGTCTTTTGAGGCTTATAGCCTTCTGAGGTCTTTGAGTAGACATCGTGTCAAACACTTGCTCTCATGGAATCTTTCTAGCAAGGTATCTGTCCACCAATAGCTTTCCAGAGGATCACCCCTTGGGCTGGTCTTCAAAGAGTATTGTATTATCCCGTCGAGTCTTGTCAATTGGGCCCGACTTCCACGGCATGGTTAAAAAAAGAATTCGTTAAGGATGTAAGACTGGTTCTGAGTTGTATAATCAGAGATGCTCGACAGTACTAACCCGTAGTGAATAGATTCATATGAAATCTTCTGTAGATGGTTGACCTATCATCGGTTGTTGGTCGAAACTTTTGCTTGAACACGAGAAACCTGTTGTGGAAGAGGTCAAAAGGAAGAGGTCAAAGGAAATCCACTAAGGAATTTTGACATATCTGAGGCTGTATGTCGAAGCTTCTGCTTGACGACGGTAGCCTGTAATGGAAAAGGTCAAAATGAATCCACAAAGGATTGACCTATCTGAGGCTGTATGTCGAAACTTTTGTTTTACGACTGTAGACTTTAATGGAAGAGGTTGAAGGGAATCCACCAAGGATTTGACCTATCCAAGGTTGTATGTCGAAGCTTTTGCTTGACGACGGTAGCCTGTAATGGAAGAGATCAGATCGAGTCTCCTTGCGATCGATAGGCATAGAATAAGGTGTCAGAGATGCTCTGCATTTCTCGAGACTAGGGCGTAGATCACAATGGACCGCATGCTTTCTCAGAAATATGGTTGCAGTCATACTCAAGAAAAATGTTTGCCAACTTATTAGTTGTTGCCTTTGAATCTTTTGCCCCCCGAGCGGGGATATTTTCATGCGAGTTTGTAAAATAGCACATGTACCAAGCCCTGCAGAGACCGGCTTCTTGATCTCGTTGAAAAACTCTAGTTCGGTGAGGGGTACTTAGAAAGCGTTATTTGTAAGAAGATTGCCCCCTGTCTAGGAGCAGTTTTATAAGTCTTGTTGTCTAAACGAAATGTGGGCTGACAACCCTACCACAGTCGTGCCCGGAACGTTAATGTGAAAGACCTTTCAAGATTACATTGAAGGTTGCCTCCCAACCTGGAAGAAATTGTGAAAGACTTCATGTCTGAATAGGATGCAAGTAGACAACCCACTATAATTGTGCTCGGGATGTTAACGTGAATGTCCTTTTGAGGCTGCAGTGAAGGTTGCCCCCCACGTTAAAGAATGCACGAGGGATTATCTTCAAGATGTAAAGAAAATTTCTTTGCCAATTGGATGATATACATCATTGAGAAATGAAGTAGAGGATCAATGTCTTAGAGTTGAAGACAGTGTCGAACGGTGGTTCATTTCCCACATACGAAGCCAAACAGATGCGTGCTAGAAAATTCGCGGTGGTAGAGTAACAAATTATCGTCGTGGCGTTGTACAAAAATTCAGTACACACACAAATGAAAGAAAAATAAGGGGTGACGACTCCAGAAGTTCTTACGTGGAAAACCCGTTGCGGAAATCCATTATTGATTGATGATTACAGAAATCCCTTGTCCCACAGATGAGAAATAGTAACTATATTTTTCAGATTACAACGTCGACTGATGTCTTCTGGTTGGCGGTGATCGATGGTGATTAGCGGTGATCGATAGCGGTAGGCATAGGTCATTGAAGGTCTGCGGTGATCGATGACGTTCGATGGTGGTCGACGACGGTCATCGTTGGTTGACGGCGGTCAACGTTGGTCGACGGAGGTCAGCGGTGGTCAACGACGGTCGGTGGTGGTCGTTGGAGGTCGACGGCGGTCAGCAGTAGTGCTGAGCTACAACATCTCTTCAAGGTCTTAGGCTATCTCTTTAGGCTTCTTCCCTTTCTTGTGAGGGGTGGGAGTCTATTTATAGTGTTCTAGGAGCAATTAATGCAGGAATATGAACCATTTTGATCGGACGGTCCAGAGAGTTTCCTTCAGTCATACGGCATTTAGTGGACATTAGAGTGCTTAACGATGTCGGAATCGAGTGATCTTGGGCTCGTTGGATTCGTCTTGTCGAGACCATCGATTCGAGTATAAGCTTGCTAGTGTCGGCATCTGCTTGACTTTCAAAATGTGTATGAAAATCTTCTAAGCGTGGTTTAATGACTTGATATGTGCTTGATTTGACTCGAATTGAACTGAATTCGATATCATTAGATTTCTCCCATCGAGCCTGTCAGTTTGACTATAAGTTTGTTGAAATCGAAGTTTTGGATGACTTTTTATCAAGATTTGAACTCTTTTTGCTAAAAATATTATCTCGAGATCCGTACCAAACCTCGAGATTCGTGCTGGATAGTGAAAATTTGTTGGTGGCGAATCATATTGCTTGTTATGTTAAGCAAGAGGTGTCATCGAAATTTCTTAAATCACACACACACACACACATAAAAGTGGATAATTATATTTTTATTTTATAAATAATTTTGTTTATTTATGAAAACAATTGCAACTATTTTTGCCACTTTTAGTACTTCTCTTAAAAATGCAAAATTCCAAATTATTAAATGTTAAATTAAAGAAAGAAATAAAATACGATATATGCATGAATATGGAGTCACCCTCATATGACACTGACAGAGAATGCGATGTACTCGTGCACATTAAATGTAAATAGAAATAAAAATGTTTGCCTGACTTTTTGGTTAGTTGAAAAAAGTTAAACATATATTTTTAGTATATGTTTAGACGGTGACTCTTTTTGGTAGATATTGCAACAAAAATAAATAAAAGTAAACATAAACTACTTTCTTTATTGTTTTCTTTTTACAGCTCACACCTTCATTTGTTAACATTTTTTACTTAGAGAATAAATAGATTCTATAAAACGTGTAAAGACGCCGATGATCACACTTATAGATATTACATTTTAGGTTTTTTTTTTTTTAATTATTTGTAAATATTAAAAATCTATATGAACTAGTTATAAATTAAAATTTTATAGAATAGAATGACTTTTTTGTGTTTGTATGAGATTTAATTATTAAATGAAACTGTTAGATAGTTTTTCTCCTTCCGACCGTCCGTTGCCGCTTTAGTAATCTAAGCTCCCAGGCCGAGTCATGACACATCATTTGCTCATGCACTCTAAACAATATTTAATACTTCCCTTCTCAAGTATGCCCAAGTTCTTAATCCATATACAAACAAAAACAATTATGAATGTGTCAATTACTTTCCCAATTACTAATAATCCACTAGGAAACTATCTCAATGTATAACGAACATTCAAACTTGGCAATACCTTTTTTTTTAAAAAAAAGGGAAGCTCTATTGTCTTAGCATTACATTTTTATCTCTACTGTATAATTTTTTAATCTAGCATTGCAAATTTATCATTATTCTTGATTTTCACGACATGTTAATGTTAGAGCCATTAAAATGAGTAACGATGATTTCTTGCACAATGAAATATGTGCAGAGAGCCGTACAATCGTATTATAAAATGGCGTGTTTTAAACAGAATATCTACGTTACTTAATATCACAATCAAACTTTATATAATCTGCTTAGAAACATAAATTAGAATTTATAATTACATGGCCATATACAGAAGAAAGTTACCTGTAAATATACTGAAAGGCACCAAGTATTCTTGATTCCTCGTAGGTTGCCTGCTTTCCAAGTATTTTTAATGCATCTGGTGCATGGACGGTGATTATGCATTCATCATAGAGTTCCTCTAAACCACTTTTTGTTATGACACAGCAGCCTGTGGAAAACAAGCCATGTATTGTTGAGGATGTCAAAAACAAAACACATTCTTCTAAGTAATGTTCTCCATCAAACTAACAGGTATGCACGAATTTAAGTTTTATTATTATTATTATTATTATTATTATTATTTATAATAATTATTTATGGAGCGTTAAAAGGCCCTGATATTGATGGTGGGAAGAAGAAAATATTGACACAATTTGGTGCGATCAATATACAAAACCTTCTTTCCCTTTTGTTCTCTTCCCCTCTTTCCTTCTTACTACCTCCCTAATATAAGTATTTCCAAATCAGAACTTCTGAATATTTTTATTCATCATGCTTAAATTTTGAGATGTGATTTTATTCTTGTTTTTTATTTTAAAAATCTTTCCTAAAATCTAAATTTTAATTTTATTCTCCTTTCTTTTAAAAAACCTTTCCTAAAATTCAAAATTTAATTTTATTATTTTTCTTATTTTAAGTATTGCCTAAAATAAAGTCACAGTTTTATCATAAATAGAGGATGATGTGCTTAGAGTTAGGGGTCTTATTTTTGGTATCTGAATTAAGGTTTTAGCCTTGGTATTTTCCCTTCTAGGGCTGTATCCGACGTCGAGATAATGCTTCGGCTATCCATTGTCCGAGGTGGTGATGATCTTTAGTGGTGCTCCAGCTTTAGCCCAACTCTGACGAGGCATCTATCTTACCATACTTCCGTTTTCCTGCTGTCATTTTCGAATTTAGCCACCGCAACCCCCTCTTCCACTGCTGCCAGCCACCTTCCTACTTCTGTTAAGCTACTGCCCCACCAACTTGCTGTCCAACCCTTTTAGACCCTTCCCGGTAGCCCGCCGACATCCCTACAGAAGCTGCCTTGCTATCCTGGCCTTTCTCATCGCTGCTAGGGCTTTTTGCTTGCTGTCCACCCTTCGAAAGTGTTGGCGAACCTTTCTAGCTGCTGCCCTACTTCTGCAACAACCCCCACCTCTCCTGCCTTCACCGCAACCACCAATCCAGTCTTCAACAAAGTTTCTACTTTCTCCAACTGCGGTTCGATGTTGTTACTATCGCTAGCCTGCTGTCCTACTTCTTCCACAGCAACACCCCACCTCTCCTGCCTTCACCACAATCTCCAATCCAGCCTCCCATCTCCGGACTCCCTCATCATCAAATTTGTTGTGTCTTCTTTGTTGAGTCATTAGTTATAATCCTTTGTTTTTGTGCTTTTGTTTTACGTGTTAAATTTTTTATTGCCTTCATTGTGAATATATTTTAAGTCAGTAGTAAATTTGTGTCTTACGTCGTGGTTTGGGTTAACTCCGGTATTAAGATCTTCATGAATACTCCAATTCAGTCCATCTATACAACAACAACAACAACAAAGCCTTAATCCCACTAAGTGCGGTCGGCTACATGAATCATTTTTCTCCATTGTATCCTATTTAGTATCAAATTTTCGTTTAATTCTAATAATTTAAGATCATTTTTTATGCAATAAGCCCAAGTTTTCCTAGGTCTACCTTTGCCTTTCTTAACATAAGTTGTATCTAAAACATCTACTCTCCTAATCCGATCATCAGGCCATCTAAGGAGACTCTCTCTAATTTTATCCGTCACTGGTGCAACACAAACCCTATTACGGATATATTCACTTCCCATTTTGTCTCTAAGTGTAAAGCCACTCATCCACCTAATTCAGTCCATCTATACATTGACCAAAACTTCAAATTAGTTTATTGGATGCCATTATCATCATCATATTTGATAGTAATTGAATTACCTGTAGAAATCTTAGTTAATCATTAAATAACTTCACATAATATTTATTATCATCAAATCAATAATGAGCTACATATGGGCTTTTTAAAATTTTTGAGAATACACTGGTTTTTCCCAATTAAAAAAAACATAGCTAGTTGAACGTTCTTTCTAAAATAAGCAGTCATTTTTGATAAAAACTAGGCAAAAAATAAATAAATAAATAATTAAAAATTAAAAAAAAAAACAGAAAAAAAGAAAAAACAAAAGAAAAAACAAACATGTCCTGGAAAATGGCAATAAGCTTATTTTCTAGTTTTAAAGAACAGAAATAGAGGCTACAGTATCTATCGCCATGTAAAACATCAAATAAACTATTAAAAGCTTGAGACTCTTGGTGCAAGAAGATTTGTTTTACTTGATTTGCCCTCCCTATGAAATGGATGTTTATTCTCATATTTCCATATTTTTGTGGATTTATGAATCAGCAGAAATGCTGTTCTGTATCGCAAAGTAAAAATGGCATATGTCTTGAAATAAATACACATTTAATATTGCTCTCCTTTTATTTTATTTTTCTTGGAACTTCGGAAAATTTGAGTGCAACCCCACACACATAGCATATATATTAGACCTTGAACTCAAAAATCTCTTAGTTGGAAGTCTAAAGTTCTCAACCAACAAAGTAAGATGACTTGTAGTAATTTAGCAGTTAAATCTAAGTAAAATAAAAAACACTATATAGAATGTCTAAAAAGCATGTCAATTGTCAAATATTTTCAAAATTATTTTGCGATAGGTAAAAAAAAATACAACTCACCCTTTGTAGTATTTGATACTGTTTGTACAACACATCCCAACTTTATATGACAACCTCTACCCTTCAACTCTTCTCTTATCTTCAAAACATCATTTTATTTGAAATAAAGGTTAGCATTATAAAAGACAGATCTTTATCATGAGAAGCCAAAATATCAAATTAATTACCTTATTTATGTAGTTTTGTGAGAGGCACCTAGCAGTGAGTCCTTGAGGTCGGGCATTGAGCTATAGGAGAAAATTCGAACAAAAAAAGTTTAGCCACACAAAACAATACTTGGGCTTACTTTGGTATAATTGCTTAGTGCTAGTGTTGTATATTTGAAATAAAATGAACATATTCTTACAAAAAATATGAATTGGTGTACAAGTCAATTTATATGCTGATGAAGTCATAAGGAAAGATATAAAAACAGAATGGTGTCATTTGAATATATTTTCTTATAAACTAAGATTATTCATCAAAAAGTTATGCCTGATAAAAATAAAACAAAATAAACAACAATAACAAAAACAACAACAACAACAACAACAAGCCTTTATTCTACTAAGTGGGGTTGGCTACATGAATCCCTTTCTTTATTGAGTCCTACTGAGTGCCATATTTTCATTTAATTCTAATAAATTAATATATTTTTTAATACAAGATGCCCAAGTCTTTATAGATATACATCTATCTTTCTTAACATAAGTTGAATCTTAAACATCTACTCCTAATCGGATCATCAGATGTTCGATGTTTAATGTGACCAAACTATCTAAGACAATTCTTTTTAATCTTGTCTGTCACTAGAGCTACACCAACCCTGTCACTAATATTCATTTCTCATTTTGTCTGTAAGTGTCAAGTCACCCATCCTCCTAAGCATTCTCATCTCAGCAACACATAACTCTGTTTTATGCATCTATTTTAAAGGCCAACATTCTGCGTCATCTCACCAACATCTCATAAAAATTTTCTTTCTGTCTAAGCGGTACTTTTCTATCACACAATAGGCCTGATGCATTCCTCCACTTCAACCAACCAACTTGAATTCTACTAATAACATCCTTATCTTTATCATCAACACTTTGAACAATAGATCTGAGTTATCTAAAGTGTTCACACCTTTTAATGATTTGATCACCCATACTTACAACTCTGCCACTAGAGCTACTACTGCTAAAATTACATTCCATGTATTCACTTGTAGACCTCCATAATTCAAGTTTTTCTTGAACTCTTTCTCTAATTTTATCTACAAGAAGGATATCATCAAAGAGAAGCATACACCAAGATACATCCTTTTGTAAATGTACAGTTAAAGTACTACAACAGTATTTAATATGAAGTGAATAATCTATAGTGAAGATAATAATTTAACATGAAATAAAAAGATTTTCATATATGTCCTAAGATGAATGAGTAATCTTGGATAAATTATTTAGATTACCTTCATCTTATATAATTTTGCAAAATTAAGCAGAACAATTTTTTTTTAGTGGCATGTTTTAAATTACGTAAAACCAACATATTTGAATATTCTTCAATAAAAGGGCGTTTATATACATATCCTTCAATTTCTATATATATATATATATATATATATCTGACAACTGGAATTTACTTTGTACATTTACACCACCAAAATCTATCATTATCACATTTAAGTATCACTATTTCACTTTTGAAAATGTGAAATACATCTTTTCATGCTTAGGTAAAGTCATCATATATGTAAAAATTAAAGTTTAGGTATTAGACATGTAAATATGTAGGCTTTAAGTCGCATGTATGTAAATCTTTCTGTAAGTATAGTAACAACATTTTGAAATAATATATAAATACTAACCTCTAATAAGTGATTATTGAGGCAAAAAGATAGCACAGTATAAGCAGAGAAGTTCTGTACTTCTTCTAAAGAACATGACCATATAGATGCACATGTAGGTATCTGAATCACACCAAAAAAAAATAATAATAATAATAAAGCAAAAGACAGATCTTTAGAAATAGGCATCCATTAGAAAATATTTAAAAGATTTGAAGGAATTCTTAGATCAAATCTCACAAGAAATGCATTTTGAAATAGCTGAGAGTATCCATGTGACTTTAAGTAGAAATCCAATGTTTCACTGCTGTCCAAATTAGGGTTCTCTTTGTGCTCATTGAGGTACCTTACATATTAAGAGATGTAGGTTTAATAAAGAAAAGATGGCAAAATTATAAAACAAAAAATGGTAACTTGATGTTAAAAAAAATTGTTGAAAATTATGAGGACTTACCTAATGGCATCATTCTTAAAGATGAAGATTTCTTTAAACATATACCAAACAAAAGGGTTCACCATGTTGGCTTTTTTGGCAAACAAACTTCTGAAGCCATTTCGATAGCCCCACTCATAATTCCCATCTTGTAAGCTTATTGAGAATGACATATCTGTTGCTTCCATCTTCACATCAAGTTTCTCGAACAATTTTGTCATGTTTTGAAATAAAATCTGTCATACATAAATACTAAAACTTACACACACACACACATAGAGAGAGAGAGAGGGTGGGGGGGAGTGAGTGAGTGAGAGAGAGAGAGAGAAAGAGAGAGAGAGAGGGAGAAATTAAAAATTAAACAAATGATAGAGAACTCTTGTAAATTTAGTTTGATCCGTGTACCTCATAAATTTAAATAGTGAAATTTATCTTGAAGATCATCAACAAGTTATTTATTTAATTTTGAATTCTTTAAAGCCACTATGCTTTGAAATCTCAAAAATGTTCCCATACGAGTAGAGTTAACAAATAAAAATTTTGATGCAATTTATTAATGATCAGATTCTCTTAAAAGTTCTCGACTTATGTATAACATAATTGTTAAGAATTTAAAATTAAATTATTAATTTTGATTTTATATTTGAAATTCTGAGTGTTGGGGAGAGAGAGAGAGAGATATCCCAACCACTGTTTTTAAGAATTTAAATTGGATTATGAGGGGAGGGGGTGGGTGCGGGGATTGGGGGAGGTACATAGAGAGAGCACTTTCTTTTTAAGAAAAAAAGTTGTGTCAAACTCAAATCAATATTTAGTAGGATCTTAAGCACCCATTAGATCCTAAGCTTTAGTTCTTTTTCTTTTTTCATTTTTTTTATTTGTGGCAAGTGGTCAGGTTGACTCATGGTTGGACCCAAGAAGGGTCCTAGGGGAGGCAATTTCGCCCCTCCCAAATTCAAATTTTTATTTATATAGAAGGGTAATTTGCCTTTTGCCCCTCCAGAAATGTTAGTTTTGCCTTTTCTAAAATATCATTTTGCCCTTTGTTATCATAGATCCTCCCACGTTGGCTCTAAGGGGATAGTTTGTCCCCCTCAAAAAAATAATAATAATAATGATGGTTTTGCCCGTAGGTTGACTTGAAGCTTAAAAGATAGATATTTCATATAGGAATTTATCAAGGAGTTTTTTAGGGGTAGAAAAATATTTCTTCTAAGGCAATCATTATAAAGACTTAAACCTTGATTTAAGTAGAAATAAATACTTAAAAACCCATTGTCGTAGTTGATGTGCATACATTAAAGTGAAAACTTTGTTGTTCCTTAAGGTTTGTTTGGCTGTGATAGTCATTGGCTATGCAAACATTCTGATTTGTTGTATGACGTTCTTAAACATCCACCATCTAATGATCCAATCAGGAGAGTAGATGTTTTAGATTCGACTTATGTTCAGAAAGGCAGAGGTAGATCTAGGGAGACTTAGGCTTATTGTATAAAAAATGATTAAATGAAAATATGACACTAAATAGGACGCAATGCAGAAAAAGGATTCATGTAGGTGAGCCCACCTAGTGGGATTAAGGCTTTGTTGTTGTTGTTGTTATTGTTGTATCAATGCAAAAGATATGGGTAGTGATTGTGGTATATAATGCTGGAATGAGGATTTTATTAATGATGTCAATTGGTTTCTCAATCTTGCATTTTTTTAGAAAAAGTACATGTGTCATCAAATAAGCTTAAACCTCTATATTTAGAATGTGATGTGAATAGGTGCTAGCTTCTTAATGCATAAGATGACGTAATAGTTCATCGTTATAAGAAAAGCTTCATGGAATGTTATTCATTCTAGTATGTTCAGGATAAATTATTTAGTAAGATTTGTAAAACTATAACAGGAAATAGATAAAATGCTCTACAATTAAATGCTTTATAGGACAATAATAATGGCGAAATTATTAATTATCACCAATAAGTAACAACTCGAATGAATTTGAGCACATGGTTTCATAATTTTAGTGCACGAAGAGGTAATTTTGCAGGTGAATGGTTGAGTTGAAATTTGAATACTTCACAAATCACATGTAGGTCTTCATGCTGATACTACCAAGAAATAAAAAGAAAGTGTAAGAGACAATGTTAAAATGTGAGTGGATGCTAGAAGGATCAAGGCATAAATAAAACAAGAAGATTAAACTGGTGAATTTTCTGAGAAATACAGACGTAATTGCATAAACAAAATACTCATGCAGGCTATCTAACTCTTTGTATTTACATGTAACTTGAGTAATTGAAGCAATATTAATTTTTTATAATATTTTTGTGTTGTAATTTTTAAAATGCTTAGTTTTAGCATATTCGTTGCTATAACTCTATATTTAGTTGTAGTTTAACTGATTCATATAATATTATAATTTTCAATGTTGTTTGTTCTATAATTTTTCAAGTATATAAGATTAAAAATGTCATAATTTTAACTCTTTGTATTTCACCACGTCTTCCATTGACATTGTGTTGGAGGTATATTATTTTATGAAGTCTATGTAGATATAAAAATGGTTAAGAGGATATGACAATTTGCTTTGCTCTCAGTAGCATGAGGTAAGGCACTTCGATTTTTGGAGCGAGAGCAACATTAGTCCCCGTTCACATAAGCATTGGGGCCAATTTGATTATCACCCTTTTGTGGGTGAAATCCTACTGAAAAGCAATGTTTTTTTTCCCTAAAATATCTTACATTATTTCAATAGTTCTTATAATATTATATGCTTATCAACCTTATTTTCTTAGTTTTGTTGATAATGTAATGACAATATCTTTTGAATAAGGACCTTAAGAAGGCCCCCGTACATCACTTGCATGCAGTGTTTTGAGGCAAGTTTATTTAAGCTCATAATATTCGTAAGATTTGATAAATTTTATTTTTATTTTAGGGTCATTTCGCCTATGCTAGAGGAGCCAATCATAGTGATGGATGCTTAATGCTACTTACTGAGAATTTTAATGTGGCTTGTCATGAAGTGCTCATAAAACTAGGAAAATTTACATACCTAGCACACAATTCTTATTTGTTTATATATTTCATGCCTAAACTTTTATATTTATGTACACACGGTTATGGTGTTTTAAATCTATGCGTGGAAGGTGGACTTCACTTTTAAAAGTGGTAATATTGTTGTTTTGGATGTGATATTAAAGATTTGAGTGCTATGCGTGTAAATATAAAAGTTTAGGTATGAGATATGTAAATACGTAAGTATTGTGCGCTATGTATGCAAATGCCCCAGTAAAATCGACATTAATTGTATTGGCAATATAAAAGATTGTGGGATTCCTTGGACAATGTTAAATGGGATGGTTTCATCTTACATTAGTCTACCGAGGACTAAGAAAGGATCCCATGAGTTGCTTTTGATAATCACCTCATTTTCAATGAAGGCGCCAACATTAAGCTTTCATGATTCTTCCTCACATTTGTAACACACATTTATTCATGATATTATGTAATTCTCATAATATGCCATGTTTTATATAATTCTTAGTGATCACTGAAGTTTCTTACTTTTAGTTGATTGTAGTTTTGATGATGATGTTTGATGAATGCTATATAATCTTACAGTTATACTAACGAATGTGATTTGTATGTATATGAAATGTGTTATTGCTAGTGGTTGGAACAATAGTAAGGTGCTTGTTGTGGAAGGTTTTATGATTAATTAGTGATTTGTACCAATAACAATTGCTTTGCAAGCTTTAGGTTTATGATTAGTAATGGTTGAAAATCAGTCTTAATTATGACCTCCGCAAAATGATCCTTACATATATAGTTTTCTTTGGTTTCATATTTTTAATTTTTTACTATTGCAATGAGCTTGTATTGATTGCTTATTGATTGAAAACACTTGAATTGTACTTTTTGGTGATCACAAATATTGTTACGAGGTAACATTCATTGATCTTTTTTTGTAAGAAGTTCACCCATTTGAATACCAATGAACGAAAAGTTCAGAAGGGGAATGATGACAGACTTGAACCGTTTGGCTTATCTTCTTCACCATCGCCATCCACATTGCTTTAAGTTCTCACTGTTTTCCATTTTCAATTTCTCGGACTTTGCACTTGAACTAGAAGGGAAGGTCACGTCTATTTATAGCCAAAAGAGGACTAATAACTAGTGAGAGTAAAAATGTAATATTAAAGGCACTGAATTTCCTACCAATACTGCCGAGAAATTTTAGCAAACATTAACGTCTTTCTACGGCGGCTGAGGATTGATTTTCTTGATAGGTCAATATTCACTTAGCACATTTTATATCTTCCTCAAGCACCATTATTAACACAAAGGATATGTGATTGTTATATTCCTAAATTGAAGTTTTTTATTTTTGATAGTCTGGAAATATTAAGGGTTAGCTTAATAGAAAATTCATAGCTTGATTGTGACTTTGTGACTTAACAATGAATTCATAACTCAAACAACGAGTTCGTAATCCAAACAGCGAGTTGATTGCTCATACAACTTGTAAAGTGAAATGTTAAGTATTAGAAGCAAAGTGACAATCTAGCTAGAGAGCTTTCTTATTGGTCTTCATATATCATTTTCTCAATTTTCAAGCATCAATAAGTCTTTTGTACACTTAGTATATTCTTTGGACACAAGTCGAGCCCAAGAGGATAGACTCTACTTTTTATGATAAGATTTGTAATGATTAGTACGTGATTCCCTATTGAGGCCAACTTAAATGATTACCTTTGTAAAGACAATGGCAAGACCCATTTAATAAGTTTGGTGAAAGACATGACCCATTAAAATTGATGATTTAATAAAAACAATTATACTAAATACAAGGATAGTACAAGACTTAAATTGAAGAAATAAAAAGATCATTTCAATAAAGGTGAATTACATAATTGATTTCTCTTGTTAACACAGCCAAGTGTGGATGGGAAGAGCAATTAATCTCTATTTTCCATTAAGAAGATGTTTCAAAGTTAGAAATGACCAATAAGGTGTATTACAACTTAACCCCATTATATATTTTTTATTCGAGGCTACTACATACAGGGCACCCGAAAAATTGCTATCAACAAATTAAGCATCTATGGTCAGCCATTTTGCAAATTCACAATCAAACATCAAAAGTAAAGATAAAACCCCATTATATATCATATTCAGCCACAAATTGCAAAATTCAATTTCTCACTTCCCGCAAATGAGAATGCCAGAAATAGCAAAATTGAAATTATCACTTCAAACTGCAAATGAGCAAGTCATAAATTGCAAAGAGAAAGTCATTCAATTGAAAAATAAATAGGTGATATCATGGGAGGACAGAGCACAGTAAACAGATAGAGAACCGGAGATCGCAGGGAAGAGGGAGAGAGAGGCAACTTGTTACCACCAGAGATCAGAGACAAGAGGGAAAGAAGAAAGGCAACCTGTTGCCACAAGAGAGATGCACTTGAGAGGAGCGTTCGAGAGAGGCCGAAAGAAACGCGAGAGAGAGGGCGGCGGTGAGAGGGGAGCATCAAGGGGCATACGAGTAATAGGTTCGCCAAGAAACACAGGCCGCGGAGTTGAACCTGTGGCCCGTGTTTAACAAAACTTTTTAAGCAACGCTATTACGCCACAATATCGAATCGTCTCATCCAGCATTTTCAAAATGCACCACGCCAAATAAGCTGCCCCAAATGGGCTGTTATTTGTAGCTTAGCTATTTAATTCCATCCTACGAAATTCACTCACTATTTAATTAAAAGCATAAGGATTCTAAGTTATCCTTCAATGACTTGAAGAAAATTTGAATGAAGGGTTGCCATAAAAATTTAAATTAGAAAGAGGAGTTGGAATTCAAAATCATTATAAGAGCTAAATCAGATATTTTAATCCTTAGTAAGGAGAGAAAAAGGGAAAAAAAAAGGAAGAGAATAATATTTATAAAAAGGTTCATACTAAAAAGTGAAAAAAATAACTGCAAGAACCTTTAGAAAGAAGCTTGATGAGAAATTCTAAAAGGTAAATGATCATTCACGTCTCTAACTTAAGTAATAAATTATGTACTCATAAAAATGAAAATTGGAACAACCTGATTTGATTGAGTAGATAATTGAATTTTATGGTTGATCCCAATTTAATAGCTGTTAAGCTTCATATAAGTGTCACTGGATGAGTATATAGCTTCATATCACTATTTTTGAGGTCAGGACATTAAGGGCGAACTCAGAAAGTTCACTTTGAAAGAGACACATGTTCATGGTTACATATTTTCATTCTTTACTTCGTATGCATTAGATCTCTAATCACAACATACCACACTAGTTATGTCGCAAAAAATCAATTTCCGATTTTAAAATTACTTGAGGATAAGTAATGTTTAAGTTTGGAAGACTTTGATATTTAAAAAAAATGTCCTTATTTATATTTTATTTTAAATTATTTTTATGTTAAGTTTATA
This sequence comes from Papilionanthe hookeriana x Papilionanthe teres, assembly GCA_022702705.1. Taxonomy (NCBI): domain Eukaryota; kingdom Viridiplantae; phylum Streptophyta; class Magnoliopsida; order Asparagales; family Orchidaceae; genus Papilionanthe; species Papilionanthe hookeriana x Papilionanthe teres. The sequence continues at coordinate 42,559,859 of CM040421.1, forward strand.
TGTTTTGGAAGGTATTCGTGATATGTTTTGCAGGATTTAGGAAAGGGGAGTCATCAGAGCTAAAAGAGACCCACAAAAATCTCTAGGTTCAGAATGCAGAAAGCAAGCGCTAGGATGCAAAAAGTAGGTACCACCAGCGCCAATGTGTCAGGATGCAGAAAGTAGGTGCCACTGGTGCTTAGGTGCTTAAAACAAACCATTCTGAGCAAAAACGCGAGAGGCTAGAAAGTTGATGTTCGTGACTGTCAAGCTTAAGCGCCAATGATCTGTGCCTAGGAGCCACAAACCAGTGCATAGGAATCAATTCACGCGATTTGATGATTTTCTGACATTCATACACGACTCTTTGCTTGAAAGGCTAAATGCGAAGAAGAGGGGGTCTTCTTGGTCATTTTGGAGCGTGGAACACTTAAGAGGAATACCAAAGAGGCATTGTAAGGAGTTTTTAAGTGAAGAAAAGAGAGATTTGAGAGGATCAAAATGTGTATTCACCACTTGTTTCCATTTCTTTCATCTTGTGTGAAAGAAGGAGATAAGTGCACTTTTAGTTTAGATTTTCATTTGAATTTCTGTGAAAACTTGGTGTATGATTTCTATGCTTAATTCAAACTTTTAGTTGTGAGTAAATCCTTTATTTCTTCCTTGAATTAAATGGTGGTACGATATAATTGAAACTATTCATGTTATTCACATGTGATTGTCATAATAGTGTTGAGTTAACTAATTTGCTTCATTTACTTTCTACCTGGCCAATAGGAATGTTAACATCCTCGTGACCTATGAGATCCGGAAGGATACTTAGTGGAATGAAAGAGGTTAAACATATAAACTCATTGGAATATGAATATTTCCTTTGAGTTTATGCTAGCGTTTGGGGAGATGTAATTTAATTGGGTTGTTCAAGGGATTTAGGAAACTAAACTTTCGATAGTCGAATTTTATTAGACTTCTGGAAGGGAATGAGGAAAAGTATAGTTCCTATTTGACACTATTGTAATCACTATTTCAACTGTATTCTCCTCTAGATCAATTCAAGGGGGAAACTTCTTGAAACTGGAATTTTTTTTACAAACTCTCTTTGGCTGGTTAGGACAGACTTGTTTTAAATTAGAAATAGGATAGAACATTTCCTTTGTGCCAACAATTTTAATCATTTAGGCCTAGGACCAACATTAGTAAACTATACCTTTTTTGAATTTGGATTCATCTCATTTTCTGCGGGATTGACACACGAAACTCAATTTTGTATATTACTAATATGCCATGTATACTTGCGTGAGTCGTCAGTGCTTCACCACACTTGGATCGTGTCAACTAGGTGCTTCATTATCTCTAGCCAGACACAAAGTGACACCATCATTATAAAAATAGTAGGTCTGGATATCGTGGACTATTAAATCATTCAAATTTGAACCCATTAGAAAGGCATTTCGATTAATATCTTGTACTATTTTGAAGCACATGAACAATTTCCATAGGAAAGAGAGAGGAAGGTATCAAGGAAGCGAGAGTTAGGTCTTACCTACGTAAAAGATGACAGAAAAAAAAAATTAACGCACCATAAATAATAGAAGTGAATTTGAATTTTTAGAATATTTAATAAAAGGTTAAACACATAACTATTAAAGAAGTCACAACTAACAAACTCAAGATTCTTATAATAATTAAAAAAAAAAACACACAATAATAAAGGCTTCTCTTGGGATACCTACTTCCCATAACTCTCTTTTCTAAAAAAAATATTTTATCTTTGTCAAGATTTAATATTACAAGATTAAGGGAATTCAACAGAAATGTAGACCTAGCTCCTTCATATCATCCAAATTTTTATTTATTGGATTGAAGAAGTCGCCACAATGCTAGCCAACCACCCAATAGGAATTGTTTACATTGAGTTGACTCTAGGTGTTGTTGGAATATGGCTAACCTAGAAGTCATCAACACATCTTTATATTCCATCAAAGGCTAACTTGATCATGTCGAGTTCTCATTTTAACTCAAATCATATTTAGCACGAAAGATAGAAACCGAGGCACATGACAGTGCAAGATTACTTGCAGAGGGCCAATTCGAGGGTGGAATTTTTACAGACTTTCTTCCTTCAAGAACTCAACTGTCGAATCCTTTATTTCTAGGAGAGAACTAAGCTACTCTGAAAAAGTGATTGTGATAATAGGAACAACTTGTTGATCGATGGACCGATCATCCCCACAAAAGTACGTAAATTAAACTAAACTACTTGGGGATAATAATATTCAATAGAACAAACATTTCCAAAGTAATTTAAATGAGAAATTGCTAATAAATGGTTCCTTGCCGAACTAAATTTTGGTAGTTAAAAAACTTAGACCTCATAACTTGCTCATCATTTGAACCATAAGAACTAATGTATGAGCCCTCAAATCAGTCACGGGTGTCGAATCAAACAAAGTGAGTGTATGCACTAAAACAATCTATGCAACCACATGTTGGGGAAAAATTTGCATACGGAGGGCGTACGCAGCGCTGCGTACGCCCTCCATTGTACATGAATGGTACACGCATGGTACATGTATGGTACACATGGTATACGCATCGTACACGCACGTAGTACACGCATGTGCACATCGTACGTACATGCATGAGTACACGCATGCGTATTTCCCGTATCACGTCCATGTACCATAGTCACATGCGTGTACTACGTATGTACCATGTAGGTATCACGCGTGCATGTACGCGTACGTACGCATGTACCATCCGTGCGTACTACGTGCATGTATGAAGGAGGGCGTACGCAGCGCTGCGTACGCCCTCTGTATGCAAATTTTTCTCGAAAATGAGGGGGCTCCATTGCAGGAGTATCAAAGAAACTTCCCTCCCTCGACACATTTGAATCCATCAATGTCTTAATCTTTTCTATACCCTCTTCTTTCTTCTTTCGCTTCTTATAGAGGGCTACCCCTAGTTTCAAACTCTGGGTTCTAATTCTATAAATTGAAACGTCATCCTTTGTTGCGGCAAGGAGGAGATACAAGATTGTAGGGAAAGAAAAATAAAGTGAAGAGAGCAACTTATAGGAACGCCATGACAATATCATTCCTCACGCCAGCCTTTAAGAAAGATATAACGGGCAGAGTATTTATTTTTTAACTATTATTTTCTTATTATTTGTTCATAATAAATAAAAAAATATATAAGAGAATTTGAGAACTAAATATATATCAATAAATATCTACAGTCTAGTAGAACATAGTATCGTCTTAAACAATTGACGAAAACAAGAATATTTTTGGGAGTATTGGAAGAGATCACGAGTTATAATCAGTCGGTAGCTTGACAGCCTTCATTTATTATCCTAAACTTGGAAAAATGACAATTCAAATCAACTCGACAAGAAAAACGAGTCTTCATCAGCCCGCGTCGTGTTCTTGTGGATGTCATCTTTTTTTATTCTTACGAAGAAAAAAACACAATAATAAATAATAATAATAAAATTATCTATAGACTAATAAAATTTTATTAATAGTTAAATTTAAGCTTGAGCACGACATTAATTTTATGAATTCGACTCTATTTATTTATTATTAAAAATATTATTAAGACTAATTAATATTTTAATAAATAATAAATAGGACGAGCAATTAAAAAATAAATAATAAAAATTTACTTATACATAATATAACTATTTAAATATATTTTTATAAAGTTTAAATAGTCTAAAAATTTGACATATTTTTCAACGTATTTTATAGTAATTTAAAAAAAAAAAATTAAAATGTGCCTGTTTAGAAATCAATGAGCCGAGTGAGTGCTTCCTTGAATTTGCCTTGTTCGATCATTGAGCTTGGTTTGTGAGCCACTTTTCGAGGGGAGCCCGACCATATTCACGAGTCAGCTCGGCTTAATTACACCTCTAGTTGAAGTAAAACCAAAATGCTTCTCTCTAAATTAATAAAAAAAATGTAACCGCATATATAATATTAAAATTTTATCATCAAGAACTATAATTATATGCACTATAGAAACTCAGCCTCTTAAAATTTGCAGTAAATCATTTCTTCTCTTCTAACTTTAAAGTCATAAATCCATATCTATAATTACTCTAATAATTTTTATAATAATATGGCTAAATTGATAACTTTTGAATTATTTATTCATATATGATCATAAATGATAAGAATAAGTGCTTAGCAAAGATGTTGAAAGCTGACCGGATTAAAATCAGTGAATCCGAGATGAATATCGACGCCGTCAACATTAACTATGCGGGCATGATCTCCAAGATAATCCTTTTTCTCATAAATCACCACCTCAACGCCGGCCTTCGCGAGCTCATAGGCTGCCGCTAGGCCGGAGATCCCCGCACCCACCACCGCCACTCGCCGCATTTGGCCGTTATATATATATATATATATATATCACAACCCCACAGGTAATTGATCGGATAAAGATATGCGATTTTCCTGCTTCAACCCCAACTTCAGAGCTCCCTATTTATAGTGAAAGAGGAGAATTGATTAGAATTAGTCCTTTGTGTTGACTTCCTTTGGATAATCTGGACCCTTAATATTAGTGAGTTGACACAATCCGGGATATATTTATAAGAATGGTGAAAGAAGAGGATGGATGTATTCTAGAGGCCTAAACTATACGTTCGACCTTCTGATCCCTCTCCTATAGAGCGGAGAACATGAAGTATCAGAAAGAGAAGACACAAAGGGTTTTGTGTCCTCTGAGAGTCACAGCACAGGTTCCCCAAAAAATGGCTCGAAGGGAGTCTCCTCCCTCCAATCTATCTCTCCTTTTTTATAAAAGACAATATTAAAATACAAATTGTGTCGTACAAAAACCTCGTGCTAGACTCATAAATGATGATGTGACATTTTTTAATTGGCGTCGGTCTTGACTTTTGTGTTCTTACAGTTATGAGGACTGCCGCGAGGCAAGCTAGACTAGTGAATCTGATTGTTCATTTCATGATATGTAATTTTTTGACTAGTTTGGTGAGCTAGTTCACCAAGACGGTTCAGCAAATAAGTTGGACAAGAAGTGCAAAGCAACTGACACTTTGACGAGTTAGTTTGGCGGGTCAACCTAATAGGTTACTCTAAGAAAATTTGTATTCCAGAAAATTTTGGCTAACTCAGGCACAAGAGTCATGTTCAGTGCAAACTTTGACCCATAAATGCTGATTTTTGATATACATACTTTCATCTTGATAGCCATTTAGTTGTATTTAAATTAATTCAGGTGTTTAGAGTAACCGTTTTTCAAAATACAATTAATGGGTCGATTATGCCTTATTGGGTGTGGAGAGTTATATATATATATATATATATATATATATATATATATATATATATATATATATATATATATATAAATGCGCATTATGTGGCCTATTGATAGAGCTCAGGTCACAGGTTCAAATTTCCTGCTGGCGCAGTGTCGCCTCAAGACAGATGGTACTCAAAATCCTTGCACACTGCACTAGCCCTCAAACCTGACGAGGGTTAGTTTTTAAGGGTTGATCAGTGGTTATGCCTGTCGATCAATTTTTATAATATATATATATATATATATATATATATATATATATATATATAGTATGTGTATGTGTGTACACTCAAAATTTGATAAGTCAAAATCCGATCTGGTGACTTCAAAAGAAACATGTGATAGGTCAATCTATGCCTAGGCGCCAGTTCATGTTGAGCCATTTTGCTTTATCTGACCCCGTTTTGCTCCGTTTTAGCTTCATTTGCTCTAAAATTTCATCTCTTGTACCTGAAATTTAAACATGCATAATATTTTCTATTAAAGTGCAATGTCATTAAAAATGAGCATAAAATTTATATAGAAAATTAGCACAGTTTTAGTACATTAGAAAAAATGCAGAGATGACTCACATAGATTCTCTCAATTAGATGATATTTTGTGAACATTTGAGTGTCTTAACAATATCAAAATTAAATGATCTTAGCCTCATTGGATTCATCTTATCAAGGCACTTGATTTTTCTATAAGCTTGTCAAAATTGAAATCAAAATGATGATCGATCTAAAAAATATTTGTTTAGAGTGCACATTTGATGAGCATTTTATGTGCATTTTTTGTGATATTGAACTTTAAAAGTATGTATTTTGCATGTTTTGGTTTTAGGTACATGGAATGAACGTTTAAACAAAATAAAGGCAAATTGAAGTAAAATTGAAGTATTTTATGTGGCGCTATAACGCTGCCCTTGACGCATACTGTCACCTGATGAGCGAAATGGGCACTATAGCGCCCCAAACTGGCGCTATAGCGCCAATAACTAACTTTTTAGAAGATATTTTGAATTTGGCCGAATTTTGAAGAGGTGCTTGAATCAACTATTGATTATTTTCAGAGATCTATTAAATTGGCAAATTGGTGCACGAAAAAAGAGAATTTTTGGATAGTTTTTAGAGAGACTTGGTAGATGTTTAGTGTTTTTTTTAGTGTGTGTAAGTGTGTGTCAGTAAGTGTTTGTGTAAGAGTTTGAAGATTGCTGGAAAGAGACTCCATAATTTGCTTGGGGAGAAGATATAAGGTATCTTGTATTTGTGTTAAAGTTTTTATTGTTAAGACTTGAATTTTAATACAAATCTTGTGCTTTTGTTGTCTCCATGAATTCTGAGTAGTACTCTTTCTTTCTCCTTGCATATGGGAATTAATCTTGTGGGATGAGAATGATTTAAAGACTTATTTTTATTCTAAAAATTGTGATAGTATTTTCACCAATTCATCATTGACTTTGCAAATTGGTCACTTGTGAGTTTAAAATCCGCTGAGAAACATAAAGTCTCGGGAGGGCTATGATTTCACCTAAATTGTGAATACCACATTTCACTTTAGAAAAAGCAGTTGCGATCACCCGAGGGGGAGTGCAAATTGATAGGGAGTTAAGTTTTGATCGGCGTAGAATTGATGTTTATAGGGTGATAGACTAGACTCTTTTAGTCAATTCGATTTGGAGCTTGGAACGTAAGGGTCACTAGTAGGTCCTATAGAAAGGACACAGTGGGTAATCTGGAGGTGAGAGACCAGACTCTACTCAGCACTAAGACACAAGCTGGGGACAAACTTTAGATTAGTCAATATTCTTTGCTAGCACCAAGAGAGGGTAAAATATAGGAATGCTCATATTTGTCACAATACATCATTCTATATTTTCAATCATTCAAATCCTACACTGATTAACATCTCTATGCAAATGGGAAAGATATTTTCATAAAATTCAATCTTACTTTTAAAATTTAATAGTCTTTTTATTAAAATTTCAAATTTAGTTATTATTTCTTGCTTAAAAATAATTTTAACCATTACAAACATATCAACATTGTTCTCCTATTATATTTATCTGCAATTTAGATAGAGTATTGGCATGTTGATTATTAAAAGTTGTATTTTCTTTGTGGGATCGATACTAGAGTTTTTAAAGAAAAATCATTATTACTTGAAACGATACGTATACTTGCGTAGTACCCTTATTGTGAAAACTTATTATATATTTTCTAAATCATTTCATTTATTCATACTAGCAGCTAAACATAATTTGAGACAAGTTTTTGATAATTTCAATGGATATAAATATTAACGTAATTACGGGTCGGGTCATATGACCTTCCAATTGGGCTCTAGAAGCTTTAATAAATGTCTCAATGACTTGATTTGGGCTTGATTTAATTCAGATCAAACTAATTTTAGTGTCATTGTGTTCCAGTTGTCTAGCCAGCTACTTTGATTATAAGTTAACTAAAATTGGAGTTATGGATAATTTTTAAATGGAGTTTGAGCATTTCTTACTAAAAAATGCTTTAATATCCAAGCTAATCTCCTGCAAAATGAAAATTTTTGTTGATGTCATATCAATAGTCATAAATGAGGAAGATGGATCCCTTGGACCAGATCAAGTCGTTTAAAGCAGGGGTCACCATGCTCCACATCAAGAACACCCTAAAATATTGTTTATGCATTATACCCTAAATGAGTATGCCTTACAGTGGTTTACTCACCTTCTCTTAGGACTGGTCACCTCCTCTTAATTCAACCAGTGTTCATAATGCAATTTGCAGAAGCCCATAAACTACTAAAAGTTGGGATGCTCCGCTGAAGATGCTTCGATTCACTCTCTACCATCTATGATCCTTTGTGAATCTCAATGATAGAGCTATTTGAGGTTATTAAAATAAAGAATACTAAAAAAAAATTTCACTAATGATGGCCATAAGTCATCTATGTGCCCCAAATATGCCATCAAAAACACAACACATATGTACAAACGGGCGGACTCTATATTTTCTTAGATGATCTAAAATGAAGTCTTGCATTCATTATGGCATTTAAAACTATAGTAAAATCTAAAAGATTTCAAGTCTTATATGTGATTCATTAAATAATCTTAAATGTAAATATTGCATCTCAAAATTAGTGTAGGTTGCTCCTATGAAGCATTTGATTTATGATTCTGACTCACCCACTTGTGCTTTACAGATAATTATAAGTTCTTAAAATTATGCACATGAAAATCTTATGCGAGTTAAACATATGCCTAAACAAATATCTAATCTATCTTGAGAAGCATGGAAATATTTTTAATATTTACAAATATCTATTTCAAAAGTCAAATTTACAAATATTAAGTTAAGCAAGCTCTTGAGCGAGCCGCCTTGAATATAAGACGAGTTCATGAGCTCACATTGGCCAGTCTAATCCTCCTTTCAACGGATCCACCAATATTATGGTTAAGCCTAGAGCTCTCTAACTGGGTATTTAGCACGACGGCTCCACCTATTAAACTCATGATTGTAGGCTATATATTCCTCAATTCTCTCTTGTCCTTTTGAGTTTAATAATAGAGCATAAAAACCCTCTATTAGTTAAGATGGATTTAAATTTTCTCATGAGACAAAAATTTACTACAAGTTTATAAAGCCACCTTGGATTATTCAACTCATGATTGTTGAGAAAGATTCTACGATTAGATTAAGTTAATTTCCACCTCTAGCTAAGTAAACAAGAGTCCATGTTTATCGTTATAACAAAACCATTAGATCTTTGATTGGGTTTGCTATTTTTCTTCCCCATCAGCGCACTTGCTTACAATGATAAGCTTCTATAACCTAAAATATAATTGATGTTACTGTACACTTAGCAATCAACACTCTAATGACTAATCTTAATTGAAAACATTTTATTGCTACCGAGTAGATAATTAATTACAAAAGCTTGCACCTATTAGAAACCTCAAATCTCGAATATTAAATGCTCTCACAAAATAAAGGTGAAATACATGAGTTTGCATTTTATCTACAATCTCATCTGTCTTAAAGAAATTTGATCTGAAGCATACATAAAACTCCACCGTTCGCTAGAGAGACCTTTGAAAAATTATTACTTTCTATCATTTCTTTTCTAAACTCTCTAAACAACAAAAGGAACCTAAACGTGATGTTGATGGCAGCGGATTCCATTAATATTAACATCTTTAATAAAATCATATGCAAATCTGCATCTTTGACAACCAGCTTGGAAAAAGTATTTAAATATATTTAAGATGATTAATATTCTTATGTGTGAGCTAATATATACTTGTTTTTCCACTTATTATATATTTACACCATTTGAAAACAAGATTTTAATATTCATATTTATCTAATTTGACTACAAAGAATAAAAAGAAAAAAAGATGAGGAATTATTAAAATAGGTAAAAAGAACACTCCTCAATTAAATTCACTGTCCTAAATACAATCACGCTGTCATTACATGTGATTTTATTAAAGATGCTACCTATGGTGGGTATCATGTACCCGACACCGATCTTTTATACCGACATATGTTTAGGTAAGTTGGGCAACCCGAGCCAAATCAAAGTTGACTAAATCACTATTAACATTACAATAAGTATGTAACCAGAAAATTCACTTGATTACACATGAATCTCAATAAATGTTAAATTAAAATATTTTTAGAATTATATTCATAATCATTTAAATTTTCATTTTAGTAATTTTATATTTGTACACCCGAAGAACGTATGCACGAATGTCAAGACAATCTGACGGTCTAGATTAAAAGAGAAAAATTGAGGAGTGTCTCTTTGATGAAAATCTACAAGTACTCATAAAATCGATCAACTGAAGAACCACCAGCCGACTAGCAGCCAGCTAATAGAACTCCAGCGACTGACTAACAAGAGACAAATATTCACACCAACGGCTGAATAAAGGTCTAGGCCCACCAACAATCTCACCATTAGCAACGTGAAGCTCTTCAATAACTCCCCAAAAATTCTCAAAGAACTTTAAAAATAACCATTGAATAAGCAGGTTGACCGGCCAACTTTAGGCCAACTGACTGCCTCTCTAAGTCGATTGGCTTCCCATAGTGAAAGCAGATCTACATCCAAGCAAAATAGCTGACCAACACGAGCTTGGTCGACCAACTTGAAGCCCTACTGACCAGAAGCTCCAAAAACATCAAAGGATACAAAAATCAATTACAAACACATAAAGACACGACAAAAAAATAATATTGTCCTATAATGTCCCTATTAAAAAAAAGGTAGATGTGTACTTTTTCACATTTTGATCTTGTATCTTTTATAAATATGGGATCCATAACATGTGTTGGCATCAGTTTTTGATGTTGTATGTGTGGGATGTTCACATAAGCATAACGGGGCCATGTTTCATGCATATGTTGTTTCCGCAGCTTGAGACATCCTTCTAAGATTCTTCGACGTGTGTTGAGGTGTGCGCAGCCAGTGTCATTCTTCTAGATTTTGGTTCTCGCTTAGGCAAAGGCCGATCGACATTTTTTTGTCGGACGGCTCCAATCGGACCAAAGGATCTCATTCGTCACGTCGTGAGTGAATCATACTTAAATTAGCTCAACCATCGACAAATTTGTCCAGACAATCTCAAAAGATGAAACGGACCTCATGAGCACGACCGGAATACCAATTTTAACTATGAGGGACACCCATATTGATATGATTCCGAACATAAGTGAATTACACGTAAGTCAATAATTACCAACCACCGCTACTGATTGGTCTAGCCCAACTACTCTCTGATTTATGTTGTGGTCTACTTAATTATCATAACATGATAAATTTTAATATTTATTAACTCCCATTATAATAAGTGTATGTTGGGCGGTTAAAAGAGCTTGAATATGAAACTTGAAATGTAAGTTTGGAATCATGCAGAGTATATGGCATTAGAAGGTCACTAGAAATGGGTGGAAATAAAAATTTAATTTCAAGGTTAGTTTCCATTTGATTACTTTAAATGTATTAGAGTTGGATGGAAAGTCTTATGGTGGGTTAAAAAAATTAGTTTGGATTAAGTTAGACAAATTAGGAGAAAGTCTAACACAGGTTGTATTCAGTGATGAGCTCATTTTCAAGACTTAAAAAAGTTTTCTAACAATATTCTAATTTTAAATTTTTTACTTTGTTTATGGGAAAGATGAGTCTAAAGGGCAATATGTATGATTCGAATCCGTAATTTCACAGTGGGAGACTACGCTCTTAATCACTATACTGCAGATACGGCACAAATAGGGAATTTTGCTCAAATGCATAGCAAATAGTTCAAAAAAATAAAATAAAGAATTACAAGCTGCTAAATACTAAGATCGTTCTGCCATACAATAAAATAAAATACAAAAGTTATTATTTCCAAAAATAATTATAGTTTAAAAATATAGAATAATTTTGAATGCTTGAGAGAGAAAGAGAGACAAAGGAAAAAAGATGACAAATAATAAAATTATGAACGAGATGATGATAGAGAAGGAGAAAAAGATATTATTTATATAAAGAATGAAGAATATGTAATGATCATAGAAAGAATCCTAAAGAAGAAGTCACCTAATTCTTTTATACAAATAAAAATCAAATGAACAGTTTTGAAATAGTTTATTTCTTTTAGTATATTATTGGCTTATTCTGTCTTAGTGTAGACTTGGAAAAAAAAAAATCGTCTCACTTTTCCTACCTGAGGAAAATGGAGGCGTTTGGAATCTATGATGGATGGACTCAAATTTTCCCCTTTTTGTCTCCAAATATGTAACAGAAAATAATAAGTTCAAGGCCAAGTTCCACATGAAAATAAGACAATAAAGTTTAGATTTATCTAACTTGAGCTTGAAGAATAAACATAGAAGACGTCTTATTAAAATAGGTGATATGTGATCAACAAATTTGCATCATCATCTGAAATGAATTTCAAGGAATGGCACAAATCTTGTTTATGAACCAAAAATCAAGCAGATTTCTCCTGCTTCTACAGCTGTCGACCACCATGGTCCACGACCTGGTGAGCACCGTTAACTACTATCGTTAACAACATGCTCCTTGCAATGAAGTCCATTGTGGAGTCACAACATGCATTGCAGAATCCCTGTGTACCTTGTGAAACAGTAAAGCATCCGCCGAAGCAATACATCGACTAGTTCACCTATAACAATGCAACTCAAATATGATGCAACGACACTTTAGTGATTGTGTAACAATGTGCCTCACATATAGTGTGACTCCGCCTCCCAAAGTCGAAGTAAAAAAGCACCATGCAAATGGTACAACGACGCATCTCGAAAGCTTTGTAGCAATGCACCCCAAACACGGTAACTTTCTCTAAACACTTAAAGCTCCCTCCTTTTAGCTTCTGACTCCAGCCTCTGTGGCCTATGGACATCACCGTAACTCACCGTTACGGTCTACGTGACCAACTAAGGCTAACGTGATCCATAGCTCGTGCGTACTCCACACTCCGACACTTGCGACCTGTGGACATCATCACAGCAAACTATTACGACCAATGCGACTAAGTAAGGTATGCATGGCCCACAGTCTGTGCAGCTCTTGAATTTTGACTTTATGAATTGTGGGCATCATCACAACACATCACTACGGCCTACGTGATCAACTACAACGTACATGACTTACAACTTGGCAACTTCGGACTCTGTCCCCTACAGCCTACAAACTTTATCATAACTCACCACTACGACCTACATGGCCAAGTACGATCTACAAGATTTACAGCTTGTGAAATTCTTGACTTCAGCCTTTGCGGCCTACAATAGTGCAGCTTCTGACTCCAGCTTCTGTGATCTACAAACTTCATCATAACTCGCCACTGTGGCTTACATGACCAACTATAGACTACATGGTCCATAGCTCGTGTAGCTCCCGACTCCGACCTCTGTTACCTATGTACTTCATCACTACTGACCAATACGACCTATGTGACCAACAATGGCTTATGTGATCCACAACTAATGTTGTTCTCAACCTCAGCATCTGTGGCCTACAGAAAACATCACAGCTTACCACTATATCTTACTTGACCAACTACAACTTACATTTTCCACTACTCGTGCAGCTCCTAATTTTACCCCGTCGTGGCTTGCATACGTCATCACAGCTTACTGTTATGACCTAGATGCTCCACAGCTCATGCAGCTCTTGAATATGACCTTTAGGCCTTGCAGTAACTCCCACTATGACTTATTTGACCAACTACGAACTACATGGTCCACAGATTATGCAGCTTCTATCTCCAACCTTTGCGGCTTACAGACGTCATCACATGCACCACTATGACCTATGTAACTTATGAGGCCCTAGCTTGTGCAGTCCCAACTACAGCCCCTATGGTCAACAGCGCTCCCGAAGCAACCTTTTGCGACCCACACAACTAATTACTTCCAAGGACTTCAACAACTACCTTTACGACAAGTTGGCGCTACAACTATCATCTACAACATTTGTAACATACTAATAACTCCAAAACAATTGACTATGATTCTTGCAGGCTGCTATCACAAAGAATTACATTCATTACGGATAGGTTATGACAATGAACTACTATTGTACATCTACAATTTTCAAATTTGTAACTCCATCTTCTTCAATTTAGAAGAAGAGTGGATTTGTGTATTCATCATTCATATTAGACTATTTCAACTAGGCTAGACCCCGTAATTTATTCCTCTTTCCAATGTTTTCAACGTAAAAATTGAGGTGTCTCATCCTGTCTATTTCTCTTTAATTACCTAATTGTGTGATCGCATTTTATACAATATTAGGACGATAATTCATTACTCTACCTGCATGAATCTTTCAGCATGCATCTATAGGTACAAAAAAATGTATTAATTAAATAAAGGGCTTTTTATAACTTGATGTTTGGCGGGTCAAAGTGGAGAGGGTGTTGGCAAGGTGCCACCTTTGCTTCTAGAACGACAAGAAGATTGGAAAAATGAGGATGGGAAGCCATAAACAGAATGATAGGTGATAATCCATTTTAGCGGCTAGGTGAGTTTGTCGCCAGGAAATGTGAAAACGAGTGTCTGACATTAATTCAAGTTTAAGAACAATGTCGAGGTGAAGGAAAAAGTCCTAATGACTTCTGGAAGCTCATTATGGAGATTAGAAAGATGCATGCCTTGCTTCCCCGTGTAAGGCAAGAATGATGGGAAGAGAGCATGGAATAAGGCAAGTCATTTTTGTCCATGATTAGGCAAAGAGGGAACAGAGGTTGAACTAGGAGTGTTTTAGATGTGGAATACATAAATATGATATTTTGGTTATGAAATATGTAATTACAACTATTTTGAGTGTTAAAGTGCATCTGGTTATGAATTGAGAAGAAGTATTTATAATACTATGACATGGGGTGTCATACTGCTGAGGATGATAATAATGAATACTCAAAGTGAATGCAAACTATATAGCCAGTTAAGTATTAATCAAATAATTTATTATTTGATATACAATAATGTTCTATTTAGTTTTTTGTTTAAATTTTAGTCATGTTATCAAATGTAAGATTAGTCTGGTTTGATTTGATTTATTATACTAATTTTATTCTATGCCTGCTGAATTCATTTTAAAACTGTAAATTTTTTAAATTTTAATTTTTTATATCAACCGCCTATGGATAATTTAATCCATCTTCATAAATAGGCTCTTAATGTCATCACATATGAGCAAATAATTGAAGTAATATTTTAACATTGGATCAACCTTTTGGATCAAACTTGTTGGTAGAGCATCATCTTTGAAGGTCGTAAGTCCCATTAGGTGACAAGTTCGAATCCCCCTCTGGCCACTTGCCGGTAGTGAGGGTGGTTCTCGAATAAGAAAGACACGGTAATAGTTGAGCTCGTACACACACACACACACACACACACACACACACACACACACACACACACATATATATATATATATATATATATATATATATATATATATATATATATATATATAGAGAGAGAGAGAGAGAGAGAGAGAGAGAGAGAGAGAGAGAGAGAGAGAGAGAGAGAGAGAGAGAATGCACACCTGCACATAAAATGATGGCTTTCATAATTGAATAGCGATAGCATTAAGCTCAATCAAGTTAAGCAATTAAACAACACAAGAATTCATCTAATCAACTTCTTTGAACTACCAAAGTATTTAGAACTCTGATTGCTCTTTACTAGTTAACGCCAAAAGGATGATTTCATAGAGACAAACATTTATATAAAGATTTTTTAAAAGCAAACTTAGATGGATTTAATGAATGTTATGGATTCATTAATAGCATGACCTGTGATCTTAAGCCCATCTTAGGCCCATATGATTTGTTTTAAACGTAGATTGGATAAGTTTTTATTTAACTCAATTATGGTTCTTGGCTCATTAAGTGACTCATATGGACCCTAAGTTCAACTAACATAACATAGATGTAACCTCGACCCTTATTAGCGATTCCTTGGATAAATCCTTGCTCAAATGACATTAAACTTATGATAAACCCAAGCCCCTTAAGTAATAGTCTAGAGTCATCTGAATTTCTTAAGAACAAACCTCATTTTTTTTCAATATTCATGGAGTTTAAGGCCTCCTAAACATCTTTGGGGAGCTCCTAATGATATTTTCACCATTAAAGTAATCAAGCACACCTTATAGCTCATGCAAACTTTAGTGGCTTCACCTAGGCAAGCCTTTGTTCACTTAGAAATGAGCTTAGTTAACTAATCCTCAACTTTTTCCCATCTCTTAAGTAGTTCGACGGGCTTATAAATGTCTCTAAATAAGAGAATTATCTCACCTAAAACTTCCTATTTAGATCGTAAGAACATGGCTTGATTATAAATTTTTAAAAATAAGATTTGGTCATTTCAAAATGAATAAAATAAATCAAATAATCCTAATTACATTGATCTGAATTATTGAATATTTTAAAATCTAAACCTTACTTAAACATCATATTTAATCAAACAAATTCTCTAATATCAAAAGCAACAATGCTTTTTTTTAAAAAAAAATGAAACTTTAAACGCATACCCATAATTCTTATGTATTTCACTATTAAAAATATACGAATAATAATATATTTTATGTGATATTAAAAACTTACCCCGTATGCATGTAAATATAAATACATCATAATTTTGCGGTATTTATACAAATGCCCTTAAAAAAGAAAATGCTTCCCAAAAATAAACAATATTCTCAATTTATTTTTAAATCAATCAACAAACCCAAACAATAAGTACATTTACATATCCACCCTTAGTATATAAATTATCATTACATTGTTCTCCAACATGCCATCCCTTCATCATCCAAATTCTCACTCTTATATAGAGAATCATTATAAAATTATCATTTTATTCAATATCATTCAGTATTAATAAAAATAAAAAAAATAAAAAATAAATTGAATTTTTAATAATATCATGCAAAATATCATTGGTTTTTATCATCACTTCCTCTTTGCCATTTGAAAGGTTCTCTTCAAGAACCGATTGGCAGCCTCATCATCTCTGTAGCAAATCACTCGCAAAATCGTATTGGGATCCGATCTGTTCCACTTCCCGGTCGTCGGCGGCATCGGAATCTTCTGAGCGCCAATTCCACTCGCCTCGCACGCCGCCCTCGTGAACTCCTCCACCAATTTCTCCGTCGGCAAACCCATCAGCGCCACTATACCCTCCGCAGTCTCCACCTCCCTCTCCACTACCTCCTCCGCCACCAATCCCTCTCCCGACGTACAAAACACTCTTCGCAGGCTCTCCAAATCCTCCGCCACCATCTCGCTATCACCCCGCGCGAAAGCCCTCTCGCTCCCGCCGGCCAACAACACCATCAGAAACGCCTCCAGAGCCGCCTTCATCACCTCCCGCACCGCCACCGGCTGAGCCCTGTCCGTTAAAATTGTGACGATTAAGTTCAAGTTCTGTTTTAATAGGCGGAGAGAAGGGCGGATTCGAGCGGTGGATACGCCGCCGGCGTAGAGGCCTTGGTAGAAGGCTTGGTGGGAGTCGACGAAGATGAGGCGAAAGGCGGCGACTTCGGAGACGTGGTGGATGGCGGATTGAAGGGAGGAGCGGGCGAGGTCGAAACGAGTGGGGGCGATGCGGCGGCGGGAGTTGGAGCCGGGACCGGCGAGGCGGGGGTGAGGGGAGCGGGAAGTAGGGTTCCGGCCGAAAAAGGAGAGTGATTTGTCGATGGAGTGGAGGACGGCGAGGACGTAGTGGAGGGAATTGAGGCGGATGTAAAAGCGTTGGGTGGCGCGGCTTGTTGATGGCCGGGGATGGTGGCTTTCAGCCGGAGTGGTCTTCTTTTTGGGTTTTGAATGGGTTAAGCCGATCAAGGCCTGTGCTTTCTTCCATAGAATGGTGAATCTTGAGTCCTGGTTGCATCTGGTTAGGGTGGGAGGGTGGGGATGTAGCTCTGCTTCGATCCTGCAACCAAATCGTTTAAATTATCATTAATGCTATCTCCAAATTGTTTAACGTTTCGATTGAATAAAAATAATAAGTAAAATTATTTGTTTTTAATAAACTAAATTAAAAGAAAAAAGAAAAAAAGGAAAAGAGGGATTACCGCAGGAATCGACGAAGGAGGTGTAATCCAGGAAGAGGGTTTCGAGGCCATCGGCGAGTTCCTGAACGAGTTCTTCCCTTGCAGCCACCGGGATCTCGAAGAACTCATCCACTGTTACCTTGGCCAGCTTCATCAGATCAACTGCAGACTGTGCGTACGGCTCTGATTTTGATTTTGGGTTCCATGTCTGTTATATATTAATAGTTTATACTTAATCATGGCATATGTTAATAAACACATGCTATTTGAGATTTTAATGATTAAGAAAAAAAAGATCAAATTATGGCTGATACAAATAAAATGATATTTTCTTTAGCCTCCGCTAAGAAAATTTTTTTGATGTGCTATTTATTTAACCTACTTCTTTATGCTTAATGACTATATTTAAAATGCAAAAAAAATGATTTTTTTATAATTTTTACAATAAATAAAAATAAATAAGATTATAACATAAATTATATGATAATTCAACTTTAAAACAAATCCATTTTCTTGTGCAACTTATAATTCAAGAGAATATTTTTTCTTTAAAAAATGAGTTCTCATGTCAGCAAACTCTTGCGAGAGATTTTTCTTTTAGGTTGTTCTTCAACCTTATCTCTCCCTCCTCACACCTATTCTACTTAACTTCCGCCGCCTGAACCTCCCAGTACCACCACTAGCTTGAAACTCAATGTCGCTCCCCTTGCAACATCAAACAGTCTAGTCTTCTTCTTTCCCTCTCAGTCCTCAGATAGCTCATACATCTCCTGGTACAGCTTTGTCACCTTCTGTGGTATTACTTGATCCTCTAGCAATCCTTCTTCTAAATCTTTCTACCACATCTCTAACTACTACAAGCAACCCACCACTCCATCATGAACTTCTCCCCTCGTAACTCCTCTCTTCCCTCCTCCTCCTACTAAGATTAAGAAAGGAAGGAATAAGGATAATACCCACTCAATCTCCAATTAACTTTCTCTATGCTTCTCCCAAAAATCATGGTTTAGAATGTACGGGAATTTAATAGTGATATTAGAATCAATAATAGTTGGAGTCTTGTTCAAGACCATAAACTCGACATGTTTTGCTTGTTGGAAACAAAGCTATCTCCCTCCTCTCTCATTCTAACCTTCTCTCTATGAGGCAATTCTCCATCTTTCCTTAACGAGCTGTCTATTCATAATTTCTATTCTTCTAACAATGGGTGTATTTGGGTCAAATGGAACCCTGCAATTTTGGATTTTAAGGCTTTGCATATTCAACAACAGTACATTCATGACTTCATCTCTTTCTCCTCCTCTGTTAATTTTTTCATTACTTCTATTTATGCAGATAAATGTGCAACTAAAAGGAAAGATCTTTAGCAAGCTCTTATCTCTTTAGCTGCTTCTTTTTCCCAGCATTGGATTGTGTTGAGTAATATAGGGCAAAGAAAACACAAATCGGCACAATCCAGAAGAACACAAAGAGATTTAACGAGGCTCGACAAAGCATGCCTACGTCCTCTGGAGCAGAGCGGCGACTTTCTTTTCACTAATCGAAAAGAAAGATAGAATACGTACCAAACTCTTAGTTCCCTGGCGACTACTCACTGTGCTTATTTATAACGAAGAGAGACAATACGTAATTACAACATTACCCTCTACTAAACCATGTGCGTCGGCCCCGCACCCCCAACCCACATAATAAACTCCTCAGCATTCGCTCGCTCCGCTCCAACATTAATTCCATATTATGTATATGAGCCATACCTAACAAATCTCCACCTCGCGAATATCCACTTCTCAGAGATAAATACTCTGAGTTCCTCATGCGCCAACGTGGCTCGGCCACCATGCTTCTCTAAGAATCGTGAATATTCAACAAGTCCAAGCAATGCAAGAACTTGTTGATAAGAATCGGCTTGGTCAACATATCGCCGCATTCTCATCAGCGTGAACCTTCGTAACGAAGATCTCACCGTAAGTAATCAATTCTCCGATCTCGTGATACCCGACATCAATGTGCTTGGTCCTCGCATGGACACCCTGGTTCTTACCAAGTAATAAGACTTCGACTATCACAATGCAACTCGAACTCCACCTCGCTCAACGCCCCGCTCCTTCACTAGCCCCGTTGTAGACCTTATGCCATCTAAATCACCCGCATAGTCCGGCACCCATTCGCACCCACATAACCTTCTTTCCCTCGGAAGCCGAACTAGCTCCCATGCGTGATTCTTCCGCAAAGACTCCATCTCCTCAACCATCGCACCCATCCACTTCTCTTTCTCCCGATTGGTGATAGCCCTCGAAAATTAGCCGGATCATCACTACCGATGAAAAGTGCAAAAGAGACCATGTCTTCACAACCCAATCTACTAGGAGGCTTTATATTAGATGCGTCTCCGTCTATCTCTCGGCTAGATTGTAATTCCGCAGATCATCCGGAATGGAATCACCGTGTGTCGGATCCGAACCTTCAACTCTCTCGACTCGCTATCGAACGCCGCTCTAGATCGATCTCGCACCGTCTCCGAACCGGAACCGTTCCCCGACACCTTGTCTCGATTCCCGCCGCAACATGGATCGCTCATCAAAGACCGCATCTCTACCGATCACCGCCTTCTTTGCAATAGATCCCAAAACTTCGAATCCTTTCACACCTTTCTTATAGCCTCGTAAAGATGCACTTCGGATTTTGGATCAAGTTTCGATCTTTCATCTTCGAGCACATGCACATAAGCGGGACAACCAAAAATTCGTAAGTGATCAAACTTAATCGGATTACTCCGTCCATACCTCTTCCGCAACCTTGCCACCTAATGAAGCCCGAGGTGATCTATCGATGAGATAGCATGCCATATTCACGACCTCTCGCCTGAAGTTTTTAGAAAGCCCCGCATTCGGCCTCAAGCATCTTGCTCTCTCGCCTAAGGACTCGTTCATCCTTTCTGCAACACCATTCCGCTCGTGGTGTCTTCCTCACCGAAAAATGCCTCCGAATCCCATGCTCCTCGCAAAACCTCTTAAACCGTGAATCCGTGTATTCCGTGCCATTATCGTATCTCGTATACTTCGATCTTTCTACTCGCCTGGTTCTCCACCTCGCCTTTCCACGACTCGAATTTAGAGAAAACTTCGCATTTCGCTTCAAGAAATACACCCAAACTTTCCTAGAAAAATCATCAATAAAGGTAACATAATACCGAGATCCTCCCACCGATGCTTCCCCGGTAGGCCCCATACATCGAATGCACATAATCAAGAATCCCTTTAGCTTTATGCTCTCCAAATATAAAACTCACTCCGTCCGTTTTCCAAGAATACAAAACTTACGAATTCCAACTCGCAGCCTTTTCACACCATGCGAAGAATTCCTTTTATGCAATTCCGACATCCCACGTTCACCGAGACGACCCGCACGCATATGCCATGCTTTGTACTATCATCATCCGACTCAACGTAACGAACTCCACCTACAACCGTATTCCCCAACAGCTTGTAGATATTACCCGTAGCTAACTTTCCTTTCATCACGCCGCTGCACCCTTCACGATCCCGATGGTTTCCCTATCCTCATCTCGCCTTAGAATAAAACCATTTCGATGTAGAGTGCCGAAGGAGATCGATTCTTCTTCAAATCTGAATATGTCCGACATCACATAAAGCTTCTAACCGTGCCATCATACATCTTAATTCGACTTCTCCAATACCAGCGAATATCGCAAGCATCTATCATCACCCAAATAAGATCGAACCGTAATTAGTTGACCCGTATGAAGTAAACCACTCCCCGTTAGTGTGTTATGTGATAAGAGCACCCTGAATCAAGAATCCATGCATCCGTTAACTGAGTTGCTGAAACTGAAAGCATATCACCATCACTGGCATCTGAATTTTCACCCTGCACCACATTCACAGACTTCGATGGTACAACACTTTTCTCCGTCACCTGTTGCTTCGACTTCGGACAATCCCTCCTCATACGACCCGGCTCCTCGCACTCAGTAGCAACGAATCGTCCGTTTGCCTTTAGCACTTCAGATCCGGAATTTCGCCTTCCGCATCCCTCCTCTTCTTCCTTCCACGATCCCGTTTACCCTTAACATATAAACCGTCGCCATGAGAGCTTTCCCCGCATTCCCGCTTCCGCCGGTTACGAGCCAACAACGCCGCAAAGAATCTCATCAACTTTGATAGCTTCTTTCCCATATGTCGTAGTAGTCACTGTGTGTTCATAGGAAGAAGCGCAACGAACACAATAGAATCATCGCTCGGTCTTCATCCTCAATAGTCACATCAAGTCTCGATAAATCCGCGATTATTCGATCGGAGCCATTAACGTGCCGCGCCGTATCGAACCTTCCCGCATCTTCAGCCCATACAGCTTTTGTTTCGTATACAATTTATTCGTCGAGATTTCGCCATAAATCGAGTCTCCAATTTCTTCCAAACCTCCCCGGAGATTTTAGATTCATCACGTGGTACATAACTTCATCCGCCGTACATAGTCGTATCGTTGCCGCCGCTCGTTGTCGCAATTCCTCCCAATCTTCATTCTCCATGGCATCCGGTTTTGTTGCCCGCAAAGCCTTCAGGATCCCTCGTTGTGCCAACAAATCCTTCACTCGTGTTTGCCACAACCCGAAGTTACTCGGCTCCATCGAACTTCATCACCTCGAATTTCGCACCGTAAATCGCCATCGGAAAATCGATCTCGCAACGAACCTTCTCCCCGCAAGAATAAAATTGCAACGAACTTTTCTGCGGAAAATTTTCCGCAATTGTCGAACCCGCAAATTTCTTACACAAAATCTTTCCAAGAAATTTCTATTCAGCAATTTTTTTTTTTTTTTGGTAAAGGAATGAAATTTTATTCGGATTTTATTCCTTCAGCAAAAGAATGAAATTGCCTTGATTAAGTTTTCATTCTTTATTAGGCTTTCCTTAATTTTAAAAAAGAAAACTTTCCTTAATTAAGATTAACTTAATTAAACATCCGGAAAAGCACTTTTTCCTTTTCCTTCTCCGCGTCCTCCGTCTTCAACGGCTCGCGAGGTTTCCTTTCTCCCCGTCGCGCGATCCGGGTCGCCTCCCTCGCGCGAACAACCGTTCCGATCCCCGCAGCCCGAAGCGCGATCTCTCCCCGCCGCCGCGATGCCGAGCCGCCCGCGAATGAAGTCTCCCGCCTAGATGCGATCCAAGCCGTCGCTAGAAATCGTCGAGCCTTCGGAGCCCTCGCCTTGAGGCCCCTTCGCCAAAATCCGTGGTCGCTCTTTGTCTCCGACGCCGATTCCTCCGGATCCGCGAACCCTCTCGCGAGACTGTCGCAAATCCCAATCAAAGCCTCGCCGAATTGCTGCCTGCTCCAACCAGCCGCAAAAATTTTGCGTCGTCGATTCTTCTTCTCCTGAGCCGCCGATTTCTCTGTGCCCTCGAACCTCGCTCTGATACCACTTGTTGAGTAATATAGGGCAAAGAAAACACAAATCGGCACAATCCAGAAGAACACAAAGAGATTTAACGAGGTTCGGCAAAGATGCCTACGTCCTCGGGAGCAGAGCGGCGACTTTCTTTTCACTAATCAGAAAAGAAAGATGTATCACGTAACTCAGCCTTAGCCCCTGCGGCTACTCACTGTGCTTATTTATAACGATAGAAAGACAATACGTAATTACAACATTACCCCTCTATAACCATGCGGCGTCGTCCCGCACCCCCAACCCACATAATAAACTCCCCAGATTCGCTCGCTCCGCTCCAACATTAATTCCATATTAGGTATATGAGCCATACCTAACAGATTGTGATTGGGGATTTTAATTGCATCCCGAGATTTAAAGAAAAAGTGGGTGGCACTCTACTTAATCTAAAGTATATTGGCTTATTTCAATAATTGCATTGATGAGGCTAGTGTTACGAAACTTTCAAATCATGGACTTTCATTCAGTTGGTTTAATCAATAAACTCACAAACCTATTAATTGTCCTCTGGATCGAGCTTTGGAGATCAACAACTGGTTTTTTTTTCATTTCAATTTTATAGTTATAAACTCTTGGAAGTTCAATCTTCTGACCATTCATCTTTCATTCTTGCTTTACAAGTTAATTTCTCCCTAAATTTTAGATATACAAAAAATTACTGGATCCATTTCCCTAAATTCAAAAGCATTGTGAGCGAGGCTTGGCTTTTACGTGTGAAGGAAGATCCTTTATTTGCTTTACGTAACGGGTTAAAAGATGTTAAAAATGTCCTTAAGAAGTCTCACTATAATTACTCTAATTATATATATATATATGACCATTGCTGATATTAGGGCATCAATGCAACTTATTCATTCTTTATTGGATTTAAACCCCTTAATAAAAATCATCTCTCTGATGATCTCAAAGCTCGAAATAAGCTTTCTGATTTTCTATCTTATGCGGCTGAGTAGATCAAACAAATAGCCAAGTGTGCTTGGCTCTCTAAAGGTGAGGATGACAAAAGGTTTCTATATAAAAAAAATAAAATGCAGGACAGCAGGGAATTTTATCAAAGAGATCTTTTGTAATTGTATTTTTCTTAACACACAACCATTTATTGAGAAGGAATTCATCAACGACTACTCTAAACTTCCTAACTATGACAATTCTGCTTCTCGTTACCCCCCTTCTCTACTCCCACACATAGACTTTTATCTCTCGATGATTTTGTGAACCTCACGACATACTTGACTAGTAAGGAAATAAAAAATGTCTTTTTGGTATATCTTTTGATAAAAGTCCTAGTCCTGATGGATTCTCATCCAAATGCTTAAAGACAATTGGGAGTTTGGCAATGGTTGTATTGATGCTATCAGACTTTTCCTCTCCTCCTCCAAGCTTCCTCAGTGAATCAAGCATGTTGCCTTATTTTGATTCCCATAAATCATTCAAGGGAATTTAATGATTATACGCCATAATCTCTTTGTAACAGCTTGTACAAGGTTATTGCAAAGCTTTTGGCAAATAAAACCAAGCCTATTATGTCTAATATATTCATCCTACTCGGGCAGCCTTTGTGTGCGACAGAAATATTATTGAAAATATCACTATTGCTAATGAGAATTTAAAGGGTTTTAATTATTTTGTCAAGTAATTTTTTGATAACATCAACCAAAGAAAAGCTTTTGATAACATCAAAAAGAGATTTCTTATATTAGAGAATAGAAATGATTAAATTTTCAACTTAGTTTGTTGGCTGGATATTTGCTTACATATAAGACTTTCCTTTTTCTATAATTTTAAATAGTGAGATTCATGGTTTCTTTTCCATTTCTTCAAATTTAAGACAAGGTTGCACCATCTTTCCATATCTATTCATCATCATTACTGATACTTTCTCTGTTATACTGAACAAACATTTGGAAACTAATACTAATAATGTTAAGCCTGATAACATTAATCACCTTATTTATGATGAAGATTTGTTATGTTTGGTAAAGCTTATGTTATCTTCGCTATAGAGTTATACAAAATTCTTTATAAACATCAAGGAATTA
Source organism: Papilionanthe hookeriana x Papilionanthe teres (assembly GCA_022702705.1). Lineage (NCBI taxonomy): Eukaryota > Viridiplantae > Streptophyta > Magnoliopsida > Asparagales > Orchidaceae > Papilionanthe > Papilionanthe hookeriana x Papilionanthe teres. The sequence continues at coordinate 42,585,245 of CM040421.1, forward strand.
CTAACCTCCAAGCTAATCTAACAAAATCCTCCACATGCTTCTCTAAAAGTGTTTCTAATGGGTGTAAATTGCATATTTCTCGACTTTTAGGCTTTTTTAAGAAAGCCTTATATTAGAAGTACCTTAGTATTGCTATAAACTCTTCTAGACTCGATGCTTACAACTATCCCTAAATCTTTCAGAGGATTAAACATATATTGAATGACTAAAAGCAGAAACTCATCTCATTGGCTGGTAGATTTCAGTTAATTAGAAGCACAATATGGAGGTTTTTCCTCTATTGGTTCATATTCACATATATTCTTAAAATTTTAAGGAAGAGCATCACTTCTAATATTAATAAATTCCTTCTTGTTGAAAGCATGAGCAACAATCTTTAAATCATTTCTTGGAATAACATCACCAGGCCAAAACATTGTGGAGGTTTAGGCCTTCCAAATCTTGACACTTTTAAATGTTAGGTGCAAAGCTAAACTCATATGAAAATTATAGAACTCTAAAAATACATTTTCTAGGTGGTGCTTAACACACTATGATTCTATTTTTCAAATAGAAAATGACAAGTTGCCAACATTTTGGGAGGACCTTATCAACAATACTAAAAGAATCAAGAATAATCTGTCTTTCAAGTTCACTAGTAATAGCAATCTTCCTTTCTTCTAGGACCCTAGGGTGGATGGGATCTCACTTTACGAGAAATTTGGAGTTGTCATTTTTTATTGGTGTGGTCGTTCTAAGGACTCTCCATTTAGAAATTTCTTGCATGGGAATATTTGAATTCTTCTGCCCTCATATCTACTCCACATAAATGCATTAATGGTATTATCAGGATTAACATTGTCATTTTTGGGCCTTCTTGCACTCTAATGGGAAAAGACACTTATGCTCACAAAAAATGTGTATAGTTTTCTCTATAAAGATATTCCTTTCATGCATTGGAGAAAACTTCTTTGGTTCAAAGGGTACTCTTTCAAATTGGTTGATTATACTTGAAAATTTCTTATCAATGGCTTATCTATTATTTATAATCTTAATGCTACAGGCCTCAATCTGCCTAATATCTATATTAATTGTAATAATTGTTCCGACGGTCAAGCTCATCTTTTTTTTTAGTGCCCTTTTACATTTTTCTTTCTTAAAAATGCAACCCCTATGGGTTCTTTCTTCCACATTGGCTGTAGTCTCCATCAGTTCCTGGTTCATGTTGAAACGCTTGCTTGCAAGGACACTAGGCTTTTCTCTCTACTAGGAATGCAAGTAACTGCTCATCATATTTGGCTGGGAAGAAATGCTAAAATCTTTATGAAAGAATCTATAAATGCTAATACTATTCTCAACAACAGCAAATATGCTATCAAATGCAAGTTTAGAAAAATGGAAATTCAAATATGATGCTCCAAACCAAGTCTCATATCTATACTATTAGTAATATGAATTATTTAAGTCACTTTCCCTTCATTTATAAAATTTTATTTCTCTAACGGTATTACTGGTTCTCTCATTGTTTTACTTCACAGCGCACCACGTTTTCTTTTGGGAGAAGTCTGCTTATTACAAATTTGATTGGGTTCACTTTTTGTCTTATAAAGTTTTCTTTAGAACTATCAACATCTGGTGTCTTAAACATTTGTGATGGATATATATTTTATTCATTTAGTGTTTCTACTTCTGTAACACTTTACTTTATGGCCAAGTCCTGTATTATGGATGGATTGTACTGGTAAGTGAATTTTAGTGTATACTCTTGGGTGTCAAGATCAATCAGACATCTCCCTAGAAAGATTCTTTGATGTGCAAAGTGGATAATGCGGCTCCTTTCACTATCTCAACTGGCCTCTACTCTTAGATTTCTCTCTGGTTCCACTAGCTGCTTTATTCTTCTCTCATCCCAGTTCCCTACCTGGCTGTTGGGAGACCCACTGAATCTGATGCCTTGCATTTTATTCTTCCATGAACTTTTTGTTGTTGTTCTCTTTATGTTTGCGGCAAGCTCTCATGGAGGTTTCTTATAACTAATTCTTGAGAAGGAATTCAACTAGCCATATTTATGGTTCTGAATGGAATTCCTTGCCTTCTCACTTGGCTTTTTTAGAGAGCTTTGATGCAATTCACAATAACTCTAGGAGGCTCAACTTGCGTTCTTCTCACGAGACATCGCTGGAAGTTTTGATAGCTAAGATGGAAACCGATCATAGATCATGATGCCCACAGTCTGAGCTCTCTTCTACCTTAGGTACATTTTTGTTATTATAGAGCTTCTTAGCTATTCCTGCTTATGTTTTCGAGGTTGCTACGTTTAGCTAACATTGTCTCATCTTCTCTTACAAACTATGTTATTTTTGTTTTGAGTCATGTATATTTGTAACCTTCATCTTACTAAATTGATCTTACTGGACGTGACCTTCAAACTTAGAAAAAACAAATCTTATAATTCAAGACCCGCCTAAGTCAAAGGATTATAAATAATGACAAAATTGGCATTATTCTACGTCAAACATGATATAATGGAATCTTAATAAATATTCCCAAACAAAATCTTAATAAATATGTTCTCCCCCTAGCTAAATCTAATGATGAATCTCGCCTAAGGGGCCCCTCTCACAAATAAGTGATACGTGTCCCATAAGCGGCAAGAACACTAGTATAGTTTTAAAAAATAAGTAAATGTATTTAGAAATCTATATTTTTAGGAAAAGAGTTTTTAATTTCAATAATATTTGCAAAATGGTTAACCTATAATGTTTAATTCAACTGTAATGACAATTGATACACCATCAAAAAAATTTAATCGTCCAACACGAATCTCGATACACGACACTAATCTCTAATTTTTTTTAGCAGAGAAAGTTCAAACATCAATTGAAAATCATCCAGATTTTTTATTTCAGTAAGCATTTAGTAAAATTGACTGACTATTGACACTAGAATGATCTATTTTGAGTCTGATCAAGCTTAAGATCAAGCCGTTAAATTATTTTTAGAAACTTTATGGTGCCCATTTGGAAGTCAAATATATTCCAAAGCTGACAAGTTTACAGTCTAATTAAGCGCCTCGATGAGATGAATCCAACAAGCCTAATATCATTCAATTTGACATCGTTAAAACACTCAAATATCCACAAAATATTGTCTGATTAAGGAAATCTATGGTTCGTCGAATAAAATGGTATAGATTATTTCCTTATTTTTCATGAGACCTCTCCTAAACTCTATAAATAAAATCACATCCTCTTCATGAAAGGAGAGTAAGATCTTGAACAAGAGGAAGCCCAAGACTTGAAGGAAAAGGAGCTGAGGTTTAATGGTCGACACCGTCCATCACAATCGACCACCGCTCACTAGCAGTCATCGACCACACGACTGCCCCCTATTCATCGCAACAAAGCTCCTTACGAAATCACGACATGCACTGCGGAATTCCGACGTACACTACAGAGTAATGAAACATCGTGTAGAGTGACGACCATCCTATGGAGTAACACACTCTAAAGACGGTGTAATAACACACACACAAGATTGCGTAACAATTAGGGCTGTAAAAAAAGCTCGTTGTTCGCGAACAGTTCGTGTTCGGTTCGTCAAGTAATTCTTGTTCGATTCGTTCGATAAGTAAACGAGACGAACACGAACAAATTTTTTTCATTCGGTTAGTTAAACGAACCAAACACGAATAGTGATGTGTTCGTTCGTGTTCGAATCACTATTGTTCGAAATATAAAATAATTTAAAATAATTATATATAAAAAATTTATGATATTTAAAAAAATTAAATTTTGTAAATTATAATATATAATAAATTAATAATAATAATTTATTAATATACTATATTAGTAATATACTAATATAGATATTATATATTTATATAATATAAGTTATATAATTAATATAATATATTATTTATATATAAATTAATATTAGGGTTGTCAAACTGGCTCGTCGTTCGCGAACAGCTCGTGTTCGGCTCATGTTCGGCTCGTTCTTTAAAAAACGAACACGAACTGTGACTTCACGAATAATTTTGAACACGAGCTTATTTCAAACAAACTTAATTTCAAACGAACCGAACACGAACACGAGCTCTGTTCGTTCGTGTTCTGTTCGTTTGCACCCCTAGTAACAATGCCCGAAAGTGGTGCAACGCGTAGTGCACATATAGTGTAGCAATGCAACCCGAATATGGTATAATAATGCATCCCAAATAAGGTGCAACGATGCGCTTTGTGTAAGGTATAATGACGCACTCCGAAGATGGTGTAACAACGCACCCAGTAATAACAACTTGCAACCACAGTACGCAGAATACAATTACTTTTCCCGGACTCCTGAAGCTCTCTCCTTGTAACCCACCACTACAGCCGACGTGATCAACTACAAAATATGTGGTCCATAGCTCCTGCAACTCCTAACTCTGGCATCTATGGCCTATGCAAGTCCCAACATCAACCTCCAGGGCCTACGGACTTTATTAAAGCACCCTGCTACAACCTATGTGACCAACTATGGCCTACACAGCTCACATCTCACTTAGCTCCCTACTATGGCCCATATGGCCTACCAACGCTCCTGAAGCAACCGTTTACGGACTACGTGACAAACTATTATCATCAATTTAAAATATGATCTCTATGACAAGTTGATCACCATCTACAACATTTATGACGTATTACTGCCTTCATAGCAGTCTTCTATGGTCATGCGGCCCATCAAAACTATTATTGTTGAAACATTATTATACATCAAGTAATTTCATCTTCTCAAACTCAGAAGAAGAGTTACATGTGCACCTACCATTACATAGTCAATTATTTCAACTGGGCTAGATCTCGACATTTTTTCCCCTTTTCAGATATTCCAACATAAAAACTTATGGTGTCTTTACTTGTTAGTTTAATTACGTGAATATGTCTAGATTTTCGTGCGACACTAAATAATCACACCACCTTCCTAAATTTTCCTCCCATTTATTTAGAAATAATATACTACAAGCCTTAAAATAAATATATATATAATTTAATCAGAACATTTTGATTAAACAATTTATCTACTATTTTTGTGTTTAAAATGACGTTAATTTTTATTATGTCTAATTATACGCACAATCAAGCGACTACCATACTGGACCCAAAAACAAAAACGAGGAACTTACGAACCTCTGTTTCCTTTGCTCTGTGAAGGCACTCCCTGCCAATTCTCAATCTTCCCGTGATCCAATCCTTCATCAGACTAAGTATGATGGAGTCCACATCGTAGGGCGCCATCTCCCTTACGATACCCTTACCTCCATCCTCGCAGTTGGCAGAGTCCTCCACCACCATCTGCACCAGCGTCTTCTCCAGCTTTCCGGCGGTCTGAAGTACCCTGACCGTCTCATTTTTCAGCACGGTGATCCTTGCCAAATACTGCTTCAACACAATCCCATAGCAGCTATGGAGTGTGGCTACCGCTACCGCCATTGACCCAGGATGCCATCTCTTTAGCACCGGGCTGTATGTCTCTTTCTCCATAGCCACCAAGCTCTCTGTATCTTTCGCCAGATGTACTAATGTCTCACTCGGTTCTTCGTCTACCTCCACCACCATGCTGTCCACGTTCCCATTCCCGCTCTCCAGTAACTGATTCAATCCACGAATCTATTATTATTATTTTTTTTTTTGTTTGTTTGCATGTAAAATGTTTGATAAATGACGCACCTTAGTGAATGCGCTCTTGAGCGAAGATTTTATGTACCGTTCGATAGCGGGTACAGCAGAATTGATGACCTCGCCGTTGCCGTCTTCATCGGCTGAGCTCCGTCGGTCGTCGTTCATGATCTTGGCCGTGGTGAGAGCCAGCGAGAGAACCTTCTCCAAGAGACCAACGTAGCATTTCCCACGGAACACGGAGTGGTAATCAAGCAGCTTCCTTTCGGCCCACGCTAGCATCGACGACATAGCCGGGGAAAGGATTTGGAGAAATTCTGCATCCCTTTTGACCTCGCCGGAGATTTCGCCGAGCATGATCAGTGTCGCGCCAAGCAGGTCCTGCTCGATCTGCCCTGTTTTTACATACTGCTCGAACAACGTCCAGGCCAAGCAGACATTATGCGTCATCTTGTTGATACCAAGCGTAATCCATGTCTTCTTCATCAACTCGATCAACTCGTCGACCTCCTCGAGCACCACGGTTTCATCGCGGAGGTCGAAGATGGATCGGAGGAGGGAAATATATAGGTGGATGTTGAGAGGGAAGCCATCGGCCCAATGGCAGGTCTCGGCAGGGGATCCATTGGGATTACGCCAAGCGAGGGCGACGACTGCGTTGCAGAGAGTGCGCAGTGATTCGGAGTTCTTGCTGGTGTCGATGGGTTTTAACTCGCCGGAGCTGATCACCTCGCGGAGGCGCAGTGCTGATGCGTTGAGGCGATCAAGAGGGGTGGAAGGGTATTGTAGCAAGCCGGCCTCGATGATCTTCAGCTGCCGACGTTGCCATTGATGGTATTCCTGTGCGTCGCGGAATTCTGATGGTTTTATTTGTCTCAAAAGCTCCAACGGTAGGATGATCGTCTCCGCTCTCTTCCCTGCCTGTTAAAGGATTAACCTTTTTATGAGAAAAATTAATCCAAAATGATGAAAGAAAGGTTCTTGGATCAGGGATTCGAGCACCTGGCCGACGAGCGTGCGCATTATGGTTTTCCGGAGGCGGTTATCGCCCTGTTCGGTGACGCCCATTTGCTGCCGCATGATTTCAGCGGAGGTCATGGGGCGCTGTTTGAGCCGACCGGGGCCGGGGGAGGTACCTCCGGCAACGCCGCCTACAGAAACAACGGGTGAGGGGGAGTGGACACTGATCGTGCGCATCGGCGGCGAGCCGCGACGGGTGCGGAGGCCCAGTGCGCGCTTGATTCTGCTGTTTCCGACCATAATGCCGGTACCGGGGCTTCCTCCTTCCGGTGATGGCTGCTGTTGGCCTGAAGGATAGAAGGAGAGGGGATTTCGCCCGCCGAAGCCTGGTGAGGAGCGGCATGAGGCGAAGAAGAGCTCGTAAGCGGTTTCGCGGAGCTCGTCGCGGTCGACGGCTTCGATGCGGCCGAAGGGCCATTCGAGATCGGCATCCCCGGCGTCGGAGTCATGGGTGCCGGAGACGGTGAAATCGGAGAAGGAGGAAGCGGAGGGATGATGGTGGGCCATGCCGGGCGGTGCGCGGCGGCCGCCGGCGGAGGAGAGGGGCTACCGTGTTGGTAGGGCGGGCCCAAAAATGGGGGAATAGAAGGCAAGTCGATGTGGGGCCCACCGCTTCTTTCTGTAAAGTGCGCCGTCTGTATTAGTAAATTACACCGCGCACCGTTTTTTCTTTTTTTTTTGTTTTGGCTGTATATTTTTTATTTATTTAAAATGAGCTTTAAGCAATTTCTGTTTACGTGCTGGCTACAGAAACAACTAGATTTTTTCTTAGGTGGAGATCTTTTGTAACCGCTGGAGATAGCTCCAATGTCCTTAATCTTTCAATAATTAGTTTAAAATTTAGTTCGGATCAAGATCAAATTGAAATAAATGAGTTGTATTGTGAGCTGAAATTTTAGATTCAATTTTTTCGAGCTGATTTTAAGCAGTACATGGATCAACTCGAATCTAAGTAACTCAATTTGAAGGAGATCGTTTTTATTTTCAGCCGAATTGGGCTATAATCATTTTTGATCCGGCTCGGCTCGAAATCGAATATAATGAACTGCAAGTTGATTTAGAGACGCACTACATCTACTTGAGTCGATTTCGAGATCGAATCATTAGCAGCCCTAGCAATAGCTGCACCTCTTTTGGCTTAACCTTAAATGTTTCTTTTTGATGATCATAATATTTTCACATATACATACATATATGCATATGTATACATACATATTGATGTGTCATCAAAAAATAAAAAAAAATCAACCGGCACATATCTTGATTTATTTTAAGAAAAAATATTTTAAATTTAAATTCAAGATCATTCAAGTCTCAATTTTAAATTGTTTATAGTCAAAATGAGTGTCTATTCAAAAAAAAATAATTAAAAAAAAAATAAAACTCGGATCATATAATTGATGTATAGTCAATAACTTAGGTGCATTAATTGGATGATCAAATGATCCCAAATTTTGGAATTTTTATGATCAATTCAAGCATTTCAACAGCGGAATTTAACGAGGCCAAGTTTATTCAACTTTGAGGTTGTTAAGGCTCTTAAATGTTAAACGTTTTGCTTGTAATGAAAGGGATAAACAAAGACTGTCTGATGGAGTGTTTTGATATCCTAACTAAATTTACCAAAATGTTCCTTTAAAAAATTATAAATATAGTGTGATAAGGAGTGAGATGTGACAAAAGAGGTATTTTAGTATATAGTTTCAACAACCACTATTACATTTAATGATCTTCTATTTATAAAGGATTAGGAATAGTGTGAAATGACAGTTACACCCTTGAACCTCTTTAATCGGTCGCTTCCAAATTGACCGACTTCATTTCGTCTGATTGTTGAATATATGTTGGATTGTTCTCTTGGTGGTCTGTCTTTACCTTGGTGATTTATAATTCAGTCAATCACTGGTTCGCCCAGCCTTTGGATGGCTTGACTATTTGATTGATATTCAGCCTCTCGTTCAGACGTTCTCTAGGTCGGTTGACCCTTGACCGGTCGCTCTAGCAATCTCCGACCTCTGGTTCAAGCGTACTCTTTGTTGGTTGACTCTTGCTTGGTTGCTCGACAAGTCTCTAGCCTCTGGTTCAGGCTTCCATTCGATTGATTTACCCTTGATCGGTTGGTCGATTGATATCCGACCTCTCAATCAGTTTGCTCTTTGCCGATTGCTTTATTGATACCCAGCGTCTGGTTCGGCTATTCTCAAGATTTATTTCTTTATTCACATAGAGCGCTAACCAATGACACATATTCTGCTCTGCGTTGTTTGATACACAAAAAAAAATGTCTGATGTATTTTGATTGTATATATTTTAATTCCCTAATTCTCTCGTATATTAGTAGTTAAAATTGCAATAAGATGAGAGAAAGAAATAAGATAAATAATTAGTTATCATTAAATGAATCTGATGATTGACACTCCCTTGATTTATCTGTGATTGCTTGTTATTAATATGATGTTGGCATCTTTTAGAGTTTACATGTCTCGTAATATCCTTTACAGCTCCGCACAAACTCCTGTTCACCTTTTCTTCGTCAGTTACTCCTTAAGTGGTCCGCAATTCATGCAGCTCCCAACTCCAGCCTCTATAGCCTACGGATGCTATCATAGCTCATATATGCGGCTCCCAACTTTGATCGATATCTATCATCTACAGACGTTATCACAGTTCATGTAGCTTCTAACTCTGATCCTGCAGCCTATAAAAAACAGAAATTATTTGGGAATGTTTTAGATTTTTATACAATACTAAAATACACAGCCATCTATACGACATAATTATATGCAGGCTCGTGCGTTGGTTCACCACGTGACCTGAATGCTGAAGCTGTGCATGCCACAATTAACAGACTACGCTGCTCCATAGAAATGAATGAAGCAGAACACAAATTACAGCATGAATATGAACTATTCATTGCTGCTTTCCACATGGCCAGCTGACGAAGGTCTTGTTTAAAGCTAACATCTATTTAATTAAGCACGGACATGCAGAAATGAATTCCACTGTTACGTTGGGAGCCGCGAAGTGCTATTAATTATATAAGCTGTTTTAAGAACATTGATTAGCTCACACGAGGTTAGACATCATGCCAATAATAACTTCTAATCCAAGTAATTAATCATAGTAAATATTTATATGGTGGATGAGGATATTGTATTAATCCCTTTCGAGGAATCTGATTAATCTAAATAATTAACTTTAATAAGAGTAATTAATAAAGAGGAGGCCTAAAAAGAGCCATTTGCATGCATGCTACCCAATTCTTATGTATTTATACATCTAATATCTCAACTTTATTTTTTTACATTTATATCACTCAACATTATGTCCACAAAATCATTTGTAATTTTTAAGAAAGTGAAATATACATTTCCATATTATATACCTGAAAAAGATCTACACGGATCTCGAACAATCTAACAGCCCAGATGAAAAGATAGATAACGAAAAGCCTAAGGATAAATTTTGATGACTAAAAAAGGCTAGGGTACCCTATACATCTCTTTTTAAAATAAGAGTAATTATATAATTTTATATTTTGTCCTGCTATCTTTTAAAAACAGGACCGAACTATATATTAAGGGAGACCTTTTTGAAGGTCCCCTTATGTTGTAACCCAAATATTCAACACATACATATGAAAAATAAAATATTTGTAAAAATTGAAGAATAGGGGTTAGATGTGTAAATAAATAAGACTTGAGTGGTTTGCATGTAAATCTTCTCTTAAAGTGTTCTTGAAGAGCGGACAAATTTTAAAAGTAAAAAAAAAAAAAAAAATCGGCACAGTCGCCCAGAACTGCACGCCGGCGAGGCAACCATTTCTTATTTAATTTATTGCATTGATTTTATTTATATTTTTCATGATTTTTCTTCATTTATTTTTCAAGTTACTTTTCTACAATTTATTTTTCTTCATATATATATATATATATATATATATATATATATATATATATATATATATATATTAATCAGAGTCAACTGCTGAGAATTTTTTTTTATTTTAAGATTACATAAATATCATTAGTCTATACAAAAAAAAAAAATTACCCGCACGAACTTCAAAGTTTTTAGAGGGTTAAATGGTAGTCAGGCAAACAGAACGTCTAACCCTCCTACCATCAGCCGGGGAGGGAAAAATTGACCGGTCTACTATGTTGAGAGACTAATACGAGCACCCAACTACAACAGACCGATCAGTTCACGACGAAAGAGATCGCCGCGCAGTCGAGTATATTGACTGACTGACACTTACATTAGAGAGCACAACAGTCACTTGGCCAACCGTCTCAATCAATCGATGTCAAACGAGTTTGTTAGCCGATTATTGTCATAATTGAAATTCAATTTGTAATGCAAATATGACATGAAATCCATATAAATAATAAGTATTTTAACTATATTTAAAATAGTTTTCATAAGTGTTCCTTCTTTTCTGTAATTATATAAAATACATCTCCACAAATACGGAGCGAAAAATACAAATAAAGGGACATCTCGCTCTACTCTTACAACAATGAATTTTAGTCTATCACTCTCCTTTCTATCCTCCTCTCTCCTTCAATGATTCATAAAAGACAACTAAAGATTCAGAAATAAATATCTTGGAATCCCATTATATCTACGTAATCTTTAAAAAAAAAAAAAAGAAACACTGAGTAACTATAAATATAAATGATGATGAAAAAATCATGAAAAAATATAAATAAAATCAATGTAATAAAAAAGGCTGCCACTTCGGCGTACAGTCGCCCGTAAAACGGCGACTGTGCAGGCTTTAATTTGCTTTTTTGGACCGTCGAAATCCTTAAAATATGTAAATAATGTATTTAGTTGTAAAATTTATCCTTCAAGAGCCGGCTGTTTAGCACTTAGTTTTTATTGACAGTTTCTGTATGAATTATTTGACCACAAAAAAAAAACGTCTATCCGTTGTTATAAATGAATGCATATACAGCCGACTAAGGGTCTGTTTGGGAGAGCGTTTTACAGCGGCGGAGTTTTTAAAAACGCCGTCTTACTGTTAGAATAACGCTATCGGGCTGGCGTGATTTTAATTTCTGCTAAAGAATCCGATCGCAGTGTGACCCCCGCGATCCCCAGCGTTCCGCTCTTAATTTCCTCACTTGCCCTTCGCGAGCCCTCACGCAAAACCTAGACTTCCCTCCTCGCGCGGCCTCTCCCCAAATCGCGAACACCGCCGACGGCTTCTCCTCTGGTTCGCTCGCCAGTGACCGATTCTTCCTACAATCCGTCGGCGCCGAAGGCCCCTTCCAGCCTTTCTTCTTCACGCGTTCTCTCCCGTCAGATCCTTACTGTTGGTGAGGGTTTCGGGAGAAGGAGAAGGTTACTGTAAGCTCCTATTTTCCTCACTTTCCCACACGCGATTCTTCCTTTTTTTTGCATTATTTTCCTTTTTTTTTGCTACCTTGTCTTACCGAGTTGGATCTATTTCTTCTTGCAATGCGAAAGATTGAATGGTATGATTGAGCTAAGATGCGCATATTATTGATTTGTTGGAGTAATTAGCTATGTTCTCATGTCTAAATTTTTACATTCACATACATGCCACTCAGCTCTTATATATTTACATATACAACAACCAAACTTCAACATCTACATATATGCCACTAGAATTTCAAATGGCTGTTTTCTCCTCTGTATTTATGCCGATTTGAAAGGTTTTAAGAGCTGTTTGCTGCTTTTTATTCTTGATGATTTTTAGAGAGGGATTTTAAACCTATTGTTCCATTCTTTGCAATATTTGAGGCCACGAAAGCCTCTGAATTTTTCCAAGTTCAGAACAATAATAATAATAATAAAGATAATAATATTATGATAAATATATATACATACCCTTTAACACACTGTTAAGGTGGCATAGTTGTAGAGATTGAATGTTAGACTTGTAGATCCTTACGAATTGAGTGTTACATGTATATATCTTCTTTCATGCATTGTTGACATCTGATTGCTTTTCGAATTCCTATTATGATTGGTTGTCACTAAGGTTTTGACTCCAATTACAAGCTACCTGCATTTTTTGAGTTTTGGTAAGGCATCAACAATATGAGTGTTTTGTTTGTTGTTTCTTTCTACCTGCTTGCATAAGAGCATGTTTCATATTTGTTCATAGTTTGTTGTTGATTCAGAATCTGTTGGGAGGCCTGTTTGCATGCATTTTTTCCGTAGTTGTTGTGTTGCGATTTTGGGAAATGTTTGGGACTTTTTTAGCCTACATTTTGGTCTGCGGTTTGGTCCTGTTGTGGGGAGTTGAGCTGTAGCTTTTTGGTTTACAGTTTTTGTATGGTTTTGGTGATTCCCGGGCTACAATTTTGGCATGTTTTGGTAGATTCTGGGTTGCATCTTAGGGTCACTTACACATGTCATTCCATTGCTATCCATACCATTCAGCTCTTATGGGTTGGTTTAGTACCACTTGGCCTAGAAATTTGCCCCAACTCTGTTTGGATATAATATTTTTTGCTGCTTTTTAAAAAATTTCAGCGGTGGAATTGAGCTTTTGAGAATTTTAGAATGTGCTTCCTGAGGAAAACTGTTGATTGAATTTTGATTTGCATGTATATCTTGCAATTCTTATGTATTTACATTTCTAAGACGCAAACTTTGATTTTTGTGTTGGCACCGAAGATTGTCATTCATTTATGTTTGACTAGTATGTGGCATATAAAGTCAAATGTCTTCTCTCTCTCTTTATATATATATATATGTTTATAGAGGCCATTTTCATACATTCCACACAATTCTTATTTATTTATATGTGGAGCACCTAAACTTTCATTTTTACATGTATATCACCAAATTGTTAATATCCTTAAAGAAATAGCACTCATTTTTATAAAGTTTGTTAAAGATTTGAGTTCCATGCATGTTTACATTCATACCTAGTTTTCTCTTTTCCTACATTAATAGTGAGTACTAAAATGAGCACGACGAACGTGGGTGGATCGTCCGTCGTATGGGACGTAAATGCTACGATTATATTCCGTGATCTCCGTCTTAAAGAGATCGAGTTAGGAAATAGGCCATCACACTGTTTCAGTAGAGAAGGTTGGCAAAATATAATAACCAAATTCAACGAATTGACGGGAAAGAACTACGACAGAATGAAATTTAAGAATAAGTGGGATCAATTAAAGAGAGACCGGAGAGCATGAAAAGACCTTAAAAGAGGATGTACATGTTTGGGCTGGGATCATTCACTGCGTACAATAGCTGCTCCCGATGCGTGGTGGGCTGAAAAACTACAGGTATTGCTTTACCTATGATTAATTCTCTATATATGTATCGTTAAATTAATCATGTTTACCTAACTGTGGTTGCTATTGCATTGCAGGTTGTGCCGGCAGCCAAGAAGTTCAAAACAAATGGCATTGATCCAGACTTGGAAGAGAAGTTGGATATCATGTTTAATGGGGTTGTTGCGACGGGATCACATGCCTTTACCCCATCTCAGCATGAGTTATTCGATACACCTGATGACCGTGAAACCGAGCACCTAAGTGATTCTGGCGGAAGGCCCTCCCACACCCACATAGATTTGGAATCAACAGGTGCATCAAAACGACAGAAGGTGCAAAAGAAAAATATGGGTACCGCATTCATCGAGGGCACTATAGAAAAGTTGGTCGATTCAATGCCAACGAAGTCTCGTCGTTTCGAAGAATTTGCCATTCGAGAGAGTCTTGATCTACTAGAGACACATGATGAAATTAAGATGGACAGGAAACTATACCTTGATTGTGTTAAGTTACTGCTGGATCCAATGCGTAGAGACTTCTTCCGCAATATGCCTGCAAAAGATCGACTCAATTTCTTGCGCTCCTTAATGGAAAAATAGATGTTCTATGATGTTTGCTTTATGTTTTTTTTGGGACTATTTGTTTTATTTATGTATGGATTATTCTCTACCTATTCTAGTATGCACTTTTCCATAAGTATTTATGATGATAAATTTAGTTGTTTCTATATGTTCTTAGATTATGTTCTTTATGTTTATATTTCAATAACTCGCAGGTTTTTACAATTTCATTTTTAATAGCTCCAATAGGATGGATCCGGAGGAATTGAATACGGTTAGAAAAGTTATTCGATTCTTACTTTGCTATACCACTACTATGTAACGTACCTCGACCGAACTCCATGTATGACATCGAGTTTTATCGGTGATAAATGGGTCGGGGAGTTAGTACAGGGACACCCGACACGTTTTGCAAATATGTTTCGAATGACGAAAGAGATTTTCAATGACCTTATGTATGAACTACATCGCGAACATGGGTTGAATGGCTCGTCCAGAATGACATGCCGAGAGGTGTTAGCAATTACACTGTACATCTTGGCGCATAATCAGTCCATCAGAGGAGCAATGGAGCGCTTCCAACATTCATCAGAGACGATCAGCAGGTATTTCTCGATGGGGTTGAATGCTCTGGTAAGTTTGGGTTCGAAAATAATAAAGCCTGCAGATCCTTCATTCCAGTCAATTCCCCCTCAAATTGCAAATGACCCACGCTACATGCCGTTCTTTAAGGTATATTTCAAACATATCACTTCATATTGAAATCTTGTACTTCTCAATTATTAAAGCTGGAAATATGATCATCTCCAGGATTGTGTTGGAGCTATTGACGGAACACACGTCGATGCATGAGTACCTATTTCGGACCAAGTGCCCTACATTGGACGTTGTGGTTACCCTACACAAAATGTCATGGCCGTTTGCGACTTCAATATGTGCTTTACATTCGTCATGGCCGGATGGGAGGGGAGCGCACACGATACCCGTGTTTTTAAATTTTCAACTAGACGTCACGAACATCAGTTTCCACACCCCCCTCGTGGTACGTATATACAACAAACATTGTTGAAATTTCTGAATTATTCTTAATTAAAATTTTCATGTAGGTAAATATTACCTTATTGACGCTGGATATCCCTTACAAAGGGGATATCTTAAGCCTTATCCTGACACAAAGTACCACATTCCCGACTTTGAGAGATCAAACGGGATTGCACGGGGGAAAAAAGAAATGTTCAACAAACGACACTCCTCATTACGCGGTGTGATAGAAAGATCATTCGGAGTATGGAAGAAGAAGTGGGTGATATTACGCGATATGCCCAATTACCCATTTCGTAAGCAAGTGAAGATAGTTGTGGCCACTATGGCATTGCACAACTACATCCGACGGCACCACTCCAGATCAGATGCGGACTTCACTTATGCAGAAGATGACCACTACCAGATTCCACCGGAAGCATATGAATTCCATGTTGGACGGCCAATACCGCAGGATGATTCACACCGAAACAACGTTCGTGACGGCGAAGGGGCAACGGAGATGGCTGCGTTGCGCGACCAGATTGCCGACGAGATTGCTCGGTCCTGATCATACGTATGATGTCAGTGCTAATGTTATTTTCACTCTCGTTTGTTATGTTAATTTCCTCATGATAAATATGACTTTAAACATATTTGAGGCAAATAGCTTTCTTTATTTTGGATGTTATCTTATTTTTGCTAGTATTTGATGCTCGTAATTGCATTTGATACTTGTATTTTGGATGTTATCTTATTTTTGCTAGTATTTGATGCTCGTATTTGATGCTAGTATTTTTGCTAGTACTTGCAATTATACTCTTTAATGGTAGAACATAAATATTTGTTATCGGTATAAATAAATGAATTCCCACATTGTTTTTATTTTGCATGCTTTATGTAACATTGGGATGTTATTATACTCTTTATTTTGGTATAAATAAATGAATTTCCACGTTATACTCTTTATTCTGGATGTTTTTATTTTGCATGCTTTATATAAGTCTAATATTTTAGTTATATACTGTGAATTTGAACTGAAAATGTGGGTTTGTGCTTCCAATGACTTTGATGCAAAAAAGGTCATTGCTGATATGTTGGAATGACTTAACAAAGAGAGGCTTTGTATGGAGTCACTTGCTGCTGTTAAAGATTCTTAAAGCTGTCTTGTAATCCAAAAGGATCTTGCTTGTTATAAAAGGAAAAGTTATATAATACTTTAGGCGCTCCGATGTATCCAAAGCATGGAGAATTAAGCACTGAGGCTATGTTTACAGAAACAAATATATATTTCTGAAGGGAAATATATAATGGTTTGTAAGAAATTCAAGACAATATTCAAACAAAAAAGAAAATTTAGAATGATAAACTAGGGAATTTCACCAAAATAGTTTCAATTACAGGAAATTGTGCCACTTAGGCTCTCTACGTGAGTTTAAGGGTCTGTTTGGGAAAAGTTATATAATAAGTTATATGAATAATAAGTTTAAGGGTCTGTTTGATGAGTTGATCAGCTTAGCAAGTATTGAGCTTGGATAAGCATGTGTAATCTTGGATAAATAGAACTGGATGCTGAAGAAATTCATGCATACTACAAAATTTTACTCTTCTCTCAACTCATTAAATTCTCACCAAACTACTGAAATTCATTTTTTTTTTTGGGGTCAAATTTCTGAATTCCAGTGATTTGATTTCTTGCCTGGCGATGTGAGTAATCTTTCTAATCTGCGTCACTTGGAATTGTCCTAAAATGTATTTTCTAGTGTACCTGGAATTGGGAAATTTAGGTCACTTAAAGAACTAAGTGACTTATAATGTTAAGAATGAGAATGATTATAGAAAGGGGGAGTTGGAACATATGAGTGAGTTGCGTTAATGTGAATGCTCTTACTGCAAAATTATTTGTGAAGGCTCGCACTCACAGATTATTCTAAAAACGGCTTTATTATAAATTCAATGGGAATGACAATGTTTCTGTGTTTGGTCGTTGGAGGTGCTAAATATTAAGGGATTACAAGTATTGGAGGATTGGTTTGATGGAGCAGGAGCTGCAGCATATGACTGTTTCTTTCTTTGCTTAACTGAACTCCTTTTCGGTTCTTTATCTTGGTGGATTGCAAGAAATAGAGTGGCATTGAGAAATTCCAGCTTATTCTCTGTGAAGCTGTTAGGGATGACACATCCTAGTTGCCTCCTTGGAAAAGCTGAAAATCTGTAATAATGATTGTGAGAAATGATTGAAGAAAGGTGCTAGTTTTGTAAATATGAATGTCTCACAGTGCTATGTAATCACCCTATATTTAAAATATCCCTATATAGGGATAATTACATAACACTTCAATGAAAAAGGGTGCTTACTTTGTAAATGTCTTTGTTTGTAGTGCTATATATGTAATTTGCCCCTGAGTTGTACTCAATTATTATTAGTTTAAAGGAATCACACTATTAACATTACAAACTCTTACAACATCTTGGTGGAGAGGTTGTTTGTAGTGCTATATATGTAATTCTTTACACTTTCATGTTGCGGCGGCTGATGCCATTTATTATTGAGGATGTCATGTATTTTAATATTGTTTCCTCACTGCATCTTCACGATAACAGTTAAGTGCAGATCAACGGGTCTGCTTTGATGATGGAGCAGTAGATTAGTAAAAAATTGATACATGTTGCACAACAGAATGTTCAATCCAACAAAATTAGAGATAAAATTATTTTAAAAAGTGAGAGTTCTAACTAATCTACTCTTTTTTTAAATAACTACAGACGATGAGTTCAGATTATCAGTGAAGCTCGACAAGTCATGTGCCGTTGTGGATCGCCGGCGCTTACTACTTACATCACGTAAGCAACGTAACTACGGGCGACAGATTCATGGTTGCCCGAGGTGGCAACACGGAGTGGACGATTGCGGGTTTTTCAGGTGGGCGGACGGACCTCCGGGTTCGGCTTTATCCCAATCGGATAACGTTGCACGTTGTTACACGGTATCAAAATCGGAGAATATCACTTCGCCTACAGTGTTTCGGAGCCACATAATGATGCTCGGAGTTCGATCGTGCACCAACCAAATAACGGTTCTCGTGAGATGTTACTTTTGCATTTTAAATTGAATGTTATAATCGTATTACTAATTATAATTTCTTTACGTATTTTTATCTTAATTAGGTGTCTTCGAACTCTAATGTAAGTCGAGTGAGCAAAGAAAATTTGGTTCCGTTATAAATTTGGTTTTTTCCCGATCGAAAATTTAAATTATGGAACAATTTCTCATAAGTTTGAAAATAAGCATTTTCATACTGAAAAATTATAATTTATATTTTAAAACAAGATTTGTATTTCAAAATAATTTTATGTTAAAAATTATTTTTTAAACCCTTTATGTAAATGTATAACTACATATAATATTATTTTTAAAATATCATACAATTTTTTATTTAATTTCATTTAGAAAAATAATAAATTCTGCTGCACAGATTATTTATTTAATTAAAAAAATTTATAAATAAGCTGTTTACAAAACGCACTAACCAAACAATTAAACGAACTTATTCGAACGAGTGCGGAATGAGTCAATTTTTCGAATCGACTGTTTTTCAAACGCTGTAACCAAACAGATCAGACGAACTTATCCAGTATCAGCTGATCATCGCAGATCATCGTGATAATTCGTTTATCGCCAGTGTTCGGATAATCTGCAATCGCACTAAACATACCCTAATAATACTTGCAATCAATAGATTCGATTTTAAAACTTCGTATATTTTTGTTTCCAATCACTTGTATTTCAGGAAAAAAAGAAAACTAATATGGTTTTGATACGATCTTCATACGAAATTGTTGCCCTGGCTTCTGATATTCTTGGAAAGTGGGTGTATTGATGCGTACTAGAAGATTTACGGTGATAAAGTAATGAATTATCTTTTTAGCTCAACACGAGAATTCAACACACGCTAAAAAGAAATAAAAATAATCAGTAGAGACACCAGATATTTTTACGTGTAAAACCTGTAAAGACAAAAACTATAGAGCCAAGCCCAACTAAAAAAATCCACTTTAAACTGGAGATTATAAGTGCATTCCCTCATCCCACTGGAGGGAAGGGAAGTTAGTGTGCGGAAGAACTTGTTGTAAGAAGTGGGCAGCTGTTAATGGTGGTCGGCGACAACTGGCTACTGATGGTTGGCAGTGGTTGGCGACGAGGTGTTGCTAGACTTCAACTCTTTCTCTAAGCTTCAAGCTCTTCTTTAGGCTCTAAACTCTCTCTCTCTCTCTCTCTCTCTCTCTCTCTCTCTCTCAAATAGAGTTCTTGTTGTAATTAACAAAGGAATATGAATCACTCTGATTGAACGACTCTGAGAGATCCTCTTGATCGAACAATATTTAATGGATATTTGAGTGTCTTAATGATGTTAAAATTGAATGATTTTGGTTTCGTTGGATTCGTCTTGCCGAGATGCTCGACTCGACTATAAGCTTACTGATTTGATATTCGTTTGACCATCCAAATATGCCCGGAAAGCTTCATAAAGCTATTTAATGACTTGATGTGAGCTTGATTTGATTCAAACTGGAGACGTCTCATCGAGCCGATCACTTTGAATATAATTATGTTGAAATCGGAGCTCATGAGGAATTTTCATCGAGGTTTGAATATTCTTGCACAAATGATGGTCTTGAGATCCCTGTTATGCCTCGTGATTCGTGACGAATGATAGAAATTTGTTCATGGCACGTCACACACACATGGATAGATATGTGTCTGTGTGTGTAGAGAGAGAGAGAGAGAGAGAGAGACTCAAAGCTGTATTTGCGGCCATTTAAAAAAAAAAAGAAAAACTTGTGAATATAAATTTAGAAACAATTACTGCTAGACATTCAAGTACATATAGCTTAATTATTTGAACTATAGAGGTAACTTTGTGCTTATCATATGTATGTAATAGTTTAAGATTTGTGTGAGCCTTCATCTATTCTTCAGATTTTTAACGAGCTTGTCTTCTTGCTCGAATGCTCTTCAAATCTCTCCTACCAATCCAACGTAATTAACTAATTGGTTCGTGCTCATTTGAACTATTACTTGATTACCTCTCTATCCATTCAGTTTTTAGTTTCTACAAATTGGTAAGTTCCCACTTATCTAGTCTTGAAAACCCAAATGGCTCTAAGAAGTCGTTGATGACCTCTATCAAGTCATTTATTCTTACTCATTCAACCTCCAATAATATGATATGTATCAATTTAACTTCTGTATTTAACTAATAATTATTACTCGATCAAGCTCTAAAGACCAACCAACTCCTTGTTGGTTGCACAAAAAGCTCACTTGGCTATCTTTTTCTCATCGTTTAACTCATAGAAAGCTCATGTCTATTTAGCATTAATTAACTAACCATATCTTAATCAATTTGCATTTAACGATTGATTGACCTATATTGTTCGACCACTGATGTCCGTTTTTCTCCCTTCAAGGGTTGTGTCCAATGAATTGGGTGGTGCTCCAGCAGTATCCCTTTTTCGAGATGGTAATTATCATCCCTTATCCCCTTTCTTATCCTACCACGTTGCTCCTTCCCTCTTCGTCCGTGTTGCTGTTCTCATCTCAGACAACCACGCCACGTTGATATCAGTTGCGTGTTTGCTGTCCAGAACCCGAGAAACTACCATTTTTTTGTTGTTTTCTACTTGTTGACCACCTCCTCCACCATCCCAAAACCTTCCAACTCACGCTGACCCATCTGCACCACCCTTTGATTCAAACCTTAGCCACGAGTCTCGTGTCGGCTGTGTTGTTAATTTCTATTTCTGTCTAATTGATTGTAATTTTCCTTAGCCTGTGAGTTGTAACAACTTAATTGGCTTTCCAGTAATAATATTTCATTTTTCTACTATGATTTGGGTTAACTCCGACATCACTAGTTAAAACTTTGGAATTATCATGATCACGAGACTGTTTTGCTCCTCTCTATTCATAACTACATTTCATATGACAACAATTATTTATTTTTTTATTAATATCTCAGACATTACCTCTGCTTCATAATTATTTTCTAATATACACTAATATTCTTGTGTGCTTTTATTTGTTCACTTATTGCTAAATTAAATCTTTGAATTTGATAAAGCATAATTTTATGATAATCGCCCCAACATGAGTCATCCTAGCTACTTCTCTTTTTTTTTTTTTGTTTTTTAACCCAGAAAGATTTATTCACCTCCTAAAAAAAACTATTCTGACGGGTAATTAATTAATCATAATAGAAAGATTCGATATTATTTGTATTAATATGTTCTTATGTTTAGCGTGTAGTCTATTACGCGCCTCTGCGTGTCCAAATTATGAATAGAAGCACGTAAGATGTTCAAATAAGCATTATCATTTTTTTAACCAATTCATTGTAATTAACTTTTAATCAATTAAAAAATAAAATTGAACAAACTAAATAACTAAGAAAATTTGAAGTTTGTAATTTTTTTTTTTTAATATTGAAATATTACAAAATGAATAAGGCGTATATCACAAAAGAGGCGTAGACATGGGAATGTTTTAAAATTTTAAATGGAAACTTCCACCACTAGTGGTTGTCCACTGCATGTCAAATAATGGAACTTCATATGTTGATGGTACAATATATTCGGAGGGTTCTACAAAACTTGATGGTCCTGTAAAGTTGGAGGGTCCTGCATAATCAGAGTGTTCCACAAATAGTTATTTAGTAGGATAAGCAGATGTG
Source organism: Papilionanthe hookeriana x Papilionanthe teres (assembly GCA_022702705.1). Classification (NCBI taxonomy): domain Eukaryota; kingdom Viridiplantae; phylum Streptophyta; class Magnoliopsida; order Asparagales; family Orchidaceae; genus Papilionanthe; species Papilionanthe hookeriana x Papilionanthe teres. The sequence goes on from CM040421.1 coordinate 42,607,483, forward strand.
TCTGAATATTGTTGTTCTTCTGTTTTTTGAAACAAAAATCTATATGTTATGCTAACAAAAGTCCTCATAGAGCATCTGTTGTCGATCGTCTAAATTCATTCATATCTTCTAATAATGATAAATACTATGTATACATGTGATCTAAATGTATCTGGAACTAAGAAACATCCGATAATGAATAAAATGTCTGCCCCAACATGAAACAAAAATTCACGTGCTCGTAAATCCATATAAGAATCCCTATAAAATTGCCATAGCCTGTGCATGAGACCGTCCCATATAGAATTTCAATTTAACGTTATGTTGTATGAGATGGTGCCATACAACGTTATCCCTGAGATAATCACCTAACAGGTCATCACAACATGTCGGCCAGCTTGACCAACGCAATCCCGTACCAACAACATTAGGCCCCATAACGCCATTTCCATCAATCTTTATACCAACGAGTACTCGAAAGTCTTGTAAAAACCCCCCAACACCCCCGACTCAATTCACACCTCTCATACTTTCTTCTCCTTCTCGTTCTCGCTCTCGTTCTCCCTCTCTTCCACTGAGCAAATGCTCTTTTTTTAAATTTAAAACAAAATAGTGCACCAATTCATAATTTGGCCTATATGTATCTCTCATTGTGAACCACTCGCCTCAGCGGTACTTGTTGATGACAGCGAGAGCACTCGCGCATTTGCATTGGATTCTCTCTTTCTCAAAGCTCTGCAGTCTTTATTGGATCTTTTCTCCTCACTTTTAGGTATATTTGATCAGAGGCAGCTCACCTCAGCAGTAAAACCAATACCTATGGCGATGGTGGGAGTTATAATTGTGCCCAGGAAGCTGTTACGTCGTCCTAACGCCGTTTGGGCTCCATAACGACGTCGTTTCTGCCTCCGGCACCAGACCGTTATGGGATTATAATAGCCGAAATAATTCGTTTTTATAACTAATTCTCTGGAATGAGTACTACAATTTACAAAGAAAGACGAAGCTAGCCGTTATGAATATGGTGACTCTATATGTTAGTTAATAATATAACATCATTTTATGAATTTATAAATATTTATATATTCAACTTTTTGAAAGATTTATGTACATAACCACATAATATCTATGTGTTTATATATCTCATCTCTGAATTTTGATTTTTATATTTATACTACTTTTATTGATGTTTGAAAAGGTGTATTGCACTTTCCAAAAGTTAGTAATAATGATATTTTTTATGTGATATACATGTCATCAATAAATTTTATTATTTAGCACAAATCTAGAAGAATTTTTTGAGAAAAACATTCAAACTCAATTCAAAAAATCACCCTGAACTTTGATTCCAGCAAGCTTATAGTCGAATTGAGTCTGAATCAAACAATTAAATCACTTTTGAAAGCTTTGAGGGCTAATGGAAGGTCAATTCAATTTCATATCTCACAATTTTATAATCAAATCAAGCGTCTTGACACTTCCAACAAGCACAAAATCATGCAAGTCTAACATTATTAAGACACTTAAATATCCATGTTGAGAATTTTAGGGCGAAGAAAAATAAGAAATTGACACAAATCCAGAAGAAACACAAATATTTAGTGAGGTTCTGCAAAGATGTCTACGTCCTCGGAAGTAGAGCAGTGAGTTTCCTTTCAATTTCAGAAAAAGTGTATAAGTTACCTTTAGGGTTACAATATAACATATATATAACTCTGACGTACAATATGTAATAACAAAATTACTTTTGTACCTACATAGCCAACTAACACCACAGCTTTCTACCACACCCTCCAGAACCACCACCAACAACATTTATGGCGGACTCTACCTTCATAATAATCGATCACGACCTCTACAACTTGTTATAATTTACTATTGTTGGACTAGCGTTATACATCAACATTGTAATTACATCTTCTCTAATTCAAGAGGAGAGTAGGCATATGTACTTACAGTTACACAATAGATTATTCCAACTAGGCTAAACCTTATAGTCTTTTCCCTTTTCATGTTTTTTTTTCCTCTTGTTTTCTTCTTTTTATCTCAGTGTATGTGTTGAGTTTTTCTACAATACTATGACACTAAATTATTCCTCCACCATCGCGAATCTTCCGCCGCACATCAATGATAACAAATATTTTAATGTTATAAATAAAAAAAAAATAAAGTTTAGTGTTTGTTGTGTAAATACATTAAAATTGTGTGATATGTATGTATATGACCATAAACTTTTATAATTGAATATATAATTGATTTGTAAATATCAAATAAAGATTAATATTGGTTAAATCTAATATAAATCATTAACATCATCAATTAGACTACTTTCAGTACTAATATAAATTAATCGTAAGTCAACATCGACTCATTATTTTATGAGCAAACTTAATTAAAATATTAATTGACGTGTGCCGGAAGATCCACGATGATAGAGTGATAAATTATTATTTTAGTATTGGAGCGAAATTATACAGGGCGAAATAATCTTCTTTGAATGTTGAGTACACACCTTTATTTATTTATATATATATTTTTTGAATTAGAGATGTAAATTATAGAAATTATGAAAAGCTAAGGGGCTAAATTACAAATAAGAAAGACAAGGGTATTTTGGTTCTTTGAAGCTTAGGTGGAGGCTTTTATGGGATTTTGACCGGAACATTTGACCGGGGGCACAGACCTCACGTCATTTGTCGCGTTCCCCTGTCAGCGACTCTGCGCCTCCCCAGAAGCAGCAGACCACGCGCCAAAATACAAAACGGGAAGGGAAAGCTTCAGGGCAGAATCGTAATTCTTGATGCACACCGGGGGCATTTTGGCGAAACGACCAACAAACGGTGTCGGAGAGTCGTCAAAGCGGGTTTGACCGATGCCAGCCAAAGGAAAGCAGCGAAAGCTAAAAGCTGTCAGCCACTTCCCTGAGCTAAGAAAGTTGACGGCTGCTTAACGTCGTATGGTTGACGGTTGCCGTTCACCCTGATTAAACGGCCCGATACTCCCACGGTGTCCAATTAATGCTTGACACGTGAGAAATTTTCTTGACAGTTTATTTACTTCATGTAATCATATTTACGTAAGGAAATTTGGTATAGCAATAGATTGTCAACATGTTAATGTCTTTCAAAATTATCGGTCATTCTTATTTATAAATAAAATTTTGAAATATGATTTGATGAGATGAGCAATATTAATTTATTTGTATAACTCTTATGTATATCAAAAATATGCATATTGGATATCTTAAAGGAGCGACACGGTATCGACAACTGACTCAGCCTAGAAGACTGATCAAATTTGGACCACCCAGCATGGACGACCGACCTAGAGAGACGGCCGACCTAGTCTGGACGATCGATAAGACTGAATGACTGACCCAGTTCAGTCAACTAAACCCTACCAACCCCGAAACCAATTAAGTTTGGTTGGTCGAGTGAGAAATCAACTAAACGACAAGCTCATACATGTAGAATATCAGAAAGAAGATTGACCCTCTCTTCTAAAAATAGGAGAATCATTTTAGAAATAAGATACGATTGATCGCGATTCATTACTGTTAATTATCTCTCTCTCTTCTTACACTATATTTTTTTGATGGGATTCATGAATAAATGAAGATTCAACTTACTGGATATTAATATGAAAAAATGAGCAAAATTTTATTTTTAACTCTAAAAATAATAAAATAATTAAAAATTTTAAATATGAAAAAAGCGATCACCTCACCAAAAAAAATAAAAAAATAAAAAAATAAAAAACACGGAATCTGCAGGTAGTTACACAAAATTTGAAAATACGATATATATAAGTAACAAAAATATAGATTTTTGTATTTTCAAAATAGTTCCTAAGAAATAGAAAACCTAAATGATACCTGTTGGACCTCTTGGAACTTTAACAAAATATATACGTGCTAATCACGGTGTGGTAGCTAGTATTGCCCCACCGAGGCATACTTCTGGGCAATACCCGTTACCCCGTCTTGACCAACAATGAGTCACTCAGCTAATGAACCAGATCTATCGTCAAAATAATTGGAGGAATACACATACAAATGGATAGTGATCGAAAGATGGCAAACAATCACCACGAGCATACAGTGCATTTACTAGTGACGAATGCGCTGGTAATATCGAATGATACATGCAAATCATACAACACAAGCAAAAAAAATGGGCGCGCTGTGAAAGCAATGACCTGAAGGGTGGGCGTGTTATGGAGGCGGTGACCCAAAGGGTGGGTGTGTCGTGGAGGTCGTAACCCGGAGGGTGTGTATGTTTTGGAGGCAGTGACTCAGAGGGTAGGTTTGTCGTGAAGGTAGTGACTTGGAGGGTGGGTGTGTTGTAGAAGCAGTGATTTGGAGGGTGGGTGTGTTGTAGAAGCAGTGACCCGGAGGGTGGGTATCGTGGAAGCAGTGACCTAGAGGGTGGGTGTATTGTGGAGGCAGCGACCTGAAGAGTGGGTGTGCTGTGGAGGCAGTGATCAGGAGTGTAAGTGTGTTGTGCAGGTAGTGACCTGGAGTCCGGAGCGGTGACGTAGGATGTGAAATGATGTAAATCTCATTGGAGGGAATTACACAAAGGATTGGCTCAGCGGCAGGCCATCCATTTACATGTGTGAGTGCGAGGAATAATTGTATAAGAACACTAATCCAAATGTAAAGACTCTAAGCAAGTAGGTCATGGACATGCAAGGTGCTATGTAAGCAAACACACAAGAGTGGAAAGTGCAAGTGCAAACCACCTCGAAGTGCTACTAAGTGATATAAGGATGACACGAAGCACATATACGAGCAATGTATTGCTGGAAGGCAGGAATACTCATCATGAGCATAAGAGGAGATATGTCATGGTTGCACGATAGTGTGCGAGTGTGGATGTGCTAATGCAGACATTGTGAAGAATCATGCAATGAATACAAAATACTAAATGCAAATGATAGATTGATCAATTGGTCTGGTGGCTGCGCCGCTCGATCATGTCAACAGACAGCAGTCCATAGGCCGATCAAGCCGGTGGCGACACAGATTGATCATGTGGATCAAAGAAAGTTGATCAAACTAGAGTGTGCGACCGATCAATTAAGAATTGCCTATAAATACACTCAAGTCGATGGAAACAAACCAATTGAATGAACATAAATAGTCGTTAGGCTAATCAACAAAGGATGCGATTGGGCTAGTGGGCAGTCGATCGATCGAATGGCCAAAGTCGGTCGATTGAATCGGTGTGCGCCTGATCAACAAAGGTGGTCGATCGATGCAATGGGCCAGTAGCAGCCAATCGATGGAGTAGACCAACAATAATTGATTGAAACAAAGTGTACAACCCATTGACAAAGGTTGGTTGATTGATGTGATCAGGACGATAGTGACCGATCGAACGAGTAGACCGACAAAGGTCGATCGAACCAGAGGGTGTGGCCGATCAACGTCACATGAAAAAATGGATGGTTTTGATGCAATTTTAAAAATAATCCATGCGGTGCACATATTAAAAGTCCAAAACACATTCAAAATGAGATTTGATTAGATTCATCGACGAACCATGCTTGCTCTAGCGAACTCACGGATAAACCGTAGGGCTAATCAACGTAACGGGGTATACATCGCACAAAGCGAAGGGCAGCCGCCTCCGTTTGCCAGGTATGAAAAAATTCCATGGGTAAAATCATCGCGACGTAGAGAACGTAAAAGTCGAGGAACATTCCGTTCTCTTCGACCAAATGACGAATTTCGCTCCCCTCCGTTGTGGGGACAAAATTAACGGCGCAAACATAGGCTTACAAGACCCAGGGTGCTCGGATTTTGTGCTAAAAAGGAAAATGGTAGGTTTTTCTCATCGATTTGACCAAGGGATCCTAAACATATGGGGTTTCCTCTAGGAAACCAAAATCCTAACCTAATTTCTCTAACATCAAGACCTAGGGGCCCTAATTAAAGGAAGAACCAAATTTTAAGAAGACTTACCACTGTGGTGGTTGATCGAAGTTCCAAGTTTATTCTGGAAGAAGCTCTCCTAAGCAGATTGACGACCTCGCCAGAGTTTGCCTTTTCCAAATATGCGAGGAAGCTTTCCAGTCGGCTTGTAGGAATGTCACTGAAGATGAGGAAGAAGACGAAATTCCTTCCCCCATGAGGTGAGGAAGCTATCCTCACCAGAGAGAATGAGGAATTTGCTTGAGTTTACCTTCCCAAAGTAGTGAAGAAGTCTTCCTTGTTGACCCACCAAAATGCCACTGAAGTTGAGGGACATGACCAGAAAAATGAGAGGAAAGGTAGAGAAAATAGAGAATAACAACTTGCCTTGGCTTCTCCTTGAGAAAGAAGATGAATCACTCACGAAATATCCTTGGAAGTTCCTTGAAACCTTCCCTTGTTCAAAGCCCTCCTTCTCAGCAAATGGCATCCAATCCTTTTCAAATGAGCCTCCTTCCCTTATCAGCGATAGGAAGATTACCAAAGGGCTCTAAGCCTATTTCAAATGGGACCAAAATATCTCACATACCATATTAAGGTGAAGAACCGTGCAAAAGGAGATGGAGCAATGGCTCTGACCACATTGCTAGCTGGAATCTGGGGACTAGAGGGTCAAACTTCACTAACTGGTAACAGCGGTGTTGCCACGGAGGGCTCGGACATGGTCACACCACTGTTCAAGGTGACACTGTTTGATGCCTAGTGTAGTCATGCCCAAGGTCTGGTGCAATTACTCTAGGCACTCCGACTTGGTGGTGTGGCCATGCCACTTGTGAGTGTGGTTACATCGATCTACCAACTTAGGTGCCTGGTGAGATTTGGGCATGTTCACACCCATATTGAGCATGAATATGTTGTAGTTTCTGTTTAGATAGCACGACCATGCCACCTTTGGGCATGGTCATGCTAGCCACAACCCTTTTGTGTTATTCAAGGAGATCTTGGAATGGCCTTGTCTAGTCTAGGCATGGTCACACCTACTAACTAGGCGTGGCCACGCCTAAATTAAGAGTGGTCACACCGAACCCCAGAAAGATTAGGATTCCGAAGAAGCTAACCTTAGGGGTTGCAGACCTAGTGGGACCTCTGAAGGATCAAATGTGAGCAAGTAATGATCCTTGGACTTCCATAGGGACCATAAATGCGTCTCAAACGAGTTTGAGAGGGTAAACTGTCTACATATTGCTGAGCAGAACGGTTCCAACATGAAATCCATCTATCCGGACATAAAGCTTAAGGCATGAACATTTAAGGAGAAACCATCAACTATCTATGTCATGGGAGTACATGTATCAGTCAGATACATCCTCGTGCCACATAAACAAACATCAATGCCAGAGGATATCAAAAGCGTTGTCGGTTTGACAACGCTCAACTTGGAGCCTGGTTGTTATGATGTAGAACAAAACTATAGTGTCGTGTCACTCGAAGAGGATGACTCATGTATGCCACATAAAAAATGGATGCCAATAGTAGACCTTACAGTTGAAACATTATTTACATTACAAAATGAAATGAAAATAAAAATTACTTTACTATAGAAAAATAAGTTGACCTACGAGCCACCCTCCAGCACCAATTAAACTCTGCCGATGGTGTCATTCATCTTAGGTGCTGGATTCGAGGGGCCTGACTCATCGAAAGAGGAATCTAGGTGGAAATATGGTGTATGAGTGGGAGGTGGTGCCTGGGAGGAAGCTGGTGGGGGAGGAGAGGCAACATGAGGGTTGATCAAAGTGGCTGTCGGAGCGTCGTACCTATCAAGGTGGTTGATGGCCTTCTTTAGCCTACAATATGTGTCCCCCAAAGTCCTCTGAACACAGGGTCTGTCTCGGAGCTGAGCACCTGCCATCTGTAAAAGAACAAAAAATGATTAGAAAGTAGGATTTGCATGTTGTATATGATCGAAAAGTAAGAGCTGAACAGTGCAAGAAGCAAAATTAAAAGTAAGAATGTGCAGAACATAAACATCTAAGTATACATGCCAGTTTTTATTCTGTTTCATTTGATGATCCAGTTGTTGAAGAATTTAAAATTTCTTCATCAATCTCGTCAACATTTTCATCCATTTCTAGAGAGTCTTCTTCTTAAAGCCTTGAGGTATCCTCTAGGGGTAACTTCTCATCGATTGAGTTAAGATGAATACAAAAATCATTTCCTCATATATGCAAGAATTGTAAACTGTCGGAGGTGCATAACTTGATGAGGCTTTAGCATGGCCGTGCTGAACATCTGGTTCCAATTCAATATGTGAATTTCAATGCTAATAATTGGGTTAAAATCCCTTATGGCATAGATCCAACATCATTTTGTGAAGCGTCAAATACACTTGATTATTGTGCTTAACACAGGGGCATCTAAACCAGCCTTGTGAACGATAAACACGGAGTTGTGAAGCCGCCTTCATGAATTCCTCTTCAACCATAAACTCGTTAGTAAGTTATTCTCTTTCTTGATATAATCTATTATACATCCATGATCTTATTTTTCAGATATTCATCTATATCATATATGTAGTTCTATAGAATAGTACATCATCATTATGTCCTACTGGGTGTCATATTTTTCATTTAATCTAATAGATTGAGATTATTTTTTATACAACATGTTGTCTTTTTAGGTATACCTCTACAATTCTTAACTCATTTTCCCATAGTGTGGCAAAGAGAGGGCATGCAAGTTGTTAAGAGAGCTTTTAGTGGTCGAAAAGGAATGTCAATATCTAATCTTTAAAAAGGCCCTCACTATTTTAATTTCATTTAACTGAAAGTTATGTTTATTTTCCTCAACATAATTAGTGAGGCTTATTTGTGATTTAGGTTGATATAAACTCAAATCATTTCAATATATCATACATTCAATGATATATGACTATACTTCTCTCTCTCTCTCACAATCTCCCTTTGCATGCATAACACACAAATCTACCGCATTTACATGTCTAACTCCGAAGTTTTATTATTATTTTTTTTAATCTACAATGCTAAACAATTCTTATGTATTTAAATGTCTAATACCTATGTATTAATATTTATTTTTAATCAACATACATTCTACGATTTTTTTTAAAATATACAGGCGTCCTACACAATTTTTTACATATTTATATGTTTAACACCTTTCTTTTTTCTTTCAAAATATACATGAATGTCACATAATCATTATGTATAACTCCTAAACTTTTAAATTTCCAAAAAAAAAATAAATAAATAAATAAATCGCATAATAACAACATCAAATATATCTATTGCATATCTAACACCTAAACATGAAATAAAAATAAAATGGAAACTTAAAACTCAAATAATTTCATGACGAAACTGATCAAAAGCTTTGGGAAAAAAAACGTATCAAAAGCTTAGAGAAGGGGTTCACCTTACTAGATACGAGATTTGGGTGGTGGAATCGTTTCCGAAGTCGCTTGGAGATGCCTAAATCACCGGATTTTGTCAGATTCACCTAGGAGTTGCCGGTTTCGCCGCCTGCACTGCATAGAGAAGAAATTCAGAGGAAATGAAGTTTCGGTTGGGAGGAGGATATTTTAGGGCTTTTGCATTCTAATTAGCGTCAAAATTGTCCGACACTATTAAGTAAACTTAGCGTCGAACAATTCTGATGCTAATTTGACGCTATAGCGTCAAATTAGCGTTGATGGTTCAAATCAACTATTCTTCAGGGATTTTCAATATTAAAATAGTGTACGACACTAAACGGAAGCAAATCAGATGATGATTTCGCGTCAGAATTGAGTCTGACGCAAATTCTAATACTAATTCACAGTTTTCTGTAGTGTACCTCCCATTAGAGGCATTATTGATTTGGGTGATCATGCTATGAATGAAGTGACCCAAGTAACCTTGCCAAATCAACCTTTCGATCCTCTTTGAGGTTAACATAAGCTTTTTATGGTCATGACTTTGATGGAAGTGACTATACTGTTCTAGATTCTCTGTAATTTGCTTCAAAAGAGGTGGCCACCTAAGAGTTTCATTGTCCTATCAGGATGTTGACACGTGATGTGTTAAAATGACGTATAGTCCTTCTCTGGTCAAGATTCACGTCTCTGCAGTTGAGGGTAGGAGTGTAAACGAGCAGAACACGAGCGAGCCCAGGCTTAGCTCGTCTTCGGCTCGTTTATATTTCGAGCTCAAAAAGTGTGTCGAACACGAGCTGTTCACGAACAAAGAGTTGTTTTAATAACTCTAATCACGTAGCCATAAGATGTTAAGGGTTGGGGCAATATTTAAAAATTATTGTTTATATTAAAACATCATTTGAATATAATTTAATAATTTTTATCCTCTTTTATTATTTAATACTTTTAATTGATTATAAATCTTTGTGGCCTTGTAATCAATTAAATTTTTAAAAAATACTAAGCGAACAATTCTTTGTTCGTGTTCAGCTAGTTAAGCTAGCGAACGAGCCGAATACAAGCTTCTTAAAGAGCCGAATACAAGGTTCATTCACCAGCATGATAATGTATATCATTAGAGAATGGAGAAGAGTCTTGGCTTGCTAGACTTCGAGATTGCACTATGAAATGTCGGGTCTTAGAGAAATAATCTTGTGTATTGCGCTTATTGGCCATTTATGAAGTGTGAGCTTCTATCATTAAAGTTTTATTTCCTATAGATGGGGCCAAGCAAATCCATGTCGAAAGATTTTTCCAAATCGATGACAATTTAATGTTTCGTCATCGTACGAAGACCTAACACATATACACAAATATAATATAAAAATATTAGTAGAATACACCAAGACTTTTTACTTGAAAAAACTCATAAATGGAAAAAAAAAAAATCATAGGGCCAAGAATAGTCAATCTAATTCACCATAAATGTGTAATTATAAAATTACACAAATACAACCTTATCCCACAATTAGGAAGAAGGGTTGTAATGTTACACCAGGTACAAAACTCATATGTACACAATCTACATAAATGGTCTGAGTTAGTGGAAAATCATTGTCTTCTAAATACAACAATCATTTGTAATTGTCAGTTATATTCGGGTCTTCAATAAACCGTGTTTGAGATATATTGTTGCGTCGTATTCATGATACATTGTTACTCCGTACTAAAGTAGTTTGTTGGATCGTTTTTATGATACTTTGCTGATCAATATTCAAGATACTTCGTTACTCAGTATTCATGATACTTTGTTACACAACAGATTTTACCAATAGGGGCGAGTAGGAGGTAGGTAGTGGTGGTGAACGGCGGTCGAGGGTGTTTGGTAGCAATGAAGGTCGAAATTTATTGTTGGGTCATTAGCTAGAACACATTTGAATATGGCTCCCTTTATATTCATTCTCACTTTCATTAATTTATTTTGATCAAAGAGATTTTTCTAATGATTTGAGGGTCTTAATGTAATTTATCTTAGATTTGTTGGATTCCTCTTGTCGAGAAGCTCGATTTGAGTATAGATATGACAAATTCGAAGTTCATTTAACTCTTAAATTAACTACCCAAAAGTCACCAAATGTAGTTCAATGGTTTGATCAGACTCAGATTGGACTAATTTTGGCATCATTGGTTTATCTAACCAATGCAATTAGTTTGACTATAAGCTTGTTGAAATCGAAGATCTAAATAAATTTTAATTTGAATCATAACATTTCTTGCAAAAAAATACATTGATATTCATGTGAAATAATAAAATTTTTTGGTGATTCATCAAATATAAATAATAAAAAAATTAAATAAATATTACATTAATAATAATAGCGAATAAATAATAAGAAATTCAATAATATTAATTTTAAAAACTAAAAAATTCTTATATTTTATTGGATTTATGATATAAATAAAAATATTATATTATATTATATCAAAATGATTTTAAAATAGAAAAAAAAAATAGTAATATTCCTAAAACTTTAATCTTAAAACAAAAACTATTTTACACTATTTTTATATCATTAATTTTTAAAACACATATTTAAATATTTCTTAAATCAAAATTGAGTGAGGTGCATTATAGCCCACAACAAATCCTAAGGCATGAAATTCATAACACCGTGACGTCAATGGACAATCTCGCCACGGCAAACCGATCCGGCGGTCGAGTCGCACTAGAAAATGTGAACAGAAACAATCATGGCCGTACGTGTCTGAGCCGGAATGACGACTAGGACGACCATGATCCGACGGCTGGGAATCATCTAAATGATTGCGCGATAGGTGGCCCCCACTTTGACCTCCTCCGTTCCAATTTTCATAGTTTCCATTAAAAATAATCATGAAAATTGTGTAATTAAGGAAATAATATGTGGGGCCCACACGAGAGGACGTTCGCCCAGAGCACGCAACAGCATCGCAGGTCAATTTACACAAATCACCTCGAGGGCCAAGGCTACAACAGAAGCGATATATATATATATATATATATATATATATATTAAAAGAAAGAGTATTTAGAGCTCCTCACGTGTTAATATTAAAAGTTGAGTACGAGATTGAGGGGTGGTGGATCCCCACTACAAAACACAAAAAAATACAATATACACACCCCTAGGGTTTTACCGTCTACAGTACAACACACACAAGAAAATCTCCAAAAACAATATAAGTATAAAAAATACAAATATACAAAGAGATAATCCAAAGGATATATATAGAAATAAAAAATAAATAATAACAAATAATTTCTATTAAAAAGGATAAATAATATAAAATGTTCATATAAAATTAATTTTTATATTTCAATACTACTAGAATAATTTATTCAATAATTTATAAAAATTAAATAATTAAAATGTCTAAAATCACCAAAAATTTGAGTTTGATAACTAGTGTTTATTTGAAGATGGATGGAACTAACAATATCTTAAATTGATAAATTGAATGTATAAAATTATAAATATTAGCATTAGATTATAATGCAAAATTTTAAAACTTGGATTACCGAGAATAATTCTAATAAAATTCACTCAAATATAGAGTTGCCAAAAATGAAAACAATATACTATCATTTTTAACCTAATAATTTGTATGCCTTCTTCTTGTTATCCTGCTTCTGCTTCTTATGGCTCGTTCATTTGAGGATCAAGAAGGTTCATGCTTCGGAACATAGATTTCATCCCTTTCTAATTCTTCTCATTTCAGTCTCAAACCAAGAAACCTTTTAGGTCCTACTCTTAGTAGGTTTAATCCGCGACTCACTTAACCCTATGATTTTGTGTGTTCTAGAACATCTTTTAGAATAAGATCTAGAGGCTTATTATCTCATTTCTATTATAGCTTTCAACATTTGTTCCCTAAGCTTGTTAATATGTTGTGTTATAAACTCTCAAGCCAATCCATTATGCTTCTATGTTCTTCCACAATCTATAAGATTTTATTGCATGGTTTGAGCATGAATTCCGCGCTCATTAGATATTTGAAGATGTTGAATTATTTTAGGACGTAGGGTCTCGTATTTTTTGTGAACTCATACAACCCTGGAGAGATCCTATTTTAGGAGGAAGGTGCATGAGGAGACGGTGGATGTGTTTCTAGAGTTGGTGTTCTTACTTCCTTTCAGGAATCCATGAAAAATAGCTTAAAGAAAAAATAGTTTGGGGGGAGGATCATCTTTAGATTGTTCCCCTTCCCCATATACATAAGAAGAAGATCATCTTTATATATATATATATATATATATATATATATATATATATATATATATATATATATATATATATATAGATATATATATATACAATTTTTACAGTACTTCCCTGGTGTCTTGTTGAAAAAATTGCAAAGTGGATGTCATGTGGTGGCATAAATAAGGATGAACAAATGCACTCTTATGTATTGATGACTTTCTTTGGTAGAAGGTATGTCCCAGGCTAGACAGACCACTTCGGTAAGTGGTCTCATGTTCGACCACTTCGGCAAATAGATTTAGTTCGACCACTTCGGCAAATAGATTTAGTTCGACCACTTCGGCATGTAAGCTTAGTTCGACCACTTATTCAGGTGGGTTCAGCCTACTTTATGAGCGGACCCTAAGATATATTGATCCTCGCATATGTATAAACCATTCTCAAATGTGCATGATTGTATTTTGGTATGCAATATATATTGCAATCCTAATTTTCTTAAATTATTAATTTTTTATTTAGTTCTTGGGCTCAGCAATCTTCCACCTACTTTTGACATTGCTGTCTCTTGAAGTAAATGAATTGGAGGCTGAAGACTCATCGCAATCATGAGCAGGGAAAAGACAGGTTGCTAACCAGATATCCCCACAAGACTCCACTGTTGTTCCTGTTAATGAACAAGCCCTCACCCAACATAAGGAATTTATAAATATCAATAACATTTTGGCTTGAAAATGCGCCCTTAGAGACGTTAAAATGTTACAAGATTTTAGAAAATAAATAATTTATGATGTAATAAATGTTTTTTCTCCTCATAGCAAAATATTTTAGTTTAGAAGATATAAACTAAATATCTTAAAGCAGTAGTTTAAATATATAAACACAGTAATAACGAGATAGAAATGCTTATATTTAAAAGTTTTTCTAATCTTTCAAACAATGAGACATTTGGTTTAGACTAAAGATATCTATAATTTTGGATCAATACTTCTTACAAGCTTTTTTTATTTCAATTGATTGATCCATAAGTTGCATTATTTATATGGTTTTGACTATGGATTTTGTCGGCTAGTATGTAACTCATGTTAACCTTTTGGTCGAGAAAATATTAGGCGCATGCACCTACAGAGAGTAAATAACAGGCAAGAGAGTATTGGGACAGAGAGTGTGCATACAGGCGTACTCGCTTGTTATTCGTTGAGTTTTGTGCTCGTTGTATTGGAATATGATACATATGAAAGGAGTTCTAGGGTTGAAGGTAAAGAGGTTCGCGGTTCAATTTGTTCTAAGGTTGAAGGTAAAGAGGTTCGCGGTTCAATTTAAGGGAAGTGAATGAAGCGTGCTATTGAGCAACTTTTTTTAACATTGCAATATATTTTTACTTATCTTTTTTTTTTTAATTCATTTTTATGAGAATATAAAATAATTTATATTTAAAAGAGATGGATTACTTGTAAAGGAAGTTAAAAGCTTGTTTTTTTTCTTTTTAACTTGAAAGGGAAAAATAATATCAATCTAATTTATCTAGTATTTAATTTAATAAAAGTGTTCTCTTCTAAAAATCAAATTGAAATATTTTGTTAATTATTAAAAGTTTATACTACTTTAATTTTAAAAAATTGTAACTAATATATATGTATTAAATTTTATAATACATCTCTTCTTTGGATTCATTATTGTATTATTATTATTATTGTTGTTGTATCTTTAATTGTTGACTAATTTTGTTGCATTTATTCTCTCTCTCCCTTTTTCTTACAAATTTTTTGAAATAAATTAGACAAGGGCCTTAGTGAACCATTATAAACTATTCAACATACTTGAAACCCATCGATTCATTATGTTAAGATTTAATTTAATTTAGTTTTTCAATTGAATCAAATTATAGGCTACAGTTGAATTAAATTTGTTGAATATGAATTTTTCTATCACTCGATAATAGTCTCAATTATTCAAACCAATGAATTTATGATATTTATTTGGTCTGTGATTTTTCCAATAGATCATTCTCATACCTACTATGAAGATTTGATATTGTTTAGATTATCTGGGTTACTAATTCTCCAATAGGCGCAAGCCTTATAGTTAATTACATCTTAAGCGATCAAAATCTCTTGATGAAAATCTCGATTAAGATTGATGATTTGTCTCCAAAATTCAAAGCTTAATTTTCATGATTGGTCATAGGAAAATCAAGTGAGAATGGCTCAATGTGGAATAGTTATTTTGGAAACCAACAGAGTAAAATGTAGGGGATGTAACGGATTTTGAGGGGAACCTCAATGACTTCCCAAACTATCATATAATTTGATTTTACATTTTGGAAGCGATGTTATTAATGTGTAATCCTACAATTTATTTTCAATATAGGACATACATTGCGTGACATACAATCAACGCAGATAAACTAAGAAGATAGGAGAATTTATGACGTACCGAACAACTACCTCAAGATCCTAAAATGTGTTAAAGCTTATATCGCATGACATACAATCATGTGAAGACTTAATGCATAGTGTGAGGATTTACGTCGTACTAGACGTACAACTTCGAAGTTCTAAGGGTTCATATTGTTTAAGTCTACAGAAAATTTAGTTGAGGATCATCCTTCGCTTTATGTTTTAGTCTTATCGTTGTTTGAAGGTCGACCATCGCTCAAGAACGTCGTCGTCTCGTTATGTGAAAAGAGAAGGGAAGAGATGAACCATGCCTCAGACGTCCTATGCTAGTTTTTTCGTTTTAGTCTTTTGATTTAGAAAGTACATTCAGGTTGATGATTATTTCTATGATTATTATTATTATCATTTAACCAATTAATTATTGTTACAGGGTCTTAAGAATGTTTAACAATTTGCCAAGTGACTGTGTTGTTCATATGTTATAGGGCTTCAGCCTAAGCATATGCCCTACGTCCTCTACCATAATGTCTCTTTTCACATGCCAGAAATGTAACAAGTGAAAGAAGAGTAGCATTGTCACAAATCAAAGTATATGCCACTAATTACAAGAAAAAAGAAAGTAGTAGCAAGTATTTTCTGCCTCTAACGCTTATTTCAAATAAACCTCTTTTAAAGAGCCATTACATATGAGCAATAAATCCCCTTTTAAAACATAGACCTGCATGTTCATATGGAGTTGAAGGTAAATATATCGAAATCAGAAATGGATATAAATATTTATGAGTTAAGAATGGGCTGAGCTTCAGAACTTTGGCCATAATAATCATTTTCCAAAGAATTTTAATAAGCAACCGGAGCATCAGTGCGCATAAAACCAAATCTTGAATAGAAGCTACACGTTAGACAATTAAAGGAGGGCAACTCTTTGTCCAATCGAAGTGACTAACAAATAGACATAAAAAAGGTAACACCCAAAATTCTCAATTTATATTGTAAGTAAGCAAATTAAACTTTTACCAGATCCATCAGTAGTCAAAATATTAACACCACAAAAGGTTTTGCAATCAAACAATCCACAAGTCATTCAATTTGTTGGACTTGAGCTACCAACAGCCCTGGAATGCAAGGGAAACTCTAACTTAGATGTTGGAAAATAGTAATACTAGCCTTAAACCCTCATAAGTCATCAGTTTAAGAGACACAATATTACTCTATTAATACAAATATAGTAAAAGATGCTTTACATTATTGCTCAAGTCACTAACACTTCCACCTTATAAACTAGCTCGATGATCCATATAAGTCCACATTAATTTGAATACTTTTACTCCTTATGATTTAATTAGCCTATGGGTGGAGATCTTGCACAATTTGGAGTTCTATGGAGAAAGTTATGCAATGGAGAAAGTTATGCAAATTTTACCAGGAGGGGTATAATTCTAAATATTTAACTTACTACTTAAATCTTCTTCATTCAACCTACCAAATAATTTTCAAGGGCTCCCATGTAGTTGATCATCAATTAGCTTCAGTGACTTGGTCTTCACAATTCATATTCTTGTCCCTAAGCCTACTTATATTTTTTTTTGTAACTTTAAAGGTACTTGTATACATAACCCTAAATTAGGTTGAAACTTAGATTTTTTAGAGTATTTAGTTGTTCATTCCATACTCAAGGTCTTTCATTTTGAAGCCTAATAATTTTGAGTTAAACACAATTTATTGTGAGACCTTATAAGATCCTAAGGGTAAATTTGCAATTTATAACATATCATTGATTTTCCCTTTATGCAGTCATATAAGACCTTCCAACTCATGGTAGGGTGTGCAAATCAACAACTATAACATTTCCAAACTATATTCCACACCACCTAGCCATCCAAACATTTACATTTTCTAATCTATAACAATTCATAAATTTACATCCTTACCCCTTATAAGTTTTGAATGAATTAAAGACCACCCCAATTGCCCCATTATGTTTCAAACACTTCAGTAAACATCACATTATAAATTTTATCCTTTCACCTGCTGATTTACCCTAGAATTGGTTAAATAAAAGCTCTAGTGTGTAAATTGAGTATTTACAATTATCCCCTAGGGTGAAAACCATGTCAAGTCTTACACCATTACTCCATTCACTATTAAAAGTTATCAACCATTCACCCATAGGCTAAGTAATATTTTAGAAGTGAATTTATATTTTTTTGAAGTGTATTTTATTTCATGTAATTATTTAACTTAGTAATTATGAAATTGTAATAAAATTTTATTTAATTATTAAAAACATGCTCTTTGTCCTTAAAAATTTTACAGAAGATTCTTAAAGTCCATAATGTCCATAAGAGAAAATTTCATATTATTTTGATTTGTATTTAAATTTTTAAGGTTTTTTATTTATCTTTAACAAAAAGATGCTTTGAAAATATATTTTATAATTTCATATCTCATATATTTTTTTCTTGAATGTCTTTGGCCTCTCGGTCAAGAACTGCCCATGTTCCAACCTTAATATCTTGCTCGATTCTCCACCAAATCACAGGGGGTTTGTCATACACCTTCTTCTAGGTGATACAAACGATCTATATGGTTAGGTGGATATTAATCGTTGAGTCTTCATAAAGGCCTAAACCAAGGCAAATTTAGGAGTTTTGAGTCTATACCTTGATCCAAGAGGCGAGGCCATGATTGGAATGGTTGAGATACTTCGTGTGGATGCGGTGCACCTCCTCCTTGCTCCAATTTGCACTGAGATTAAGCCTAGGTATGATTATGACCAAAAGGTGACTTGGGTTTGGTCTAGCACTAGGTCTAAGGGCTCGGAAGAGGGGAATTTTGATTGAAGAAGTGATTTTAGCGCATGGTGAAGATTTTGGAAAGGTCAAAGTAGGGTTTTGGTGGAGTTGATTCCAAGGCCAAAAATACCCTATATTTCAGGGGTAAAATTAGGGTTATGGGGGGTGGGGGGAGCCTTGGGAATGATGGGGATGAGCTTTGCAAGGTTATGGAGATGATGTGGAATCAATTTGGTTGGGCTTCATCATAATTTGTGCTCATATCCATTTTTTGGTCGTGGCATGCCCTATTTATAAGCTTAGTCATGGGAGAGGAGCAGAGCTCCAATTAGCTGGCTTAAGGGCTCATGGAGCTGCTTATGTGGAGCTCTGGAAAGGGAGATGAGCCAATGGGAGGGGGTGAGCCAAGTAGGATGAGTCGAATTTTGAGTTTTGGTCTTATGGGTGATTCTCGGGCTCACCTCCACCACCAGCCATGTTCTAGGGGAGTGCCTTGAATGGTCACTTTTTGATTGGTGGAGTTCAGCAATGGAGAAAGGTGAAGCCAATAAAAGTGATTCAAGGGTAGATGTGTTTGGTGGAAAGAGTTTCAATTGATTTTGGGTAGGTGTGTTTGATTCTTGTATATATATATATATTGTTAGTGATGTAAATAAATTGAATCGAGCTCAACTTACAATTAGCTTTTTTCGTGCAAGGTAAGCATTCGAACCAGACACATTATAATTCGTAATTTTATTTTTAACGAATGTTAATGTAACTTGACACAAACTTGAGATTGACTAATTAATCGAGCATAAGACTAAACTTGAGCTATTGTTATATCATACGAGCTCAAGTTGAACTTGTAAGCCCAACTTATTTTTATTAAAAGTTTAGACACAATTCAAGCAATTGTTATTATAAAATATTAAAGAGAATGTACATTAAGACAAAATGAACATGAAATCAATTGAAGAATAAATAGATAATAATTTCATATTTTCAATGTGATATTAGATTCTATAAAGTTAAAAAATAAGATTTCTGTATTAGATATGTAAATACAAAAAAATTGAGTGGTATGTATGTAAATAACCTTTTATTAATTATTTAAAGGAATATTTACATAAATAACTCAATTTCTTTGTATCTATATAACTAATAGGAAAAAATTTGTATCCGGAGACCGGACGCAGGCTAGCGCCGGATTTCAGGGTTACGTGGAGATTACACGAGAGGTTTTATCTATGTAATATACGTATAGCACTCAGTGTAGCCTCCGAAAAATTTCGGGAGTACATGGAAGTTACATGCATGCGTGGCCGGCTCTTACTGGATCCGGACGCAGCGTTGCGTCGGGTCTCCGGACGCAAATTTTTTCCATAACTAACACCTAAATTTCAATTTTTACATGAATACCACCTTAATTTCATGCATGAAAATTCATATTATAAAATTTAAAATTATGATATTTTCAATCTGATGTGAAAGATTTGTGCAAATAAAAACGGTTATGCAATCTGAAAAGTGAAAAAAATCAAACTAAAATAAAATTAAAATACATACAAATTAATAATTTTTTTGATTTTTTTTTTATGAGCCCTTTTTATGCAGAGTTGCAGACCCTGCTGGCCCCTGCCCTAGAGAAAAATTTACGTCCGGTGTCCGGACGCAGTCTCTAGCGTCGGACAAGCCAGGTATCTAACCCAGTGTCTGGCCGATGTACTGGCCCGTGTAACTCCTCTGCCGAGTTGGGTGTACGTGGGATGTTCATGGGTGAGTCTTCTCATGATGATCGGACGCAGTTTCTGCGTCCGGTGTCCGGACGCAAATTTTTTTCCCTGCCCTAACTGATCATATTCGGCTATCGGAATAAAGCCAACCAATCATACACCATTAAAAAAAATTTAATTTTTCAATTTAGCTGATCCATTTATTTAATCCCCAGGGTGATCCATCTTCAAAGAATGATGAAACAGGGATAATGGCCGCCCGCCGGTCACCGGCCGTGACCGCTGCGATGGTCGGCGACAAGAGAATGTATGGCCGCTGAGAGGCCATTGACGGCGGCGATAAGTCCGGCCGCGGCCTGCCGGTTCATTTCCGTCCGGTTCTCTTCCATTCTCAACCGCCGCTCTTCGAGCTCCATCAAATCTCTGTGCCGTCTCTCCTTCCTCTCCTCACACGCCATTAACGTCCGAGCAAGCTCCGCTGCGCCACGCACCACGCTTGATCCCAGTCCCCGTCTCCGCTTCACCCCCGGCGGCGGCGACGGACTACCGTCGCCATCTCCCCCGCTCCCTTCCGTCTCCGACGAACCCTCCGGCGTCATTTCCCCTGATCCACAACATCAAATCAAACCCATCAGCTCAAAAGGTAACTTTTTCAAAACTTTTCCACAGCTTTTTCTTATAAAAATCGGAGCTTTGTGCTACACAATAATAATATCGCATGGGAGAAATGCAGCAAGATTCAAAAATCGCAGCTTTGGATGCTCAGAAAGGATGGTCAAAGCAATCAGTGTTAAAAAAAAATCGATACGCGTATCGTCCGAAAGATCCCGTTTTTCATTCCTATTTCTGTCAATGTACCTCTAATGCAACTGAATAAATGCGATTGTAACAGTTTGGTATTTTATTAATTGATATCGCGTGATGCGTGCGTGCAATGTTTGTATCTACAGTACCGGAAACGGACGCTTGTGGTGGCGGCGGCGGAGGAGGAGGCAGAGGAGGTGGTAGAGGAAGAGGACGAGAATGAGGGGCGCCGCGGAGAGTGGCACGGCGGCTGAGAACTTCGGTGAGGGCTTCATAGACTTCGAAGGTGAGATTGGTCGGGAGGTTGCGTTCCTTGCGCTCGTGCCGCTCGAGGGACCAATAGGAGCTGGGCGCGGCGGCGGAGGAGGAGGTAGCAGCACGGGACTCGTAGTCGCGGACCTTCTTGTAGTCGCGCAGGAGGTTGTCCCATTTATCGTTGCACTGATTTTGACTGCGAAGGCAGCCCTGTTTCCAGCAATAGTTCTCGACCCACTTCCAACGCTGTTCGGCGGAGCGCGGGGCGGCGGAGGGTTCGTCGGAAGAGCTGGTGGCGCTGCCTCGGGTGCGGCGGTCGTCATCGAGGCGTTTTGCAGTGATGAGAATGAGGGTTTCGTGAACGGTCCAGTTTCCTTTGCGGTACTCGCGGGGGAGAACGGTGGAGGAGGGAGAGGGGGCGGAGAGGCCGCCGGAGACGGCGGCGGCGGGAGCTAGAGGTAGGAGAGGCTGGTGGTGGTGTTCGAGGATGTTTAGGGGGGTTCGAGTGAGTGGGGGGTCGGAAGACATGGTTTTCTGGGCATTTGTGGGATTAGATAAAGAAGAAACGTGGGTGGAGGGTGGTGGACGGAGTTATAGTTTGGGCATTGGTCCGCTGTTTTGTTTTGTTTTTTTTGTTTTATTTCGGAGAGGTTTCTCGGCCTTGGCTTTGGGCAGTCAAAGTGGCTCCTTATTTCTGATAAATTTGTGTTTTGATTATTTTTGCTAAGGCGAATTAGTCAAATATGAATAAATTTTTTCGAGACGGTGTTCGATTCATTTTGACTCAAATTAATTAAATTATATATATATATATATATATATATATATATATATATATATATATATATATAAATAAATAAATATATATATATATATATATATATATATAAAATGAATCTTATTTTTAAATAATTTAAAAATTTGTATGGGCGGGCGTCAGTTGATATTGTTACGACGCCCAACTTTGATGCTTAGATGAAAAAACTGAATTACAAATATCGAGCAGTGCTTTAATGATGAATTGACAAGTATTTTTTCTCTGATAGTTTCACTCGTAAGGGTGGGCTAGACCAACCTTTCAAAAGCAGTGGATATAGCCATTTTGGTAAGCAGACTCAATTCAACCACTTTGGCAAGTGAGCTTGATTTAGCCACATTAGCAGATGGGGTCAGTTCAGCCACTGCGACAAGTGGGCTAGATTAGGCCACTTCAATAGGTGAGCTCGATCCAGCCATTATGACGAGTGTGGTCGATCGAGGCACTTGGGCTGATGGGCTCGTTTCAGAAGAATAAGTAAAAAGATTATGTATAATTGTAATTGTGTATACATTAATAAAGATAAAATAAGAATGCTAAATCTTGTTTGTTTATGATGACACCTAAGGAATAGAATGTTTGGAAGGAGAAAGGAAGATTACTAAGGTTCTGTTTGGGGTGGCTATTATTTCCAAAGATGTATAGAGCCTCAATTTTTTATTATATTTTATATTCCAATTAGATATTTATATTTATTTCATACCACAATTTTTATTTTATTGATGCTATTTAGTAATTAAAAAAATAATAAAATTATATATAGTCGAAACTGAACGCTGAAATTCAAAAAAACTACCAAAACTACGTAAATTCAATTTAACAAAGCCAATGATATGAGCTTTACAACGTAATATATACATATTTGTCAAACATTGATAAGTTACTTATATAATATTTTAAAGCCAAAATACATATTTGAACATGTACGTTCTCTTTAAAAAATATAATATTATTATTTTCTAATAATATTAAAGACTTAGGTGAAAAATAAATAAATATAAAATTTTGATGGTATATATAAAAAGAAAAAAAAAATCAAATGATATGTTAGTAAATTACAACTAAAAACTTTAATATTATTAAAAAAAAAAACCTTCTTTTATTGAACGATAAGCATGTAAAAGGGTACATGGCACAAGGTCCGGTTATTCCCCCTTAAAATTCTATTGAAGTTACAACGGCTAGCTAATCCATTTGAAAAGTCCCCATTCCCCATTCATTCCACTTTTTCCACAAAATCCTCCTATTCTATCTCTCCTTCTGGTGCGGTGGGAATTTGCCTCCATTGACAGACTATATAATACTTTGCAACCTTCACACCCTTCTTCATACACTTGCTTGCTTCAAAGACTTTCTTCTGTTCATCGATCCCATTCACTTGCGTTCCTATCTCTAGGAATTTCAGCAAATCTCATTTCTGTTAATCCAATCCCAGTGATATCAAGGTTTTCAGCTCCATTCAATGGCGCCGATTTCAAAAGAGACGGAAGATTACATCCGGGAATCCATTGAGGATTCTGTAGGCCTCCCCATTTCGGGGAAGACGCTCAAGCTGAAGCTTTTGGCTTCGGAGGAAGGCCGCCGACTCCTTCAAGATCAGAACTTTATGTTGCACGATCAACTAAGGGAGTTTCATATGCGCTTCCAGAGCTGCAAGGTTCGTCCTCTCTCTCTCTCTCTCCTCGCTCTCTCTCTCTCTCTCTCTCTCTCTCAACCCCACAAACACACACATTCTTGTGTTCTCTAATTACATCTTTAGCAGTTCGGTTTTAGTACAATTCACAAGAAAGTGACTCATAATATTTTGTTTTATGAATAATGCTAAGATTGTGTTAACTCTTTATTGGTTTCTTTCCCTTAATTTGTTTAGACCAAACTAAACTTTTGGGTTAATTGTGATAGGAGGAAGCGAGTATGAACGCACGGGGTTTAAGAAAATGTATAGAAGAGAAGGAAACAATAGTCGCAAAGTTTACAAAAATGAAGAAGTATTGTGCCAAACTGGAGAAAAAATGCATTTCGTTTGAACGTGAATTGGATAAGTCAATGGAGTGCTGTGATGAGTTAGAGAAGGAGAACTATGAACTCCGTGCTCAGTTGCAGGATATCTCCTCTGTGAGTTTTTGTTGCTTTTAACTTCCAATATATCTTGCAGTATTTCATATTAAATTCTCAAATTTCATGCATCTTGCAGTTCATTAATGCTATGTTTTCAAATTTCAATTTTTCATGGAATAGGTAAAGCTAAGAAATAATGTATTTCTAACTGAAAATAAAAATATTAGGCTAGCGTTTCACATTTTCATTAGAAAATATAGGTACGTTGTCTCCTTATCATCCATCCAATCCAAGTTAAAATGCTAATTAATTAATTTTTATTAGCTTTCATAATAGCAACTCAAATGTAGTCAAAACATTAGTATATACACTTAGCTTCGACAACCAAGTATTCCTATGTTAACATTACTACTTTTCATACATTTATGTCTTTTTATTTCTGGTCATCATTATCAAGATCTTCCAAAACCCCACAAGTTGTCCTTCACAAGACTTCATTGTATAACAACGTCAAGCATATTGGTTCTTTAAAGTTCGAACTCCTTTAACCCATCAAAATTCTCAATTCGAACTTTATGGGTTAATCTCATTAGCATGCTCTCACACTTCATCAACAAGATCGTGATTTACACAGTTACAGTCTTTTTTTGCGTGCCTTTTTATATTATAATTAGTTATTATATGTATGATCCATGGTCAAATTTGACATACTAAATTCATAACATTTGAGTCATGCTTTATTACATCTTCTTGTATTCATTTTTAATTTTGATCAAATTATTCAACCAATGTTTGCTTCATGCTATAATCGCTGAAGTTCAATTCTTGCAACAGGATAAGGAGATGCTCTTAAAAAAACTGCAAAGAGCTGAAGAGGAGGTAACAAAACTGCTACTCAACTTTATATTTCTTCTCTGCTTTGTTTTTCTGTCATAGGTCATTACATCATCAGTTATCACTTTCAATTTTACATTTTCAAGGTGAAATTGCTGTATAAAGAGAAGAGAACTCTAGACGAAGAGAATAAGTGGTTGCAAAGAAAGCGACAAAGAGAACAAAGACAACATAGATGTGAGCACAAGCACTCAACCAGGGACTCTGCTTCTAGGGTGAGAGTCTCACAGCTAAGATTCTTGAGAAATGCTCCATGCCATAACTTAAATATAACTCATTTTTAACACCATGTTGATATAAAACTATATTTTGGTCATTACATTCCTCTTATGTGTAACTTGTGAGGTAAAAAGAAGCATTTTTTTTTCTTATTTCAGGGTAAGCGAAAATCGAGGCACGGAGAATGCAATCATTTTTCTGGGGAAACCGACGTCAATCTAGACGAGCGATCGAGACACCTTCCACACAACCCTCTATATCAAAATTTTCCACAATCAAAGAGACGGAAGAGGTGAGTTGCTGATCTTATTGTGGAAGATCATATGTTTCATTTTTATCAAATTTGCAATAGTTGCTGATCTTACTGTGGCAGGCATAAATGTAATTATCAAAGTCTCGAGTGCCATGCATGTAATTTTCCCAAAAATGTATATATCAAAGTTTAGGTGTTAGATATGTAAATCTTGCTGAATTCTTTTAATAACCAGAAGTATCTCCACGTATCAAGATGCTTGTGCTCCCTCCCTCTCTCTGTATCAATCTATCATTCATTGTGTTCTATGAATCAGACATTTTGTTAAATATTTTCTAAGCCAAACATTTCAATATGTTGGATTGAGGTGATATTGCTTCAAGTTTTGCTTCTTAATTGTGATCAAAGCTCACTGAATCAAACAATAAAATCAACTAATCCTTTTTTAATATATATATATATATATATATATATATATATATATATATATATATATATATATATATATCTTAACAAACTCATCCTTATATAAAAAAAATTCCATTTACCACTAGAATTTGATAATTAAAAAACAGAACTTCTTATAGGTGAAAGCCGAAATGATAAAAGCATCTGCCCCATCATAATATTCAATCACCCAAATAAAATGGGAATAATGGATGTTGATATGGCTTTGCCTCAGAAATACAATAAAACTATTACACAAAAATAATAATTCTTAAAGAGCATTCATACCAATAAGAAAATAAATGATTCTACTTGTTACCAAAAAATCAAAGTCTCATCTTGAGGAAATTTTATTTAAAGAATGATTCTGGAGTTGGCTCCCCAAATGCAACTCAAATTAATTATCAAGCTTCTGCAGACTTAAAACCTCACTCAAGAACACACACATACGCAGCTCGAATTCGAGGCTTAAAACCAAATATTATGTGCAAAATCCTTTTGGCGCTTGTGAGCCTGGACTTGGAGCATAGGCACCAATGTCTTTAACGAGTGTGGGTAAAAGGGGCTCATAAGCGCTTATTAGTTGGCTCATAAGTGCCATTATTATTGGCACCCATATATAAGCCGGCGCATATGTTCCATGGCTCCTATGTGATCCACTCTAGTGTGGGCGCTTATGCGCCCACAACTCGATGCATATGCGTCGGGTGCACTGCCTCTGCTCCAGCTCCACAATTCAGTCTACGCACTTAAAAATCTCCCACTCTGAGACTGGTTGCACCCAACACATGTTTTTTATATATGCACCTTCAGCTGAATCGCGTTCATAATCATTTCCCGTGGCTAACCTCGGTCTCAGACTTCATGAAAACCAACTAAAGCCAAGAAAAGCTTCAGTTTCTAAACAGTCAACACCTTCGTCAACATATTCGGATGGCTCTCACTGTAAATGCAATATCTGACCTCATACAAATCATCACATACATCAAACTTTTTGTAAAGAATACGTGCTTATTTATATATTCATATATTTTACATTATATATGTAAGTATAAATATATTAGTTAATATGTTCTGATATTCTTATGTATTAATAAGGCAGAGATTCAGAATCTCATTTGAAATTTTCCCTTCATGTTGAACCCATTAATTGAGATTAATTGAACCGTCCCAAGGCATAAAAGATTTTCCAAACAAATAGAGAAGAAAAAAATAGCTAAATTCCCTGCAAGTTTTTTATGCCCCTCTAAAGTTCTAACAGCTAAATGTTGATGTGGGACAATTGCCTTGAACCGTGAAAATGAGTCTCGTCGATGCAGTTTCACCATCCCCTATTAGTTTGGCACCACTAATATACAGACTTTACAGTTGGTTAATTGTGAAGAAAACAGAATCTGAAATGATACGCCACCAATAAATTTTTATCATCCAACACGAATCTTGAGATAATTTTTTAAGCCAGAAACATTCAAACATTGATTAACAGTCGTTCAGAGCTTTGATTTCAGTAAACTTATAGTCAAACCGACCGGCTCGATGAGACGGACCAATTTATATCAAAGTTAGTCCAATTCGAGTAAAATCAAGCCCAGATCAAATCATTAAACTATTATTGGAAGATTTATAGATACATTTGAAAGATCAAATAAATGTCAAATCTAGCAAGGTTATAGTTGAATGAGCGTCTTGACGAGAAGAATCCAACGAACCGATTATCACTAAATTCCGACATCATTAAAGCACCAAAATGTCCATTAATCGTCGTGTGTACATCACTGCATCACCGCCGACCGTCTGATAAAAAGGGAAACTCTCCGGACAGTCCGATAAAAATGATTCATATTCATGCATTAATTGCATCAAGAAGACTATAAATAGAGCTCCGCCGCTCTCATGAGAGGGGGAAGAAACCTATAGAAAATCTACGGCCTTGAGGAGAAGCTACAGCTCAGCATCACAGCCGACCGTCATCGACCACTGCCGACCTCCGTTGTCGATCACCACTGGCCGCCTTGGTTTTGGGCAATGAGGGTTTGAAACCTTCTAATGTGATTTGCCTTGAGATTTAATCTCTTGGGTTTGGGCAATGAGGGTTTGAAACCATTTTAATGATTCCTAGTAAGGATTTTATGCTTTAGTAGGATTTAATTTTATGTGGATTTATGGATTAAAACAATAAATAAGTCTACCAGGTAGACATGTTTTAAACTGCAAATTTATCATGTGAAAATGGATTCAATTGGGGATGAATAGAGTGAGTCTAGAATATTCTTAACAATCTTTAAATAATTTCAAGAATTTAGGTATTGTTGTTGGATTTTTCAAAAAACAAGATTTGATGAAGCCTTTATCTTTTTGACGAGTAGATGGTTGAATTTTAGGCTTTGGAGAGAGATTAAGAGTGGGAAATAATGTTTGGAAAAACTTATATGTGAATGAATGTTATTAAAATGATTCTAGAGTTCTTGTCTCTCATGGAACACTTGCTCCTACATGCCATAAGCTAGTCTTATGGGTTGACTTTATAGGACATATGCCTACTTGTAGTCATAGATTATCATTTTGTGGTCATGTGACTTGCATGTTCTTGGATAGGAGCATCAGTGGTCATGAGAAGAATGATTTCTTCATCTCATTGCCACATTATTCACTCAAAGTGGTAAGTTATGGATTGATGATCCCATGGATCAAGACTTATGTTTAAGAATCTCTAAAACATAAAGGATAGCCCTAGTTTGATAAAGTTATAGGTCCTATATCATCTTAGGACTCTCTTAATTGATATAACATATCACATGCCTTCCATATCTATGTCATTTAGTATATATTGATCATTTCATATCATCATGTAACAGGGATGGGATTTCCTTTAGCTTGTTATATGCACAGCCTTCTAAAAGATTGGATCATATCCCAACCCCTTAGGCTCTTCTTTACAATAACAACAAATAACCTTTATCCCACTAATTAGGGTATACAGAGTGTCATTCATTCATTTAATTCTAATAAATTAGCAACATTTTTATACAATATGCCCAAGTCCTTTTAGGCCTACCAACGTCTTTCTTAACATAAGTTGAATCTAGAACATCTAGTCTTCTAACTGAACCATCATATGATTGATGTTTAATGTGATCAAACCATCTTAGATGACTCTCTTTAATCTTGTCTGTCACTTGAGTTACACCAACCCTACAATACATATATTCATTTTGCATTTTTATCTCCATGTGTTAATCTATTCATGATCCACCTAAGCATTCTCATCTTCGTAACACATAATTTTGCTTTATGCTTTTCTTTTAAAGGCCGACATTCTACACCATAGAGCGTTGTAGGTCTCACCACCATCTTATAAAATTTACTTTTAAGTCTACGAGGTACTTTTGTATCACACAATAGACCCAAAGCATTTCTTCACTTCAACCAACCAACTAGAATTCTACTTATAACATCACCATTTATATCACCATCACTTTGAAGAATAGACCCGAGATATCGAAAACGTTCACACATTTTAATGATTTGATTGAAAGAAATGATTTGATTTAACGTTTTACATTTTTTTTTAAATTAAAGATGAAAATAGATGGTTGGTCCCCATTATGGGAATTATTTTTGGAAATTTAAGATGAAAATAGATGGTCTTTTAAGAATAAGGGTGGGCTGGAAAGTTAGTGAACGGACAATTTGTAAAGTGTTATGGGTTTGAATTTTTGTGTGTCTCAAACTTTGAGCACAATTTTATTGAAAGAGTCCATTGTAAAGGTAAACTCCTTGCGGCGTAATTCAACCATGCCATGTGGACTGGACACGACGTTGTGCGCTGGGCGTGAAGTGGAGTCGGAATTATATGCTATTTTTTTAAAAATAGAACCGGATCAGCCGGTTCGACCAGATCAGTCAATTGATCAATCGGTTCAATGGGTTCAACTATGAATTGGTTGTTAGTCCGATTCGCATTATATATAAAATCTTTTTTTTTTTATTTTTTTGAATTGATCGAAACAGTTTGAAACGGCGATTTTGACCGGTTATTCTTCACATTTGTTATCGCTTGTTGTCGATACTTTTGCCCTCATGCACTTCTGGTGTTATACATTTATTATAATTTAGAAATTTCATTCGAAATCAAGCGATTGTCGTCAATATTTTTATTTTTCATATATATATATATATATATATATATATATATATATATATTTATATATTGGTGTTATACAAAAAAGTGAAAATTTTGAGAAGTGTTGCAAGAAAATGCCATAATTTCTTTTTCAATCTTTCACTTTTTTGTATAGCACGAAGAAATAATATAAAAAAATTTAAAATATTGACGACAAATGGATGATTTCAAACTAAAAGAACTAAATTACAATTTTCATAATTTAGAAAGGTAAAAATATTGAAGACAAGCAACGGCAAATGTGAAGATCGATTTGTAGAAAAAAGGCCGTAATGTTTAATATTAGATGAATAATCATTAATTTAATTATAGAAGATAGCATAATTATAAATTTAATACCTTCTTTTCCACATGTGTAAGCATTAAGAATAATGGTCTATCCAATAATGGTTATTCTTGAGTTTTTGGAGATAATTTCTGTCTTACTCTAAAATAACTGCTTCCTTTGATTCAACTTCTTTTAAAATAGAGGTGTCATTTTTAGAAGCACTATTTGTTAATTATTGGTAAAAAGCACAATCATGTGTTCCAAAGATAAGGGTCGAACACTGAGAAAATAGTTGACAATGCTTAACCTTCTCTTCTTTTCTCTATTTGTTAAATAGTTCACTTTGCAGTATTAATAACCAACCACATTCAAAACTCTTATAGCCTCTATCATAAACTTTTATGATATCCTCTATTTAAGACTTTACAGTAGCCTCTATTTTTAATTATATGAGTACCTGTTGTGGGATATGTACTTCCTGATATAGAAATAAAACGCAAAGAGCACAAGCAAACACAAATCGTTTACGTGGTTCGATCCAACTGGATCTACGTCCACGGGAGGAATCAATCAAGTAGTTCACTAAGGTAAAAGAAATGGAGAATACATAGCTTATACATAGAGATGAGTCCTCATCTTCCTTCTATAGCCTCCCCCTCGAGCGACACCTTGATACGAGGCCTCGAGATGCTCTCCTCCTCTCTAACTCTCTAGCTATTCTCTCCTCCTTAGTTCTTTTTCACTCTTTAGAAAACCCACACTAAAGCCTCCCCTCCTCTCATCTATTTATAGTAGATTAGATTACATTATAATATACTTATAAATAGATGAGGTGTAACTCTTTAAGAATTGCATGGCTTCCACATGTCCACCGCTTTAGAGTCCTCCATCGCATGGTTTCACATGTCCTTTCACATGTCCTTCTTCCACCGCATGGCCTCCACGTGTCCTTCCACATGTCCTCTTCTAGGGTATTCCATAATGAGGTGGCACCTTCTAAAGTCAACAAAAGAGGCTTTAAAGTAAGGAGGAGTTTAAGAGTGCTTACTTGCCTTAATGACTAATTGGGGGTCAAAACAACAAATCTCCACCTTGACCCTCGATTATGAGATTCTAAAGTAGTGATTCCCTC
This sequence comes from Papilionanthe hookeriana x Papilionanthe teres, assembly GCA_022702705.1. Taxonomy (NCBI): domain Eukaryota; kingdom Viridiplantae; phylum Streptophyta; class Magnoliopsida; order Asparagales; family Orchidaceae; genus Papilionanthe; species Papilionanthe hookeriana x Papilionanthe teres. The sequence goes on from CM040421.1 coordinate 42,639,274, forward strand.
CACCCGGCCCCCCGAGGGCCCTCGACCGATGAAAAGTTCACTAAGTCCGGACGGTGTCCGAACTTAGCTATGGGCGACGCCTTGGTGAGCATGTCGGCGGGGTTCTCTTCGGTTGGTATCTTCTCACTGCTTATTGAGCCTTTAGTAACAATGTCCCTTACGAAATGAAGCTTTACATCTATGTGTTTGGATCTTTCATGAAATACCGATTCTTGGTTAGGTGAATAGTGCTTTGGTTGTCACAAAACACGGTTATCACCTTCGATGTATCCCAAGCTCTTCGGCCATGCCCTTTAGCCACATAGCTTCCTTGATTGCTTCGATCGCGGCGATGTATTCGGCCTACGTTGTTGAGAGGGCCACGGCGATTGGAGGTTAGACTTCCAGCGGCTGCGATGCGAAGACAGTGAAGATGAATCCGATCGATGACTTCACGGTGTCGATGCTTCTGCATAATCGGAATCCACGTAACCAACTACCTTTTCTTCTTTGTCTTCCTGCCTTTTGAAGAGTAACCCTAAATCGGTGGTACCTCTTAAGTATCTCGGGATCCATTTTAGTGCTTCCCGAGTGGGCACATCACGGGCTTGCCATGAACACTGCTTACGATGCGACGGCGTAGGCTAGATGCAGTGCTAGCTGCAGACCATACCATACATGATGCTACCAACCCCACTGGCGTAGGGGACACCTTCCATGTACCTTTTCTCCTCTTCAGTCTCTGGTGCTTGATTGTTCGATAGTTTGAAGTGTTGGCCAATAGGTGTTGCAACCTGCTTAGCCTCATGCATGTTGAACCTTGTTAGAACCTTCTGAATATATGACTTTTGAGACAAGAATAAGCTACCCTTTTTCTTGTCTCTGGTAATCTCCATACCTAGGATCTTTGTAGGCGGTCCTGGGTCCTTCATGTCAAATTCGGAATTGAGCATACCTTTGATCTTCGGACTTCCTCCTTGCTCCTGCTGGCTACTAACATATCATCCGCATAAAGGAGCAAGTACGTACCGATTTCACCGTCTTGCCACTTCATGTACACACGATTTGTCGTAGCTACTTCGACAAAACCGATCTTTAGCATGAAATCATCAAATCGTTTGTACCATTGTCTTGGGCTTTGTTTCAGCCCATACTGATGCCTTCTTTAGCAAGCAAACTTTGTCCTTCGTCTCGGGTGTGTTGTACCCATCAGTTTGGTCCATGTAGATGGTTTCTTCAAGCTCTCCATGCGGGAACGCGGTCTTAACATCTAGGCTATTCTAATTCCAGAGTTGAATTGAGCTGCTAGTGCTAAGACTATCCTAATTGAGCGAGTGCTTCACCACGGGTGAGAAGATTTCGTTGAAGTCGATTCCTTCGACTCTGTGTGAATCCCTTTGCAACGAGTACGGCTTTGTACACTGATCCTCTCGATCACTGGCGTGCCTTCCTTCTTCTTAAAGGTCCACTTGCAGCCCACTACGCGTTTGTTCGTTGGTCGATCCACAAGTTCCCAGGCTTTGTTCTTCATCAGAGAGGCCATTTCCTCATCCATTGCCTCTTCCCACTTGTGTCTTTCCTTGCTCTTCGGGGCTTCCTTGTAGGCTTGTTTGGTTCGCTTCTTCTATCACTTCGACGACACTCGGAGCGAAGGAGATCATATACGCATGGCCATATCTCTGCGGCGGTCGATAGTTCTCCTTTGTCACGTCCCTTACCAAGGCGTAGTCGTCGGATCTTCTTTACGGTTCGGTCACTTGCTGGTCTTCCGCCACTTCGTCTTGATCGTTCACGGTTGTCCTTCGATCGGTCGAAGTTTGTTGCGGCTCCACCTCGATTGACGAATCCTCCTTAGTGACACTCGTCCACAGTAACATAGCTTTGCGGATTCCCCATTTTGGACTCATCGAATGTCACATCCCCTGCGATGATGCATTTTTGTTGATCTAGGCACCAAAGTTTGTAACCTTTGGTTCCGGGTGGGTATCCGATGAAGATGCACTTCAAAGCCCTCGCTTCCGGCTTATCCTGTCCTAACGTGAGCGTATGCGATACATCCAAAAACTTTAAGATTATCATAGTTACACGGCTTTCCGTACCACATCTCCAAAGGAGTCTTCATATCAACAGTTGTCGATGGGCATGCGTTGATAAGGTAACGAGCGGTTGACACGGCTTCGCCCCGAAACTTTTGGGTAGACCGCATTTAACGGCATGCACCGCACTCTCTCTAGGAGAGTCCTGTTCATCCTCTCGGCTAGGTCGTTACGGTGAGGAGTGTTCGGGACCGTCTTGTGCCTTGTGATGCCATTCCTCCCTGCACGGCTCCTCAGCTGCTCCGAACGGTACTCCGAGCCATTGTCGGTTCTCGAGTGCTTCGGCTTTGCTCCCATCTTATTTTCGGTGAGAGTTAACCGGTCCACTGAATCGTTGAAAAGCTTCATCTTTTGTTTTTAGGATAAAGACCCATACCTTCCCGGTGTAGTCATCGATGATAGACATGAAGTACCTTCCTCCTCCATGAGTACGAGTTCTAGCTGGGCCCCATAGATCACTTGTGTACATAATCAAGAGGTTTCTTTGATGTATGTATTCCGGTGGAGAACTTTACCACTGGTGGCCTTCCCCGAGTACACATTGTTCACGGAATTCCGGTTCTGTGACCCGATCTCCGCATAACGAGGTTCCGTTTGGACAGTCACAGTAAGCCCTTTTCACTTACATGCCCCGACCTCATGTGCCATGAGTGCGGATACGTCGAGCTACGATTGAGCTGCATTTGAGAAGTTCCCGATCACGGTTCTTCCAACAAGGGAGTATAGCCGCATTCTTTCGACTCCTTTCATGACTATGAGAGAGCCCTTAGCTACTACGATACGACTATTCTCCGCCTTGAATGAGTATCCATTCGACTCCGGCGTCCCTAAGGAAATCAAATTTCTTTTAAGTTACGGGACGTACGACATCTTGCGAGTATCCGTTCGGCTCCATCGAACATCTTTATTCGATCGTCCCGCTGCCGATCACCTTACGAGCTTTATTGTCTCCAAGTAGAACGGATCCACCATTTGCCGGTTGTAGTGTCTCGAACCGGTCTTTGTGAGGACACATGTGGAAGGAGCACCACGAGTCGAGGATCCACTCCTTGCTAGATTCGGATCTCGTGATCACCGAGCTTCAGCTGAATCATAGCCGTACGAGACTATGCTTGCTTCTCCGGAATCTTTAGGCTTCTCCTGAAAGCCTTTCTTCTATCCGGACGAGTCCTTCTTAAAATGACCTTCCTTGTGGCAATGGTAGCACTTGTAGGATCTCTTAGAAGGCCGACCTCTAACGTTTCTTACGGACCTTGATGCCGCTCCGGTCACTTTTATAACCTTTATTGCTCGATCTTCCTCTAATCATCGAGTCGTCTCCGCTGGTTTCCTCCTTCATGTCGTGCTTCTTCGAAGTTCTTTGGCTCGATCGATGATTGAACCTCTTCCGGAGTAATCGTACGCGCCCTTCCATAGAGCATCGCATCCTTGAGCCGCTCGTAGCTCTTAGGAATAGAGTTTAGCGACGGCGGTGCCTTGTCCTCGTCATCCATCTTGACGTCGATGTTCTCAAGATCATCTATGATCTTGTTGAACTCGTCGATCTGCTCCGAGACGGATTTGTCTTCGTGCATTTTGAAGGAGTATAGGCGCTGCTTCAGAAAGAGCCTATTAGCTAAAGACTTGGTCAGGTAGAGTACCTCGAGTTTGGCCCAAAGTGCTTGAGCCGTTGTCTCCCTCGACACCTCCCTCAGAACCTTATCGCCCAAGCTCAAGATTATCAAACTATGAGCTTTCTCCGGCATGCCAATCTTCTCTTTCTCGTCATGTCGGCCGGCGGTGCCGCCGGCCCTGCGAGGCTTACGCGACGCCTCGCCGAACCGGCGGAGCTCTCATCTTTACTCTCCACGAGCCGAAGTCATTCTTTCCGTGAACTTCTCGATGTCGAATTTGGTGGAACCCATTGTCCCCGCCAAACACCTCTTCTTCGTCGTTGGCCGCGAACACCTTCACGCGAACGCCTCTAGCCAGAAGTATTGATCTTCCCACGGACGGCGCCAATTGTTGTGGGATATGTACTTCCCGATATAGAAATAAAACGCAAAGAGCACGAAGCAAACACAAATCGTTTACGTGGTTCGATCCAAGCTGGATCTACGTCCACGGGAGGGAATCAATCAAGTAGTTCACTAAGGTAAAAGAAATGGAGAATACATAGCTTATACATAGAGATGAGTCCTCATCTTCCTTCTATAGCCTCCCCTCGAGCGACACCTTGATACGAGGCACTCGAGATGCTCTCCTCCTCTCTAACTCTCTAGCTATTCTCTCCTCCTTAGTTCTTTTTCACTCTTTAGAAAACCCACACTAAAGCCTCCCCTCCTCTCATCTATTTATAGTAGATTAGATTACATTATAATATACTTATAAATAGATGAGGTGTAACCTTTAAGAATTGCATGGCTTCCACATGTCCACCCTTTAGAGTCCTCCATCGCATGGTTTCCACATGTCGCTTTCACATGTCCTTCTTCCACCGCATAGCCTCCACGTGTCCTTCCACATGTCCTCTTCTAGGGTATTCCATAATGAGGTGGCACGCTTCTAAAGTCAACAAAAGAGGCTTTAAAGTAAGGAGGAGTTTAAGAGTGCTTACTTGCCTTAATGACTAATTGGGGGTCAAAACAACAGTACCAAATTCCTAATCGAGATTCCCAATGTAATGAATATAATAAATTGGTCATGTTAGGAAAATCAATAATATTATCGAGTCAAGAAAGTAGCTAAAAGGTAAATTCTGAAGAAATATTGAAGATGAAGTGAGTGTATGATCTACCAACCAGAGAGTTCTCTCAAGAAGATTGTAGGTGTTAATGAAGCAACTAGCTTTGTCGAGTCCTTCGCAAACTGAAGTGGTAAATAGATTGAAATGTCAAGAGATTAAATTTACAAGAATGGCTACACGAAGAAGTTGCAGAAAGAGAACAAGTTCCTGGAATGTCTCCAATTTCTCATTTAATATTTTTTGCCAAACAATCAATGAAGTGATAGTTTGATTTAGTTTGGATAATGTTGGGTGACTATTTTGGATAGCCAAAGCAAGCTTGCAAGTGGGAGTTATACATATGGAGATGCTAGCCTTTTGATAATTGGTCATGGGTACACTCTATATAAATGTGTGTGTGTGTGTGTGTACCACTTGTTCTGTCTTTAAGTTATCTTATATATATATATATATATATATATATATATATATATATATATATATATATATATATATATAATGGAAATAATTAAATTATTAATGACCACATTTAATTTTAACATTAGGAGTGTAGCTGAGCCAAGCCAACTAGTGGGTCAGCTTTGACTTGTCTCGTGAGTTGAGTGCATGGAGCTAATAAGCCCAACTCATGCCAACTCTGACTCAACCCATTAACTCGTGAGTCGGCTCACTTAACCACTCACTTAAGAAAATCTTAAAATAAAATATACTGAAAAAATATTAAAATTCAAGACTTAATTTAAATTATTAAAAAAATTAAAAAGAGATATTTTATATTTTATGGCCATATAATTTATTATTATTTATCTTCTCATTATTTTTTATCATTTTATTATAAGATTAATTTGAATTAATAATATTTTCTCCATTTAATAATGTCGACTCATTTACACCCGTAGCTTAGCTGATATTAGAATAAATTTATGAAATAAAAATCCTTTTAGATTTTTTCTAACTTATATTTTGGTTGAATTATGTTTTTTATGTTTTTTTTCTTTTATACCAATTAATAACTTCAACCATTTTCAACCAATTAATAACTTCTGAGAGCGATGAGAGCGATGAGAGCGATGAGAGCGGAAAGGGTTCTTGACGCTCGGCTAGGGTTTCTTGTCTCGTCCGACTGCGCTTGATGTTTCTCTCCTTTTCTTCTGATTTCCTCTTTTTTTCTTCGTCTGTTTTCTTAAGATCCGACGTTTTTTCGCTTTCAAGATGGCCGATCTACTCAATCGACCATCCTTTTTGGATGCTCTCAAGGGTAACATGGATCAAGTATCATCTTCTTCTACTAATATTTGTTTATTTCCATTGACTTTTAGAGATCATTTTGGTAATGACGAATCTGATGGATTACTCAAGAAAGCTTCAAAGAAAAATGGAAAGCCTGCTTTAATCTTTAATGAAGAGGAAACTGCACTTCTTGCAGAACCTCTAAAGTATACTTTGATTGGTAAGTTCACTTACGCTCATCCTAGGATGGAGGTTATTCACAGGTATTTTGCTGATCTTAAACTTTTAGGAAAATGGAATGTAGGACTTATCGATGGTAGGAATTTGATGATAAAACTTGAAAACGAATCTGACTATACGCAGCTCTTTTCAAAAAAAGTAATTCAAATAGAAAAAGTCTATATGAAATTACTTAAATGGACGGTTGATTTTAACCCCAAAGAAGAACCACCTATTGTTCCTATCTGGTTTCGTTTTCCGGGTTAAAATTACAATTCTATAACAAAAAAGTCTTATATTCTCTTGGCAAAATCTTTGGCACGCCAATGAAAATCGACATGGCATCCGTTAATTATAACGAGCCGTCAAATGCTAGAATTCTTATTGAAAGAGATGTAACGACTCCTTTCGTGATTCCGTTTGGATTGAGGACTCGGGTTCGAGCTATTAGCGATACCGTAGAAATGGAGTACATCCCACCTTACTCGCGAGTAAATGTCGTATGTTTGGACATAATTTCGAGTAATCGTTATATTGCTCATCCACATTTGAAAAAGAATCTTATTAAAAACCTTAGTAAAGATATTGAGGTTTCTAATAAGGATGGTAATAACCTGCCTGTTCTTGAAAAAGATTTTCATACTAATGATGCAAGATCTTCTAATATTGCTGATTCAAATGTGATTATTATTCCCGATAATGTTGTACGGGATGGTCGGTTGTTTCGTCAAGAATTACCACAGAATGGATCTAATGCTAAAGATTTATCACCTGTTGTACTGCTTCATGATTCAAATCAAAAATCTGATGCTTTAAATGAATGTAATGAGAATATAACTGTCCCTAATAATAGTAATCAATCAATCTTGTTGATTGATCCTATTGTGGAGCAGGCTATTGATAATGTGCATATGTCTATTAGTACCAAGAATAATGATTTTATAGGCAATATGATTTCTGATAATATGAATGCAGAATTCAATAATGTTAACAGGACTGAGATTGAAGAAGAATGGTCGACTCAAAAATCTTCAAGAAGGAGAAAATTTAAAGGCAGTCATGAGTTAAGCTACGTTAACCCTGATGTTTTGAATGATCAAATGAATGGTATGTCTGATTTAAATGAGGTTGCTTCTACTTCTAGGGTTACTAGGGGTAGGAAAGATATTGATGATTAACTTTAATACTTTGATTTGGAATATTAGAGGTATTGCTAAAAGTAATGCCTCTAATAGAGCTTAAGAATCTTATTAGAAAGCATCATTTAAATTTCTTTGGCATCCTGGAACCATTTGTTAATCCTGATAATAATTTTAAATATGTTAATAAGATTGGTAATTTTCATTTCATGGCTAATATTAATAATAAGATATGGTTTTTTTGGAAAGATTTTATTAAAGTTGATGTTGTTATTAATCATGCTCAGCTTCTCCATGTCTTTATTTCATATTTGGACATCTCTTTTCACTTTTCTGTTATATATGCTGGTTGTACTAAGCAGGAAAGGCTTTGCTTATGGAATTTACTTAATTCCATTGGCCCTATGATGGACCCCCGGCTGGTTGGTGGGGATTTTAATATTATTTCTTCGTTAATGAGAAGAAAGGTGGTAATTTTCCTAATGTTAATCTTATCTCTAATTTTAATTCCGCCATTATTGATGCCGAACTTTTTGACTTGGGTTATAATGGTATTGTTTTTACTTGGCATAGAGGTAATGTTTTTGAGAGATTAGACAGATTCTTTGCGAATGCTTCTTGGTATAATAGTTTCATTAATTTTGAGATTTTACATCTTGCTTTCAATGCATCTGATCATACCCCTATTTTACTAAAGGTTTTCAATAATAATAATAGGAAAAAATGTTTTCATTTCAGTTTTTTGAATACCTGAATTAATCATCCTCATTTTTTGGATTTCATTAAATCCAACTGGATTTTTAATAATGTTGAGTATGTTGGTCAGAATCCCAATTCAGGCGTAAATTATGGTATCTTCATAAGCATCTTGCAAATAAATTAAGAGATTGGAATTGGAATATTTTTGGTAATATTAATAAAATGGTGGTTGATGCTCGAGACTAGAGTTAAGGATTTAGAGATCCTATATCATCACAATGTTATTAATTTTGATCTCTTTACTCAAGCTCGAAGGATCTTACTTATGCTTATTAATATTGAGGAAAATTTTTATGCTCAAAAGGCTTTCAAGTCTAATTTCATTGATGGTGATAAGAATACTTCCTTTTTTCATGCCTGCATTAAGAATAGGAGAAATAGAAATTTTATTTCTTCTATTAAAAGTGACAATGGTAATGTTTTAACTATGGAGGATGATATTGTTACTCGATGGTATTAACTATTTTGCTAATTTATTCTCTAATGATAATAGAATCCTTGAGATGATTAACCCTGCTTGTTTTTCCACATGCTCGCTACTATTAATAGTAAGAATTTCACTTATATGCCCGATAATTATGAAATTAAGTACATTCTTGATGGTATGGCCGATGGTAAGGCTGCTGGGCTCGATGGCTTTACTTGTGGAATTTTATAAACATTGTTGGGATATTATTAAGAATGATGTTACTGGTACTATTCAGGATTTTTTTAATGGTATTGATTTGCCTAAGTTTTTCAAAAGTTCCAGTATTGTTCTCACTCCTAAAGAACACAATATTAAAACTTGGAAAAGTTTTAGACCAATCAGTATTAATACTGTTATCTCTAAAATTATTTCTAAGATTATTGTTAAGAGAATTCAAACTGTTTTATGCAATATTATATCTTTGAATCAAACTCGCCTTTATTAAAGGTAGAAATATTATTGATCAAGCTCTTATTGTGCAAGAGTCGTTATATGATCTTGATAAAAGGAAGAGAGATGGGAACATTATCTTCAAGTTAGATATCAAGAAAGCCTTTGATTCTATTCGATGGGAATTTATTATACATGTTTTGAAGGCACATGGTTTTAATCTGGATTTCGTAATCTGGTCTATAGAATCCTTAATAATAATTACTATTCTATTATTATTAATGGTAATTCACGTAGGCATTTCATGGCTACTAAGGGTATAAAGCAAGGTGACCCTCTTTCTCCCTATTTATTTATCCTTGCTTTGGATTATTTTTCTAGATGGATCAATAAACTTTATATTGATAATCCGTCTCTTAATTATATGCACAGAGGCAATATTAACATTTCACATTTATGTTATGCTGATGATCTTATTATTTTTACTAATTCCAATAAAAGATCAATTAAAAAAATTTGGAAGCTTATTACTCATTTTCAGAATTCTTCTGGTTTACATTTTAATTCTGATAAGTGTAATTTTTATGGGTCTAAGTATATCAGCAATTTAAAGCTTAATTGGATTGCTGACTATACTTTTTGTCACCATGCTGTTTTACCTATTAAATATCTGGGTTTTGTTTTAGACAAAATCCCTAAGAGAATTGCCTTATTTACTGAGCTGGTTGACAAAATTAGAATGAGAATTCATTGTTGGGAAAATAAGTTTCTTTCTTTTGGTGGGCGTATTACTGTTTTAAAGAGTATTCTTACTTCACTTCCTCTCTACTCTATTCAAGTGATGAATGTGCCCCAAGCTATTATTAGGAAGATTGAAATTATTTTTAACAGTTTTCTTTGGGATGGTTGCCGTAAGAAAGGGTTACATTGGAAATGCTGGGGATAAATTATGTAAGCCCACTTCGAATGGAAGTTGGGTTTTAGAAAATTGAATGATTCTATTAGATATAGTTATATGAAGCTTTGGCTTCATTTTAGAGAGCAGAACTCTCTTTGGGCTCAGCTTCTTAAATCTAAATACTGTAATAACATGCATCCTCTTTCTAGTACTGCTACTTCTAATGATTCTTATATCTGGAAAGCTATGTTAATGGTCTCTCATGATGTTAAGAATTTAATTTGTTGGGATGTTGGTGTTGGTAGTATTTCTTTTTGGTATGATGACTGGACTACTTTAGGTCCTTTTGCTAATTATTATGATGGTCCTCATGACATCAATGTTACTGTTAATGACTTTTGGAATAACTCTCAGTGGAACATTTCTAAGTTATGCTCTACGGTTAGTCACAGGGATGTTAATGCCATTGCTACTATTCCTATTGATAATATTAGAAGGGATATTCCTAAGATTAAGAGTAAGTTTGGTGATTCTGTCACTAAAACTTTTGTTTTGGCTGATTCTTTTTCTGCTGGCTATGATCTTAGTTGGCTTTGGAACAAGTGGCTAAAGCCTTCTATTTCGTTTTTCACTTGGAGACTTTTACATAATTGCATTCCTATTGATGATCTTCTTAAGCTTAAGGGTTTAAGAATAGTTTCTAAATGTTATTTGTGTAATATTGCGGAAGAGACTGTTTTACATACCTTCATAAATTGCAGATTTGCTGTTGATATTTGGACCAAGATTTTTGCTCTTTCATGCGTACCCGATACTTTTATTGGTTATAATTCCATTCTTGATATGTTTCAAGACTTGGAATAGTAAGGGTCATATGTTCCCGAATAATATTCCCGCTATCATTATTTGGTTTATTTGGATGACTCGTAATAATATAAAGTATGATGGTATTTCTTATAGTTCTTTTAAGATTACTCGGGCAAATTTGTTCTTACATTGCTAAATGTTTTTCTTTGGTAGATTTTAAATCTACTAATAACAATTTTGTTACTGCTTTGATAAGTAATCTTAAATGCTCTAAGAATCCCGTTAATAGGACTGTTCTTCGGTGGTGCAAACCACCTGCTCCTTTTCTGAAAATTAATACAGATGCTTCTTGGTACCTTACTAAAGCTGGTATTGGTGGTGTTATTCGGGATTGGAATGGTCTTGTTTTAGCTTGGTTTGCTGCTCCTATGTTTGTGGCTTCGACTCCCTTAATTGCAGAAGCTGAAGCTGTCGTTTTTGCTTTACTTATTGCTAGGCATAAAAAATGGAAGAATATTATTCTAGAAACTGATTCATTAATTCTTTTCGATATTTTTTCCTTAAATATAAACTGCCATTGGAGTGTTATGTTACAGATCAGAAGAATTAAAGCGCTTTCTGTTGGATTGAATGTGGTTTGGTCTCATACTAGACGTGAAGGCAACATGGTGGCGGATTGGATTGCTAAACTTGAACTAATATTCTCAAGCCTCGTTGTTACCGAGTTCGTCTCCCTATTTTTAAAATCTATTATTGCTTTAGATTTTTAGCTTGTGGTTGCTTATCGATGTTTTTTTTGTTTGTTTGGTCGTGTGCGTTTGTTTTTTCTTTTTTGGAAAAAGGACCCAAAATTTTTATTTTTTTGTGATTTTGTAGGGTGTGTGTGTTGGGACCTTTTTCCCGGATCGTATTTTTTATCGATGGAATAAAATCGAGCATAATGTGCTCTTTTATAAAAAAAAAAAAAAAAAACCAATTAATAACTTCATCATCATGAGGTAATATTTAGTCATTTATAAGTTGATGATTAATTTTTCCAAAGCCATAAAAAGACTTTAATTAATATTAAAAATATTAACGTAATTTATTTCTTGCTTGCCATTCAATTCACTTGTATTTATATACCTAGTTGTTAAACGTTGTTAAACGTTGATAAGTTACTTCTATAATATTTTAAAGCCAAATTAAATATTTCAACATCTACATTCTCCTTTAAAAATTAAATATATTATTTTTTAATAATATTAAAGATTTTTGGATAAATAAATAATATAAAATTTTGATGGTAGATATAAAAAGAAAAAAAAATCAAATGATATGTTAGTAAATTGCAACTAAAATCTTTAATATTATTATTTAAAAAAAAAAAACTTTTGCGTTCGAATAGATTTAGTGCGCCTCCTGACTTGTTATATTAGATTTCGAGCTGAGCCGGGCCAAAATTGAATCGAGCTCGATCTGGCTTGAAATCTAAATGTGTTGGCTTAGACTGAGTTGTTTGGATCCGTTTCAACCCAGAATTGGCTCGATCCTGCTCAAAATTGCAACTAATTGGCCCAAATCGAGTTATTTGGATATGTTTGCTCGTGCATCGTTTAATTTTAACTAGCATTTTATATAATATATATTGATCATAAATAAAAAATATTAAATGGTTACATTGCACAAGGTCCGGTTGTTCCCCTTAAAATCCTACTCAAGTTATAACGGCTACCTAATTCATTTGAAAAGTTCCCATTCCCCATTCATACCACTTTTCCCTGAAAATTCTCCTATTCTATCTCTCCTTCTGGCGCGGTGGGAATTTGCCTCCATTGACAAGCTATATAATACTTTGCAACCTTCACACCCTTCTTTCAATCCACTGCTTTCATACCCTTGCTTGCTTCAGAGACTTTCTTCTGTTCATCGATCCCATTCACTTGCATTCCCATCTCTAGGAATTTCAGCAAACCTCGTTTCTGGTAGTCCAATCCCAACGATTTCAAGGTTTACATCTCCATTCAATGGCGCCGATTTCAAAAGAGATGGAAGATTATATACGGGAATCCATTGAGGATTCTGTAGGCCTCCCCATTTCGGGGAAGACGCTCAAGCTGAAGCTTCTGGCTTCGGAGGAAGACCGCCGACTCCTTCAAGATCAGAACTTTATGTTGCACGACCGACTAAGGGAGTTCCATATGCGCTTCCAGAGTTGCAAGGTTCATCCTCTCTCTCTCTCTCTCTCTCTCTCTCAACCCCACAAGCACACACATTCTTGTGTTCTCTAATTACATCTTTAGCAGTACGGTTTTAGTGCAATTCATAAGAAAGTAACTCATAATATTTTCTTTTATAAATAATGGTAAGATTGTGTTAACTCTTTAATGGTTTTTTTCCCTCAATTTGTTTAGATCAAACTAAACTTTTGGGTTAATTGTGACAGGAGGAAGCGAGTATGAACGCACGGGGTTTAAAAAAATGTATCAAAGAGAAGGAAACAGCAGTCGCAAAGTATGCTGAAATGGAGAAATACTGTGCCAAACTAGAAAAAAAATGCATGCAGTTTGAACGTGAATTGGATAAATCCAAGGAATTATGTGGTGAGATGGAGGAGGAGAACCATGAACTCCACGCTCAATTGCAGGAAATCTCCTCTGTAAGTTTTTGTTGCTTCTAACTTCAAATATATCTTGAAGTATTTGATATTAAGTTCTCCAATTCGATGCATCTTGCAATTCATTAATGCTACGTTTCAAATTTCAATTTTCATGGAATATGTAAAGCTGGGAAAGAAAGTATTTCTGTCCGAAAATAAAAATATTAGGCTAGTGTTACACATTTTCATTGGAAAATATAGATACTCCCTTATCATCCACCCATTCCAAGTTAAAATGCTCATTAATTAGCTTTTATTGGCCTTCATAATAGCAACTCAAATATAATCAAAACCATAGTATATACACTTACCTTCGTCAATCAAGCATTACTATATTAATATTACATATTTTTCATACATCAATCTTTTTATTTCCACTAATCATTATCAACATCTTCCAAAACCCCACAAGTTGTCCTTCACAATGCCTCATTGAATAACAACATCAAGCATATTGGTTCTTCAAAGTTCAGACTCATTTAACCCATCAAAATTCTCAATTCAAACTTTACGGGCATTAATATCAATTCGGCCAATCCAATTTTTAACTCTAAGGGTAAGAAAAATAAGATTAGAATTTGAAAAAAATAAAATAAAATATATGTAAAGTTTATTTTGATGCAAAAAGGATAGATGATAAAGAAGAAACTTTATTCTCTCGAACCAAGTTGTGTATATAAAAAAATTGAGTTTCATTTTATTTGCATACTAGAATCATATATTTCGCAAGTAAATATGCATTATATTCTTCCATATTTTATTCAGCTAATAGATTGATGAAGAAAGGTTAAAGATTAAGATAATGCTATAATCCGAAAAAAAAGAAAACAAAATAAATCAAGTTTTATTTTATTTTTATAATTCAAACTAGGGGTGTAAATGAATGAACAGAGCTAGTGTTCGTGTTCGAAATGTTCGAACATATCACTGTTCGTGTTTGGTTCGTTTAACAAACCGAACGAAAAAAATTTGTTTGTGTTCGTTCTCATTTGCTTATCGAACGAATCGAACACGAACTTCCTGGCGAACCGAACATGAACTGTTTGCGAACAACGAGCTTTTTCGACAGCCCTAGCTTTGATAGCATACTTCCTCAAAATGAAGCAAATTGATCAGGTATTCCGTACACATCAGGTAAAACATACTTCCTCACAATGAAACGAAACCGAATAAGACGTTTAGGATTTTGTTTAAGATTTTATTTTAATATATAGTTTAATATATTAATTATAATATTATATTAATGCCCATAAAGTTGTACTCATAAAGTTTTGCATAATATATTATAATATTATACTCATCTATATTGCATGTCTTTTTATATTATAATTTGTTATTACTTGTATGATCCATGCTCAAATTCGGCCTACTAAATTCAGTACATTTATATCATGCACTTTTATATCTTCCTCTATTTATTTTAAATTTTGATCAAATTATTCAACCGATGTTTGCTTCAAGCTATATTCGCTAAAATATAGTCCTTGCAATAGGATAAAGAGATGCTCTTTAAAAACCTGCAGAGAGCTGAAAAGGAGGTAACAAGACTGCTACTTAGTTTTGTTTATGCTTTGTTTTTCTATCATAGGTCATTATATCATCAGTTATCACCTTCAATTTTACATTTTTAAGGTGAAATTGTTGTATAAAGAGAAGCAATCTCTAGATGAAGAGAATAAGAGGTTTCATAGAAAGCTACAAAAAGAACAAAGACAACATAGATCTAAGCACGAGCACTCAACCAGGGACTCTTCTTCTAGGGTGAGAGTCTCACCGGTAAGATTCTTGAGAAATGCTCATTTTTAACATCATGTTGATATAAAACTATATTTTAGTCATTAAATTCCTCTTATGTGTAACTTGTGAGTTGAAATGAAGCATTTTTTTCTTATTTCAGGGTAAGCGAAAGTCGAGGCACGGGGAAAGCAATCATTTTGCTAGAGAAACCGAGGTTGATCTGGACGAGCGATCGAGACACCTTCCCCACAGCCCTCTATATCAAAATTCTCCACAACCAAAGAGACTGAAGCGGTGAGTTGTTGATCATATTGTGGAAGATCATAGGTTTCATATCTATCAAATTTCCAATAGCTTGATTGTGGCAGGGATAAATGTAATTAGCAAAGCTCGAGTGCGAAGCATGTAATTATCCCAGAAATGTATATATCAAAGTTTAAGTGTTAGATATGTAAATACATAGGGATTTTTGTGGCAGAACTGTAAATCTTGCTGAATCCTTTTAATAACCAGAAGTATCTCCACATAGCAAGATGTTTGTGCTCTCTCTCTCCCCCTCCCTCTCTATCTATCTATCTAGACATTTTGTTAAAAGTTTTCTAACCCAAATATTTCATTATGTTGGATTTAGGTGATATTGCTTCTAGTTTTGTTTCTTAATTGTTATCAAAGCTCATTGAATTAAACAATAAAATCAACTAATCTTCTTTTAATAAAATTTCTATATATATATATATATATATATATTAATTAAAGAGCACATAGGCTCAATTTTATTGCTCAAAATAAAAAATACAACCCGGGAAAAAGGTCTCAAACTCACGGACGCTACAAATACCCAAAAAAGAAAAAAAAAAGAAAAAAAAAAAACATGGTCCTTTTTCCAAAAAAAAAAAAAAACAAAAAATACATAACAAAAAAAAAAAAACACAACAAAGACAAAAGAAACCTACACATCGATCGCACAATAGAGTAGATAAAATCAGAGTACTTAGATTGCAAATCACCGGGTTAAGGATCTTCATTCCAAGTCTTAGCTATCCAATCAGCTGCAACATTTCCAACTCTCTTAGTGTAACTCCAAGTGATGTTCATTCCTAAAGTAAGAAAGTTGATCTTTTTAACCTGCATTATAATACTCCAATGACAGCTTAAATGAAATTTTCAAATATTAAAAAGATATAAAGAGTCAATCTCAATAATGAGATATGTCCAACCCGTGTTCCTAGCCATATGAACAGCAAAAACAACAGCCTCTGCTTCAGCAACTAAAGGAGACGCAGCATAAATAGGAGAAGCAAACCAATTTAACACCTTACCATTCCAATCTCTAGCAATCCCTCCTATACCAGCAGTAGAGACTTTCCAGGCACCGTCAGTATTAATTTTAATATAAGGAGCAGATGGTTTGATCCATTTACCTCTGTTTAAGCATTTGCCCGAGCATTGAAGTTTAACATTAAGATTAACCACAATATAAGCAATATATTCATTATGGAAATGATCAACAGTATTAACAGTTAAACATTTAAATATATAGGAACAAATTTGACTGGTAACCTGCTTAACAGTAGTTTGAGTATCATTATGTTTAGCATTGTTCCGATTAATCCATAAGAACCAAAAAGTAATAGCAGGAATAGAGCTTAAAAGGAATGACCTCTAATATTCCGAGTCCGGAAAATATCCGAACGAACTATATCCAAGCAAACAACTCTTTTCTTCCACATAAAGCAAAAATTTCTTTCCAAACACCACTAGAAAAGCTGCAGATTACTTAAATAAATGAAGAGTATTCTCATAATAATTCTAACAAAGATAACATCTAGAAACAATTCTCAAGCCTTTAAGTTTGAGAATATCATCAACAGTAAACAATTATGAAGCAATCTCCAATTAAAAAAAGATATAGAAGGTTTAAGCACATATTCCAAAGCCAAGATATGTCCAAACACGGGGGATAAAGTTGAGAATAAGCAATAGTTTTAGTAGCAGTATTCCCATATTTGTATTTGAATATAGGAATATCAATAATATTCCTATTAATAGGAATATTAGTTATGGAAAACGCATCTGTAAAATTTACCCAGTTAAGAAGCTGGGTAAGATTCCAACTGGAACGATCCCATAGATCATGAACTTTAAAATTAATATCAAAAGGTCCCCCATAACTATTAGCAAGAGGACCATTAGTTGTCCAATCAACATACCAAAAAGAGACATTCCTCGACAACGTCCCAGCAAATGAATATATATATATATATATATATATATATATATATATATATATATATGTATATATATATAGTGTGTGTGTATCAAAAATCCTGTTAAGTATCAAACAAAATCTCTAAACAAATGCTATGCGCCTCCTTATATAATAATAAATTTCATTAGCTACTAGATTTTCACAATTCAAAAGCAAATCTTCTTAAAAATAAAAGCCGAAATGATAAAAACATCTGCCCCATCACAATCTTTCTGACCAGAATGTTTTTATTTTTTGCCTCAGAAAATAAAAAAAAAGATGAGAATAATGGATGTTGATATTTTTATTTTTCGATGAAACGTGTAAGGAAGTATGTTTACTTTCAATTAAAAAAAATAATTCGTAATGGTCATTCATACCAATAAGATAGAAAATGATTCTATTTGTTGCGAAAAAACCGAAGCCTCATTTTGAGGAGATTTTATTTAAAGAATGATTTTTGAGATGGTCTCCCAAATGCAACTAAAATTAATTATCGAGCTGCTGCAAATTGCTTATCATCAAGATCCTCCAAATTTAGTGCTTGCAGTAACTTAGGCCAACATGATAGGAATTTCAAGAACAATTCCCAACTTCGCCAAGGCTATGAATCAATTAGAAACTAAACCACACTACGAAATAATGAAATCATACAAATTCGAGAAAAACCGAAACAAAATTATGAAAAAAAAAACAATCAAAACAACTGAGAAAAGTACACGAGAATTTTACGTGGAAAAACCTGAGAACGGAGAAAAATCACCGAGCCACACCACCAGAAATTCCACGATTAAAATCAGAAAAGTTTTACAAAAAATTTGCACCAGTTTCCTCCTACACACAAGGAAACTTACAGGACTTGCTACAAATTTTTCCTACTTCAATCCAACAACACGAAAAACACATGCCGAGATCTCAAAAAATCTTTTTCACTGACACGCCTCTGCTTTACCAGGAACACGTCAAAGAAACCACACTCAAGAGCTCACACATACGCGCTCGAATTCGAGACTTAAAACCAAAAATTCTGTGCAGAATGATTTTGGCGTTTATGTGCCAAAACTTGGAGCATAGGCGCCAATGTCTTTATCAAGCTCGGGTATAAGGGGTGCTTAATGTCACGCTCCCAAAAGAGCTCTTAAGAGAGGTGGGCAGCCCAGGACTTATATACTGCTTTTCGGCCCTACACCTAGCCGATGTGAGACTAAATGTCCGTGACATTCTCCTCCACCCAATCACGTGACGCCCTCGTCACGGATCGGCTCCACCGAGGGCCCTATACCGTGGAGAGTCCCCACACCCGCGAGCGCATGCACTCGCTACGATCTCGCTCTGTCGCCCTCCCAAAAGAGCTCTTTTGGGAGCGTGACATTAAGCTATTAATAGTTGGCACATAAGTGCCAATATTATTAGCGCCCACATATAAGCGGGCGCATATGTGCCATGGTTCCTATGTGATCCACTCTAGTATGGGCACATATGTGCCTACAACCCGATGCATATGCGTCGGGTGCACAGCCTCTGCTCCAGCTCCACAAGTCAGTCTCCGCACTTAACAATCTCTCACTTTGAGACTGATTGCACCCAACACATGTTCTCTATATCTACACCTTCAGCTGAATCGCCTTCATAATCATGTACCGTTGCTCAGCTCGGTCTCAAACTTCATGAAAACCAACTAAAGCCAAGAAAATGTTCAGTTTCTCAACAGTCACCACCTTCGTCAACATATCTGCAGGGTTCTCAGCTGTATGTATCTTTTCCATAAAAAAATGTTCGTCTTCTAGAAGAGATAAAATGAAATGATACCTCAACTGAATGTATTTCGTCCTGGCATGAAAAGCAATATTCTTAGCAAGATTTATAGCACACATAATGTCGCTGTAGAGTTTTTTAATACCCTGCACCTTGCTCAATTTTATCATGAAACACTATAGCGAAATCATCTCCTTGCTAGACTCAGCGATAAACATATATTCAACATATGTAATTGAAGTGCAACGTTTTTCTGCAACCTCGAAACCCAACTCACCGCTATGTTCCCCTATGTAAATATATACCCATTTGTATTTCTCTTACTGTCTACATCTCCTTCCATGTCTGAATCTACAGATGATATAAAATTATCCCTGCACTTCCTTAATAAAGTGCTCTTTTGACTTTCCCCCTCAAATACCAGAGAATTCACTTTACCTTCTCCCAATGATGCATGTCTAGATTGTCCATGTATCTACTGACCACTCCCACTGTATATACAATATCTGGCCTCGTACAAATCATCACATACATCAAACTTCTAACTGTTGAAGTATACGAAGTTTGCTCCATCTGTGCTAACTCTGCTTCAGAGTTGGTTGAAAGCTCCTTAAATAGTTTGAAGTGACTACTTAAGACAGTGCTAACTCGGTTCCCTTCACTCGAGACTGAATCTCGTAGGATATTCTCGGTATGCTCGCCGAGACAACTTCATTGTTCCAACACTTCTTTCCCTGCTGATTTTCATCCCGATGATCTTCCTAATTGTACTTAAATCCTGAATCTCAAACTCACTTGATAAATGCTTCTCAAGTCTCTGATTTTCTCCATATTTGTCCTTGCATTCAACATGTCATCCACATATAAGAAAAGCAAGATATAATAATTTCTGAAGTGTTTGATGAAGCAACGGGATCTGTCTGACACTTCAAGTACCCATTTCTAACATGAACATATCAAACCTCCTGCACGACTATTTAGGGGCCTGCTTCGAGCCATAGAGACTCTTCTTCAATTTGCAAACCAAAACTTCTTTGTCACGTAACCTTGTGGTTACACCATGAATAACTCCTCCATATCTCCATGTTATAAAGCTATTTTTATATCTATCTGCTTTAGATGTAGATTTTCTTTTGCTACCAGACTCAGCACAAACATGATAGTCGTCAGCTGCTGCTAGAACAAATATGACTTTCGATCCACTGGGTCAAATATAATTTCATTCGATCCTTCGGCTGAAAGAAGATCTCTGTGCAATCCTTGATATAGATCAAAAAAATAACTAAATCCAAACAAAAATTGAAATCCAAGTTCATTTATTTTGTATGATATGAATCATTAGCCTCACGAGCTTTTGACTTGATTTGATGAGTACAAATTACACTAAGTAACAAATAGAGTAATACTTTTTCATTTCAGTTAAGTATTTATAGTTTAGCATATAGTTATTAAAGTCATGCAGATTAAAACCTAAGAATTAGAGATATAAATTTGTGTTTCATATGTAAAAGTCGCTCATCACAAAACATCACATGAGCATTGCACAAGCAAGCGATTTATAAATGGTTATCGAAATAAAATTTAAAATTATGTTTTAAATTTACTTAATTTAAAATAAGATAAAAATAATTTTATAAATTGTATTTGATCTCAAATGTGTCATTACATGTATAATCTAGTGGAAAATTATATTGATTGATCTGACAACCTAAATATTCGCTATTAAAAATGGGATAGATGATCTCTATCAAACTTCATAAACCTCCAAAATATTTATCTTTTTTAAAGCTTCATGTATTCACTATAAATTTGGATCACATTATTCAACCACAATGCAATGTTAACTTCATGCAACATTTGCAAGAAGATAAAAGAGATGTCCCTACAAAACATGCAGAGAGTTGAAGAGGAGGAAGCATAACTGTTACTTCTAAATCACTAAATAAATCATAAAAGCACGATAAAATTGATGTGATTCGAACAGAGCGACACGTGAAATTTCACCAAAAAGAAGTTTCAAGCATCACGGAGCCGTTGAAATAACTTCGAATCACAAAATAAATAGTGCGGGCGAGTCCGGGTCATCTAGACAGTTCAAAAGAACTATATGTTCATAAATCAAGCTTCGTTCAATATGCATAGAGGGTACAGATTTATATGAAATTAATATATTCATATATTTTGCATTATATATAAAAGTATAAATATATTAGTTAATATGTCCTAATATTCTTATGTATTAATAAGGCATATATTCAGAATCATGTTTGAAATTTTCCATTCATGTTGAACCCATTAATTGAGATTAATTGAAGAGTCATTAGGCATAAAAGACTTTCCAAACAAAGAGAGAAGGAAAAAAAGCTAAATTCCTGCAAGTCTTTGAAGCCCCTCTAAACTTCTAATAGCTAAAATTTTGATGTGGGACTATTGCCTTGAACCGTGAAAATGAAAGTGATCGGCAAGGCGCGGAAGGCATGAGTATCGTCGATGCAGTTCCGCCATCCCCTATTAGTTTGGCATCATTAATATACAGACCTTATAAGTGGTTAATTGTGAAGAAAATAAAATCTGAATTGACACGCCAACAAAAAAATTTTATCAGCCAGCATGAGTCTCAGGTAAATTTTGGAGCAAAAAACATTTAAACCTTGATTAACAGTCGTCCAGAGCTCTGATTTCAATAAATTTATAGTCAAGCTGTCTGGCTCGATGAAACGAACCAATCGATATCAAAGTTTGTCCAACCGAGTCAAATCAAACCCAAATCAAGTCATTAAACTGTTATTGGGAGATTTCCATACAGATTTGAAAGATCAAACAAATGTCAAATCTAGCAATGTTATAGTCGAATCGAGGGTCTCGACGAGAAGAATCCAACGAGCCCAATACCACTCAATTCCGACATCATTAAAGCACCAAAATGTCCATTAATCATAGTTTGATTGAGGGAAACTCTTCGGACCGTCCGATGAAAATGATTCATATCCATGCATTAATTGCATCTTGAAGACTATAAATAGAGCCCTTCCTCTCTCATAAGAGAGGAAAGAAGCCTATAAAAAATATGCGGCATTGAGGAGAAGTTGCAGCTTAGCATCACCGCAGACGGCCATCAACCACTGCCGAACTCCGTCGTCGACCACCGCCAACAGCCTTGGACCTTCGCCGACCACCGCCGACCACCACCGACCTGCGTCGACCAGCGCCGACCATCGTCAACCACCGTCGTCGACCACCGCCAACTGTCGTCGACCACCGCTGACCATCACCAATCACCTCCGGCCACTGTCGACCACCGTCGAACGTCGTCGACCACCACTAACCACCATCGATCACCACCAACCAGACGCCGTCAGTCGACGCCGTAATATGAAAAATATAGTTACCCTTTCCCGTCAGTGGGACGAGATTTCTGTAATCATCAATCAATAGTGGATTTCTGCAACTAGGTCAGGTCTCGTGGTTTTTCCCTTACGGGTTTTCCACATAAAAACATCTGGAGTCATCATAACTTGTTTCTTTTTCATTTATGTGTGTGCTGAATTTTCGTACAATGCTAAGACGAAAATTTGTTACTCTCCCGCCGCGAATTTTCTAGCACACATCAGTTTGGCGCCGTCTATGGGAAACGAATCACCATTCAACACTGTCTTCAACTTTGAGACGCTGATCTCCTATGTCATTTCCCAATGATGTAAGAAATCTTCTTTGCATCTTGAAGATCATCCCTACAACATTCTTCGGTGGTGGGGACTTTCACCGCAGTCTTGAAAGGTCATTCACATCAACATCCCAGACATAAATGTAGTGGGGTTTTCTTCTCATATCCTATTCAGACATGATCTCTTTCACAACTTCTTCTAGGTTGGGGGCCAACCTTCACTGCAGTCTCGAAATGTCGTTCACGTTAACGTCTCGGGCACGACTGTGGTGGGGTCATCTCATATTTCATTCAGATTAAAAGTCTTTGAGAATCTCTCTCAGACTTGGGGGCAATCTACACCACAAATGACACATCATTAGCACCCCTCGTCGTATTTGATTTCCTCTTCAACCGGATCAAGAAGGTGATCTCTTTAAGGCCCAATACATATGTTGTTTTACAAGCTCGCATGGAAAACACCCATTCAGAATGATTCTTGTTCCATTAGTTTGTATTATTTGCTTTTGATTGTACCAAGAAATTAATGTGATGTGCCTTGAGTTCAATCTCTTGGTTTTGGGCAATGAGGGTTTGAAACCTTTCTAAAGATTCCTAGAAAGGATTTTATGCTTTAGTAGGATTTAATTTTTATATGGATTTATGGATTAAAAAGATAAATAAGATTACCAAGGTAAAAAAAACCTATCCATCCAGAGACACATGTTTTAAACTGCAAATTTATGATGCGAGCATGGATTCAGTTGGGGATGAATAGGGGTGAGTCTGGAATATTCTTAACAATCTTTAAATAATTTCAAGAATTTAGGTTTTGTTTTTGGATTTTTCAAAATACAAGATTTGATGGAGCCCTTATCTTGTTGACGAGTAGATGGTTGAATTTTAGGCTTTGGAGAGAGATTATGAGGGGGAAATAATGTTTGGAAAAACTTATATGTGAATGAATGTTATTAAAATGATTCTAAAGTTCTTGTCTCTCATGAAAAACTTGCTCCTACATGGATTGATCTTATTACCATAAGTTAGCCTTATGGGTTGACTTTATAGAAGATATGTCTGCTCGAAGTCATAGATTATCATTTTATGGTCACGAGACTTGCATGTTCTTGGATAGGAGTATCAGAGGTCATTAGAAGCATGATTTCAACATCTCATTGCCACATTATTCACTCAAAGTGGTAAGTTATGGATTGATGATCCCAATGATAAAGGCTTATGTTTAGGAATCTCTATAACATAAAGGATAACCTGTGTTTGAGAAAGTTATTGGCCCTATATCATCTTAGGACTCTCTTAAATGATATAACCTATCACATGCCTTACATATCTATGTCATTTAGTATATATTGATCATTTCATATCATCATGTAACGGGATGGGCTTTCCTTTAGTTCGTTATATGCATAGCCTTCTAAAAGATTAGATCATATCCCAACCCCTTAGGCTCTTGTGTACAATAACAACAAATAACCTCTATCCCAGTAATTGGAGTATGCTACATAAATTTTTTTTCTCCATTGTGTCCTATAGAGTGTCATTCATTCATTTAATTCTAATAAATTAGCAACATTTTTTATACAATATGCCCAAGTCCATTAGGCCTACCAACACCTTTCTTAACATAAGTTGAATCTAGAACTTCTACTATTCTAACTGAACCATCATATGATTGACGTTTAATATGATCAAACCATCTTAGATGGCTCTCTTTAATCTTGTCTGTCACTTGAGCTACACCAACCCTACAATAGATATATTCATTTTGCATTTTTGTCTATATGTGTTATGCTATTCATGATCCACCTAAGCATTCTCATCTTTTTAACACATAACTTTGTTTTATACTTTTCTTTTAAAGGCCAACATTCTACACCATAGAGCACTGTAGGTCTCACCACCATCTTATAAAATTTTCTTTTCAGTCTACGATGTATTTTTCTATCACACAATAGACCCAAAGCATTTCATCACTTCAACCAACCAACCTGAATTCTACTAATAGTATCACCATTTATATCACCATCACTTTGAAGAATAGAATCAAGATATCGAAAATGTTCGCACATTTTAATAATTTGATTGGAAGAAATGATTTGATTTAACGTTCACATTTTTTTAAAATCATTGTTTGCTTTTTTAAGTGGATATACTTGCCCATGATAAATCATTTCATATGTTTAGTGAGTCTCATAAATTGCCTATACATCATACCCTTGTATCTAAGAGAATTAATCTTACATCAATTTTATTTAGACATGCCTATATTTATCTAATTTTATAGTTGTATGAGCTATATCCAAATCCACAGTTTATTGCTTCTTAAATATAACATTAACCAATCAAAATATTTAAAGATACTAATTATGCACCTTTTTTTACGATTTAGAATTTAAATAATCGTATAATTCATATGAGCTATTGACAAATACTTCCAACTCAAGTTCTAGGCTATTTTAATGAATATATATAAATATTTTATTAAGTAGGTGCAAAAAAATAAAATTTAAAGATATATTAAGCTCTTGCAATCAAATCCAACAATATTAAATTTACATTTCAATGATTAAATTTTGTCAAAAAAAAAAGATGAGAGAATAGAAACTAAAAACATTATATACTATTTCAAAATTGGAAATTTGTAAGAAAAAAAAATTATTAAATTTACTTCCATTATTAAAAAATGAAACAAAAAACAGCAACTAAACATGAAAAATAAACTACAAAATTATATGTAGAAATTAGTTTATTTATAATCTAATTGGCAAGTCCTCACAAAAGAAATAAATAAATAAACTAAAATTATTATTAAAATTCGGCATGGTTGATCCCCGTTATGGGGATTCTTTTTTTAAATTTAAGATATAAAGGTACGGGTGTGCTGAAAAGTTAGTAAACAGATAATTTGTAGGT
This sequence comes from Papilionanthe hookeriana x Papilionanthe teres, assembly GCA_022702705.1. NCBI lineage: Eukaryota > Viridiplantae > Streptophyta > Magnoliopsida > Asparagales > Orchidaceae > Papilionanthe > Papilionanthe hookeriana x Papilionanthe teres. Next base: position 42,664,937 of record CM040421.1, read on the forward strand.
AAAGTGTTATGGGTTTAGATTTAGTGGGTCTCAAATTTTGAACAAAAATTTATTGAAAGAGCCCTTTTCAAAATTCAACTCCACGTGGCGTGATTCAGCCATGCCATGTGAACTGGACATCTAGATCGTGTGCTGTTTATGAAGATGAGTCAGAATTATATTCTATGTTTTTAAAAATAGAACCGGATCAGCCAGTTCGATCAAATCAATCAATTGATCAGTCGTTTCAATGGGTTCAACTATGGATTTGTTGTTAGTCCGATTCGAATTATATATAAATTCATTTTTTTTAATTGTTTGAAATAGTTTGAAAGGACAGTTTTGACCATCTAATCGTCAAACTGACTATAGGTTAAGAGAACATTCGAATTGTCATATTGTGTGCTACAACTGCTACGATTTCAAGAATCGCGACATAACTAGTAAACTTAAAAGGCTAAATCTCGTATATCCCTAAAATTGACTCCCAAGCCCCAACTGGTTGGCTCCCTCGCTTCCTTATTTGAGTGAGACTTCCCCATTTGCTAGTAATTCACCACCGTTTGCCAGCATTTCACAGGTCGGTCTTCACGTTTAGCATCCCTGGTCGTCAGTTTACCTTATGTAGTTGTGCCTTTTTCTCTTCTCTTTTTGGTGTTATAAATTTTTATAAATTATGATAACTATAATTTTGAAATTTTGTCCGAAATCAAATCGTCAATATTTTAGTTTTTTTATGGTATTTTTTGGTGTTAAACAAAAAGTGAAAAATTATGAATGTGTTGCAAAAAAGAAATGCCGTAACTTTTTTTTCAATCTTTCACTTTTTTTGTTAAAAATAATTTATTTTTTGGGATATGGTTCAGACTGAACAGTTTCAAATGATTTCCAAAGATGTATAGAGCCCCAATTTTTTATTTAACTGTTATCAAAAGTCTCCTATAATTTTATCCCTGATTACTCTTGCTTATTATTTTTTATATTCCAATGATATGAGCTTTACAAAGTCATTATTTAATATTAAAAATATTAACGTAATATATAAATAGTTGTCAGACGTTGATAAGTTACTTATATAATATTTTAAAGCTAAAATACATATTTGAACATGTACATGCTCTTTTAAAAATATAATATTATTATTTTCTAATAATATTAAAGATTTATGTGAAAAATAAATAAATATAAACTTTTGATGGTATATATAAAAAGAAAAAAAAATCAAATGATATGTTAGTAAATTGCAACTAAAATCTTTAATATTATTATTAAAAAAAAAAAAAACTTTTGCGTTCGAACAGACTCAGTGCATCTCCTAGCATGTTATATTAGATTTCGAGCTGAGCCGGGCCAAAAGGAATCGAGTTAGATCTGGCTCGAAATCTAAATGCGTCGGCTTAGACTGAGTTATTTGGATCCATTTCAACTCAGAATTGGCCCGATCCTACTCAAAATTGCAACTAATTGGCCCAAATTGAGTTATTTGGATCATTTTGCTCGTGACTCGTTTAATTCTAATTAGCATTTTATATAATATATAATGATCATAAATAAAAAAATACTAAAAATCGAAACGGTCCGAACCGATTTATGTATGGCTCAAAATTGGCTCCGAGAAAATTCAATCAAAAGTTTCGCTCATAAATTGGCTTGTTTATACCTTCGAGCTAAATTCACACGGCCTACTCAAGCATAATTCATGGAATGATAAACCTGTAAAAGGGTACATGGCACAAGGTCCGGTTATTCCCCCTTAAAATTCTATTGAAGTTATAACGGCTAGCTAATCCATTTGAAAAGTTCCCATTCCCCATTCATTCCTCTTTTCCCACAAAATTCTCCTATTATATCTCTCCTTCTGGTGCGGTGGGAATTTGCCTCCATTGACAAGCTATATAATACTTTGCAACCTTCACACCCTTCTTCCAATCCACTGTTTTCATACCCTTGCTTGCTTCAGACACTTTCTTCTGTTCATCGATCCCATTCACTTGCGTTCCCATCTCTAGGAATTTCAGCAAACCTCGTTTCTTTTAGTCCAATCCCAGCGATTTCAAGGTTTACAACTCCACTCAATGGCGCCGATTTCAAAAGAGATGGAAGATTACATTCGAGAATCCATTGAGGATTCTGTAGGCCTCCCCATTTCGGGGAAGACGCTCAAGCTGAAGCTTTTGGCTTCGGAGGAAGACCGACGACTTCTTCAAGATCAGAACTTTATGTTGCACGATCGACTAAAGGAGATCCATATGCGCTTCCAGAGCTGCAAAGTTAGTCCTCTTCCTCTCTCTCTCTCTCTCCCTCTCTCTCTCTCAACCCCACAAACACACACATTCTTGTGTTCTCTAATTACATCTTTAGCAGTTCAGTTTTAGTGCAATTCACAAGAAAGTGACTCATAATATTTTGTTTTATGAATAATGTTATGATTGTGTTAACTCTTTATTGGTTTTTTTCCCTCAATTCATTTAGACTAAACTAAAATTTTGGGTTAATTGAGACAGGAGGAAGCGAGTATGAACGCACGGGGTTTAAAAAAATGTATCAAAGAGAAGGAAACAGTACTCGCAAAGTATGCAGAAACGGAGAAGTACTGTGCCAAACTGAAGAAAAAATGCATGTTGTTTGAACGCGAATTGGATAAGTCCATGGAATACTGTGATGAGTTAGAGAAGGAGAACTATGAACTTCGTGCTCAATTGCAGGATATCTCCTCTGTGAGTTTTTGTTGCTTTTAAATTCCAATATATCTTGCAGTATTTCATATTAAATTCTCAAATTTCATGCATTTTGCAGCTCATTAATGCTTTGTTTCAAATTTCAATTTTTCATGAAATAGGTAAAGCTGAGAAATAATGTATGTCTAACTAAAAATAAAAATATTAGGCTAGTGTTGCACATTTTCTTTGGAAAATATTGGTACTTTGTCTCCTTATCATCCATCCAATCCAAGTTAAAATGTTAATTAATTAGTTTTTATTAGCTTTCATAATTGCAACTCAAATGTAGGCAAAACATTAGTATATACACTTAGCTTCGACAATCCAGCATTACTATGTTAACATTACTATTTTTCATACATTTATGCCTTACCCCACAAGTTGTCCTTCACAATACTTCATTGTATAACAACGTCAAGCATATTGGTTCTTCAAAGTTTAGACTCCTTTAACCCATCAAAATTCTCAATTCAAACTTTATGGGTTAATCTCATTAGCATGCTCTCACACTTCATCAACAAGATTGAGATTTACACAGTTACTGTCTTTTTTTGCGTGCCTTTTTATATTATAATTAGTTATTATATGCATGGTCCATGGTCAAATTTGGCTTACTTAATTCATCACATTTCTGTCAGGCTCTATTACATCTTCCTGTATTCATTTTTAATTTTGATGAAATTATTCAACCAATGTTAGTTTCATGCTATAATCACTGAAGTCCAATCCTTGCTACAGGATAAGGAGCTGCTCTTAAAAAAACTGCAGAGAGCTGAAGAAGAAGTAACAAAACTGCTACTCAACTTTATTTTTCTTATTTGCTTTGCTTTTCTGTAATAGGTCATTATATCATCAGTTATTACTTTCAATTTTACATTTTTAAGGTGAAATTGCTATATAAAGAGAATAGATCTCTAGATGAAGAAAATAAACAGTTGCAGAGAAAGCTACAAAGAGAACAAAGACAACATAGATCTGAGCACAAGAACTCAACCAAGGACTCTTCTTCTAGGGTGAGACTCTCACAGCTAAGATTATTGAGAAATGCTCCTTGCCATAACTTAAATATAACTAATTTTAACACCATGTTGATATAAACTATTTTTTGGTCATTAAATTCCTCTTATGTGTAACTTGTGAGGTAAAAAGATGTTTTTTTTATTATTATTTCAGGGTAAGCGAAAGTTGAGGCACGCAGAAAGCAATCATTGTGCTGGAGAAACCGACGTCGATCTAGACGAGCGATCGAGACACCTTCCCCACAGCCCTCTATATAAAAATTCTTCACAATCAAAGAGACTAAAGCAGTGAGTTGTTGATCTTATTGTGGAAGATCATATTTTTCATATCTATCAAATTTCCAATAGCTTGATTGATGCAGGCATAAATGTAAATAGCAAAGCTGGAGTGCGAAGCATGTCATTATCCCAAAAATGTATATATCAAAGTTTAGGTGTTACATATGTAAATATTGCTGAATCCTTTTAATAACCAAATGTATCTCCACATATGAAGATGTTTGCGCTCTCTCTCCCTCCCTCTCTCTGTATCTATCTATCATTCATTGAGTACTATGATTCAGACATTTTGTTAAATATTTTCTAAGCCAAACATTTCAATATGTTGGATTGAGGTGATATTGCTTCTAGTTTTGCTTCTTAATTGTGATCAAAGCTCACTGAATCAAACAATAAAATCAACTACTCTTTATATATATATATATATATATCTCTTAAGAAATGCCAGACGCAACCTTATATAAAAACAAATTCCATTTGCCACTAGAATTTCACAATTAAAAAGCAAAATTCTTACAAATGAAAGCCGAAATGGTAAGAACATCTGCCTCATCAAAATCTTATGGCCAGAATGTTTGAATCACCCAAAAAAAACATGGGCATAATGGCTTTTGCCTCAGAAAAAACAATATTGTTGTGCGATCAATAGAACTATTACACAAAAATAATAATTCTTAAAAGAGCATTCATACCAATAATATAATAAATAATGCTATTGGTTGCGAGAAAACCGAAGCCTCATTTTGAGGAGATTTTATTTAAAGAATGATTCTAGAGATGGCTTCCCAAATGCAACTCAAATTAATTATCAAGCTGCCGCAGATTGCTTCTCATCATGATCCTCGAGATTCTTTTTAGTGCATGCAGTAAAGTAACTTAGGCCAAGATTCTGGGAGTCCCTCTGGTAAATCAAACTCTAGTAGTTTTCCTCTGCTCCGATAGAATTCCTCCACTGGTTTACTCTATGTTAACCAAGAAAATAAATATATTCTAAATAGTTATTTTAATAATTTGAATCACAAAGAAATTATATGAGAGGTTCTAGTTTTCTTGTTGAGCTGTAACAGCAGTATCGTCTGGTGTTATTAATAACAAAATACAAAACTAATTAGATATATAAAAACAATTGAAGGGATATTTTTAAGAAAATGTAAATATAAAACGGTAACTATCATTTTATTAATTGCAAGAGGATTAAATATAAAAATGCTATAAAAAGCAAACATAAAAAATTATACCTAATCACATGACAATTTTATCTATACTAAAAATAAATAGAAATTGTTAATTTCAAGAGAATTAAAAACTAAAAATGTTATCAAAATTTTAAAAAAATTAATTAAATTGTGCAAAATGATGATTTAGTTCATGCATGTGTGTGTATATGTTTGTTCTTTCCACAATTAACACATCTAAGCAAATCAAGTTAAAAATAATAATTTTCCACCATAAAAATTTCTAGAATGTAGTAGTCAAATAAAAATGTTGTAACAATCTGAAAAGCAAAGCAATGAAAAAGCTATCATAAACAGACTATGAGTGACTTTCAGGTGGTGATGCAGTGCTGTGCCGCAATTTTTCTTGTTTGGCAAAACTGCGTTTTGTCTACGTTTACAAAAAACTGCAGCTGAAAGCTGTGTTTTCCCACCATACTTGACTAACTGCAATGGCTGCTAAAAAATGTGGTCTGACTTTTTCAAAAAAAAAAGAATTTTATTTTTTAATGACCATCTCAGTTTTTGAACAATAGCTTCTTCTTTATCAGCATCATAGTTGCTTCTCCAAATAGCTGCAGCTACTCTAAATAGACCCAATATCTTTACATGATCTCAATAGTGAAGTAAATTCTTTCTCATGAAAATAAAATAACCTAAATGATTGAAGAATTGGTCATCAAAGATCGTTAACCCTGAATTGTAAGGAGTGTATAATTCAAAGATTTAATCTGCCAGAAGAAATGTGAACCAAAAAAAAAAACTTGATATTTTAGCCCATTATAAAAAATATCATAAAATCCTCAAATGTGAGAAGCTTTAGGATTACTTAAATTTATTAATTTTGTCGTCATTAGTTCATGCTTAGTATTTATTATTTTTGTTTTTATAGAGAATAGAGCCATTAGAAGTTAATAAAATAAACAATATTGAAGATGATTTTAAGGAGAAATAAAACTAGGCAAATTAGCACTTGAATATTCATTACTTGCATCATCTAAAAAGCTTCAAAACCTCCGAGTCAAAACCAATTTAGTTATGAGGGGCTAGGAGAATAATTCAAAACCCATGCTTTTTGTTGATCTTTCAAAACCCATGCCATAATAGTTTGAGATGTGAATTTTGAACATTAACATTTCAAAACCTAATTAAATGGGGTTTCAAATTGCATTTGTTTAGAGTGCCCGTTTGACTATATTACTGGCTTTTTAAAATGTCTTAGTTGGGTTTTTAACCTTTTTTTCATAACGGAGGATTCTTTGTGTAAATTTTGATTTATGCAACCACCATAATTTTGGGTATAAATAGAGATATAAATGAACCAAGCCTTCAATAAGCTACAAATGGCTCAGCTCGATAAGAGTTCATTCATGTTTATTTAATTAATTAATCATAAACTAGAACATTTTTATAAACACTCAGTTGTTGAATTAACACACGCAACCCATGGAGAAGGCTATTCACATTAAAAAAAAAATAATTAACTATTAAAATACTTAAAGATTTTTATTTTTTAATTTTTTTTTAAGTTCAATAAGATGAACTCGTTGAGGCTCAACAGGCTCCATTTAATAAGGCTCGTTTATGTTTCCGAATGTGTTGCTCATTTAAAGCTCATTAAACATGCAATGAACCAAGCTCGAACATAGCTCAAAACAAGCTAAAAAAAAACATGTATATAAATGAATTGAGCTTGAAAACTATCACAAAAGCTCAAATAAAGCTCAAGCCAAACTTAAAACATACTTTTGGTAAACAAGCTCAAGCTCAAACAACCACTGAATTAGCTCTACTTGGTTTGTTTGCAGCCCTAGCTGTAAATAGACACACCAACCCTTGTATTCATTCATTCAAATTCATTCTCTAATATATAAAGGAATCTCTCTTCTCCTCTCCCACTACTCTCTAGTTTTCCTAGTTTTGCTTGTGTTGGCTTTTGGGCTCACTTCAAAAACAGTGAGAAATTCAAGGGGTTCTCCTCCAAGGCAGGTAGCAGCACTAAAGCCCGGCAGATTTAAGGGTTCCTGTTCTTGAAAGGCTATTGCTCTGAAGCCAAAAAGGAGCAAGAAATGTTGTAGCCGTGGACTGACGGTTTTTTGTTCCTGACATGTAGTTACATCTCTAGTACTGGGAACACAGGGAGAAGAAGCTATTGTAGGCCTTAATACTATGGAATGTGAGTAAATAAGAAGCTTCGCAATAAGTTCTTACAAGGAAGCAACAAAGTCTACTCCCTGTTGCTGATTCAATAGTGTTGTGGGAAAAACACTTTCTTTCCTCAATCTTGGTAAGAGAACAAACCGCAAATCACAACAAAGAAGATGCAAACACAAGAGCACAAGCAAAGCAAGAGGATTTACGTGGTTCGGTCTTTTTGACCTACGTCCACGGGAGGGAATCGAAATAATTCACTAAGACGAGAAACAAGAGTACTTAGCTTTACATAGATGAGCCCTCATCTTCCATGGCCTCCCTTCACATCCAAGGCCTCCAAGATGCTCTCCTCACCCTTAACAAGCTAGCCCACACTCCTTGAGTTCTTTTTCACTCTTACAAAACCCACACAAAAGCCTCCCCTCCTCTCATCTATTTATAGTAGATTAGATTACATTATAATATTATATAAATAGATGAGGTGTAACCTTCAAGGATCGCATAGCTTCCACATGTCCACCCTTTAGAGTCCTCCATCGCATGGTCTCCACATGTCCTTTCACATGTCCTCCTTCCACCGCATGGCCTCCACATGTCCTTCCACATGTCCTCTTCTAGGGTCTTCCATAATGAGGTGGCACATTTCTAAAGTCAACAATGGAGGCTTAAAGTAAGTAGAAATTTACAAGAGTGCCACTTGCCTTAGTGACTAATTGGGGGTCAAAACAACAAATCTCCACCTTGACCCTCAATTATGCTAGAGTAATGATTCCCTCCACGTGGCCCCCGAGGGGCCCTCAGCCAGTGGAAAAGTTCACTAAGTCCAGACAGTGTTTGAACTTAGCTATGGGCAGCACCTTGGTGAGCATATCTGCAGGTGACCCACAATTTTATATTATGATATTTTTAATTTAATTGCAACGACGCCAAAAACTTGACCCCGCTATTTATATGTATAGAATTGTAATTGTTTATGTTGTGGATGCTACGCAAGTATACGTATCGTATCAAGTAATATAGGGCTCTAGTGGAGTCCTGGTTATCGATCCCACAGGGAAAGAGAAAATTAAATAACAACTAATTTAAAATAATAATAATAATTTTTAAAATAGTATACGAAAATTTGAAATTCTAAATTTGAGCGCAATAAAGTAAACTAAGTATTTTAATTAGGTAACTTAACTAAGTAGAAAATTAATACGTATTGAAAGTGCGGAAATTAAACTAATTGCTAAATAAGTCTTAACTATTCGGAAAAGTATCTTTCCACTTGTTTAGAAATTTTAAGTGATTGATGAATTTAAATAGATAATTTTAAGGTATTGTGACAAATAGGAGCATTCACTATTCTTTACCCTTTAGTCAAGTGTAAAGAATATTGACTAATCCATGTTTGATTATCGAATCCGCGGCTAGGTCGGGAGGATACCGATTGCCACTTGAGCTCCACGTTCCCCTCGCTCGAGGGCTAACATCTACACTTCGGCTCTCGAAACAATAGGACCGAATTGAATATTTTAGTACGTCGCACTAAAATGCTCGATTCTACGCCCGATGATATTATTTCCCTATTTATTTGCACCTTCCTTCCAAGGCTTTTGAATTCCCTGAATATCAGATGTAATTTTTACTATAGTTGATAATCAACATATTTTAACAAATTAAATGGCCAGTTTGAAAGTAAATTAATTTTTAAGTAAAAATTATCACAAATTATTAATATATATAAGTATCTCTATTTTAATTTCATCAAGTCACTTAATTTCATAAACGGGGAGAAAGATTAATAAACTACTCGGAATGCATGGGAACTAAACTAAGCATGGATTTCATTTAAAGTTAAAAACAATAAATACAAATACTTATCTCGATTTATCCCCAAACGGACTCCTCGTAGTTCCTTTGACTCTTCCTTCCGAGTACGGCACGACTCATCTAATTACTCACTAAACTCACTAAAGACACACAATCGCACAAAAATTAACACCCGAGAGTCGAATTTCGGCCTCATATATAGAGGTAAGCAAAGGTCCAAGAGGTGTGTAAGCATCTCTTCGAAAAGTGTCCGAGTTCGATGTATCGTGTCATTTGAACTAGCTCGCCGTCGGCGACGAACTACCTCGCCGTCGGCGAGGCTTCTAGAAGATCTTGAACCGCGCTAGCTCGGCGTCGGCGGGCTCGGGCTCGGCTGTCGGCGAGACGGTTATAAATTCTTCGGAATTTTCTTCTTGTAACCTCGCCGTCGGTGGGCTCGATCTCGCCGTCGGCGACTCGGCCTAAATTGCATGATTTTGCTCCAAATTCGCTCCTTTTTATGATTTTTGCTTTTATTACCTAAATTATTCATTCCTGCACAAAATAAAGAAAATACCCTTCTTTAAAGTGCAATTTCATCAAAAATAGGTATGAATTTCTTAATAAATTTTTCAGCGATCAGCAGGGTTCTCTTCAGTTGGTATCTTCTTTACCACTATTGAGCCTTTACCGACGACGTCCCTTACGAAATGAAGCTTCACATCTATGTGCTTGGATCTTTCATGAAATACCTGATTCTTGGTTAGGTGGATGGTGCTTTGGTTGTCGCAAAACACAGTTATCACCTTTTGATGTATCCCAAGCTCTTCGGTCATGCCCTTTAGCCACATAGCTTCCTTGATTGCTTCGATCGCGGCGATGTATTCGGTTCTGTTGTTGAGAGGGCCACAAGCGGATTGGAGGTTAGACTTCCAGCTGACTGCGATGCGAAGACAGTGAAGATGAATCCAGTCAGTGACTTCCTGGTGTCAATGCTTCCTGCGTAATCAGAATCTACGTAACCAACTACCTTTTCTTCTTTGTCTTCCTGCCTTTTGAAGAGTAGCCCCAAGTCAGTGGTACCTCTTAAGTATCTCAGGATCCATTTTAGTGCTTCCCAGTGAGCCTGTCCTGGGCTTTCCATGAACCCTTACAATGCTGGCAGCATAGGCTAAATGCAGATGCCAACTGCAAACCATACCATACATGATGCTACCAACCCCACTGGCGTAGGGGACACCCTCCATGTACCTTTTCTCCTCTTCAGTCTCTGGTGCTTGGGAGTTCGATAGTCTGAATTGTTGGCCAATAGGTGTTGCAACCTGCTTAGCCTCGTGCATGTTGAACCTTGCTAGAACCTTCTGAATATATGACTTTTGAGACAAGAACAAGCTACCCTTTTTCTTGTCTCTAGTAATCTCCATCCCTAGGATCTTTGTAGCTGGTCCTAGGTCCTTCATGTCGAATTCAGAATTGAGCATACCTTTGATCTTCTGGACTTCCTCCTTGCTTCTGCTGGCTACTAACATATCATCCACATAAAGGAGCAAGTACGTTTCGATTTCACTGTCTTGCCATTTCATGTACACGCAACCGTCGTAGCTGCTTCTGACAAAACCGATCTTTAGCATGAACTCATCAAATCGTTTGTACCATTGTCTTGGGCTTTGTTTCAGTCCATACAAAGCCTTCTTCAATGAAGCAAACTTTGTCCTTTGTCTCGGGTGTGTTGTACCCATCCTGGCTGGTCCATGTAGATGGTTTCTTCGAGCTCTCCATGCAGGAACGCAGTCTTAACATCTAGCTGCTCTAATTCCAAATTGAATTGAACTGCTAGTGCTAAGACTATCCTAATGGAGCAGTGCTTCACCACGGGTGAGAAGATTTCGTTGAAGTCAATTCCTTCAACCTGTGTGAATCCCTTTGCAACGAGTCTGGCTTTGTACCTGATCCTCTCAGTACCTGGCGTGCCTTCCTTCTTCTTAAAGGTCCACTTGCAGCCGACTACGCATTTGTTCGTTGGTCGATCCACAAGTTCCCAGGCTTTGTTCTTCATCAGAGAAGCCATTTCCTCATCCATTGCCTCTTCCCACTTGTGTCTTTCCTTGCTCTTCAGGGCTTCCTTGTAGCTGTTTGGTTATGCTTCTTCTATCATTTCAGCAACACTCAGAGCATAGGAGAACATATCTGCATGGCCGTATCTCTCTGGCGGTCTGATAGTTCTCCTTTGTCTGTCCCTTACCAAGCTGTAGTCGTCAGATCTTCTTTATGGTTTAGTCACTTGCTGGTCTCCTGCCACTTCGTCTTGATCGTTCACAATTGTCCTTTGATCAGTCAAAGTTTGTCGTTGTTGCAGCTCCACCTCAATTGACGAATCCTCCTAGTGACATTGTTCCTGGTAACATAGCTTTGCAGATTCCCCATTTTGGACTCATCGAATGTCACATCCCTACTGATGATGCATTTTTGTTGATCTAGGCACCAAAGTTTGTAACCTTTGGTTCCAGGTGGGTATCCGATGAAGATGCACTTCAAAGCCCTCGCTTCCAGCTTATCCTGTCTAACGTGAGCGTATGCAATACATCCAAAGACTTTAAGATTATCATAGTTACCTGGCTTTCCGTACCACATCTCCAAGGGAGTCTTCATATCAACAGTTGTCGATGGGCATCTGTTGATAAGGTAGCAGGCGGTTGACACATCTTCGCCCCAGAAACTTTTGGGTAGACCTGCATTTAACAGCATGCACCGCACTCTCTCTAGGAGAGTCCTGTTCATCCTCTCAGCTAGGCCGTTCTGTTGAGGAGTGTTCCGGACCGTCTTGTGCCTTGTGATGCCATTCCTCCTGCACAGCTCCTCAGCTGCTACGAGACGGTACTCCAAGCCATTGTCGGTTCTCCGAGTGCTTCGGCTTTGCTCCCATCTTATTTTCGGTGAGAGTTAACCAATCCCTGAATCGTTGAAAAGCTTCATCTTTTGTTTTTAGGATAAAGACCCATACCTTCCTGGTGTAGTCATCGATGATAGACATGAAGTATCTTCCTCCTCCATGAGTCTGAGTTCTAGCTGGGCCCCATAGATCACTTGTGTACATAATCAAGAGGTTTCTTTGATGTATGTATTCCAGTGGAGAACTTCACCCTGGTGGCCTTCCCCAGTACACATTGTTCACAGAATTCCAGTTTGCTGACCCGATCTCCGCATAACAGGTTCTGCTTGGACAATTCCTGTAAGCCCCTTTCACTTACATGCCCCAGCCTCATGTGCCATAGTCTGGATCTGTCAGGCTCTGATTGAACTGCATTTGAGAAGTTCCCGATCACAGTTTTTCCAACTAGGGAGTATAGCCCATTCTTTCCGACTCCTTTCATGACTATGAGAGAGCCCTTAGCTACTCTGATACAGCTATTCTCTGCCTTGAATGAGTATCCATTCGACTCCAACGTCCCTAATGAAATCAAATTTCTTTTAAGTTACGGGACGTACGACATCTTGCGGTATCCGTTCGGCTCCATCGAACATCTTTATTCTGATCGTCCCGCTGCCTATCACCTTACAGGCTTTATTGTCTCCAAGTAGAACGGATCCACCATTTGCCGGTTGTAGTGTCTCGAACCGATCTTTGTGAGGACACATGTGGAAGGAGCACCACGAGTCGAGGATCCACTCCTAGCTAGATTCGAATTTTGTGATCACTGAGCTTCGAATTTGAATCATAGCCATACGAGACTATGCTTGCTTCTCCAGAATCTTTAGGCTTCTCCTGAAAGCCTTTCTTTCTATCCGGACAGTCCTTCTTAAAATGACATTCCTTGTGGCAATGGTAGCACTTGTAGGATCTCTTAGAGGACTGACCTCTAACATTTCTTCTGGACCTTGATCTGCTCTGATCACTTTTATAACCTTTATTGCTTGATCTTCCTCTAACCATCAGACTGTCTCCGCTGGTTTCCTCCTTCATGTCGTGCTTCTTCTGAAGTTCTTTGGCTCTGATCAATGATTGAACCTCTTCCAGAGTAATCGTTTGCGCCCTTCCATAGATCATCACATCCTTGAACTGCTCGTAGCTCTTAGGAATAGAGTTTAGCAACAACAGTACCTCGTCCTCATCATCCATCTTGACGTCGATGTTCTCAAGATCATCTATGATCTTGTTGAACTCGTCTATCTGCTCCGAGACTGATTTGTCTTCTTGCATTTCAAAAGAGTATAGGCGTTGCTTCAGAAAGAGCCATGTAGCCGGGGACTTGGTCAGGTAGAGTACCTCGAGTTTGGCCCAAAGCGCTTGAGCCGTTGTCTCCCTCGACACCTCCCTCAGAACCTTGTCGCCCAAGCTCAAGATTATCAAACTATGAGCTTTCTCCAGCATGCCGATCTTCTCTTTCTCTATCATGTCGGCCGGCAGTGCCGCCGACCCTTGCAAGGCTTCTGCAACACCCTGCTGAACCAGTAGGGCTCTCATTTTTACTCTCCACAGGCCGAAGTCGTTCTTTCCCGTGAATTTCTCGATGTCGAATTTGGTGGAACCCATTGTCCCCGCCAAACACCTCTTCTTCCTTCTTGCTGCGATTTCTTGGGTGTGATTCCTCCGACCAAGATGCGTCGAGATTTTCCCACAGACGGCGCCAATTGTTGTGGGAAAAATACTTTCTTTCCTCAATCTTGGTAAGAGAACAAACCGCAAATCACAACAAAGAAGATGCAAACACAAGAGCACAAGCAAACAAGAGGATTTACGTGGTTCGGTCTTTTTTACCTACGTCCACGGGAGGGAATCGAAATAATTCACTAAGACAAGAAACAAGAGTACTTAGCTTTACATAGATGAGCCCTCATCTTCCATGGCCTCCCTTCACATCCAAGGCCTCCAAGATGCTCTCCTCACCCTTAACAAGCTAGTCCACACTCCTTGAGTTCTTTTTCACTCTTACAAAACCCACACAAAGCCTCCCTCCTCTCATCTATTTATAGTAGATTAGATTACATTATAATATTCTATAAATAGATGAGGTGTAACCTTCGAGGATCGCATGACTCCACATGTCCACCCTTAGAGTCCTCCATCGCATGGTCTCCACATGTCCTTTCACATGTCCTCCTTCCACCGCATGACCTCCGCATGTCCTTCCGCATGTCCTGTTCCAGGGTCTTCCATAATGAGGTGGCACCTTTCTAAAGTCAACAATGGAGGCTTAAAGTAAGTAGAAATTTACAAGAGTGCCACTTGCCTTAGTGACTAATTGGGGGTCAAAACAACAAATAGAAAGGAGTAAAAGAATTTAGAGTTTGAAATTTCTTCTTGATCTAATTCTTATAAGTTTATCAAAAAAACTAGAAGCAGTTTATCTTTCTTATGTTTTTTAATACCATCTTACTGTAAATTGCAGCTAACCACAATCAAATTTATATTATCTTTAAATGCTTCTTCACAATTGTAGGGGTTTTAGAAAAGATATCACTTCAAATCATAGGATCCGACTTGCATTAGATGCAAAAAAACTGATGAAGTCACCAATAAACTGACCGTGAATTAATTATTTAGTAACATAGTAAAAAGAAAAGCGACTTAACATGAAAATTAAATTACAAAATCATATGGGCAAGGCTTGTGGAGAAATTAGTTTATTTTTAACCTAATTGCCAAAGTCATCAATAAATAAATAAATAAATAAATAAAATCTAAAATTATTATTAAAATCATGTTTGGTTGGTCCCCATTATGGGGATTATTTTTGGAAATTTAAGATGAAAAGGGAAAGTCTTTTGAGAATAATGGTGGGCCGAGAAAGTTAGTGAACGGACAATTTGTTGGTAATGTGTCGTGGATTTGGTTTTTTTGGGTCTCAAACTTCCACTAAAATTTTATTAAAAGAGCTTGTTTAAAAAGTAAACTCCACGTGGCGCACGTGGACTGGACACTAGATTGTGCACCGGGAGTGAAGAGAAGTCGGAATTATATTCTATGTTCTTAAAAATAGAATCGGATCGGCTGGTTCGATCATCAGTTGATTGATCGGTTCAACTGGTACAACTATGAATTGGTTATTAGTCTGATCCAAATTATATATAAAATCATTTTTTTTTAATTGTTCAAGTGTTTGAAACTGGCGATTTTGACCATCCAATGGTCAAACTGACTATAGGTTAGGTGAACCGTCCAATTGTCATATTGTGTGATCCAAGGGCTACGATTTCACGAATCGCGACAAAACTGTAAACCTCAAAGGCTAAATCGCGTACATCCTTAAATTTGATCCCAAGCCCCAACTCGTTGGCTCTCTCGCTTCCCAATTCGAGTGTGATTTCCCATTGCTAGCAGTTTACCACCGTTTGCCAGCATTTCATTGGTCATTCTTCACATTGGTCATCGCTTGTCATGAGTACATTTACCTTATGTAATTCTGTATTTTTCTTTTCTATTTCTGGTGTTATGCATTTTTTATAAGTTATGATAACTATAATTTTGAAATTTCATTCAAAATCTAGAGATCTTAGTCGATATCTTTAGTTTTCTTGCGGTATTTTTTGGTGTTATAAAAAAAGTGAAAATTTTAAATAGTGTTACAAAAAAAATCAGGATTTTTTTTAATCTTTTACTTTTTTGTTTAGCACGAAAAAAATAGCGTAAAATTTAAAAATATTGACGACAAGTGGATGATTTCAAATGAAAAATACTAAATTACAATTATCATAATTTACAATAAATGTATAACACCATAATGAGAAGAAAATAAAAACAAAGCGATAAAAGGTAAAAATATTGAAGACAAACAATGGCAAACGTGAAGAACGGCCAATGAAATACTTGTGAATGGCGGTGAACTGCTGGCAAATGGGAAGTCACACTAGAATAAGAAAGCGAGAAGTCGTACAATAGATGTACGGTAGGTAATTATACGATGACGCGTTCAAATAAATAGGGTGTCTATATCATAAATAAAGGTTACACAAAGTTATTGTTCATTAATGTGCTCTCTCTCTCTCTCTCTCTCTCTCTCTCTCTCTCTCTCATCCTTCAGCACGCTATTCCTTAGGCAAGCCTCCCGGAAAAATTTAAATTCAATAGTAGTATGTATTATAAGTAAGGATTGCATGGATTTATGGATTGACAAGTTAATCCTTTATCATTTATAATTAACCACCACCAATTTGTAGCATTCATTGAGGTCTTTTACGTTACTCTTCTTTTAGAGTTCATCAAAAAATTTATTTTTGACTTTTTGATGGCCATCAGTTACGACTTTCTAGTAACCACCATTTTAAATTTTTTGAAGAGAATCACTATTTCAAGTAATGAAAATTTTACTTTACATTAATTGAAGCTTTGTAAAACTCAATTTCTTAATAGCTATCACTTTTACGAGCATATCAATGAATTTCTATGCATCTTTATTTTTAACAAGTTATTAGACACCAATTTCAACCAAAATGTGTATATAGTGATGCCTATGTTGTAGATATCTTGTACTAAAATGAAAGACAATGTTTTCTACTAAGGGTTCATAGGAATCACTTTTTTCTTATATTTTTTTTATTTATTTAATTTAATTTATGTTTGAAACAAAATATGTATGGTATGCTAAAAATATATATAGTTGTCTTTAAATACACTCAAAATAAATACATATTATTGTGAGTATTTAAAAAAAAATAAATTTGATTTATTTTTTAAAATAAAAAAAATTAAATACATTAAAAATTTCAAAAAAAACATGTTGAAAAAACAAAAGAAAACAAAACTGTTCTTGAGCAAAACCAGAATGAATAAAATGTTCAATGTTATAAAAGGGTGTGACATCCTTTAAATGGCTATTTAATTCTTCTATAAGATCTCTTTGACAAACTCTCGCTTTATTGGACTCAATGATTGTAATGTACTAAACTATTATGAAAGATAGTACAACTACTTTTTAAGGCTATGACACTCAATTAATAGTGGTACCACCATATGTGGGGATATATCTGATAATATTTTATCTTTTATTTTGGTCTTCTTTTAATCTTTTAATCATGTATCAATTTAACTCTACAAATTTAAATTGATATATATAAGAAATTTTAAAATATATGATTTTGTATTAAAAATTGTATATATAAGAAATTCAATGGCAAATGTAGAAAGGATTTTGGTCATGTATATTTTCCTTCTTTAATTTTAGCATATGTCCTTTAAATAATCTAAAGTGGCTAGCAAATGACATACTTAAAGTCACTGCCTTTGTAGTAATGAATCTTCCTATCATTTTTTAGGTTGTAATTGGGAAAGATTTAGTGTATTGGAGGCCATATTGCAATCTATTTTTATCTTAAGAATCTTTTTTGTTTTTTAATTAAGTCCTTGATATCAAATCCATATGAGAATTATCTCTTACACCATTGATCATTTTAATATTAGCACAATCAGCCATTCATATATGATACCAAGATGATAAAGTTTTTTTTTTTTAATTTATTTGATATAGTAATAATGATCATTTTAATATTAGCACAATCAGCCATTCATATATGATATCCTCTATTTAAGACTTTACGGTAGCCTCTATCTTTAATTATATTACCTTCTTTTAGAATTTTTTGGTAGCCACCATTTAAAAATTTTATAGTCGTCATAATATTTTATGAAGAGAGAAATTATTCAGAATAAATAGAACTTTGACTCCACACTTAAAAATAATTGATTTCTTTTTGTAAAATTATTTTCAATTTTAATTTTAGTTGCTCGTGTAAATATAATTCAAATGTAATCCCCATATAATAAAAATTAAGAGTTCTAAGCCATTCAACATTATTGATGATCGTTAACACCAACCTTTAAATTGAGCAAATTAGGCTTGCGTGTAACTTGATTTAATTTTGAATCTAATCATATGTGCTTGAATCTACAATCTGCAATTTGTAGTCCAAATTAGACAGCATGATTATATATTCATATGTATATTAAAGCATATTAATGTAATATGATATTTGAAATGTATTAAGACATATGACGTTGCTTTAATCGAAGTAGTTAGCATTACTCGTGAGAATGACTTTAGTGAGTTGTAGAGTACCAAATTCCTAATCGAGATTCCAAATGTAATGAATATAATAAATTGGTCATGTTAGGAAAATCAATAATATTATTGAGTCAAGAAAGTAGCTAAAAGGTAAATTCTGAAGAAATGTTGAAGATGAAGTGAGTGTATGATATACCAACCAGAGAGTTCTCTCAAGAAGATTGTAGGTGTTAATGAAGCAACTAGCTTTGTCGAGTCCTTCGCAAACTGAAGTGGTAAATAGATTGAAATGTCAAGAGGTTAAATTTACAAGAATGGCTACACGAAGAAGTTGCAGAAAGAGAACAAGTTCCTGGAAGGTCTCAAATTTCTCATTTAATATTTTTTGCCAAACAATCAATGAAGTGATAGTTTGATTTTGTTGGATAATGTTTTGTTAAATATTTTCTAAGCCAAACATTTCAATATGTTGGATTGAGGTGATATTGCTTCAAGTTTTGCTTCTTAATTGTGATCGAAGCTCACTGAATCAAACAATAAAATCAACTAATCATTTTTTAATATATATATATATATATATATATATATATATATATATATATATATATATATATAGATAAAATTCCATTTACCACTAGAATTTCATAATTAAAAAGCAGAACTTCTTACAGATGAAAGCCGAAATGATAAAAACATCTGTCCCATCATAATATTCTGGCCATAATGTTTCAATCACCCTAATAAAATGGGAATAATGGATGTTGATATGGCTTTGCCTCATAATTACAATAAAACTATTTCACAAAAATAATAATTCGTAAAGAACATTCATACCTATAAGATAATAAATGATTCTACATGTTACCAAAAAACCAAAGCTTCATTTTGAGGAGATGTTATTTAAAGAATGATTCTGGAGATGGCTTCCCAAATGCAACTCATATTAATTATCAAGCTTCTGCAGATTGCTTCTCATCATGATCCTCCAGATTTAGTGCTTGCAGTAACTTAGGCTAAGATGATTGGAATTTCAAATAATGGGATCGTACAAATTCAAGAAAAATTAATAAATTTATGAAAAGAAGGACAATCAGAATAATTAGAAAAGCACGTGAGAATTTTACATGGAAAAACCCGAGAACGGGAAAAAACCACCGAGCCACACCACCAAAAATTTCACACCAAAAATTTCACGATAAAATTCAGAAAAATTTTTCAAAAAATTTGCTCCAATTTTCTCCTGCACACAAGGAAACTTACAGGACTTGCTCCAAATATTTCCTGCTTTAATCCAAAGAAGCGAAAAACACACACCGAGATCTCAAAAATCCCTTTCTCCGACACGCCTCTGCTTCACCAAGAACAAGTCGAAGAAACCTCACTCAAGAACACATAAAACCAAAAATTTTGTCCAAAATCCGTTTGGCGCTTATGCGCCTGGACTTGGAGCATAGGCGCCAATGTCTTTAACGAGTGCAGGTATAAGGGGCTCATAAGCGCTTAATAGTTGGCTCATAAGTGCCAATATTATTGGCACCCATATATAAGCGAGCGCATATGTGCCATGGCTCCTATGTAATCCACTCTAGTGCGGGCGCATATGCGTCGGGTGCACTGCGTCTGCTCCAACTCCACAAATCAGTCTCCGCACTCAACAATCTCCCACTTTGAGACCTGGTTGCACCCAACACATGTTCTCTATATCTACACCTTCAGCTCAATCGCCTTCATAATCATGTATAGTTGCTCACCTCGGTCTCAAACTTCATGAAAACCAGCTAAAGCCAAGAAAAGCTTCAGTTTATCAACAATCACCACCTTAGTCAACATATCTGCAGAGTTCTCAATTGTATGTATCTTTTTCAGAAAAAAATTATTCATCTTCTAGAAGAGATAGAATGAAATGATACATCAACTAATGTGTTTCGGCCTGGCATGAAAGCAACATTCTTAGCAAGATTTATAACACGCATAATGTCACTGTAGAGTTTTTTAATACCCTGCTCCTTTCTCAATTCTGCCATGAAACACTGTAGCGAAATCATCTCCTTGCTAGACGACATATATTCAGCCTACGTAGTTGAAGTGCAACATTTTTCTGCAACCTCAAAACCTAACTCACCCCTATGTTCCCCAATGTAAATATATACCATGTTGTATTTCTCCTACTGTCTACATCTTCCAGATCTGAATCTACATATCACTATATAGTTATCCCTGCACTTCCTTAATAAAGTGCTCTTTTGAATTTTCCCCTCAAATACCTGATAATTCACTTTATCGTCTCCCAATGATACATGTCAAGTTTGTTCATGTATCTACTGATCACTCCCACTGCATATGCAATATCTGGTCTTATACAAATCATTACTTACAACAAACTTCTAATTGTTGAAGTATACGAAGTTTGCTCCATTTGTGCTAACTCTGCTTCAGAGTTAGGTGGTAGATCCTCAGATAGTTTGAAGTGACTACCTAAGACAGTGCTAATTGGTTCCCTTCACTCAGGTTGAACCTCAGTAGGATCTTCTCAATATGCTCTGCCTGAGATAACTTCGGTGTCCCAACACTTCTTTCCTTCCTGATTCTCATCCAGATGATCTTCCTAATTAGACTTAAATCCTGCATCTCAAACTCACTTGATAAATGTTTCTCAAGTCTCTGATTTCTCCATATTTGTCCCTGCATTCAACATGTCATCCACATACAAGAGAAGCAAGATATAACATTTACCGAAGTGTTTAATGAAGCAACGATGATACGTCGACACTTCGAGTACCCATTTCGACATGAACTTATCAAACCTCCTATATGATCGTCTAAGGGCCTACTTCAAGCCATAGAGACTCTTCTTCAATCTACGAACCAAAACTTCTTTGTCTTAAACCATGTAACATTTGTGGTTGCACCAAGTATAACTCCTCCTTCAGATCTCCAAGTAAGAAAGCTGTTTTTACATCCATCTGCTCCAGATGTAGATCCTCTTTTGCTACTCGACTTAGCACAATCCTGGTAGTCGTTATCATCTGCGGAAATAAATGTGTCTTTCAATCCGCTAGATCGAACAAAATGTCGTTCGATCCACTGGCTAAAAGAAGATCTCTGTGTAATCCTTGATATAGATCAAAAAAATAGCTAAATCCAAACAAAAATTGAAATCCAAGTTCATTTATTTTGTATGATATGAATCATTAGCCTCACGAGCATTTGACTTGATTTGATGAGTACAAATTACACTAAGGAACAAATAGAGTAATACTTCTTCTCTTCAGTTAAATATTTATAGTTGAGCATATAGTTATTAAAGTCATGCAGATTAAAACCTAAGAATTAGAGATATAAATTTGTGTTTCATATGTAAAAGTCGCTCATCACAAAACATCACATGACCATTGCACAAGCAAGCGAGTTATAAATGTTTATAGAAATAAAATTTAAAATTATGTTTTAAATTTGCTTAATCTAAAATAAGATAAAAATAATTTTATAATGATCAAGACTTATGTTTAGGAATCTCTATAACATAAAGAATAGCCTGTGTTTGAGAAAGTTATTGGCCCTATATCGTCCTAGGACTCTCTTAATTGATATACCATATCACATGCCCTCCATATCTTTGACATTAGTCTATATTGATCATTTCATATCATTATGTAACGAGGATGGGATTTCTTTTAGCTCACTATATGCATAACCTTCTAGAAGATTGGATCATAACACAGCCCCATAAGCTCTTTTATACAACAACAAAATACCATTATCCCACTAAGTAGGGTTGGGTGCATGATTTTTTTTTCTCAATTGCATCCTATTGAGTGTCATATTTTCATTTAATTCCAACAAATAAAGTCAATTTTTTTACAATATGCCCAAGTCTTTTTAGGCCTACCACTACCATTCCTTAACATAAGTCAAATCTAAAACATCTACTCTTCTAACGGGATCATCGGATGGTCGATGTTTAATGTGACCAAACCATCTAAGACGACTCTCTCTAATATTATTTGTCTATGGAGCTACACCAACCCTATCACAGATATATTCATTTCGCATTTTGTCTCTGAGTGTTAACCCACTCATGATCCACCTAAGCAATCTCATCTTCATAACACATAACTCTGTTCTATGCTTCTCTTTTAAAAGCCAACATTTTACACCATAAAGCATTGCAGGTTTCACCACCATCTTATAAAATTTTCCTTTCAATCTAAGGGGTACTTTTCTATCACACAATAGGATTGAATTATTTTTTTCGCTTCAACCAACCAAATTAAATTCTACTAATAACATTCCCATCTATATCACCATCACTTTGAAGAATAGACCCAAGATATCTAAAACATTCACACTTTTAATGATTAGATCACCCGTAGTTACACCTCTGCAACTAGAGCTGCTACTAATAAATATACATTCCTTTCTATCCAAGGGGTACTGCTCAACGAAGGTCTTTAGACTCCAATGTAGACCTTCATAATTCAAGCTTTTCCTGAACTCTTTCACTAGTCATATCTGCAGAAGGATATCATCAGCGAAAAGCATAGACCAAGGTAAATCCTCTTGTAAACGTCAAACATTTGAATGATTTGATCCCTTCGACTCTTTTATGCTTAGGCAAATTGTCCTTGCTTCTGCAATCCTTAATTCAAAGAGATTTTTTTTTTGAATAATCGTTTGCTTTCTTAAGTGGATATACCTGCCCATGGTTCATCATTCCATATATTTAGTGAGGCCCATAAATTGTCTATACATCATACCCTTGTATCTAAGAGAATTTTTCTTACATGATTGCTCCATTTTATTTAGACATGCCTATAATTATCTAATTTTATATTTTTATGACCTATATCCACCTGCATAGTTAATTGCTTCTTAAATATAACAATAACCAATCAAAATACTTAAAGATTCTAATTATGAACGCTTTTTAGGATTTAGAACTTAAATCATCATATAATTCATAGGAACTATTGGTAAAAGCTTTTCAACTCAATTCTAAGCAATTTTAATGAATAAAGCTAAATATTTTGTTAAGTAGGTGCTAAAAAATAATTTTTAAAATTTTTAGGAATTATCAAGTACTGGCAATAGATGAGAGAATATAAATAATTGAAATAATGAAACTTTAACTCTAGCTCCATCCTAAAAACATTATATACTATTTCAAAATTTTGAAATTAGTAAGAAAAAAACATTATTAAATTTACTTCCATTATTAAAAATGAAAAAAAAAAGCAACTAAACATGTAAATTAAACTACATATTATATGTGCAAGGCTTGTGGAGAAATTAGTTGACAGTGTTATGTAATTAAGATACTTAAGTTCACATTCTAACCGTTTATTTTTAACCTAATTGCCAAGTCCTCACAAAACAAAAAAATTAAATAAAATCTAAATTTAATATTAAAACTTGGTATGGTTGGTCTCCATTATGGTGATTATTTTTGGAAATTTAAGATGAAAAGGAACAGTCTTTTAAGAATAATGGTGGGTCGGAAAGTTAGTGAACGCACAATTTGTAAGGGGTTTGAATTTTGTGGGTCTTGAACTTCGACCAAAAGCCCGTTTTAAAAGTAAACTCCACGTGGCGTGATTCAACCATGCCATGTGGGCTGGTCGCTAGATCATGCGCTGGGCGCGAAGGAGTCGGAATTATATTCTATGTTTTTAAAAATAGAATCAACTAGTTTGACCAGATCAATCAATTGATCAATCTGTTCGATTGGTTCAACTATGAATTGATAGTTAGTTCGATCTAAATTATATATAAAATCATTTTTTTATTTTGAATTGTTCGAAACAACTTGAAATGACGGGTTTGACCATCCAATTGTCAAACTGATTATAGGTTAGGAAAACCGCCCAGTTATCATTCTGTGTGATCCAACGACTACGATTTCACGAATCACAACATAACTGTAAACCTAAAAAGCTAAAGATCTGTTTGGGGCAATGCAGTTTATTAATAAGCCGCTGATAAGCAGTTGATCTAGATAAGCTATTGCGCAGCAGCTATTCTGAATTAGCTGAGTGTCTATTTGGTTTGTCCCGTTGAAAAACAACTATTTTACAGCTATTTATGAATAAATAATCATTCTGGCATTGTACAGTAATACTATTTACAACAGAATTATCATAGCAGTATATTTAACGAGTTGTTTTAAAGTTTCTATGTAATTTCTATTTGTATTTTTCTTTACTTCTTAAGAATTGGCCAATCTTGATTCAATATTTTATTTTGTATGGTGTCATGTTATATTTGGCGTCTATAAAGTTATTGCCAATGTTTTAAAAAGAGAAATCAGTAATTGAGGTGTTTTCTTTAGGGATGTGAGATTCAGGTCTTGAGACGGACCGAGGGACAAGTCTAAAAATAAATAAAATTAATAACTCATAAAATTAAATATAATTCATAATTATAAGATATGACAAATTATAAATTTAATCATTAATGATTAATTTACGTAATGAGGAGGGTTACACTTTACAATTCTGATGTTTACTATTAAAAGGATTATTTACATCCATACCATACAATTTTTAAATGTTTTTGTTGCCAATAAAAAAAAAAAGTATTTGCAAGCTCTGACATATTAGAGGAATTATCCCTGATTCATTGTAGACAAAGATGAAGCGAGGCAACAGGAATGATATGGGACTTCGGCACTCGATGCTGTGATGCTTTTTGTGCTTTGACAGGACTTCCACGCTCGACAGAAATTTTTTTCCAAATGTTGGGGTAGAGGAGACGCTGGATCGATTGAACGACGCACTAGTTGAGGCCACGGGATGGGGTAGCCCCCTAAAAAATCTTCTCCGAATGCGGGCCGCATGATCGAACTCGTGACCGCATTTATTTTTTATTTTATTTTTTAATTATTGAGAAATGATGCAGCGAACAAATAAACTATGCCAAACGAGCCCTTAATAGCCAAGCCCCAACTTGTTGGCTCTCTCGCTTCCTTAGTCGAGTACGATTTCCCATTTGCTGGCGGTTCACCGCCGTTCCCCATTTCATTGTATGGTCGAGACCAAATCTTCATGTTTGCCATGGCTTGTTGTCGGTAGTGTTATACATTTATTATAAATTATGATAATTATAATTTAGATATTTCGTTAGAAATCAAACGATTGTCATCAATATTTTTAGTTTTCTTACGGTATTTTTCCTTTTTTTGGTGTTATACAAAAAAAAGAAAATTTTAAAAAGTGTTACAAAATAATGCCGTAATTTTTTTCATTCTTTTTTTTTTTTTTTTTTTTATAGCGCGAAAAAATATTGGCAAGCGGATGATTTCAAATGAAAAAAAATTAAATTATAAGTATGATAATTTATAATAAATGTATAACATCAAAATTAGAAGAAGAAAAAAACAGAACAATAGAAAGTAAAAATATTGAATACAAACAATAATAAATTGGCGACTGGCGGTGTACTGCTAGCAATTAGGAAGTCACACTAGAACAAGGAATCGCAACCAAAATGATGAAAATTTGGAACACATTTTTTTTAATTGCACTTATTCTTATGAGATTTGGTCTAATGTTTTTTTATTTTTTGTGATAAGAAAGAAAAATGAGGTGGGCAATTTTTCAATTGATGGTTAATTTAACTTTTGGAAGCAATTTGGTGGAGTTATGTTCTTCTCATCTATTTCTATTATTGTTTGTTGGTTTCTTTAGTTTGCCAGAAATTAATCTAAACATAAATATAAATTAATTTATTGACTTTTCTGTTCTACTTTTATTAGAAATTATATTTACCAAGTGCTTAAATTTGGAAATATGAAGAAACCTTTAAGGATGATTGTGATAAAAATGTTGATAAATTTAATATTGCGATTCCAACTTGTTGTAACCCTGTGACCAATTTGATTTTATAGAAAAACATTCAAGAGATAGTTTAAAATTTAATATTGATGGTACTTGGAACAATTTATATGCTGGTATTGGTGGGGTGTGTCTTAACTTTACAGGAAAATGTTTGTTTTGGTTTTTTGGCCCTGCTGCGGCTGTTACACCTTTTTGTGCAGAAGCAGAAGCTGTATTTATGACCCACTTCTTAGCGATTAAATGCGGTTAGTCCTACATTGAGATTGAAATCGATTCTATGGAGCATTAGAACTATTGTCTTCTTTTAATTGAGTTGTCTGGGTGGTGCAATCTTTTTTGGTCGTTACCCCCTATTATTTATTTTTGTTGAATAAAATTTCTTTCAGGATTAGTTAAAAAAAAAACAAGGAAGCAAGAAGCCAATGAGTTCGCGATTGGGAGCGAATTTTAGGGATTTACGGTGATTTAGCAATAATATATATATATATATATATCTATATATATATATATATATCTATATTATATGGCATTTATGTAAATTCCTATAATTTTAATTTATTTTTAAGGATATGATTCAGACTGAACAGTTTCAAATGAGTTCCAAAGATGTATGGATCCCCAATTTTTTACTGAATTGTTATCAAAATTCTACTATAATTTTATCCCTGATTACTCAGGCTTATTATATTTTATATTCCAATTAGATATTTATATTTATTTCATACCACAATTTTATTTTATTGATGCTATTTAGTAATTCAAAAATAATAAAATTATATATTGCCGAAACTGAAGGCTGAAATTCAAAAAACTATCAAAACAACATAAATTCAATTTAACAAAGCCAATGATATAAGATTCACTATGGCCTACATGCGGCCTATGTTAGTCTCCATTCAATGAAACTAAGCAATAATTCTTGGAAATTAACTGAGACTTGGCAACTAATCAACCCATAAAGATATCCGATCCGACGACCACCAGTACTCACAGCCACCCAACTTAATAGACGACCGGCCTAGTGGCCACCCGACCACATCTATTGGCCCCACGGATCGAATTTATGTATGGACTGGAATACAACGGCCATACGAACAAATTATAGAGGCACCATATGTAATTATATGATGACTCGTTCATATAAATAGAGGGTTAATCTCTTATTTTCTCTATTGTGAGAATTTCTTCCTCTATTTCATTCTTTCTCCCCACATCTCTCCATCTCTTACTTATTTATGATTGTTAGATATTATATAAATAAGGATTATATGAGTTTATATATAATGACTTCACATTGCAATATTAATAACCATCCACATTCAAAGCTCTTATAGCCTATATTAAGAGTTCTAAGCCATTCAACATTATTGAAGATCCTTAACACCAACCTTTAAATCGAGTTAATTAGCCTTTTGATAATTTGTTATGGGTAGGGTGTTCACCATGACCAACTTTAGAGACTTGATCCAAGTAGTGAAAGTTATTCTAATGTCAAATGTGTACACTCTATATATATATATATATATATATATATATATATATATATATATATATATATATATATATATATATATATATATAATTAATTAATGGAAAAAAGTTAAATTATTAATGACCACATTTAATATTAACATTAGGAGCGTAGCTGAGCCAAGCCAACTAGTGGGTCAGCTTTGACTTGTCTCGTGAGTTGAGTACGTGGAGCTAGTAAGGCCAACTCATGCCAGCTCTGACTCAACCCGTTAACTCGTGATCCGGCTCACTTAACCACTCACTTAAGAAAATCTTAAAATAAAATATAATGAAAAAATATTAAAATTCAAGACTTAATTTAAATCATTAAAAAAATTAAAAAGAGATATTTTATATTTTATGACCATGTAATTTATTATTATTTATCTTCTAATTATTTTTTGTCATTTTATTATAAGATTAGTTTGAATTAATTATATTTTCTCTATTTAATAGTCATGAAATTAAGGTCGAGCTCAAGCTTGTACATGATTTTAAGCTCGTAGAATTAAGCTCGACTCATTTACACCCGTAGTTGATATTAGAATAAATTTATGCTATAAAAAATCATTTTATGTTTTTTCTAACTTGAATTTCGGTGAAATTAACTTTTTTATGTTTTTTTCAACCAATTAATAACTTCAACCGATTGATAACTTCATCGTCATAAGGTAATGAGTTTCAAGCCTTACATATTTAGACATTTATAAGTTGATGATTTATTTTCCCAAAGCCTTAAAAAGTCATTATTTAACATTACTAACGTAATTCACTCGTATTTATATACCTAGTTGTTAAACGTTGATAAGTTGCTTATATATTATTCTAAAGCCATAATACATATTTGAACATGTACATTCTCTTTTAAAAATATAATATTATTATTTTTTTTAATAATATTAAAGATTTATGTCAAACATAAATAAATATAAAATTTTGATGGTAGATATAAAAAGAAAAAAAAAATCAAATGATATGTTAGTAAATTGCAACTAAAATCTTTAATATTATTATTAAAAAAAAAAAAAACTTTTGCGTTCGAATAAATTTAGTGCACCTCCTGGCTTGTTATATTAGATTTCGAGCTGAGCCGGGCCAAAATTGAATCGAGCTCGATCTAGCTCGAAATCTAAATGCGTTGGCTTAGACTAAGTTATTTGGATCCGTTTCAACTCAGAAATTGCTCGATCCTGCTCAAAATTGCAACTAATTGGCCCAAATTGAGTTATTTGGATAAGATTGCTCGTGCGTCGTTTAATTTTAACTAGCATTTTATATAATTTATATTGATCATAAATAAAAAATATTAAAAAGGTACATGGCACAAGGTCCGGTTGTTTCCCTTAAAATCCTACTCAAGTTATAACAACTAGCTAATTCATTTGAAATGTTCTCATTCCCCGTTCATACCACTTTTCCCCCAAAATTCTCCTATTCTATCTCTCCTTCTGGAGCGGTGGGAATTTGCCTCCATTGACAAACTATATAATACTTTGCAACCTTCACACCCTTCTTCCAATGCACCGTTTTCATACCCTTGCTTCCTTCAGAGACTTTCTTATGTTCATCGATCTCATTCACTTCCGTTCCCATCTCTAGGAATTTCAGCAAACCTCGTTTCTGTTAGTCCAATCCCATCGATTTCAAGGTTTACATTTCCATTCAATGGCGCCGATTTCAAAAGAGATGGAAGATTACATCCGGGAATCCATTGAGGATTCTGTAGGCCTCCCCATTTCGGGAAGACACTCAAGCTAAAGCTTTTGGCTTCGGAGGAAGGCCGCCGACTCCTTCAAGATCAGAACTTTATGTTGCACGATCAACTAAGGGAGTTCCATATGCGCTTCCAGAGCTGCAAGGTTCATCCTCTCTCTCTCCTCTCTCTCTCTCTCAACCCCACAAACACACATTATTGTATTCTCTAATTACATTTTTAGCAGTTTGGTTTTAGTGCAATTCACAAGAAAGTGACTCATAATATTTTGTTTTATGAATAATGCTAAGATTGTGTTAACTATTTATTGGTTTCTTTCCCTCAATTCATTTAGACCAGGCTAAACTTTTTGGTTAATTGTGACAGGAGGAAGCGAGTATGAACGCACGAGGTTTAAGAAAATGTATAGAAGAGAAGGAAACAATAGTCGCAAAGTTTACAAAAATGGAGAAGTACTGTGCCAAACTGGAGAAAAAGTGCATTTCGTTTGAACGTGAATTAGATAAGTCAATGGAGTTCTGTGATGAGTTAGAAAAGGAGAACCATGAACTTCGTGCTCAATTGCAGGATATCTCTTCTGTAAGTTTTTGGTGCTTTTAACTTCCAATATATCTTGCAGTATTTAATATTAAATTCTCAAATTTCATGCATCTTGCAGTTTATTAATGCTATGTTTCAAATTTTAATTTTTCATGGAATAGATAAAGCTGAGAAATAATGTATTTCTAACTGAAAATAAAAATATTAGGCTACTGTTGCACATTTTCATTGGAAAATATAGGTACGTTGTCTCCTAATCATCCATCCAATCCAAGTTAAAATGCTAATTAATTAATTTTTATTAGCTTTCATAATAGCAACTCAAATGTAGTCAAAACATTAGTATATACACTTAGCTTCGACAACCAAGCATTCCTATGTTAACATTACTATTTTTCATACATTTATGTCTTTTTATTTTCGGTCATCATTATCAACATCTTCCAAAACCCCACAAGTTGTCCTTCACAAGACTTCATTGTATAACAACGTCAAGCATATTGGTTCTTTAAAGTTCGAACTCCTTTAACCCACAAAATTCTCAATTCAAACTTTATGGGTTAATCTCATTAGCATGCTCTCACACTTCATCAACAAGATCGTGATTTACATAGTTACCATCTTTTTTTGCGTGCCTTATTATATTATAATTAGTTATTATATTTATGATCCATGGTCAAATTTGGCATACTAAATTCAAAACAGTTAAGTCATGCTCTATTACATCTTGTATTCATTTTTAATTTTGATCAAATTATTCGACCAATGTTAGCTTCATGCTATAATCGCTGAAGTCTAATTCTTGCAACAGGATAAAGAGATGCTCGTAAAAAAACTGCAAAGAGCTGAAGAGGAGGTAACAAAACTGCTACTCAACTATATTTTTCTTCTTTACTTTGTTTTTCTGTCATAGGTCATTACATCATCAGTTATCACTTTCAATTTTACATTTTTAAGGTGAAATTGCTGTATAAAGAGAAGAGAACTCTAGACGAAGAGAATAAGTGGTTACAAAGAAAGCTACAAAGAGAACAAATACAACATAGATCTGACCACAAGCACTCAACCAGGGACTATTCTTCTAGGGTGAGAGTCTCACAACTAAGATTCTTGAGAAATGCTCCTTGCCATAACTTAAATATAACTCATTTTTAACACCATGTTGATATAAAACTATATTTTGGTCATTACATTCCTCTTATGTGTAACTTGTGAGGTAAAAAGAAGCATTTTTTTTCTTATTTCAGGGTAAGCGAAAATCGAGGCACGGAGAAAGCAATCATTTTGCTGGAGAAACCGACGTCAATCTGAGACGAGCGGTCGAGACACCTTCCCCACAGCCCTCTACATCAAAATTCTCCACAATCAAAGAGACGGAAGAGGTGAGTTGCTGATCTTATTGTGGAAGATCATATGTTTCATTTTAATCAAATTTCCAATAGTTGTTGATCTTATTGTGGCACGCATAAATGTAATTATCAAAGTCTCTTGAGTGCCATGCATGTAATTTTCCCAAAAATGTATATATAAAAGTTTAGGTGTTAGATATGAAAATACGTAGGAATTTTTGTGGCAGATATGTAAATCTTGCTGAATCCTTTTAATTACCAAATGTATCTCCACAAATGAAGATGTTTGCGCTCTCTCTCCCTCCCTCTCTCTGTATCTATCTATCATTCATTGAGTTCTATGATTCAGACATTTTGTTAAATATTTTCTAAGCCAAACATTTCAATGTGTTGGATTGAGGTGATTTTGCGTCTTAATTGTGATCAAAGCTCACTGAATCAAACAATAAAATCAACTAATCATTTTTTTAATATATATATCTTAACAAACACATCCTTATATATAAAAAAAAAAATTCCATTTAAATTCCCCACAGTTACACTTTAAAGAGCTATGTTTCTAATGTTATCCATTGTATCCATCATATGAGAGGTTCAGGTTTGCATATTGAAATGTAACAAAAATATCGTCTGGTGTTATTAATAACAAAATACAAAACTACTTACAATAAATTAGATATATAAAAACAATTAAAAAGGATATTTTTAAGAAAATTTAACCCATATGAGACACAAATTAAAATCGTAAATATAAAATGGTAACTATCAATTTATTATAAAAAAGCAAACATAAATAATTATACCTAATCAAATTATAATGTTATCTATACTAAAAATAAATAGAAATTGTTTATTTCAACAGAATTAAAAACTAAAAATGTTATAAAAAATTAAAAAAAAAATTAAATTAAATTGTGCAAAATGATAATTTAGTTCATGCATGTGCGTGTGTACGTTTGTTCTTTCCACATCTAACAAATCAAGTTATAAATAATAATTGTCCCCCATAAAAAATTTCTAGAAAGTAGTAATCAAATGAAAATGAGGCAAAAATCTGAAAAAGCAAGACAATGAAAAAGCTATCCTAAACGGACTATAAGCGCGTTTCAGGTGACGATGCGGTGCTGAGCAGCAGTTTTTCTTGTTTGACAAACTTGCGTTTTGTCGACATTTACCAAAAACTGCAATTGAAAGCTGTGTTTTCCCACCATACTTGACTAACTGCAATGGCTGCTAAAAAATTGTGTTCCGACTTTTTAAAAAACAAAGAATTTTTTTAATGACCATCTCAGTTTTTGAACAAAAGCTTCTTCTTCATCAGCGTCATAGCTGCTTCTTCAAATATAGCTGCAGCTACCCTAAACAAGCCCAATATCATTACATGATCTCAATAGTGGAGTAAATTCTCTCTCATGTAAATAAAATAACCTAAATGATTGAAGAATTGGTCCTCAAATATCCTGAATTCTCAATTGCAATGAGTGTATAATTCAAAGATTTAATCCGCCAGTAGAAATGTGAACCAAAAAAAAAAATAAAATAAAATAAAATAAAAACTTGAAGCCTATCATAAAACATATCATAAAATCCACAAATGTGAGAAGCTTTAGGATTACTTAAATTTATTAATTTTGTCATCATTAGTTCAAGCTTTGTATTTATTATTTTATTTTATACATAAAATAGAGCCATTAGAAGATAATAAATTAATAAATATTGAAGATGATTATAAGGAGAAATAAAACTAGGCAACTTAGCATTTGAATATTAATTACTTGCATTGTCTAAAAAACTTTCAAAACCTCCGATTCAAAACCAATTTAGTTATGAGGCCCTAGAAGAATAGTTCAAAACCTATGCTTTTTGTTGATCTTTCAAAACCCATGCCATAATAGATTGAAATTTGAATTTTGAAAATTAACATTTCAAAACCTAATTAAATGTGGTTTCAAATTGCATTTGTTTAGAGTGTCCATTTGACTATATTACTGGCTTTTTAAAATGTCTTAGTTGGGTCTTCAACCTTTTTTGCATAATGGAGGATTCTATGTGTAAATTTTTATATATGCAACCACCGTAATTTTGGGTATAAATAGGGATATAAATGAACCAAGCCTTCTACAAGCTACAAATAACTCAATTTGATAAGAGCTCGTTCATGTTTATTTAATTAAATAACCAAATAAACTAGAGCATTTTTATAAAACTCCGTTGTTGAATGAACAGTTTAAACAGTTTGTTCTTCAGTTCATTTGTAATCATGAATGATATCATTTGAAGTTTATGAACAAACTAATTCAAAAATTCAATTAAGGCTTGACATAATACTAAATATAAAGCTCAATTAATGATGTTTAGTTAATCATTGTTTGAATCATTCTTTTAATTTGGCCATCTAGTCTCAACATCACTAAAATGTTTTAAAGAAGCATTGCTTTCATAAAGGCCTGCGTTGAATGGTATGGTTGGGCCTGTAACACACACAACCCATGGAAAAGGCTATTCGCATTTAAAAAAAAAATAATTAACTTTTAAAACATTTAAAGCTTTTTATTTTTATTTTTTTTTTTAAGTTCAATAAAATTAACTCGTTTATGTTTCTGAATGTGTTGCTCGTTTAAAGCTCGTTAAACATAAAATGAACCAAGCTCGAACAGAACTCAAAACAAGCTCAAATAATACATGAATATAAATGAGTTGAGCTTGAAAACTATCACAAAAGCTCAAATCAAACAAGCTCAAGCTCAAACAACCACTGAATTAGCTCTACTTGGTTTGTTTGCAGCCCTAGCCGTAAATAGACACACCAACCCTTGTATTCATTCATTCAAATTCAATCTCTAATTTATAAAGGAATCTCTCTTCTCCTCTCCCACTACTCTCTAGTTTTCCTAGTTTTGCTTGTGTTGGCTTTTAGGCTTACTTCAAAAACAGTGAGAAATTCAAGCAGTTCTCCTCCAAGGAAAGTAGCAGCACTGAAGCCCGAAAGATTTAAGGGTTCCCGTTCTTGAAAAGCTATTGCTCTGAAGCCAAAAAGGAGAAAGAAGTGTTGTAGCCGTGGACCGACGCTTTTGTTCCCGACATGGAGTTGTATCTCTAGTACTGAGAACAAAGGGAGGAGAAGCTATTGTAGGCCTTAATACTATCGAATGTGAGTAAATATGAAGCTTCGCAATAAGTTCTTACAAGGAAGCAACAAATTCTACTCCATGTTGCTGATCCAAAAGAACCGAAACACTGATGGATAGAAAGGAGTAAAAGAATTTAGAGTTTGAAATTTCTTCTTGATCTAATTCTTATAAGTTTATCAAAAAAACTAGAGGCAGTTTATCTTTCTTATGTTTTTTAATCCCATTTTACTGTAAATTGCAGCTAACCACAATCAAATTTATATTATCTTTAAATGCTTCGTCACAATTGTAGGGGTTTTAGAAAAGATATTACTTCAAATCATAGGATCCGACTTGCATTAGATGCAAAAACTGATGAAGGTTCATATGTGTATCAAAAGTAATTTTTTACATAAGATAAATCATAAAATGATTACAAAACGAAAAAAATCATCTTTGTCAATATCAAAAATGTAGGACCGTGTAACAAAAATTCCAGATGATATTACAGGAGAAATATCGAACTATACGAATGCCTCTTTACAATGGCAAAGCATTGACGCAAACAAAACATGAATGAAATGATTGAGAATGGATCATATTTTGGTTCTGACAGTTCTAGTCCAAATGATGACCCTATTAATGGTGTTGTTAAATCCTTTTTTTTTTCATTGGAAGAATTCAAGGCATATAAACCAATTCAGTGAAGATTTGGATGCTAAGATTAAATATCAAAGTTAAGGTGAAGATCACCAACAAACTGGCCATGAATTAAATATTTAGTAGCATAGTAAAAAGAAAAGCGACTAAACATGAAAATTAATTTACAAAATTATATGTGCAAGGCTTGTGGACAAATTAGTTTATATTTAACCTAATTGCCAAAGTCATCAATAAATAAATAAATAAATAAATAAAATCTAAAATTATTATTAAAATCATGTTTGGTTGGTCCCCATTATGGGGATTATTTTTGGAAATTTAAGATGAAAAGGGAAAGTCTTTTGAGAATAATGGTGGGCCGGAAAGTTAGTGAACGGACAATTTGTTGGTAATGTGTCGTGGATTTAGTTTTTTTGGGTCTCAAACTTCCACTAAAATTTTATTAAAAGAGCTTGTTTAAAAAGTAAACTCCACGTGGCGCACGTGGACTGGACACTAGATTGTGCACCGGGCGTGAAGAGAAGTCGGAATTATATTCTATGTTCTTAAAAATAGAATCCGATCGGCTAGTTCGATCATCAGTTGATTGATCGGTTCAACTGGTACAACTATGAATTGGTGATTAGTCCGATCCAAATTATATATAAAATCATTTTTTTTTAATTGTTCGAAAGTGTTTGAAACTGGCGATTTTGACCATCCAATGGTCAAACTGACTATAGGTTAGGAGAACCGTCCAATTGTCATATTGTGTGATCCAAGGGCTACGATTTCACGAATCGCGACAAAACTGTGAACCTAAAAGGCTCAATCTCGTATATCCTTTAACTTCGATCCCAAGCCCCAACCCGTTGGCTCTCTCGCATCCCAATTCGAGTGCGATTTCCCATTGCTAGCAATTTACCACCGTTTGCCAGCATTTCACTGGTCATTCTTCACATTGTTCATCGCTTGTCATCAGTACATTTACCTTATGTAATTCTGTATTTTTCTTTTCTCTTTTTGGTGTTATGCATTTTTTTTAAGTTATGATAACTATAATTTGGAAATTTCATTTTAAATCAAGAGATCGTAGTCAATATCTTTAGTTTTCTTGCGGTATTTTTTTAGTGTTATAAAAAAAGTGAAAATTTTAAAAAGTGTTGCAAAAAAACAGTTTTTATTTTTAATCTTTCACTTTTTTGTTTAGCACGAAAAAGTAGCGTAAAAAATAATGACGACAAGTGGATGATTTCAAATTAAAAAAACTAAATTACAATTATCATAATTTACAATAAATATATAACACCATAATGAGAAGAAAATAAATACGGAGTGATAAAAGGTAAAAATATTGAAGACAAACAATGGCAAACGTGAAGAACAGTGAAATACTTGCGAATGGCGGTGTACTGCTGGTAAATAGGAAGTCATACTAGAATAAGAAACCGAGATATCGTACTATAGAGGTATGGTATGTAATTATAAGATGACACGTTCATATAAATAAGGTGTCTATATCATAAATAAAGGTTACACAAAGTTACTTTTCATTAAGGTGCTCTCTCTCTCTCTCTCTCTCTCTCTCTCTCTCTCTCTCTCTCATTCTTCAGCGCTCTATTCCTTAGGCAAACCTCCCGTAAAAATTTAAATTCTATAGTAGTATATATTATAAGTAAGGATTGCAAGGATTTATGGATTGACAAGTTCATCCTTTATCATTTATAATTAACCACCACCAATTTGCAGCATTCATTGAGGTCTTTTCCGTCACTCTTCTTTTAGAGTTTATCATAAAATTTATTTTTGACTTTTTGATGGCCATCAGTTAGGACCTTCTAGTAACCACTATTTTAAATTTTTTGAAGAGAATCACTATTTCAAGTAATGAAAATTTGACTTTACATTAATTGAAGCTTTGTAAAACTCAATTTCTTAATAGCTATCACTTTTACGAGCATATCAATGAATTTCTATGCATCTTTATTTTTAACAAGTTATTAGACACCAATTTCAACCAAAATGTGTATATCGTGATGTCTATGTTGTAGATATCTTGTACTGAAATGAAAGACAATGTTTTCTACTAAGGGGTCATATGAATCACTTTTTTTCTTATATTTTTTTTTATTTAATTTTATTTATGTTTGAAACAAAATATGTATGGTATGCTAAAAATATATATAGTTGTCTTTAAATACACTCAAAATAAATACATATTATTGTGAGTATTTTAAAAAAATAAATTTGATTTATTTTTTAAAATAAAAAAAATTAAATACATTAAAAATTTCAAAAAAAACATGTTGAAAAAACAAAAGAAAACAAAAATGTTCTTGAGCAAACCCAGAATGAATAAAATGTTCAATGTTATAAAAGGGTGGGACATCCTTTAAATGGCTATTTAATTCTTCTATAAGACCTCTTTGACAATCTCTCTCTTTATTGGCTTCAATGATTGTAACTATTATGAAAGATAGTACAACTACTTTTTAAGGCTATGACACTCAATTAATAGTGGTACCACCATATGTGGGGATATATCTGATAATATTTTATCTTTTATTTTGGTCTTCTTTTAATCTTTTAATCATGTATCAATTTAACTCTACAAATTTAAATTATCTATTTTAAACATTAGAAAATACATAATAAATTTTTAGATAACTTAATAACCATTTTATAATTTCTTAACATTTTTTATCTTGTGATTCAACAGTATCTAATGGCTGCTCTCATCACATATAAAATATATGATTTTGTATTAAAAATTGTATATATAAGAAATTCAATGGCAAATGTAGAAAGGATTTTGGTCATGTATATTTTCCTTCTTTAATTTTAGCATATGTCCTTTAAATAATCTAAAGTGGCTAGCAAATGACATACTTAAAGTCACTGCCTTTGTAGTAATGAATCTTCCTATCATTTTTTAGGTTGTTTTTTAATTAAGTCCTTGATATCAAATCCATATGAGAATTATCTCTTATACCATTGATCATTTTAATATTAGCACAATCAGCCATTCATATATGATAACAAGATGATAAAGTTTTTTTTTTTTAATTTATTTGATATAGTAATAATGGTTATTAATATATCTCTAAAATTTAACCTTTTGCATAAAGCTATAAAATTTTTGAAATAATTTACAAGGTCATATAGACTTTTGTTTAAACTTACAAATAGAGCTTTCTTTTTTATCTCTTTTTAAGATTTCTTATTGAAACAATGAAATTTTATCCTCGGTATTCATATGAAAAGAAAAAGCTATCTTGACATCTAGCAATGAAGATCGATTTGATGTCCATTTGTTTAAGATATTAATATTTTAGTGCTGTTATATTTAATATTAGATGAATAATCATTAATTTAATTATAGAAGATAGCGTAATTATAAATTTAATACCTTCTTTTCTACATGTGTAAGCATTAAGAATAATGGTCTATCCAATAATGGTTATTCTTAACTTTTTTGAGATAATTTCTGTTGTTACTCTAAAACAAATGCTTCCTTCGACTCAATTTCTTTTGAAATAGAGGTGTCATTTTTAGAAGCACTATTTGTTAATTATTGGTAATAAGCACAATCATGTGTTCAAAAGATAAGGGTCGAACACTGAGATAATAGTTGACAATGCTTAACCTTCTCTTCTTTTCTCTATTGCGAAAATTTCTTCCTCTCTTCCTAATGAGTTCACTTTGCATTATTAATAACCAACCACATTCAAAACTCTTATAGCCTCTATTATAAACTTTTATGATATCCTCTATTTAAGACTTTACGGTAGCCTCTATTTTTAATTATATGATGACTTTCTTTTAGAATTTTTTGATAGCCACCATTTAAAATTTTTATAGTCACCATCATATTTTTTGAAGAGAATTTATTTTGAATAAATAAAACTTTGACTCCACACTTAAAAATAATTGATTTCTTTTGCTACAATTATTATCAATTTTAATTTTAGTTGCTCATGTAAATATAATTCAAATGTAATCCCTATATAACAAAAATTAAGAGTTCTAAGCCATTCAACATTACTGAAGATCATTAACACCAACATTTAAATCGAGCAAATTAGGCTTTCCTATAACTTGATTTAATTTTGAATCTAATCATATGTGCTTGAATCTATAACCTGCAATTTGTAGTCCAAATTAGACAGCATGATTATATATTCATATGTATATTAAAGCATATTAAAGAGATATGATATTTGAAATGTATTAAGACATATGACGTTGCTTTAATCGAAGAAGTTAGCATTACTCGTGAGAATGACTTTAGTGAGTTGTAGAGTACCAAATTCCTAATCGAGATTCCCAATGTAATGAATATAATAAATTGGTCATGTTAGGAAAATCAATAATATTATCGAGTCAAGAAAGTAGCTAAAAGGTAAATTCTGAAGAAATATTGAAGATGAAGTGAGTGTATGATCTACCAACCAGAGAGTTCTCTCAAGAAGATTGTAGGTGTTAATGAAGCAACTAGCTTTGTTGAGTCCTTCGCAAACTGAAGTGGTAAATAGATTGAAATGTCAAGAGGTTAAATTTACAAGAATGGCTACACGAAGAAGTTGCAGAAAGAGTACAAGTTCCTGGAAGGTCTCCAATTTCTCATTTAATATTTTTTGCCAAACAATCAATGAAGTGATAGTTTGATTTAGTTTGGATAATGTTGGGTGACTATTTTGGATAGCCAAAGCAAGCTTGCAAGTGGGAGTTATACATATGGAGATGCTAGCCTTTTGATAATTGGTCATGGGTACACTCTATATAAATGTGTGTGTGTGTGTGTGTACCACTTGTTCTGTCTTTAAGTTATCTTATATATATATATATATATATATATATATATATATATATATATATATATATATATATATATATATATATATATATATATATATATATATATATAATGGAAATAATTAAATTATTAATGACCACATTTAATTTTAACATTAGGAGTGTAGCTGAGCCAAGCCAACTAGTGGGTCAGCTTTGACTTGTCTCGTGAGTTGAGTGCGTGGACCTAATATGCCCAACTCATGCGAGCTCTGACTCAACCCGTTAACTCGTGAGCCGGCTCACTTAACCACTCACTTAAGAAAATCTTAAAATAAAATATACTGAAAAAATATTAAAATTCAAGACTTAATTTAAATTATTAAAAAAATTAAAAAGAGATATTTTATATTTTATGGCCATATAATTTATTATTATTTATCTTCTCATTATTTTTTATCATTTTATTATAAGATTAATTTGAATTAATAATATTTTCTCCATTTAATAATGTCGACTCATTTACACCCGTAGCTTAGCTGATATTAGAATAAATTTATGAAATAAAAATCCTTTTAGATTTTTTCTAACTTATATTTTGGTTGAATTATGTTTTTTATGTTTTTTTCTTTTATACCAATTAATAACTTCAACCATTTTCAACCAATTAATAACTTCTGAGAGCGATGAGAGCGATGAGAGCGATGAGAGCGGAAAGGGTTCTTGACGCTCGGCTAGGGTTTCTTGCCTCGTCCGACTGCGCTTGATGTTTCTCTCCTTTTCTTCTGATTTCCTCTTTTTTTCTTCGTCTATTTTCTTAAGATCCGACGTTTTTTCGCTTTCAAGATGGCCGATCTACTCAATCGACCATCCTTTTTGGATGCTCTCAAGGGTAACATGGATCAAGTATCATCTTCTTCTACTAATATTTGTTTATTTCCATTATCTTTTAGAGATCATTTTGGTAATGACGAATCTGATGGATTACTCAAGAAAGCTTCAAAGAAAAATGGAAAGCCTGCTTTAATCTTTAATGAAGAGGAAACTGCACTTCTTGCAGAACCTCTAAAGTATACTTTGATTGGTAAGTTCACTTACGCTCATCATAGGATGGAGGTTATTCGCAGGTATTTTGCTGATCTTAAACATTTAGGAAAATGGAATGTAAGACTTATCGATGGTAGGAATTTGATGATAAAACTTGAAAACGAATCTGACTATACACAGCTCTTTTCAAAAAAAGTAATTCAAATAGAAAAAGTCTATATGAAATTACTTAAATGGACGGTTGATTTTAACCCCAAAGAAGAACCACCTATTGTTCCTATCTGGTTTCGTTTTCCGGGGTTAAAATTACAATTCTATAACAAAAAAGTCTTATATTCTCTTGGCAAAATCTTTGGCACGCCAATGAAAATCGACATGGCATCTGTTAATTATAACAGGCCGTCAAATGCTAGAATTCTTATTGAAAGAGATGTAACAGCTCCTTTCTGTGATTCTGTTTGGATTGAGGACTCGGGTTCGGGCTATTGGCAATCTGTAGAAATGGAGTACATCCCACCTTACTTGCAGTAAATGTCGTATGTTTGGACATAATTTTAGTAATCGTTATATTGCTCATTCGCATTTGAAAAAGAATCTTATTAAAAACCTTAGTAAAGATATTGAGGTTTCTAATAAGGATGGTAATAACTCGCTACTGTTCTTGAAAAAGATTTTCATACTAATGATGCAAGATCTTCTAATATTGCTTGATTCAAATGTGATTATTATTCCCGATAATGTTGTATAGGATGGTCGGTTGTTTCGTCAAGAATTACCACGAGAATGGATCTAATGCTAAAGATTTATCACCCGTTGTATCGCTTCATGATTCAAATCAAAAATCCGATGCTTTAAATGAATGTAATGAGAATATAACCGTCCCTAATAATAGTAATCAATCAATCTTGTTGATTGATCCTATTAATGGAGCGAGCTATTGATAATGTGCATATGTCTATTAGTACCAAGAATAATGATTTTATAGGCGATATGATTTCGATAATATGAATGCAGAATTCAATAATGTTAACGGGATCGAGATTGAAGAAGAATGGGCGACTTAAAAATCTTCAAGAAGGAGAAAATTTAAAGGCGGTCGTGAGTTAAGCTACGTTAACCACGATGTTTTGAATGATCAAATGAATGGTATGTCTGATTTAAATGAGGTTGCTTCTACTTCTAGGGTTACTAGGGGTAGGAAAGATATTAATGATTAACTTTAATACTTTGATTTGGAATATTAGAGGTATTGCTAAAAGTAATGCCTCTAATAGGCTTAAGAATCTTATTAGAAAGCATCATTTAAATTTCTTTGGCATTACGGAACCATTAGTTAATCCCGATAATAATTTTAAATATGTTAATAAGATTGGTAATTTTCATTTCATGGCTAATATTAATAATAAGATATGGCTTTTTTGGAAAGATTTTATTAAAGTTGATGTTGTTATTAATCATGCTCGACTTCTCCATGTCTTTATTTCATATTTGGACATCTCTTTTCACTTTTCTCTTATATATGTTGGTTGTACTAAGCAGGAAAGGCTTTGCTTATGGAATTTACTTAATTCCATTGGCCCTATGATGGACCCCTGGCTGGTTGGTGGGGATTTTAATATTATTTCTTCTGTTAATGAGAAGAAAGGTGGTAATTTTCCTAATGTTAATCTTATCTCTAATTTTAATTCTCGCCATTATTGATGCTCGAACTTTTTGACTTGGGTTATAATGGTAATGTTTTTACTTGGCATAGAGGTAATGTTTTTGAGAGATTAGACGGATTCTTTGCGAATGCTTCTTGGTATAATAGTTTCATTAATTTTGAGATTTTACATCTTGCTTTCAATGCATCTGATCATACCCCTATTTTACTAAAGGTTTTCAATAATAATAATAGGAAAAAATGTTTTCATTTCAGTTTTTTGAATACCTAAATTAATCATCCTCATTTTTTGGATTTCATTAAATCCAACTGGATTTTTAATAATGTTGAGTATGTTGGTCAGAATCCCAATTCTGGGCAGAAATTATGGTATCTTCATAAGCATCTTGTAAATAAATTAAGAGATTGGAATTGGAATATTTTTGGTAATATTAATAAAATGGTGGTTGATGCTGAGACTAGAGTTAAGGATTTAGAGATCCTATATCATCACAATGTTATTAATTTTGATCTCTTTACTCAAGCTCGAAGGATCTTACTTATGCTTATTAATATTGAGGAAAATTTTTATGCTCAAAAGGCTTTCAAGTATAATTTCATTGATGGTGATAGGAATACTTCCTTTTTTCATGCTCGCATTAAGAATAGGAGAAATAGAAATTTTATTTCTTCTATTAAAAGTGACAATGGTAATGTTTTAACTATGGAGGATGATATTATTATCGATGGTATTAACTATTTTGCTAATTTATTCTCTAATGATAATAGAATCCTTGAGATGATTAACCTCGCTGTTTTTCCACATGCTGCTACTATTAATAGTAAGAATTTCACTTATATGCCCGATACTTATGAAATTAAGTACATTCTTGATGGTATGGCTGATGGTAAGGTTCTTTGGGCTCGATGGCTTTACTTGTGAAATTTTATAAACATTGTTGGGATATTATTAAGAATGATGTTACTCGGTACTATTCGAGATTTTTTTAATGGTATTGATTTGCCTAAGTTTTTCAAAAGTTCCAAGTATTGTTCTCATTCCTAAAGAACACAATATTAAAACTTGGAAAAGTTTTAGACCAATCGATATCAATATCGTTATCTCTAAAATTATTTCTAGGATTATTGTTAAGAGAATTCAAACTGTTTTATGCAATATTATATCTTTGAATCAAACTGCCTTTATTAAAGGGTAGAAATATTATTGATCAAGCTCTTATTGTGCAAGAGCTGTTATATGATCTCGATAAAAGGAAGAGAGATGGGAACATTATCTTCAAGTTAGATATCAAGAAGGCCTTTGATTCTATTCGATGGGAATTTATTATACATGTTTTGAAGGCACATGGTTTTAATCTGGATTTCTGTAATCTGGTCTATAGAATCCTTAATAATAATTACTATTCTATTATTATTAATGGTAATTCTGCAGGGCATTTCATGGCTACTAAGGGTATAAAGCAAGGTGACCCTCTTTCTCCCTATTTATTTATCCTTGCTTTGGATTATTTTTCTAGATGCATCAATAAACTTTATATTGATAATCCGTCTCTTAATTATATGCACAGAGGCAACATTAGCATTTCACATTTATGTTATGCTGATGATCTTATTATTTTTACTAATTCCAATAAAAGATCAATTAAAAAAATTTGGAAGCTTATTACTCATTTTCAGAATTCTTCTGGTTTACATTTTAATTCTGATAAGTGTAATTTTTATGGGTCTAAGTATATCAACAATTTAAAGCTTAATTGGATTGCTGACTATACTTTTTGTCACCATGTTGTTTTACCTATTAAATATCCGGGTTTTGTTTTAGACAAAATCCCTAAGAGAATTGCCTTATTTACTTGAAATTGGTTGACAAAATTAGAATGAGAATTCATTGTTGAGAAAATAAGTTTCTTTCTTTTGGTGGGCGTATTCATCGTTTTAAAGAGTATTCTTACTTCACTTCCTCTCTACTCTATTCAAGTGA
Source organism: Papilionanthe hookeriana x Papilionanthe teres (assembly GCA_022702705.1). Lineage (NCBI taxonomy): Eukaryota > Viridiplantae > Streptophyta > Magnoliopsida > Asparagales > Orchidaceae > Papilionanthe > Papilionanthe hookeriana x Papilionanthe teres. Next base: position 42,709,279 of record CM040421.1, read on the forward strand.
TGAATGTGCCCCAAGCTATTATTAGGAAGATTGAAATTATTTTTAACAGATTTCTTTGGGATGGTTGCCGTAAGAAAGGGTTACATTGGAAATGCTGGGAGAAATTATGTAAGCCCACTTCGAATGGGGGGCTGGGTTTTAGAAGATTGAATGATTCTATTAGATATAGTTATATGAAGCTTTGGCTTCATTTTAGAGAGCAGAACTCTCTCTGGGCTCGACTTCTTAAATCTAAATACTGTAATAACATGCATCCTCTTTCCAGTACTGCTACTTCTAATGATTCTTATATCTGGAAAGCTATGTTAATGGTCTCTCATGATGTTAAGAATTTAATTTGTTGGGATGTTGGTGTTGGTAGTATTTCTTTTTGGTATGATGATTGGACTACTTTAGGTCCTTTTGCTAATTATTATGATGGTCCTCATGACATCAATGTTACTCGTTAATGACTTTTGAATAACTCTCAGTGGAACATTTCTAAGTTATGCTCTACGGTTAGTCACAGGGATGTTAATGCCATTGCTACTATTCCTATTGATAATATTAGAAGGGATATTCGTAAGATTAAGAGTAAGTTTGGTGATTCTGTCACTAAAACTTTTGCTTTGGCTGATTCTTTTTCTGCTGGCTATGATCTTAGTTGGCTTTGGAACAAGTGGCTAAAGCCTTCTATTTCGTTTTTCACTTGGAGACTTTTACATAATTGCATTCCTATTGATGATCTTCTTAAGCTTAAGGGTTTAAGAATAGTTTCTAAATGTTATTTGTGTAATATTGATGAAGAGACTGTTTTACATACCTTCATAAATTGCAGATTTGCTGTTGATATTTGGATCAAGATTTTTGCTCTTTGCAGCAGACCTGATACTTTTATTGGTTATAATTCCATTCTTGATATGTTTCAAGACTGGAATAGTAAGGGTCATATGTTCCTGAATAATATTCCTGCTATCATTATTTGGTTTATTTGGATGACTCGTAATAATATAAAGTATGATGGTATTTCTTATAGTTCTTTTAAGATTATCGGGCAAATTTGTTCTTACATTGCTAAATGTTTTTCTTTGGTAGATTTTAAATCTACTAATAACAATTTTATTACTGCTTTGATAAGTAATCTTAAATGCTCTAAGAATCCTGTTAATAAGACTGTTCTTCGGTGGTGCAAACCACCTGTTCCTTTTTCTGAAAATTAATACAGATGCTTCTTGGTACCTTACTAAAGCTGGTATTGGTGGTGTTATTCGGGATTGGAATGGTCTTGTTTTAGCTTGGTTTGCTTCTCCTATGTTTGTGGCTTCGACTCCTTAATTGCGAAGTTTGAAGTCGTCGTTTTTGTTTTACTTATTGCTAGACATAAAAAATGGAAGAATATTATTCTAGAAACTGATTCATTAATTCTTTTCGATATTTTTTCCTTAAATATAAACTGCCATTGGAGTGTTATGTTACAGATCAGAAGAATTAAAGCGCTTTTTGTTGGATTGAATGTGGTTTGGTCTCATACTAGACGTGAAGGCAACATGGTGGCGGATTGGATTGCTAAACTTGGAACTAATATTCTCAAGCCTGTTGTTACTCGAGTCTGTCCTCTATTTTTAAAATCTATTATTGCTTTAGATTTTTAGACTTGTAGTTGCTTATTGATGTGTTTTTTGTTTGTTTGGTCGTGTGCGTTTTGTTTTTTTCTTTTTTTGGAAAAAGGACCCAAAATTTTTATTTTTTTGTGATTTTGTAGGGTGTGTGTGTTGGGACCTTTTTCCCGGGATTGTATTTTTTTATTGATGGAATAAAATTGAGCATAATGTGCTCTTTTATAAAAAAAAAAAAAAAAAAAACCAATTAATAACTTCATCATCATGAGGTAATATTTAGTCATTTATAAGTTGATGATTAATTTTTCCAAAGCCATAAAAAGACTTTAATTAATATTAAAAATATTAACGTAATTTATTTCTTGCTTGCCATTCAATTCACTTGTATTTATATACATAGTTCTTAAACGTTGATAAGTTACTTCTATAATATTTTAAAGCCAAATTACATATTTCAACATCTACATTCTCCTTTAAAAATTAAATATATTATTTTTTAATAATATTAAAGATTTTTGGATAAATAAATAATATAAAATTTTGATGGTAGATATAAAAAGAAAAAAAATCAAATGATATGTTAGTAAATTGCAACTAAAATTTTTAATATTATTATTTTAAAAAAAAAACTTTTGCGTTCGAATAGATTTAGTGCGCCTCCTGGCTTGTTATATTAGATTTCGAGCTGAGCCGGGCCAAAATTGAATCGAGCTCGATCTGGCTTGAAATCTAAATGTGTTGGCTTAGACTGAGTTGTTTGGATCCGTCTCAACTCAGAATTGGCTCGATCATGCTCAAAATTGCAACTAATTGGCCCAAATTGAGTTATTTGGATATGTTTGCTCGTGCGTCGTTTAATTTTAACTAGCATTTTATATAATATATATTGATCATAAATAAAAAATATTAAATGGTTACATTGCACAAGGTCCGGTTGTTCCCCTTAAAATCCTACTCAAGTTATAACGACTAGCTAATTCATTTGAAATGTTCTCATTCCCCGTTCATACCACTTTTCCCCCAAAATTCTCCTATTCTATCTCTCCTTCTGGAGCGGTGGGAATTTGCCTCCATTGACAAACTATATAATACTTTGCAACCATCACACCCTTCTTCCAATCCACCGTTTTCATACCCTTGCTTCCTTCAGAGACTTTCTTATGTTCATCGATCTCATTCACTTCCGTTCCCATCTCTAGGAATTTCAGCAAACCTCGTTTCTGTTAGTCCAATCCCATCGATTTCAAGGTTTACATTTCCATTCAATGGCGCCGATTTCAAAAGAGATGGAAGATTACATCCGGGAATCCATTGAGGATTCTGTAGGCCTCCCCATTTAGGGGAAGACACTCAAGCTAAAGCTTTTGGCTTCGGAGGAAGGCCGCCGACTCCTTCAAGATCAGAACTTTATGTTGCACGATCAACTAAGGGAGTTCCATATGCGCTTCCAGAGCTGCAAGGTTCATCCTCTCTCTCTCCTCTCTCTCTCTCTCAACCCCACAAACACACATTATTGTATTCTCTAATTACATTTTTAGCAGTTTGGTTTTAGTGCAATTCACAAGAAAGTGACTCATAATATTTTGTTTTATAAATAATGCTAAGATTGTGTTAACTATTTATTGGTTTCTTTCCCTCAAGTCATTTAGACCAGGCTAAACTTTTTGGTTAATTGTGACAGGAGGAAGCTAGTATGAACGCACGAGGTTTAAGAAAATGTATAGAAGAGAAGGAAACAATAGTCGCAAAGTTTACAAAAATGGAGAAGTACTGTGCCAAACTGGAGAAAAAGTGCATTTCGTTTGAACGTGAATTAGATAAGTCAATGGAGTTCTGTGATGAGTTAGAAAAGGAGAACCATGAACTTCGTGCTCAATTGCAGGATATCTCTTCTGTAAGTTTTTGGTGCTTTTAACTTCCAATATATCTTGCAGTATTTAATATTAAATTCTCAAATTTCATGCATCTTGCAGTTCATTAATGCTATGTTTCAAATTTCAATTTTTCATGGAATAGATAAAGCTAAGAAATAATGTATTTCTAACTGAAAATAAAAATATTAGGCTACTGTTGCACATTTTCATTGGAAAATATAGGTACGTTGTCTCCTAATCATCCATCCAATCCAAGTTAAAATGCTAATTAATTAATTTTTATTAGCTTTCATAATAGCAACTCAAATGTAGTCAAAACATTAGTATATACACTTAGCTTCGACAACCAAGCATTCCTATGTTAACATTACTATTTTTCATACATTTATGTCTTTTTATTTTCGGTCATCATTATCAACATCTTCCAAAACCCCACAAGTTGTCCTTCACAAGACTTCATTGTATAACAACGTCAAGCATATTGGTTCTTTAAAGTTCGAACTCCTTTAACCCACAAAATTCTCAATTCAAACTTTATGGGTTAATCTCATTAGCATGCTCTCACACTTCATCAACAAGATCGTGATTTACACAGTTACCATCTTTTTTTGCGTGCCTTTTTATATTATAATTAGTTATTATATTTATGATCCATGGTCAAATTTGGCATACTAAATTCAAAACATTTAAGTCATGCTCTATTACATCTTGTATTCATTTTTAATTTTGATCAAATTATTCAACCAATGTTAGCTTCATGCTATAATCGCTGAAGTCTAATTCTTGCAACAGGATAAGGAGATGCTCTTAAAAAAACTGCAAAGAGCTGAAGAGGAGGTAACAAAACTACTACTCAACTATATTTTTCTTCTTTGCTTTGTTTTTCTGTCATAGGTCATTACATCATCAGTTATCACTTTCAATTTTACATTTTTAAGGTGAAATTGCTGTATAAAGAGAAGAGAACTCTAGACGAAGAGAATAAGTGGTTACAAAGAAAGCTACAAAGAGAACAAAGACAACATAGATCTGACCACAAGCACTCAACCAGGGACTATTCTTCTAGGGTGAGAGTCTCACAACTAAGATTCTTGAGAAATGCTCCTTGCCATAACTTAAATATAACTCATTTTTAACACCATGTTGATATAAAACTATATTTTGGTCATTACATTCCTCTTATGTGTAACTTGTGAGGTAAAAAGAAGCATTTTTTTTCTTATTTCAGGGTAAGCGAAAATCGAGGCACGGAGAAAGCAATCATTTTGCTGGAGAAACCGACGTCAATCTAGACGAGCGGTTGAGACACCTTCCCCACAGCCCTCTACATCAAAATTCTCCACAATCAAAGAGACGGAAGAGGTGAGTTGCTGATCTTATTGTGGAAGATCATATGTTTCATTTTAATCAAATTTCCAATAGTTGTTGATCTTATTGTGGCACGCATAAATGTAATTATCAAAGTCTCTTGAGTGCCATGCATGTAATTTTCCCAAAAATGTAAATATAAAAGTTTAGGTGTTAGATATGAAAATACGTAGGAATTTTTGTGGCAGATATGTAAATCTTGCTGAATCCTTTTAATTACCAAATGTATCTCCACAAATGAAGATGTTTGCGCTCTCTCTCCCTCCCTCTCTCTGTATCTATCTATCATTCATTTACCACTAGAATTTAGTGCTTGCAGTAACTTCGGCCAAGATTCTGGGATTCCCCCTGGTAAATCAAACTCTAGTAGTTTTCCTCTGCTCCGATAGAATTCCTCCACTGGTTTACTCTATGTTAACCATGAATAAAAATACTCTAAATAGTTATTTTAATAATTTCAAACACAAAGAAATTATTAAACTAATACATAAATATTCATTACACAAGCAAGCTCAATCTAAGCTTGCTCAATTCAACTTCAATTTAAGTTGAGCTAAGCTCATTGATAAGCTCGTTGGCTTCAATCCGAGCAATAAAAAAGAAGCAAGATTTTCAAGTGATTGTTGAACTTCAAACCCAAATTCCCCACAGTTACACTTTAAAGAGCTATGTTTCTAATGTTATCCATTGTATCCATCATATGAGAGGTTCAGGTTTGCATATTGAAATGTAACAAAAATATCGTCTGGTGTTATTAATAACAAAATACAAAACTACTTACAATAAATTAGATATATAAAAACAATTAAAAAGGGTATTTTTAAGAAAATTTAACCCATATGAGACTAATTAAATTTGTAAATAAAAAATGGTAACTATCAATTTATTATAAAAAAGCAAACATAAATAATTATACCTAATCAAATTATAATGTTATCTATACTAAAAATAAATAGAAATTGTTTATTTCAACAGAATTAAAAACTAAAAATGTTATAAAAAATTAAAAAAAAAATTAAATTAAATTGTGCAAAATGATAATTTAGTTCATGCATGTGCGTGTGTACGTTTGTTCTTTCCACATCTAACAAATCAAGTTATAAATAATAATTGTCCCCCATAAAAATTTCTAGAAAGTAGTAATCAAATGAAAATGAGGCAAAATTCTGAAAAAGCAAGACAATGAAAAAGCTAACCTAAACGGACTATGAGCGCGTTTCAGGTGGCGATGCGGTGCTGAGCCGCAGTTTTTCTTGTTTGGCAAAATTGCGTTTTGTCTACATTTACAAAAGCTCGCAATAAATTGTGTTTTCACATTATACGTGACTAACTACGATAGGCTGCTAAAAAATTGTGTTCAGACTTTTTCAAAAACAAAGAATTTTTTAATGACCATCTCAGTTTTTGAACAAAAGCTTCTTCTTCATCAGCGTCATAGCTGCTTCTGCAAATATAACTGCAGCTACCCTAAACAGACCCAATATCATTACATGATCTCAATAGTGGAGTAAATTCTCTCTCATGCAAAAAAAAATAACCTAAATGATTGAAGAATTGGCCCTCAAAGATCCTGAATTCTGAATTGCAATGAGTGTATAATTCAAAGATTTAATCCGCCAGTAGAAATGTGAACCAAAAAAATTAAAAATAAAAAAATAATAATAATAAAAAAAAAACTTGAAGCCTATCATAAAAAATATCATAAAATCCACAAATGTGAGAAGATTTAGGATTACTTAAATTTATTAATTTTGTCATCATTATATGATAGCAAGATGATAAGATTTTTTTTTGTTTTTTAATTAAGTTTTTGATGTCAAATGCATTTGAGAATTATCTCTTATCATTGATCATTTAATATTAGCACAATGAGCCATTCATATATGATAGCAAGATGATAAGATTTTTTTTTTAAATTTATTTGATATATTAATAATGGTTATTATTATATCTCTAAAATTTAATCTTATGCATAAACCTATAAAATTTAGCAAGATGATAAGATTTAGGAGTTCTTATTGAAACTGTGAAATTTTATCCTCGGTATGCTTATGAAAAGAAAAGCTATCTTAACATTTACCAATGAAGATCGATTTGTAGAAAAAAGAAAAAATAATTATTTCGATGTGCATTTATTTAAGATATTAATATTTTTGTGCCGTAATATTTAATATTAGATGAATAATCATTAATTTAATTATAGAAGATAGCGTACTTATAAATTTAATACCTTCTTTTTATTGGAACCCCGTGATAATAAAAAAGCCTCTGGCCTTATACCTTCGGTTCACTATTTTTTTTTTCATCACTTTATATATGTATTTATTTTAATAACTTCATCATCATGAGGTAATGAGTTTCAAGCCATACATATTTAGACATTTATAAGTTGATGTTTAATTTATTTTAATAACTTCATCATCATGAGGTAATGAGTTTAATGGCACAAGGTCCGGTTGTTCCCCCTTAAAATTCTACTCAAATTATAACGGCTAGCTAATCCATTTGAAAAGTCCCCATTCCCCATTCAATCCGCTTTTCCCATAAAATCCTCCAAGTCTATCTCTCCTTCCGGTGCGGTGGGAATTTGCCTCCATTGATGGGCTATATAATACTTTGCAACCTTCACACTTTTCTTCATATTTCAATACGTTGGATTGAGGTTAAATTGCTTCTAGTTTTGCTTCTTAATTGTTATCAAAGCTCACTGAATCAAACAATAAAATCAACTAATCATTTTTTAATAAATATATATATATATATAGGCCTGTCAAAAAAGCTCATTGTTCGGGAACAGTTCGTGTTTGGTTCACCAAGAAGTTCGTGGTCGATTCGTTCGATATGAGACGAATACGAATAATTTTTTTCGTTCGGTTTGTTAAACGAACCAAACACGAATATTGATGCGTTCGTTCGTGTTTGGTTCGTTATTGGAAATATTAAATAGTTTAAAATAATTATATATAAAAAATTTATGATATTTTAAAAATAATCATATATTATAAAAATTGGTCATGTTTTAAATAATTACACTTCTATATATTATAATATATGATAAACTATTCATAACAATAATACTATTATAGTATTAATTATATTAATATGAATATTATAATATTATAATTAATATACTATACTATATAATAAAATAAAACCCTAAAAGGCTTATTCGGTTTGCTTCATTTTGAAAAAGTATTAATTATCTGATGTGTACGGAATACCTGATTAATTTGCTTCATTTTGAGGAAGTACGCTATCAAAGCTAGGGCTATCAAAAAAGCTCGTTGTTCACGAACAGTTCGTGTTCGGTTCTCCAAGAAGTTCGTGTTCGATTCGTTCGATAAGCAAATGAGACGAACACGAACAATTTTTTTCGTTCGGTTTGTTAAACGAACCAAACACAAACAGTGATGTGTTCGAACATTTCGAACACGAACACTAGCTCTGTTCGTTCGTGTTCGGTTCATTTACACCCATATATATATATATATATATATATATATATATATATATATATATATACAGGAGGTGATTTTAATATGGTTATGTCCCCCACTGAGCGTAAAGGAGGAGCCAGATGGGACACTACTCTCTCTAGTCGTTTCTCTAAAAGTATTTCCCAAGCTGGCCTCCATGATTTAGGTTACACAGGCTCTCCTTTCATCTGGAGAAGGGGTTTTCTTTATCAGAGGCTTGATAGATATTTGGGAAATCTTTGTTTCCTCAATTATTTTCACATCACTAGAGTTCAACATCTGAGTTATGCTTCTTCTGATCATAACCCCATCTTACTTACTTTAGCGTTTCAAAATAAACCTGCTAAGACCTCTTTTAAATTCCTCAATATATGGACTCAGCATGATACTTTTCTAAATTTGATTTAGCAACTCTGGAAGCCCATTAAATGTGGTAATGCATGGCACATTTTATGGAATCTTCATAAATCTGTTGCTGCAGGTTTAAGGAGATGGAACTTTGAAGTTTTTGGTAATATACACACTAAGGTGAAGCACTCCCAATCTGTGGTTGATGAGCTTGAGGCAAATATACACTCTAATCCTGATCTTCTCAACTCTCTTACTCAAGCTCATCAACAGCTGCTCACTGAAATCAGTTTGGAGGAAGAACTTATGAAGCAAAAAGCTCATGATACACTTTTTTTAGCTGGAGACAGAAACACCCGTTATTTTCATGCTACTATTAAGAACAGAATTAACTCCAATACTATTCTTAAGATCTTAATATCTGATGGGATCACTTTAACTGAACCTGATCGAATAGGAACTAATGTTGTTAAGTATTTTACTAAAATTTATACTGATACAACTCAAGTTTCTGCTGTAGATACTACCTTTTTTGCTGAGGATCTTTTGCAGGTGGCATCACTAAAACTGGCTGAAGTACCTACTGGTGATGAGATTTATAAAGCACTCCAAGATATAAATCCAAATAAGGCCCCTGGCCCGGATGGTTTCTCCTCCACTTTTTACATTCAGTCTGGGACATTATTAAGGTTGAACTTATTTCTGCAATTCAAAGTTTTTTCCTGGGAGAAAATCCCTGTAAGTACTTCACTGCAGCTATGATTGTTCTTATTCCAAAGAATAGTGATAAAACACACTGGCACAATTTTAGACCAATATCTCTCACAACAGGTATCTCCAAAATCATTAGTAAGATTCTCGTAGCTAGGTTGCAACCACACCTCTCTCTTTTAATATCCCCACAACAATCTGCTTTTATAAGAGGTAGAGAAATTACTGATAACATTTTGTTGGCCCAAGAATTAATTGAAGATTTTGATAGAAAATGTAGAGGTGGCAATCTTGTTATAAAACTTGACATCAAAAAGGCTTTTGATACCATAAATTGGGATTTTATTCTAAATTTTTTTACTGCAAAAGGATTTTCTACAGACTTTTGTAACTTAATTAAACGTTGGTTATGCTGCAATCTGTTACAAGTGTGCTAGTTAATGGAAATGCCTATGGCTTTTTCACTGCTAAAAGAGGTATTAAACAGGGGATCCCCTCTCCCCTATCGTTTTCATAATTGCTTTTGATTATCATTCTAGACTTCTTCACAACTACCAAAGCATACATAGACACACAAATTACATGCATAAGGCAAATTTTTTAATATCACATCTAGCCTATGCAGATGATGCAATTATCTTTACCAAAGCCTCTAAACTCGCTATTAAGGCTATGATTAATGTTCCGGATGATTTCCGAGTGCTTCCGGCCTTTCTTTTAATAATGCCAAGTGTCAATTATTCTTTGGTAAGCAGGTTAAAACTCATATCACCACTTGGGCAACTGATTTTACCGTTTTAAGCTCTCTCACTTACCTCTAAAGTATTCTCGTGTTAATCTTTTGAGAGGTAGGAGGAAGCAAACTCAAATGGATGAGGTGATTTACAAAATTAAAAATAGGATTGTTGACTGGAGAAATGCCTACCTATCAAATGGTGACAGATTTACTTTATTAAATAGTGTTTTATTGAGTATTCCTCTTTATGCACTACAGGTTTTCAATGCTAAAAAATCTGCTCTTGTTTCACTTGAAAAGTTATTTAATAAATTTCTTTGGGAGAATTCTGGGAATAAAAAACATTGGCTCAGTTGGCATAAGATGTGTAAACCAAAACATTGTGGTGGTTTAGGCTTCAAGACTCTTCAGCATATTGTTGATATTAATATATGCAAGCTCTGGTATAAATTTCGTATGGGTAATTCACTTTGGGCTATTTTTATGCATCGAAATACCGCTCTAATTCACATGCTTCTATGGTGGATTGGAAGAAAGGGATTCTAAAATTTGGAAAGCTATTATCAAAGCTCGTAACATTGCTAATAGTTTCATTTTTTAGGATTTAGGAGACGGGAATGTTTCTTTTTGGAAGGAGGATTGGGGGGTTGAAAACATTAAAGATCTCCAACACCATCAGGATTTGGATTCTCTTCTGGTTTCTAATCTTATTTTCAATGGAACTTGGAATGTTGCAAAGCTGAAAGAAATAGTAGGGGAAGACTAAGCAATGGAAATTCACACCATCCCATTACAAAATCAAAAAGACTTACCTATGTGGAAGAAACCACTACATTGTTCTTACAGTAAAATGCTCTATAATCATTTGCACCCCTATCCTAGATGGTGCTGGAGTACTCTTATTTGACAACCTGTTTTCACCCCATCAATTTCTTTTTTCCTTTGGAGACTTTTTCACTCACTTCTTCCTTTAGATGACATCCTTAAACTTAAAGGATTAAAATTAGCTTCTATTTGCCACTTATGTAATCAAGAGGAGGAAACTTTTAATCATTTATTTTTCAATTGCACTTTTGCTAGGAATGTATGGCAAAATTTGGGCTCTCATTTTGGCTTAAGATGGGGGGTTGAGGCCTCTATCAGTGCACTAATTAGTTGTTGGAATCACTATAATACTTCAGGAAAAAGGTTTAAGTCTTTCCCCCTAGTGGTTTTTTGGTTCCTCTGGATGTCTAGAAATAATCGTCAATATGGTGATGTTGTTGTCTCACCTTCTACTACACTTTCCAACATTCTATCCTACTATGCTAGAATTGCTAGAGTGTTTGCTGTGAACCCCACCCCTTTAAGACGTCAACTTCCTATCTTAGTTAAATGGAAACCTCCTCCTAAAGGTTGGTTCAAGTTTAACATCGATGGAAGTTGGTCCCTGTCACATGCTAGCATTGGAGGAGTTTTGAGAAATTATAAAGGCAGACTATCCTGTTTTTTCCATTCACCTGTGACTACTGACTACCCTCTAGAAGCAGAATTTTGGGCTTTTTTCTGTGCCTTAACTATTGCTGTTTCTTTCTCTCTGTCTAAGATAATTCTTGAAACAGACTCATCATTGCTCTATGCAATGCTTACTGCTACATCCCCAATCCCATGGAACCTCACCCAACTTTTTAAAAGAGCAAGGAACCTTATCACTCAACAAAATTTACAGGTTAATTATAGCTTTATCTACAGAGAGGGCAATGCTTCTGCTGATTGGTTAGCAAAACTCAAAGATATGGATCCACTGGTTGGAATCAATCCACCAAGGCAGCTCCTTATTTTACTTAACAGTGATAACTTAGATTTGCCCTTTATTAGAATTTAATTTCACTTTTCATTTTCTTTTCTTTGCATGATCTGCGAATGGTTTGGAGTTTCCTGTTTTGTTTCCATAGATTTGGTTATTATCAGGCTCACAAGGATATCAAAATATTTCTACTATTCTCGTCGCACTCTCCTTCAAATTCGGCAATTGTCACCGTTATGCTTACAAAGATGCTCGGCTGCAGTTTCAACACTTTAAGACCCCCCCCCATATCTGAAGATGATGATGGTTTCTGTTGTTTCTCTGCTTGCTTCACTGAGCTGGAACACTGGCTATATTAGTACATTACCTATCTTGCTGCCAGATTTTCCCTACTTTGTTTTGATGTTTGAATACTCTCTTTGTTCTGTTACTGCTGCTCTATTTTTTATGTTTTACTGGACTGATCTTTCTGTTAATTTTCTGTTTTGGCCTTTTTGGCTCTTTTTGGAGGTGTTTTTTTATTGTGTCCGTTGTACCGTGGGAGACGAAACCCCTAGGGGTGAGTGAGTCCCGTATTTTTTTTCTTTTTTTAGTTGGGGTTCTGTCTCCCCCCCCTTTTGTAATGTTTTACTTATTTAACACGTAGGAGCCACGAGTGCTCTTTCCCAAAAAAAAAAAAAATATATATATATATATATATATATATATATATATCTTATCAAACACATCATTTTATAAATAAAAATTCCATTTACCACTAGAATTTCATAATTAAAAAGCAGAACTTCTTACAAATGAAAGCCGAAATAGTAAAAACATCTGCCCCATCACGATATTCTGGCCAGAATGTTTCAATAACCCAAAAAAGCCGAAATGGAATTATAGATGTTCATATGGCTTTGCCTCAAAATACAATAAAACTATTACGAAAAAATAATAATTTGTAAAGAGCATTCATATCAATAAGATAATAAATGATTCTATTTGTTACCAAAAAACCAAATCTTCATTTTGAAGAGATTTTATTTAAAGAATGATTCTGGGAATGGCTTCCCAAATGCAAGTCAAATTAATTATCAAGCTTCTGCAGACTTGAAACCTCACTCAAGAACACACACATAAGCCGCTCGAATTTGAGGCTTAACACCAAAAATTATGTGCAAAATCCTTTTGGCGCTTATGTATCTGGACTTGGAGCATAGGAACCAATGTCTTTAACGAGTGCGGGTATAAGGGGCTCATAAGCGCTTAATAGTTGGCTCATAAGTGCCATTATTATTGGCACCCATATATAAGCCGGCGCATATGTGCCATGGCTCCTATGTGATCCACTCTAGTGTGGGTGCATATGCGCCCACAACTCGATACATATCCGTTGGGTGCATTGCCTCTGCTCCAGCTCCACAATCAGTCTCCGCACTTAACAATCGCCCACTCTGAGACTGGTTGCACCCAACACATGTTCTTTATATCTGCACCTTCAGCTGAATCGCGTTCATAATCATGTACCGTGGCTAACCTCGATCTCAGACTTCATGAAAACAAACTAAAGCCAAGAAAAGCTTCAGTTTCTCAATAGTCAACACATTCGTCAACATATCCGGATGGCTTTCACTGCAAATGCAATATTTAACCTTATACAAATCATCACATAAATCAAACTTTTTGTAATAAATACGTGCTTATGTATGTATTCATATATTTTACATTATATATAAAAGTATAAATATATTAGTTAATATGTCCTGATATTCTTATGTATTAATAAGGCAGAGATTCAGAATCTCATTTGAAATTTTCCCTTCATGTTGAACCCATTAATCGAGATTAATTGAACAGTCCCTGAACATAAAAGAGTTTCCAAACAAATAGAGAAGAAAAAAATAGCTAAATTCCTGCAGTTTTTGATGCCCCTCTAAACTTCTAAGAGCTAAATTTTTTAAGTGGGACTATTGCCTTGAACCGTGAAAATGATAGTGAACGGCAAGGCGTGGAAGGCACGAGTATCGTCGATTTGATACGCCATTAATAAATTTTTATCATCTAACATGAATTTTGAGATAATTTTTTGAGCAAGAAACATTCAAACATTGATTAACAGTCGTCCAAAGCTCTAATTTCAGTAAACTTATATTAAAGTTAGTCCAATCCGAGTAAAATCAAGCCCAGATCAAATCATTAAATTATTATTGGAAGATTTCAAAACACATTTGAAATATCAAACAAATGTCAAATCTAGCAAGGTTATAGTCGAATCGAGCGTCCTGACGAGAAGAATCCAGCGAACCCAATATCACTCAATTCTGACATCATTAAAGCACCAAAATGTCCATTAATCGTCATTTGTGCATCACTGCATCACCGCCAACCGTCCGATAAAAAGGGTAACTCTCCGGACCTTCCGATAAAAAATGATTCATATTCATGCATTAATTGCATCCATAATACTATAAATAGAGCTCCTCCAATCTCATGAGAGGGGGAAGAAACCTATAGAAAATCTGCGGCCTTGAGGAGAAGCTACAACTCAGCATCATAGCCGACCACCATCGACTACTGCCGACCTCCGTCGTCGACCACCGCCGGCCACCTTGTTTTTGGGCAATGAGGGTTTGAAACCTTCTAATATGATTTGCCTTGAGATTCAATCTCTTATTTTTGGGCAATGAGGGTTTGAAACCATTTTAATGATTCCTAGAAAGGATTTTATGCTTTAGTAGGATTTAATTTTATGTGGATTTATGGATTAAAACAATAAATAAGTTTACTAGAGAGACATGTTTTAAACTGCAAATTTATGAGGTGAGAATGGATTCAGTTGGGGATGAATAGAGTGAGTCTGAAATATTCTTAACAATCTTTAAATAATTTCAAGAATTTAGGTTTTGTTGTTGGATTTTTCAAAATACAAGATTTGATGGAGCCCTTATCTTGTTGACGAGTAGATGGTTGAATTTTAGGCTTTGGAGAGAGATTAGGAGTGGGAAATAATGTTTGGAAAAACTTATATGTGAATAAATGTTATTAAAATGATTCTAGAGTTCTTGTCTCTCATGGAACACTTGCTCCAACATTGATTGAGCTTATCACCATAAGTTAGTCTTATGGGTTGATTTTATAGGACATATGCCTGCTTGAAGTCATAGATTATCATTTTATGGTCATGAGACTTGCATGTTCTTGGATAGGAGCATCAGAGGTCATTAGAAGCATGATTTCAACATCTCATTGCCACATTCTTCACTCAAAGTGGTAAGTTATGGATTGATGATCCCAATAATAAAGACTTAGGTTTAGGAATCTCTATAACATAAAGGATAGCCCGTGTTTGAGAAAGTTATAGGCCCTATATCATCTTAGGACTCTCTTAATTGATATAACATGTCATGTGCCTTCCACTTCTCTGTCATTTAGTATATATTGATCATTTCATATCATCATGTAACGGGGATGGGATTTCCTTTAGTTCATTATATGCATAGCCTTCTAAAAGATTGGATGATATCCTAACCCCTTAGGCTCTTGTATAAAATAACAACAAATAACCTTTATCCCACTAATTGGGGTATGCTACATTAATTTTTTTTCTCCATTGCCTCCTACAAAGTGTCATTCATTCATTTAATTCTAATAAGTTAGCAATATTTTTTACACAATATGTCCAAGTCCTTTAGGCCTACCAACACCTTTCTTAACATAAGTTGAATCTTGAACATCTACTCTTCTAACTGAACCATCATATGATCGACGTTTAATGTGATCAAACCAGCTTAGATGACTTTATTTAATCATGTATGTCACTTGAGCTACACCAACCCTACAATAGATATATTCATTTTGCAATTTTGTCTTTATGGGTTAAGTTATTCGTGGTCCACCTAACCATTCTAATCTCCGTAACACATAACTTTGTTTTATGCTTCTATTTTAATGGCCAACATTCTACACCATAGAGCACTGTAGGTCTCACCACCATCTTATAAAATTTTCTTTTCAGTCTAAGAAGTTCTTTTCTATCACACAATAGACCCAAAGCAATACGCACTTCAACCAACCAACTAGAATTCTACTAATAACATCACCATTTATATCACCATCACTTTGAAGAATAGACGAGAGATATCGAAAATGTTTACACCTTTTAATGATTTGATTGGAAAAAATGATTGGATTTAAAGTTCACAATTTTTATTAAATAATTGTTTGCTTTTTTAACTGGATATACTTTCCCATGATAAATCATTTCATATGTTTACTGAGGCCCATAAATCGTCTATACATCATTCCCTTGTATCTGAGAGAATTAATCTTACATGATTGCTCAACTTTATTTAGACATGCCCATATATATCTAATTTTATAGTTGTATGATCTATATCCACATGCACAGTTTATTGCTTCTTAAAAATAACAATAACCAGTCAAAATGTTTAAAGATACTAATTATGCACGCTTTTTACGAATTAGAATTTAAATAATCATATAATTCCTTCTAACTCAAGTTTTAAGCCATTTTAATGAATAAAAGTAAATATTTTGTTAAGTAGGTGCCAAAAAATAAATATTAAAAATTTTAGAAATTATCAAGCCCTTGCAATCAAATCCACACTTCAACTATTAAATTTTGTAAGAAAAAAATATATGAGAGAATAGAAACTAAAAACATTATATACTATTTCAAAAATTTAAATTTGTTAGAAAAAAATTATTAAATTTACTACCATTATTAAAAATGAAAAAAAAATAGCAACTAAACATGAAAAGTAAAATACAAAATTATATGTGCAAGGCTTGTGTAGAGATTAGTTCGTTTATAACCTAATTGCCAAGTCCTCACAAAACAAATAAATAAATAAACTCTAAAATTATTATTAAAATTAGGCATGGTTGGTCCCCCATTATGGGGATTATTTTTTGGAATTTAAGATAAAAAGGTACGGTCTTTTAAGAATAATAGTGGGCCGAAAGATTAGTGAACAGACAATTTGTAGATAATGTGTTATGTGTTTGGATTTGGTGGGTCTCAAACTTTGAGCAAAAATTTATTGAAAGAGCCCATTTCAAAATTCAACTCCACATGACGTGATTCAACCATGCCACGTGGACTAGACACTAGATCGTGTGCTGGATCGAATTTATGTATGGACTGGAATACAACAGTCATACGTACATACTATAGAGGTAACATATGTAATTATATGATGACTCGTTCATATAATTAGAAGGTCCATATCATAAATAAATGCTACGCAATTTATTGTTCATTAATATGTTATTGCTCTCTCTCTCTCTCTCTCTCTCTCTCTCTCTGTGTGTCTCTCTGTGTGTCTCTCTCTCTCTCTCATCCTTCAACGCTTTATTCCTTAGGCAAGCCTCCAGACAAATTTGGATTCAACAGTAGGATATTACAAGGATTGCATGGAGTGGCGAGTTCATTTTTTTATCATTTATAACCAACCCCCACTAATTTGTAGCATTCATTGAGGTCTTTTATGTTACTCTTTATGTAAGACATTATCATAAAATTTATGTTTGAAGTTTTGATGACCATCATTTAGGACTTTTTAGTAGCCACCATTTCAAATTTTGGGAAGAGAATCACTATTTCAAGTAATGAAAATTTTGACTTTACATTTAACAATCTTTAACTTGATTCTGAATTTTAAATATATAGGTTTAGTAATTATGTTTGAACAAGACCTAATGAGACTATTAGTTGAAGCTTTGTACAACCTCAATTTCTTAATAGGTATCACTTTTGCGAGCATATCAATGCATATTTATTTTTAACAAGTTATTAGGCACCAACTTAAACCAAAATGTGTATATAATTATGCCTATGTTATAGATATCTTGTATTGAAATAGAAGACAACGTTCTTCGCTAAGGGGTCATAGGAGGCACAGTTTTTCCTTATATTTTCTATTTTTATTTTATTTTGTTTATATCTGAAACAAAATATGTTAGGTATGTTAAAAATATATGTAGTTTTTTTTTTAAATAAACTCAAAATAAATGCCTGTTATTGCAAGTATTTTAAAAAATAAAGTTGATTTATTTTTTAAAATCAAAAAAATAAAAATACCTTGAAAATTCATCAAAAAAAACATTTTGAAAAATCAAAAGAAAACAAAAATGATATCGAGCAAACCCTAATTGAATAAAATATTCATTGTTGTAAAAGAGTGTGACATCCTTTACATGTCAATTTAGAGTCTGTTTGGGGCAGCTTGTGCATTTCAGGATAAGCAGCTTATCCTGAAACGCGGCCCGCGGGTCGACCGCGGGAGTCGACCCGCGGTCTGCGTTTAGTGTAAAAAATTCAAAAGTGGCAGGCAGCGTTTTCAAAAGCGCGCGAACCAAATAGTTAGACTGTATTTTAAAAAATGTCACCGCACTTATAAGCTGCCCCAAACGGACCCTTAATTCTTCTATAAGATCTCTTTGACAAAATCTCTCTTTACTCGCTTCAATGATTATAATGTACTAAAATATTATGAATGATAGTACAACTATTTTTTAAAGCTATGACACACAATTAATAGTGGTACCACCATATGTGGGGATATATCTGATGATATTTCATCTTTTGTTTTGCCCTTCTTTTAATCTTTTAATCCTAAATCAATTCAACTCTACAATTTTAAATTATTTATTTTAAACTTTATAAAATACTAATAAATTTTTAGATAACTTAATAACCATTTTACAATTTCTTAACATTTTTTTTTCTTGTAATTCAATAGTATCTAATGACTGCTCTCATCACTTGTAAAATATATGATTTTGTATTAAAAACTGTATATATAAGAAATTCAACGGAAAATGTAGAAAGGATTTTGGTCATGTACATTTTCCTTGTTTAATTTTTTGCATATGTCCTTTAAATTATCTAAAGTGGCTAGCAAATGACATACTTAAAGTCATTGCCTTTGTATAATTAATCTTCCTAGCACTTTTTAGGTTACAATTGGGAAAGAATTAGTGTATTCGAGGCCTTATTGCAATTTATTTTTATCTTAAGAATCTTTTTTGTGTTTTAATTAAGTCCTTGATGTCAAATGCATTTGAGAATTATCTCTTATACCATTGATCATTTTAATATTAGCACAATCAGCCATTCATATATGATAGCAAGATGATAAAGTTTTTTTTTTTTTTTAATTTATTTGATATAGTAATAATGGTTATTAATATATCTCTAAAATTTAATCTTTTGCATAAAGCTATAAAATTTTTGAAATAATTTACAAGGTCATATAGCCTTTTGTTTAAACTTACAAATAGAGCTTTCTTTTTTATCTCTTATTAAGAATTCTTATTGAAACAAAGAAATTTTATCCTCGGTATCCATATATAAAGAAAAAGCTATCTTGACATCTAGCAATGAAGATCCATTTGTAGCCAAAAAGGAAAAAATAATTATTTTGATGTCCATTTGTTTAAGATATTAATATTTTAGTGCCGTGATATTTAATATTAGATGAATAATCATTAATTTAATTATAGAAGATAGCGTAATTATAAAATTAATACCTTCTTTTCTACATGTGTAAGCATTAAGAATAATGGTCTATCCAATAATGGTTATTCTTGAGTTTTTTTAGATAATTTCTGTTTTTACTCTAAAACAACTGCTTCCTTCGATTCAACTTCTTTTGAAATAGAGGTGTCATTTTTAGAAGCACTATTTGTTAATTATTGGTAATAAGCACAATCATGTGTTCACAAGATAAGGGTCGTGGAAATATAAAAATAATTGATTTCTTTTGCTACAATTATTATCAATTTTAATTTTAGTTGCTCGTGGAAATATAATTCAAATGCAATCCCCATATGATAAAAATTAAGAGTTCTAAGCCATTCAACATTATTGAAGATCATTAACACTAACCTTTAAATCGAGATAATTAGGCTTGACTATAACTTGATTTAATTTTGAATCTAATCATATTTGCTTGAATCTATATCCTACAATTTGTAGTCCAAATTAGACAACATGATTATATATTCATATGTATATTAAAGCATATTAAAGTGATATGATATTTGAAATGTATTAAGACATATGACGTTGCTTTAATCGAAGAAGCTAGCATTACTCGTAAGAATGACTTTATTATTATTGTAATGTGTATATATAATGGAAAAAATTAAATTATTAACGACCACATTTAATTTTAACATTAGGAGTGTAGCTGAGCCAAGCCAACTAGTGGGTCAGCTTTGACTTGTCTCGTGCGTTGAGTGTGTGGAGCTAATAAGCCCAACTCATGCTAGCTCTGACTCAACCCGTAAACTCGTGAGCCGGCTCACATAACCACTCACTTAAGAAAATCTTAAAATAAAATATACTGAAAAAATATTAAAATTCAAGACTTAATTATTTTATATTTTATGGCCATATAATTATTATTTATCTTTTAATTATTTTTTATCATTTTATTATAAGATTAGTTTGAATTAATAATATTTTCTTCATTAATAATGTCGAGTCATTTAATAAAAATCATTTTAGGTTTTTTCTAACTTAAATTTTGGTGGAATTAAATTTTTTTTGTTTTTTTCTTTTATACCAATTAATAACTTCAACCATTTTCAACCAATTAATTACTTCATCATCATGAGGTAATATTTAGTCATTTATAAGTTGATGATTAATTTTTCCAAAGCCATAGAAAGACTTTAATTAATATTAAAAATATTAACGTAATTTATTTCTTGCATGCCATTCAATTCACATGTATTTATATACCTAGTTGTTAAACGTTGATAAGTTACTTCTATAATATTTTAAAGCCAAAATACATATTTCAACATGTACATTCTCCTTTAAAAATTAAATATATTATTTTTTAATAATATTAAAGTTTTATGTGATAAATAAATAATATAAAATTTTGATGGTAGATATAAAAAGAAAAAAAAATCAAATGATATGTTAGTAAATTGCAACTAATATCTTTAATATTATTATTAAAAAAAAAAAAACTTTTGTGTTCGAAGAGATTTAGTGCACCTCCTGGCTTGTTATATTAGATTTCGAGCTGAGCCGGGCCAAAATTGAATCGAGCTCGATCTGGCTCGAAATCTAAATGCGTTGGCTTAGACTGAGTTGTTTGGATCCGTTTCAACTCAGAATTGGCTTGATCCTGCTCAAAATTGCAACTAATTGGCCCAAATTGAGTTATTTGGATATGTTTGCTTGTGCGTCGTTTAATTTTAACTAGCAATTTATATAATATATATTGATCATAAATAAAAAATATTAAAAGGGTATATGGCACAAGGTCCGGTTGTTTCCCTTAAAATCCTACTCAAGTTATAACGGCTAGCTAATTCATTTGAAATTTTCTCATTCCCCGTTCATACCACTTTTCCCCAAAAATTCTCCTATTTTATCTCTCCTTCTGGCACGGTGGGAATTTGCCTCCATTGACAAACTATATAATACTTTGCAACCTTCACACCCTTCTTCCAATCCACTGTTTTCATACCCTTGCTTCCTTCAGAGACTTTCTTCTGTTCATCGATCTCATTCACTTGCATTCCCATCTCTAGGAATTTCAGCAAACCTCATTTCTGTTAGTCCAATCCCATCGATTTCAAGATTTACATCTCCGTTCAATGGCGCCGATTTCAAAAGAGATGGAAGATTACATCCGGGAATGCATTGAGGATTCTGTAGGCTTCCCCATTTCGGGGAAGACACTCAAGCTAAAGCTTTTGGCTTCGGAGGAAGGCCGCCGACTCCTTCAAGATCAGAACTTTATGTTACACGATCAACTAAGGGAGTTCCAAATGCGCTTCCAGAGCTGCAAGGTTCGTCCTCTCTCTCTCTCCTCTCTCTCTCTCAACCCCACAAACACACATTCTTGTATTCTCTAATTACATTTTTAGCAGTTTGGTTTTACTACAATTCACAAGGAAGTGACTCATAATATTTTGTTTTATGAATAATGCTAAGATTGTGTTAACTATTTATTGGTTTCTTTCCCTAAATTCATTTAGACTAGGCTGAACTTTTGGGTTAATTGTGACAGGAGGAAGCGAGTATGAACGCACGAGGTTTAAGAAAATGTATAGAAGAGAAGGAAACAATAGTCACCAAGTTTACAAAAATGGAGAAATATTGTGCCAAACTGGAGAAAAAGTGCGTTTCGTTTGAACGTGAATTGGATAAGTCAATGGAGTTCTGTGATGAGTTAGAAAAGGAGAACCATGAACTCCGTGCTCAATTGCAGGATCTCTCTTCTGTAAGTTTTTGGTGCTTTTAACTTCCAATATATCTTGCAGTATTTCATATTAAATTCTCATATTCCATGCATCTTGCAGTTCATTAATGCTATGTTTCAAATTTCAATTTTTCATGGAATATGTAAAGCTGGGAAAGAATGTATTTCTGGCTGAAAATAAAAATATTAGGCTAGTGTAACACTTTTTCATTGGAAAATATAGGTTCTCTGTCTCCTTATCATCCATCCAATCTAGGTTAAAATGCCAATTAATTAGCTTTTATTGGCTTTCATAATAGCAACTCAAATGTAGTCAAAACATTAGCATATACACTTACATTCGTCAATCAAGATTTACTATATTAACATTACTATTTTTCGAACATTTATGTCCTTTTATTTCCACTAATCATTATCAAAATCTTCCAAAACCCTCCAAGTTGTCCTTCACAAGACCTCGTTGAACGACAACATCAAACATATTGGTTCTTCAAAGTTTAGACTCGTTTAACCCATCAAAATTCTCAATTCAAACTTTATGGGTATTAATCTCATTAGCATGCTCTCAAACTTCATCAACAAGATCGAGATTTACACAGTTACCGTCTATTTTGAGTGCCTTTTTATATTATAATTTGTTATTACGTTTATGATACATAATCAAATTCGGCCTACTAAATTCAGTACATTTCTGTCATGCACTTTTATATCTTCCTGCATTCATTTTTAATTTTGATCAAATTATTTAACCAAACTTAGCTTCGAGCTATATTTGTTAAAGTCCAGTCTTTGCAACAGAATAACGAGATGCTCTTAAAAAACCTGCAGAGAGCTAAAGAGGAGGTAACAAAACTGTTTCTCAACTTTATTTTTCTTATCTACTTTGTTTTTTCTTTCATCGGTCATTATATCATCAATTATCACTTTCAATTGTACATTTTTAAGGTGAAATTGTTGTATAAAGAGAATAAATATCTAAATGAAGAGAATAAGAAGTTGCAAAGAAAGCTACAAAGAGAGCGAAGACATCATAGATCTGAGCACAAGCACTCAACAACGGACTCCTCTACTAGGGTAAGAGTCTGACAGCTACTATTCTTGAGAAATGTTCCTTGCAATAACTTAAATATAACCCATTTTTAACATAATGTTGATATAAAAATATTTTTAGGACATTACATTCCTCTCATGTGTAACTTGTGAGGTAAAAGGAAGCATTTTTTTTTTTCTTATTTCAGGGTAAGCGAAAGTCGAGGCACGGGGAAAGCAATCATTTTGCTGGAGAAACTGACGTCGATCTAGACGAGCGATCGACACACCTTCCCCACAGTCCTCTATATCAAAATTCTTCACAATCAAAGAGACTGAAGAGGTGAGTTGCTGATCTTATTGGGGAAGATCATTTTTTCCATTTTTATCAAATTTTCAATAGTTTGATTGTGGCACGCCCAAAAATGTACATATCAAAGTTTAGGTGTCAGATATGTAAATACATAGGAAATTTGTGGCAGATATGTAAATCTTGCTGAATACTTTTAATAACCAAATGTATCTCCACAAAATGAAGATGTTCGCGCTCTCTATCCCTCCCTCTCTCTGTATCTATCTATCATTCATTGAGTTCTATGAATCAGACAGTTGTTAAATATTTTCTAAGCCAAACATTTCAATATGTTGGATTGAGGTGATATTGCTTGGAGTTTTGCTTCTTAATTGTGATCAAAACTCACTGAATCAAACAATAAAATCAACTAATCATTTTTTAATATATATATATATATATATATATATATATATATATATATATATATATATATATATATATATATATATATATATATATATATATATAGATAAAATTCCATTTACCACTAGAATTTCATAATTAAAAAGCAGAACTTTTTACAGATGAAAGCCGAAATGATAAAAACATCTGTCCCATCATAATATTCTGGCCATAATGTTTCAATCACCCTAATAAAATGGGAATAATGGATGTTGATATGGCTTTGCCTCATAATTACAATAAAACTATTTCACAAAAATAATAATTCGTAAAGAACATTCATACCTATAAGATAATAAATGATTCTACTTGTTACCAAAAAACCAAAGCTTCATTTTGAGGAGATTTTATTTAAAGAATGATTCTGGAGATGGCTTCCCAAATGCAACTCATATTAATTATCAAGCTTCTGCAGATTGCTTCTCATCATGATCCTCCAGATTTAGTGCTTGCAGTAACTTAGGCCAAGATGATTGGAATTTCAAATAATGGGATCGTACAAATTCAAGAAAAATTAATAAATTTATGAAAAGAAGGACAATCAGAATAACCAGAAAAGCACGTGAGAATTTTACATGGAAAAACCCGAGAACGGGAAAAAACCACCGAGCCACACCACCAAAAATTTCACGATAAAATTCAGAAAAATTTTTCAAAAAATTTGCTCCAATTTTCTCCTGCACACAAGGAAACTTACAGGACTTGCTCCAAATATTTCCTGCTTTAATCCAAAGAAGCGAAAAACACACACCGAGATCTCAAAAATCCCTTTCTCCGACACGCCTCTGCTTCACCAAGAACAAGTCGAAGAAACCTCACTCAAGAACACATAAAACCAAAAATTTTGTCCAAAATCCGTTTGGCGCTTATGCGCCCGGACTTGGAGCATAGGCGCCAATGTCTTTAACGAGTGCAGGTATAAGGGGCTCATAAGCGCTTAATAGTTGGCTCATAAGTGCCAATATTATTGGCACCCATATATAAGCGAGCGCATATGTGCCATGGCTCCTATGTAATCCACTCTAGTGCGGGCGCATATGCGTCGGGTGCACTGCGTCTGCTCCAACTCCACAAATCAGTCTCCGCACTCAACAATCTCCCACTTTGAGACTGGTTGCACCCAACACATGTTCTCTATATCTACACCTTCAGCTCAATCGCCTTCATAATCATGTATAGTTGCTCACCTCGGTCTCAAACTTCATGAAAACCAGCTAAAGCCAAGAAAAGCTTCAGTTTATCAACAATCACCACCTTAGTCAACATATCCGCGTAGTTCTCAATTGTATGTATCTTTTTCGAAAAAATTATTCATCTTCTAGAAGAGATAGAATGAAATGATACATCAACTGAATGTGTTTCGCCCTGGCATGAAAGCAACATTCTTAGCAAGATTTATAACACGCATAATGTCACTGTAGAGTTTTTTAATACCCTGCTCCTTTCTCAATTCTGCCATGAAACACTGTAGCGAAATCATCTCCTTGCTAGACGACATATATTCAGCCTACGTAGTTGAAGTGCAACATTTTTCTGCAACCTCAAAACCTAACTCACCCCTATGTTCCCCAATGTAAATATATACCATGTTGTATTTCTCCTACTCGTCTACATCTTCCAGATCTGAATCTACATATCACTATATAGTTATCCCTGCACTTCCTTAATAAAGTGCTCTTTTGAATTTTCCCCTCAAATACCTGATAATTCACTTTATCGTCTCCCAATGATACATGTCATGTTTGTTAATGTATCTACTGATCACTCCCACTGCATATGCAATATCTGGTCTTATACAAATCATTACTTACAACAAACTTCTAATTGTTGAAGTATACGAAGTTTGCTCTATTTGTGCTAACTCTGCTGCGGAGTTAGGTGGTAGATCCTCGCATAGTTTGAAGTGACTACCTAAGACAGATGCTAATTGGTTCCCTTCACTCGAGTTGAACCTCGCAGGATCTTCTCAATATGCTCTGCCTAAGATAACTTCGGTGTCCCAACAATTCTTTCCTTCCTGATTCTCATCCAGATGATCTTCCTAATTAGACTTAAATCCTGCATCTCAAACTCACTTGATAAATGTTTCTCAAGTCTCTGATTTCTCCATATTTGTCCCTGCATTCAACATGTCATCCACATACAAGAGAAGCAAGATATAACATTTACCGAAGTGTTTAATGAAGCAACAGTGATCTGTCTGACACTTCGAGTACCCATTTCTGACATGAACTTATCAAACCTCCTATATGACTGTCTAAGGGCCTACTTCAAGCCATAGAGACTCTTCTTCAATCTGCAAACCAAAACTTCTTTGTCTTAAACCATGTAACATTTGTGGTTGCACCAAGTATAACTCCTCCTTCAGATCTCCAAGTAAGAAAGCTGTTTTTACATTCATCTGCTCCAGATGTAGATCTTCTTTTGCTACTCGACTTAGCGCAATCCTGGTAGTCGTTATCATCTGCGGAAATAAATGTGTCTTTCAATCCGCCAGATCAAACAAAATGCCGTTCGATCCACTGGCTAAAAGAAGATCTCTGTGTAATCCTTGATATAGATCAAAAAAATAGCTAAATCGAAACAAAAATTGAAATCCAAGTTCATTTATTTTGTATGATATGAATCATTAGCCTCACGAGCATTTGACTTGATTTGATGAGTACAAATTACACTAAGGAACAAATAGAGTAATACTTCTTCTCTTCAGTTAAATATTTATAGTTGAGCATATAGTTATTAAAGTCATGCAGATTAAAACCTAAGAATTAGAGATATAATTTGTGTTTCATATGTAAAAGTCGCTCATCACAAAAAATCACATGACCATTGCACAAGCAAGCGAGTTATAAATGTTTATAGAAATAAAATTTAAAATTATGTTTTAAATTTGCTTAATCTAAAATAAGATAAAAATAATTTTATAATTTGTATTTGATCTCAAATGTGCCATTACATATATAGTCTAGTGAAAAATTATATTTATTGATCTGACAACCTAAATATTCGCTATTAAAAATGGGATAGACGATCTCTATCAAACTTCAAAAACCTCCAAAATATTTGGGTTTTTTTATATCTTCATGTATTCATTTTAAATTTGGATCACATTATTCAACCACAATGCAATGTTAACCTCATGCAACATTTGCAAGAAGATAAAAGAGATGACCCTAAAAAGCATGCAGAGAGTTGAAGAGGAGGAAGCATAACTGCTACTTCTAAACCA
This sequence comes from Papilionanthe hookeriana x Papilionanthe teres, assembly GCA_022702705.1. Lineage (NCBI taxonomy): Eukaryota > Viridiplantae > Streptophyta > Magnoliopsida > Asparagales > Orchidaceae > Papilionanthe > Papilionanthe hookeriana x Papilionanthe teres. Next base: position 42,736,426 of record CM040421.1, read on the forward strand.
CTAAATAAATCATAAGTGCACGATAAAATCGATGTGATTCGAACAGAGCGACACGTGAAATTTCACCAAAAAGAAGTTTCAAGCATCACGGAGTCGTTGAAATAACTTCGAATCGCAAAATAAACTGTGTGGGCGAGTCTGGGTCATCCAGACTGTTCAAATGAACCTATATGCGCATAAATCAGGCATCGTTCAATATTCATAGAGGGGTCAGTTTTATATGAAATTAATATATTCATATATTTTGCATTATATATAAATTTATAAATATATTAGTTAATATGTCCTAATATTCTTATGTATTAATAAGGCATATATTCAGAATCTCATTTGAAATTTTCCATCCATGTTGAACCCATTAATTGAGATTAATTGAACAGTCATTAGGCATAAACTTCTCATGGCTAAATTTTTTATGAGGTACAATTGCCTTAAACCGTGAAAATGAAAGTGAACGGCAAGGCTTGGAAGGCATGAGAATCGTCGATGCAGTTACACCATCCCCTTTTAGTTTGGCACCATTAATATACAGACCTTACAAGTGGTTAATTGTGAAGAAAATAAAATCTGAATTGATAAGCTATCAACAAAGTTTTATCATCCAACACGAATCTTAAAGTAATTTTTTTTAGCAAGAAACATTCAAACAATGATAAACAGTGGTCCAGAGCTCTGATTTCAGTAAACTTATAGTCAAACTGACTGGCTCGATGAGACGGATCAATTTATATCAAAGTTAGTCTAATCCGAGTCAAATCAATCCCAGATCAAGTCATTAAACTATTATTGAAAGATTTCCACATACATTTGAAAAATCAAACAAATTTCATATCTAGCGTGTCATTAGACTTGCGTCCTATAGAGTGTCATGAGACTTGCATATTTTTTATAATCACTTGGATAGGAGCATCAGAGGTCATTAGAAGCATGATTTCGACATCTCATTGCTACATTATTCACCCAAAGTGGTAAGTTATGGATTGATCCCAATGATCAAGACTTATGTTTAGGAATCTCTATAACATAAAGAATAGCCTGTGTTTGAGAAAGTTATTGGCCCTATATCGTCCTAGGACTCTCTTAATTGATATACCATATCACATGCCCTCCATATCTTTGACATTAGTCTATATTGATCATTTCATATCATTATGTAACGAGGATGGGATTTCTTTTAGCTCACTATATGCATAACCTTCTAGAAGATTGGATCATAACACAGCCCCATAAGCTCTTTTATACAACAACAAAATACCATTATCCCACTAAGTAGGGTTGGGTGCATGATTTTTTTTTCTCAATTGCGTCCTATTGAGTGTCATATTTTCATTTAATTCCAACAAATAAAGTCAATTTTTTTACAATATGCCCAAGTCTTTTTAGGCCTACCACTACCATTCCTTAACATAAGTCAAATCTAAAACATCTACTCTTCTAACAGGATCATCAGATGGTCGATGTTTAATGTGACCAAACCATCTAAGACGACTCTCTCTAATATTATTTATCTATGGAGCTACACCAACCCTATCACAGATATATTCATTTCGCATTTTGTCTCTGAGTGTTAACCCACTCATGATCCACCTAAGCAATCTCATCTTCATAACACATAACTCTGTTCTATGCTTCTCTTTTAAAAGCCAACATTTTACACCATAAAGCATTGCAGGTTTCACCACCATCTTATAAAATTTTCCTTTCAATCTAAGGGGTACTTTTCTATCACACAATAGGATTGAATTATTTTTTTCGCTTCAACCAACCAAATTAAATTCTACTAATAACATTCCCATCACCATCACTTTGAAGAATAGACCCAAGATATCTAAAACATTCACACTTTTAATGATTAGATCACCCGTAGTTACACCTCTGCAACTAGAGCTGCTACTAATAAATATACATTCCTTTCTATCCAAGGGGTACTGCTCAACGAAGGTCTTTAGACTCCAATGTAGACCTTCATAATTCAAGCTTTTCCTGAACTCTTTCACTAGTCATATCTGCAGAAGGATATCATCAGCGAAAAGCATAGACCAAGGTAAATCCTCTTGTAAACGTCAAACATTTGAATGATTTGATCCCTTCGACTCTTTTATGCTTAGGCAAATTGTCCTTGCTTCTGCAATCCTTAATTCAAAGAGATTTTTTTTTTGAATAATCGTTTGCTTTCTTAAGTGGATATACCTGCCCATGGTTCATCATTCCATATATTTAGTGAGGCCCATAAATTGTCTATACATCATACCCTTGTATCTAAGAGAATTTTTCTTACATGATTGCTCCATTTTATTTAGACATGCCTATAATTATCTAATTTTATATTTTTATGACCTATATCCACCTGCATAGTTAATTGCTTCTTAAATATAACATTAACCAATCAAAATACTTAAAGATTCTAATTATGAACGCTTTTTAGGATTTAGAACTTAAATCATCATATAATTCATAGGAACTATTGGTAAAAGCTTTTCAACTCAATTCTAAGCAATTTTAATGAATAAAGCTAAATATTTTGTTAAGTAGGTGCTAAAAAATAATTTTTAAAATTTTTAGGAATTATCAAGTACTGGCAATAGATGAGAGAATAGAAATAATTGAAATAATGAAACTTTAACTCTAGCTCCATCCTAAAAACATTATATACTATTTCAAAATTTTGAAATTAGTAAGAAAAAACATTATTAAATTTACTTCCATTATTAAAAATGAAAAAAAAAAGCAACTAAACATGTAAATTAAACTACATATTATATGTGCAAGGCTTGTGGAGAAATTAGTTGACAGTGTTATGTAATTATGATACTTAAGTTCACAGTCTAACCGTTTATTTTTAACCTAATTGCCAAGTCCTCACAAAACAAACAATTAAATAAAATCTAAATTTAATATTAAAACTTGGTATGGTTGGTCTCCATTATGGTGATTATTTTTGGAAATTTAAGATGAAAAGGAACAGTCTTTTAAGAATAATGTTGGGTCGGAAAGTTAGTGAACGCACAATTTGTAAGAGGTTTGAATTTTGTGGGTCTTGAACTTCGACCAAAAGCCCATTTTAAAAGTAAACTCCACGTGGCGTGATTCAACCATGCCATGTGGGCTGGTCGCTAGATCATGCGCTGGGCGCGAAGGAGTCGGAATTATATTCTATGTTTTTAAAAATAGAATCAACTAGTTTGACCAGATCAATCAATTGATCAATCTGTTCAATTGGTTCAACTATGAATTGATAGTTAATTCGATCTGAATTATATATAAAATCATTTTTTTTATTTTGAATTGTTCGAAACAACTTGAAATGACGGGTTTGACCATCCAATTGTCAAACTGATTATAGGTTAGGAGAACCGCCCAGTTATCATTCTGTGTGATCCAACGACTACGATTTCACGAATCACAACATAACTGTAAACCTAAAAAGCTAAAGATCTGTTTGGGGCAATGCAGTTTATTAATAAATCGTCGATAAGTTAGCTGATCTAGATAAATTGCTATGTAATAGCCTATTCCGAATTAATGCGAGTGTCTATTTGGTTTGTCCCGTTGAAAAACAACTATTTTACAGCTATTTATGAATAAATAATCATTCTGGCCTTGTACAATAATACTATTTGCAACAGAATTATCATAGCAGTATATTTAACGAGTTATTTTAAAGTTTTTATGTAATTTCTATTTGTATTTTTCTTTACTTCTTAAGAATTGGCCAATCTTGATTCAATATTTTATTTTGTATGGTGTCATGTTATATTTGGCGTAAATAAAGTTATTGCCAATGTTTTAAAAAGAGAAATCAGTAATTGAGGTGTTTTCTTTAGGGATGTGAGATTCAGGTCTTGAGACGGACCGAGGGACAAGTCTAAAAATAAATAAAATTAATAACTCATAAAATTAAATATAATTCATAATTATAAGATATGACAAATTATAAATTTAATCATTAATGATTAATTTACGTAATGAGGAGGGTTACACTTTACAATTCTGATGTTTACTATTAAAAGGATTATTTACATCCATACCATACAATTTTTAAATGTTTTTGTTGCCAATAAAAAAAAGTTTTTGCAAGCTCGGACATATCTCATTGTAGACAAAGATGAAGCGAGGCAACAGGAATGATATGGGACTTCGGCACTCGATTCTGTGATGCTTTTTGTGCTTTGACAGGACTTCCACGCTCGACAGAAATTTTTTTCCAAATGTTGGGGTAGAGGAGACGCTGGATCGATTGAACGACGCACTAGTTGAGGCCACGGGATGGGGTAGCCCTCTAAAAATCTTCTCCGAATGCGGCCGCATGATCGAACTCGTGACCGCATTTATTTTTTATTTTATTTTTTAATTATTGAGAAATGATGCAGCGAACAAATAAGCTATGCCAAACGAGCCCTTAATAGCCAAGCCCCAACTTGTTGGCTCTCTCGCTTCCTTAGTCGAGTACGATTTCCCATTTGCTGGCGGTTCACCGCCGTTCCCCATTTCATTGTATGGTCGAGACCAAATCTTCATGTTTGCCATGGCTTGTTGTCGGTAGTGTTATACATTTATTATAAATTATGATAATTATAATTTAGATATTTCGTTAGAAATCAAACGATTGTCATCAATATTTTTAGTTTTCTTACGGTATTTTTCCTTTTTTTGGTGTTATACAAAAAAAGAAAATTTTAAAAAGTGTTACAAAATAATGCCGTAATTTTTTTCATTCTTTTTTTTTTTTTTTTTTGTATAGCGCGAAAAAATATTGGCAAGCGGATGATTTCAAATGAAAAAAAATTAAATTATAAGTATGATAATTTATAATAAATGTATAACATCAAAATTAGAAGAAGAAAAAAACAGAACAATAGAAAGTAAAAATATTGAATACAAACAATAATAAATTGGCGACTGGCGGTGTATTGCTGGCAATTAGGAAGTCACACTAGAACAAGGAATCGCAACCAAAATGATGAAAATTTGGAACACATTTTTTTTAATTGCACTTATTCTTATGAGATTTGGTCTAATGTTTTTTTATTTTTTGTGATAAGAAAGAAAAATGAGGTGGGCAATTTTTCAATTGATGGTTAATTTAACTTTTGGAAGCAATTTGGTGGAGTTATGTTCTTCTCATCTATTTCTATTATTGTTTGTTGGTTTCTTTAGTTTGCCAGAAATTAATCTAAACATAAATATAAATTAATTTATTGACTTTTCTGTTCTACTTTTATTAGAAATTATATTTACCAAGTGCTTAAATTTGGAAATATGAAGAAACCTTTAAGGATGATTGTGATAAAAATGTTGATAAATTTAATATTGCGATTCCAACTTGTTGTAACCCTGTGACCAATTTGATTTTATAGAAAAACATTCAAGAGATAGTTTAAAATTTAATATTGATGGTACTTGGAACAATTTATATGCTGGTATTGGTGGGGTGTGTCTTAACTTTACTGGGAAAATGTTTATTTTGGTTTTTTGGCCCTGCTGCGGCTGTTACACCTTTTTGTGCAGAAGCAGAAGCTGTATTTATGACCCACTTCTTAGCGATTAAATGCGGTTAGTCCTACATTGAGATTGAAATGGATTCTATGGAGCATTAGAACTATTGTCTTCTTTTAATTGAGTTGTCTGGGTGGTGCAGTCTTTTTTGGTCGTTACCCCCTATTATTTATTTTTGTTGAATAAAATTTCTTTCAGGATTAGTTAAAAAAAAAACAAGGAAGCAAGAAGCCAATGAGTTCGCGATTGGGAGCGAATTTTAGGGATTTACGGTGATTTAGCAATAATATATATATATATATATATATATATATATATATATATATATATATATATATATATATATATATATATATATCTATATTATATGGCATTTATGTAAATTCCTATAAGTTTAATTCATTTTTAGGGATATGGTTCAGACTGAAGAGTCTCAAATGAGTTCCAAAGATGTATCGAGCCCCCAATTTTTTATTTAATTGTTATCAAAATTCTACTATAATTTTATTTATATTTTATATTCCAATTAGATATTTATATTTATTTCATACCACAATTTTTATTTTATTGATGCTATTTAGTAATTCAAAAATAATAAAATTATATATTGCCGAAACTGAAGGCTGAAATTCAAAAAACTATCAAAACAACATAAATTCAATTTAACAAAGCCAATGATATAAGATTCACTATGGCCTACATGCGGCCTATGTTAGTCTCCATTCAATGAAACTAAGCAATAATTCTTGGAAATTAACTGAGACTTGGCAACTAATCAACCCATAAAGATATCCGATCTGACGACCACCAGACTCACAGCCACCCAACTTAATAGACGACCGGCCTAGTGGCCACTCGACCACATCTATTGGCCCCACGGATCGAATTTATGTATGGACTGGAATACAACGGCCATACGAACAAATTATAGAGGCACCATATGTAATTATATGATGACTCGTTCATATAAATAGAGGGTTAATCTCTTATTTTCTCTATTGTGAGAATTTCTTCCTCTATTTCATTCTTTCTCCCCACATCTCTCCATCTCTTACTTATTTATGATTGTTAGATATTATATAAATAAGGATTATATGAGTTTATATATAATGACTTCACATTGCAATATTAATAACCATCCACATTCAAAGCTCTTATAGCCTATATTAAGAGTTCTAAGCCATTCAACATTATTGAAGATCCTTAACACCAACCTTTAAATCGAGTTAATTAGCCTTTTGATAATTTGTTATGGGTAGGGTGTTCACCATGACCAACTTTAGAGACTTGATCCAAGTAGTGAAAGTTATTCTAAAGTCAAATGTGTACCCTCTATATATATATATATAATTAATGGAAAAAAGTTAAATTATTAATGACCACATTTAATTTTAACATTAGGAGCGTAGCTGAGCCAAGCCAACTAGTGGGTCAGCTTTGACTTGTCTCGTGAGTTGAGTACGTGGAGCTAATAAGGCCAACTCATGCCAGCTCTGACTCAACCCGTTAACTCGTGATCCGGCTCACTTAACCACTCACTTAAGAAAATCTTAAAATAAAATATAATGAAAAAATATTAAAATTCAAGACTTAATTTAAATCATTTAAAAAATTAAAAAGAGATATTTTATATTTTATGACCATGTAATTTATTATTATTTATCTTCTAATAATTTTTTGTCATTTTATTATAAGATTAGTTTGAATTAATTATATTTTCTCTATTTAATAGTCATGAAATTAAGGTCGAGCTCAAGCTTGTACATGATTTTAAGCTCGTAGAATTAAGCTCGACTCATTTACACCCGTAGTTGATATTTAGACATTTATAAGTTGATGATTTATTTTCCCAAAGCCTTAAAAAGTCATTATTTAACATTACTAACGTAATTCACTCGTATTTATATACCTAGTTGTTAAACGTTGATAAGTTGCTTATATATTATTCTAAAGCCATAATACATATTTGAACATGTACATTCTCTTTTAAAAATATAATATTATTATTTTTTTTAATAATATTAAAGATTTATGTCAAACATAAATAAATATAAAATTTTGATGGTAGATATAAAAAGAAAAAAAAAATCAAATGATATGTTAGTAAATTGCAACTAAAATCTTTAATATTATTATTAAAAAAAAAAAAAAACTTTTGCGTTCGAATAAATTTAGTGCACCTCCTGGCTTGTTATATTAGATTTCGAGCTAAGCCGGGCCAAAATTGAATCGAGCTCGATCTAGCTCGAAATCTAAATGCGTTGGCTTAGACTAAGTTATTTGGATCCGTTTCAACTCAGAATTGGCTCGATCCTGCTCAAAATTGCTACTAATTGGAGGAGAACTTTGATAAGAAAAAAAACTTTGGTAACATTTATTTATAACCCTAGTTGTTAAACTTTGATAAGTTACTTCTATAATATTTTAAAGCCAAAATACATATTTGAACATGTATATTCTCTTTTAAAAATGTAATATTATTATTTTTTAATAATATTAAAGATTTATGTGCAAAATAAATAATATAAAATTTTGATGGTAGATATGAAAAGAAAAAAAAATTAAATGATATGTTAGTAAATTGCAACTAAAATCTTTAATATTATTATTAAAAAAAAAAAACTTTTGCGTTCGAATAGATTTAGTTCGCCTCCTGGCTTGTTATATTAGATTTCGAGCCGAGCCGGGCCAAAATTGAATCGAGCTCGATCTGGCTCGAAATCTAAATGCGTTGGCTTAGACTGAGTTGTTTGGATCCGTTTCAACTCAGAATTGGCTCGATCCTGCTCAAAATTGCAACTAATTGGCCCAAATTGAGTTATTTGGATATGATTGCTCGTGCGTCGTTTAATTTTAACTAGCATTTTATATAATTTATATTGATCATAAATAAAAAATATTAAAAAGGTACATGGCACAAGGTCCGGTTGTTTCCCTTAAAATCCTACTCAAGTTATAACGACTAGCTAATTCATTTGAAATTTTCTCATTCCCCGTTCATACCACTTTTCCCCCAAAATTCTCCTATTCTATCTCTCCTTCTGGAGCGGTGGGAATTTGCCTCCATTGACAAACTATATAATACTTTGCAACCTTCACACCCATCTTCCAATCCACTGTTTTCATACCCTTGCTTCCTTCAGAGACTTTCTTCTGTTCATCGATCTCATTCACTTGCGTTCCCATCTCTAGGAATTTCAGCAAACCCCGTTTCTGTTAGTCCAATCCCATCGATTTCAAGGTTTACATCTCCATTCAATGGCGCCGATTTCAAAAGAGATGGAAGATTACATCCGGGAATCCATTGAGGATTCTGTAGGCCTCCCCATTTCGGGGAAGACACTCAAGCTAAAGCTTTTGGCTTCGGAGGAAAGCCGCCGACTCCTTCAAGATCAGAACTTTATGTTGCACGATCAACTAAGGGAGTTCCATATGCGCTTCCAGAGCTGCAAGGTTCATCCTCTCTCTCTCCTCTCTCTCTCTCTCAACCCCACAAACACACATTATTGTATTCTCTAATTACATTTTTAGCAGTTTGGTTTTAGTGCAATTCACAAGAAAGTGACTCATAATATTTTGTTTTATGAATAATGCTAAGATTGTGTTAACTATTTATTGGTTTCTTTCCCTAACTCATTTAGACCAGGCTAAACTTTTTGGTTAATTGTGACAGGAGGAAGCGAGTATGAACGCACGAGGTTTAAGAAAATGTATAGAAGAGAAGGAAATAATAGTCGCAAAGTTTACAAAAATGGAGAAGTACTGTGCCAAACTGGAGAAAAAGTGCATTTCGTTTGAACGTGAATTAGATAAGTCAATGGAGTTCTGTGATGAGTTAGAAAAGGAGAACCATGAACTTCGTGCTCAATTGCAGGATATCTCTTCTGTAAGTTTTTGGTGCTTTTAACTTCCAATATATCTTGCAGTATTTAATATTAAATTCTCAAATTTAATGCATCTTGCAGTTCATTAATGCTATGTTTCAAATTTCAATTATTCATGGAATAGATAAAGCTGAGAAATAATGTATTTCTAACTGAAAATAAAAATATTAGGCTACTGTTGCACATTTTCATTGGAAAATATAGGTACGTTGTCTCCTAATCATCCATCCAATCCAAGTTAAAATGCTAATTAATTAATTTTTATTAGCTTTCATAATAGCAACTCAAATGTAGTCAAAACATTAGTATATACACTTAGCTTCGACAACCAAGCATTCCTATGTTAACATTACTATTTTTCATACATTTATGTCTTTTTATTTTCGGTCATCATTATCAACATCTTCCAAAACCCCACAAGTTGTCCTTCACAAGACTTCATTGTATAACAACGTCAAGCATATTGGTTCTTTATAGTTCGAACTCCTTTAACCCACAAAATTCTCAATTCAAACTTTATGGGTTAATCTCATTAGCATGCTCTCACACTTCATCAACAATATCGTGGTTTACACAGTTACCGTCTTTTTTTGCGTGCCTTTTTATATTATAATTAGTTATTATATTTATGATCCATGGTCAAATTTGGCATACTAAATTCAAAACAGTTAAGTCATGCTCTATTACATCTTGTATTCATTTTTAATTTTGATCAAATTATTCAACCAATGTTAGCTTCATGCTATAATCGCTGAAGTCTAATTCTTGCAACAGGATAAGGAGATGCTCTTAAAAAAACTGCAAAGAGCTGAAGAGGAGGTAACAAAACTGCTACTCAACTATATTTTTCTTCTTTGCTTTGTTTTTTTGTCATAGGTCATTACATCATCAGTTATCACTTTCAATTTTACATTTTTAAGGTGAAATTGCTGTATAAAGAGAAGAGAACTCTAGACGAAGAGAATAAGTGGTTACAAAGAAAGCTACAAAGAGAACAAAGACAACATAAATCTGACCACAAGCACTCAACCAGGGACTATTCTTCTAGGGTGAGAGTCTCACAACTAAGATTCTTGAGAAATGCTCCTTGCCATAACTTAAATATAACTCATTTTTAACACCATGTTGATATAAAACTATATTTTGGTCATTACATTCCTCTTATGTGTAACTTGTGAGGTAAAAAGAAGCATTTTTTTTCTTATTTCAGGGTAAGCGAAAATCGAGGCACGGAGAAAGCAATCATTTTGCTGGAGAAACCGACGTCAATCTAGACGAGCGATCGAGACACCTTCCCCACAGCCCTCTACATCAAAATTCTCCACAATCAAAGAGACGGAAGAGGTGAGTTGCTGATCTTATTGTGGAAGATCATATGTTTCATTTTAATCAAATTTCCAATAGTTGTTGATCTTATTGTGGCACGCATAAATGTAATTATCAAAGTCTCTTGAGTGCCATGCATGTAATTTTCCCAAAAATGTATATATAAAAGTTTAGGTGTTAGATATGAAAATACGTAGGAATTTTTGTGGCAGATATGTAAATCTTGCTGAATCCTTTTAATTACCAAATGTATCTCCACAAATGAAGATGTTTGCGCTCTCTCTCCCTCCCTCTCTCTGTATCTATCTATCATTCATTGAGTTCTATGATTCAGACATTTTGTTAAATATTTTCTAAGCCAAACATTTCAATGTGTTGGATTGAGGTGATATTGCTTCTAGTTTTGCGTCTTAATTGTGATCAAAGCTCACTGAATCAAACAATAAAATCAACTAATCATTTTTTTAATATATATATCTTAACAAACACATCCTTATATATATAAAAAAAAAATTCCATTTACCACTAGAATTTCATAATTAAAAGGCAGAACTTCTTTCAAATGAAAGCCAAATGATAAAAACATCTGCCTCATCACAATATTCAGGCCAGAATGTTTTTATCACCCAAAAACTTGGGCATAATGGCTTTTGCCTCAAAAAAAACAATATTGCTGTGCGATCAATAGAACTATTACACAAAAATAATAATTCTTAAAGAGCATTCGTACCAATACTATAATAAATAATTCTATTGGTTGCGAGAAAACCGACGCCTCATTTTGAGGAGATTTTATTTAAAGAATGATTCTGGAGATAGCTTCCCAAATGCAACTCAAATTAATTATCAAGCTGCTGCATATTGCTTCTCATCAGGATCCTCCAGATTTAGTGCTTGCAGTAACTTCGGCCAAGATTCTGGGATTCCCCCTGGTAAATCAAACTCCAGTAGTTTTCCTCTGCTCCGATAGAATTCCTCCACTGGTTTACTCTATGTTAACCATGAATAAAAATACTCTAAATAGTTATTTTAATAATTTCAAACACAAAGAAATTATTAAACTAATACATAAATATTCATTACACAAGCAAGCTCAATCTAAGCTTGCTCAATTCAACTTCAATTTAAGTTGAGCTAAGCTCATTGATAAGCTCGTTGGCTTCAATCCGAGCAATAAAAAAGAAGCAAGATTTTCAAGTGATTGTTGAACTTCAAACCCAAATTCCCCACAGTTACACTTTAAAGAGCTATGTTTCTATTGTTATCCATTGTATCCATCATATGAGAGGTTCAGGTTTGCATATTGAAACGTAACAAAAATATCGTCTGGTGTTATTAATAACAAAATACAAAACTACTTACAATAAATTAGATATATAAAAACAATTAAAAAGGATATTTTTAAGAAAATTTAACCCATATGAGACACAAATTAAAATTGTAAATATAAAATGGTAACTATCAATTTATTATAAAAAAGCAAACATAAATAATTATACCTAATCAAATGATAATGTTATCTATACTAAAAATAAATAGAAATTGTTAATTTCAAGAGAATTAAAAACTAAAAATGTTATCAAAAATTAAAAAAATAAATTAAATTGTGCAAAATGATAATTTAGTTCATGCATGTGCGTGTGTATGTTTGTTCTTTCCACAACTAACACATCTAACAAATCAAGTTAGAAATAATAATTGTCCCCCATAAAAATTTCTAGAAAGTAGTAATCAAATGAAAATGAGGCAAAAATCTGAAAACAATGAAAAATAACCTAAATGATTGAAAAACCCTAAACGGACTATGAGCGCGTTTCAGGTGGCGATGCGGTGCTGAGCCGTAGTTTTTCTTGTTTGGCAAAATTGCGTTTTGTCTACATTTACAAAAAACTGCAGCTGAAAGCTGTGTTTTCACACCATACATGACTAACTGCAATGGCTGCTAAAAAATTGTGTTCCGACTTTTTCAAAAACAAAGAATTTTTTTAATGACCATCTCAGTTTTTGAACAAAAGCTTCTTCTTCATCAGCGTCATAGCTGCTTCTTCAAATATAACTGCAGCTACCCTAAACAGACCCAATATCATTACATGATCTCAATAGTGGAGTAAATTCTCTCTCATGCAAATAAAATAACCTAAATGATTGAAGAATTGGTCCTCAAAGATCCTGAATTCTGAATTGCAATTAGTGTATAATTCAAAGATTTAATCCGCCAGTAGAAATGTGAACCAAAAAAATAAAAAATAAAAAAATAATAATAATAAAAAAAAAACTTGAAGCCTATCATAAAAAATATCATAAAATCCACAAATGTGAGAAGCTTTAGGATTACTTAAATTTATTAATTTTGTCATCATTAGTTCAAGCTTTGTATTTATTATTTAATTTTATACATAAAATAGAGCCATTAGAAGATAACAAATTAATAAATATTGAAGATGATTTTAAGGAGAAATAAAACTAGGCAACTTAGCATTTGAATATTAATTACTTGCATTGTCTAAAAAACTTTCAAAACCTCCGATTCAAAACCAATTTAGTTATGAGGCCCTAGAAGAATAGTTCAAAACCTATGCTTTTTGTTGATCTTTCAAAACCCATGCCATAATAGATTGAAATTTGAATTTTGAAAATTAACATTTCAAAACCTAATTAAATGTGGTTTCAAATTGCATTTGTTTAGAGTGTCCATTTGACTATATTACTGGCTTTTTAAAATGTCTTAGTTGGGTCTTCAACCTTTTTTGCATAATGGAGGATTCTATGTGTAAATTTTTATATATGCAACCACCGTAATTTTGGGTATAAATAGGGATATAAATGAACCAAGCCTTCTACAAGCTACAAATAACTCAATTTGATAAGAGCTCGTTCATGTTTATTTAATTAAATAACCAAATAAACTAGAGCATTTTTATAAAACTCCGTTGTTGAATGAACAGTTTAAACAGTTTGTTCTTCAGTTCATTTGTAATCATGAATGATATCATTTGAAGTTTATGAACAAACTAATTCATAAATTCAATTAAGGCTTGACATAAAACTAAATATAAAGCTCAATTAATGATGTTTAGTTAATCATTGTTTGAATCATTATTTTAATTTGGCCATCTAGTCTCAACATCACTAAAATATTTTAAAGAAGCATTGCTTTCATAAAGGCCTGCGTTGAATGGTATGGTTGGGCTTGTAACACACACAACCCATGGAAAAGCCTATTCGCATTTAAAAAAAAAAATAACTTTTAAAACATTTAAAGCTTTTTTTTTTTTTTTAAGTTCAATAAAATTAACTCGTTCAGGCTCAACAGGCTCCATTTAATAAGGCTCGTTTATGTTTCTGAATGTGTTGCTCGTTTAAAGCTCGTTAAACATAAAATGAACCAAGCTCGAACAGAACTCAAAACAAGCTCAAATAATACATGAATATAAATGAGTTGAGCTTGAAAACTATCACAAAAGCTCAAATCAGCTCAAGCCAAACTTAAAACATACTTTTGGTAAACAAGCTCAAGCTCAAACAACCACTGAATTAGCTCTACTTGGTTTGTTTGCAGCCCTAGCCGTAAATAGACACACCAACCCTTGTATTCATTCATTCAAATTCAATCTCTAATTTATAAAGGAATCTTTCTCTTCTCCTCTCCCACTACTCTCTAGTTTTCCTAGTTTTGCTTGTGTTGGCTTTTAGGCTTACTTCAAAAACAGTGAGAAATTCAAGCAGTTCTCCTCCAAGGAAAGTAGCAGCACTGAAGCCCGAAAGATTTAAGGGTTCCCGTTCTTGAAAAGCTATTGCTCTGAAACCAAAAAGGAGAAAGAAGTGTTGTAGCCGTGGACTGACGCTTTTGTTCCTGACATGGAGTTGTATCTCTAGTACTGAGAACAAAGGGAGGAGAAGCTATTGTAGGCCTTAATACTATCGAATGTGAGTAAATATGAAGCTTTGCAATAAGTTCTTACAAGGAAGCAACAAATTCTACTCCATGTTGCTGATCCAAAAGAACCAGAAACACTGATGGATAGAAAGGAGTAAAAGAATTTAGAGTTTGAAATTTCTTCTTGATCTAATTCTTATAAGTTTATCAAAAAAACTAGAGGCAGTTTATCTTTCTTATGTTTTTTAATCCCATCTTACTGTAAATTGCAGCTAACCACAATCAAATTTATATTATCTTTAAATGCTTCGTCACAATTGTAGGGGTTTTAGAAAAGATATTACTTCAAATCATAGGATCCGACTTGCATTAGATGCAAAAACTGATAAAGGTTCATATGTGTATCAAAAGTAATTTTTTACATAAGATAAATCATAAAATGATTACAAAACGAAAAAAATCATCTTTGTCAATATCAAAAATGTAGGACCGTGTAACAAAAATTCCAGATGATATTACAGGAGAAATATCGAACTATACGAATGCCTCTTTACAATGGCAAAGCATTGACGCAAACAAAACATGAATGAAATGATTGAGAATGGATCATATTTTGGTTCTGACAGTTCTAGTCCAAATGATGACCCTATTAATGGTGTTGTTAAATCCTTTTTTTTTTCATTGGAAGAATTCAAGGCATATAGACCAATTCAGTGAAGATTTGGATGCTAAGATTAAATATCAAAGTTAAGGTGAAGATCACCAACAAACTGACCATGAATTAAATATTTAGTAGCATAGTAAAAAGAAAAGCGACTAAACATGAAAATTAATTTACAAAATTATATGTGCAAGGCTTGTGGACAAATTAGTTTATATTTAACCTAATTGCCAAAGTCATCAATAAATAAATAAATAAATAAATAAAATCTAAAATTATTATTAAAATCATGTTTGGTTGGTCCCCATTATGGGGATTATTTTTGGAAATTTAAGATGAAAAGGGAAAGTCTTTTGAGAATAATGGTGGGCCGGAAAGTTAGTGAACGGACAATTTGTTGGTAATGTGTCGTGGATTTGGTTTTTTTGGGTCTCAAACTTCCACTAAAATTTTATTAAAAGAGCTTGTTTAAAAAGTAAACTCCACGTGGCGCACGTGGACTGGACACTAGATTGTGCACCGAAGCGTGAAGAGAAGTCGGAATTATATTCTATGTTCTTAAAAATAGAATCCGATCGGCTAGTTCGATCATCAGTTGATTGATCGGTTCAACTGGTACAACTATGAATTGGTGATTAGTCCGATCCAAATTATATATAAAATCATTTTTTTTTAATTGTTCGAAAGTGTTTGAAACTGGCGATTTTGACCATCCAATGGTCAAACTGACTATAGGTTAGGAGAACCGTCCAATTGTCATATTGTGTGATCCAAGGGCTACGATTTCACGAATCGCGACAAAACTGTGAACCTAAAAGGCTCAATCTCGTATATCCTTTAACTTCGATCCCAAGCCCCAACCCGTTGGCTCTCTCGCATCCCAATTCGAGTGTGATTTCCCATTGCTAGCAATTTACCACCGTTTGCCAGCATTTCACTGGTCATTCTTCACATTGTTCATCGCTTGTCATCAGTACATTTACCTTATGTAATTCTGTATTTTTCTTTTCTCTTTTTGATGTTATGCATTTTTTTTAAGTTATGATAACTATAATTTGGAAATTTCATTTTAAATCAAGAGATCGTAGTCAATATCTTTAGTTTTCTTGCGGTGTTTTTTTGGTGTTATAAAAAAAGTGAAAATTTTAAAAAGTGTTGCAAAAAAAACAGTTTTTATTTTTAATCTTTCACTTTTTTGTTTAGCACGAAAAAATAGCGTAAAAAATAATGACGACAAGTGGATGATTTCAAATTAAAAAAACTAAATTACAATTATCATAATTTACAATAAATATATAACACCATAATGAGAAGAAAATAAATACGGAGTGATAAAAGGTAAAAATATTGAAGACAAACAATGGCAAACGTGAAGAACAGTGAAATACTTGCGAATGGCGGTGTACTGCTGGTAAATAGGAAGTCATACTAGAATAAGAAACCGAGATATCGTACTATAGAGGTATGGTATGTAATTATAAGATGACACGTTCATATAAATAAGCGTGTCTATATCATAAATAAAGGTTACACAAAAGTTACTTTTCATTAAGCGTGCTCTCTCTCTCTCTCTCTCTCTCTCTCTCTCTCTCTCTCTCTCTCTCTCTCTCTCTCTCTCATTCTTCAGCGCTCTATTCCTTAGGCAAACCTCCCGTAAAAATTTAAATTCTATAGTAGTATATATTATAAGTAAGGATTGCAAGGATTTATGGATTGACAAGTTCATCCTTTATCATTTATAATTAACCACCACCAATTTGCAGCATTCATTGAGGTCTTTTCCGTCACTCTTCTTTTAGAGTTTATCATAAAATTTATTTTTGACTTTTTGATGGCCATCAGTTAGGACCTTCTAGTAACCACTATTTTAAATTTTTTGAAGAGAATCACTATTTCAAGTAATGAAAATTTGACTTTACATTAATTGAAGCTTTGTAAAACTCAATTTCTTAATAGCTATCACTTTTACGAGCATATCAATGAATTTCTATGCATCTTTATTTTTAACAAGTTATTAGACACCAATTTCAACCAAAATGTGTATATCGTGATGCCTATGTTGTAGATATCTTGTACTGAAATGAAAGACAATGTTTTCTACTAAGGGGTCATATGAATCACTTTTTTCTTATATTTTTTTTTATTTAATTTTATTTATGTTTGAAACAAAATATGTATGGTATGCTAAAAATATATATAGTTGTCTTTAAATACACTCAAAATAAATACATATTATTGTGAGTATTTAAAAAAAATAAATTTGATTTATTTTTTAAAATAAAAAAAATTAAATACATTAAAAATTTCAAAAAAAACATGTTGAAAAAACAAAAGAAAACAAAAATGTTCTTGAGCAAACCCAGAATGAATAAAATGTTCAATGTTATAAAAGGGTGGGACATCCTTTAAATGGATATTTAACTCTTCTATAAGACCTCTTTGACAATCTCTCTCTTTATTGGCTTCAATGATTGTAATGTACTAAACTATTATGAAAGATAGTACAACTACTTTTTAAGGCTATGACACTCAATTAATAGTGGTACCACCATATGTGGGGATATATCTGATAATATTTTATCTTTTATTTTGGTCTTCTTTTAATCTTTTAATCATGTATCAATTTAACTCTACAAATTTAAATTATCTATTTTGAAATTTAGAAAATACTAGTAAATTTTTAGATAACTCAATAACCATTTTACAATTTCTTAACATTTTTTTCTTGTAATTCAACAATATCTAATGACTGCTCTCATCATTTATAAAATATATGATTTTGTATTAAAAATTGTATATATAAGAAATTCAATGGCAAATGTAGAAAGGATTTTGGTCATGTATATTTTCCTTCTTTAATTTTAGCATATGTCCTTTAAATAATCTAAAGTGGCTAGCAAATGACATACTTAAAGTCACTGCCTTTGTAGTAATGAATCTTCCTATCATTTTTTAGGTTGTAATTGGGAAAGATTTAGTGTATTGGAGGCCATATTGCAATCTATTTTTATCTTAAGAATCTTTTTTGTTTTTTAATTAAGTCCTTGATATCAAATCCATATGAGAATTATCTCTTATACCATTGATCATTTTAATATTAGCACAATCAGCCATTCATATATGATAACAAGATGATAAAGTTTTTTTTTTTTTAATTTATTTGATATAGTAATAATGGTTATTAATATATCTCTAAAATTTAACCTTTTGCATAAAGCTATAAAATTTTTGAAATAATTTACAAGGTCATATAGACTTTTGTTTAAACTTACAAATAGAGCTTTCTTTTTTATCTCTTTTTAAGATTTCTTATTGAAACAATGAAATTTTATCCTTGGTATTCATATGAAAAGAAAAAGCTATCTTGACATCTAGCAATGAAGATCGATTTGATGTCCATTTGTTTAAGATATTAATATTTTAGTGCTGTTATATTTAATATTAGATGAATAATCATTAATTTAATTATAGAAGATAGAATAATTATAAATTTAATACCTTCTTTTCTACATGTGTAAGCATTAAGAATAATGGTCTATCCAATAATGGTTATTCTTAACTTTTTTGAGATAATTTCTGTTGTTACTCTAAAACAAATGCTTCCTTCGACTCAATTTCTTTTGAAATAGAGGTGTCATTTTTAGAAGCACTATTTGTTAATTATTGGTAATAAGCACAATCATGTGTTCAAAAGATAAGGGTCGAACACTGAGATAATAGTTGACAATGCTTAACCTTCTCTTCTTTTCTCTATTGCGAAAATTTCTTCCTCTCTTCCTAATGAGTTCACTTTGCATTATTAATAACCAACCACATTCAAAACTCTTATAGCCTCTATTATAAACTTTTATGATATCCTCTATTTAAGACTTTACGGTAGCCTCTATTTTTAATTATATGATGACTTTCTTTTAGAATTTTTTGATAGCCACCATTTAAAATTTTTATAGTCACCATCATATTTTTTGAAGAGAATTTATTTTGAATAAATAAAACTTTGACTCCACACTTAAAAATAATTGATTTCTTTTGCTACAATTATTATCAATTTTAATTTTAGTTGCTCATGTAAATATAATTCAAATGTAATCCCTATATAACAAAAATTAAGAGTTCTAAGCCATTCAACATTACTGAAGATCATTAACGCCAACCTTTAAATCGAGCAAATTAGGCTTTCCTATAACTTGATTTAATTTTGAATCTAATCATATGTGCTTGAATCTATAACCTGCAATTTGTACTCCAAATTAGACAACATGATTATATATTCATATGTATATTAAAGCATATTAAAGTGATATGATGTTTGAAATGTATTAAGACATATGAAGTTGCTTTAATCGAAGAAGCTAGCATTACTCGTGAGAATGACTTTAGTGAGTTGTAGAGTACCAAATTCCTAATTGAGATTCCCAATGTAATGAATATAATAAATTGGTCATGTTAGGAAAATCAATAATATTATCGAGTCAAGAAAGTAGCTAAAAGGTAAATTCTGAAGAAATGTTGAAGATGAAGTGAGTGTATGATATACCAACCAGAGAGTTCTCTCAAGAAGATTGTAGGTGTTAATGAAGCAACTAGCTTTGTCGAGTCCTTCGCAAACTGAAGTGGTAAATAGATTGAAATGTCAAGAGGTTAAATTTACAAGAATGGCTACACGAAGAAGTTGCAGAAAGAGAACAAGTTCCTAGAAGGTCTCCAATTTCTCATTTAATATTTTTGCCAAACAATCAATGAAGTGATAGTTTGATTTAGTTTGGATAATGTTGGGTGACTATTTTGGATAGCCAACGCAAGCTTGCAAGTGGGAGTTATACATATGGAGATGCTAGCCTTTTGATACATATGGGTGTTCACCATGACCAACTTTAGAGACTTGATCCAAGTAGTGAAAGTTATTGTAATGTGTAATCTCTCTCTCTCTCTCTCTCTCTCTCTCTCTCTCTCTCTCTCTCTCTCTCTCTCTATATATATATATATATATATATATATATATATATATATATATATATATATATATATATATGATTCTCAAGAACTATTTTTAAATCTCCCAATTTCTTGTTTTTTTTTTTAATAAAAATTTAAGAACATGGCCATTTTCTAGATAAATTTGAATCCATTTTTACAAGCTGATATAAAACTAACAGACTAAAAAGACAATCTTGATTCCAAGTTTCCAACCACTTGTTCTGTCTTTTAAGTCATCTTATATATATATATATATATATATATATATATATATATATATATATATATATATATATATATATATATACATATATATATATATATATATATATATATATATATATATATATATAATTAATGGAAAAAATTAAATTATTAATGACCACATTTAATTTTAACATTAGGAGTGAAGCTGAGCCAAGCCAACTAGTGAGTCAGCTTTGACTTGTCTCGTGAGTTGAGTACGTGGTGCTAATAAGCCCAACTCATGCCAGCTCTGACTCAACTCGTTAACTCGTGAGCCGGCTCACTCAATCGCTCACTTAAGAAAATCTTAAAATAAAACATGCTTAAAAAATATTAAAATTCAAAGCTTAAATTTAAATTATTAAAAATATAAAAAAGAGAGATTCTATATTTTATGGCCATGTAATTTATTATTATGTAACTTCTAATTATTTTTTTCATTTTATTATAATATTAGTTTGAATTAATAATATTTTCTCTATTTAATTATGAAGCTGATTGCATAGATTCGTAGAATTAAGTTCGAGCTCAAGCTTGTACATGAATAATTAATCAAGCTTTTAAGCTCAAGTCAATGGTGGCTCAAGTTTGACTCGACTCATTTACACCCTTAGTTGATATTAGAATAAATTTATGCAATAATAAATCATTTTAGGTTTTTCTAACTTAAAATTTGAAGGAAAAAACAAATCTATTTTCCATGGTGGAATTAACTTTTTAATGTTTTTTTCTTTTATACCAATTTATAACTCCAACATCATGAGGTAAAAAGACATTAATTAATATTAAAAATATTAACGTAAATTCACATGTATTTATATACCTAGTTGTTAAATGTTGATAAGTTCTATAATATTTTTAGCCAAAATACATATTTCAACATGTACATTCTCCTTTAAAAATTAAGTATATTATTTTTTAATAATATTAAAGATTTATGTGATAAATAAATAATATAAAATTTTGATGGTAGATATAAAAAGAATAAAAAAATCAAATGATATGTTAGTAAATTGCAACTAAAATTTTTAATATTATTATTAAAAAAAAAAGCTTTTGCGTTCGAATAGATTTAGTGCTCCTCCTGGCTTGTTATATTAGATTTCGAGCTGAGCCGGGCCAAAATTGAATCGAGCTCGATCTGGCTTGAAATCTAAATGTGTTGGCTTAGACTGAGTTGTTTGGATCCGTCTCAACTCACAATTGGCTCGATCCTGCTCAAAATTGCAACTAATTGGCCCAAATTGAGTTATTTGGATATGTTTGCTCGTGCGTCGTTTAATTTTAACTAGCATTTTATATAATATATATTGATCATAAATAAAAAATATTAAATGGTTACATTGCACAAGGTCCGGTTGTTCCCCTTAAAATCCTACTCAAGTTATAACGGCTAGCTAATTCATTTGAAAAGTTCCCATTCCCCATTCATACCACTTTTCCCTGAAAATTCTCCTATTCTATCTCTCCTTCTGGCGCGGTGGGAATTTGCCTCCATTGACAAGCTATATAATACTTTGCAACCTTCACACCCTTCTTTCAATCCACTGCTTTCATACCCTTGCTTGCTTCAGAGACTTTCTTCTGTTCATCGATCCCATTCACTTGCATTCCCATCTCTAGGAATTTCAGCAAACCTCGTTTCTGGTAGTCCAATCCCAACGATTTGAAGGTTTACATCTCCATTCAATGGCGCCGATTTCAAAAGAGATGGAAGATTATATCCGGGAATCCATTGAGGATTCTGTAGGCCTCCCCATTTCGGGGAAGACGCTCAAGCTGAAGCTTCTGGCTTCGGAGGAAGACCGCCGACTCCTTCAAGATCAGAACTTTATGTTGCACGACCGACTATGGGAGTTCCATATGCGCTTCCAGAGCTGCAAGGTTCATCCGCTCTCTCTCTCTCTCTCTCTCTCTCTCTCTCTCTCTCTCTCTCTCTCTCTCAACCCCACAAGCACACAAATTCTTGTGTTCTCTAATTACATCTTTAGCAGTACGGTTTTAGTGCAATTCATAAGAAAGTGACTCATAATATTTTCTTTTATAAATAATGGTAAGATTGTGTTAACTCTGTAATGGTTTTTTTCCCTCAATTTGTTTAGATGAAACTAAACTTTTGGGTTAATTGTGACGGGAGGAAGCGAGTATGAACGCACGGGGTTTAAAAAAATGTAGCAAAGAGAAGGAAACAGCACTCGCAAAGTATGCTGAAATGGAGAAATACTGTGCCAAACTAGAAAAAAAATGCATGCAGTTTGAACGTGAATTGGATAAATCCATGGAATTATGTGGTGAGATGGAGGAGGAGAACCATGAACTCCATGCTCAATTGCAGGAAATATCCTCTGTGAGTTTTTGTTGCTTCTAACTTCTAATATATCTTGAAGTATTTGATATTAAGTTCTCCAATTCGATGCATCTTGCAATTCATTAATGCTACGTTTCAAATTTCAATTTTCATGGAATATGTAAAGCTGAGAAAGAAAGTGTTTCTGGCGGAAAATAAAAATATTAGGCTAGTGTTACACATTTTCATTGGAAAATATAGATACTCCCATATTAAAATGCTAATTAATTAGCTTTATTGGCTTTCATAATAGCAACACAAATATAATCAAAACCATAGTATATACACTTACCTTCGTCAATCAAGCATTACTATATTAATATTACATATTTTTCATACATCAATCTTTTTATTTCCACTCATCATTATCAACATCTTCCAAAACCCCACAAGTTGTCCTTCACAATGCCTCATTGAATAACAACATCAAGCATATTGGTTCTTCAAAGTTCAGACTCATTTAACCCATCAAAATTCTCAATACAAACTTTATGGGCATTAATATCAATTCGGCCAATCCAATTTTTAACTCTAAGGGTAAGAAAAATAAGATTAGAATTTGAAAAAAATAAAATAAAATATATGTAAAGTTTATTTTGATGCAAAAAGGATAGATGATAAAGAAGAGACTTTATTCTCTCGAACCAAGTTGTGTATATAAAAAAATTGAGTTTCATTTTATTTGCATACTAGAATCATATATTTCGCAAGTAAATATGCATTATATTCTTCCATATTTTATTCAGCTAATAGATTGATGAAGATAATGCTATAATCCGAAAAAAAAGAAAACAAAATAAATCAAGTTTTATTTTATTTTTATAATTCAAACTAGGGGTGTAAATGAATGAACAGAGCTAGTGTTCGTGTTCGAAATGTTCGAACATATCACTGTTCGTGTTTGGTTCGTTTAACAAACCGAACGAAAAAAATTTGTTTGTGTTCGTTCTCATTTGCTTATCGAACGAATCGAACACGAACTTCCTGGCGAACCGAAGATGAACTGTTTGCGAACAACGAGCTTTTTCGACAGCTCTAGCTTTGATAGCATACTTCCTCAAAATGAAGCAAATTGATCAGGTATTCCGTACACATCAGGTAATACATACTTCCTCACAATGAAGCAAACCGAATAAGACGTTTAGGATTTTGTTTAAGATTTTATTTTAATATATAGTTTAATATATTAATTATAATATTATATTAATGCCCATAAAGTTGTACTCATAAAGTTTTGCATAATATATTATAATATTATACTCATCTATATTGCATGTCTTTTTATATTATAATTTGTTATTACTTGTATGATCCATGCTCAAATTCGGCCTACTAAATTCAGTACATTTATATCATGCACTTTTATATCTTCCTCTATTTATTTTAAATTTTGATCAAATTATTCAACCGATGTTTGCTTCAAGCTATATTCGCTAAAATATAGTCCTTGCAATAGGATAAAGAGATGCTCTTTAAAAACCTGCAGAGAGCTGAAAAGGAGGTAACAAGACTGCTACTTAGTTTTGTTTATGCTTTGTTTTTCTATCATAGGTCATTATATCATCAGTTATCACCTTCAATTTTACATTTTTAAGGTGAAATTGTTGTATAAAGAGAAGCAATCTCTAGATGAAGAGAATAAGAGGTTTCATAGAAAGCTACAAAAAGAACAAAGACAACATAGATCTAAGCACGAGCACTCAACCAGGGACTCTTCTTCTAGGGTGAGAGTCTCACCGGTAAGATTCTTGAGAAATGCTCATTTTTAACATCATGTTGATATAAAACTATATTTTAGTCATTAAATTCCTCTTATGTGTAACTTGTGAGTTGAAATGAAGCATTTTTTTCTTATTTCAGGGTAAGCGAAAGTCGAGGCACGGGGAAAGCAATCATTTTGCTAGAGAAACCGAGGTTGATCTGGACGAGCGATCGAGACACCTTCCCCACAGCCCTCTATATCAAAATTCTCCACAACCAAAGAGACTGAAGCGGTGAGTTGTTGATCATATTGTGGAAGATCATAGGTTTCATATCTATCAAATTTCCAATAGCTTGATTGTGGCAGGGATAAATGTAATTAGCAAAGCTCGAGTGCGAAGCATGTAATTATCCCAGAAATGTATATATCAAAGTTTAAGTGTTAGATATGTAAATACATAGGGATTTTTGTGGCAGAGCTGTAAATCTTGCTGAATCCTTTTAATAACCAGAAGTATCTCCACATAGCAAGATGTTTGTGCTCTCTCTCTCCCCCTCCCTCTCTATCTATCTATCTAGACATTTTGTTAAAAGTTTTCTAACCCAAATATTTCATTATGTTGGATTTAGGTGATATTGCTTCTAGTTTTGTTTCTTAATTGTTATCAAAGCTCATTGAATTAAACAATAAAATCAACTAATCTTCTTTTAATAAAATTTCTATATATATATATATATATATATATATATATATATATATATTAATTAAAGAGCACATAAGCTCAATTTTATCGCTCAAAATAAAAATACAACCCGGAAAAAGGTCTCAAACTCACGGACGCTACAAATACCCAAAAAAGAAAAAAAAAAGAAAAAAAAAAAACATGGTCCTTTTTCCAAAAAAAAAAAAAAACAAAAAATACATAACAAAAAAAGAAAAAAACACAACAAAGACAAAAGAAACCTACACATCAGACTGCACAATAGAGTAGATAAAATCAGGTACTAGATTGCAAATCACCGGGTTAAGGATCTTCATTCCAAGCTTAGCTATCCAATCAGCTGCAACATTTCCAACTCTCTTAGTGTAACTCCAAGTGATGTTCATTCCTAAAGTAAGAAAGTTGATCTTTTTAACCTGCATTATAATACTCCAATGACAGCTTAAATGAAATTTTCAAATATTAAAAAGATATAAAGAGTCAATCTCAATAATGAGATATGTCCAACCCGTGTTCCTAGCCATATGAACAAGCAAAAACAATGTACTCTCGCTTCAAGCAACTAAAGGAGACGCAGCATAAATAGGAGAAGCAAACCAATTTAACACCTTACCATTCCAATCTCTAGCAATCCCTCCTATACCAGCAGTAGAGACTTTCCAGGCACCGTCAGTATTAATTTTAATATAAGGAGCAGATGGTTTGATCCATTTACCTCTGTTTAAGCATTTGCCCGAGCATTGAAGTTTAACATTAAGATTAACCACAATATAAGCAATATATTCATTATGGAAATGATCAACAGTATTAACAGTTAAACATTTAAATATATAAGAACAAATTTGACTGGTAACCTGCTTAACAGTAGTTTGAGTATCATTATGTTTAGCATTGTTCCGATTAATCCATAAGAACCAAAAAGTAATAGCAGGAATAGAGTTTAAAAAGGAATGACCTCTAATATTCCAGTCCCGGAAAATATCCAGAACAGAACTATATCCAGCAAACAACTCTTTTCTTCCACATAAAGCAAAAATTTCTTTCCAAACACCACTAGAAAAACTGCAGTTACTAAATAAATGAAGAGTATTCTCATAATAATTCTTACAAAGATAACATCTAGAAACAATTCTCAAGCCTTTAAGTTTGAGAATATCATCAACAGGTAAACAATTATGAAGCAATCTCCAATTAAAAAAAGATATAGAAGGTTTAAGCACATATTCCAAAGCCAAGATATGTCCAAACACGGGGGATAAAGTTGAGAATAAGCAATAGTTTTAGTAGCAGAATTCTCATATTTGTATTTGAATATAGGAATATCAATAATATTCCTATTAATAGGAATATTAGTTATGGAAAACACATCTGTAAAATTTACCCAGTTAAGAAGCTGGGTAAGATTCCAACTGGAACGATCCCATAGATCATGAACTTTAAAATTAATATCAAAAGGTCCCCCATAACTATTAGCAAGAGGACCATTAGTTGTCCAATCATCATACCAAAAAGAGACATTCCCTGCCAACGTCCCAACGAAATGAATATATATATATATATATATATATATATATATATATATATATATATATATATATATATATATATATATATATATATATATATATAGTGTGTGTATCAAAAATCCTGTTAAGTATCAAACAAAATCTCTAAACAAATGCTATGCGCCTCCTTATATAATAATAAATTTCATTAGCTACTAGATTTTCACAATTCAAAAGCAAATCTTCTTAAAAATAAAAGCCGAAATGATAAAAACATCTGCCCCATCACAATCTTTCTGACCAGAATGTTTTTATTTTTTGCCTCAGAAAATAAAAAAAAAGATGAGAATAATGGATGTTGATATTTTTATTTTTCGATGAAACGTGTAAGGAGACTATGTTTCTTTCAATTAAAAAAAATAATTCGTAAAGGAAATTTATACCAATAAGATAGAAAATGATTCTATTTGTTGCGAAAAAACCGAAGCCTCATTTTGAGGAGATTTTATTTAAAGAATGATTTTTGAGATGGTCTCCCAAATGCAACTAAAATTAATTATCGAGCTGCTGCAAATTGCTTATCATCAAGATCCTCCAAATTTAGTGCTTGCAGTAACTTAGGCCAACATGATAGGAATTTCAAGAACAATTCCCAACTTCGCCAAGGCTATGAATCAATTAGAAACTAAACCACACTACGAAATAATGAAATCATACAAATTCGAGAAAAACCGAAACAAAATTATGAAAAAAAAAACAATCAAAACAACCAGAAAAGTACACGAGAATTTTACGTGGAAAAACCTGAGAACGGAGAAAAACCACCGAGCCACACCACCAGAAATTCCACGATTAAAATCAGAAAAGTTTTACAAAAAATTTGCACCAGTTTCCTCCTACACACAAGGAAACTTACAGGACTCAGCTACAAATTTTTCCTACTTCAATCCAACAACACGAAAAACACATGCCGAGATCTCAAAAAATCTTTTTCACCGACACGCCTCTGCTTTACCGGGAACACGTCAAAGAAACCACACTCAAGAGCTCACACATACGCGCTCGAATTCGAGACTTAAAACCAAAAATTCTGTGCAGAATGATTTTGGCGTTTATGTGCCAAAACTTGGAGCATAGGCGCCAATGTCTTTATCAAGCTCGGGTATAAGGGGTGCTTAATGTCACGCTCCCAAAAGAGCTCTTAAGAGAGGTGGGCAGCCTAAGACTTATATATCGCTTTTCGGCCCTACACCTAGCCGATGTGAGACTAAATGTCCGTGACATTCTCCTCCACCCAATCACGTGACGCCCTCGTCACGGATCGGCTCCACCGAGGGCCCTATACCGTGGAGAGTCCCCACACCCGGCAGGCAGTACCCCGCTCTGATACCACTTGTCACCCTCCCAAAAGAGCTCTTTTGGGAGCGTGACATTAAGCTCTTAATAGTTGGCACATAAGTGCCAATATTATTAGCGCCCACATATAAGCGGGCGCATATGTGCCATGGTTCCTATGTGATCCACTCTAGTATGGGCACATATGTGCCTACAACCCGATGCATATGCGTCGGGTGCACGACTCTCTGCTCCAGCTCCACAAGTCGGTCTCCGCACTTAACAATCTCTCACTTTGAGACCGATCGCACCCAACACATGTTCTCTATATCTACACCTTCAAGTTGAATCGCCTTCATAATCATGTACCGTTGCTCAGCTCGGTCTCAAACTTCATGAAAACCAACTAAAGCCAAGAAAATGTTCGGTTTCTCAACAGTCACCACCTTCGTCAACATATCCGCAGGGTTCTCAGCTGTATGTATCTTTTCCATAAAAAAATGTTCGTCTTCTAGAAGAGATAAAATGAAATGATACCTCAACTGAATGTATTTCGTCCTGGCATGAAAAACAATATTCTTAGCAAGATTTATAGCACACATAATGTCGCTGTAGAGTTTTTTAATACCCTGCACCTTGCTCGATTTTATCATGAAACACTATAGCGAAATCATCTCCTTGCTAGACTCGGCGATAAACATATATTCAACATATGTAATTGAAGTGCAACGTTTTCTCGCAACCTCGAAACCCAACTCACCGCTATGTTCCCCTATGTAAATATATACCCATTTGTATTTCTCTTACCGTCTACATCTCCTTCCATGTCTGAATCTACAGATGATATAAAATTATCCCTGCACTTCCTTAATAAAGTGCTCTTTTGACTTTCCCCCTCAAATACCAGAGAATTCACTTTACCTTCTCCCAATGATGATGTCTAGATTGTCCATGTATCTACTGACCACTCCCACTGTATATACAATATCTGGCCTCGTACAAATCATCACATACATCAAACTTCTAACTGTTGAAGTATACGAAGTTTGCTCCATCTGTGCTAACTCTGCTTCAGAGTTGGTTGAAAGCTCCTTAAATAGTTTGAAGTGACTACTTAAGACAGTGCTAACTGGTTCCCTTCACTCAGGCTGAATCTCTGTAGGATATTCTCAGTATGCTCTGCCTGAGACAACTTCATTGTTCCAACACTTCTTTCCCTGCTGATTTTCATCCCGATGATCTTCCTAATTGTACTTAAATCCTGAATCTCAAACTCACTTGATAAATGCTTCTCAAGTCTCTGATTTTCTCCATATTTGTCCTTGCATTCAACATGTCATCCACATATAAGAAAAGCAAGATATAATAATTACTGAAGTGTTTGATGAAGCAACGGGATCTGTCTGACACTTCAAGTACCCATTTCTAACATGAACATATCAAACCTCCTGCACGACTATTTAGGGGCCTGCTTCGAGCCATAGAGACTCTTCTTCAATTTGCAAACCAAAACTTCTTTGTCTGTAACCTTGTGGTTACACCATGAATAACTCCTCCATATCTCCATGTTATAAAGCTATTTTTATATCTATCTGCTTTAGATGTAGATTTTCTTTTGCTACCAGACTCAGCACAAACATGATAGTCGTCAGCTGCTGCTAGAACAAATATGACTTTCGATCCACTCGGGTCAAATATAATTTCATTCGATCCTTCGGCTGAAAGAAGATCTCTGTGCAATCCTTGATATAGATCAAAAAAATAACTAAATCCAAACAAAAATTGAAATCCAAGTTCATTTATTTTGTATGATATGAATCATTAGCCTCACGAGCTTTTGACTTGATTTGATGAGTACAAATTACACTAAGTAACAAATAGAGTAATACTTTTTCATTTCAGTTAAGTATTTATAGTTTAGCATATAGTTATTAAAGTCATGCAGATTAAAACCTAAGAATTAGAGATATAAATTTGTGTTTCATATGTAAAAGTCGCTCATCACAAAACATCACATGAGCATTGCACAAGCAAGCGATTTATAAATGGTTATCGAAATAAAATTTAAAATTATGTTTTAAATTTACTTAATTTAAAATAAGATAAAAATAATTTTATAAATTGTATTTGATCTCAAATGTGTCATTACATGTATAATCTAGTGGAAAATTATATTGATTGATCTGACAACCTAAATATTCGCTATTAAAAATGGGATAGATGATCTCTATCAAACTTCATAAACCTCCAAAATATTTATCTTTTTTTAAAGCTTCATGTATTCACTATAAATTTGGATCACATTATTCAACCACAATGCAATGTTAACTTCATGCAACATTTGCAAGAAGATAAAAGAGATGTCCCTACAAAACATGCAGAGAGTTGAAGAGGAGGAAGCATAACTGTTACTTCTAAATCACTAAATAAATCATAAAAGCACGATAAAATTGATGTGATTCGAACAGAGCGACACGTGAAATTTCACCAAAAAGAAGTTTCAAGCATCACGGAGCCGTTGAAATAACTTCGAATCACAAAATAAATAGTGCGGGCGAGTCCGGGTCATCTAGACAGTTCAAAAGAACTATATGTTCATAAATCAAGCTTCGTTCAATATGCATAGAGGGTACAGATTTATATGAAATTAATATATTCATATATTTTGCATTATATATAAAAGTATAAATATATTAGTTAATATGTCCTAATATTCTTATGTATTAATAAGGCATATATTCAGAATCATGTTTGAAATTTTCCATTCATGTTGAACCCATTAATTGAGATTAATTGAAGAGTCATTAGGCATAAAAGACTTTCCAAACAAAGAGAGAAGGAAAAAAAAGCTAAATTCCTGCAAGTCTTTGAAGCCCCTCTAAACTTCTAATAGCTAAAATTTTGATGTGGGACTATTGCCTTGAACCGTGAAAATGAAAGTGATCGGCAAGGCGCGGAAGGCATGAGTATCGTCGATGCAGTTCCGCCATCCCCTATTAGTTTGGCATCATTAATATACAGACCTTGTAAGTGGTTAATTGTGAAGAAAATAAAATCTGAATTGACACGCCACCAAAAAATTTTATCAGCCAGCATGAGTCTCAGGTAAATTTTGGAGCAAAAAACATTTAAACCTTGATTAACAGTCGTACAGAGCTCCGATTTCAGTAAATTTATAGTCAAGCTGACTGGCTCGATGAAACGAACCAATCGATATCAAAGTTTGTCCAACCGAGTCAAATGAAACCCAAATCAAGTCATTAAACTGTTATTGGAAGATTTCCAGACACATTTGAAAGATCGAACAAATGTCAAATCTAGCAATTTTATAGTCGAATCGAGGGTCTCGACGAGAAGAATCCAACGAGCACAATACCACTCAATTCCGACATCATTAAAGCACCAAAATGTCCATTAATCATCGTTTGATTGTGGGAAACTCTTCGGACCATCCGATGAAAATGATTCATATCCATGCATTAATTGCATCCTGAAGACTATAAATAGAGCCCTTCCTCTCTCATAAGAGAGGGAAGAAGCCTATAAAAAATCTGCGGCATTGAGGAGAAGTTGCAGCTCAGCATCACCGCCGACGGCCATCAACCACTGCCGAACTCCGTCGTCGACCACCACCGACCGCCTTGGACCTCCGCCGACCACTGCCGACCTCCGTCAACCAGGGCCGACCGTCGTCAACCACCGTCGTCGACCTCCGCTAACTGTCGTCGACCACCACTGACCATCACCAATCACCTCCGACCACTGTCGACCACCGTCAAACGTCATCGACCACCACTAACCACCATCGATCACCACCAACCAGACGCCGTCATTCGATGCGGTAATCCGAAAAATATAGTTACCCTTTCTCGTCTGTGGGACAAGAGATTTCTGTAATCATCAATCAATAGTGGATTTCCGCAACTAGGTCAGACCCCGTGGTTTTTCCCTTACGGGTTTTCCACGTAAAAACATCTGGAGTCGTCATAGCTTGTTTCTTTTTCATTTATGTGTGTGCTGAATTTTCGTACAATGCTAAGACAATAATTTGTTACTCTACCGCCGTGAATTTTCTAGCACACATCTGTTTGGCGCTGTCTGTGGGAAACGAATCACCGTTCAACACTGTCTTCAACTTTGAGACGCTGATCTCCTATGTCATTTCCCAATGATGTATAGTATTCAATTGGATAAGAAATCTTCTTTGCATCTTGGAGATCATCCCTACAGCATTCTTCGGTGTTGGGGACTTTCACCGCAGTCTTGAAAGGTCATTCACATCAACATCCTGAACATAAATGTAGTGGGGTTTTCTTCTCATATCCTATTCAGACATGATGTCTTTCACAACTTCTTCTAGGTTGGGGGCCAACCTTCACTGCAGTCTCGAAATGTCGTTTACGTTAACGTCTCGGGCACGAGTGTGGTGGGGTCATCTCATATTTCATTCAGATTAAAAGTCTTTGAGAATCTCTCTCATACTTGGGGGCAATCTTCACCACAAATGACGCATTGTTAGCACCCCTCGTCGTATTCGATTTCCTCTTCAACCGGATCAGGAAGGTGATTTCTTTAAGGCCCAATACATATGTTGTTTTACAAGCTCACATGGAAAACACCTATTCAGAAAGATTCTTGTTCCATTAGTTTGTATTATTTGCTTTTGATTGTACCAAGAAATTAATGTGATGTGCCTTGAGTTCCATCTCTTGGTTTTGGGCAATGAGGGTTTGAAACTTTTCTAATGATTCCTAGAAAGGATTTTATGCTTTAGTAGGATTTAATTTTTATATGGATTTATGGATTAAAAAGATAAATAAGTCTACCAAGGTAAAAAAAAACTATCCATCCAGAGAGACATGTTTTAAACTGCAAATTTATGATGTGAGCATGGATTCAGTTGGGGATGAATAGGGGTGAGTCTAGAATATTCTTAACAATCTTTAAATAATTTCAAGAATTTAGGTTTTGTTGTTGGATTTTTCAAAATACAAGATTTGATGGAACCCTTATCTTGTTGACGAGTAGATGGTTTAATTTTAGGCTTTGGAGAGAGATTATGAGGGGGAAATAATGTTTGGAAAAACTTATATATGAATGAATGTTATTAAAATGATTCTAGAGTTCTTGTCTCTCATGAAACACTTGCTCCTACATGGATTGATCTTATTACCATAAGTTAATCTTATGGGTTGACTTTATAGAACATATGCCTTCTCGAAGTCATAGATTATCATTTTATGGTCATGAGACTTGCATGTTCTTGGATAGGAGCATCAGAGGTCATTAGAAGCATGGTTTCAACATCTCATTGCCACATTATTCACTCAAAGTGGTAAGTTATGGATTGATGATCCCAATGATAAAGACTTATGTTTAGGAATCTCTATTACATAAAGGATAGCCCGTGTTTGAGAAAGTTATTGGCCCTATATCATCTTAGGACTCTCTTAAATGATATAACCTATCACATGCCTTCCATATCTATGTCATTTAGTATATATTGATCATTTCATATCATCATGTAACGAGATGGGCTTTCCTTTAGTTCGTTATATGCATAGCCTTCTAAAAGATTAGATCATATCCCAACCCCTTAGGCTCTTGTATACAATAACAACAAATAACCTCTATCCCACTAATTGGAGTATGCTACATTAATTTTTTTTCTCCATTGTGTCCTATAGAGTTTCATTCATTCATTTAATTCTAATAAATTAGCAACATTTTTTATACAATATGCCCAAGTCCTTTAGGCCTACCAATACCTTTCTTAACATAAGTTGAATCTAGAACTTCTACTATTCTAACTGAACCATCATATGATTGACGTTTAATGTGATCAAACCATCTTAGATGGCTCTCTTTAATCTTGTCTGTCACTTGAGCTACACCAACCCTACAATACATATATTCATTTTGCATTTTTGTCTATATGTGTTATGCTATTCATGATCCACCTAAGCATTCTCATCTTTGTAACACATAACTTTGTTTTATACTTCTCTTTTAAAGGCCAACATTCTACACCATAGAGCACTATAGGTCTCACCACCATCTTATAAAATTTTCTTTTCAGTCTACGATGTATTTTTCTATCACACAATAGACCCAAAGCATTTCATCACTTCAACCAACCAACCTGAATTCTACTAATAGCATCACCATTTATATCACCATCACTTTGAAGAATAGAATCAAGATATCGAAAACGTTGGCGCATTTTAATGATTTGATTTAACGTTCGCATTTTTTTTTAAATCATTGTTTGCTTTTTTAAGTGGATAAACTTGCCCATGATAAATCATTTCATATGTTTAGTGAGGCTCATAAATTGCCTATACATCATACCCTTGTATCTAAGAGAATTAATCTTACATCAATTTTATTTAGACATGCCTATATTTATCTAATTTTATAGTTGTATGAGCTATATCCACATCCACAGTTTATTGCTTCTTAAATATAACAATAACCAATCAAAATATTTAAAGATACTAATTATGCACCTTTTTTTACGATTTAGAATTTAAATAATTGTATAATTCATATGAGCTATTTTAATGAATATATATAAATATTTTATTAAGTAGGTGCAAAAAAATAAAATTTAAAGATATATTAAGCTCTTGCAATCAAATCCAACAATATCAAATTTATATTTCAATGATAAAATTTTTTCAAAAAAATAGATGAGAGAATAGAAACTAAAAACATTATATACTATTTCAAAAATGGAAATTTGTAAGAAAAGAAAATTATTAAATTTACTGACATTATTTAAAATGAAACAAAAAACAGCAACTAAACATGAAAAATAAACTACAAAATTATATGTAGAAATTAGTTTATTTATAATCTAATTGACAAGTCCTCACAAAAGAAATAAATAAATAAACTAAAATTATTATTAAAATTCGGTACGGTTGATCCCCATTATGGGGATTCTTTTTTTAAATTTAAGATATAAAGGTACGGGTGGGCTGAAAAGTTAGTAAACAGATAATTTGTAGGTAAAGTGTTATGGGTTTAGATTTAGTGGGTCTCAAATTTTGAACAAAAATTTATTGAAAGAGCCCTTTTCAAAATTCAACTCCACGTGGCGTGATTCAGCCATGCCATGTGAACTGGACACTAGATCGTGTGCTGTTTATGAAGATGAGTCAGAATTATATTCTATGTTTTTAAAAATAGAACCGGATCAGCCAGTTCGATCAAATCAATCAATTGATCAGTCGTTTCAATGGGTTCAACTATGGATTGGTTGTTAGTCCGATTCGAATTATATATAAATTCATTTTTTTTAGTTGTTTGAAATAGTTTGAAAGGACAGTTTTGACCATCTAATCGTCAAACTGTCATATTGTGTGCTACAACTGCTACGATTTCAAGAATCGCGACATAACTAGTAAACTTAAAAGGCTAAATTATTGATGTTATTTAGTAGTTAAAAAATAATAAAATTATATATAGTCAAAACTGAACGCTGAAATTCAAAAAACTACCAAAACTAAATGTGTCGGCTTAGACTGAGTTATTTGGATCCATTTCAACTCAGAATTGGCCCGATCCAGCTCAAAATTGCAACTAATTGGCCCAATTTAAGTTATTTGGATAATATATAATATATAATATATAATGATCATAAATAAAAAATACTACAAACCGAATTGGTTCAAACCGATTTATGTATGGCTCAAAATATGCTCCAAGAAAATTCAATCAAAAGTTTCGCTCATAAATCGGCTTGTTTATATCTTCGAGCTAAATTCTTAGAATGATAAGCCTGTAAAAGGGTACATGGCACAAGGTCCGATTTTTCCCCCTTAAAATTCTACTTAAGTTATAACGGCTAGCAAATCCATTTGAAAAGTCCCCATTCCCCATTCATTCCGCTTTTCCCACATAATCCTCCTATTCTATCTCTCCTTCTGGCGCGGTGAGAATTTCCCTCCATTGATAGGCTATATAATACTTTGCAACCTTCACACCCTTCTTCATACTCTTGCTTGCTTCGGAGACTTTCTTCTGTTTATCAATCCCATTCACTTGTGTTCCCATCTCTAGGAATTTCAGCAAACCTCATTTCTGTTGGTCCAATCCCAGCGGTTTCAAGGTTTGTAGCTCCATTCAATGGCGCCGATTTCAAAAGAGACGGAAGATTACATCCGAGAATCTATTGAGGATTCTGTAGGCCTCCCCATTTCGGGGAAGACGCTCAAGCTGAAGCTTTTGGCTTCGGAGGAAGACCGCCGACTCATTCAAGATCAAAACTTTATGTTGCACGATCGACTAAAGGAGATCCATATGCGCTTCCAGAGCTGCAAGGTTCGTCCTCTCTCTCTCTCTCTCTCTCTCTCTCTCTCTCTCTCTCTCTCTCTCTCTCTCTCTCTCTCAACCCTACAAACACACACATTCTTATGTTCTCTAATTACATCTTTAGCAGTTCAGTTTTAGTGCAATTCACAAGAAAGTGACTCATAATATTTTGTTTTATGAATAATGTTATGATTGTGTTAATTCTTTATTGGTTTTTTTCCCTCAATTTGTTTAGACTAAACTAAAATTTTGGGTTAATTGAGACAGGAGGAAGCGAGTATGAACGCACGGGGTTTAAAAAAATGTATCAAAGAGAAGGAAACAGTAGTCGCAAAGTATGCAGAAACGGAGAAGTACTGTGCCAAACTGAAGAAAAAATGCATGTTGTTTGAACGCGAATTGGATAAGTCCATGGAATCCTGTGATGAGTTAGAGAAGGAGAACTATGAACTTCGTGCTCAATTGCAGGATATCTCTTCTGTGAGTTTTTGTTGCTTTTAAATTCCAATATATCTTGCAGTATTTCATATTAAATTCTCAAATTTCATGCATCTTGCAGCTCATTAATGCTTTGTTTCAAATTTCAATTTTTCATGAAATAGGTAAAGCTGTGAAATAATGTATTTCTAACTAAAAATAAAAATATTAGGCTAGTGTTGCACATTTTCATTTGAAAATATTGGTACTTTGTCTCCTTATCATCCATCCAATCCAAGTTAAAATGCTAATTAATTAGTTTTTATTAGCTTTCATAATTGCAACTCAAATGTAGTCAAAACATTAGTATATACACTTAGCTTCGACAATCAAACATTACTATGTTAACATTACTATTGGTTCTTCAAAGTTTAGACTCCTTTAACCCAAAATTCTAAATTCAAACTTTATGGGTTAATCTCATTAGCATGCTCTCACACCTCATCAACAAGATTGAGATTTACACAGTTACTGTCTTCTTTTGCGTGCCTTTTTATATTATAATAATTTATTATATGCATGGTCCATGGTCAAATTTGGCATACTAAATTCAGCACATTTCTGTCAGGCTCTATTACATCTTCCTGTATTCATTTTTAATTTTGATCAAATTATTCAACCAATGTTAGTTTCATGATATAATCACTGCAGTCCAATCCTTGCTACAGGATAAGGAGATGCTCTTAAAAAAACTGCAGAGAGCTGAAGAGGAAGTAACAAAACTGCTACTCAACTTTATTTTTCTTATCTGCTTTGTTTTTCTGTAAGGTCATTATATCATCAGTTATCACTTTCAATTTTACATTTTTAAGGTGAAATTGTTGTATAAAGAGAATAGATCTCTAGATGAAGAAAATAAACAGTTGCAGAGAAAGCTACAAATAGAACAAAGACAACATAGATCTGAGCACAAACACTCAACCAGGGACTCTTCTTCTAGGGTGAGACTCTCACAGCTAAGATTATTGAGAAATGCTCCTTGCCATAACTTAAATATAACTAATTTTTAACACCATGTTGATATAAAACTATTTTTTGGTCATTAAATTCCTCTTATGTGTAACTTTTGAGGTAAGAAGATTTTTTTTTTTATTATTATTTCAGGGTAAGCGAAAGTCGAGGCACAGGGAAAGCAATCATTTTGCTGGAGAAACCGACGTCGATCTAGACGAGCGATCGAGACACCTTCCCCACAGCCCTCTATATCAAAATTCTCCACAATCAAAGAGACTGAAGCGGTGAGTTGTTGATCTTATTGTGGAAGATCATATTTTTCATATCTATCAAATTTTCAATAGCTTGATTGATGCAGGCATAAATGTAAATAGCAAAGCTGGAGTGCGAAGCATGTAATTATCCCAAAAATGTATATATCAAAGTTTAGGTGTTACATATGTAAATATTGCTGAATACTTTTAATAACCAAATGTATCTCCACATATGAAGATGTTTGCGCTCTCTCTCCCTCCCTCTCTCTGTATCTATCTATCATTCATTGAGTTCTATGAATCAGACATTTTGTTAAATATTTTCTAAGCCAAACATTTCAATATGTTGGATTGAGGTTATATTGCTTCTAGTTTTATTTCTTAATTGTGTTCAAAGCTCACTGAATCAAACAATAAAAAATTATACCTAATCACATGAAAATTTTATCTATACTAAAAATAAATAGAAATTGTTAATTTCAAGAGAATTAAAAACTAAAAATGTTATCAAAATTTTAAAAAAAATTAATTAAATTGTGCAAAATGATAATTTAGTTCATGCATGTGTGTGTATATGTTTGTTCTTTCCACAATTAACACATCTAAGCAAATCAAGTTAAAAATAATAATTTTCCACCATAAAAATTTCTAGAATGTAGTAGTCAAAGAAATGAAAAAGCTATCATAAACAGACTATGAGTGAGTTTCAGATGGTGATGCAGTGCTATGCCGCAATTTTTCTTGTTTGGTAAAACTGCATTTTGTCTACGTTCATAGCTGACAGTTGAATGCTTGTGTTTTCACATCATACTTGACTAACTCGTGATGGCTGCTAAAAAATGTGGTTTGACTTTTTCAAAAAAAAAGAATTTTATTTTTTAATGACCATCTCAGTTTTTGAACAGTAGCTTCTTCTTTATCAGCATCATAGTTGCTTCTCCAAATAGCTGCAGCTACCCTAAATAGACCCAATATCTTTACATGATCTGAATAGTGAAGTAAATTCTTTCTCATGCAAATAAAATAACCTAAATGATTGAAGAATTGGTCATCAAAGATCCTTAACCCTGAATTGCAAGGAGTGTATAATTCAAAGATTTAATCTGTCGGAAGAAATGTGAACCCAAAAAAAAAAAAAATTGATATTGTAGCCCATTATAAAAAATATCATAAAATCCTCAAATGTGAGAAGCTTTAGGATTACTTAAATTTATTAATTTTGTCGTCGTTAGTTCATGCTTAGTATTTATTATTTTAGTTTTTATAGAGAATAGAGCCATTAGAAGTTAATAAAATAAACAATATTGAAGATGATTTTAAGGAGAAATAAAACTAGGCAACTTAGCACTTGAATA
This sequence comes from Papilionanthe hookeriana x Papilionanthe teres, assembly GCA_022702705.1. NCBI lineage: Eukaryota > Viridiplantae > Streptophyta > Magnoliopsida > Asparagales > Orchidaceae > Papilionanthe > Papilionanthe hookeriana x Papilionanthe teres. The sequence continues at coordinate 42,775,862 of CM040421.1, forward strand.
TTCATTACTTGCATCGTCTAAAAAACTTTTAAAACCTCCAAGTCAAAACAATTTCATTATGAGGGGCTAGGAGAATAATTCAAAACCTATGCTTTTTGTTGATCTCATAATAGAATGAGATGTGGATTTTGAACATTAACATTTCAAAACCTAATTAAATGGGGTTTCAAATTGCATTTGTTTAGAGTGTCTATTTGACTACATTACTGGCTTTTTAAAATTTCTTAGTTGGTCTTTAACTTTTTTTCATAATGGAGGATTCTTTGTGTAACTTTAGATTTATGCAACCACCTTAATTTTGGGTATAAATAAAGATATAAATGAACCAAGCCTTCAATAAGCTACAAATGGCTCAGCTCGATAAGAGCTCATTCATGTTTATTTAATTAATTAATCATAAACTAGAACATTTTTATAAATACTCGGTTGTTGGATTAACAGTTTAAACAGTTTGTTGCTTAGTTCATTTGTGATCATGAATAATATCATTTGAAGTTTATGAACAAACTCATTCAGAAATTCAATTAAGGCTTGACATAATACTAAATATGAAGCTCAATTAATGATGTTTAGTTAATCATTGTTTGAATCATTTTTTTAATTTGGCCATCTAGTCCCAACATCGCTAAAATATTTTAAAGAAGCATTGCTTTTATAAAGGCCTCCGTTCAACGGTATGGTTGGGCTTGTTACACACGCAACCCATGGAAAGGCTATTCTCATTTTAAAAAATAATAATAATAATTAACTTTTAAAATATTTAAAGCTTTTTATTATTATTATTTTTTTAAGTTCAATAAAATTAACTCGTTGAGGCTCAGCGAGGCTCCATTTAATAAGGCTCGCTTATGTTTCTGAATGTGTTGCTCGTTTAAAGCTCGTTAAACATAAAATGAACCAAGCTCGAACAAAGCTCAAAACAAGCTAAAAAAAAAAACATGAATATAAATGAGTCGAGCTTGAAAACTATCACAAAAGCTCAAATCAAGCTCTAGCCAAACCTAAAACATACTTTTGGTAAACAAGCTCAAGCTCAAACAACCACTGGATTAGGTGTACTTGGTATGTTTGCAGCCCTAGCCGTAAATAGACACACCAACCCTTGTATTCATTCATTCAAATTCATTCTCTAATTTATAAAGGAATCTCTCTCTTCTGCTCTCCCACTACTCTCTAGTTTTCCTAGTTTTGCTTGTGTTGGCGTTTAGGCTCACTTCAAAAACAGTGAGAAATTCAAGCAGTTCTCCTCCAAGGAAAGTAGCAGCACTGAAGCCCGAAAGATTTAAGGGTTCCCGTTCTTGAAAGGCTATTGCTCTGAAGCCAAAAAGGAGCAAAAAGTGTTGTAGCCGTGGACTGACGCTTTTGTTCCTGACATGGAGTTGTATCTCTAGTACTGAGAACAAAGGGAGGAGAAGCTATTGTAGGCCTTAATACTATCGAATGTGAGTAAATATGAAGCTTCGCAATAAGTTCTTACAAGGAAGCAACAAATTCTACTCCATGTTGCTGATCCAAAAGAACCAGAAACACCGATGGATAGAAAGGAGTAAAAGAATTTAGAGTTTGAAATTTCTTCTTGATCTTATTCTTATAAGTTTATCAAAAAAACTAGAGGCAGTTTATCTTTCTTATGTTTTTTAATCCCATCTTACTGTAAATTGCAGCTAATCACAATCAAATTTATATTATCTTTAAATGCTTCGTCACAATTGTAGGGGTTTTAGAAAAGATATTACTTCAAATCATAGGATCCGACTTGCATTAGATGCAAAAACTGATGAAGGTTCATATGTGTATCAAAAGTAATTTTTTACATAAGATAAATCATAAGATGATTACAAAACGAAAAAAATCATCTTTGTCAATATCAAAAATGTAGGACCGTGTAACAAAAATTCCAGATGATATTACAGGAGAAATATCGAACTATACGAATGCCTCTTTACAATGGCAAAACATTGACGCAAACAAAACATGAATGAAATGATTGAGAATGGATCATATTTTGGTTCTGACAGTCCTAGTCCAAATTATGACTCTATTAATGGTGTTGTTAAATCCTTTTCTTTTCATTGGAAGAATTCAAGGCATATAGACCAATTCATTGAAGATTTGGATCCTAAGATTAAACATCAAAGTCAAGGTGAAGATCACCAACAAATTGACCACGAATTATATTTTTAGTCATGTTAAAAAAAAAAGCAACTTAACATGAAAATTAAATTACAAAATCATATGGGCAAGGCTTGTGGAGAAATTAGTTTATTTTTAACCTAATTGCCAAAGTCATCAATAAATAAATAAATAAATAAATAAATAAATAAAATCTAAAATTATTATTAAAATCATGTTTGGTTGGTCCCCATTATGGGGATTATTTTTGGAAATTTAAGATGAAAAGGGAAAGTCTTTTGAGAATAATGGTGGGCCGGAAAGTTAGTGAACGAACAATTTGTAGGTAATGTTTTGTGGATTTAATTTTTTTTTGTCTCAAACTTCCACCAAAATTTTATTAAAAGTGCCTGTTTCAAAATTAAACTCCACGTGGCGCACGTGGACTGGACACTAGATTGTGCGCCGGGAGTGAAGAGAAGTCGGAATTATATTCTATGTTCTTAAAAATAGAATCGGATCGGCTGGTTCGATCATCAGTTGATTGATCGGTTCAACTGGTACTAACTATGAATTGGTGATTAGTCGATCCAAATTATATATAAAATCATTTTTTTTTAATTGTTCAAGTGTTTGAAACTGGCGATTTTGACCATCCAATGGTCAAACTGACTATAGGTTAGGTGAACCGTCCAATTGTCATATTGTGTGATCCAAGGGCTACGATTTCACGAATCGCGACAAAACTGTAAACCTCAAAGGCTAAATCGCGTACATCCTTAAATTTGATCCCAATCCCCAACTCGTTGGCTCTCTCGCTTCCCAATTCGAGTGTGATTTCCCATTGCTAGCAGTTTACCACCGTTTGCCAGCATTTCATTGGTCATTCTTCACATTGGTCATCGCTTGTCATGAGTACATTTACCTTATGTAATTCTGTATTTTTCTTTTCTATTTCTGGTGTTATGCATTTTTTATAAGTTATGATAACTATAATTTTGAAATTTCATTCAAAATCTAGAGATCTTAGTCGATATCTTTAGTTTTCTTGCGGTATTTTTTTGGTGTTATAAAAAAAGTGAAAATTTTAAATAGTGTTACAAAAAAAATCAGGATTTTTTTTAATCTTTTACTTTTTTGTTTAGCACGAAAAAAATAGCGTAAAATTTAAAAATATTGACGACAAGTGGATGATTTCAAATGAAAAATACTAAATTACAATTATCATAATTTACAATAAATGTATAACACCATAATGAGAAGAAAATAAAAACAAAGCGATAAAAGGTAAAAATATTGAAGACAAACAATGGCAAACGTGAAGAACGGCCAATGAAATACTTGTGAATGGCGGTGAACTGCTGGCAAATGGGAAGTCACACTAGAATAAGAAAGCGAGAAGTCGTACAATAGATGTACGGTAGGTAATTATACGATGACGCGTTCGAATAAATGAGGTGTGCTATATCGTAAATAAAGGTTACACAAAGTTATTGTTCATTAATGTGCTTCTCTCTCTCTCTCTCTCTCTCTCTCCCTCTCTCTCTCTCTCTCTCATCCTTCAGCACGCTATTCCTTAGGCAAGCCTCCCGGAAAAATTTAAATTCAATAGTAGTATGTATTATAAGTAAGGATTGCATGGATTTATGGATTGACAAGTTCATCCTTTATCATTTATAATTAACCACCACCAATTTGTAGCATTCATTGAGGTCTTTTACGTTACTCTTCTTTTAGAGTTTATCATAAAATTTATTTTTGACTTTTTGATGGCCATCAGTTAGGACTTTCTAGCAACCATCATTTTAAATTTTTTTGAAGAGAATCACTAATTCAAGTAATGAAAATTTGACTTTACATTAATTGAACCTTTCTAAAACTCAATTTCTTAATAGCTATCACTTTTACGAGCATCTCAATGAGTTTCTATGCATCTTTATTTTTTACAAGTTATTAGACACTAATTTCAACCAAAATGTGTATATAGTGATGCCTATGCGGTAGATATCTTGTACTGAAATGAAAAACAATGTTCTTTACTAAGGGGTCATAGGAATCACTTTTTTTCTTATATTTTCTATTTTTATTTAATTTAATTTATGTTTGAAACAAAATATGTATGGTATGCTAAAAATATATGTAGTTGTTTTAAATACACTCAAAATAAATACATATTATTGTGAGTATTTTAAAAAAAATAAATTTGATTTATTTTTTAAAATAAAAAAAATTAAAATACATTAAAAATTCATCAAAAAAACATGTTGATAAAACAAAAGAAAACAAAAATGTTCTTGAGCAAACCCTTAATGAATGAAATGTTTAATGTTATAAAAGGGTGTAACATCCTTTACATGTCTATTTAATTCTTCTATAAGATCTCTTTGACAAAATCTCTCTTTACTCGCTTCAATGATTATAATGTACTAAACTATTATGAATGATAGTACAACTATTTTTTAAAGCTATGACACACAATTAATTGTGGTACCACCATATGTGGGGATATATCTGATAATATTTCATTTTTTATTTTGGTGTTCTTTTAATCTTTTAATCCTGTATCAATTTAACTCTACAAATTTAAATTATCTATTTTAAACTTTAGAAAATACATAATAAATTTTTAGATAAGTTAATAACCATTCTACAATTTCTTAAATTTTTTTTTCCTTGTAATTCAACAGTATCTAATGACAGCTCTCATCACCTGTAAAATATATGATTTGGAATTAAAAATTATAAATATAAGAAATTCAATGGCAAATGTATAAAGGATTTTGGTCATGTATATTTTCCTTCTTTAATTTATAGCATATGCTTTAAATAATCTAAAGTGGCTAGCAAATGACATACTTAAAGTCATTGCCTTTGTAATAATGAATCTTCCTATCCCTTGTTAGGTTGTAATTGGGAAAGATTTAGTGTATTGGAGGCCATATTGCAATTTATTTTTATCTTAAGAATCTTCTTTGTTTTTTAATTAAGTTTTTGATGTCAAATGCATTTGAGAATTATCTCTTATATCATTGATCATTTAATATTAGCACAATCAGCCATTCATATATGATAGCAAGATGATAAGATTTTTTTTTTAATTTATTTGATATATTAATAATGGTTATTATTATATCTCTAAAATTTAATCTTATGCATAAACCTATAAAATTTAGCAAGATGATAAGATTTAGGAATTCTAATTGAAACTGTGAAATTTTATCCTTGGTATGCTTATGAAAAGAAAAGCTATCTTAACATTTACCAATGAAGATCGATTTGTAGAAAAAAGAAAAAATAATTATTTTGATGTGCATTTATTTAAGATATTAATATTTTTGTGCCGTAATATTTAATATTAGATGAATAATCATTAATTTAATTATAGAAGATAGCGTACTTATAAATTTAATACCCTTCTTTTCTAATTGGCTCGATCCTGCTCAAAATTGCAACTAATTGGGCCAAATTGAGTTATTTGGATATGTTTGCTCGTGCGTCGTTTAATTTTAACTAGCATTTTATATAATATATAATGATCATAAATAAAAAATATTAAAAGGGTACATGGCACAAGGTCTGGTTGTTCCCCTTAAAATCCTACTCAAGTTATAACGGCTAGCTAATTCATTTGAAAAGTTCCCATTCCCCGTTCATACCACTTTTCCCCCAAAAATCTCCTATTCTATCTCTCCTTCTGGCGCGGTGGGAATTTGCCTCCATTGACAAGCTATATAATACTTTGCAACCATCACACCCTTCTTCCAATCCACTGTTTTCATACCCTTGCTTGCTTCAGAGACTTTCTTCTGTTCATCGATCCCATTCACTTGCATTCCCATCTCTAGAAATTTCAGCAAACCTCGTTTTTGTTAGTCCAATCCCATCGATTTCAAGGTTTACATCTCCATTCAATGGCGCCAATTTCAAAAGAGATGGAAGATTATATCCGGGAATCCATTGAGGATTCTGTAGGGCTCCCCATTTCGGGGAAGACGCTCAAGCTGAAGCTTTTGGCGTCGGAGGAAGACCGCCGACTCCTTCAAGATCAGAACTTTATCTTGCACGACCGACTAAGGGAGTTCCATATGCGCTTCCAGAGCTGCAAGGTTCATCCTCTCTCTCTCTCTCTCTCTCTCTCTCTCTCTCTCTCTCTCTCTCTCTCTCTCTCAACCCCACAAGCACACACATTCTTGTGTTCTCTAATTACATCTTTAGCAGTACGGTTTTAGTGCAATTCATAAGAAAGTGACTCATAATATTTTCTTTTATAAATAATGGTAAGATTGTGTAAACTCTTTATTGGTTTTTTTCCCTCAATTTGTTTAGATCAAACTAAACTTTTGGGTTAATTGTGACAGGAGGAAGCGAGTATGAACGCACGGGGTTTAAAAAAATGTATCAAAGAGAAAGAAACAGCAGTCGCAAAGTATGTTGAAATGGAGAAGTACTGTGCCAAACTGGAGAAAAAATGCTTGCTATTTGAACGTGAATTGGATAAATCCATGGAATTATGTGGTGAGAAAGAGGAGGAGAACCGTGAACTCCGTGCTCAATTGCAGAAAATCTCATCTGTGAGTTTTTGTTGCTTCTAACTTCTAATATATATTGAAGTATTTGATATTAAATTCTCAAATCCGATACATCTTGCAATTCATTAATGCTATGTTTCAAATTTCAATTTTCATGGAATATGTAAAGCTGAGAAAGAAAATATTTCTGGCTGAAAATAAAAATATTAGGCTAGTGTTACACATTTTCATTGGAAAATATAGATACTCCCATATCCTCCATCCAGTCCAAGTTAAAATGCTAATTAATTAGCTTTTATTGGCCTTCATAATAGCAATACAAATATAATCAAAACCATAGTATATACACTTACCTTCGTCAATCAAGCATTTCTATATTAATATTACATATTTTTCATACATCAATCTTTTTATTTCCACTCATCATTATCCACATCTTCCAAAACCCCACAAGTTGTCCTTTACAATGCCTCATTGAATAACAACATCAAGCATATTGGTTCTTCAAAGTACAGAAATTCTCAATTCAAATTCTAAATTCAGTACATTTATATCATGCTCTTTTATATCTTCTTGTATTTATTTTAAATTTTGATCAAATTATTCAACCAATGTTTGCTTCAAGCTATATTCGCTAAAATCCAGTCCTTGCAACAGGATAAGGAGATGCTCTTTAAAAACCTGCAGAGAGCTGAAAGGGAGGTAACAAGACTGCTACTCAGTTTTGTTTATGCTTTGTTTTTCTATCATAGGTCATTATATCATCCGTTATCACTTTCAATTTTACATTTTTAAGGTGAAATTGTTGTATAAAGAGATGCAATCTCTAGATGAAGAGAATAAGCGGTTGCAAAGAAAGCTACAAAAAGAACAAAGACAACATAAATCTAAGCACGAGCACTCAACCAGGGACTCTTCTTCTAGGGTGAGAGTCTCACAGCTAAGATTCTTGAGAAATGCTCATTTTTAACACCATGTTGATATAAAACCATATTTTAGTCATTAAATTCCTCTTATGTGTAACTTGTGAGGTGAAATGAAGCATTTTTTTCTTATTTCAGGGTAAGCGAAAGTCGAGGCATGGGGAAAGCAATCATTTTGCTGGAGAAACCGAGGTCGATCTGGACGAGCGATCGAGACACCTTCCCCACAGCCCTCTATATCAAAATTCTCCACAATCAAAGAGACTGAAGCGGTGAGTTGCTGATCATATTGTGGAAGATCATATTGTTCATATCTATCAAATTTCGAATAGCTTGATTGTGGCAGGCATAAATGTAATTAGCAATGCTCAGTGCGAAGCATGTAATTGTCCCAGAAATGTATATATCAAAGTTTAAGTGTTAGATATGTAAATACATAGAAATTTTTGTGGCAAATCTGTAAATCTTGCTGAATCCTTTTAATAACCAGAAGTATCTCCACATAGCAAGATGTTTGTGCTCTCTCTCTCCCCCTCCCTCTCTATCTGTCTATCTATGATTCATTGAGCTCAATGAATCAGACATTTTGTTAAAAGTGTTCTATCCCAAATATTTCAATATGTTGGATTTAGGTGATATTGCTTCTACTTTTGTTTCTTAATTGTTATCAAAGCTCATTGAATTAAACAATAAAATCAACTAATCTTCTTTTAATAAAATGTCTATATATATATATATATATATATATATATATATATATATATATATATATATATATATATATTTTAAAAGCAAAAGATATAATTTATTGAAATGACAGGGGTACAATAAGAGATATGAGAGAGCTCAAAAAATGGGCTTCGCTCCTAAACAAGACTCTCATAAATGACGAAACAAAGCATTACATACGAATAAGTAGCTCACCGAAAGGGGCCCTAAGTCTTCCTCTTCCTAAGGATCTTTCTTGTGGAAGAGCGAGAAATGATTTTCTGAAGAACGGAGCCCATGCCAGGAGAAGTCGAAGTGTCGTCCAGTAATCCAAGCTGAAGATTACCTCTAATTTTATCCTTTATGTATATATAGTGTGTGTATCAAAAATCCGGTTAAGTATCAAACAAAATCTCTAAACAAATGCTATGCGCCTCCTTATATAATAATAAATTCCATTAGCCACTAGATTTTCACAATTCAAAAGCAAATCTTCTTAAAAATGAAAGCCGAAATGATAAAAACATCTGCCTCATCACAATCTTTCTGACCAGAATGTTTCAATCGCCCAAAAAACATGGGAAGAATGGATGTTGATATGGTTTTGCCTCAGAAATAATAACTATTACACCACCAAAATAATAATTCCCGGTGTTATATTTTTATTTTTCGATGAAACGTGTAAGAAGACTATATCTCTTACAATTAAAAAAAAATAATTCGTAAAGAAAATTTATACCAATAAGATAGAAAATGATTCTATTTGTTGCGAAAAAACCGAAGCCTCATTTTGAGGAGATTTTATTTAAAGAATGATTTTTGAGATGGCCTCCCAAATGCAACTAAAATTAATTATTGAGCTGCTGCAAATTGCTTATCATCATGATCCTCCAAATTTAGTGCTTGCAGTAACTTAGGCCAACATGATAGGAATTTGAAGAACAATTCCCAACTTCACCAAGGCTATAAATCAATTGGAAACTAAACCACACTACGGAATAATGGAATCGTACAAATTCGAGAAAAACAGAAACAAAACAACCAGAAAAGTACACAAGAATTTTACGTGGAAAAACCTGAGAACAGAGAAAAACTACCGAGCCACACCACCAGAAATTCCACGGTTAAATTCAGAAAATTTTCACAAAAAATTTGCACCAATTTCCTCCTACACACAAGGAAACTTACAGGACTTGCTCCAAATTTTTCCTACTTTGATCCAACAACACGAAAAACACATGCCGAGATCTCAAAAATCTTTTCTCTGACACGCCTCTGCTTTACCAGGAACATGTCGAAGAAACCACACTCAAGAGCTCACACATACACGCTCGAATTTCAGACTTAAAACCAAAAATTCTGTGCAGAAAGATTTTGGCGTTTATGTGCCCGGACTTGGAGCATAGGCGCCAATGTCTTTATCAAGCGCAGGTATAAGGGGTGCATAAGCTCTTAATAGTTGACACATAAGTGCCAATATTATTAGTACCCACATATAATCGGGCACATATGTGCCATGGTTCCTATGTGATTTACTCTAGTATGGGCACATATGCGCCCACAACCCGATGCATATGCGTCGGGTGCACTGCCTCTGCTCCAGCTCCACAAGTCAATCTCCTCACTTAACAATCTCTCACTTTGAGACTGATTGCACCCAACACATGTTCTTTATATTTACACCTTCAGCTGAATTGCCTTCATAATCATGAACCGTTGCTCACCTCGGTCTCAGACTTCATGAAAACCAGCTAAAGCCAAGAAAATGTTCAGTTTCTCAACAGTCACCACCTTCGTCAACATATTTGTAGGATTCTCAGTTGCATGTATCTTTTTGATAAAAAATTGTTCGTCTTCTAGAAGAAATCAAATGAAATGATACCTCAACTAAATGTATTTCGTCCTGGCATGAAAAGCAACATTCTTAGCAAGATTTATAACACACATAATGTCACTGTAGTTTTTTAATACCCTACTCCTTGCTCAATTCTGCCATGAAACACTATAGTGAAATCTTCTCCTTGCTAGACTCAGCGATAGACATATATTCAACCTATGTAGTTGAAGTGCAACGTTTTTCTGCAACCTCGAAACCCAACTCACCGCTATGTTCCCCTATGTAAATATATACCCATTTGTATTTCTCCTATTGTCTACATCTCCTTCCAGATCTGAGACTACATATGATATATAATTATCCCTGCACTTCCTTAATAAAGTGCTCTTTTGACTTTTCTCCTCAAATACCTGAGAATTCACTTTACCGTCTCCCAATGATGCATGTCTAGATTGTCCATGTATCTACTGACCACTCCCACTGCATATACAATATCTGGCCTCGTACAAATCATCACATACATCAAACTTCTAACTGTTGAAGTATACGAAGTTTGCTCCATTTGTGCTAACTTTGCTTCAGAGTTAGTTGATAGTTCCTTAAATAGTTTGAAGTGACTACCTAAGATAGTGCTAACTGGTTCCCTTCACTCAGGCTGAATCTCTGCAGGATCTTCTCAATATGCTCTGTCTGAGACAACTTCATTGTTCCAACACTTCTTTCCCTGCTGATTCTCATCCTGATGATCTTCCTAATTGTACTTAAATCGTGAATCTCAAACTCACTTGATAAATGTTTATCAAGTCTCTGATTTTCTCCATATTTGTCCTTGCATTCAACATGTCATCCACATATAAGAAAAGCAAGATATAACAATTACCGAAGTGTTTGATGAAGCAATAGGATCTGTCTAACACTTCAAGTACCCATTTCTGACATGAACATATCAAACCTCCTGCACGACTATTTAGGGGCCTGCTTCGAGCCATAGAGGCTCTTCTTCAATATGCAAACCAAAACTTCTTTGTCTGTAACCTTGTGGTTACACCATGAATAACTCCTCCATATCTCCATGTTATAAAGCTGTTTTTATATCTATCTGCTTCAGATGTAAATTTTCTTTTGTTTCAGACTCAACACAACCATGATAGTTGTCATCTGCTGCTAGAACAAATATGACTTTCGATCCACTGGGTCAAATATTATTTCATTCGATCCATCTGTTGAAAGAAGATCTCTGTGCAATCCTTGATATAGATAAAAAAAACTACTATGAATCCGATCAAAAAACTACTATGAATCCAAACAAAAGTTGAAATCCAAGTTCATTTATTTTGTTTAATATGAATCATTAGCCTCATGAGCTTTTGACTTGATTTGATGTGTACCAATTACACTAAAGAACAAATAGAGTAATACTTCTTCTCTTTCGCTAAGTATTTACAGTTGAACAAATACTCATTAAAATCATGCAGACTAAAACTTAAGAATTAAAGATATAAATGTGTTTCATGTGTAAAAGTCTCTCATCACAAAACATCACATGATCATTGCACAAGGAAGCGAGTTATAAATGATTATAGAAATAAAATTTAAAATTATCTTTTAAATTTGCTTAATTTAAAATAAGATCAAAATAATTTTATAATTTGTATTTGACCTCAAACGTGCTATTACATAAATAATCTAGTGGAAAATTATATTGATTGATCTAACAACCTAAACATTTTATATTAAAAATGGGGTAGATGATCTCTATCAAACTTCAAAAATCTCCATAATATTGGGAGTTTTTTATATCTTCATGTATTCATTTTAAATTTCGATCTACAATGCTATGTTAGCTTCCTGCAACGTTTGCAAGAAGATAAAAGAGATGCCTCTGAAAAACTTGCAGCGAATTGAAGAGGAGGAAACATAACTACTACTTCTAAACCACTAAAAAATCCGTAACAACACGATAAAATCAATGTGATTCGAAGAGTTAGCGACATGTAAAATTTCACCTAAAAAAAGTTTCAAACATCACGGAGGCTTTGAAATTTTCCATTCATGTTATATCATCATATAATTCATAGGAACTATTGATAAATACTTTCCAACTCAATTCTAAGCAAGTTTAATGAATAAAGGTAAATATTTTGTTAAGTAGGTGCTAAAAAATATTTTTAAAAATTTTTAGGAATTATCAAGCTCTTGCAATCAAATCCAACATCATCAAATTTATACTCCAACGATTAAATTTTGTCAAAATGAAACTTTAACTCTAAATCCATCCTAGAAACATTATACAAAATTGAAATTTGTAAGAAAACAACATTATTAAATTTACTTCCATTATTAAAAATGAAAAGAAAAAAAGCAACTAAACATGTAAATTAAACTACAAAATTATATGTGTAAGGCTTGTGGAGAAATTAGTTGACAGTGTTGTGTAATTAAGATACTTAAGTTCACATTCTAACCGTTTATTTATAACCTAATTGCCACAAAATAAATAAATAAATAAACTCTAAAATTATTATTAAAACTAGGTATGGTTGGTCCCCATTATGGTGATTATTTTTGGAAATTTAAAATGAAATGGAACGGTCTTTTAAAAATAATAGTGGGCCGGAAAGTTACTCAATGGACAATTTGTAATGTGTGGTGGGTTTGAATTTTGTGGGTCTTATACTTCAAGCAAAAGCCCATTTTAAAAGTAAACTCCATGTGGCGTGATTCAACCTTGCCATGTGGGTTGGTCACTAGATCATGCGCTGAGCGCGAAGGAGTTGAAATTATATTCTATGTTTTTAAAAATAGAATCAGTTGGTTCGACCAGATCAATCATTTGATCAATTAGTTCAATTGGTTCAACTATGAATTGATAGTGCAATCTGAACTATATATAAAATCTTTTTTTTTTTGAATTCTTCGAAACAACTTGAAATGACGGGTTTGACCATCCAATCGTCAAATTGACTGTAAGTTAGGAGAACCGCCCAATAATCATTCTGTGTGATCCAACGACTACAATTTCACAAATCGCGACATAATTGTAAACCTAAAGAGCTAAAAGTCTGTTTGGGTCAACTGCAATGTATTAAAAAGCTGTTGATAAAGAGTTGATCCAAATAAGTTGTTGAGAAGGAGCTGATCTGGATAAGCTGGGTGGATGTTTCGTTTGTCCTGCTGGAAAACAAATATTTTATTGTTGTTTATGGATAAATAACCATTCTGACCTTGTACAGTAATTCTATTTGCAACAGAACTGTCATAATAATAAATAACTAGTTATTTTAAAGTTCTTACATAATTTCTATTTGTTTTTTTTTTTTCTTTACTTCTTAAGAATTGGCCAATTTTGGTTCAATATTTTGTTTTGTATGGTGTCATGTTATATTTGGCAAAAATAAAGTTATTGCCAATGTTTTACAAGGAGAAATCGATTATTGAGGCGATTTCTTGAGCGATGTAGAGATTAAGGTTTTGAGACGGATCGAGGGATAAGTCCAAAAATAAATAAAATTAAGAACTCATAAAATTAAACATAATTCATTAGGTATAAGATTTGAGAAATTACAAATCTAATCATTAATGATCAATTTACAGAATGAGGAGGGTTACACTTTATGGTTACGGCACTTGTAAATAAAAAGAGCATTCCATACAATTCTTATGTTTACCGTTAAAAGGATTATTTACATCCACACCATACAATTTTTAAATGTTTTTGTTGCCATTAAAAAAAAAAAGTATTTGCAAGCTCTGACATATTAGAGGAATTATCACTGATTCACTGTAGACAAAGAGGATGCAAGGCAACAGGAATGCTATGGGACTTCGACACTCAATGCTGTGATGCTTTTGTGCTTTGACAGGACTTCCACGCTCGACGAAATGAAGGAGAAGCATGGACGGGACTTTGACGCTCGATGCTGTGCTTAGAATGCTCATTTGGGCTCGTCGATGCTTGAAATTTAGAAGCATTTTATATAATATATATTAATCATAAATAAAAAATATTAAAAGGGTACATGGCACAAGGTCCGGTTGTTTCCCTTAAAATCCTACTCAAGTTATAATGGCTAGCTAATTCATTTGAAATTTTCTCATTCCCCGTTCATACCACTTTTCCCCCAAAATTCTCCTATTCTATCTCTCCTTCTGGCGCGGTGGGAATTTGCCTCCATTGACAAACTATATAACACTTTGCAACCTTCACACCCTTCTTCCAATCCACTGTTTTCATACCCTTGCTTGCTTCAGAAACTTTCTTCTGTTCATCGATCTCATTCACTTGCGTTCCCATCTCTAGGAATTTCAGTAAACCTCGTTTCTGTTAGTCCAATCCCATCGATTTCAAGGTTTACATCTCCATTCAATGGCGCCGATTTCAAAAGAGATGGAAGATTACATCCGGGAATCCATTGAGGATTCTGTAGGCCTCCCCATTTCGGGGAAGACACTCAAGCTAAAGCTTTTGGCTTCGGAGGAAGGCCGCCGACTCCTTCAGGATCAGAACTTTATCTTGCACGATCAACTAAGGGAGTTCCATATGCGCTTCCAGAGCTGCAAGGTTCGTCCTCTCTCTCTCTCCTCTCTCTCTCTCAACCCCACAAACACACATTATTGTATTCTCTAATTACATTTTTAGCAGTTTGGTTTTAGTGCAATTCACAAGAAAGTGACTCATAATATTTTGTTTTATGAATAATGCTAAGATTGTGTTAACTATTTATTGGTTTCTTTCTCTCAATTCATTTAGACCTGGCTAAACTTTTGGGTTAATTGTGATAGGAGGAAGCGAGTATGAACGCACGAGGTTTAAGAAAATGTATAGAAGAGAAGGAAACAATAGTCGCAAAGTTTACAAAAATGGAGAAGTACTGTGCCAAACTAGATAAAAAGTGCATTTCGTTTGGACGTGAATTGGATAAGTCAATGGAGTTTTGTGATGAGCTAGAAAAGGAGAACCATGAACTCCGTGCTTAATTGCAGGATATCTCTTCTGTAAGTTTTTGGTGCTTTTAACTTCCAATATATCTTGCAGTATTTCGTATTAAATTCTCAAATTTCATGCATCTTGCAGTTCATTAATGCTATGTTTCAAATTTCAATTTTTCATGGAATAGGTAAAGCTGAGAAATAATGTATTTCTAACTGAAAATAAAAATATTAGGCTAGCGTTGCACATTTTCATTAGAAAATATAGATACGTTGTCTCCTTATCATCCATCCAATCCAAGTTAAAATGCTAATTAATTAATTTTTATTAGCTTTCATAATAGCAACTCAAATGTAGTCAAAACATTAGTATATACATTTAGCTTCGACAACCAAGCATTCCTATGTTAACATTACTATTTTTCATACATTTATGTCTTTTTATTTTTGGTCATCATTATCAACATCTTCCAAAACCCCACAAGTTGTCCTCCACAAGACTTCATTGTATAACAACGTCAAGCATATTGGTTCTTTAAAGTTCGAACTCCTTTAACCCATCAAAATTCTCAATTCAAACTTTATGGGTTAATCTAATTAGCATGCTCTCACACTTCATCAACAAGATCGTGATTTACACAGTTACCGTCTTTTTTTGCGTGCCTTTTTACATTATAATTAGTTATTATATTTATGATCCATGGTCAAATTTGGCATACTAAATTCAAAACATTTAAGTCATGCTCTATTACATCTTGTACTCATTTTTAATTTTGATCAAATTATTCAACCAATGTTAGCTTCATGCTATAATCGCTGAAGTCTAATTCTTGCAACAGGCTAAGAAGATGCTCTTAAAAAAACTGCAAAGAGCTGAAGAGGAGGTAACAAAACTGCTACTCAACTTTATTTTTCTTCTCTGCTTTGTTTTTCTGTCATATGTCATTACATCATCAGTTATCACTTTCAATTTTACATTTTTAAGGTGAAATTGCTGTATAAAGAGAAGAGAACTCTAGACGAAGAGAATAAGTGGTTACAAAGAAAGCTACAAAGAGAACAAAGACAACATAGATCTGACCACAAGCACTCAACCAAGGACTCTTCTTCTAGGGTGAGAGTCTCTCAGCTAAGATTCTTGAGAAATGCTCCTTGCCATAACTTAAATATAACTCATTTTTAACACCATGTTCATATAAAACTATATTTTGGTCATTACATTCCTCTTATGTGCAACTTGTGAGGTAAAAAGAAACATTTTTTTTCTTATTTCAGGGTAAGCGAAAATCGAGGCACGGAGAAAGCAATCATTTTGCTGGGGAAACCGACGTCAATCTAGACGAGCGATTGAGACACCTTCCCCACAGCCCTCTATATCAAAATTCTCTACAATCAAAGAGACGGAAGATGTGAGTTGCTGATCTTATTGTGGAAGATCATATGTTTCATTTTTATCAAATTTCCAACAGTTGCTGATCTTATTGTGGCACGCATAAATGTGATTATCAAAGTCTCGAGTGCCATGCATTTAATTTTCCCAAAAATGTATATATAAAAGTTTAGGTGTTAGATATGTAAATACGTAGGAATTTTTGTGGCAGATATGTAAATCTTGCTGAATCCTTTTAATAAACAAATGTATCTCCACATACCAAGATGTTTGCGCTCTCTCTACCTCGCTCTCTCTGTATCTATCTATCATTCATTGAGTTCTATGAATCAGACATTTTGTTGGATTGAGGTGATAATGCTTCTAGTTTTGCTTCTTAATTGTGATCGAAGCTCACTGAATCAAACAATAAAATCAACTAATCATTTTTTTAATATATATATCCTTATATATATAAAAAAAAATACATTTACCACTAGAATTTCATAATTAAAAGGCAGAACTTCTTACAAATGAAAGCCAAATGATAAAAACATCTGCCTCATCACAATATTCTGGCCAGAATGTTTTCATCACCAAAAAACATGGGCATAATGGCTTTTGCCTCAGAAAAAACAATATTGCTATGCGATCAATAGAACAATACAAAAACAATATTGCTGTGTATGTTTGTTCTTTCCACAACTAACACGTCCAAGCAAATCAAGTTAGAAATAATAATCTTCCACCATAAAAATTTCTAGAAAGTAGTAATCAAATGAAAATGTGGCAACAATCTAAAAAAGCAAAGCAATGAGAAAGCTATCCTAAACAGACTATGAGTGTGTTTCAGGTCGCGATGCGGTGGTGGTGCGGTGCTGCACTGCAGTTTTTCTAATTTGGCAAAACTATTTTTTGTCTACGTTTACAAAAAACTGCAGCTGAAAGCTACGTTTTCCAACCATACCTGGCTAACTGCAATGGCTGCTAGAGAGTTGTGGTCTAACTTTTTCACAAAAAAAGAACTTTTTTTTTTTAATGACCATCTCAGTTTTTGAATAGCAGCTTCTTTTTCATCAGCTTCATCTTCAAATAGCTGCAGCTACTTCAAACAGTCCCAATATCTTTACATGATCTCAATAGTGCAATAAATGCTTTCTCACGCAAATAAAATAACCTAAATGATTGAAGAGTTGGTCATCAAAGATCCTTAACCCTTGAATTGCAAGGAGTATAAAATTCAAAGATTTAATCCACCGGTAGAAATGCGAACCAAAAAAAAGAAAAAATTTGATATTGTAGCCTATCATAAAAAAATAATAAAATCTACAAATGTGAGAGGCTTTAGGATTACTTAAATTTATTAATTTTGTCTTCATTAGTTCAAGCTTAGTATTTATTATTTTATTTTTTACAGAGAATAGAGCCGTTAGAAGTTAGTAAATTAATAAATATTGAAGATGACTTTAAGGAGAAATAAAACTAGGCAACTTCGCACTTGAATATTCATTACTTGCATTGTCTAAAAAACTTTTAAAACCTCCGAGTCGAAACCAATTTAGTTATGAGGCGCTAGGAGAATAATTCAAAACCTATGCTTTTAGTTGATCTTTCAAATCCCATGCCATAATAGATTGAGATGTGAATTTTGAACATTGACATTTCAAAACCTACTTAAATGGGGTTTCGAATTGCATTTGTTTAGAGTGCCCATTTGACTATATTACCGGCTTTTTAAAATGTCTTAGTTGGGTTTTTAACTTTTTTTCATAATGGAGGATTCTTTGTGTAAATTTTGATTTATGCAACCACCATAATTTTTGGATATAAATGACCAAGCGTTCAACAAGTTACAAATGGCTCAGCTCGATAAGAGCTCGTTCATGTTTATTTAATTAATTAATCAAATAAACTAGAACATTTTTAAAATACTCCATTGTTGAATGACCAGTTTAAATAGTTTGTTGCTCAGTTCATTTGTGATCATGAATAATATCATTTGAAGTTTATGAACAAACTCATTCAGAAATTCAATTAAGGCTAGACATAATACTAAATATAATGCTCAATTAATGATGTTTAGTTCATCATTGTTTGAATCATTTTTTTAATTTGGGCATCTAGTCCCAACATCTCTAAAATAATTTAAAGAAGCATTGCTTTTATAAAGGCCTGCGTTGAACGGTATGGTTGGGCTTGTAACACACGCAACCCATGGAGAAGGCTATTCGCATTTAAAAAAAAAATTAATTAACTTTTAAAATATTTAAAGCATTTTATTTTTTATTTTTTTCAAGTTCAATAAGATTAACTTGTTGAGGCTCAACAGGCTCCATTTAATAAGGCTCGTTTATGGTTCCGAATGTGTTCCTCGTCAAGGCTCATTAAACATGAAATGAACCAAACTCGAATAGAGCTCAAATCAAGCTCAAACAAACATGAATATAAATGAGTTGAGCTTTAAAACTATCACAAAAGCTCAAATCAAGCTCAAGCCAAACTTGAAACATACTTTTGGTAAACGAGCTCACGCTCAAAGAACCACTGAATTGGCTCTAATTGGTTTGTCTGCAGCCCTAGCTGTAAATAAACACACAAACCCTTGTATTCATTCATTCAAATTCATTCTCTAATTTATAAAGGAATCTCTCTCTTCTCCTCTCCCACTACTCTCTAGTTTTCCTAGTTTTGCTTGTGTTGGCTTTTAGGCTCACTTCAAAAACAGTGAGAAATTGAAGGAGTTCTCCTCCAAGGAAGGTAGCAGCACTAAAGCCCGAAAGATTTAAGAGTTCCCATTATTGAAAGGCTATTGCTCTGAAGCCAAAAGGAGCAGAAAGTGTTGTAGCCGTGGACTGACGCTTTTGATCTTGACAAGGAGTTGTATCTCTAGTACTGAGAACAAAGGGAGGAGAAGCTATTGTAGGCGTCGATACTATGAAATGTGAGTAAATAAGAAGCTTTGTAAAAAGTTCTTACAAGGAAGCAACAAATTCTACTCCTTGTTGCTGATCCAGAAGACCAGAAACATCGATGGATAGAAAGGAATAAAAGAATTTAGAGGTTGAATTTTCTTCTTGATCAAATTCTTGTAAGTTATCAAAAAAACTAGAAGCAGTTTATCTTTCTTAATTTTTTTCAATCCCATCATATTGTATATTGCAGCTAACTACAATCAAATTTCTAATATCGTTAAATGCTTCATCCCTCGGAGTATAGGATCCGAGTTGCATTAGATGCAAAAAAGTGATGAAGGTTGATCCATGTAACAAAAGTAATTTTTTGAATAAGATATTCATAAAATGATTACAAATCTCAAAATAAAAAAGGTAGGACTGTGTAACAAAAATTCCAGATGATATTACAGGAGAAAGATCGAACTATGTGAATGCCTCTTTACAATGGCAAAACATTAGTACAAATAAAACATGAATGAAATGATTGAGAATGGATCATACTTCGGTTCGGACAGTTCTGGTCCAAATTATGACCCTATTAATGGTATTGATAAAACCTTGTTTTCACTGGAAGAATTCAAGGCATATAGACCAATTCAGTGAAGATTTGGATCCTAATATTAAATATCAAAGTTAAGGTGAAGATCACCAACAAACTGAACATGAATTAAATGATTGTGAATGGATCATACTTTGGTTCATACAGTTCTAGTCCAACTGATGATCCTATTAATGGTATTGATAAAACCTTTGTTTTCACTAGAGGAATTCAAAGCATATAGACCAAGTTGGTAAAGATTTAGATCCTAATATTAAATATCAAAGTCCAAATATCACATCCAGCTTCCTCTAAAACATCAGAATCAAGGTTGGACTGATATAAGATTTAATTATAAAATTATATATATATATATATATATATATATATATATATATATATATATATATATATATATATGCTCAAGTTCATCTTTTTTTCAATATGGCAAGCTCCATTGGGAATTATGATCAAGGAATAAAACCTCCAAGCATGTATGAGCTTCGAACACAAAAATTAACGAAAGAAGTTAATATTACTGACAATATAGATCAAAAAATTAAAAACTACATGGCACTATAATAAGTTTCATTACTATCACTGGGCTGGCAAGACATAAGAGGTCTGAGATTGAACAGGTTACTTGTCAATAACCCTAATGGAAAGTGTTTTAAACTGAATTAACGTGCAAAGTGCGATAAAGATGTGTCATTGTTATTCACAGTGTGTGACAATATTGCTAAATAAGTTGGAGAACATATTGTTGTTCAACTGGTAACAAATAATGCAAATAAATATAATGCAACAGGGAGGATGTTAATGGAGAAAAGAAAACATCTATATTGGACTGTTTGTGCAGCTCATTATAACGATTTGATACTTAAAAAGCTCAGAGACTTGCCCCATCATAAAAATAGAGTAAAAAAAATCAATTTCATCTACAACTATAATTGGGTGATAAGTTTAACGAGACAGTTTATTAATAAAAACCTAGGTAGAAGCTATCATAAGTTTTGCTCCCGCTTATTTGACTTCACAAAATACTCATGGAGTGAGGAATCATTCAAAGGCAATCTTTACTTCCCCAGAAAGAAATGATAGTATGATAGTACAAGAGCAAAAAAATATGAAGGAAGACAAGAAAAAAAAATATCTTACAAGAATACATTTTGGCATATGGTGATATAAGCTCTTAAAAAACATACTTAAAGAGTTGAGAATGGTTCATGTTGAAAAGTGCTGTACAATGGGTTTTATTTGTGGTGTAATAGACAAGACCGACGAACAAATAACAAAGAAAATAGGTGAAGATAAATCAACTTATAAAATGATATGAAAAAATTTATTGACAATAAATGGGACATTAAATTACATCGTGATCAGCATTTTGTTGGATATTTTATAAATCATCTATTTTGTTTTGATGGTAACTTCTTTGAATGCATGAAGGCTTAAATTAATTTGTATAAATCTATAGACTGAAGATAAGCATAAAATAGCTCATAGACAACTTAAAGAAATCATCACATAGGCATAATATCAATCAACTATAGTTCTTTTTTAATATATAATAAATATTATTCTATTATATTTTCCTAACTCAAGAAATAAACCATAGGTAGATGCACTTTAAAAATGATGTATCATAATAAAAAGTGTTTATAGTTAGAACCCAAACGAATTACAACATTTTAGCTTCTACATGTGAATTGAAGCACGTTCAATCAAGTGCACATAGAGAGAAAAAATCAATTGTCTATGGCAAAAGATGAGTACATTGACTTATGTCATCATGCACGTTCGAAAATAAAAAAATTAGACACCCCAGATTAACTTCATGCTAGATGTGATGGATCATTTAATTCTTGATGAATTGACATCAAATGATGAATAAATGCTTGAACAAAAAAATGAATGAAATGAAGAAAGTGTTGTTAGATCAAATGATAATGATGAAATTAATATTCATTCGGCTAATGTAATAAAAATTGGGTGAAAGTTCACAAAACACAATCGAGATCAAACATCAAATGCCTTGAAAGGTCAGTAAAGTGTATAAATTATTAAATCTATAATAAATGTTATTTAATATATTATTATTATAAGTGTATTTATTATAATAATTCTAAAGCAAGAATGAAGAATAGGGTGTTTAGGGGTATAAATTTGGGTAGAAGGGACAGATTTGAGTTTGACCCAAACCCAGCTAGTCCAACCTATTTATTGCATGAATCATTTAATTTTTTAATAACATAACCCAACTACCTTGAACATGACCTGTTTACCACAATCAGCCCGACTCAAACTCGCCTAATTCAATTCTAAACAATAATCAGAGTAATTTCAAGTTATTCAAGTCTATATGTTTGACCTATTTAGACAGTCAACCCAAATCTAAATTTTTCGAGTTGGGTTTGGGTAGGTTCATTTATTGACAACCCTAAAATAATGGGCGAGTAAGAAGGTGACTGAGATAACTGACATGAGTTTGATGAAAAGAAAGAGTGATTGTGTGCTTTTTTATTATTAGCTATCATGACAATTCTTTAAAATAACTCTGCAACTGATGATGAAAATGATAATTGTTAATTTATACGGCATAAAAGATGACTTGGGATTTTAAAAGACTTCATAAAAGATGGAATTTTTTCCCAGATTATTAATTTTAATGTTTTCTGAACTCGAAACTTCTAAAAATTTGTGTTTTCTAAACATTCACCACTCTGGCTTTTTTTGTGTTTTTAAATTTGAAACATTTCCTCAATTCAAATGAAAATATTTTCTCGATTTTTATTATACTTATTAAACCTTAATTTTTTTATCAATAATAATATTTAAGAATTAAAACTACTATTCTCCTATTAAAGGTTGGCTTCAGCTCAAAATGTCCATGTAGCTCCAAAATTTTCCATTCTATCAACATCTCATAGCAACAAGATGAAGAAGACCCATTGGTGAAACATAATTTAATTCTTAAGGTGATTTTCATATTTTAGTTTTATGCGTTGGTATCAAATTTTGAGTTACCCAAAATAATTTTGAGCTGAATCCTTTACAGTTTAATCCCTGCGTTGCAATCATGAGAATATGTACCTTTAATCCTCATGAACAGATGAAGGAATAAGAAACAAAATAAATGTAAAATATGATTAGTGGAATGAACGAAGTGATGTTTGGGATCCTATTTTAGGGAATTTAAGCAAGATATAGCTCAAGGCTATCTAAAGAGGTTTTGTTGGGGGTGGGGTGGGGGTCTGAAATTCTATTATTTTGACGTATCCCATTTTAGCCACATTATTAGTTATATCTAAGATTTGTTAAAGCCCAATATTCACAAAATTTAATATATTTTAAAGATCTATCCCTCACAAAATTAAATCCTGAAACAAATAGCTAAACAATGTATCAAAATTTAGCAAAGATTTAACAATTGTCATGCTGAACAGCTTTCAGGTTTTAATCCTCTCAAGATTCATTCAATCTATATTTACAGTACTTACTAAACCATTTTGAATTAAAATCTTAAAAGGGCATAAGTCGTCATAAAAGGTAAAGGACGTGAGATGATAAACCCAAGCACCAATGAATGGGCTTCTTACAACCAAGAACTCAAAATTGGCTTATGGCAACACAGATATTTGCCACATCAGCTGCCATCATGTCAAGATTCTTGCAACATAAGCATTCCCAGTATGTATTCAGTCAAGACGTTACAGCACAGATGTTCAGCAACCTCAACAATGATGCCTGAGTTTTCACAACCAGTAACTGATATTCAAGAAGAAATCAAAACTAATAGTAGAAAGTTACTCCAAAGACACAGCTCATTAAGTTGGGCAAGTGTTCAACATAAAAGAAGAGAAATATTAGAAAATGAAGTTAAAATGATAATTGATTCAGATTTAATGCCTTCATTATAAGAAATGAAATATTGAGTACTAAACAAAACTATAAATTGTTATTTTTTTCAAAGAAAGGAAATGCAATATGAAGTTTTTATAAATTGCCCCAAGAGGTTACCAAGCAACCAAAAAAAGAAAAAAAGTTAAGAAAGACAAAAATATCTTTGTAAATCAATGATGACCTTGTTTGAATAAATGAAGGTAAGTCATCTACTAAGTAGGAGTTAGCATAGAATCAACAGTTCTTGAAATTATGGACACATTTTGTTGTTTCAAATATGCTTCACTAAATTAGCTCATTGTGCATTCTATTTGGCATAGTATGGCACTTCAATGATTTGGATTTGAACGGCAACTCTCAAGTGAATCCTACAAAACTAGATTATTGTACAGGGCTTATTTGGTAATATTTATAAAAACAGGTTTTTAAAAACAGTGAATTCATTTTCACTCATTTTGAGTGTGGAAATAAAATTATTACTAATTGGAAAGTTTCTGGAGTTTGAATTCGATGTCGGTCTCAAATTTTACCAACAAAATGATGGATTTGACACACACTTCAATGACTAAATGTTTGCTTTCAAACTTCAAGAAACCAAATGGGTCCTCAGTTGAAACAGATCAAATGGAAAACATTCAAACAGAAAAGATTAAAATATTAATATCATCCTAAATTGTATCATTCAACTATAAGTAATGATAATGAATATTGTCCAAATGTTCAGTACTTTCCAGCAGAAAAAGGTGCATATATTTCTGTGTTTGCCTAGCTTCATTGATAAGGTAGATATTATCAATCAAACAAGAATATGTGAGTATGTTTGATGATTATTGATAAACAGGCATAAGGAACAACATAAAGATAGAGATAAAGCACGTTTGAGAAAAAGTCAAACATATGCTTAAATTTATAGAATAACAATTGAGAGCTAGTGGGTATTACCAGATCATGGTACACGCGCAGTCTTTCCTTCACAACATCCTCAGAGTCATCAGCTCTAGTAATGAGCTTTGACGCACACTCAGGAGGAGGTGGGAGTGGAGCCATCGATATTCCAGGTCTACCATTTTCTCCCTTTAAATGAATTGAGGCGACATTGAAATTTTTGCCACACTGGCTGCAAATCCTTCTACCAAGGCATTTCTCAATAAGCACCTCTTCTCTTAGCTTAAGATTCACTACAAGATCTATATCCATTATTCCCTCAAGTATTTCCTGTTAACGTAAAATAGGACATTACCCAATAAGTATATTATTGGTCAATAAAACATAAAATGCATTCATAACAGCATGCAATTAAAAAGTAAAAAAGAGAATATCACCTCACGACTGATAGTGTTAATCCTCCTAATAAAAATAATTCAAAATGTGCATGCTGATTATTATAAGTGTTAAGAGTACAAATCAAAAAGGAATCAAAGTTTGGCTAGATTGACCAAAAGATCAAACTCATTTTCAAAATAAAAACCTAGGGTCCATTTGGGCAGCTTGTGCATTTCAGGATAAACAGTTTATCCTGAAACACGGTCTGCGGGTCGACCGCGGGGTTCGACCCGTGGCCTGCGTATAGTATAAAAAACTCAACCACGTTAAGCGGCAGTTTCAATAACGCGCGAACCAAACGATTAAGCGGTGTTTTCAAAAACGTCACCGCACTTATAAGCTGCCCCAAACGGGCCCTTAATCTAAAAAGTGAAGACAACCTCTTGGTATTTCTACTCACATATCCACGGTAGGATTAAATCAAAAACTTTCACGTCCCTTAGAAATCTCTAAGGAGGTGTTTGGCAACAATAAGATTTAAGTTAAATAGAATTTAATAACTCTAATAAATCTGGATTTATACAATTCAAATGTTGTAAATCCATAATAGTGTTTGGTTCAATTTAAATTTAAATCCATTAAATATGTTTATCCTATTTGACAAAAATCCACTACTTTGGTTTTCTTCCTAAGTTAAATCCGTTAAATCCACATAATAATTGGATTTAATAAATCCACATTCAGATTAAAAATTAACAGAGAAGGAGGATTTTTGGATTTTAAAAAAAAATCGGATTTAACTTCCTTAAGTTTTTTGTTTGCCTGGATTTACATTAATATTAACGTAAATCCTGCTCAAATCCGGCTACCAAACACCCCCTAAGTGACATGCAAGCTCTTCACATCAACCATCACTATCACTCAAACAAAAGTTTTTGACATCATTAACATGCACCAAGAGCCTACTTGACATGTTTGGATTCTTTGGTAGCAAGATTTGAGGAGAGAATTTAAGAAGCATGTAACCTAAATCTTGCCAAACAGCAATTAAATCCTACAGAATCTTCACTCTCAAAATCTCGAATTTACTAAATTAACGAGTTTGGCGGATTTACTAGATTCATCAATAGAAGCTCACAAATAGAGAGGGGAGGGGGAGAAAAGGAATGCTTCACCCTCAAGCTGTCATTGCAACTTCCTTGCCTCAAATCTTCTTATTTGCTAGCAGTTCACCGCCGATTGTGATTCTTCAAGTTTGTCATGGCTTGTTGTAGGTACTTTTTATCTTATGCACTTCTGGTGTTATACATTTATTATAAATTATAATAATTATAATTTAGAAATTTCGTTAGAAATCAAGTGATTGTTGTCAATAATTTTAGTTTTTACAGCAATTTTTCTTTTTTTGGTGCTATACAAAAAAGAGAAAATTTTAAAAAGTGTTGCAAAATTGCCGTAACTTTTTGTTTTTCAATCTTTCACTTTTTTGTATAGCACGAAAAAATAACGCAAAAGATTAAAAATATTGACAATAGGATGATTTCAAGCGAAAAAACAAATTACAGTTATCATAACTTACAATAAATGTATAACATCAGAATTAGAAGAAGAAAGAAAAAAACAGAGCAATAGAGGGTAAAAATATTGAAGACAGGCAACAGCAAATTGGCGATTGGCGGTGTACTGCTGGCAATTAGGAAGTCACACTAGAACACGGAATTGTAATCAAAATGATCAAAATTTGGAACACATTTTTATTAATTGCAATTATTCTTATGAGATTTGGTCTAATGTTTGTTTTTTTTTTTTTTTTTTTTTTTTTTTTTTGTGATAAGAAGATGAATGAGGTGAGCAGTTTTCCAATAGATGGATTTTTTAACTTTTGAAAGCATTTTGGTGGAATTATGTTCTTCTCATCTATTTCTGTTGCTGTTTGTTTGTTTCTTTGATTTGCCAGAAATTAATCTAAACATAAATGTAATTTAATATCTTGACTTTCTTGTTCTACTTTTATTAGAAATTATATTTACCAAATGCTTAAATTTGGAAATATGAAGAAACCTTTAAGGTTAATGTGATAAAAATGTTTGATAAATTTAATATTGTGATTCCAACTTATTGTAACTCTGTGACCAATTTGATTTTATGGAAGAAACATTCGAGAGAGTTTAAAATTTAATATTGATGGTAGTTGGAACAATTTATAAGCTGGTATTGATGGGGTCTGTTGTAACTTTACAGGAAAATGTTTAATTGGGTTTTTAATATTGATGGCCGTTTTTTTTTTTTTTTTTTTGGGGGGGGTGGGGGGGGGTTGTTGTCTGAGTGCTGGAGTCCTTTTTGGTCGTTACCCCCTATTTTTTTTTTAATAAAATTTCCTTCAAGATTAGTTAAAAAAACAAACAAGAAGTCGATGAGTTTGGGATTGGGAGCGAATTTTAGGGATTTATGGTGGTTTAGTAATATATATATATATATATATATATATATATATATATATATATATATATATATATAGTTTAATTTATTTTAGGGATATGGTTCAGACTGAAGAGTCTCAAATGAGTTCCAAAGATGTATCGAGCCCCCAATTTTTTATTTAATTGTTATCAAAATTCTACTAAAATTTTATCCCTGATTACTCATGCTTATTATATTTTATATTCCAATTAGATATTTATATTCATTTCATACCACAATTTTTATTTTATTGATGCTATTTAGTATTTAAAAAATAATAAAATAATATATAGTCGAAACTGAACGCTGAAATTCAAAAAAACTACCAAAACTACATAAATTCAATTTAACAAAACCAATGATATGAGCTTCACAATGGCCAACATGCGGCCTATGTTAGTCTCCATACAATGAAACTAAGCCTATGACAATAGCAATAATACTTGGAAACTAACTGAGACTTGGGAACTAATCAACCCATAGAGATATCCGATCTGAAGACCACCAGACTCACAACCACCCAACTTAATAGCCGACCAGCCTAGTGGCCACCCGACCACATCTATTGGCCCCACGGATCGAATTTATGTATGGACTGGAATACAATGGCCATACGAACAAACTATAGAGGCACCATATGTAATTATATGATGACTCGTTCATATAAATAGAGGGTTAATCTCTTCTTTTCTCTATTGTGAGAATTTCTTCCTCTATTTCGTTCTTTCTCCCCACCTCCCTCCATCTCTTACTTATTTATGATTGTTAGATATTATATAAATAAGGATTATATGAGTTTATATATAATGACTTCACATTGCAATATTAATAACCAGCCACATTCAAAACTTTTATAGCCTATATTATAGAATTTTATGATAGCCTCTATTTAAGACTTTACGGTAGCCTCTCTTTTTAATTTTATGATAACCTTCTTTTAGAATTTTTTGGTACCCACCATTTAAAAATTTTATAGTCACCATAATATTTTATGAAGAGAGAAATTATTTTGAATAAATAAAACTTTAACTCCACACTTAAAAATAATTGATTTCTTTTTGTAAAATTATTATCAATTTTAATTTTAGTTGCTCGTGTAAATATAATTCAAATGTAATCCCCATATAATAAAAATTAAGAGTTCTAAGCCATTCAACATTATTGAAGATCATTAACACCAACCTTTAAATCGAGCAAATTAGGCTTGCCTATAACTTGATTTAATTTTGAATCTAATCATATGTGCTTGAATCTATAACCTGCAATTTATAGTCCAAATTAGACAACATGATTATATATTCATATGTATATTAAAGCATATTAATGTAATATGATATTTGAAATGTATTAAGACATATGACGTTGCTCGTGAGAATGACTTTAGTGAGTTGTAGAGTACCAAATTCCTAATCGAGATTCCAAATGTAATGAATATAATAAATTGGTCATGTTAGGAAAATCAATAATATTATTGAGTCAAGAAAGTAGCTAAAAGGTAAATTCTGAAGAAATGTTGAAGATGAAGTGAGTGTATGATATACCAACCAGAGAGTTCTCTCAAGAAGATTGTAGGTGTTAATGAAGCAACTAGCTTTGTCGAGTCCTTCGCAAACTGAAGTGGTAAATAGATTGAAATGTCAAGAGGTTAAATTTACAAGAATGGCCACACGAAGAAGTTGTAGAAAGAGAATAAGTTCCTGGAAGGTCTCCAATTTCTCATTTAATATTTTTTGCCAAACAATCAATGAAGTGATAGTTTGATTTAGTTTGGATAATGTTGGGTGACTATTTTGGATAGCCAAAGCAAGCTTGCAAGTGGGAGTTATACATATGGAGATGCTGGCCTTTTGATAATTGGTTATGGGTAGGGTGTTCACCATGTAATGTTATTGTAATGTGTATACTCTATATAAATGTGTGCGTGTGTGTGTGTACCACTTGTTCTGTCTTTAAGTTATCTTTATATATATATATATATATATATATATATATATATATATATATATATATATATATATATATATATATATATATAATGGAAAAAATTAAATTATTAACATCCACATTTAATTTTAGCATTAGGAGTGTAGCTGAGCCAAGCCAACTAGTGGGTCAGCTTTGACTTATCTCGT
Source organism: Papilionanthe hookeriana x Papilionanthe teres (assembly GCA_022702705.1). Classification (NCBI taxonomy): domain Eukaryota; kingdom Viridiplantae; phylum Streptophyta; class Magnoliopsida; order Asparagales; family Orchidaceae; genus Papilionanthe; species Papilionanthe hookeriana x Papilionanthe teres. The sequence goes on from CM040421.1 coordinate 42,805,519, forward strand.
GAGTTGAGTGTGTGGAGCTAATAAGCCCAACTCATGCCAGCTCTGACTCAACCCGTTAACTCGTGAGCCGGCTCGCTTAACCACTCACTTAAGAAAATCTTAAAATAAAATATACTGAAAAAATATTAAAATTCAAGACTTAATTATTTTATATTTTATGGCCATATAATTTATTATTATTTATCTTTTAATTATTTTTTATCATCATGAGGTAATATTTAGACATTTATAAGTTGATGATTAATTTTTTCCAAAGCCATACAAAGACTTTAATTAATATTAAAAATATTAACGTAATTTATTTCTTGCTTGACATTCAATTCACATGTATTTATATACCTAGTTGTTAAACGTTGATAAGTTACTTCTATAATATTTTAAAGCCAAAATACATATTTCAACATGTACATTCTCCTTTAAAAATTAAATATATTATTTTTTAATAATATTAAAGATTTATGTGATAAATAAATAATATAAAATTTTGATGGTAGATATAAAAAGAAAAAAAAAATCAAATGATATGTTAGTAAATTGCAACTAATATCTTTAATATTATTATTAAAAAAAAAAAAAAAACTTTTGCGTTCGAAGAGATTTAGTGCGCCTCCTGGCTTGTTATATTAGATTTCGAGCTGAGCCGGGCCAAAATTGAATCGAGCTCGATCTGGCTCGAAATCTAAATGCGTTGGCTTAGACTGAGTTGTTTGGATCCGTTTCAACTCAGAATTGGCTTGATCCTGCTCAAAATTGCAACTAATTGGCCCAAGTTGAGTTATTTGGATATGTTTGCTCGTGCGTCGTTTAATTTTAACTAGCAATTTATATAATATATCTTGATCATAAATAAAAAATATTAAAAGGGTATATGGCACAAGGTCCGGTTGTTTCCCTTAAAATCCTACTCAAGTTATAACGGCTAGCTAATTCATTTGAAATTTTCTCATTCCCCGTTCATACCACTTTTCCCCCAAAATTCTCCAATTTTATCTCTCCTTCTGGCACGGTGGGAATTTGCCTCCATTGACAAACTATATAATACTTTGCAACCTTCACACCCTTCTTCCAATCCACCGTTTTCATACCCTTGCTTGCTTCAGAGACTTTCTTCTGTTCATCGATCTCATTCACTTGCTTTCCCATCTCTAGGAATTTCAGCAAACCTCATTTCTGTTAGTCCAATCCCATCGATTTCAAGATTTACATCTCCGTTCAATGGCGCCAATTTCAAAAGAGATGGAAGATTACATTCGGGAATCCATTGAGGATTCTGTAGGCCTCCCCATTTCGGGGAAGACACTCAAGCTAAAGCTTTTGGCTTCGGAGGAAGGCCGCCGACTCCTTCAAGATCAGAACTTTATGTTACACGATCAACTAAGAGAGTTCCAAATGCGCTTCCAGAGCTGCAAGGTTCGTCCTCTCTCTCTCTCTCCTCTCTCTCTCTCAACCCCACAAACACACATTCTTGTATTCTCTAATTACATTTTTAGCAGTTTGGTTTTAATGCAATTCACAAGGAAGTGACTCATAATATTTTGTTTTATGAATAATGCTAAGATTGTGTTAACTATTTATTGGTTTCTTTCCCTAAATTCATTTAGACCAGGCTAAACTTTTGGGTTAATTGTGACAGGAGGAAGCGAGTATGAACGCACGAGGTTTAAGAAAATGTATAGAAGAGAATGAAACAATAGTCACAAAGTTTACAAAAATGGAGAAATATTGTGCCAAACTGGAGAAAAAGAGCGTTTCGTTTGAACGTGAATTGGATAAGTCAATGGAGTTCTGTGATGAGTTAGAAAAGGAGAACCATGAACTCCGTGCTCAATTGCAGGATCTCTCTTCTGTAAGTTTTTGGTGCTTTTAACTTCCAATATATCTTGCAGTATTTCATATTAAATTCTCATATTCCATGCATCTTGCAGTTCATTAATGCTATGTTTCAAATTTCAATTTTTCATGGAATATGTAAAGCTGAGAAAGAATGTATTTCTGGCTGAAAATAAGAATATTAGGCTAGTGTAACACTTTTTCATTGAAAAATATAGGTTCTCTGTCTCCTTATCATCCATCCAATCTAGGTTAAAATGTCAATTAATTAGCTTTTATTGGCTTTCATAATAGCAACTCAAATGTAGTCAAAACATTAGCATATACACTTACATTCGTCAATCAAGATTTACTATATTAACATTACTATTTTTCGAACATTTATGTCCTTTTATTTCCACTAATCATTATCAAAATCTTCCAAAACCCTACAAGTTGTCCTTCACAAGACCTCGTTGAATGACAACATCAAACATATTGGTTCTTCAAAGTTTAGACTCGTTTAACCCATCAAAATTCTCAATTCAAACTTTATGGGTATTAATCTCATTAGCATGCTCTCAAACTTCATCAACAAGATCGAGATTTACACAGTTACCATCTATTTTGAGTGCCTTTTTATATTATAATTTGTTATTACGTTTATGATACATAATCAAATTCGGCCTACTAAATTCAGTACATTTCTGTCATGCACTTTTATATCTTCCTGAATTCATTTTTAATTTTGATCAAATTATTTAACCAAACTTAGCTTCGAGCTATATTTGCTAAAGTCCAGTCTTTGCAACAGAATAACGAGATGCTCTTAAAAAACCTGCAGAGAGCTAAAGAGGAGGTAACAAAACTGTTTCTCAACTTTATTTTTCTTATCTACTTTGTTTTTTCTTTCATCGGTCATTATATCATCAATTATCACTTTCAATTGTACATTTTTAAGGTGAAATTGTTGTATAAAGAGAATAAATATCTAAATGAAGAGAATAAGAAGTTGCAAAGAAAGCTACAAAGAGAGCGAAGACATCATAGATCTGAGCACAAGCACTCAACAACGGACTCCTCTACTAGGGTAAGAGTCTGACAGCTACTATTCTTGAGAAATGTTCCTTGCAATAACTTAAATATAACCCATTTTTAACATAATGTTGATATAAAAATATTTTTAGGACATTACATTCCTCTCATGTGTAACTTGTGAGGTAAAAGGAAGCATTTTTTTTTTCTTATTTCAGGGTAAGCGAAAGTCGAGGCACGGGGAAAACAATCATTTTGCTGGAGAAACTGACGTCGATCTAGAGGAGCGATCGAGACACCTTCCCCACAGCCCTCTATATCAAAATTCTTCACAATCAAAGAGACTGAAGAGGTGAGTTGCTGATCTTATTGGGGAAGATCATTTTTTCCATTTTTATCAAATTTTCAATAGTTTGATTGTGGCACGCCCAAAAATGTACATATCAAGGTTTAGGTGTCAGATATGTAAATACATAGGAAATTTGTGGCAGATATGTAAATCTTGCTGAATACATTTAATAAGCAAAAGTATCTCCACATATCAATATGTTCGCGCCCTCTCTCTGTATCTATCTATCATTCATTGAGTTCTATGAATCAGACGTTTTGTTAAATATTTTCTAAGCCAAACATTTCAATATGTTGGATTGAGGTGATATTGCTTCAAGTTTTGCTTCTTAATTGTGATCGAAGCTCACTGAATCAAACAATAAAATCAACTAATCATTTTTTAATATATATATATATATATATATATATATATATATATATATATATATATATATATATAGATAAAATTCCATTTACCACTAGAATTTCATAATTAAAAAGCAGAACTTCTTACCGATGAAAGCCGAAATGATAAAAACATCTGTCCCATCATAATATTCTGGCCATAATGTTTCAATCACCCAAATAAAATGGGAATAATGGATGTTGATATGGCTTTGCCTCATAATTACAATAAAGCTATTTCACAAAAATAATAATTCGTAAAGAACATTCATATCTATAAGATAATAAATGATTCTACTTGTTACCAAAAAACCAAAGCTTCATTTTGAGGAGATTTTATTTAAAGAATGATTCTGGAGATGGCTTCCCAAATGCAACTCATATTAATTATCAAGCTTCTGCAGATTGCTTCTCATCATGATCCTCCAGATTTAGTGCTTGCAGTAACTTAGGCCAAGATGATTGGAATTTCAAATAATGGGATCGTACAAATTCAAGAAAAATTAATAAATTTATGAAAAGAAGGACAATCAAAATAACCAGAAAAGCACGTGAGAATTTTACGTTGAAAAACCCGAGAACGGGAAAAAACCACCGAGCCACACCACCAAAAATTTCACGATAAAATTCAGAAAATTTTTTTAAAAAATTTGCACCAGTTTTCTCCTACACACAAGGAAACTTACAAGACTTGCTCCAAATATTTCCTGCTTTAATCCAAAGAAGCGAAAAACACACACCGAGATCTCAAAAATCCTTTTCTCCGACACGCCTCTGCTTTACCAGGAACAAGTCGAAGAAACCTCACTCAATAACACACATACGCTGCTCGAATTTGAAACTTAAAACCAAAAATTTTGTCCAAAATCCGTTTGGCGCTTATGCGCCTGGACTTGGAGCATAGGCGCCAATGTCTTTAACGAGTGCAGGTATAAGGGGCTCATAAGCGCTTAATAGTTGGCTCATAAGTGCCAATATTATTGGCACCCATATATAAACGAGCGCATATGTGCCATGGCTCCTATGTAATCCACTCTAGTGTGGGCGCATATGCGTCGGGTGCACTGCCTCTGCTCCAGCTCCACAAATCAGTCTCTACACTTAATAATCTCCCACTTTGAGACTGTTGCACCCAACACATGTTCTCTATATCTACACCTTCAGTTGAATCGCGTTCATAATCATATACCATGGCTCACCTCGGTCTCAGACTTCATGAAAACCAACTAAAGCCAAGAAAAGCTTCAGTTTCTTAAGAGTCATCACATTCGTCAATATATCCGGATGGTTCTCAGCTGTATGTATCTTTTTTCAGAAAAAAATGTTCATCTTCCAGAAGAGATAGAATGAAATGATACATTAACTGAATCTGTTTCGTCATGGCATGAAAAGCAGTATTCTTAGCAAGATGAATCACACTCATAATGTCACTATAGAGTTTTTTTAATACCCTGCTCCTTGCTCAATTTTGCCATGAAAAACTGTAGCAAAATAATCTCCTTTTTGGCTTCAGTGATAGCCATATATTCAGTCTGCGTAGTTAAAGTGCAACGATCTTCTGCAACCTCGAAACCCAAATCACCGCTATGTTCCCCAATGTAAATATATACCCCGTTGTATTTCTCCTACTATCAACATCTTCTACCAGATCTGAATCTACAGATCCCTATATATGTATCCCTGCACTTTCTTAACAAAGTGTTATTTTGATTGTTCCCCTCAAAGCCTTGAAAATTCACTTTACCGCCTCCCAGTGATGCATGACTGGATTGTCCATGTACCTACTTACCACTCTCACTGCAAATACAATATTTGACCTTATATAAATCATCACATACATCAAACTTTTTGTAACGAATAGGTGCTTGTGTATATATTCATATATTTTACATTATATATAAAAGTATAAATAAATTAGTTAATATGTCCTAATATTCTTATGTATTAATAAGGCATATATTCAGAATCTCATTTGAAATTTTCCATTCATGTTAAATCATCATATAATTCATAGGAACTATTGGTAAATACTTTCCAACTCAATTCTAAGCAATTTTAATGAATAAAGGTAAATATTTTGTTAAGTAGGTGCTAAAAAATATATTTTTAAAAATTTTAGGAATTATCAAGCTCTTGCAATCAAATCCAACAACATCAAATTTATACTCCAACGATTAAATTTTGTCAAAATGAAACTGTAACTCTTAACTCCATCCTAAAAACATTATGCAAAATTGAAATTTGTAAGAAAACAACATTATTAAATTTACTTCCATTATTAAAAATGAAAAGAAAAATAGCAACTAAACATGTAAATTAAACTACAAAATTATATGTGCAAGGATTGTGGAGAAATTAGTTGACAGTGTTATGTAATTATGATACTTAAGTTCACATTCTAACCGTTTATTTTTAACCTAATTGCCAAGTCCTGACAAAATAAATAATTAAATAAACTCTAAAATTATTATTAAAACTAGGTATGGTTGGTACCCATTATGGGGATTATTTTTGGAGATTTAAGATGAAAATGGACGTCTTTTAAGAATAATGGTGGGCCGAAAAGTTAGTGAACGGGCAGTTTGTAATGTGTTATAGGTTTGAATTTTTGTGGGTCTCAAACTTCGAGCACAATTTTATTGAAAGTCCATTGCAAAGGTAAACTCCACGGGGCGTAATTCAATCATGCCACGTGGTCTGGACACTACATCGGGGCGTGAAGAGGAGTCGGAATTATATTCTATATTTTTAAAAATAGAACTGGATCAGGTGGTTCAATCATATCAGTCAATTGATTAATTGATTTAATGGGTTCAGCTATGAATTAGTTGTTAGTCCGAATCGCATTATATATAAAATCTTTTTTTTTTTTGAATTGTTCAAAACAACTTGAAATGACGGTTTTGACCACCCAATCGTCAAGTTGACTATAGGTTAGGAGAACCGCCCAGTTATCATTTTGTGTGATCCAACGACTACGATTCCACGAAACAAGACATAACTGTAAACTTAAAAAGCTAAAGGTCTGTTTGGGGCAATGCAGTTTATTAATAAGCCGTTGATAAGCAGTTGATCTAGATAATATTGTTGCTATGAATTATTCAATTCAAGATGTTATGTGTATTTGGTTTGTCCAGTTGAAAACAGTTATTTTACAGTTGTTTATGAATAAATAATAATTTTAGCGTTGTACGAGTAATACTTATTCTGTGACGTAATCGTCGCATGAGTATATTTATCGAGTTATTTTAAAGTTTCTAAATAATTTCTATTTGTATTTTTCTTTACTTCTTAAGAATTGGCCAATCTTGATTCAATATTTTATTTTGTATGGTGTCATGTTATATTTGGCGTAAATAAAGTTATTGCCAATGTTTTCAAAAGAGAAATCAGTAATTGAGGTGTTTTCTTTAGCGATGTGAGATTCAGGTCTTGAGACGGACCGAGGGATAAGTCTAAAAATAAATAAAATTAATAAATCATTAATGATTAATTTACATAATGAGGAGGATTACACTTTATGATTACTACACTGGTAAATAAAAAGAGCATTCCATACAATTCTAATGTTTACTATTAAATAGATTATTTAAATCCATATCATACAATTTTTAAATGTTTTTGTTGCCATTAAAAAAAAAAAGCATTTGCAAGCTCTGATATTAGAGGAATTATCACTGATTCACTGAAGACAAAGACGAAGAGAGGCAACAGGAATGCTACGGGACTTCGACACTCGATGTTGTGATGCTTTTGTGCTTTGACAGTACATGAATGAAGGAGAAGCATGGGCAGGGCTTTGACACTCGATGTTTTGCTCAGAATGCTCATTTGGGCTCATCGATGCTCGAAATTTAGAAGTAGATGCAGCGCTCAGGATGCTTGATTGGGCTCGTCGACACTTGAAATAGAGAAATGGAGAAGGGATGCTATGCTCAAGATGCTAGATCATGCTCGTCGACGCGTGAGAGTGTGGGAAGGGCGAGAAAGGCAACGATCAAAGGGAGGAGGTGGAGAACGACAACGATTGAGAAAGATGAGTGAGAGAGGGAGAGTAGGGCAAGAGCGATCAAATGTTGTGGAAAAAATTTACTTCCGTCAACCGTACGCAGAGCTGCGTACGTAAAAATATACGCGGGCTTTACACGGAGGTTATAAGAAGGTTATGGCGTGTTATAGCATCTGCATGTGCCTTTGTGTAAGCTTACTTTATAACCGCGCTTACATTTCGTTATATGTACGGGGGAGTTACGCGAGAGTACGAGGGGTTATAGCCGCATTATAGCTCCCGTGTAACCCTCTATAACACCCACGTATATTTTTACGTACACAGCACTACGTACGATTGACGGACGCAAATTTTTTCCCAAATGTTGGGGTAGAGGAGACGCTGGATCGATTGAACGACACACTAGTTGAGACCACGGGATGGGGTAGCCCCCTAAAAAATCTTCTCCGAACGCGGGCTGCATGATCGAACTCGCGACCGCATTTAATTTTTTTCTTTTAATTTTGAATTATTGAGAAATGATGCAACGAACAAATAAGCTATGCCAAACGAGCCCTTAATAGCCAAGCCCCAACTCGTTGGCTCTCTCGCTTCCTTAGTCGAGTACGATTTCCCATTTGCTGTCGGTTCACCGCCGTTCCCCATTTCATTGTATAGTTGAGACCAAATCTTTATGTTTGTCATGGCTTGTTGTCGGTAGTGTTATACATTTATTATAAATTATGATAATTATAATTTAGATATTTCGTTAGAAATCAAACGATTGTCATCAATATTTTTAGTTTTCTTACGGTATTTTTCCTTTTTTTGGTGTTATACAAAAAAAGAAAATTTTAAAAAGTGTTACAAAATAATGCCGTAATTTTTTTCATTCTTTTTTTTTTTTTTTTTTGTATAGCGCGAAAAAATATTGGCAAGCGGATGATTTCAAATGAAAAAAAATTAAATTATAAGTATGATAATTTATAATAAATGTATAACATCAAAATTAGAAGAAGAAAAAAACAGAATAATAGAAAGTAAAAATATTGAATACAAACAATAATAAATTGGCGACTGGCGGTGTACTGCTGGCAATTAGGAAGTCACACTAGAACAAGGAATCGCAACCAAAATGATGAAAATTTGGAACACATTTTTATTAATTGCACTTATTCTTATGATATTTGGTCTAATGTTTTTTTATTTTTTGTGATAAGAAAGAAAAATGAGGTGGGCAATTTTTCAATTGATGGTTAATTTAACTTTTGGAAGCAATTTGGTGGAGTTATGTTCTTCTCATCTATTTCTATTATTATTTGTTGGTTTCTTTAGTTTGCCAGAAATTAATCTAAACATAAATATAAATTAATTTATTGACTTTTCTGTTCTACTTTTATTAGAAATTATATTTACCAAGTGCTTAAATTTGGAAATATGAAGAAACCTTTAAGGATGATTGTGATAAAAATGTTGATAAATTTAATATTGCGATTCCAACTTGTTGTAACCCTGTGACCAATTTGATTTTATAGAAAAACATTCAAGAGATAGTTTAAAATTTAATATTGATGGTACTTGGAACAATTTATATGCTGGTATTGGTGGGGTGTGTCTTAGCTTTACGGGAAAATGTTTATTTTGGTTTTTGGCCTCTGTTGCCAGTTGTTACACCTTTTGTGCAGAAGCGAAGCTGTATTTATGACCCACTTCTTAGCGATTAAATGCGGTTAGTCCTACATTGAGATTGAAATGGATTCTATGGAGCATTAGAACTATTGTCTTCTTTTAATTGAGTTGTACGGGTGGTGCAGTC